>JACGCM010000704.1:6719800-8125951 GCA_014058105.1 Kingdonia uniflora | reverse complement strand
TTACCTGAAAGACGTAGCTGAACTTGGTGTCTTGGTTGCCTGGATGTGACCATTGATGGATGATATTTGTAGGTAAGGTAATGATACCTTAGGATATTATGGAAATGATCTCTTCCCACAGACGGTGCAAATGTACTGACCCTAATTCCTACGTCGACAGTACCTGGAAATGAGCTGCTACACATGCCTGTGAAAAAATCTAAGGAAAGTCGAAAATGCACAAGTGTTTATCATAGAAAAACCTATAAATAGGTTAAAACCGCGACCTCTAATTAAGGATTTGTGTATGGTGACGTATTCTTGACGGTGTGATATCGTATATACAGTGATCTCTATGCCTTAGAAAAGCTGATCTTTGAAACTAAGAATTAAAAGTTTTTAAGAATTGTAAATATAATTTTTCTTGTAATTTATCGTAGAATTTCTTGTCCTTGTCTTTTTGACTTTTTCTTTCTATATGCCTTTTTCGCAGTTCTTGATCGTCTGAAGCCAGTTCAGAACAATATGGGTGGTGTGTGGTTGACTATAACTGCTGAAGTTCGTAAGAGATAGGTGTTTTGACTATTTCAGTTTTCAGTTTGGAGCTCGACCGCATTTTTCATCAGTTCGTAGAGTTAGGTGGCAACGTTAACTTAGAACACCATGGGGAGAATGCGTGGGCCTGCCATGAAGTGTCATCTGGAGAAGCCGGTAGATTTAGGTAAGATGAAGGGGTGTGGACCTTACAGTCGAGGATATGTTCCTCAAGTGAACTAGGCCTTGCAGGTTTATAGAGATGGGTTGTTGTTGAAGTGCTTATTTTGGTTACCAATGATGGAGATTGCCTCACCATTTCTTATACCACCGACATATTATGGTGACGTTAGCAGAGAGAAGCGGGTTGAAGCTAAGAGGATCATACCACATGTGGAGGTTGTCATTAGGTTGTTCTGTCATGTGGCAGCGTTGGGATGGACAAGGTTGAGAGACCAGATGCGGGATGGCGGTGTACATGCGAGGCTTATACTATCAGTATCATACAAGGGTATTGTGTTCTAACGATGAAACCTCCCATTAATTTTCTTCCTTTCAAACAAACGTTTCAGGTTGTGGGGGTTATAGAGGAGGAGACGACGTGGTGAAGAAGGGAGACATAGAGTGTTGGAAATCTTTCTTCTGCAACTCATCATTCTTGGGTCGTGAAGAAGTTTCTCCTTCTGAAGGTTGGTGGTATGTAGGTTCCTTGCTTCTTCTAGTTTCATGTGGAAGAGTAAATGGAGGAAGGAGTGCCTGAACTTTCTTACAGATGATATTTAGAATAAAACAGTTGTTAAACATTGAAATGTATGAACCTGTAGATTCGATCTTAGAAATATTGAAAGAATTTGTTATCTGTGAAATATTTTACAAGTATATTCGAGCGATTGAAAAATGATTGTTGCCAGAAATTGTATTTGATAGATCGAATTAACTGCTTGTCTTTAAATTAATCTTAAGGAAATGTAGTTACAGTATGAAAATGTAATTTTGAGAAATTGAACGAAATTAATATTATCATGCAAACTGCGAAAAATAGAAATAGATGTGTGTAGAAATATTGTGCTTGGAGGGGAAACCTTTACAGAGAAAATAATAGAGAGATTGATTATAATTTATGGGGATATTATTGGAAATTGTTAAGGGAATATGGGAAAGTTAGTTCGAATGGGAGTGGACGAATTTAATTGAGGTAGGATTTGGAAAGAGAAGTTCAATAACTTTCTATATGATCTTAGGTTTTCGAATATAATCAAAATATTCTACTATCTACAGAATGTGAGATTTGCGGCTAGCTTTTACGAGTGTATACAATTTATAAAATAATGTTTGAAAGAGAGAGATGGAAGCATTAAAAATGGCGAGGAACTCATTTTTTTAAGAAGCTTGTCACGCGCAGGGGGGGCGTTTTAGACAATAACAAATTGCAACAGGTGCGGAAGGATTTCGGGCTGTTAGATTGATGTGCTAAGTTGCCTGAATCTAAAATCTATTCGAAGCTTGGATGTGAGCGATGAGGAAGTGAATTAGGCATCATTTTTCTTTGAGATATTCTGTTGAAATAATATTGGGCCTGAAGCTCAAAAGTTATTGTGAGGCAAATGTGTTGCGATAGAGTAGACTGGAGGAAGATAGAGGTGGCGGGGGAAAACTAATTGGTGTGTGCCCAGGGTATCGAGTGTTTCATGTGTTATTATACTGTGAGTGAGCGGCTGAAGGTCGAATAACTGTATGGCAATGTGGGAATTTTTTTCTGAATCTTTTCCTTTTTCGTAAATGTGTTGGAAGCTATTTGTGAATAAAAAAAATTGAATTTGAGAATGTGCATCATTGAAAAGATACATCCGTATTCTATAGTCAGCAGAAGTTAAAATAAAAAAATAAATTTAACTTGTTGATTTTTTATCTTTTGGTAGAGGATAGAAAAAGTTTGATTGCTGTGTGAGGATTGAGCCATCTGAGTGTTGGGAGGGTCCTGATAGAGATTTGGTTAGGAAGATAAACAATATATTTAAAATATAGAATATGGGATACTGAGGGAGACCGTTTTCACCAAAAATGTTAGAATCTGTATTATTGTGGAAGGGACGTCTCAGTTCTACAACTGAGGGTAGCTCTTGCAAGGCCCCAAACTGCCAACAATTGTAGGGAGAAAGTTAAAATATAGTTGTCTTCCCCTCATTCAAAAGTTTATCAACTTACAAAATGAACAAACAATGGGAAAAAGAAAAGATGAAAATTATGAGATGTCACTAGGGAGTAGACAGAGTAAATTTTAGTAGAAGGAAATAAAGAGTTACGGAGGTAGTGTGCACGACAGTGGTTACACAGTACCGTGTGGTGAAAGAGGGAGTTGACGCTACTGTTATAATTCAAGATCAGCGTTGAAGGTTTAGTGAGTATAGTTTTTGATTTGTGAAGTTGTAAGATTTAAATTTATGGGTTTTTCAAAATTTCTAAATTTTTGCTCTCGATTTGATAGTAAACTCATGAAAACCACTGTGATTTATGTTATCGAGAAATATATGTAATGTAACATATAAACGATGCGCATTGTCAAGTATAGGAAAATAGATAATGATGGAACATAACTGAATACCTGATTGTATGTAGGTTGAGGCGTGAGGAAATTTGAAATAAAAAATAAACCTTAGGATCCTCAAGCCTATCTCGTGATATGGAGGTGTCACCTCTGCGATGGAGACATCGGACCTTAGTCGTATAGAGAGATCTAAACTGCAAAGTATAAATGTAAACTATAAGGTGGGAGTGATGTAGTATAATTTCCTAGATTCCCTGCGATTAGTATACTATCCTCCACAAGTCTGATGTATTCTAATAAAATTGTAAAATCAAAAATACACTTTACGGTGGAAATGGGGTAATGTGTAGATATAATGGTAGGAATTATTAGGGGTTGTACTGTGTTACCTGGGGAGGAAACATTCCTCGTTGTTGCCGAATTAAGAGAAGGGAAATCGATAGAAAAAAGTGGAGGATCGATATATTGTGTGATTATTTTGATGGAAAAATCCAAACGACTGACCAAAGATTTTTGTGGTATTTATCCAGTTAGAATAAAAGAGGTGCCGTACGTAGGAAATCTTGTAAAGGTTATAGTGAATCCAAGAGGCCTATCCCGCCAACTGAATGGAAATATTAGGAGGGTGGAAACGTCAGGTGAGACTCTAGATAATGGGGGAGGAGAATAATCCTGAAGTATTTACAGGTATTATCTGTGAACATCTTAGCAGCGAGTTGGAGGCTACCAATGAATTGTTATATAACTTTGATAAAAAGTAATAGTGTATAAAAAAATCGAACGTGTTTATAGTATAAAGGGTGTTCTGTTGGCTTACAATGTTGTTGTATTAATGGTTCACAGGTCCTGATCGTTCGGATTGATGATAGCGTCTTGTTAGAATACTGTACTCGGAAGGTGTTAGATCGAGGAGTTCTGAAAGAGCTTGGCCATCAACTAAACCAAAAGGGTTAATAGCGTTGGAGAAGGGCAAAAGTCTCAGCCAAAGACAATAGACATACGAGCTGGAGTTGCAGAAGGGGGAGCGATGTGGAAGAACATCTGTATTGGCCGAGGGCTACGGAAAGTTAATGGAGGACATTTTGCTAGATGTACAACTTCAGCAAGGTGCTAATAAAGTCACCAAAAAAGAAAGTTGTAACGGGCGGCTTGGCTACGTGAGTGTTGAGCCAAGGAGGAAAATACAAAAAGGGGAGGTTTGATATGCCTGCTCCTGTGAGAGGGCAAAGTTCATGGAGAGCTGAGCTATTGAGGGAAGACGAGCTCTCGGCTATGGAGAATAAGCTGAGGCTTGGCAGCTCGCAGAGGGTGCTTTTGAGGAGCTCAATACTTGTGCATACTGGAAGTTGAGCAGGGGTGGTAAGATTGGTGACTGTGTGATAGGACTTTTTTTTGGTTTGAGTTAAAAATGATCTTTTATTTTATTGTAACTGTTCTAATGTTGAAGGGCATCCTGCACCCTCGGGACGAGGAAGTAAGGGTTGAGTTTGAGAATGGGAGAGTCGAGCTGGAGAAGGTGGCTCGACTTGAGTCCGATTTGGCTTGGAGAGGGGACACTTGGTTGTTGTGAAGGGCTCGCTATGGTTTTGATACCTAGCTCCGCTGACCGAGGCACAAAAGGAATGGTGATGAAGTTAGTGCTCGGGATACTTGGCGACTACTCCTCGCGTGGGCACACATTGTGCACAAACCTTATATGAAGGTACCTACGTTGAAGAGATGAAGCAATGGGACTCCATGTTTATTATGGTATCTTCCTGTGGTACGTGCTGACTCTGGTCTCTGCTAGAAACTGATAGAGAACTATGGGAAGATAATGAGAAGGTAGAGGTAAAAGTTGCTTGAAGTTTGTTTGGTGCATTTTCTATGTGGGGTGAAAACGTTATTGATGGAACATTGCTTTGTAGGATAAATTTGAAATAGGCTAGACGATGTTGCAAACATTATGCAGGAACTTAAGATATGCACCTCAGGATATGAGAAATTAAAGAAAAAGCTTGCTAAGGAGAGATAATGCCTTAGCCTCGAGATGACGTAAGAGGATCAGGTTAGAAAAGCGCAAGTCAAATTGCCTGTTGCTGCGCTACTTTGAGTTACCAGTAAACTTAGATGATAGATATAGAGCACAACGTCTTAAAAAGTTAGGTAGGCGACATAATAAGTATGTTCAGACAATTTGGAGTTTAGCAAAATTAAAATATAAAATGTATACCTTGAGAGAATGTAAATTTTAGGCCATTATTGTAAATAACTTCTACTGTGTTGTCGAAGTATAATCTCACTTGGTCGGCATGTCCGAAATAGAAAATCGGTTAGAATTTTACTTATTTGTAATATAATTATGAATTGTAGCTGTGAACTTATGATTAAGCAGCTTGATGTTTAGGTCGAATTGAGATGTGTCGTTTGAGCAAACAACAGGCGCTCACAAACAATCATGAGTTTGTGGCGAAGTTTGATAGGATGGGAAAAGAGCATCAGAAGATCATGGTGGATCAAATATGTAAAAGTACAGATCTATTTAGTTTGCTAAGGCGACAAAAATGTTGATGACATGACCCGGCGGGTCAAAGTAAAGTGCTGAGTACGGAAAAAACTGCAAAGGAGATTTCGCGGAAGTGTAGACTAAAATGGCAAGCTAAAAGTAGAGTAGATTGCTTTCCCCGAGGAGGTAAATAAATGCGGTATTTGCTCATGACGTATTAATTCGTTAGAAGTGGACAAAAAAAGAGTTCGGGACTTTGTGGCTATTTAAGGGTTTGAGGGGTCAAATGTCAGGAAGTAGACGATCTTGGGAAGGCTGAGCGACCTAGTAAGTTCCAAAAGTGTCGTGTTGAACATTATTAAGATGAAATGATTAGGAAATATAACAAGCTTGAGAGAAGTTCGAGACTGACCTGACCAATTTGAAGTGTGTTTGAGCACCTTGGTGAGGCCTTTTTCGGCTAAAAGATATTGATTGGTATGGTCAGAAATTGTGAATGAACTAACATGAAAGGGTGGTCCAATTGAGAGGCGTGATTTAGAGCATGGCCAATTCACTTCAGAATGCTGAGGCTGGAGAACAGTCAAGAAGTAACAAGCGTAAATACCGGGTCTCGCCCGCCAACGGTAATGTGTTAACCATCAGTCTAAATTAATGAGCTGGTGCAACTATAGTCTCGTATTAAGCTACGGTCAGGAAAACAACAAACAGCTAAGATGAGTGCGAGTACAGTTAATACTGCTCTTCGTAGATGGGTTAGAGTTAAGGGGGTAATCAAGAAGGAGGGAGTTACTGAAGGAAGGCTCACTGTTGAGGAGCAGCATATTATTAGAGTTGGTGAACTTATGTCCAATTGGTAGAGTTGAGGACGATGAAATTAAAGTTAGCTAGATAAAGCAGCTGAGACAATACACAGGCATATGAGGTGATGACGCACATTGGAGACGTATGGTGCGGAACTGGACGATATACACCAAGAGTTTCAAGAGCATAGTCAGAGATGGAAAACAGTGCGTTTTGTGGGAGTTTTAGCTCGAACGTCGAAAATACGACTATCACGGAAAGGTCGCTCACAGCAGCTAATGACTGTTTATTTGCGTATTTTGTGAAAGAAGTTAAAAAGCTTGAGTTTGAAAAGATATTCTTTGCATGACTGTGGTCATTTTGGAGGCTATTTGTATACTATATTGATCGAGGAAATTCCTGAATGAATGTTGAAAATGGAGTTTAGGTTCCTGACCTAATGAATGGTAGAGCAGGCAGAGCTTGTTGTAAACTACTCAAGCTCCAGAATTTAGTGGCTGAACGTGGCTTCTGGATAGGGGAAAAGGTGTAGTGACCCCCATAGTAAAAAAACCTACAGGTGACCTGTAGTTCTGTAGTTGTATACATGTCGAGAGATGAAAGCTAGTTTTAACTTTGCTTTTAAATCTTATGTCTGATAGAGTCATTGATTGAAAACTAGTATTGACTCGTTCGCTTTAAATCGTCGAAATAGTAATGTGGGCAACTTAAAAATAGATTTCTTTGCTTTAATCTGTGTATAGATGGTCGATGTGATAGCTAGTATTACCTTTGTCTTTAATATATTATATATGGCCAATTGAAACATATAGTTACAGTTACTTAATCCATGGGATTTAGTAGTATTCTACGGGGATAGGGTAAATGGAAAAACTTAGAAAGTTTCAGGAGTGACTAAATGTACACTGGATTATGAGAGTAAATCTCACTTTTGGCTGTAAACAAGAAAAATAGTAAAATCATATTGGAAAACACTAGGGGATTAATGATAATTATCGTTCAATTCGCCAGTATTCAGGGAATTGGGATTACAAAACTCCTTGATCTGGCCTGAGATAGTATGATCCCAGACCAGTCCGATAGCGGAGACGAATGGACCATCCGAATTTTCGGTAAGCTCCCAGCATGTGCTTCTTTTCTAGTTATGAGTTTTCTCTGACGTTGTGATATCGTAGCTTTGACTCGGTTCCAGACTTGTGTATAAGCTTAAAAGCATTGATGATATAGACACCTAGGGGCACTGGCGCGATTCCTATTTTAGCAATCAGTTCATATTACAGGCAGCTCAAAATCATTTTCTTTGTCTCTAAGCTGTATCTATGCAGGATGTGGGACTCTCTTGGAAGGATGGCCTCATGCCTAGAGCCAGGAGGGAGGTTGAATAGCCAGGTGATTGTTATGGAGTAGTACAGTTATGATCAAAAAATGGGGGAGTTCCCGTATCCAGTTGTCTTTCTGAGTGATAAAGCCTTTTCTTATCTGTTTCCATATGGTTGTGGTTTGTGATTTTGGCATGTCCATTCCTTGGGGGTAGTATAGATTTTGGATGGTGAAGGATAATATTGTGTTTGTTGAGGAAGGCTCCGCCCTTTTCACAAACGCACTGCGGCACGTTATCAATTCGAATTAGGTAGGGGCATCCGAACGTATGATAATTATGTTCCCGATTAAAAGGGAGATCTTCTTTCCTAGTTCGAAAAAGAGGAAATGCTTCCACCATTTCGGTAAAATACTTTATTGTACTAGTAAAAATATTCGGTTATAGGGTATATGGGAAATTCTCCCACGGATTGATAAGCACTACCGCTGAATGGCCATGAATACCTTGCTTGCTTGAGTTCGAGTGTATAGGGGAGCGGATCAGTGCCATGTCGGTGCATGCGTCACATTTGCATTAGGACTCTTTTGCCTGCTTGAGCATTCCTACAAAATATCCTTGTGTTAATACTCTGCTAGCAAGTGATTGACCTGCACCATGGGAGCCACAAGTCCTGCATGTAAGTACCTTGAGTCATTCCATTGCTTTCTTCTTCGTAAGGAACAAGATAATGCCTAGAATGAGCGACGAGTATAGACACCATTTTAAACTATATATAATCCTGGAGGAACTGAGTCTTTTTTTTGAATTTTTTAAACGTATTCAAAAGGAAACCCCTTTGTATTCGATAGACTTTTCTTCGATTCGAAGAAACGGTGTGTCTGAGTAGTTTTATCAAATTAACTTAAGGTATGTTTGAATAGACTTTTTCGGTTTTTTCGGAACCAGAAGTTTAAGTCTTCGAAGAAATACCTGTCTGAGTAGTTTATTCTAATAGATTATTCTGTTTTCGAATATACTTTTCTTTCGAAATAGAGACTTGTTTTGCTGACAGAGGACAATTCTAGCCTGATGGTTTAGGCATTTAAGGGCATATGTGTCCATGTTTTATAAATTCGGATCTGTAATAACTACTTATAGGGGCAAGGCGAGGCAAGATTAGATAAGTTAGATCAAATCAAAGGTTAGGAGGAGACTAATGTGGTTTTGAGGAAGAATTCAATTGTAATACAATTTGATGAGCAATGAAACTTTAAAAAAGAAGTCGTCCCATCCAATCTTAGGTGCTCGTTACAATTTTAAGGAGGGTTCACAAGTCGTATTGTGGATTAAGGGTTGTATCAGTATTCAATACGATTCTCAAGGGTTAATGTGGTTTTATGGTCTCTACACATGACCGACTCAAGCAACGAAGGAGAGCTAGTACGTCCTGTGGAAGATTCTACCGAAACACTAACTCGAAGAAGAAGGTAATTGAAGAGGGCATTTGAAGTAGAATTCAGACTTGAAAACTGAAAGTTTGCTGACCTAACACTACTCCAGGAGAGGTTGTAGATCAATTATGTCTTCTACGACCCTCATACAAGCTTGTGTTTTGGGAAGCAACGAGTACGCTCGAAACAGAAAGGGTTTGTAAAGGAGGATAGAGACGGGGGTAATGAGGGGGTTTGATGGTGTAGTCATTCTAGCGTGCCGAATCTATCATGAGCGATAGGGTATTGGTTAAGTCAATGAATCCTTATGCATTAATCTTCATATCGACTTTTTAAGATTGACTGTTGGTATTCGAGTTAAGTATGCCGAGGAAGGGGGATAAGTGGGGTAGAGAGGTTGTTGACCTATTTGATGTTCCGAATCATTCTAATGGGCAAAAATTAGCTTGCTACATTGAACCATTTGCCAGTCATGCAATACGTGGTAAAAAGTCCTTTCGGAAAAGTCACGATGTAAGAAGTTGGTGGGAAAGAGTCAGGTGTTAGTTGAGGGAAGAATTCTATCCATTGGGTATGAACAAGAGCGATGGTTACAAATGGCACAAATTTAAGCTAAAGTTTTGGGGGGGGGGGGGGGGTTTTATTTGTGTTGTGGGTTTATTCCTTTTTTGGGAGTTGGGGGCTTTGTAGGGGGGTTGGGGGGGGGGGTGTTGGGAGGAGAAGGGTGTTGGCGGTTCTTGGGTAGTGGAGTTTGGAGTGCTCTTTTCTTTTTTTTTATTAATTGTACAAAGTCTATACGGCATTTATAACCAAGTGTTGGTTTGGACAGATGTGATTGGGGTGAGGGTATATTGAAATCTATGGGGGTTTGTCAGAGTCCATAGAGAAGAATATTAAAGCTCTTTATATGGAAAATATCGAAGAGCTACCGTAAAAAACAATTCTATTGAAGGAAGTACTTGAATAGTGCCAAGAAGACGAAATACAAGTCTAGTTGAAAGAATGAGCAATTAAAGGAGTCCAAAGGGTGCGTCCTCATCAAGGGGAATTACTCAGTGATGTAAGGCAAAGGGGCACATTAAGATAAAGTGGAAAACTTTACCACGGGAGCATTAGGCCGAAGGTGGAAAGGAGCAAGAAAGAACAAATTTGTACTCAACCACACTGAATTGGTGATCTCCAGATTTAGATAAGCTCAAATCCTAAGCTAACTCTAATGTTCAAGCAAGAAAACTTACAACTACCAAAGAGGCAGTCAAGACACTTTTTATGTTAGCTTTAAGGACAGCAAGAGCTTAGGTCGTGAGGTCACCCTCATTGATCTGGGTGTCATGAAGGAAATGACACTGAGGGGGAGTTGAAGACGATGGTTGGTTACTGTGGCCATCGCTAAGAGTATGTTGGGGTGATTAGAAAGATGTAGGATTGAGAAACTAAGCAGTGTACATTCAAGGTTTCCGATTACTAAGATATTTATGACGTAGTGACGTATGAGGTGGTTTCGTAGATGTGTGTCACGTCATCTTGGGTAGCCCTTATTTGGGACGAGAATGTCATCCTTACCAGTAGGGTTCGAACAATATCATCTGTGGGAGGGGAAGGAGTTTCGTATATTCTTGAAGGAACATCTTCACTACCAATATTAGGAATGCATGACTCAAGGCGAAGAGATTGGTTAACGTGAGAAGTGGAAGTTGTATGTTGTTGTACGACGGTTGTATAGAGGGTCCGTCGGCTAAGGTGTCTACTGTGGTAATGGTCTCCTAAGAAACAAAACGATAGGGGATTTAAATGAGGAGTATTCAGACTGTTTTGGAATAGTAGGATGTCGTTACAAGAGGGATGTGGAGATGATATCCCTTGGTTGAATGGTGAGATAATAACAATATGGGTTGTATCAGTCTACGTCAACGGAGTCTGATAAGATCAAGAAATAGGGACAAGAACTCCTAAAACACGAGTATACTCAAAGTTGGATTACCTTGTGGTTCACCGGGTATATTGGTGTCAAGGAAGGAGTGGTCTTGGAAAATAGTCATGGATATCGGGCGTGAACAAGAATGTAAAATCATATCCGACTTTATAGTGACGAGCTTTAGATGAGTGCAAAAGGTTTAGTTTTAACCAAGTGGATCTTTTAGTCGGGTTACCATCATTTAAAAAATCGGGAAGTGAGATATTGGAAAGACCGTTTTGTCCAAGACAAAAGGACTCTTTGAGTGTTGGAAATCCCCTTTGGGTTATGCAAGTACTCCACGGACATTTATGCGGTATAATGAGGAACGGTCGTACTTTTAATGTAATAAGTTTTGTGATTGTGTATTTGGCATGACATCTAATATATAGTCAAACATGGGAGGAGCAACATGTGTTTTCGCAAAGGTAGGCACTTTGGCGATTAAACAACCTTTTCTAAATGGGAGAGAGTCACGAATTTGGTGGAGAGAGGAGTTAGGATTATTAGGATATATTGTTGGTGCGGGTGAGTTAAGGTTCACCCAGAGAAGGTCATCGGTCATTACTAATTGGCCTCGACCCCGTACTGTAATGGAAGTGAGTAGTTTATAGGTTCTTGTCAGGTATTATGGATTTTTCAAGTATTTTTCACAAATAGCCGTCCGTTTACATTCCGTGAACAACGGTCAGGGTAAAGTTTGTGGGAAGATAAACCCATGAGAAGCCTTTTCTATTACTTGAAACACAAGATTATAGAGCACAGTGTTAACATACCAAATTACATGAGGTCGAGAGACGATACGTCAGACTATGCATGGGGATAATCATTTTACATACATAGGGCAAGCCGGTTGTTTACCATTCTGAAGTGTTTTACAGGAGTAGATATGTCAAACTACTACCTAGTAAGGAGTTCTACGCCATTATATCAATCAGTGAAACATTGATAGAGTTACTATTGGGAAGGAGGTATGGTATATTCGTCAGAGTTCAACCTATAGCACAGTACATAGGCAGTGGAGTCGTACCTATTGCAGTTTCTCCTAGTGATTAGTATAAGAAAGGAGGTGTGGATAACACAAGGATGAGTATGTTATCTCCGATTCCAATTACAAACATTTTGCTTTATTGGTAGATATGCATATTAGTCTTGTTTTCTTATGAATACATTCAGGTATTGACGACAACAAGCGAGCAATGATCTCACGAGAAATGTGTGCAAGGACGACATACAAAGTATATATGAAGGATGTTTGATTATAGAGGCAGTCTGTATCATTACTGAGGTTGGAGACGTTTTGTATTAGATTCAAGGCACATTGTTCCGGGTGGTAGGTCATTTTGGGGTTGGAGACTCTTTTGAATTGCGGGCGCTTATGTGTATGGTCGAAGATGGCAGGTAGATGTTGCTCGTTATGGTTCATGGTTAGTGTTATGCAACACACGAAGCCTTCCAATAAGAAGATAGTGACTATCACGTACCATGACAAATGTAAGAAGACTAATCTTGTTTATGGTGGTGGGGGGGACGATTCAGCAAGAGTGATTGGTTCTATTCATGCCTAGGAAGACGTCACCGGGAAGGAAGCAAGCGATGATTTTTTTGAATGCTAGAGGTATTTTGGGCTTCAATTTTCTTATTATCGATAGGGATAGTCCTTTTGTGGCATTTATGGTGATCGTTTATGGGGGATGATTGGACTCTAAGTTGACAGAAAAGTCAAACCCTTTTATACGTAGATGACGGGAAATAGAGGTAGTTGTTAATCGCACTTTGGAATACATTATAGTGGGAAATTTTAAAATCCTAAGACTTGGATGAGATATGTATTTCTGCTTAGTACGTCTAGCGGGCAATTCATGGTTACACTTTGAAGTTTCATTGAAGTTTGATTGGAGTACTTGCTCAAAGCCTTTGTGATTTGGTTAGTTAGTCTTGGCGACAAGACGTATCAAGAAGCCGAGAAGGAGGACCAGTTAAAGCTGTAGTTCATGTTGAGTAAGAAGAAGAAAGGCCATGAGGTGGTTGAAGCATAATTGAAGAAGACTCATAGCGAAGTAAGGCTCGACACGACAAAGCATGGGTTTGAGTTACCTTTTCAGAGGGCGGCGTAGTTGGTTGCATTGTGGGTAAGGAATGGCTATAAAGGGGGATGCAAGAAGTTCACACTATAGCTATGGTTCCATTTACGAAGTACTCAAGATGATGGTGACAATACATTCCAATTGGATTTGCCACCTTTCATGAAGAGTATTCGGTGATTAATGTCGAACATTTAAAGTTGGTTTGGAGCACGTCTATTAATGAGGGAGACTCTACAATAACACTTGCCTACCGCCAATTGATAAACTATGATGGAAGAGAAGATCCATTGAAGGAGGTGTAATTCTAGAGAGGAAAGTTCATGTTACAAGGCGAGTGGTGTTGTATTGGCGTCTATTCCGAGGTTAGGACAAAGGGTCAATTTGCTAGCAAGTCAAAAGTGTTTAAGTAGGGACATGGGTTTAGCCATATTCCCACATCTCTAGTTCTCGCTTGACAGGAGCTCAAGTTCTAAAGGGGGGAGCCATGAGTAGGAGATTGAGTATTTTTTCAGCTTTTTTTTAAAGTTTATCGACCAGACTTTCCTCTTTGGTATTCGAAATTAAACTTTTGCTTTCTATTTGATGAAATATGGGGTATGAGTAGTTTATCGAATAGAACTTAATGTCGTTGTAAATATACTTCTTTCTGTTTTCGATAGCGATTAAACTTTAAGTCCATTACAAAGAATACCTCTTCGGACGTAGTTTTATGCGAATAGACTTAATGTCTGTTCGATATACTTTTTGCTCGAATAAGGGCATGATTAGCTATTATTTAGGCGTGTTAAGGGCATTTGTCCAAGTTTGTAAATAGGAAGGTAATGCCTCCAAAAAGAGGTCAGGCTAGGCAGATAGTCATGTTACGATCAATCAAAGTTTCTGAGAGGGGACTAGGGATTTGAGAGGAAATTTCGATTGTAATTAAGTGATTAAGCAAATGAAGCTCACAAAGGGGAATTTTCCACAATTTGTATGTTATTGCAATGATCTTTAATTGGGTTTTCTCATTCCATATGTGGATTAGTATAAAGCTTCGGTTTTCTGATCAATATCGGTATCTGTTTGGGTCTGTACGGAAGGGGGCCATCGCATGGTTCCTTTACGCCGGATAGGCATAAAGGGCTTTTGCCAAAATCCACCTTCTCTTTTAGCCCAGTGTGATAGTTACATGTAGAATGAAGATCACATTGGGGGTGAATACACTTTCAATCTGTAGGAGATGTTACTTCTGTACCCAATACCCCAGCCAAAATAAGCTAAACGGTAGGCATCCGGCTTGATGTTCACCTCAAAAAAGACAGTTGGAGAGTTTCTTTCTACAAAATTTGTGTCATCACTATCTAAACAGCGAGGGCTCATATTCGATCATTCTTACAGTTTGTCTTGTACTGTTCTTAGTATGGCTAGAGATGAGTAAAGAATCTATATGGACTGGAGCTCGGGACAACCAAGATCGAGTGTTTAGGTTAAGTGACCATAATCTTAAACTTCGATTCTTGCAGTTGTTGGAGGCTTCAAAAACTAAGCGGATGTGATTGATTTCTCAATTCGGGCGTTGGAAAGAGGTAATCAGTGGGATTTCGAATTGACGCATGCGGGTCCTGCATGAACACATCTGTAAGAAGTCTCTACCCTTCCTTGTAATTCCTTCAGCTCGTGTCAAAAGGTTTGGAGGGATAGAGCTTCTATGAACTTCTTCTATAAGAAGGATTGATGTCTCCTCCCAATCGGGAGCTTCTTCCATAGAAAAAATATATGAGGAAATAGGAAAGGCCTAACCTTTTTTGGAATGGCGTTGTTGAAACTTGTATGATGATATTATCCCAAATGACTGACCATTGGTTGCACTTTGTGATTTTCTTTTTTAGACAAACCATCCCGGAGTGGGTTAGTGTTTGTTATGATGTGACTGAATGAGTTGAGACGTTAGTACCTAGGTTTGGTAAAGTGTTAAAAAGAGGGTTAAAAAAAGAAAAAGTTCTTCATTTTTAGAAGTTACCTCGTGTTCTACTGAAGTAACGGGTTTATGATGATATAGGATATAGTTTTCACTTGTGCCCTAAGTGCAACGGAGGACCGAGCTGATAGAAGTTCTGTTATACGAGGTAGATGATTAGTCATCATATCAGATTGGGGCGTCATGATGGGAGACTTCCCTAGATAGGTTTTGAGTTCCTGAAAAACTTACTCACATTTGATGTCCACTGGAATCTCTTCGTTGGGCTACAATTTTTCCTCATTTGGTACAACCTCGAGGGAGTAAGAACAAACACAGCATGACTGAAATTGTTAGATATGAAGCGGTGGGTTGATGCAGAAAATCGTGCTTGCGAGTTTTTATAACGTCATCTTTGTTTTCGGAGATGGATGTGAAAGAGGCTCGCATTTTGATTGGGTCAGCCTTCAATCCCTTTTTGGTAATAAGTGGCCAAGAACTTGCATGAATGTACTCGAATTGTAGTTATCGAGATGAGTCGCTCTGATAAGCCCGAGAATGTAAAATTGTGGAGAGATTTGGGATATGGTCTTTTGACGTAACTCTCTTGCAAGGGAGATCATCAATGTCGACTTCAACACTTTTCACCAAGTGTGCTTTAAACATGGTTGTCATTAACAGTAATAGTTGCGCCTTCTTCTTTTAGTCCAATAGGGCATGATTTGTAACAGCTAAAGTCCTCTTTCATTGATAAAAGTAGTTTTTTCCTGTCGGCCTCTAAGAGAGGATATGATTGTTCTAGAAGAACGTCCATCATGGATAAGAGCTATGACTTGTTGTAGAATTAAGAATTGATTGATATGTGGAAGAGGGAAATACCTTCGGCGTGTGTTTGCTAGATCGGTGAAATCGACATAAACTGGGCCTGCATTCTTCTTTGGAAATACAACAATGTTCAGAGATCCAATCGGGTACTGGCTTCTCGACTCAATCACCCCCCTTCATTACTTTGTCAATCTTACGATCTCAACGTTGGATTTCATCTCAAGACGGGAGATAAAGGAGTCATCACAATTTTGTTTCACCGCCATGGCATTGTAATCAGTGACAGGCCGTGCTGAATCGACCATGGCATATTTTGAAAGTCCAAGCAAAAATGTTTTGATTCATTCGTAAGACAAGAAGGGAATGAGGGATCATTATTATGCTGGACTACCTTGTACCGATAAGTAACCTGCTATAGGGCCTATTAATGTCCATGTAATCTGTAGTTTCTGTAAAGGTAATCATCGATGTGACTAGCGTTCTGTAATTGATATACCGCTTTTATGTCGGAGTAGTCTAAAATGCCAGTGGTATTTTTCCAAGCTCTAGAGAACTTGTAAATCTGCCTTGATTTATAGAGTTATCGTTGTGTTTAAGGCAAAGGCTTGTGATTATTATGTTAGAAGCGATTGCTTCTGATGTTGTGTGATCAACAAAGACCCAGATCTGAGAAACAAGATTTGGTGTTAATGATGTAGAATACGACGTCGATTATAGCTATTTCACTGGGGAAGCGTACGATGATCTTGCCCACTCGTTATTCTTGGAAACCATGAAATCCATATATCGATATCGATAGGAATGACTGATGTCGGCCAAAACCCATTTTTCGATTGTGCTCTGACAGAGATTCTCCATACCCTCTACCGGTATCAATTTCCAGAACTGTTTGCAGGACAAAATTTCTGCATTTGGAGCATGAAACCAATTGTATCATGATGAGGGAACAATATGTAACAATGTCGCAATCTCGAATAAATTCCAATTGGCGAGTTTGCTCAAATCAGGAAAGAAGTTTAACCTCTTCGCTTGAGTTATGATGATCAACAGCCATTCTGTAAATCTTCATCGCTTGAATTAGAAGAGGTTAAACCTAAAGAGCTGTTTGATTCATGTTGTTTGTGGTACATATGGTACAAGGTCTTTCCTCAACTGATTCTTCGATCTGGAAACTTCGATTTGGATCTGTAGTAACATCTTGTAGGATTCCAGACGACAAATGTAATGGCCAAATTCTCAATAAGCGTCGACTGATTAGGCATTAACTATCTACCAAGAAACTTGGTAATACTCTAATATAAAGTAAGAAAATGGACACTGTGTTTTAGCGTGGAAAACCTCTGAATAGGTAAAAAACCACAACTCTTATGGAGGATTTTGTATAAAAGTATTTTATGGCTGGGGTGCTATCTTTTATTACAAAGATGATCTCTATTTATATTGAAATATTTTAATCTCGGAATAAGAATGTTTGTGTAATTTTTTCTTGTCTTTTCTCTTCTAGGAAACTACTCCTTTTTTATAGGCTTCTCCACAAACTTTCATCGTGCTTAGACATATTTTCAGAAATAATGTGGTTTTTAGTGACGTTGACTGAATAACTGATGAGTTTCATGGGAGACAGGTGTCTTGATGGATAACATTTCCAGGTTTAGCGAGACCACACCCACGTTCTTGAGTAGTCATGAGGTTAAAAGTATTGTGTAAAAATAAGTGAGCCTAAGATAGAGGGTAAATTAAACTGATGAGATCGATTTGAAGTAAGCATGGAGAAAGTCCCTATGAACGCCCCCGTGTATTGAAAGTCACGAGGGGCTTTGGTTGAGAAAGATGTGTGAAAAGTTTGAATCAAAAGAAGTAAGATGGCGTTTTGACGGGGGTGGAAGTATGCGATATCGGGAAAGTGATGGGTATTAACTGATGATGAGGATGTATGCGGAGGTTTGCGTTTGAATGTGTATCCGTATAATGAAAGATGATGACAGGGAAAACGTACATGACAATAAATTTAGGTTTATTTAGGTTTATATAAAGAATACCTTAGCAAATTCTTGAAACAATTCTACAGCAGAACTTTTATGAGATTGTGAAAAATCAGCGTATGGTTCTTGAAGAGAGGATTGGTCTGAAAGGCAGAGATTGAAGTGATAATACTTTGGTGACCGTTCCTGGAAATGGCGATCCCCAACCACTATTCCTCTGGCGTTACCAAGGCTTCTCGGAGGGAAGCGGTTAAAAGCAGAGGAAAGATTTCTACAATAAGTAGAGATTCATGTCTTCGTCTGACAAGCGAGAACATTGGCCATGTCTCTGTACCCTTGCGAAGCAGGGTAGGGCTTCATCTACAGGAAAGGTGTATCTGTGAGGGCAGATATGCTTTGATTCACGTCTCACCATCGGTGGATTCTAATATTTGGGCCCTCTCATCCTACCAACTATTCGGTGGTCGGTGGTTATAGAAGAGGCGATGATGGCAAGGGGAGAAGGAGGACAATTGAAGTGGGAAGTCTGCGGACGCTTATTTTCAACGTGTTTTTGTGGTCAGAAGACCTTCATTTGTTTGGCAGGGTTTTGATAACAATGAGTCCATGCTTTTGGGCATAGTTTCCAGCTTGATGTGGCTGGACTTCGCTAAACTCCTGTGAGGGAACTTTTTGTTTGTGTCCATATCTTCTTTGCATCAGGTGAAGAATCATGAATTAAGAAGAAACTAGAAGGGACCATGATACTCGGCGACCTGACTGCTGTGACTTTACAAAAAGTAGGGAAACTTGTTTATTTGTAAGTACATGGGTGTTGTGGTGTTGGATGGGATAAACATTTTGTTATACCCTGTGGTCGATGGGGTGAAAGTTGCTTACCTGTAAATCGTTATGTATATCTTTGACAGACTAAAAGTTGATATTTACTAAATGTTGTAAACAAAATTTCTTGAATCGAATGAATTCGTGGGGTATTGACTGAATCAACTTCTTAGAGGTGATGAAACAATTATTGCAATGTTGCTCGATCGAAATGGGCTCGTACTGAAATGTTGTGCTGAAAATGATGTATGTTGAAAGGTGGGGGATAAAAATGATAGGAAATATTGTAATTATAAAAAATTGCGCTACTTACAGGGAAGGGGTAACTCGTATAGCTTAAGGTGAGTGCAGGAGTGACTAGTTTTTGTACTAGTGAGAGGAGAAGTTAAATAATTGATTCTAAGAGTTTTGGGTTTCCGTTACGGATACAAGGTAAAAATCACGTATTAAGGGAAGGCTGTGTGAGGAATGAGAAAGTATATACAAAGGTGGAGTAGGCCGGAACGAAATGAGGGATATTAGGATGGTAAGACTCGATCTTAGAGGAATTCATCTTGCCGTGAGGATGATTGCGATAAAGATGTTGAAGACGTGAGATCGAATTTGACGATCTGAGGATCGAAAATTAATAAGGTTTGTTTTAGGCTACCAAGTCTGTCATGGTGTTGTGTAAAGTGTGTCTTATGAATACTATTAAAGTTTTTGAATGTAACAGAAAAATATAAGTCATCGATATCCTCTATAGGGGCAAATCGTTTGAGAGGGTTTTAGTAAACATTTTTGAATACTTATTACTTTGTAAGTTTTTATTAAATGACATCAACTCACTATAAGTAGGATAAACAGGGACAAGACACAAAAAATATGAAAATGCAGAAACTTCTAGTTTTTTTTGTATGCAAAAGGCAAATAGAACTCTAACATCGATACAGTTGTGAGTCATATAAGTGTGGAAAGGTACAGGAAGAAAAGATATGGAAATAAGGATGGAAAAAATATGTTAAAAAATTTAAGGGAGTTATAATGGGGAAATGTGTTTATCAAAAATGTACAAGGCGTCTGACATGGAGAGTTGAAAAGGATGCCTTGGTTCTAGAGAGTCATTAGGACGGTTCGCGCGGAGGAGTAATACAGCCAACCGCTGAAAAGAGAATGGATTAATAGGGCTTCTTCACCTCCAATCAAGCGTTTTGTAACTTTACAAAATTGGAGAGCACTCAGAGAGAGAGATAAAATATCAAGAGGATCGATAACGAGTTATCCGAAGGGGATTAAGCGGTTGAGGAGGGCAAAAAGATCTGGATCTCGTAGGTGTAATACACAGCGTTTGCGGGGACAAGCTTGACTCTATTTATCGATTCTCATTCGGTATTGAAGGTTAGTTGAGAGTTATGCGATATATGTGAAGTAAGTGTTTCGTATATGTTAAGATATTAGTATGACGAAGCGATGATCAGAGATATATCTTAAAAGCTATATAAATATATATATATATATATTATACTATATATATATATCGATATAATATATATATATTAAATTCATAGATGGAAGGATGGTAAAATAATGAACATGCATGTAGGTCGAGCTGAGCGGCATCTATGTACGGTCAAAATGTTTTAACGATGGTAGTTGTTGTTACTGAGTATCGACCATCTGGTCGGGACAATTATGAGTGTGAGAATTGAGGGGAAACGTAGGATGGGAACATTTTTCGGGTTCTAGATAAATTGGTATCTTATCTTCCTAGTTCTTAGCCTTTAGAGAGTTTGTAAAGCCACGGCAGCTCTAGGAGGGAAGTGGTGGCAAATAGGTAGAGTTTGCGGTAGGCAAGTTTGGGGTGTACGTAGCGGTGGGGGAAGGAGTATATTTACCTGTTGCTGATTTGGGAAGTGGAAAAAACGAGACATAGGGGCATAGATAGATCGATCCGTTAGAATATTTTGATGGGGCTGTCTAGAGAACCTTTCGGAGGGTTTTTTTTGAAAACTATCAAAATTACAGTCTGGGCTGAGCCTTACCGGCAACCAATTGGTGAAGGGCTTATGAATGCAATTGTGGGCATGTCTTGTCAATGAACAGGAACATATGGAGGTAATAACCATGGATGACAATTGAATGAAAAAGGGAAAAGGGAGGGAAAAAGTGAGGAGAATAACCCCTGAGGACGTTTTTGCAGTTAATGGGCGGATAGATTTTAAGGGCTAGTGGGGGGTCTTATTTTTGTTTTGTGCAAGCGCAACTAGGGGTCTGTTTTTCTATCTGAATTCGGCAGGGCGAATACCTTTTGGGAATAACAAAATTCTATGGGGTAAAGGGTAAGTGCTTCAAAAAGATTTTGAAAAAACTTTTGGACTTGGTTAGATCTGTAAAGTAAAGTAAGTATAGAATGCATATATGAATATTCGTACATTGTTGAATACTGTAATGATAGTAAAAAGTGTTATGTGAGGTGTGTGTGTGAGTCATATAGAACGTGAAGGCATCATGTTAGACGAAGAGTTGCGGAGGCAAGAGACGGAACTCGAACTCTGTGTGGAAAGGACTCGGCTCCGAGTAGACACGAAGAGGGGTTGACAGTAGGAGAACAAGGTTGAAAGGCTCAATCTACTTAGGTCGATGCGGGGGCGATGAAGAGAAAAAGAGGAAAGTAAGTGGTGAGGAGGGTCGACCTAATTTGTCCCATGAATCCTGGAATAGAAGTTCGCTCAGACGTTAAAAGTCATGTCAAGCCGAGCAAAGTGAGCTCCAAAATATCTAAAAGAAATGGGTGTTAAAAGGCTATGCAGGCCTCTGTACCATGGGATAGTTGTGATTGGCGCGAAGTAAGAGGCGAAGTGGCGAAAACTTTGAAGAGAAGTCAGGAATGAGTAGAGAATGTCACCGAGGGTGGCGATTTACTTCAGTGGAACGACCTCAAATGAGGTCGAGGAGGGCTAGGTGGCGGTTCTCCAAGAAGAAGACGTTCGAACAAGGCTAAGTTATATTATCATAAAGAATGTTTAATATATACTTCGAGTGTGATCGTGAGATCCATGTTAATTTTTGCAGGTTTTGCTCGTCTTGTCAAGGGGATTGGCTCGGTATAGATGGAAAGAAAAAGCGAGGCTGAAAAAGGCCTATTAATGTCATTGCTGGAAATAGAAGTAGCTTGGTCCAGGACAGCGTTATGAAGGAAGAGGCAGCGAAAGGCTTCATATGATGTGACGATTGGTCAGTGCAGGTGGAACAAAGGTAGTTTGCTGAGATAGTGAGGAGAGTAAAGACCGGGTTGGTCCTTGGTGCTAAAAGGCTATTCTGAGGCGGAGGGGATGGATGCCATTAAGGCGGGACACCTATGTTGGACGAAGATGAGGAGGAAGCAGAAGTGGTGGGGATCGTTGGACGGTTAGATGGTTGTTTCCTGCTTAAGACGGTGCTCGACATCAAGGGGAGACGGCAAGCTCTCAAAGGTTGGGGTAGTGAGAAGGTAGGGTTAGACAGTATGTGTTTTATAAGTACTTGTAAGTTGTTTGAATTGTGTGGGGGAAGAGAAAGAAACTTTGTAGATTTGATGTTGTTTTATAATACCTTTGTAGGGTAGTTAGAGACGATGAGCCTAGAATAAATGACTAGAGTATAGGACTTGCAGGGAGGAGGAGAGGACCTTAAAGCCTGTTGTCTGCGCAAGCGGATGCAGGGTAGATCGGAATAGTGTTTTGCGAACTGCATGTTACACCAACGTGTAGTTATCAAGTAAATAGGATAAAAATGTTGGTAAAAAGTCAACGTTGTTATTAATACAGATGCGATTATTAAAAGTATTGTACCTTGTATACTGAAAGAAGACTCGTGAAGTGTTCACTGAGTAATGGAACACCCAACTTTTAGTCTAAAGTACGTAGAGTTAGAGTTTTAGAATTACTAGTCTCCGTTTAGCAATGTAGTAGTATATTTTCAAAGGGCTTTCTTGAATCTGACACTGTACTAAGATATTGTTATTTATTTCCCAGGTTTCGAAGGTTTAGATTAATGTCGCTCTCGGAGGGTTACTGTTACTCATGTCTAATTGGGAATTTACAGGCAGTTCGTAGGATGAAGGAGGCGAACGAGAATAGAGAAAGATCAATAGGTCAAAGGCGTATTCAGCCTGTGAATTGACTCAGGCCATTTCCGCCTGCTTTCAGGTCAAAAGAAAGATGCTTGGATGTAACGAAGGATTAAAAGAGTTAGCTGAGGTAATAGAATGTGCCCCAGAGAAGCTTCAACGTCATAGTGTTGACGCATTGGCTTGAAGGGTAAGCAGGGCCGGACACGGCTCATACGTAGATCAGGCACTGACAATCAGAGGAAACAATTTCGATCTGATCGTCATAACTGTAGGAACGAGTTGGATGCGAATGGGAGCGAAAATTTTCCGGAAAGGACGTATGAGATCAGAAATAATCTACCGGCTTTGGTAAGCAGCAGCTGAACATTTGCAACAAACCCTCCTGTGTAAGGATATGCGACTTTTGAGAAAATGCAACGAGGTGCAACGATTTAATGAATTGAGGGGAGTGTCTGACTTAAAGCCAAAACTGGGCACAAGCCTTGCTTCGTGCCAAGAAAGATGAGGTAGAGAGAATTCAGGGGGAAGTCGAAATGAGGTTAGGCTCCTTAGTTGAGGGTCATGTAGTGCACGTCATCTCAGGTCAAATTAGGAGATGAAAGAGGGCGTATCCTTGTATTATAGACGGCATGTTCAGAAGGAAATCGGAATTGAGGGTGTATTGCCACATAAGTTGGATTGTTGCTCTAATCAGGGAGAAGAAAGTTCTAGAAGGGGGAGATCAAAGCCAAAGGAATTGTGGTGAAGAGGTGATTAAGGACGAATTAGTGAAAGATATACCGGCGTAGGAGAGTTGAACGCAGAAATTGAGAGATTCGTGCTCGGTAGTAGATTTTAGAAAGCCATGTAACCTAGATGAGTCAGCAAAGGTTATTGCAAGTGGAAGAAGATTGTCTCATCTACATGATAAGGTCGATGCGGCGAAAGGAAAATAGATTGAACGGAGAATGATTGTACGATAGGTGTACGAGTCATGCCTAAAGCGGTTGAAGGCAAGAGTTGCAACAATGGTAGTACTTGATGTCATCTCGATCTGACTGTTAAGGGTGATTAGATATTTGTAGAGGAAAGTAAAAGACTTGAGTCCAAAACAAGATCCCTTGTTCACAAACTCCGTCGGATAAGGGATGCATCAGTGGAGCGACTTAAGCAGATTGAGGGAAACTGTCTGGCGTCAGGAGACCCAATTGGGCCCTCAAAGGTGATCGATAGATTACAAGTACGAGGTGCTGGGACCGCGAACTGAAGCTTGACCTTTGATGTGTGGGGAATCATGCTGACACTCCCTTAGCAGAAAAAAGAATCCTTGAAATAATGCATTGGGACTGAAAATAATGTATCTGTCGAGACATATTGAAATAGATGAAAAGGCTAGTTATGACCATTGCCTTATTTGTGCTGGTGGGGTCTTTGATATAAAACAATTTGGACATTTGTTTTAATTGCAGAGAAAATGGGTGAGCTAAACCAAGTCGAAACTTATTTTAGCTATTGAACTGTCACAGACCTTATTAAAAGAGATTGGAAAGTATATGACTTTGCCTTATATATGCCTAGAGCGTCTTGATATAAACAGTTTGTAAAAGGTGCTACAATCGTAGAGAGTGTAAAAAGTAGTCAGCTACCAAGTTGATCCTTGATCAGCCGTAGAAAGATCCAAACAAAGT
Source organism: Kingdonia uniflora (assembly GCA_014058105.1). Taxonomy (NCBI): domain Eukaryota; kingdom Viridiplantae; phylum Streptophyta; class Magnoliopsida; order Ranunculales; family Circaeasteraceae; genus Kingdonia; species Kingdonia uniflora. Next base: position 8,101,490 of record JACGCM010000704.1, on the reverse strand, counting down.
TAAAAAAGATGAAAGACTAGTAGACTGCTATCTGGGTTTGGTGGTTTTTTGATATGAAACAAGTTTGTAGACTTGCTTACAATTGTAGAGATGAGTAAAAAGAATCTAAATCAGTGAATTTTGATTTTTAAATTGGATAAGACTGATTATACGTGTATAACTATGCTTAAGTCTGAAGAATGCGGACGAAATGTTGTGGAAGAAAATGTTTTTTTTCTCTATTGTTTCATATAAAAGACCTTTTGTATGATAATATCTAATTTTCATTGGAGGATGAGAATCGTATACCTTTTGTCCCGTATCTATTGTATTACAATACAATGCCAGACGATGGCGAAATGTTGGTAGTAAGCGCATTAATTCGACTAGTATAGTCTCGTTAAAGTCGTAGTTTTCCTAAGGTATTTGACCAATGTGGGATTTCTCCTGTGCTGTGTGCCTGAGATAGTCTTGATCTTTCCCACCGTATCCGGCCATCCTTTGAGACCGTGAAGAATTGACAGGATCCCCTAGATACTCCACATTTACCTGAGGCGGATGTTTTCACTAGTGTGAGGCCTCGTTGCGCCTATTGGTAGGCACACTTCACCTATACCGCGACAAAACGACCGCTATCTTATCTTTGGCCAACCCCAGTTGGTGACCTCAGTGTATTCTTTCTCATTGATGTCTTTTGTTGCAAGTTTATTAATTACTATATTCTGACGACTATGAGGGTTTAGCGATGGCACATTCCCTGATGACTCACACTTACTCTATGTGATGGCTTGCAAGTTCAATTTCGAATCTTCGCCTTCATAGTTAGTGACCCTTGTAGTCCTGAGCTGGATGCTGGTAGTTGTATTATACGAATGGCATACCCCTGATAGCCCCTCAGGGCGTATCAGCCAACGGAGTGAATAGGGATCCATCCCATTTTTTACTCCTTCTCCCGTCTTGTGCTGTCTCCACTCCTCTCCCCCTTTTCTCCCTTAGTCTTCCCCCCCCTTTTTTCTTTTTTCCCCCCCCCTTTCGTTTTTTTTTTTTTTCCTCACCCTTTTCCTTCTCCCCCTTTCCTCTTCGCCTTCTTCTTGGGTTTTATCCTTCCCTTTCTTCCTCCTTCCCTTTCTCCCTTTCCTTTCCTTTTCTTCTCTCTTTTTCCCCCCCTTTCCCTTTTTCCCTTCTTTTGGTCAATTAGTTAACCCACCGGACTAGGATGCCTCCTACGCGCCAGAACCCAATCTTTGTTTCTAGTCCATAGGTGAAGGTGCTTTTTGAGTCTATCACGATGTTGTCGGTTGGGAGTTGCGTTCTCATAGTGATATCGGTATGTTACTTAGCTCGATACGACTGTTCTTTGGTATTTTTATTCGCGCACGATGACCCGGTGTTATGAATTGCAGTTGAATCACGAAAAGTTCTAGTGCCCATCTTTTAAAACTGGACGTGAAAACTTTGCTTGCGGAGTGGAGCGCAGGATTTTTTTTTCTTTGCCCGATCGTCTTTCATATTTCTTCATTTGTCTCTCTGCAGGGCTCTTTTTTTGTCCGCTGAAATTTATCACGGATAATCTGTTGCTGTCTTTGTATTGTGCATGTTAGGGAAAGATACTATCTCCTTATGATGTTAACAGTTCATAGTTGCCTACACCATATTCGCCTACCGCTAGGGGTGCTTACGTATACAAGTCCCTTCGTGTAATTCGCGGTTTGAGCAGCCTTCACCCGCTTTGACTTTGGGATGGTCACTTCTGAGTGTACAGGGTACCTTGGTACGATACAATATTGCATGGTATAAACACATCCTTTCGTGCTTAAGTAATGTATACTATGTTACGCCAGTTGGGTTATTTATTCGTTCGGCCGTCTGTCATACGATATCGCTTTTTGTCTGAGTTGCCGTATTGAATTCGTTCGTTGTTGACATCCACGATGTGAGGTTATCGAATGCGCCCTTTTCGCACAATCGTCGAGTCCTCCTTGACTTCGACCCCAATGTTTGTATTTATCCGTTTCCTGCATACCAGACTTATGTGATAAATCTTGGGGGCTGTCTGTGGTCTACTATCTATCCAATTTGATTTTTCACGCGTTAGATATTTTCGTTTAGCTTCTGTCCTACCCTATATGACCTTGCCTCGACATGGCAAGTGGAATCTTTGATCGTTTCCTATTTTGTTACCTCGAGCGAAGATATTCACAGAGTAGATTTCATCGATATTTCACACCCCTCCTATCTTTCAATGAGGGCTGCGTATTTCGCATATATTCCCATTCTTTTGCTTATCTCCTGACCATAATTTTGATGATCGACCTGAACAACGCGAAGTGTTGTGTAAACTGACGAGTACCGGGTTGTTGTATATCTCAGATTTGAGACCACACCCGGCCTTCTGAGTTCCCGTTTTTTTTCCCCCCGGTTGAGGTCAGTGTAATGAGATCGTTTCATACCTTGGATAATATTTGTTCCTTTTTTTTTTTTCTTCCCTTTTTCTTCTCCTTGGCCTAAATATATATCTAGGATGTATAGATTCCAAATTCTCGTCCTTAGATAGGTGGTAATCAAAACGACTCCGTAGGCTAACCTTGTGCGTGTTGTTTTTCCTAGCTGGATCCATTATTTATGAGATAGACTCTACCCTAGCTGATATACTTTTAGTTCCAACTTATAGTTAGCTTTTTTAACCTCGAATGGCTGTAGGTGTGGATTCTGTCGGGGCTGATGTTCGCGTAAGTGCCTGCGGTTTGTACTCTCCCATAGGGTATTCCCCACTGTATCTAGAAAATTGCGAGTTTGAAAACTGGCAACGGCTAACATTGTTTGGTTTTTTACGCGCCGCTCGTTAAACATACTGGCATATCATGTCTCCCAAATCGTGTTTTACTTTCACCTGTTGTTTGCATCTCGTGATTCTCCTTTTTTGGAAGCACTTCCCTTGAAGTGGGTTAGTTCGTATCTACACTTTGATGGAATGTGCTTTGGATATGTTTTTACCAGTAGTTTGCTTGTAGCCCTTTCTACGAAGTGTAAACCATGGCTTTTTTCGTTCGATGGAAGTTTTTCTACCTACTCTAGATTTAACATTATTTTTTTTCAGGTGCCGATGTGTTGTGGTTTGTATCCAAGAAGACTCCCGGTTCCCTTTTTTCCTTCTAAGTGTTGAACTGAGAATCGCGCCCCAGCCGGGATTTTTGATGACAGCATCTGTGATTGGCTAGTTGGAGTATTAGCAGTTCCCCTATTACTCCTGTGGGTCGTCTGCCATTAGGGGTTTATATCACTTCTTTCCCTCCCCCTCAATTATAAATATTTTGTCGATCCGAATAAACCGGTCTTTCGAACTCTATCGGCCCGTCAAGTGATACTTATGTATAGCCTGTGTCTGATACCGTCTCCTCGTTTGTTGTTGTGGACATCGTGTCGAGTTAAGATGGCATCAGCCAAGCGACAGCTGCGGTATGAGTATAGACGACACCCCATGGCTTGATAGAGGCCGTATCTTGCTCGGTGAGTTTTTTTGCAACGTCCTTTGGTGGTTTTTTGGATGATCCAGGTATTGTCAATCGCGCGTAGTCGCGAAGTTTGTATTTTTCGGGTATCGCTATGCAAACTCCCATCTTTCTGCCTCATACCTTTTTTTCTGGTACCTACTGAATGCAGTCAGAATTGTACATACCCGATATGAACGTTGTCTATCCACGCCGCCGTGCGCCCGGATATTCTTACTATAATGATTCGACACGGATGTTGACTAGAGTGTTGTATTTGCAGCGGAGTTCATTGCGTGATCGTATCGAGCGTACACTTTGTGTACAATTTGTAGATGTCTGTCATGTAGACCTCAACAATGTTTCCCACAATTGTCTGTGCCTTTTTTGATCCTCGGAAAATTTTTTATAGTCCCACTCAAGAATGGGAGACTCCTATGAACCTGCTCCGCCTTCTTGCGGCATAAGGGCTTATGACGTTTTGTCTTTTCTAATACATTAGGTCAATTGCGATGCTGAAAGTTTCCTGTTTTCTCTGATCTCTCCAAGACGTGGGAGTGTCCCTGAAGCTCGCACTACAGCATGCAGGAGGAGCATGGCCTGTGTGGAAGCTTTATGGATTGTATGATGTGGTGGAAGGGTGAAAGGAGGCTTTGATAACATCCTTGGATAAGTATTTTGTTTATTTTATGAGTGTGCATCTACTGCACATTGTCGCGGCTTTGGTCTATCTTCTTCCTCAGTTGATCAGGCTTCGAAAATATTCTGGATTTGATCTGTCAGATACTTGTCTTCTCGAATAAAGCCCTATCCGTTATCTCCATATCTCATGATCTCGTCGTGTTATATTTATCTCGAAGCAGAGGTTGTAGTTTGTTTATGTTTACCGCCCTTTCCTGTTTTGCGTGTGCATGTTTGATTGGTTTCTCAAGCTGGCAAGCAAACTGGACTCGCTCTCTCGATCGCTAATTTGACTACGAAATAAGACCATTCGCAAATTAAGCTCATGCGCGTTATATATTAATAAATAAGAACCTGATCCATGTGAGAGATTTTCTTTTTCTCCATGATGCCGCAGCTGGGTTCGATGACTGCCTCTTATATCTTTTTTCTAGGTCCATTAAATGTGGAAGCCGAAACAACTGACAGAGCTACCGGCGAATCTCAACACTAAGATAGAGAAACACAACGAGCTTGAACGACAATTAACTCTCGACCGAGAGCTCTGCGAGAAGGAGCTCGTTGCCGAACGAAAAGTTTGTTTGACATTGCACAAGCGACATGAAGATCAAATAACAACAATGCAGACTGCCTTACAAGCTCTGTAAAACCCTCAATAGGCTCCCCCAATACGAGATCGCGATCAGGTGTCTGTAGCCTTCCGGGTTTCAACACGGGAAAGATTGGGACCTCAAGGAGCCACAAGAAAAGCCATTTCCATAAATATTTGGAATGAACCTCAACCTTCCATTCATTTGGGTGGTAAAGTTCAGCCTGAGGTCAGCCGAGGTCACCGATGTTCCATACGTCAAAAGGAGGAACAACGGCCTCAACCTCGAGTTTCAGCACGAGATTGTTTGAGTGAAGGTACCGGTACTCACAATCCGTAACCTCATCATCAAGTCGCTCAACCGCCACGTCATTATGTCACACAAAAGCATATGGACCATCGTATTAAGGAGTTGATCGAAGCACAAGTAATGGGTACTACCGATAACCTTACAGAGTTAGAAAAAAGTCTGATTGGCAAAGAACTATTCGATATGGAGATACTGAAAGGTTTCCATACTCTAAAAATTTATAAATACAAGGGTACCGATCCAAAGGAGCACATTCAACAATAACATGATTCATTGGATTGCACTCCAATCTAAACCACATTTTCTGCCATCTGTTCGCCGCAAGTCTGCAGGAGGAACCGCTCTGATGGTTCCACTCTTTACCTGAAGACTCCATATAAACATTCAACCAGCTGTAAAAATAGTTCATCAAGACATATGCTCACAACAGAGATAAAGAAGATAATTTATATTCTCTTATCAGTCTCAAACAGTCATACGGAGAGAAGCTCGAGGCTTTTGTAAAGAATTTTTTGGAGCTCGCACGTAAAGAAGACAATCTCGATCAGAAAATAACTATTACTATTTTTACCAATGCACTCCAGCTCGACTACAAAGCCAAAGAACACCCCTTCCTCAACAAACTTGCAACCTTGGAGAATATGATCACCAAGGTCAATAGTTACATCGACCTGGAAATGATGATTTCCAAAAGGCATAAATCTACTAAATCTGTCCTTACCACAAAAAAGTCCACTTATGGATCGAAACACTGAGCCAAAAGAGGATCAGGGTGACCAAAAGCACGCCAAGGGAATCACCGGAAACCTTCAGAAAGGCAGTTCACAAGTCAAACCAGTCCTCCCAAGGATGAATGTTTGAATCTCCATAATTTTTCCAATCCTCTCAAAGGATAAACTCTACCGTCTCTCCCAACCATTGAAACCAATCGAGAACCGGCTGCACTGCATGCATCATAAGGTAAACCATCATTCTACTAAAAATTGCTATAATTTACGGAGGTTACTCGAATACATTTTCAAGGAGGGATGGATTTTCGAATATATTGTCGTCCTGGAATCATACAAGGATAAAGCTATAAGAAGCGACTTGAAGTTGTCCAGGTTGAAAATCAAGTGGAGGAGAAGCATCTCTACCATATGCGCCACAACAACATGATCAAGATCAATCAGATCACCAACTCCAACAGATTCAAATGCAGGAAACTGTCTAAATGGTGCAATCTCACATCTCAAGACAAAAAAGCCATACTTCTACCTGAGTCGAGCAATCACCGGTTCAGGATATCATTCGAAGATTATGATACTAGCTATGTTAAGTATCCACATCATGATGCATTAGTCATAATGCTCAAGATGAAGAAGTTAGTCATGCACACAATGATGATCGATGTTAGCAGTGGTATTGAGATTCTCTTTCAGAGCACTATCGACCAAATTGGTTTGACCGATCAAGTTATTCAAAGTGATACTGATATTAGTAGATTCAATGGTTCTAAAAATGAATGAGTATGGAAGATCATCTTACCTATTACCGCAAGACCAGCCATAATTGGTGTCATCTTCTACGTGATCAATGCCAAATCACGTATTCTCGGGATTATGGACTATTCCTGAATTCATAAAATGGAAGCAGTCACTTTCACCTATCATCAAGCACTCGCTTCAAACACAATGATTCTGAAAAGGGTCAGGCCGTTGCCAATTTTCTTACAAATTTTCCAGTGGAGGATCCCGAGTGGGTGGAGCAAGATCCTGACCTTGCAGAGTAAGTTACAGAAGATCCACCCCCCAAAAAAAAAAAACATTTGACGAGCGGGCTGAATGGATTACAAGGAAAGGGTAGGGACTTCTTACAAATGGATCAGCAGGACTCGGAGGGTCAAGAATTGGAATCGTATTGATTACCCCTTCTAACGACAGAATTAAGAAATCAATCCACTTGGATTTTGAGGCCTCAAATAATTTTACGGAGTACGAAGCTTTCATTAATGGAATCGATCTCACTCTTGAGCTTGGCATCCCAGAACTCTCAGTTTACTCTGAGCAAAACAAGAAGAATGGAAAGATGACCAAATACGCAGCCCTCATTGCAGATAGGATAAGCAAGTTCACACAAGAAACTCTCAATTATCTTCCTCAAGGTGAAAACATGCACGCCGATTCCTTAGCGTATCTAGCTGGGGTCTTAGGCACAGAAGTTCGATATCTTCAGATTGAAGTAATTTTAACCCCCAGCATTGATCGTATTTTTGCATGCACGATCAATACTGGGGGCGATAAAGGGGGAGACAACGATTGGCGAAAGCCTTTCTTAGTTTATCTCAGTATCGAAAGCAAATGCGAAGGTCCCCTTCCCTCAGATCTGAAAGAGTGATGACAGCTGACAGACAACTCAAAGCGCTACACTAATCAAAATAGTACTTTTATACCTTCGTTCAGCCACAAGGCCTTACCTCAAATGTCTCTCAAACAAAAAATGGGCGAGATGCTCAGCGATCTACATGAAGGGACTTGTGACTCCCATGCCGCAGGTCGATCACTAGCAAACATTGCCATTACACAAGGAGTATTCTGACCTGGCATGCGCAAGCAAGCGGAAGAGTACTCATGAAAATGTGATGCATGTCAACGACATGGACAGATAATTTGTGCCCCTGTGCTTGAACTCCATGCAAGCAAGGTGTTTTGGCCATTCAAACGATGGGCATCCGATCTTGTCGGCAAATTTCTTAATTCTCCAGGTAATTGCCACAACCTACTCATAACTACTGATTATTTTACAAAATGGGTAGAAGCAGTTCCACTATGTCAAACCAGAGAAAAAGATGTCATTTCTTTTATCTGGGAACACATCATCACTCAGTTTGGGTGCCCCCACCTAATTCGTATCGATAATGGGCCCCAATTTGTTAGAAATAAATTCGCAGTTTTCCTTAATTAACACAACATCATCCACTCCCCATCCAATCCCTACTATCCTCAAGGCAATGGCCAAGCCGAAATCACCAATAAAACCATCGTGGATGGACTCAAAAAAAGGTACACTCTCAGAAAAAAGGGATTTGGATTCGGGAACTTCCTCATGCCTTATGGGCATATCGTACCACTCCACGATAGTCGACAGACTGCACTCTATTTCTCCTTGCCTACGGTACCGAGGCTATTATTCCCTCCAAATACCATCATCCAGTCAAAGATCACGATCTCACCGACGAAGAAAATGAGTTCAAATTGGCTTGTAATCTCAATTAGATCGATGAGACCAGGAAATACTCCAGTCATAAGCCGTACCTTCCAAATCGATGATCTTGTCCTCAAAAAATATCTCAACACCGTAAAGAGCCTCATGATGAGAAACTAGCAGACAACTGGAAGGGTACATTACTTATCATAGGCCTTTTAGGCCTGAGATCATATTACCTCATGACAGAAGAAATAATCCATATTTCAAGTCCTAGGAACACTAGGCGACTGAAACGGTACTATCGTTAAGTCCCTCACTACTCTATTTCACTTTCTTATTTTTTCCATTCCAAAAGTGAGATTTTCATCTCCATCCAATGTGCATCATTTTCTATTCAATAAAACTTACAAGTGTTTCTCCCATACATCTCTCTACTTTGTAGATAATACATAGATTAAAGCAGAGATAATACTAGCTTTCAATCAACCTCTATACCAGTTAAATCAAGGATAATACTTGGTTTGACTGACTCTACTAAATCTCTGCAATTAAAACTAAGGTAATAGTTGTTTTATATCAAAGACTCTACCAGGCATAAGATAAAGCAAAGGTAAAACTAGCTTTCATCTACATCAATATGGCTGCGATATCATACCAGTTAAATCAAAGATAATACTTGGTTTTGCTGACTCTACTAAATCGCTACGATTAAAACTAAGGTAATACTTGTTTTACATCAAAAACTCTACCAGACATAAGATAAAGCAAAGGTAACACTAGCTTTTATCTATCTCAATATGGTTGCGATATCAAACCAGTTAAATCAAGGATAACACTTGGTGTGATTGACTCTACTAAATCTCTACGATTAAAACTAACATAATACTTGTTTTACATCGAAGACTCTACCAGACATAAGATAAAACATAGGTAAAACTAGCTTTCATCTACCTCAATCGGCCACCTGAGCACATAGTACTTTAATCACCTTGTTCAGTTCTTCTACATTCATAATCTTCTGTAACATTTTGTCCTTTTGCTGTATCCAAATATCCTTACCTCTAATAGTCCGCTCTAACCCTTGTTCCCGGGAAAGAGTAGCATCCAACTTTTGTTGGCACTCCGTTAACTTCTCATTTTCCTTTTGCACATGACCTTGAATTTGAGCCGCATCTCCATCTAGCTCTCTTATTCGACCTGATAGGCTGACAACATCTTCTTACACAAGGGAGACCTTGACATCATTTTTATTCTTCCCCAAGCTCTCTCTGGCCTCGGCGTGTCTAACACATGAATTGGCCTGTGCCAATTCGGCCTTCAATTGTGCCACTCTTTCATTCAACTCATCACACTTACGTTGCACCATCTGAAATTTAAAAAATTTAGCAGATAAAGCTGTAGTCAATTAATCAACTGCAACTTCAGATACAGATAGATCGTCTCGAACTCTCTTCAGCTCGTTATCTTTATCAACCAATTTCTTTTTCAATTGCTCCAGCTTACTCCTATGATTTGCTAGATCAGCTTAAGTTTGCTCCTCGTTGGTATTTGTCTTGATCAAATCATTTTTAACACTGGCCATCGACCGATTTAAACCTTCATCCGATCTTTCTACTGCCTGTATATGGTAACGGGCCATGTCAGCCTCCCTACTCTTTACCATCAACGCATCATTTTGGCTTTTGAGTTTTGCTACATGATCTTTTAACTCAGCGAGCTCTTTTTTCCCTTTCAAAATTTTGGCATCCTTCACCTTGATATTTTGAGCTAGGTCGACAGCAGTCTGTGTTGCCTCAACAAACTTGAAGTTTACCTTTACATGTTGATCTTCTCTGTCTTCATTTGCTTCCCTTATCCTATCAAACTCCTCTACAAATTCTTGGTTATATTGGCGAGCACCATCTTCGCGCAAGCGAGCTGACTGCATTTTGACCTGCATATCATAAGTATATTATATCAAGTTCGATTCAGAACACTAAGTCACCACATATGACTCATTTCTAACAAGATATCTATTTTTGACATTTACCGTATAAGACTACTTCTAAACTTAAGGTCGAAGTACAATCTCAGATGGATGTTCCGTAACATATACTCCCAAGTCTATGGTATACAATCTTTATTTTTTAAAGTTATTAATACTTTGTTATTTCCTGTGTGCCATTTCAGTGCTATTGCCACTAAGTCGATAACTAGTTTTTGTTCGAAGAACGTGCTTCAGCATGATTAAAGAACTGTGGAAAAGGCCTATATAAAGAAAAAGTTATAGAAGAGACAAGGACCAGAAAATTATACGAGAAATCACCAAGAAAACTACATTTTCTAGATTTTCAAAACTTTAAACTTCGTATTCACATGATCAAGCATTTCTAAGTCTAGAGATCAATTGTAATAAGATATCAGCCTCAAGTAATAAACGTCACTATTACAAAAATCCTTAATCCGAGGTCGTGGTATTTTACCTATTCATAAGTTTTCTACGCTAAACACCTATGTCATTTCTTACTTTCCATTAGATTTTGTCACAGGTACATTGGTGCAAGAGCTAATTCCATACCACTTCGAGCTTACAGAATTAAGCCATTACATCCTCGACCTAGTCCAAACTCGAACTACCTCAATATTAGACTCACGCATTACACTCGTGACATGAACAATCAGTATTGCCACATAGGCCACAAACTGATAAAGAGCATGAATCGAGCACTACAGCAAAATATGAATAAGTCAAAGATACATGTCTCCCACGAATTAAACAGATAGACATTCAACTACCACTTATCTTATTATTCGGAGAACGTGCTTCTATACGATAATGAGCTGCGGGTAAGGTCTATATAAAAAAAAAGTTCCAGAGGAGATAGGGACAGGAAAAACCATATTTTCTAGACTCTAACACAGGAATTTCTAGATTCTAAACACCACTAAGCTTCTTATTTCAAGATCAAGCATTTCTAGTTCAAGATATCACTTGTAATAAGATATCAGCCTCAAGCAATAAAAATTACTGTTACTAAACCCTCAACTCGAGGTCGTGATTTTTTACCTATTCAAAGGTTTTCCACGCTAAATCACCTGTATCATTTCTCGTATTATATCAATTTTTGTCACATGAATATTTGGTGTAAGATCTAATTTCGAGCTATTTCGAGGTACAGAATTAGGCCATTACAGTACCAATACTGGGAATATCGCTTATAATGTAAGACGTATCGAGCTACAAAATTAGGCCATTAGAAAAAATACTATTTATGAGGTAAGACGTATCGAGCTCGATTCAGTAAACTATCATAGCTTGATCATGAAGGCTTACCTAGACAGTTAGACTAGAGCTAGCCAAATATACAAGTGTCAAGCCTAACGTATTGACCTAGTTGTACAAAAGGCAACATCATGGGATGACGCAAATAGAAGGGAACATTTAGAGCCTAAATTTGAAATGAAGTGCAGTGACAGCAAATTGTCAGCATACAATCAATGTAACCTATGTTCAGATATATAGTCCCACATCGGACACAAACAAGAACACGAACGTAGAACCTTGCACCTCAAAATATAGGATCCTGGGGCTACTCCTCTTAATGCCAATTGGCTTTGATATGGACCCTCCAGTTCTAATATGGTACCCAAAGTGGGTCTTTTTTCCACGCGTCGAGCCTAACACCACGTGCTACTCCCCGTCACTTAAAATGTAAAATCCTAGGGCCTTTGAGATGGACCCTTCAGTTCTAATAGCCTATAAATACTTTTAAATCCCTCCTAGAGAAGGGTTGGACTTCGCTTACATGAATTATACTGTGTTCGTCGAATCGCCGCTCAAATTAAATTCTCTAGCTCAAATCCTATTAAAGATCACTTTTAGAAATGCTCTTAAGAGGTCGTGGTTCTGAACTCATTCAACGGTTGTCTTCAAAGTAAGCTCTTACATCTCCAGTGCCTCCATCCTATCACACTACAGAATATGCTCACTATGCCCTAGGGTGGCAACGACATCAGCTGAAGAGAACTCCACAGAAGGGCCATGGACACGGTGACAACTAGCAACTAATCATGGAGTCATGATATACATTTTGAGTACGTTATGTCGATCCAATATTAAGTCAAATAGATAGCAACTCGCAGGACTTTACGACCCCGGTTTGTCCTAAACAGAAACAGACCATCGGACGAATACATAACCTATTTGGTTTACTTGGTCATTGATTGAAGTATATGGTCGCTAAAAAAAAAAAAAAGGATTGAGTATATGGTCTCTAAGGGACCATGTAAGTGAGGAAAAATTCATTTGATCTCTTGGATGCCTAACAAGGCCAATCCCAGCTCATCAACTAGGACCATTTTTTGATTTATCTATCTTATGAGGTCACTTTAGTAGAGACAAAAATCGAAGGACATGTGACCAAATTGAAACAAAAATTGAGTGTTGAGATAGACAACCCTAATCTATCTCTTTAGGGTAAGAAAATGCCACTAGTTTGGACCCATCTCTTGAATTCAAGTGGACCATATCCATTGAAGATGTACTTAGTTTGGGGCAAGGAGTAGGTGGTGCTAAATATCAAGGAGAGAGAGAGAGAGAGAGATGTATGTGTTTCACATGTTTCACAAGTTACTTGGACCATAAGTTTGTGTGTGAAACCAAATAAATAAACATAGATACCATATGCTTCATTTAAGTTGCAAAAGCACATAAACTAGTTATGTTTAGCTCACAAGGGTGTCACTAGGTTGTGCTACTGCATTAAGTCCTAAATAACGTAATCTGGGAGACATGAGTATTGGTAACAAGACACTTGCTTAGTGCTGGTCCATGGTGTACCACGAGTTGATCAATGCCATGTAAATCACGGAAGTCGACCGACAATCTGCAAATACTTCTACCCTTAGGTGGAATAAATCCGTGGACATGTTTATTAGAGAGTGGGATAAGTGTATTATCAAGCGAGTCGCAGGAGATGCTCTCGGAGACACGATTTAAGTCATCAACCACCTCAAGGGGTTTTGTGCTTAATGAACATAACTCCACCAAACTAAAATTAAATCTGGTTCAATAAATTGAAGATTAAAAAATGGGTTTAGTGCAATAAACAACTGGTGATCAATCATACTCGGGACCCTAAAATAGATTAATCTAAACTTCGATGATAATTAAATAAAAATATGACACAAATTTCAAACTTGTACTGAAGTTTCCTCCCTAAGTCTTCAGCTTTGTACTGAAGTTTCCTCACAATCTACATCTCTTCCTATGATCGTGGGTCGTCGATCTCCCCATATGGGTGACGAGTGACGACCTAAACCATAGGCGTGCTTAACTTGCTCTAGTGGTCAACAATTAAACAAATCACCACCAAGTTTACATTTTTATTTTTATTTTTATTTTTATTTTGAGAAACTATATATGTTAGACTTTGGGAACTTGCCCTAGTATGAAATGTTCGTAGCTGAATCCAATTAAATCATTTCAATATCTATTTTTCAGTCGTATATTTACGCGTTGAAAAGCTTTATATTCCTTTGAATTCAAGCTGATCAAACTATGGCTTTGATGCTAGCTAAGGCCGGTGAGATCCGATGACGGTCAACATGGGTTATCCTATTTGACTTATAGTTCCCATTAGATGTTAACTTCATAATGCCATCGTTGAAAACTTGAAATACAGAATTAGGATTAAGTACCTTATCATGGTAAAGATAGTGTAAAAAACTACGTTTTTTTTTTCCATCATTTAAATCAACAAAATTGTACATATTACCTTGGCCGTTTGATCATTTAAAGGCTCTAATATACACCACATATGTATTATAAGTTTCTAACTCCATGCGTAGAAAACATCTGACTGTGATTAGAGATTAGACGATACGACTTTCGATATAGCAACAAAGCACCTCAATTTGAAATTATGGGAAAAAACTAGAAAAAGAGGGACAAGTTTCTAGTTAAGTTTGAATTATTGACAATAGAAATGTATGGAAATGAGTTGCTAGCTAGTTGTAACATAACTGATTAGTCGGCTGCGAAGATGGCTTTAAATGGCGGAGAAATATGGTTGAACTTTGACATTGTATATCATATTATCAGTTATAAAATTTTTCTATATATGTTAATTCCATAATCTTAAAAAGGATATCCTACCATGGAAGTAACAAAGACGTTTCCTCCTTTTCAAAGCTTGTCCAATACCCTTCGATCTAAATTCAACCCTTTCGATCCCTTATAATTTACAAAGTTATTTTCTTTTAAATTTCTTTGTAATACTGAGAATGATAATTTAGTTATATAAATAAACAACGGTGGCTACATTTATCCTGACTTAACTGGCATGTGTGTTACCGGGAACCCTAGGATTAGGGGTAAATGATGGTAAATTATGAATCTGGATCACCCTGGTTTACAAAGAAGAGAAAAGTATTAGAGTCACAAGTCCACCGTCATGGGACCCTAAAAGTCTACGACGATTCTAATAATCTTGACGGTCGAATCTAAATCAAAATAATAATAAGGGATCAAATTAAGTCATGGGATGTCACTTGGAAGAGAGATTAGCCAAGTAGTCGCACATAAATCTCAGTCAACTCTTCCTCTCTTTTCTTCTTCTTGATGATCCAACTGTATAATTTAATGTCTTTCTCATGTTTCTTATTTCATTAAACATAGAGATATAAATATGCTTCTGGTTGTAAGGTTGCAATTTTCATTTTCTTTCTCATATTATTTTTCAAAGAAATCGTCAAACAAGTCTTCATCCATGGTCACAAGAAAAGCAACAAGTCGTCTTATTCGGCACTTATAGAAGAGAGATATTGAAAGAATGAGCTTTTATTTTGAAATTTTGATGTAACCCATAATAAAGGAGAGGAAGTATTCTATGTTTCATACAAGCATGATAATATGGAATAAACCGCAAAGGGGTGTCAAAACGACCAAAGACACCTGGTTATGGTTATCAGATGAAGAACACAGAAAAAGGAGAGGGCGAGGGAGAGGGAGAAGTCGAAATATGGAGGAAAGTATTTGGAGAGATGAGAACATAAGAGACGTGTTAGGCACGAAATGAAAACTATATTTTTTTTTCAACATGTTTGTGACTTTATATTGATATTTTTTATGCTTATGGAGAAAAATTCCCGATGGTCGTTAATAATTTATGACCACCCTGACCCTAACCCTAATAACTTTATATATGTAATAGCTGTTTTAAGGCGATAACCCATCGTTTATGAACTTGATAACACGGAAATATAAATCCAGTAAATGAACCCGGAACATCATGCAACTATTCTAAGCTTCATACTCAAGTAAAGAAAAGAAAACCGGCCGACTACGTAAAATCAACGCTTCTAGAAAGAAAAAGGAAAAAAAGATGGAGAGCTAAAAGAGAAAAAAACTAAAACAGTTTGTCCAAAATTTTCAAAAGTAGGTTGAAGAATTAGACTTTCATACGACTACAACCAGAATTGAAGCACGTTTAGATTGATTTCAAAGATATACCCTCTCCTTTGTTGATGTCTAACATATTGGCTTCAGTTAAGCTTTTCTTCCAAGTTTGGCAAAAAATAAGTGAGATTTGTAGCAGTTTAAAGCTATATTTAAAGCTCATGCATGCTTTAGTTTATTGGGATGAGATAAATATAAATGTGTAAAAAGTAGGAAAGAACAACATGAAGAAATTTATAGTAACAACATGCAAAGACGTTAGCCTAAAGATAGAAGAATAAGGTGACATTATTGAATTAGAGTTGGTCAATTGCCTAATTATCTTTTCTGAAGTAACCAAACATCTATTAAAGTCGTATTTATATTTTAAATAGAGGCAAGCCTACTTAAGTAAGTGTCTTGCCTAGTTCTAGTTTGTTTATAATTAACAAATAGATCCAAAGTTTTGTAATTATTAAGACCAGGTCCCAGTAAAGAGTCTTGAGCAGAGTTTATTCCTACGTGTCATAAGTCAATGGTAAAAAAAGAAAACATAGACCCCACCTAAATCGTTGACTGAACTTTTCTTTTTTAACTCACGTGTAATGCGGCGCATCAATCGGATTACGCGTCAATCTACCATTTGTCTTTCTTTCAATCTGACGCACAATTCAAAAGTCCGTCGTTTATTTTAGTCTTTGTAGTCGGCCTTTTTATAGCCGAGCTCATTGCTTTGCTAAAAGACTTCAAATTACTACTTCATTCACAAACCTCTCTTCTTCAATTTTCTTTCTTTCTCGCCGTTTAACTTCTGCTAAATAGTTCTCACTCATATTATGGATAGACCGGGCGGTGGAGTCGGTCTGTCGCTCGAGGCCGATTCGATGCGCTTCTCTGTGACTAAACCGATTCCAATCAACCACTTCCACAAGGCCAACAATTTTAAGCGAAAGCTGGATCTTATGGAATCCACCACATTTTCTGGTATTGAATTTGCGGTCTCGTCTGATGAGAAACGGGGTCATGTGGTTGATGAAATGGATTTCTTCTCGGACAAGAACCGGTTCCATACTTTGGATAACAATAATAATAAGGCCGGTATTGTCCATGTTAAGCCGGAGCATTCTCATGCTGGTTTGTTCAACTTCGGCGTTAACGTCAGTAAATTAAACTAAATTAGTCCTACATATTTTGGTGAATTATGTATGTGGACTAATTTGTTTTTATCGCTTTTTGTAATTTAGACTGGACTAAATCTTCTTACGGCCAACACGGGTAGCGATCAATCCACGATGGACGATGGGATATCGCCTAATGTTGAAGATAAGCAAAGAAAGAGCGAGGTAACAAGCGCAAAACTATTCTAGTTTTAGAGACTAAAATTTGCAGTGTATTTATTTTATGTTTTGGATTCAGTTGGCAGCTTTGCAAGCTGAGCTTCGCAGAATGAACTCTGAGAATCAACGGCTAAAAGGCGAGCTAACTCAAGTGACAAACGACTATAGTACTCTTGAGATGCATCTCATGGCACTGATGCAACAACAACAACAACGCAAGATTGAAACCCCTCTTCAACACGAGGTAATTAATTTTACTAATTTGACTACACTTTACGATAATTAAAATTCCTTTAGAGATTTTAAAGTGCTAAAATTTTGCGATTTTTAGGTGATTGTGGGGAACTTGGAAGAGAAGAAACATGGTCAAGTGGTACCTAGACAATTTATGGATCTAGGTGTAGGTACCACAGCTGAAACTGACGAAGCGTCTCAGTCTTCGTCAGATGTGGCAGGGAGAAGCCGTAATCACTCGGGATCGCCTCATAACAATGTGGAGGTAGAAAGAGAAGGAGGGGATAGTCTGGACCATGGATCGCAAGGTTGGGTTCCGAACAAGATTCCTAAGTTGAACGGTCAGAAGAGTGAACCACCATTATCAACAACGGAAGCAACTATGAGGAAGGCTCGTGTGTCAGTTCGTGCGCGATCGGAAGCGCCCATGGTAATAATCTAACCTCATCAAATAAATTCACTGACAACTTCCTGATTATTTTTAAAAAAAATTTATTTGTGGATGTCTAATTAGTTTGATACCATGTTTTACAGATCACAGACGGCTGTCAGTGGAGAAAATACGGGCAAAAGATGGCAAAAGGGAACCCGTGCCCTAGAGCGTATTACCGGTGCACCATGGCAGCTGGATGTCCCGTTCGTAAACAAGTTCAAAGATGTGCCGAGGACCGAACAATATTGATAACAACATACGAGGGTAACCACAACCACCCGCTCCCCCCAGCTGCAATGGCGATGGCGTCCACCACTTCCGCGGCAGCATCTATGCTTCTATCGGGTTCAATGTCAAGTGCGGACGGACTAATGAATTCCAACTTTTTAACACGGGCTCTACTACCATGCTCACCTAGCATGGCAACAATTTCGGCGTCCGCCCCGTTCCCAACTGTTACATTAGATCTAACCCACTCTCTGAACCCGTTACAGTTCCAAAGGCCACAAACACAATTTCATGTGCCCTTCATGAACCAATCCCAAGTACCTTTCGCCCCTCAATCGGGATCCCAATTGCCGCAAGTATTCGGCCATCCGCTTTACAACCAATCAAAATTCTCTGGTCTTCACACCTCCTCCCAAGATATAAACGCGACCCAATTCGCGCACCACCAACCAACAGTACCACCGCCAATGTACCAGCCTCAGACATCATTGGCCGACACAGTGAGCGCTGCAACGGCCGCTATCACCGCTGATCCGAATTTTACCGCGGCATTAGCTGCAGCGATCTCGTCTATAATCGGCAATGCCAATACCAATAACAACGTCAGTGGAAACACAACTACTAGCAATAGTAATACCAACAAGTCCGGCAGCTAAAATTTTTCTTCTTTTTTTTTCCTATATTTTTTCGGGCGAAAAAGATGTGGGACTATACATGTTGATTTTTATTGTGGGGGGCAAAGGTTAGGGACATAATATTTGATTCTTTTGTTGCAATTTTGAATAATATGATCATCAAAGTCTTGTGATAAATGGCGTGTTAGTGTGTAATTTATGTATTTGCGTTATATTAATTTACTCTAACGATCTCAAGATCAGTGGAAGATAAAAATGGGAACGGGACTAGACTAATGGCGACTGAATTATCCATTCGCCCGGCATATTCGTTGAGAGGAGTCAAAAATCCCGTCTTAGACTTTATGTGGGTGGATTTTGTTGAGATAAAAAAATGGCGAAGACGGTTAACTCGGTTTAGTTGAATAAAAAGTGAGACTCCATCGTACTGTTTACGCAAAGGGACAGCTAAGGAACAAGTTGCGGCTCATCTTATAGTTAGACCAGGATGATTACATAAGATGACCGAAAGCGGGCGTATGAGATGTTTTCTATCACAAATATAATCGAGTATCAAGTAGCCTTAGCTACTCTTAGCTTTCTTCATAGATACTACCTCAAAAACTACCACTACAGATGAAATGAAATTGACTATTGTATCTGGTTCTTTCCCATTGGGCCAATGCACTATCAATAACAAGGCCCATTTACTTGAGTTTTGGGCCATTATAAGGTTGGGCTTTTGAGCCCTTATTATATGTTTGGGCCAATAATAGGGCCTTTCAAGTCAGACCAACTTAATAGGTCAAGCGCGAGGAGAGATGTATAATTGGCAATGAGAGGAGTAGCCTTTGGATCTTCCGTGGACAAATATTTGGGTGATGCGGAGTAGCACGTGGCCCATTGGGTTCGACACGTGGAAGAAAGGTCCGCTCTAATACCATATTAGAACTCGATACTCAATCTAAAAACCAATTAGCAATGAGAGGAGTAGCCCGAGATCTTATATTATTGAGATGCAAGATTTGAATACCAGAGGTGAGACCATATATCTCAACAAGATGTACAACGCCAATTGTTGTCCATATGTAGGGAATGACTTGAGCTTTATGCATTTCTCTGACATTTTCTTATCGAACTCGATCACAAATCACAAAACTATTGACAACGCCCTTAGGTAGAACTGGTAATTTAAACCCGAAACCCGACACGAAATCGACCCAGGTTTTCCGGGTTTGGGTCAACCCAAAAACTCGATCCTAAAACGGTTTGGGTTTGGGTTTAGTTTTAGCATTTTGGGTTGACCAGAAATAACCTGATGGTTAATGTGCAATTTTAGAAAATTTTAATGAAGTAATGACTCTCTCTAGTTTCTTGGGTGACTACTGTAAGAACTTATTCCGGCGCTCGACCTCGCAGAAGATTTGATATCGACCTCTGTACAAATAGTTCGACTCCATAATCGCTTGAAGTCATTAAAGAAGCCGTTACAAAACAGAAGGATCAGATCGTTACATAACCATTATGAAGACTCATCAAAACTTTGTTGTAACGTTCATCATTAAAAGAGATAATAACCATAAAACGGTCATAATATGAGACCTATAAATAGAACCAAGGAAGAACATATTATAGGAGATTTTTCTATCTAAAAAGTCAATACTAAGTTACCAAGAATCCTTCTTGTATTAGGCAATTACTCAATCAAATACCATCATCATTTCTAAATCCTTGAAAGAGGTCGTGGTTTTTACTTATTCAAAGGTTTTCATGCTATTCCTTGTGTATTAGAGATTATTTGTTACTATAGGTGTTATGTTCATCTTCGGTGTGAAAAACTAAGTTCGAGCTCCGAAATTAGGTTCTTACAGCTACGGCTAATTTCTCTACACAAAGCGATCTTGTTTCACCATTTCCTCTATGTCGGTATGTTTTATCTCTTTAGGGTTCTCAATGGACAAGGTAAACTTCATTTGCATCATTTGCATCCCTTTGGGATTAGGCTAGTGGTATGGGACCATGTCTTATCTCTTGATCCAGGAGGATCTAGGAACGTTTAAAGTTTTAGTAAAAGTCATTCGAACGACCCAGTTGTTTGAACGACTCCCAATTTCATTCGAACGACCTTTTTCATGCTCTTTGGAATTTGGCCCATAGAGGATTTTTTGTTCGAACAAGTTGTCATGCCGTTCGAACGAGTTGTCAACTTTCTAGGGTTTTATACCAATTAGGCGTAAAGTCGTTCGAACGACTTTGGCAGTGGTTGTATTTCTGAGGCGTGTTTTTGCCTCGAGATGCATTTTATTTGTAATTTTTAGTTCCCTCTATATAAATGGGACTTAAGTTATTTCTTTTCTTATGTTAGATCTAGAGAGAGTTCTGAGGAAGAAACCTAGGGTTTAGAGTAATTTATTGTAATTAACTTCGTTTTAAGCAATTGAAGTTCTTCTTTTTCCCAATCAATAGGTGTTGTTTGTACTTTTTAGCTAACTGGATCTTTTTCATCGTATTGTGGATTATCTCTCTAGGGTTCTTAATGGACAAGGTAAATTTTAGTTGCACCATTTGCATATCCCTTTAGGGTTAAGCTAGTGGTATGGGACCCTCTCTTGAAGAAAGTATAGAATGGTCACGAGTTCGAAACCAAACATCTAGGGATATATTCACCAAGATTTATCTGGACTTAAAATGGAGTATGCACGTAGCGATCCCCGAGATACTAGTTGGAGAATGGTAAAAAATGATGAACCAAACGATCTTCCAAATTTAAAAAAAAATCATTTATTTACGAAGTACAAGCTTTTTAGAATATTCAAGTAGTATCTTATAACTTTGTAAACTAATTATACTTGTTAAGTTAAATTTTAAGCTTTATGCATGTTTCGCTCCCTTAATGTTTATAATTATTAGCTTGGTGAAGTTTATGTTTAATTCACTTGGTGCAGTCTATATTTTCTATTTTTGGTTCTATATTTTAGGCATATTACACTTGTTGCATATATATTATGAAATTCACACAGGATTGTCGTTTGAATAGGTTCTGAACAAGTCTTTAAACTATTGTATCTATAATATCTAGATAATATTATTTTTCTTGGGTTAGGGTTGGGTTGGGTCAACCTAAAAGTTGGCAGGTTGGGTTTGGGTTTGTTAAACCTGATACAAATTGGGTACAAGGCACTGGGGAACGATCGTGCCTTTGAGGGCATGCCTTTGGTGCATGCCCTAGGGCATTTTTTTGAAAAAGGGCACTCCCTTTTACCGACGCAATTTTTATTTATTTATTACTATATAGATTAGTTATGCATATAATTTCATTGCAAAAGCCAAAAATGCATTCAAATTTCTATTATTTCTAGTCTTTTTTGTTAATGAGGTCAAATTGGGTACATACACATCCATATTACTATTAGCTCAACAATAAAAGACTCATATTTCCAACAAAGTTACTTTACTCTCTTCATTTCTCAAAAGATTCATGTGAAATGTTAAATAAAAAGGAAACAAGTAGGCAAATGAAGCAAGTAAAGAACAAATCTTTGATAGTATAAGAGATGAGATTTATTTCATTTCTCTGATCATCTATTACAATGGGATGATGCCTTTATATAGATGTTTGGAAGCATGACATGTCATCCACTAAAGCCTGTGTGACATGTGGATCCAAATCATTTGAAAATCCGCATCATACTTATATGATAAGCTCATATCAAGCATGACATTACATTATGAGCATATCTATATAAGCATGTATCCACATCATGCTAAATACACAACATGCTTTACAACACTCCCCCTTGGATGTCCAATATGTATCTGTTGAGAATCGAGGTAGTTACTCTCTCTTCTACACCAAGAACGATACGTAGAATATGCCGAACAAGTAAACAAACAAAATAAAGAACAATACAAAGACAAGTATTTCCTAGATGAGGGAAGTAGAAAACCCTTTCGGATGATAAACCACTCCCCGTGAACAATCCACTATGATCGAATAGGTTACACACGATCTTCTCCAAGCTTCCTCAAGCTTTGTAATGGAGTCTCTCAAACCCTAGCTCTCTAGAATTAAACTCACACAGAAAAAGATTATAGACAAATAACCTAAGTCCTTTTTATATACTTAGAGGACTAATTACAAACATAATAGATCTCGAGGCAAACTCAACGTCCCAAACGAACTTCTAAAACTAGCCTACGCAGTTTTCACTCGAACAAATCTAAGCTCGTTATAACGACTTCGACGAAACAGGGTTTTTAGCCCTAGAAACAAGCATCTCGTTCAAATGACATCTAGTCTCATTCGAACGACCATCAATTTGAGATCACCCTTAACAATCTCCTACTTTAAATTGAATCCCGTAACCTATCTCCATATATCCAAATGAATTATTCGCACTACCCGGGCCTTCAATCATTAAGACCCACAAAAGTTGTACATGTCGTCAATTTTTGAAAAGTCACTACCTTCGTTAACATATCGGCCAAATTCACATCAGTATGAATCTTCACAAGCTTCAACACACCATCCTCGAGGTGCGAGCAAAAATAATGATACTGAATATCAATATGCTTGGTCCTAGAGTGAAAAGACGAATTCTTTGCTAAGTGTATAACGTTTTGACTGTCACTATATAACTTAGGAGAATGTTACTCTCTACCAAGCTCTTTCATTAACCCTTTAAGCCAAACCATATCCTTGCACGCTTCTATAGCTACAATATATTCTGCCTCCGCCGTAGACAAAGCTACAATCTTCTGTAGCCCAGAAACCCATCTAACCGCACCGTTTCCTAATGTAAATATATACGAAACCACTAGTGCTTTTCAACCTATCAATATTACCCGCCATATTAGAATCAACGAAACCCTATAAGCATATCTGAGAGCCCCCATAACATAATGTCATATTTTGAGTCCCCTTTAGATACCTAAGTATCTATTTCACAACTCTCCAATGCTCCTTGCCTAGATTACTCATATCCCTACTGATAACTCCCACTGCTTGGGCAATATCGGATCTCGTACAAATCATAGCGTACAGTAGGCTACCAATTGCTGATTGATAAGGAACTTTCTGTATCTCATTGCGATCCTTCTACGTCTTTGGACAATACTCTTTTGATAATTTAAGTGACCTCCCAATGGTGTACTAACAACCTTAGAGCCATCCATACTAAACTGCTTAAGTACTTTGCCGATGTACTCAGCTTGAGATAACTTTAATTCTTATCGCTTTCTGTCTCTTGTAACACACATACCAAGAACTTGCTTTGGAGCACCCAAGTCCTTCATAGAAAACTCTTGGGACAACCGTTCCTTCAACTTAACAATCTCTCCCATGTCGATACCTACTACCAACATATCATATACATACAGAGGTAAAATGATATATGAGTTCCCTGCATTTTTGATAAAATAACAGTGATCCACATTGCTTTTTGAATAACTATTTTTGGACATGAATTATTCGAACTTGATATACCACTATCTCAGCACTTGTTTCAAACCATATAAGCTCTTCGTGAGCCTACACACAAGATATTCTTTCCCTTTAACTGAATACCCTTCTGGTTGATTCATATAAATTTCTTCATCAAGGTTGCCATGAAGAAATACTATCTTGACATCAAGCTGCTCAAGATATAAATCTTCAACTATAACTATATTCATCACAACCCGAATAGTATACATCTTCACAATATGAGCAAGATCTCACCAAAATCAATACCATTTTTATGCTGAAACCCTTCACCCTAAGTCTAGCCTTGAATCCCCTTGAATCGTTAGATTCTCGCTTTATTCTATATACCCACTTGTTGTACAATGCTTTCTTCCCTTTCGATAACTGAACTAAATCTCGTCATCCATAGAAAACTCCCACTTGCTCCTGGCTTCCATATCTAAAGCCTCTTTGTAACTTTCCAGTTCACCACTATCTGTAAGTAATAAGTGATGTAGGGAGTTAACGTACCTAGCCAAAATTCTTGTAATTTTTGGCTCCTTTCGAAGTACTATTGGAATGTCTAGATCATTAGGTTCCTCGTCTTGATCCGGTACATCGGACTCAACCATGACTTCTTCATCAACTTCTCGAGAGGGTTTAAATTCAATGTTAACACTTTCCACTACTTCACTTCGATTCATTTCTACAGGTACTTTGAAGTCTTTATACAAAACTTCCTCATTGAATATAACATTACAGCTCCGGATGACTTTCTGATTCTTCGCATCCCAAAATTGATACCCAAACTCATCACTACCATATCTAATGAATATGCACTTCCTTAACTTTACATCTAAATTTGTCCTTATATCTGAATTATCAAGCACATATGAGGTACAACCGAAAATATGCAAGTAAGAAAGGTTTACTTCTTTGTCGGTTTATGCTTCTTCAGGAAGTCCAAAGTCCAAAGCTGTTAAAGGCCCTCTATTAATCAAGTACGCCGTCATACTAACAGCATCCTCCCAAAAATATTTTGGCAATCCAGTGTTGAGTCTCATACTCCTCGCTCTTTCATTTACGGTTCGGTTCATGCGTTCTGCAGTACCATTTTGTTACGGTATTTTGGGAATAGTCTTTTGTTGCCTAATCCCGTTTGATGTGCAAAAGTCTTCAAACTCGTCACTAGAGTATTCGCCCCTGTTATCCAACCTAAGACACTTCAGTTTTAAGCCAGTTTTATTTTCAACTAGCGCCCTCCACTTTTTGAATTTATCGAATACATCTTATTTGTTCTTTACAAAGTAGACCCACAGTTTATGAGTAACATCATCGATAAAAGTAACATAATAATGAAAACTACCAAGATTAAGATACCTTGGTTGGCCCCCAAACATCTGTGTGAATAAGATCCACCTTTTTAGGTTTCCTTGATCTTTCAGTTATTTTGAAACTAACATTCTTCTGTTTCGCAAGAACACACTCTTCACAAAACTTAAGATCAACCTCATCAATACCCTCTAGCTTTTCCTTTGTTACCATCATCTTCATCCCCTTTTTACTCATGTGACTGAGCCGTTTGTGCCAAGTACTTGTATCAATCTCTGGAGTGGTCGCACGAATAGTAGAAATTATGTTATGTGTTGTATACAACATTCCTTGTCTTAAGCCATGAGCTACCACCATAGCTCCCTTTATAACCTTCCAGAAGATAGCACCAAAGGTGCTTACATATCTACCATTATCCGCCAATTGGCTAACTGAAATAAAGTTATGCCCCAATTTGGGTACAAGTCGTACATTCTTTAAAACTAACGTCGCCTCCAAAGGAAGCCTCCACCTAGTGTTTCTCTTTCCAATAATATTGCGTGTACTTTTATATGTAAAAAAGACCGTACCAAAGTCGCATTTAACAATATTGGTTAGGAAACCTACATTTACAGTAGTATAGAATGCGGCACCCAAATCAATTATCCAAGATTCATTAACATCGTCACACGAAAGTAGTAAAGCCTTATCAGAACTAACCTCCTCAGTAAGGTTCATTGTTTCTTTTTCCTCATCGTCAACTTTCTTAGAAGAAGAATTACAATCTCGCCTGAAGTGACCCTTTTTTCCACAAGTCCAACATGCACCGGGAAGCTTAAACTTTCCTCTTGACTGTGAATGACCCCTTTCATATTTCGGCTCCTTTCTGTAAAACCTTCCTCTTTCCTCGACGTTCAATATACTGCCGTTTAAACTTGAAGAGGGTTTAAATGTTTTACACCTATTCTCTTCACTCATAATCAACGAGGCTATAGTGTCAAATTTAATATCTTTCTTCCCTGATGAATTATGCATAGCTGTAATAAACCATTCCCAGCTCTCGGGTATTTACCCCAAAAGAGCCCACGCACTCACCTCCTCGGTAAAAGTGATTTTTATAGATTCAAGTTGAGCATGAATGGTATTAAACTCACTGATATGAGCTTGCACATTGTCATTATCCTTCCTCTTCAAAGTAAACAAACACCATAAAAGATGTACCTTATTTACCCCAGATAGTTTTGAGTACATAGAGGACAAAGTCTCTATCAAATTCTTCGTTGTCATAACTTTGGAGATCATATGTAGAATTTGAGATGATAGAGCTAACCTAACAGTTCCAAGCACCTTGTGATCCAATCACGCCCATTTAGTTGTATCATAATCTGTTGGCTTTATCTCAATTCCACCCAGTAGTAAGTCAAAATCCTTCTGATAGAGGTAATCTTCTATCTGCATCTTCCGCACTCTAAAATTTGAACCATTAAACTTTGTGATCTTTAATTTCTCTTGATTGACCATCGCTCTTCACCACACAAGCCCTGTAACAAGCACTCTGATACCAATTATTAAGAATCGAGGTAGCTACTCTCTCTTTTACGCCAAGAATGATACACAGAATATGCCAAACAAGTAAGCAGGCAGAATGAAGAACAATATAAAGACAAGTATTTCCCAGATGAGGAAAGTGAAAAACCCTTTCGGATAAAAAATCACTCCCCGCGAACAATCCACTATGATCAAATAGGTTACACACGATATTCTCCAACCTTCCTCAAGATTTATAATGGAGTATCTCAAACCTTAGCTCTCTAGAATTAAACTCACACAGAAAAGGATTATAGATAAATAACCTAAGTCTTATTTATATACTTAGGGGACTAATTACATATATAATAAATTTCGAGGCAAACTCAATATCCTAAACGAACTTCTAAAACTAGCCTACGCAGTTTTTGCTTGAACGACTCTAAGCTCGTTCGAACGACTTTGACAGAACAAGGCTTCTAGCCCTAAAAACAAGCATCTCGTTCGAATGACTTTGACGGTCTAAGTTTCCAACGTAGAAAACAATATCTTATTTGAATGACATCTAGTCTTATTTGAGCGACCATCAATTCGAGTTCACCCTTAGTAGTATCTCAATAAAAACTTTGCTACGAAAACCTAGTAGAAAAAAAAACCTTGGCGAAAGAAAAATTGGATACTAGGACCGGTATGGATGCTGTAAAATATTATCTCATTAAATCCTTGTCAAGAAAACCCAGTGGGATAAAACCTTGGCAAAGGAAAAAGACTGCAGTGCACTTGTTGTCCTGTAATGCGGCGGTGAGAATATTCCCCTGGAAACATTCTCCTCCTAATGTTAACTAGATTGATCAGTTGCATATCCGTCTCATGCCAATGTTGTATACCATTTTTGTGAATTTTGACGTTGGTAGAGATTTTGTAAATAGATTATCTAGATTTTCACTTAAGCGTATATGTTGAATTTCAATATCATGACTTTTCTCCAGCTCATGTATGTATAAAAAGATCTTTTGTGGGATATGTTTGGTTCTATCACTCTTGGTGTATCCTTCTTTAATTTGTGCAATACAAACAACATCTCTTCACATATAACTATCGGGAGGCTTGTAACAGAAGGTAATCTGCACGTACTACGGATATGATGTACCACAGATCTTTACCAAATGTATTCATGACTTGCTTTATGACGTGCAAGTATCTCTGAGTGATTGGAAGAAGTAGTTATCGAGGTTTTCTTTGTAGATCTCCATAAAATTGTTGTGTCTTTACATGTGAATACATATCTTGTTTGTGAGTAAGCTTTGTGTGGATCAGAGAGGTATTCAGCGTCTGCATATCCCTTTAATTGGCCGACATTTGGTGATTCATTTGAGTAAAAACTACATCGAAATAGAAATTTGGCTACAGTCTCTTCTGAAGTTTACCACGGATTTCTATTGTGACAACTCTAGCACAGAGTAAATCTATAGCAAATTGTAGTTTAGTCGGTGACAATTTTTAATTTATTATCTTTTCATTATTTTAATGCCCCTCCTCTCCTATTTTCCCTGATACAATTCAGTCCCCTCTCAAGTTTTCCTTCCCGAGTGTTCAAAGGCTAAAACTTAGCCAAAAACCTAATCTGAATTCAACCTAAGCATAAAACAATATGATTTACATAAGATCATTTTTTATTAAGGGTGAAATTCTACTCTAAGATGAGTATTCGGATTCCCAATTTTTAGCAGAAATCAATTGTAGATTGGAGTTTTTGGTGTTATTTCAGTTGATATCAGTTCGGGAAAGGAGATAAAGTTAAAGTTTAAGGTGGCTTGCTCTCTCTCTCTGAACTTGGATTCAAGGGCTTCTCAAGGTAAAATCTGATTTGGATTCAAGATTATTGCCTCTTTATTTTATTTTTGGAAATTGTGGGCGATGGTAGGGTTTGCATCGATTTCTTCTCCATGCTTTGAAGAATTTCACGAGAAGATTTAGGGGTTTTGTTTTATTTGGATTGTGGGGGTATTAAGGGTTTTAGCAATTTTTAAAATTTTTGTTATGTCTATAACTTAGGTTTTGTGATTGAATAATGAAAGAGGTTTATGTAATGCATTTGAGGCAATTTTGATGAAGTGTAGTTAATTGGGTGTTCTGTAGGAGTGAAACTATAAAGGCCTGACCCATGTGATGTATTAGGTGTTGGGTTTAGGGTACAGGTCTACTAGACTGAGATAGTCCTCAATCTTTCGAAAATTTGGCAGAAATGTGTGCAGCATTAGGATGGTTTATGGGGATCGTTTTCCGCCCCTTAATTTCTACTTAAGGATATAAATTTCTCTATTAGGCGAATATTTTAATTTTCAGAGAAATTTTTTGATCATAGAGTTAAAGCTTGAGATGGACCATCCTCCCATGTCGACCCCCTCAACTTCCAAACATACTACCCAACACTTACGATGCATTAGGCAGTCATCTTTATGTTTAGTTAAGTATGCAATTTGTTTTTATTTCATTTTCCTTATTCAAACTTTATAAGACCATCAAAATCATATTTGTTGGTTTCATTCCTTAAGTGTATCATTGATTTAAGTTCATTATTTTTGTTAGCAATGTGCTCTTTGTATTTTTGTGTACTTTGCAGTTACACCAACCCAATGTTTTCTCTATATTTGTTAGCAATTCCATTCATATCTTTTCCCATGGAAAATATCTGTTAAATTGCTTGCAAATTGACTCTTGTGCACGATGTTGCTATTACATAAAATAAATTCTTTATGACATAATACAAAAGTATTGAGGGTTTTGTGGTAAGATTTTCAATGTTTATTGGGTCAGAAGGAGAGTACGTCTATAATGGATCTACTACTATACGTACCCCATGTAAGTTTTATTATATTTAGCGATTGGTGTTTTGAGGTACTTATAATTCAACTTCAGGTGTTATAAATGCTAAATTAATAACAATCTCATGTCATTCAGGAAATTAATATTGGTTAACTGCATACTGAATCTTGGATCATTACACGAGAAAGTGAGTTTTCCCTTTTTATAGAAAATTTAAGACCCCTAGTTAAAATGTTTAAGGATTTACCAAATATGACTTTGGCTCAAAGATTTTTAACTTTATCATTTGACCCCCCAACCTAACATCAATATCTAGTTGTGCATGTGTCCATGATAAGTATTTGGGGATAGTCATGTTTTGAAGTAAGATATGCGTCAACTGATCATGTTTGGGATATGAGGTTTGGTTTAATATAATAAAATAATACAAGTGATTAGCGTGGAAACCTTTGAATATGTAAAAACCACGACCTCGCCTTGAGGATTTAGTAATTGTAACTTTATTGCTTGAGGCCAATGTTTTGATTATAAGTTTATGATCTCTTGGGCTAGTACTTGGGGGCTTTTTCCTCTATAACTCAACCTTTAATAGACCTTACACTCAGTTCGTTACCATATATAAGTATGTCCTTCTAAAAATGGGGGCTAGTGGCAGTTGGGCTTGCAACTGCTAGTTCATGGGAAATAAGTGTATTTGACTCATTTTATTTCATCTGTAGTGCTCAAATCATGTTCTTCATCAGTTCGTGGTACAGGTGTCACATCTGCTAGTGTATATTATGTGAGTCTAGTATTAGATCAATTCGAGTTTATCATAGCTCGAGGGATAGGTCCCTATAATCACCCCCTCGTAACTGAAGGCACAGGTGGCTTGAGTTGAGAAGTGCCCATCAATTATAAGTTAGGGTTTGGAATGATGGTTCAAAAGTGAATGATGTATCTGTTGACGTGGATTTATCTAGGAAATGAAGGTATTTACTGAAGGCTGAGTGGTGGCATTGATTGTCATTAAGGCATTAAATTAATTGATTTGTTTGGCTATTGGGTTCCCGAGGCCATATCATTTAATGATGACTATTGAAAATCTTGCCCTGCATTGAATGTTGCTCTTCTATAAATCCTGTGTTCTGTTGTTATACTGATTGTCCTTCTTCAAGTACTTCTATCTCTATGAATTAACCAATGGCAACTACCAGAAGTCAAGCAAGGGAGAACAGGGTTCTTACCATTGTGCAAGAACTCCAGCTTCGTTACTATGGGACCTACCTTTTTGATCTCTCTCCTCCTTATTTGGCCTGTCCTTCCTTTGAAGGTATGACTAGGCATGAGGCAGCGAAGGCAGATGAGGATCATTGTCATATGGAACACCTACATTATTCCTAATCGGAGCGGTTGCGAAGGCTGTAGCTCTATTTTCTCATGGAGAATGCTATTACTGTGGAGGATGAGGAAAATGGTACTCATGCCAGGACTTTTCATCGTTATCCTGCGCGTGAGTAGATTTTGAAGGTGGAGGTGGTGGCTGAAGATATGGTGGAAGGGACACAGGTAGTGGTTTTAGAGGAGGAAGTATGCTTCTGTAACAACCATCTTCTTTTTCTTGCAGAAGTGTGGTTGCCCAAATTAAAATCTCGTTGACAATTGATATTTATTGTAATCTGTAGAACGAACTGTAGGAAGTTTCTGTAGCGAATTTTGTAAAGTAGCATGTACCTTATAATTTTGAACCAATGAAAAATATTTTTTGAAAAATATGGTAATCTAAAATTATATGAATGTAATATATCAAACTATCTGAAATAGTTATTAGATCGAAAGGAGATTTTGAATTGTGTGTGATTTTGTATGTGGTGTTCTGAGTAAACTGTTTGTAAGGTTATAAAAAGATATTTTTCAAGGTAAAAGTACTATAATTTTTGAGCTATAATACTTTTGAAATGGTAGAATATATATATATATATATATATATATATATATATATATATATATTATAATATATGATACTGTAATGCGAACTTTTGAAACGGTAGAATCTGAAGGTTTACAAAACGATCTGAGGGTTTATTATGTCTGCTCGATTTAAAGGGGAAAATGATATGAGAAAATAAAGTTTGTAAAATTTTATTCAGCTTGATTTGAGGAGATGAAACCGATGGATAAGTTGGACAGTTGTGATTCTTATCTTTGAGTCTTATATATGCGTAAAAGATGTGATTGAATGTGATCATACTTTGTGTTTATAAATATGTTGTAGAGGAAGATGTTGAATAAGTAAAAATGGTGAGGACTCACTCTTAGAGAGTTTGACTTGCGTAAAGGGACGTTTAGCGATATGGTTGTAATCCATGAAATGATATTGGGGCAGATCGATTATGATGCTAATATGCCCGAATTGGTACTACAGTTGGATGGGTTGACTTTAAGGGCGTAGGAGAACGAGATTGAGCATCAATTTTCGTGTGAGGTATTTCTTGTGAATTAATCGCTGAGCCTGAAGCTTGAAAAACTGTTATACGGGTGATTGCGTTGGAGGAGATTATAGATGAAGATAAGAGGTTTGTTGGCGATGTATTGATCAAATGTGGTGCTACAGGACACCTTGGTTGTTTCAGGTGTAACTATGCTTAAGAGGGCGAACTTCTATTAATTTAACATAGTGTAAGTGAAATAAAGGGATAATGTTTATGTTCTAAATATGCTCCTTACTTTTTATGGATTATGCAGAAAATAAATTTAAATTTTAAAACTGTGTATCATTGGGAATGACGTTGTAATTTATATAAATAAGTTGAGTAGGAGAATAGAAATCGTGAGTATGAGAATGTTTTTGAAGATATAGTTTGATTGCATGTAGGTTAATTTTGTGATCATGAATGTGAGGGGGTGTGAGAGTGATGTGGGTAAGAGAGAGAGAGAGAGAGAGAAAGAGAGAGAGAGTTGCGTTAAATGATATGGTTTGGTGTAATGATGAAAAGATGTTTATACCCAAAAGGTATGAGCCGTCTGATTGGAATAGTTGAAAGGATGCCTTAGTTAGAAAACTGAGGGTGGTTTGCACAAGTCTTAATAACTACCAGCGGTTATAAAAAAAAGTTATAAATAATCCTTCTCCCTCTTCTTTCAAACATTTACAGAATATAGGGAGGCAAAATTCTAGAGCGAGAAAAAATAAATTTCAATGCAGTGATTTTGGAGAGAAACATTTAGGTGAGAGTCATCGTTGTCAGAGGGACGAGAAGGATATTATCTTTGGGTTGGAGAAACAATTGTTGTTACGGAGCGTTGTTGTGAAGGAAGAAACTTTAGGAATTCTTGATTTATCTTCTGCCATTGAGGGTGAGTTACTGGTTTTGAACAATATTTTCTTTGTTGAAATGATTTTGTGTGTATTGGTGATGAATCTCTCATATTTTGTATTTTAAATTTTGAAAAAGTACTATATTTAAAAGGTTCTGTATTTGTTGAAAAAGTTGCTTTATCAATATGATTTGCTCTAAAAACTAAGGATATATATATTTTTGGAAAAAGCAGTAATGTGAATATATGAAAAATAATGTCCTGTATTTTTATGTATTATTGATAACAATAATTAAGAAAAAAAATAGAGAAATTGATTGAAATACTCGGACCTGTATGTAGGTATACGCGTGTGAAAGGAAAATTATTTCTCTAATTTTGAGATTATCGTTTAAAATGGGACCTTCCACCTCTGGACGCTCAGCTGAAGATGAAAGTGCATAATTTGATGTCGAATTTGTAGGGGGCGAGTTAATGATAAATAGATCGAAGGATATCTCTGCTGATGTCGAGGGGGAGAGTTCTTCAGAGAAGAGTGTAGTAGATGAAAAACTTGAGTTTCCAGATTTACCTGGTAATCTCTTTCCTTGTTCCGTAGAGTCAGAAGTGTTTAAGGATTTTTGTAAGCATTAAGGGATTGTAGGTGGTGTGTGGGGA
Organism: Kingdonia uniflora; assembly: GCA_014058105.1. NCBI lineage: Eukaryota > Viridiplantae > Streptophyta > Magnoliopsida > Ranunculales > Circaeasteraceae > Kingdonia > Kingdonia uniflora. The sequence goes on along the minus strand of JACGCM010000704.1, from coordinate 8,067,933 downwards.
AACGCCATTGAACATTATGGAAGGATTTTTAGGGGGTATTTGGATGGGGAAGGGGGCGAAAGTATACTTTTCATGCTACCTGATCTGGAGCGCGAGAAAATTCTTAGGAAAATTCCAGAGGGTGTTTCCCTTGAGTATTTCAATAGGAATAAGGAAGGTGATTTAGATGAGGGTTTTTTTGTGTTATCTTGCCTAATTCGATTATGTGTTAGTAGTACGTTTAAGCAATCTTACTAAAGGTATCATGAATAAAATCAAAGCTTGCTATGCCTAATTGAATGGTAACATGTGGGAGGTCATAAATGTTTGTAAGAATTTGAATAGGAGGTGGTCCCGTGAGGGGAATGAGAGAAGATTGACTACTGTAGCTGTTTTGCGGTATTACACTGTGAAATACTCGTACTTCTGTTCTAGCTCATCCCGACCCAAGTTTTTCGACCTAAATTCAACTGAAAGGGTATAGAATGACAATTTAATTTGGTTAATGGGCGAGTGTCTCCAGCGAGCTGACGAGAATATCCTTCCCCTTAAATACAAATCTTTTAAGAAACGTAAGTAAATTTCATTACTCTCAAACTGTATTTGTGAATGTACTATGTTTGATAATGATAGTATTCTGTGTTTTGTATACATATTATTATTTAAAAGTGACCAAAATAGAATCTTTGATTGATCAAGAGGGAGTCAAACTTGATGCTGTATTAGGCGAATTGGAGATTAGTTGGCATAAGAGGGTAAACAGTAGATATGCTAAAGTGCAGAAATTGCAGGCCAAGAGAAAGATGACTAGAGAGAGCCCATCTACTGTTGCTGGAGCTAAATTACCAACATGTATTGGAAAAAGGCTAATATTAGTAAAAGCTGGACCTATGACGCTGATTTTGAAGCCTGTAGCCTCTTTGTCTGGCAAAATGAGCTATAGGCAGACAAAAAAAAAAGAGCCAAGGTTGACTCTTCGAAGTCTATTACCTTAGAGAGTGAGGAGATCGAGACTCCTTCAAGGAAAAGAAAAGTAGACAATATCCCCCTCCTGTAGTAAATGAGGTGGAGGAAGACGTTGTGGTTTCAAGGAAGGAGGATGAGCTTCTCGGTGTTAAAAATAAGATGAGGTTTGCTGCATGAGAGGGCTCTAATGAATTGGATGCAGTAGTGAGTCTGAAATTGTGTAGAGTAATGGTAACACTATGATTTGTCGTATGCTATTTAAAATTCACGAATATGATTTATGCATCTTGTTGTGTAGGTTGCACGTTCAAAGGTATTTTTTTGGGTTTCGTAGATGGGAAGGTGAAGCTTAATGAGCGGGTTGCTCAGCTAGAGAAGGATTTGGTAAGGGAGAGAACTCACCTGGCAGAAGATAAGGAACGCTCGAGCTTGGAGATGAAGTATTTGAAAGATACATTCCAAATAACCATGAATCAGCTCTAAGAGGAGTCTAGAAAGAATGTGAAGGAGGTGACTATTGCTCATAACAATCTTAGGCTAAAACTTCAAGAGGTCGGTTATTCTAGGGAGGATGTCAAAGTTATAATGGAAGGACGATTTGTGGAGGCAGAGGGGCTCAACTAAGAAGATGACCCTGAAGCTGGCAATACTCCTCCCCATGACAGTGTTAAAGGTTTGGATGAGGTCTCTGCTAGGATAGAGTTTGAGAATCGAGGGGAGGACGATGAGGTAGAGTAAAACTGTAGTGACGTTTTTTGTGGAATGAGACTATTTGTTGTATGGAAGATATTTGAAGTGCTATGATCGGTCTATGATGTATTGATGTATAAGTATTGATCTGTAGGAGCTTAAAGATTTGCACCTCATAATTGAGGATTTAGAGAAATAGCTCGCTAAGGAGAAAATTTATGCGAATACAGTAGCTCTCTCGGCCGCCCTTGTAGAGTTTTAGATTAAAGAATATAAAGGAAATAGCAAAAAGTACTAAATTGATATATTCGTAACTTATTTAGGATTGATCGAAGAGAAAAGAAAGGATTAAGTCCAAAAATGCGACCGTTTCCTTGTTTTATTAGAAAAATGTACTCTAGAAGTAATGAAAGACATATGTAATCGACATTATTGTCAGGAGCTGTAATAAACATTGAGAGATGGTTTAAAAATATGTACCTTTAAATATTAGGAGATCATTGTATTTATCTGATCCTGAGAGTGTAGGGGGTATTGTCACCAAGATGAGAAGTTATCATAGCTTGAAGGCTAAGTACTAGCTCGTTCTGGTGGATATATGATATATAATCTTACTGTAAGAGATGTAGTAATGTATGCAAACTGTTGTATATCAAACTGTGTATATGAGAAATATAAAATGTTATCAATGTTGTAAACTTGAAATCAAACTTATGTGCAGGCCGGGCTAGACGTCGTACAATTTTGTGAGGAAGATGTGCTGAGATGTAATTTTGAGTTTAAGCTGGAATTTCATAGGATTGAGCAGGTATTTGAAGAGAGCGTAGATCAGTATGTAAAAGTGGATCTTAGGCTAAATAAGTCATAAAAGATCGAGAATAAGGAAATGGATTTAGAGAAATTTCAAGGTGAGCTAGTGAGTGTGTATAGTGAGGTTGAGAATTTGAAGAACACGTTAGAGTGCGCAAAAGGGAAGGGCAAAGAAAAAGATACCACATAATATTGTATCAAATCGTTAGAGGCAGAGGTGCTGCAGCTAACAGGGTATCTTAATAATTAAGGGAGGAATTAAGGAAGAAGAAGTCGAACTGGTTAAGGCGCAAGCTAATTTGGCGAGTACCAAAAATGATGTGGATAAGCTGAGTGCGACCGTAAAGGTAAAAGAGGTCAGTCTTCAGTGTGCTCAGAATAAATGTGATAACCTTAATGAGCGAATAGAGAAGCTGAAGGTTAATCTTTCAAGTCTTTGCGGCAACAAGGTAGAGGTTATAGAGAGATTGAAGAAGAAATAGAGGGGTGTCAAAGTTGTTAATGTTAAGGATGAATTGGTTCGTGCCCAGGCTTAAATCAAAGAATTGGGGGCAAATTTGGTTTATGTTTGAGATGCCGTAAGAAAAGCGAATGAGCGAGCTAGAGAGAGTGGGGATAGGTTAGAAGTTTCTAGAATCAAAGAAAAGGAGTTGGAAGAATCTCTCAAGAAACAGGATGAAATGTTCAAGAATTATGTGAGGGGAAGTAATGCACCTAAGGTTTTATAGAAAAAGGAGGAGTCTTCTAGCTAGGAATGTGAAAGCAAGCAGAAGAGTACTCACACAAATGAGACACATGTCAGATACATGGTCACCAGACACAAACACCTACACTAGAGCTCCATGCCAGTAAGGTATTCTGGCCTTTTAAGAGGTGGGCTCTCAATCTAGTGGGAGGATTCCTAAACACACCAGGTAACAGAAATTTCTTACTCATTGCAACGGATTACCTTATGAAATGGGTGAAAGCAGTTCCCCTTTGCCGAACTCGCAAAGAGGGAGTCATCTCATTTATCTAAGAACATATCATCACAAGATTTGGTTGCCCCCACCTGATTCGAATTGATAACGGTCCACAGTTTGTTAGAGAGAAGGTAGTTACTTTTCTCAACAAACACAACATCAATATTCATTCCCCATCTAATCTATACTACCCTCAAGAAAATGGACAGGTCGAAATCACAAATAAGACGATCGTAGATAGAATCAAAAAGAGACTCAAATCAAAAAAAGAAAGAAAATTGGATAAGGGAGTTTCCTCATGTCTCATGGGCATACCGAATATTCCCTCTTTCTCCTTGCTTATGGAAGTGAAGCCGTCATCCCAACAAAATATCACCATCCTGTCAAAGATCATGAGCTAATAGATGAGGAAAATGAATTTGAACTAGCCTACAATATGAACTGGATCTATGATACACTAGCTCGAGTTGTTGCCAACCTGGGTCGATATCATCATATGTTAGCCAGTTTGTATAACATAAGTATCTGAAGTCATGAGTTCCAAATTAACGATCTAGTCCTCAGAAAGATCCCCAAGAGCATAAAAAAGTTAAACGTTAGGAAGCTCGAATAGAATTGGGAAGGTCCATTTATGGTCGTAGGACGTACTGAACTTGAATCCTACTACCTCATGACTAAGAAAGGCGTCCGCATACCAAGCCCTTGGAATAATAGGAGATTGAAACGATATTATCGTTAAATCCTTTATCCCTAAGCACATGATACATCCATTATCATTTTTTACATTTCAAAAGTGAGATTGCAATCTCCAACAGTGTGTATATTTATATTAAATGAAAACTTTCAAGTTTTTCCCCACATTATTCTCTACAGACATACATATAGAATTTACTAAATCTCAAAGATTAAAGTAAAGGTAAGAGCCTAGTTTTGTAGTAGCTCAAAATAATTATTACACCAAATGTACCTGTGACACAATTAATATAATAAAATAATACATGTGATTAGCGTGCAAACCTTTGAATAGGTAAAAACCATAACCTCAGCTAGATGATTTAGTAACTATAACTTTTAATGATTGAGGCTAATGTTTTGATTACAAGTTTTTGATCTTTCAAGCTAAAAAAACTTGGTTATCTTAGTTAGTCAAAATACTTAGGGGCTTTCTCCTCTAGAACTCATCTTTTTTATAGACCTCATTATCATTTTGTTACCACGCATAAGCACATTCTCCTAAAAATGAGGGCAAGTAGCAGTTGGAGTTTCAACTACTAGTTCGTGGAAGACAAGTGTTTTTGACTTGTTATATTTCATCTGTAGTGCTCAAATCATGTTCTTTATCAGTTCGTGGTACAGGTGTCACTTCTGCTTGTTTTTGTATCCCTAGCTAGAAGGCTCCTTGTGTAATTACTCTGTTAGCAAGGGATTATCATGTTGCATGGGAGCCACACATTCCTTCATCTAATTCCTTTAGTATTTTATCTACTTCTTGCTTTGAGAGGCACTTGAGATAAGGCCCCGTCACTGATCTTCTATATAAATGGCCTGTTTGAACTGTGTAACGCTTGGAGTTTTTACTCAATTTTTTGTATACTTTAGGATCTTCTAGAAGTGGGCCATCACGCTCATTCTTTAGGCCAAGGTATACGAGGAAAGGCTTCTTCCAATCACCATCCTCCTCGTCATTGCCCTGAGTGTTGATCGCGCATACCAAGTGGAGATCAATGATGGGGGTTAAGATCACTTTGATTTGGAGGTATCTTGCTTCTGTTCCCAAGACCCTGGCTAAGTAAGCCAAGGAATCGGCGTGTCAGTTTTCTCCTTGAAGTAAATAGTCGATAGCAGCTTTAGTGAATTTGTTCATCTTATCAGCAATGAGGGCTGCATAGTCGACCATCTTGCCATTCTTCTTATATTGCTCAGAGTAATGATGAACTATTAGTAATGAATTTGTATAGACTAATGGCCCAGGAATTCTGATTTCTAGTGCCAAATCGAGCCCATGGATCAAGGCTTTGTATTCTATGACATTGTTGGAGGCTTCAAAATTAAGGCGTATGGATTTCTTAATTCTATCATTTAAAGGAGTAATCAGTACGATTTTGATCCCTGACCTTGCGGGTCCTGATAATCCATTTATAAGAAGTTGCCATCCCTTTCGTATAACCCATTCAACTTGTTCGTCAAAGGGCTTGGTAGGTAGATCTCTTGCGAGTTTATCTGTGAGATCAGGATCGTGTTCTTCCCAATCTGGATCTTCTACTGGGAAGTTTGCTAGAAAATTAGCCACTACTTGACCTTTTCTGAATGGCGTTGTTCAAATTTCATATCATGCTCCCCCAAACTTACGGACCACTATTTCATTCTTCGTAATTTCTCTTTTTTAGATAGAACTTCCCGAAGTGGGTAGTTTGTCATGACTTTAACTGAATGAGCTTGGAAGTAGTTCTTTAGCTTCTGTGAAGTGTAACGAGGGTTAGGAGGAGTCTCTCGATCTTGGAATATCTTGTTTATGTCGGTGTGAAGGTTTTACTTATAAAATATACTAGTTTCTCAATCTTTCCGCCAAGGCGAATGAGAACCGAACTGAGAAAATTATCTGTAACCGCAAGGTAGACGGTCAGTTCTTCATTGTCTACTGGAGTACTCATTATAGGATAATTCCCAAGATAGACTTTTAGTTCTTGAAAAGTTGTTTTACCTTCTTCTGTCCATTCGATCTCATTGTGTGGCCGAACTTTAACATTTTTGGTACTTCCTCAAAGTAACAAGAATAACCATCGACATCAATATGAAGACTTAAAGATGAATCTATTTATAGCAACAATCTTGCCAGTGAGCTTTTGTACTTCTTTGTTTGTTTGTGGAGAGGACATGTTGAGTAAAGCTCAAATTTGATCTGGATCATCTTTTATCCCCTTTTTACTGTTGAGAAGTCCCAGCAATTTACCCGAGTGTACTCCGAATTGACATTTATCAAGATTGAGCTTTATCAGGTATGATCGCAAAATGTGGTAGACCGTATTGAGATCTGCGATATGATAATTCTTTTGTAAGTTTTTGCAGAGCAATTCATTGATGTATACTTCAACAATTTTCCCCAAGTGTGCTTTGAACATAGTTGTCATTAACCTTTGATAAGTTTCTCCAGCGTTCTTCAATCTAAAAGGCGTGACTCAGTAATAGTAGACCCCTCTTTCAGTAATGAAAGTGGTCTTTTCCTGATCTTCGTCTAGAAGGGGTATCTAGCTGTATCATGAAGCAACATCTATCATAGATAATAGCTCATGACCTGCTATAGAATCAAGAATTTGATGAATGATTGGAAGAGAAAAACTATCCTTTGGCGTGTGCTTGTTTAGATCTGTGAAATCTGCGCAAACTTGGACTTTCCCATTCTTCTTTGGAACTGCAGTAATGTTGGAGATCCAATTCGGGTACTTAGCTTCTCGAATGAATCCGACTTCGATCAACTTATCAATTTTATTGCTAACTTCATCTCTGAGATGAAGTTATAGCCTTCTCTATTTTTTTTAACTGCCATGAGGCTCAATTTGTGACATGCCTTGGGTGGGTCGACTCCTGACATTTCTTTGAAAGTCCAAGCAAAGATGTCTCGATTCATCTATAAAATTTGTATGAGAGTGTCCTTCTCTTGTTGGACCAACTTGGTACCAATATAAGTACCTCTGTTAGGTCTGTCAATATTAATATACTATACAGGTTCTTTTGTTGAAGGTTGATCATTGGTATGATTAGCTTTCTATAATTGTTATGCTGCAAATTTGTCGGATGTGTCTAGTATGGCGAAGACAGTATTTTGTAAGCTCATGAGAGCTTTTAACTGCCTTTGATTTTATAAATGTTATCGTTATATTTGAAATGAAGTGCTTGATGGTATGTGGGTGCGATTGCTTCCATGTTGTATAAGTAACAGGATTTGACATTTATGATGTAGAAAAATAACATCGATTGTGGTGGGTTCAGCGGTAATAGGTAAAATGATCTTTCTTACTTGTTCCTCTTTAAATCTATTGATATCGATGTCGCTTGGTATAACTTTATCTGCTAATCCCATTTGCTCAATTGTGCTTTAAAAAAGAATTTCAATACCGCTGCCAGTATCGATCATCATGGTGTGCATGAAAATTTTTCTTTATCTTAAGAAAAATAACCAAAGCATCATGATGTGGAAACAAGATGTGACTGATATCATAATCCTCAAATAAAATCCCAGTTCGTCGATTACTTGATTCAGGAAGGAGTTTTGCTTCTTTATCCTAAGCTGTGAGGTCACAGCATTCCGTTAACCTCCTCCTCTTGAATCTGGTAGAGTTGTTGATTTGATAGATCTCAATCATGTTGTTGTAGTACATATGGTGCAAGTATTTTTCCTCGGATTGATCTTCGACTTGTTTCTTATAGCTTCCATTCTTGTATCCTTCTAGGTCGATAATGTACTCGTGTATTCTCCCGTCTCTAAAAATATATTCCAGCAACCTCTGTAAAGCATAACAATTATTAGTTTCATGATGAGTTACCTTTTGATGCATGCAGTATGGTTTTCCTTCTATGGGTTTCAGTGGCTGAGATACACGATAGAACTTGTCTTTCGCTAGTATGGGTAATAAATTGCCTTTTCGAGATTTGCCTGTGTTTGCGTTAGCTCACTTTTGATCACCCTAGCCATCCTTTAGTTCACTGCTGCGATCTGTATTTTGACCTTTCGAGGTTAGGACGGTTTTAGTAGATTTATGCCTTTCGGTCATCATCATTTCCAGGTCGACATAACCATTGACCTTGGTAATCATGTCTTCTAAGGTCGAGGGTTTTTTCAAAAAGAGATGCTCCTTTGCTTTTCAATCGATCTATAGTGCATTGGTAAATACAGAAATGGCTATTTTCTGATTGAGATTGTCAACTTTCTGGGCGAGCTCCAAAAACTTCTTTGCAAAGACCTTGAACTTCTATCTTTAAGACTATTTAAGACTAATAAGAGTATATAAATTATCTTCTTAATCTTTATTATGAGCATATGTCTTTACGAAGATCTTTTGTAGTTGGTCGAATGTAAGGATGGAATCTTTAGGCAGAGAATGGAACAACTGGAGCGGTTCTCCTTGTAGGCTTTTGACAAACTGACGACACAAAATGTGGTTCAAATTTAAATATAATCCCAATGAATAGAAGAATTGTTGAATGTGTTTCTTTGGATCAGTGCCTTTGTACTTACATGTCTTTGGAGTATGGAAACCTGTTGGTATTTCCATATCAAATAACTCTTTAGCGATCGGACTACCTTGCAAGTTGGTCAAATCGTCCTTATTGCCGAGAGCTTGAGCTTCGATTAATTTCTTAATGCGCTGATCCATATGTTCCTGTATGACATACTGTAGTGGTGCTTGAGCGACTTGGCATCTAGGCTGGGGGATATGAGTACTAGTACCCTTGCTCAAACGTTCGCGAGCTGGTATCCTGGATTGAGGTCCTGGCTCCTCTTCTGGATGTTTGGAGGGCCGACATCCTCTACTAATGTCAGACTAATCTTCCCGCCCCAAATAAATTGAAGCTTCTGGTATGTGTGGGTCATTATGAAGATGTCTGGGAGCTCCTTTACTAGTTGCTCCTCGAGGTCCTAATCTTTCTCGCGCTAAAACTCTAGAGTTTGTTGGTATTTGATTACGTTCCCTTTGAAGGGGAACTTGCTCGTTGTCTTGCAAGGCTTGCAAGGCAGTCTGCATCGTTGTCATTTATTCTTCATGTCACTTGAATTCTGTTTGACGAGCTTGATGCTCACTTTCTAGTTCCTATTCGTGGAGCTCGCGGTCAAGCAATTACTGACGCTCGAGCTTATTCTGCTTCTCTGTTTCAGCATGGAGGTTTGCCCGTAATTCTTTGAGCTGATCTGGTTTGACTGAAATATCAAGCTGGACTCCTATGGCTGGTTGCTTGGAAGTCACCATGATGGGAAACTGATCATTGAGCTAGAAAAACTTAGTATGTTAGCTAGCCAAAATACTTAGGAGACTTTCTCCTCTATAACTCATCCTTTTTATACCTCACTCTCAGTTCGTTATTGTGCATAAGCACGCTCTTCTAAAAATGGGGGCAAGTGGCAGTTAGACTTGTAACTGCTAGTTCGTGGGGGACAGACATCTTTGACTTGTTCTATTTCATATGGAGTGCTTGAATCACGTTCTTCATCAGTTCGTGGTATAGGTGTCACTTCTGCTAGTGTATGTCATGTATATATTGCGTAAGTCAAGTATTGGATCAGTTCAAGTTTATCACAGCTCGAGGGATAGGTCCCTACAGTTAGCATGTTACTGAATTGAATAGCAAGTGATACATGTTGTTTGCCCAAATTTCCATATAACTCATTCTGCCTTTTTTGTTTGCTCCAGTTCCACTATAAGGCTTTTTAAGGAGGAATATAATGATAACGCGACTATTTTAATGCCTCGACTTATATATGGAGGTAAATATTACACTAGCTTGAATATATTTAGATTTATGTTATAATTTATGTAATTATATTATATGGCAAAACATTTATAGTGCATTGTGTAACAAAATTGAATTTCGGTAATCATGTTAATCATAAGCTCATCATTGCATATCTAAGTGCCTAACTCGTCATTTAGATAAGGAAAAGGAAGAAATAAGATTTCTTCTTACAACTAATCTATAAGATATCAACTTATGCAAGTCATGATTTTTCACATACAGATGTGTGGTTCACTCCAAAACTACATATCAAAGGCATATGCAAACATACAAATAGAAGGTATGGAATGGTTAAAAAAAATTCCCCTCATTTATTCCTTTTTCATTATTTCCGTTGAATAATACTACATATGTATGTTATTGCTAGATGTCAGCACTTATTAAGCAAGTACTTCTTGGATGCCAGAATTGTAAGGAAGCAGAATATGAGGCTCATGTTCTTAGTTTTTTTATTTATATTATTGATACATACAATTCTCATGTAGAGCAAGTGTACTTGGATACTGCCATATTTATTTATGAATGAAATCATTTTATTGCGCATATTTCTTTAATATATTGACAAGTTGTACTAGTGAAAGTACTTTACTGGTTCAGGAATCAGGGGTGTATTGTTTTGACAATTTCTTTTTTCATTAAAAAAATTAAAATACTACAGACAAAGTCTGTTGCGTGGAAATTTTTTTACCACAAAGAAGTATTGTGGTGGGAAGAAAAGCTTTACCACAGATAACCTCTGTGGCAAATAAATTACCACGTACGTTTTACTGCAAGCAAAATGTAATATACCATAGACAAATACTATGGTAAATCTCACAAATTAGTGAAGTGAAAATAGACCCATATTAGTTGTTCTGTAAAGATAACGCAAAATGTGTTTGATGTCATTCCAATGTCATCGAGTAGGTGATGAGCTAAACCTGGCTAACAGATTAACTGAAAAATACAATGTCAGGTCTAGTGCATTGAGCTAAGTATAATAAGGCACCACAAACACTAAGATATGGTACTTATTTAAGAAGTATTTTATTGTCTCTTTAGGACGAAATGGATCTTTCTTAGGGTCAGGAGATCTGACCACCATTGGAGATGGACATTTGTCCATGTTAAAATGCTGTAACACCTTTTTAGTATATAAAGCTTGATTGACAAAATTTTCATTCAAACTATGTTCGATCTGTAAACCGAGGCAATGTTTAGTTTTTCTAAGATCTTTCATCTCAAACTCTTTCTTTAAATATTTTACATGCAGCTTTTTTAAGTTCTTCAGGAGTCCCAATTAGATTGATATCATCGACATAAACTACAATGATAGCAAATCCGTATTTTGTTCTCTTAATGAATACGCATGGGCAAATGAGATTATTGATATATCCCTCTTTAATCAAGTACTCACTAAGCCAATTGAACCACATACGGTAGGATTATTTCAATCCATATAAAGCACGTTTAAGCTTAATTTATTACATGTCATGTGGTTTTGTTGTGGGCAATTAGAGTCCATCTGGGACTTTCATGTAGATATCTGTATCTAACATTCCATATAAATATGCATTAACCACGTTTATAAGATGCGTGTCAAGTCCATCTGAAACTATCAGACTAATGAGATATCAAAATGTAATTACATCCATTACATGGAATATTTTTTTTCACAATCAATCTCAGGTCTTTGCTGGAAACCTTGTGCCATGAGTCGCGCTTTATAACGAACGATCAGATTTTTCTCATTGCATTTTCGCACAAATACCCATTTATAACCAACACGGTCTACATCTTTGGGTGTCAGAACCACAAGTCCAAATACGTTACATTTTGCAACAATACGTGAAAATAGTTATTAGCGACAAAAATATTTGTCATTAATACTTGATTAACGACAGATATTCTATCGTTTAAAATGGTATCGTTTTTGTTAACGACATTTATAAATGTCATGCTTTTACAGCATATAAATATGTCATTCTTTATAATAGAAAATACGGCGCTTATAAATGTTGTTCTTTTTATCGTTTCAAGGAAACAAAAGTCGTTTAATTTAAACAATAACCACAAATATATATGTCGTTGTTTTTGTCATTTTATATAGGCTAGACATCATTTAAAAATAAAAATACACGACAATTACATATGTCGCTTTTGAGAATGAATAATTACCCTCACAAAATTTTGAACTAGATGGATTTGAACCATCAACCTCTCAAATTTTGGAGTGCTCTCTCCATTTTGAGCTTGTAGTCCATACAAAAATTAAATCATACAAGAAGTAATCACCATAAAAGAACAAATAAATGCACATTTTCAAAATATTCTAGTGCAAAGTTCATTTTCAAGAATCTATAGAAAACCCTACAAAAAAACCATACATAGCAAAGAAGATACCTCAGTCCTGCAATTTTAGACTATTACGACAATAACAAAATCGATCGGTCCTAAAAAATGTAAAGGTAATATTGTTCCTTCCTTGTTGTTCCATCATTGGGGCACTAAAATCATTAAATGGCATGTCCATTAGGGATATAAAAACATAAACCTTCTAAATAAATACAGGTTAGAAGATAATAAAGAAGAGAAATATTGAAGTTCAAGAGATTCACAAAAATCCAAGTTGAAACATGAGTACGTCTCTTTGTGTATATGTGTTAAACATGTAAAAGATATCTCTCTCTAGCCCAACAAAAATGGGATTGTCGCTGCCTTAATAGTTGGACAGGTAGAGAATCTTATACTATAGAAAATGTGCATCAACTTAGACTGGCAGTGGCACAGGAGTGAAAAAAATTAGCATATGCACAAAGTCTAACTTTAGTTACATAAACCATATTAAATCGCTGCAAGAATGTTTAAAAGGGCAAAAATGTTTCCAAAAAATGAAAACATTAGTACTCTTAGGTTTAACCAGAAAGAATTTCTATTGGACGAGTCCTTATTTTAGTTACTCTATTAGCAAATGATAAGCCTTTTACTTTACATTCTTAAGAAGAAATATGACTACTTATATCAGTTTAATACCCCCACCATCTAGCCAAAATAAGAATACTGAAAAAATGTAAATACAACTCACTAGAGGATAATAAGTTGTTCTTAGTTTGGGTTCAACTCTCTCTGGGTCCCTTCTTCCTCTTCCTTTGGAGCTATTAAGGTTTAGTAGATGGAGGAGAAGGTTCTAAAAAAAGGTCCCTTCTTAGATCATCTCCTTTATCTTTTTATATGGAGGGTTTTAGACCTAGAAGTGTTCGGGCTCACGTAACGTGTACAAAGCCTAAATTACCCCTGCAGGGTTTCAGGCTTTGCCTTTCCACGTGGGCCTGCTGTAAAGTATTCATGTTAGCTTAAGTATTTCTAAAGTGACTTGGGGGTCGTTGAACAAATTCCCTTTGGGACATGCTCGTCCAAGGCTGTGGAGGTCGAAGACAGCCCCCAAGACTGTAGGTAGTGGGAGCGTGCTCCTACAAGTACAACAACTTACCTTTCCAATCATTGCAAAAGCTTGACTTAGCTTCTAACTTCAAATATTATTGCTAGCTTCTCTCTTTGTACACAGGCATGAAAACACTAGTTTATTAAAATATAATGAAGGTAGGAGAAAGTTATCAATGACGCCAGCACCAAACTCCAATATGAAAACCAAAGGATGCCTCTTAGTTATAGAATTAACATTTGAAAATAACCTAGTTGTGCTTCGCATGGTTGTGAGCTTCCACTGCACCGAAACTACAACTTGTAGACCTATAAAGTACCCTGGCATAGCGATGTCATGATCAGCACAAACTAAAAACATTAACACACATCAATGGAAATAACCTAATTATTTGATAATACTAGTATATTAAAAAAATTATGAAGATTTATTGTAAGATCTTAACTTGCATCTTGAGGTTATCCAAACTATAGAAAAATGAGGTAAATGCGGTTTCTGTATATCAGATACTAATAGTTTTCACAACCTGGGTTCTCTTTCACCATTAAGAAGAAAGATTCATTTAAATTACTTGCAACATCGAAGACCTAAATCATTTTAAAAGTAACATAAGACCATGATCTTTACAATAGCACTAAGGATACAACACTAAAGTTATGTCTATGAGTTCAAATTTTAGAAGAACAAGTGTCCTTACTTTCCTATTTGTTAACTTGCATTACATAACTAGACAAAATCTAAAACCTACCCAAATAAATGTTTCTAAAAATAAAAAAATAATGGCAATGTATAGCCTAAAAGAGATTTGAAGAAAAGACACTCTTAGACATGAATCCATCCGCAAGCAATCGAGAATTTAACAATAAAAAAGAGGAAAAGATGAGTTGGGAGCAAGGATTAAAATGACGAACCATTCTGGCTTACTAACCTCCGCCTAGTGGCAGTTTACTGAGATATTTTGAATTTATCACGGCATTTTGTAGCTCTATTTTTTAATCCTTTAATGCGAAAAGCCGATTTAAATCGAATTATCATGATATATCAATGGTTTTTTTTTTTGTATTTTGATAATTACGATATGTTGATAATATTACTTAAAATGTTTGAAAATGTGAAGGAAATCTCCAAAAATATTTAAACTTGAAAAAGGATTATGGAAAAGTAAATAAAAATGTTAAATGGGAAATTGATAATCAGGAAGTTTATTACAAGAAAATACAAGCAATTTGATTACAAATTAAAACTTGACATTTAGGAATTGTTTCATAAAGTTACAGATATGTAATAATCTAATACATATATGAGTGGTGCGGTTCCTCAAAATCATTATTTTTTAACTGTGAGTTGGCGTTAGAAACATTCCAGCAATATTCCTCCCATGTTAAATGCTTAAAATAAAGTACCAATTTCTTATGTGGTTCTCGTACTCTTGTTGGATTAAGTATGGCATAATCCCTAGGGGTAGGCAACCACTTATAACTATTACTTCTATACGCTTATTCGTGTAATGTTGCTTCGAAGACTATGATGATTCTCTCTGACTATGTTAGTACCCATAAGACGACGTATCAATGAATAGATTTGTATTACCAAAAGGAACCCGTATCAATGAGCATCAAAAGTGGACGGATGTCGGTAATAGGCAGTGCCCATGCTCATGCCATCAAAGTGAGATGAAAGAGAACCTGCATCATAACTCCTGTGAGATGAGCCTGGCCTAAATCCTCTTTGTGACCTTCCCGTTTGACCTCGTCAGTTTCCCCAATTACTTAATCTTTGATGAGAACCATGATTGGAGTCTTGAGATGAATGGTCAAAGTCGGAATCTTCGGTAAATGGTTTGTAATCCCCTTGGCTTAAAAAAATTATATGCTTTGTGTAGAGGGTGTACGAGTTGATCCGTCCATCGCCTGCTTTATGATATTCAGGATCCATTGTGGGTGACAGATTTTATCTTTTATAATTTGTGTCATCATTTCCATTGCTTGGTGAACCATGGGCAAAGTCAACCTTTTATCATTGTCCATCAATCTAAGATACTTGTATATTGGCTCCAGTAGTGCTAGGGTACTAACGATTGTACCCCAAAATTAAGAATCACCAATAATATTGGCAACCAGTTTTGCTTCACTTATGTTTAAGTGTTTGTAGCTCAACCAATCCTGAGAGTTAAACATTTTTCAGAGACTATCTTTCTTGTCGTAAAGGCTTTTTAATGCGATGTAATTTGTCGCAAATCTCGTAGGAGCTGGTTTTACAATATCACCCTTACATTTCTCTCTTATCATTGCAAGAATATTAAATTTTAAGAAAATTAGGACTTGAAAATGATAAAAATTAAACTGAATATTAAGTATAGTAATTCGGATTTCTTACCGATTATGGTTATAGATGTATTTTGTGATTTGACTTGTTCTTGACACCACGCTCTTTATAATTGGTGCCTTTCCTAAATCCTTTAAAATCATATTGATGCAATGACATGCACGCGGAGCCCAATATATTTTATAACTCGGATCATCCATTAACATATTTTCGGTCTTCTTAAATGCTAAGCCTTGGTCCATAATGATTTGCACGACGTTATTTTTTCCCACTTCATCAATTACATCTTTAAAAAGGCCTAAAAGATACTTATTATCTTGGGGTTTATCATAAGCATCAACTGACTTTAGGAAAACCATCTTTCCATTGCAATATACCATAAAGTTGATAAGAGACATTCTCATTGTACTTGTCCAACCATCACTCATTATAGTAACTACGTATGTTTCCCAATTTTACGTTTGTTTGCAACGTGCATATCTATCTCCTCGTTAATTTTGTCTGAGTACAGATTTATTACCTCATAAACATTAGGTATTTTCAAGTTCACTTCAAGCTTCCCCTTAACTCGAAGGTATACTTTGTGAAAGGGTTCTTGATTAACCCATGTGGAGAATTTCCCGAATAATGAACCATACGATAAAATGCACTTTTGAACTTGTGCAACATGCATTTTTTTTGGTATGTTTGCGAAAGTGTTGGTTAATTTCCTGTCCCACTTTGTATGTAAGGGTTAGGGCGGGGTACCTTTTGATCATAGTTTTCGACGCTTGTTTGCCGATACGTTATTGTACCTCGTCCAAGCCTACCCTATGATAGTCTCTAACTAACATCCCTATGCTTCTTTTTGACGGTTCTCCGCGCTTACGAGATGATCCTGAAAAATTATGAGTTTGGCAAAATTGTTGTTCCTCCTCCCATTGCCTAACATTATGTTCATCACATAATTGCCTTACCACTCAATGATACTCATCATCCTCGTCTAGAGCATTAAAATTATCTTCCTCCAAATTTTGAATTTCGCCTTCATCAAAATTCAACTGTACATTTTAATACACTCCATTATTCACTTTGTTTCTCCTTTTTTCCTTTTGTAAATTTTATCTTTAGTTGACACGACAAATTCTTTAAAGTACTCTTGAACATCACGTAGTACTTTCTCACACCACAAAGTATTGGGTCTGTGCAACCCTAAATGTTGTTTCAGTCTTAAAATCCCCCCTACCTCTTATTTATATGCCACAATAATTACATTTTGTGTCGTGTTGTCCAAATTTTGTACAATGCTCCCACGCAGCATCGACAGTAAGAACCATTTATGAGTAATATATACTAACTTATGTTAGTTAATTAATAAACAAATAAACTTGAATCAAATACTATAAAAGACAACCTTTGACAAAGGGTTTATTCAATACCAAGGCATGGAGTCCCATGCCTTAGCCTTTTTTTAAGTATAATTATGACTAGTTAACTGGCTGAATCGCTCCTAATTAAGGTGATCTCACGACACACAATCGACCAGGAGTATAGCCCCCCTGTGTCCAAGGTTCATTCAATACCAAGGCCTGGATTCACTTCTTTTAGCGTCCCAAGCAGGGTTGGTGTGAACTTCTAATATTTTAGACAAATGTGTACCCTCACCTCCTTGATGGTCTTATGAGCGTATTCCTATAACTTCAGGTTCGAGCACTACCGCTTAAGCGGGGGTTTGTTTAATTTTAGTTAGGGTTTGCATCCAATTTATCAATTAATTTACGGGTAATGAAATCCTGTGTCCTAATGCGTGGTCGCTAGACAAGTGATGAAATCATGTCTTTTGTTATGTCCCTTTTATCTAAATTTTATAAAATAAACACACCAACAAACATAAAAAATCACCAATATAAAATGTCATTTTATCTAAATTGGTCTTATTCATGACATATATATCATATATATATTTCATACTTTTGTAAACAAAATATAATATTATTGTCTAACTTTTTAATTTGTGACAATATATATATCTTACAACTTTAGGGGGATATTTGGATACTTAAATTTTTGGGCCAGCCAAGGATAAACCTAGCTGGCATATCCTGGCTATGCATAAACCTAAACTATTTCAGTTTAATATGTTATTTGGTAATTTATACATGCTATCTTGGTTCTGACTTGTATGTTGTTTGGATGCTTGCATCGTAAACTAGTACTTATAATTATTTTTAACTTTTTCTAATAAAATACTCAAATTAAATTTATGAAAAGCATCAATATATGTACCCAAATTATAACAAAACACTCATCAATACATGCAAGTGATTGTAATATTACTTATTGTTTTAATATTTAAATTGTTCCTACAAAAACCAAATATTTGTTATTCACCTTCTTCACTTTCTTCACTTTGCTTATCATTCCACATTGTATTAGCAATTTCTTATCTCAATTGAATTATTGTTTCTCGTTGTGCCATTCACAAAGTACCCCTAGTTCCTTGCATTTGCACTTTATTATCTTCATCTTTATCTTTACTATCATCTTCTTCTATTTTACTAAATAGTTGATCATTCATGTTCTCCCTTCTTATGTGGTTATGTATGATACATCACGCAATAACAATTTTTACTTATGTTTCAAATGGGTAAGGAGGAGCAATTCTCAATATAGCAAAATGGGCTTTCAATATGCCAAAAATGTGTTTTATGACATTTTTGGCCAATGAGTATCGATGATTGTATAACTCCTTTGCATTTCTTGGATTATCACCACTAGAAAATTTGCTTAAGTAATATCTAACACCATGAAATGGCACAAGAAAACCTTGTATGTTTGCGAAACCTACATCGACGAGATAGTATTTCCCTATATATATATATATATATATAAATAAATTTAGTATTTATTCTCATTTAATTTTATCATACTTTTACTCTTAATAACTAAGACCTTTAGGGATTTGAAGCTCATCTTTCCTTGTCAAAGATGGTTGTAGTACATGTGAGTATGAAGCTGAATCTTCCCAGCCCGCTAAAATATACTGAAATTACAAATCGAATGAACATGCAACTAAAACATTTTGTGGAATACTCCCTTTCCGATTGAGAAAAGCTCCCTGATCGATCATCAGTGTTTATAAGCATTGGAATGTGCGTGCCATCTATTGCCCCCACACAATCCTTATGAAAATTTCATAAAATATTAGAATAAGAAATTCAAATGAAAAGCAAATCTTTATTAAAATTCTAACCTTAAAATATGGAAAAAAAAATCTTGGATCATTTAAGATCTCGTTCGGAATATCAGGCTTTGCAAGTTACAAAAATTTTGGTGCAAGACAAACAACAACATCCAAAGCAGTGTTGAAGTGGCGACTAATAGTTTCTTCAGAATGTTGATATTGTTCTTGAATTATTCTACTGCGTTCATCATGACCAGTAGAATATAAGAACATTCCTACTTGCTCATCAACACTAACTCCCCTCATATCATGCAAGGAGCCTTCCGTTGTTAATATATCACACCGCTTTTTAAAGACAAGTTTATCCATACGAAGATTTTTATTCATACATCTGAATAGGATTATCGTCTACTAATTCAGTAATACATTCTTTACCAGTTAATTTTGAGTTGCGACATTATTCCTTTGATATATGATTCTCGTAGTAATGAGATGCTGCAACTGCAGTTGTAAGCTACAGTTGTAGCCAGTATAATTATATCTTCTTCATCAGAATCAGAATCACCCATCGTACTTTACTTCCTACACTTCATATAAATTAACATTCAAAATTTTAACTAACCTCAAAATTGGAAAATATTGCTAATTTATTATGCAATTCTACATTAAAGATTAAATGAACTTACAAATCAATGATGAAAGATCTTATTTAAATAATAACAAAACTAAAAAAAAAAAATTTTAGAGGTTACAATCCTAACTGTCTTTCTTAGAATTTATTTTCCACGTCAACCACGTCTTTCATTTATTTTTGGCTAAGTTGAGAAACATTCTCATTTTTCCTTTATCCTCGAAAAGATCGCAAGCTTTTAAGTATCACACTCTAGTAAACCAGAAATAGCATCAAGCGCTTCAATGCCATTTGGTGTCTTTTCACTATCCGATCTTCTATTTTTCACTCCATTGACTACGGATGCAATTGATTTCAAAGTATCAATCCTGCCTTCACCAGTACTCATTTTCCCTTTTTTGCTATCTTCAGCAGTTAATGCCATTTTCGGCAATTTACATTTTTTTTTCTTAGTTTTTTTTACTTCATTGTTTACAAGAGGTAAGTCATCTTCTATGGCTGCATCATCTGAAGAATCTTGAACTTGAGTTATGTTAACATCGCTTAACTTTCCAGACTTCAGATCCCAGTCGAGTCAATCCAAAATAGTCTTTCCTTCAGAGGTGGCGGATAAAGTAATAGTTGATGTTACTATTTCTCCTGAGAAAATGTTGGACCTTCTGCCATAAAGTACCGAGCCAGCCTGATCGGCTGAGAAAACATTGGATCCTCTGTCGGAACATACTGATCCAATCCATCATATTGGGAAATGTTGGAGCCTCCATCTGAGGTAGAAATCAGTAAGAATCTCTAAACGTTTTGTGGTATTCTATTTTTGACTTTATATAGTTCGCTTAATGTGATTATACTTTATATTATTTTTAACTGCTTAAGTTTGATTGATGTTTTAAAATATACTCTTCTTGAATGTTAGTACGATAACAAGATATTTGTAATCTGTGCATGAGATAGAGTGATTGAGAAAAACTAATTCCGAACTGGTGAGAACGTTGAGTAGAACGAGGGATTCCGTGGCTCGTTTTCAACATGTATTTAATAAAACTGAATATGAGATAAGGCAATTTAAATTCAATTCTGAGAAAACATTTAAGGAGTTATATGACCTCCAGTGTAGATATGATAAGATCAAAATAGAAAGAGATGAGGTGTTAAGAAAGGAAGAGGAAAGGGGGTTATTAGTTCAAAAACTAAATGAATTGACATGTTTTAATGACCCGGGTGATAGAGTTAGGTGTCAAAGTATGCTGATAGTTCTGACATTATATTTCGAGGTTGAAGTAGATAGTGAACGGGGTTTAAAAAATGTTTATGTAGAACTTTTGAAGGAAAGAGGTGTAGTACATGACCCAACTCGAGTTATGTTTTTAGCTCAAGAATCATGTAATTGCCATAGTGTAGAGGTAAAAAAATTTACAGCTTGAGTTGGGGTGTCTGTTATATGGGGCGATATATAGCCTTTATATGATATATTTGGCTTTATGTAGGATCGAAGGGCCATGAGAATTAAATTTTTCAGGATAAGAAAAGAGCAATTAGAGGGTGAGTTAAAGGAGTTGCAAGATGTAATATCATAACATGTTGAGCAAAAAGTATCTTTAGCGACGCGATTGTCAAAAGAAGTGATTGCTCGAATGAAGGTAGAAGCTAATGTGAGGGCGTTAGGTGTATTGCAAAAAGAAACACGTAGGCGGCTTTACAAGGCGCATATACAATTAATTGAGTATTTGTATCCGTTGCGATTTAAAGTTACAGCGCGAACAAAGCATGAGCGTCATATAGCAAGTGTCATTGATTTTTATGGGGGAGAACTGGTGAGGGTAGAGAAAAAATTTAGGAAGTTCGTAATAGAATGTGGGAAGGATTTTGATGTTGAGAATGCCAAGGCTGAAAAAATGTGGTTTACCAAGGAGAAAGGGGAATTTGTTAATGACAAACCCATTCCTAGGTCGAGGGAATTGTTGTCAAAAGAGGATGAGGAGGAGGTCAAGAATCTGATACCCCGATTGCGACACAAACAACGTTAGTAGGAGGTGGTGAACTTTATAGCTCATATAGATGTTCAAGTAACGAATAGAAAGAGTCTGAGAGATAAAGGACAGTCCTTGCGTATCTCGAAGAAGTAAAATTAGGTTATTCCAGTTTTTACCGGTTCTTCATATGTGCTAGATCTTTGTATACTATTTTTGTTTAATGATAAATACAATTTTTTCTCTGTGATGATTAATAGAATGATGTATCGATATTACTCATATACCATGTTCCTGATTAAACTTATTAACTGTGATATGCAATCTGTTTGTATAAGCAAATTATTATAAATGTAAACTGTTATGACAGGTAGAACTGGTAGATATTCAAAGTCAATGTGACGCGTTATATGCCCGAAATGAACAATTAAACATTGAACAAAGCTCATGTCAGGAGGTACTAAAGAGTGCTATTGAATTAGAAGAAAAAATGAAGGTGAAGATTTTAAAAGAGTGAAGTACAGTAATCCGTATGATTGAGAAATTGAAAGAGAAAGAGGCTAAACTAGTCATTGAAAGATAAAGAGGCTAAACTAGTCATTGAACTGAGATAGATAGAGGGATTAAAAGAAGTGATAAGGAAAAAGAGTGTTGAAGTTGTAGGTACCTCTGAACAAGCTAACCAACAAGGGGCTAAATTAATATACGCTCGAACTCAAGTTATATAACTATTGGCAATGTTAGAGGAGGAAGGAAATAATGTGAAAGACTTGTAATTTCAAGTAAATATGCTTGAGGCGGAGATAGCTGATATGCGAGCTCATGCTCGCAATTATGAAGTATTGTGGTTAGTTGCAAATATGATGATTAAAATGATGGAAGAGGCCCGCAATCAACAGAACAAAAACATAAATATGGCTTGGAGAAAGGTATATACGTTAGAGCAAGCCATTCAATCGTTGGAGTTAGATATCTTAGAGTATAAAGCCAAGAACACAAAATTTTATAATGCGAATACCAAGTTGGAGGCGGATTTCTTTAAGGCTATAATAAGTCTTGACGATAGTACGATGAATAGAAATTATCATGAGGCTGAAGTAGTGGGGGAAATGTCTATGGTTTTTCATATAAATGAGTTCATGACAGTATTGGAAGCTCGGAATGCTGTTACGCTAAAGGAAAAAGGAACAGTTGAGAAACACCGTGAAAGTTTGGAAACTATGCGGAAGGAAGCTCAAGGTAAGCTTGGTGAGTTTATTCTATTGAAAGGGTAAAAATTGAGGCAGTGGTGTATACGAGAAAGATATGATAGCAGTTATTTCGCTCTTTGTAGCAGAGTTTAATAGATTGAAAGCATAAATTAGAACTGTATATGATAGTTTAGTTACCAAAGGTGTGCAATATGAAATGAGGTTGGTTCGCTCAGAGTACCTAGATCCCATGGTGATGAGAATTGGAGTTCTGAAAGAAAGTATGATTAGGGAAGGAAAATAAATTGTTACTAGGAGAATGCCATAGTTTATGCGTGCTCGCTTGAATCGGTATGGAGAGAGCTCGAGGGGTAATGATGTAAATGATAGTTCGAGCGATAGTGACTGATGATGTAAAAGATAGTAAGCGTATAATAGATATAAAACTATTTACAAAGTAGCATGAATGATCTGTATGTATGCATACTGACCAATATATGAACCAATTGAATTGTTGTTGTCTTGTATGGCATTTAGTCATATAATAAGAGGGGCAGTTTGGCTGAAACAACAAATAATATATAATGTATAGAGGATCAGTTTGGTTGAAGCAACAAACAATCTGTAATGTATGGAGGATCGGTTTGGTTGAAGCAACAAACAATCTGTAATGTATAGAGGATCAGTTTGGCTGAAGCAACAAACGATCTATAATTTGTATAGAGGATCAGTTTGGCTAAAGCAACAAACGATCTGTAATGTATAGAGAATCAATTTGGATAAAGTAATAAACGATCTGTAATCTGTATATAGAAGTACTTGATTGATATATTATTAAAGTACTATAATGTAGGGCAATCAGACACAAGTATTTCATTATTGTAAGATTGATGTACAGAAGATGTTAGATAGAGTACTATATAAAATAATAGAAAGTACTCAGATGTATGGGGATCAAACATAAGTATTTAATTGATATAAGATCACATACAAGATGATAGATTTTTTAGAAAAGTACACTGTGATAGAGTATTATTTTCGATAGAGCTTCAATCTCCTCACATCCCAACGATTAAGCACTCATTTCCTATGCTCAGTGGTGAGATCAAAAGAACCAAGGCCACTTTTTCCAATAATAATAAAAAGACCTTCCCAATTTTTGGCCAGTTTTCAAGCATTGAATTATTTTCTATGTTTAGGAACTTCTTGGAGGACGAGATCTTTGATTTCGAACTCTCTATGATAAACTCATTTTTTATAAGAGTGGGTTAAGGCTTGGTGGTATCTTCTTAAATTTATGATTGCTCTATCTCTGGTCTCTTTGATCCAATTCATGTTACATGCCAACTAGAATTCATTTTATTCATCTATCATAGTATGGTCGCGTAACGAGTGATGATATTAAGTGGGGATAATTACTTTTATGCTATATGCCATGAGGAACGGCGTGCATCCAGTAGATACTCGAGGAGTTGTGCGATATGCTCATAAAACATGTGGTAATTCTTAGACCCAATTACCCTTCTATTCTGTTAAGCGCTTTTTGAATCCATCCATAATAGTGTGATTAGTGATTTCTGCCTGACCATTTCATTGTGGCTAATATGGATTGGAAGGAGAGTGGATGATGTTGTGCTGATTGAGGAACTCAACGACTCTGAAGCCAATAAATTACGGCCCATTATCTATTCTTATGAGATGGGGGCAGCCAAACCAAATGATGATGGTTTCCCATATAAATTTGATAACTTCATTTTCTCATGTGCGGTACAGAGGGACTGCTTCCACCCATTTAGTGAAGTAATCGATTGCTACTAGGAGATGCTTCCTTTTGCCTAATACAGTAGGAAATTCTCCTACGTGGTCGAGGGCCCATCTTCTAAATGGTCAAACAACATTGCTAGAATGGAGTTCCACGGCTGGGGCTCAAATTTGGGGGCCATGTCGTTGGCAAGCATTGCACTTTCTTATAAGCTTAATGGCTTGAGCTTTCATTTTAGGCTAAAATACTCCTTGGGTAAGAGTACGATTGGCTAAAGATCATCCTGCAACGTGAGAACCACAAGTACCTTGGTAGAGTTCGTGTAGGAAGTTTTAAGCTTCTTTGTTTGATTAGCACTCAAGATACGATCCTGTGACTGAAATTTTGTAAAGGAGACCACTGCTCACGACATATCGTTTAGCATTATCAAGTATGCATTGCCTTTCAATAGGATCTTTAGAAAGTTCGCCGTCAAACTTGTTATGAGGTTCGATATATGTGATAAAAGGTCGTCTCCAATCGTCTTCGTCCTCTTCAACACCCCCAATATTAATAGAATTTGATCTTATGATGTTAATGTTGTGGGTGGATATTACTTCAATTTTGAGATATCGGGCCTCTGTGCCTAATACTCCTAGATAGGCAAGGGAATCAGCATGCATATTTTCTCCACACGATAAATGTTCAATGGTATTCATCTTGAATATGTGCATTCTGTGGGTTACTGCTGCGGCGTAAACAATCATTTTTTTGTTCTTCTGAAACATATCCGTATAATGGTTCACAATGAGTAAAGAGACCGTATACACAGATAACTCAGAAACTCCAATCTCGAGAGCCATATCTAGACCATGAATTACTGCTTCATATTCAGTCTCATTGTTGGTAGCTTCGAAATTAAGTCTAATTGTTTTCTCGATCCTGTCATTAGAAGGTGTAATAAGTATGATTTTAATGCCTGATCACGCAGGTCTGGTAGACCCATTAGTTAAAAGATGCCATCCCTTTTAATTTATCCAGTCATACTTTTCTTTGAACTATTTTTCATTAATATCCGTACTGTCTTCTTCCTAGTCAGGATCTTTTACTAGGAAGTCTGCGAGAAAATTTGCTACTGCTTGACCTTTTTTAGAATGACATGGTTCGAAAGAGATGTCATGTTCGCCAAGAACTACCGACCATTGTTGTACTCATCTGGATTTCACTCGCTTGAATAAGATTTTTCGGAAAGAATAATTTGTCATTACGCGAACTGAGTGGGTTTAAAAATATTGTTTCAACTTCTGTACAAGTACATGAGAGTTAAGAGTAGTTTCTCGATCTTGGTATATCGGGATTCTCTTGGAGTGAGAGTTTTACTAATGAAGTAGACAGGTTTCTCCGTCTTTTCATCAAGTCAAATTAGAATAGAACTTAATGATTCGTCGATAACTGCCAGATAGATGGTAAGTTCTTCTCTTTCTGTAGGTGTACTCATAACAGATGGCTTACCCAAATAACGTCTAAGCTCTTGAAATACTACTTCGCATTCTGTTGTCCACTCGATCTTAGGATCCTTCTTAGATTTCTTTTTCATTGTTCCTTCATGCAATTGGTCGAATAACCATCGACATCAATTAGAAGACTTTGAGACAAAACGATTTATTACAACAATCTTGCTTGCTAACATTTAAACATCTTTCTTTGTTTTTTGAGAAGGCCTAGACAATAGTGCACGAATATGATCTCGATCACCTTCTATGCCTCACTTGCTAATCAAATGTCCTAAGAATTTGCCTGACTGAACCCCAAACTAGCACTTGTCAGGATTGAGTCTCATCTTGTAGAAGAGGAGAATTTCAAAAGTTGTGTATAAATCTGCGATATGGTTTTTCTTTTAAGACTTTTACACAATATATCATCAATGTAGACTTCCATCATTTTGCCGAGGTGATCTTTGAACATATGTGTCTTCAATCATTGATAAGTAGCTCCAGCATTCTTGAGACCGAAAGGAATAACCTTATAGCAGTGCAAGTCATGCTCTATAATGAAAGTTGTTTTCTTTTGATCATCAGGTAGCAAAGGTATTTGATTGTACCCTGATACTGCATCAATCATGGATAAGAGTTCATGTCCCGCAGTATAATCGAGTAGATGGTTTATGATAGGAAGTGAAAAACTATCCTTTGGAGTATGCTTGTTAAGGTCCATGAAATCCATGCACACTTTGATCTTGCCGTTCTTCTTTGGTACCGTTACAATGTTTGAGATCCATTCTGGATAATTGTCTTTTCAGATAAAACCTACTTCAATGAGTTTATCAATCCCTTTGTTGACTTCTTCTAGGAGTCTTGGTGCTAAAGTTCACTACTTTTGTTTGATGGCTTCAACTTTTTCTTTCAAATTCAGCCTATGGCAGGCCAAATTGGGATTAATACCTGACATTTTGTAAAAAGTCCAAGCGAAAATATCACTGTTCTCTTTCAGGAACTAAATAAGAGCGTCTTGTTCTGTTGTGGGTAAAAGAGTGTCAATGTATGTTCCTTACTTATCTCCACTAATTTCGACGTATTCTGTGATATTTACACTTGGCAGCTGGCTTTCTGTAGAGTTTACTGCAAAGTTTTCTGTAATATTCTTTATTATTTTATGTAATTACTATGTGAGTTGTGGTTTTGATTGTTCTGGTGCAATGGCAACATAATTTTTACCTGCTCGAGCTGGCTTCTAACTTTCTTTGATTTTGCAAATACTGCCATTCCATTCAAATCGCAATGCCAAATGATAGGTCGATAGAATAACTCGCATATTGTGTAACCAGCAACATCCCATTATACCTAAATAATAGGATTTTGCATTGATAATATAAAATACAACGTCAGCTGTTATTGGTCCTGCCATAATAGGAAGTATAATCTTTCCTGCACGTTCTTCTCTAGAGCCGTTAAATCTGCAGATATCAATGTTACTGGGCTGTACCTTGTCAGCCAATCCCATCTGATCAATTGTGCTTTGAAAAAGTGGTTCAATACTATTACCAGTATTTATCATCATTATGTGTAGTACAACATTTCACATTTTAACATGATCACCAAAACGTCATGGTGAGGAAAGTTGACATGGCGAACATCACTGCCATCGAAAGAAATCTCTATATGTTAGGAGCTGGATATGGGAAGTAAACAAGCTTCTTTATCATTCATGGACAGGTTGTGACATTGGCCAACACGACGCCTTTTTCTTTTGTTCGATTGGTTGATAGTCTGAGTCTCAATAAAGTAACTGAGTTGGATATAGTACAAATGTTTCTCCCCTTCTGGTTCTTCGACCCGTACAGCTTCTGTAGGAAGTCTGTAACTTCAATTCTTGTAATTCTTCACGTTCATAATATATTCATGCATTCGTTTATCTGTAAAAATATATTCTAATAGTCATTGTAAGGTAAAGCAGTATTTCGCCTCATGATGTCAGACTTTGTGGTGAATGTAATAAGGTTAATTCTCAATGGGTTAGAGATATTGTGTATTACGATAAAACTTATCCTTATGAAGTATATGATAAATGATGGCTATAGTTACATTCATCTTGAGAAGATAAGGTTTTGGCAAGTTACTACCCTTTCGAGGTCGTTCATCATTAGATTTTGTTCGCTTCCTGTCTCCTCCCTGATCAGCAGAATAATTAAAATATTGGCCTGTGGATTGATCTCTAGCTGTCAATGTTGATTTTTGAGTTTTCTGTCTGTCGGACACCATTCTTCTAGGATCGATATATCCGTTAACTTTTTCGATTATGTCCTCCAAAGTTATAGGTTTGTTTAGGACGAGGTACTCCTTCGCCTTTCCATCGGCGAGTAAAGTATTAGTAAAAGCCAAAATATAAATTTTCTAATCGAGCCGATTTATTTTTCGAGCTAACTCCAGGAACTTCTTAATGAACGTCTCGAGCTTCTCTCCTAACATTTGCTTAAGGATGAAAAAATAATATAGATTTTCCTCTTTGTCTCTGTTGTGCGAGTAATTCTTGATAAAAAGCTTGCCCAATTGCTCAAAAGTTGGAATGGACCCTTCAAGTAACGTGTGGAACCATCGCAGGGTTCGCCCGATAAACTGGTGGGAGAGAGCCGACATAGAATGTGATTAGATGCTTAATGTAAGCCTGAAGTATCCTGGAACTCTTGAACGTGCTCTACTGGATCAGTCCCTTTATATTTTTGAATCTTTAGAGTATAGAATCCGGTTGGGACCTCGTCATCCAGTAGCTCCTGTGTGATCGGGCTCTTCTATAAACTGTTATGGATTCCTTTGGTGGTCTGAGTCAGAGCTTCGAGTAGTTCTTTGATTCACTTTTCAACATGTTCCTGTGTCATATATTATCGAGTTGTTATGGCTGGGTGTGCGATGTATCCTTCTCCAGGATTGTAGTCGCCACTCCCCTCACTTAGACGATCTTTCGCTTAAACTCGAACTCTTCGAGGTGGATGCTCAGTTTGTTTAACTTCTACAAGGTCGCCATCTACTTCATGGTGGACTTCCTGGATCGGGATAGGCTCAATTTCTCGCTGATAATGGTTGGATCGAAGTGCACCACTTAAGTTATTACTTTTTGGTGGAGGTCTAATTCTATCATGAATGGAAATTTGCGAGCCTTCTGGTTGTATGCCTTTGTTCTTATTGATGGCAATCTGCTGACCCTGTAGAACCTTTAACACATCTTGTACACTTGTTAGTTGTTTCTCCAGAGCGGCACGCCTTTCTAGTTCAGAGCTTAAATTAGCCCTCAGTTCTGCTAGGGCGGCATTTTCATCTGCTGGAGTAACCGGCGTGATCTGATCTGGAAGTTAGAGTGCTAGTTTATTGCAATGACTGTTTCTGAGTGTGTGGAATGTTAGAGTGAAGATTCTTCCGTTCCTCATCTAGAATTCTCTGGTTCTATTTATAGGTCTTATAATATGACCGTTTGACGACCATTTAAGATTCTTGATGATGGACGTTACAAAATATATGTTATATATTCTTTAACCAGATTGTGTAACAGGCTGATCTTGCTTGTCTTGTAACGGCGTCATTTATGATATTGTGCATGTTGACTCGAACTGTTGATATAGAGGTCGAATAGTGATGACTGAATACTGAATCTGTATTTAGTAGTGTTCCATGTATATTGATGAGTTCGAGGATGATGTATGAGTCTGAAATGCGAAATAAGCTTATTATAAAACGGCTCTCAACCAAGAGCACGATAAGTATCATGGGCGAATGGTGTTGGTTGAGAAACTTGTGTTATTCCTTATGTAGCTATCTTGATTTTGATCATGCTATAAATGTGCTACGTGCTCTCTTGATGAGGTCGAAAATTTGTATGTAGTTCAAAGATGAAGTATGAGTCTGAGATGCTGAATAAGATACTACAAATATAGTGTTCCAAAATTGGAAAAAATCGGATCGAATTTCGGAAATTTAGAAAAAAGTTGCAGCCCTAGTTCATACCTTGCATGAAGACCTTAAGCCTCCAACACACCGTAGATGTTTCCGCTACAAAAGGCGCACAACTCACGATATGGCTATAATGCTTAATAAATGCTTGGACTAAAATGAGTGAATTTTCTTTTAATAGATTCGCCAGGTTATTTATAGAACAAACGAAAACAATAAAATAATATATACAAAACCACTTTTTAGATTTTCTAATAAAATATAATATTTTCTTATAGTTTTTTAGTATTTCGACAAACTCCTTTACATGCATCAAAATAATAGTAATTATTAAATTATTAACTTATCTTTTTTTGGTTTGTCATTTTTTGATATTTTTTATTATTATTTTTATAATTGTTGAGGTCGGTTTGTCTTATAACTCTTGTTATGAATCCTTTGATAATAGTTAATGTTGTTATGTAATTTTTTGTTATGTCTTATCTTTGATTAAGTTGGAAAGTTTGGGAATAATCGAATTACATAAAAAAAAGCCTAATGTTTGTAACCATGGTTTAAAAGGAAAAACCACGGTAACATGAAAAATCCCAAAATACTGCTATACATTTACGGTATTTGCCAGTAAATTAGGTAAATGCATGATATTTTGGTGGTTTATTGCCATATTTAATGGTGTAATAAACCACTAATAATATCATGAAAATACCAAACCATTTTTTTCCAGACCTACTGGGCGGTATTTTGAAAAAGCCCAAAAATTTTAAACTATGCCTTTTAGCCACTTTTTGTTTCTGGTTTTATTTTTTAGGAACAATCTTCGCGAATTACGAGTCATGGCCACTGGCCATGGTCTCCATGAGAAGAATTCCTCAACCCCAAGATATATGATAAACCCTACTCCAACAACAAACCCACTCACAGACAACCTAGCTGTTGGTAAAGAACAAACCATTTCAGATTTGATTTAATGAGTCAGGCAATCAGTTAAACCCTCCAAATTACACATTTAAACAATTGATCTTTTCTACCTTTTAAGCCCTAAGTTTAAGAAGGTGAGGAAACCGATCTTCGATTAGGAAAGAAACATGTACACTCAAATACTTGAGATGAGTGTGAAGGACAATCAAGCTAATAAAGACCTTGTGAGGAACCTTAGAGCTAAGGTAGCTAAGCCCAATGTCTTTGCCAAAAGGACTCATCATTCTACTTTAAGAGAAAATATAGTTGCCAACACTATTAGTGGAGAACTAGAAGAGGGCCTACTGGAAATATATGATGATAATAATGAAGGCAATAATGGAGTTAATGAAGATGGTCGAGTGGGTAGAAACAACTCAGAACAAACACCAAGTAAACAACAAATGAATACTGAGGATTAAGCCGCATAGGTATCTAACTCAACTCCTTCTAGTACTACCTCGCCTTTTGTTGATTTGAACCATTTCCTCTCCACTGGGGCAGTGAAGAAACCTGAGGGAACGCAAAATATTTTAATTTACTAAATAGAGAGTTAGAGGAAGTTGGGACAAACCATTCCGATGGTACTAACCTTTCGCAAAATTAAACTAAGCTACACTAGACCTGACATGGTGGATGGAAAGCTTATTATCAGAGTAAAGGAAGATGATTTTGTTGAAGAAATTACCAAGAGCGCAAATTTTTTAGTTAGATGTTTTGTGGAGAAAAGATTGGCCTATCCTTATGTCAAGGATACTCTCATTAAGATTTGGGGACTGAAGGGAGAGTTTGAGGTGAGTATTCACGAAGCCAACATGTTTTTCTTCAAGTTCACTAACCCTGAGGATAGAGAAAAAGTGTTACAAGAGAATGGATACCACATTGCTAGTAAGGTTTTCCTTATTTGAGAGTTAAGACTCTTTATTGAGATGGAACCCACCCAGCACTCTTCTCTTCCTCTTTGGGTGATCATTAGGAATATACCTCATCATATGAGGTATCCAGATGGGCTTGGTAAGATTGTAAATTTCTTAGGTGTTCCTTTGAGTATAGATAAATTCACTAAGGATAATATTGGCACCTCAACTTTTTCTAGAGTTTGTATAAACATAGAAACCTAATGTACTTGGCCAGATACAACCCTTATAACCTATGCCCAAGATTAAAAAAAAGGTTTATATTAGCTTTGAGTATGCTTGGATTCCCCCTAGTTGCCCACATGCAAGTTATTTGGCCTTACTAGAGAAGCATGTGAAGTGATGCTCTTTTATTTAGAAAAACAAGATAAAAGGCAAAAAGAAGATACAAATAGCAAAAAAAGTGCCAAAGTTATGGTAGATGAGTGGAGTAAACTAAAAGTAAAAGGAGGACCCTAAAAGAATCAAGCAACCATTACTAACAAAAACTAATTTCATGCTCTTTTGGAGGGTGATGTGGAGATTTTGGAGGAAAGAAGCAATCAACACGACACAGAGGGAAGGAACAAATCCTCTAAAAATGCTACAAGTAAGGCTAGTATAAACAAAAATAAAGGAAAAGGAGACAAACTGAATTTAGATTATACTACAGCTCATGAGCAAAGTAGGAAACTAGGCAACAATGAGAACCAGAAGTGCAATATAACCCCTGGAAATGGGGGGGAAAAAACATGGTGGGTGATAAAAGCAAGAAGGGAAACGACAACAAGGATATGCAAGTTAAAGAGAAAAAGGATACTCACTACAAGGAGAAGGCCGGTATAGAGAAATATACCATGTCTGTTGAAGAAATGAAGAATGTAGCAGCCAAAATTAGACAAAAAGTTTTTAACCAAAGCATCAGGGAAGCTAACTTTCCCAAGAGTAGAAGGTTTTGATGTGTTACACTTTAAATATAAGAGGTAAGGTAGAGAGTGAGGTAGAAAACTACTACCTTAAATTGAAGTCATTTCTCTTGAGAACGAGGGAGTTTTTATTACTAACCTTGCTACTTGTGCAGGTTTTGATATGGAGTTTCACATTGATACATATCAGGAACTACCAACCAAGACACTCTTTCAATCTGAGTGAGAGAAAGCCAGTTAAAACTAGAAGTGGGGAATGAGTTGGTTATCTTTAGACATTGGCTTAGTGGTACCTATGTTAAAGAGAGTGGATCTTCCACTCACCTTTATGAGTTACTGCATAAGTCATATGAATAAGATAACTAGCAGGTTCTAGGAGTTTTCTAGGATGACCACTAATCAATTTTTGCTTTATGCAAATTTTAAGAGCCTTAGGAATCCTTGGGTAATAACTGGAATGAAAAATGAAAATTTTAGTCATACAAATGTTGAAGCAGGTTCATATACCCTAAGACTATTTCCAAGATTTATAAAGACTATTATCTACATTTTTCTTTTAGGATACCTAAGTTATCCTAGGTTTTCTCTTTTGAAAGGCTGGTTTGGTTTTAAGACTAGAATATCTATCTGGGATTTTTTTGGGATGACCACTATTAAGTTTCTGGGTTTTACAAATTTTAAGAGTCGTAAAGTATTTTGGGTAATACCTAGAATGATATATGAAAATAATAGTCTTACAAATGTTGAGGCAGGTTCATACCCTAAGACTATTTCCATGATTTGCAAAGGCTAATATTTTTACTTATCTCGTGGGTTACCTAAAACAACCTTGTCTCTTGCATCTAGAAGGTTATTTTGGTTTTTTGACCAGGATGACTATCTCAGTGTGTGTTAGGATGTCTACTAATCAGTTTATGTTTGATGCAGATCTGAAGAGTCCTAAGGCTTTTTGTAAGACACCTGAACTGAAAAATGAAAGTATTAGGCTAGCAGATGTTGAGGCAGGTTCTAATACCCTAAGACTATTTCCAAGATTCCCAAAGGATAATATTTTCATCATTCTCCAAGGGTCCCAAAATACAACTAGGCTCCCTCATATGATAGCCATGGTGTAGGGATCAGATTTCGTAAAGCTCGAACTGGCTTAAAATCGATCCTTACACCAAGAACTACTATGCCAATTATTAAATAAGAGATAACACTTGACACAAAAGATTTAGCGTGGAAAACCTGTGAATAGGTAAAAACCACGACCTCGAGTGGATGATTTTGTGAAAGTAGTATTATTGCTTGAGAGAGTGGGAGAATCTGATTATAAGAGTTAATCTAATGATCGAACAACTAGATATCCGATAATTGCATGTATATCTCTCCTCCCTTTTTCCCTAGGAGCTCTGCCCTTTTATAGACCCTGTTCTCAGCTTGACATCGTGCTCGAACACGTTTTCCTGAAAGTATGAGTCATAGGCAGTTGAGTATGTAACTGTTAGCTCATGGTAGATAGGTGTATGTTGATCTGTTCTGTTTACATCAATTATGGATGATCCACATTCTGCTTGAGCTTGTGGTCAATGTGTAACTGTTAACGTGCTTGTAACTGTGTGAGTCTGGTACTGGATAAGATGGAGTCTTATAAAGATCGAAGTACAGATGAGATCGAGTGTCCTAAGCTCGAGGGATAAGTCCCTACAATCGCCCCCTCGCAACTGAAGTCACGTGTGGCTTTAGTTGAGAAAAACTCTAAAACTCGGACCTTGTGATGACGTAAGCAACGCTTGAAAAATGGAACCTCTGTATTGAAGAGTGGGTTGGCATTATGACGCGTGAGTGCCATGGGCGGACTGTTAGTTTTCCTGAGCGGATAAATGCTTGGGGAAACAACGTACATTAAATACGGTATCGCTATAAATAGTGGATTTGATTGCCGAATAATCTGCAATACATTTCGCTGCAGAGAAAAACAAACATGCCTGTTTTGTAGAGTGAGAAAAAAAAATGAGTTTTTTGGAAGCATAGCTTTGTAAAATCATGGTTAAGATGAGGAATCAAGTGTATCATACCCGTTTTTCTTTTATCATGGAAGGATTCCGGATATAGTTTTGTGGTTATCAGAGTAGGGAGACTCCCTTTGCTATTTTCTTGAAGGAGTGTTGTTTGAAATATTTCTGGGTATTATGTAGCGTCCGTTATAGCGGTCGGGGTGTATGCGATGCAAAATCCCTGGTCTCTACTGATGTTCCAGTTTCTAAGGTCGGAGTCCTTCTCAACTTCCACGAACTCTGGGTTAGTGTGGATAAGGAGGAAGAGACGGCGGTGGTGGAGGTAGAAGATGTATCGCCTCTCTCGGTGTCATCGTTTTTCTTTTAATTCTTCCTACACGGGAATGAAGGGGACACTACAACAAAAATAGCAAAATACGACATAAGAAAATGAGAGAACTTTTGGAGGTTAAAAGACGACAACTGGAGCACACGATTTATACGATAGCCGTTGTTTTTCCTACTCAGCCAAAACTCAAACACGGTTTTACTTTTTCTATCTCAGACTTTTGTCCCTCTTCAGTTTCCCGCGATGTGCACTCAAAAAATTTGGGTTTCCCTCTCTCCCATGATTCTCTCCTACTTATTCAGCTTCAAATCACTAAGAGCAGTCTCTATATTTTTAGGGGTTTTGCCAAATTAATTTCCCAGTTATTCTCTCTCGCAGTCGCAGTTGTAGTTATTGTTTTTGCCAAAATCAGTTTCACAGGTAATTACTTTCTCCCAATCTTCATGTTTTATATCTTCTGATTTGCATAAAAATGTAATTAATATCAATTGTAAACTATCCCCATCTCCCATTCAAGCTCAAATCTATAGTAACCCCACACAATTTTAACCCCCTAAACCTAAATTAGTTTGAACTTCTAATTTGGAATTCAATTAATTTTCCTCTATAGCACCCGAAATACTAGCAAAGGCCTCCGTTGAGAGGTGTAAAATTGTAATCATTGGGGTTGCTAATTGAGAGATTGTGCTTCAGGTTCAATTACAAGTCAGACTCTTTATTACCTTTTCTTTGGTAAGTTTTTTTTTGTCTCATTTTGCTGTGAATTTTGGATTAGGTTGTTGCCAAAAGTAAACTATAGTAAATTTTGGTTTCTGATATCTTACTGCTACAACTCACAATCTCATCATCGAGCTATAGTAAACTATAATATGTTAAACAATATTTACCCAAAACATCTTTTAGTTGCAGAAAGGCTATGAGTTCCATTATAGATAACTGCAAAGCTTCTAGGTTGTGGGAAGAGCATATGGTGAGAGGGAGATCGAATCCACTATGCTTGATCTCTTCATTTAGGATGCAAACTATTTCATTTCGATGTTGTAACTATTTCCATGGGTTGAAGTCGATAATGTACTTTCCTTAGGCATACATAGTTTCAACATTGCCAAATATCCATGACAGTTAGGATAAACCGTACAGTATAGTTTACTTCCGATTGTTATTTAAGTCTATACTAAAATAAATAGTATTTAACTAAAACCTATTTTGGTGGCATTGCGGGAAGTCAATCAATTTTAAATTTTTTCGTATACTACTCTTGTCATAATCGTTAATCTTATTTTTCAATACTTACTGGCCCACATTACATATTTGTTCAAACATATAGCGCAGTTGTAACCACCGAAATGAGTACATAGTTTGGGTCTGCCAACATTAAAATGGCCTAAATTAGGGTATGAGCAACCTCCAGTGACAAGAATTTGAAGATAATAATAGCATAATTATCCAAGAGTCCCAATCTTGACCACACTTATCATGGACCCAACATCTAGGATTAGTGACAAAGATTGGGGTTTAGATGCTAGGTCAAGGTGAAAACTTGGTACCACCGACAAGTAAAAAAGTTTAGAAGTTTAGAGTCTCCGTCAACTAAGTTGTGACCAATTGAGAATGCTTTCCAGCCACAACAAAATACTTTATCCATATATTGAACTGTGCATATTGCTTTATTCTCGTCCACCAAAGTGATTATGTAGTCATTCTCTGGTAGGTATGAATTGCAGAATTTTGTAGGACGATACATATGATAACAACCACTAACGTGAGACTTCACCACAGATTGTAGAAAACTAGGGTGCCTAGGGTCTAGACTATTTTGAACCTCTTCTACCTGCTCTCTAGCGCTTGTCTTAGCACTATCATTTGTGAAAGCTCCATTTCTCTGAGACTTCTTCACTTCTAATTCACCTCTACTTTTTATTTCTTTTATTCTTTAGACTTCTTTATAAAGTAGCCAAGGATAGGTGGTTCTTACGAAAGGTGTCTTACATTTGTTGAAGATGGAATCTAGAAGAGGGTTGTACTTGGTAATGGTGTTGATGTTGTTTGGGAGAGGAGAAGGGCAATTAAGAGATAACTTTTATGCATTTATCTTTTATTGATAAATGAAGCCTCTTCCTATTTTCACTATAAAATTATTATATACTATGTTCTGATTTTCATGTGTCTATTGGATTTGAAGGATGAGCTCTTAGGGCTGGGTGAGGAACCTGGTGGGGATCCAATCTACAAAAAGCAGTCTTTGGACATGGATGCCTTATATCGTGTTGGTGAAGCACAACAGGTGATAACCTATTTACTCTTCCAAGTAAGAATAAATACTTACATGTTAGCTTGAGCTGTTTGTGGGAAACCGCGTCTCCATAGACTTGCTGTTGTTGATTATGTACGTCAGTTAAGGTGGAAGTATTGATTATACATCCATTGTATGTTTGTAAATAGATGTCAGCAATATATATTTGGTGTCGTTATTGCATAGGTACTCTAAACTTCAGTACTTGTAGTAATATCGGTGGAATATGCAATGTTGTCATTTGACATGCCTTATTTTCTTCCCTTGCATCAAATTTTCCTTAATCGAAAGAAATGGAACAACACAGGATAAAGGCTGGAGACCTTCACCAAAGTTCACAGGATGCTTTCGGGGAAATATGTAGTCTTTGCATTTGTTAGGTACAGATTTTGGTGTTGCAAAATATTAGTAATTACATTCTGCATAATTGTGAATTACTCTGGTTGCTTTATAGTTTATCTATCTTTTTATTAACAATATAAAATTTGTAATAGGCAATAACACCTGGAAGCATTGGGATAGTCTACTGTATCAGACTTGATAATAACCTTTTATTGGAGCTAAGTTATCTTCCAAGCCCATGGCATTGTGAACCAGAGGAGGTTGAACCTATTATCCCATTGAGGGTAGGGTTTTATATAGTATCTTATGTTATTGATTGCTTACTTTTCCTTCTCTCTCTTCTACTCGATTAACATATCTTTCATTACAGATTGGTGACCACGTATGTGTGAAGCGATCTGTTGCAGAGCCGAGATATATGGTTTCATTCTTATCATTTTATTAAGTAGGATTTGCATATGGTTGTGTACCGTGTTTTTGGTTTGCTAGTTTTCCCGGTTGGTTAGTTTTCTTTCTCGTGCACAAATTCTTATAAAGTTAGTTCTTTCTTAATATTTATTTCACGGTCATGTGGTTTCGTTAATGACTCTGGTTTGTACTCTGTAGGCTCAGCGTGCTAGTTGACCACTTAAAAATATCATTGGATTGTTTTTTTGCGGTGTGGTTTGTAGTTGGAAATGTGTGGATCTTTGGAGGGCACTCTTCTTCTGAGGCTCCAAACATGTACAGGTAGCTACAGACAACCGTTATCAACATCTCCTTATTGTCAGTCTTCTTACATTTAAACTGATGCTTTAACTTTGACCCGCATATGATAGAAATTAGATTTATACCACCTGGACTTTTCAAATCTGGACTTGGCCCTTCATTTGTTTGTCAATTTTGGGAATATTAGGGTATTTGACCCTAACTATATGATTGAAGTTAGACTTCCATCCTTCAACTTTTCAATTGTACGTTTGTGGAAAGTGGGAAGTAAAAAACTTTGGGGGACTAAATCTTATTCTGGTCATATAATGAATCAAAGTAAAAATATTTCCTCAACCAAAAAGACAATATCTAATTTTGGGCATTTTCACATATGCATAGTGTTTCTTACCTTCAGCTGTATTGGGTACGTAATGCCTTTTATTCTGTGTGCTATAATCTGCTGCTATTTGCCTTGTATAATTTCTATCTTGGGATTCTGAGAGGATCTGACTCACACTAGAGGAGCTACTCCTGGATCTATTAGTGCTCTACCAACGTACAAGTTCAAATTGAAGAAAAACGTCGATGGAGAAGGTAGAGAAACAAACTTGGAGGGAGGAACATGTGTGGGTGGTGGTGGAGTCGTAGGAGCTGGAACTGAAAAAGAGCAAACAATCGCATGGGAAGATGCAGTAAGTTTTATTATAGATTGTGCAAGTCAATTTCATCCTATTTTATTTTGCTATCAATCATGAAACATGTGGCATGTGATGGTGGTATCGTCTCCAAGCACAGGTTCCACAGTCAAACAATTTTTGGTGACAATTTGGGTGGAGCTAGTTCACCTGGTCCAACTCAATCTTTAGTGAACTCTGAATGCCCTATTCTTGCATGACGAATATTCACATAAAATTTAATTACTTTTCAGATTAACTCCCATTCGCTAATCATATTTGTACATTGCGATGTGAGTTTAAAAACTCAAGAGATGTAACATGCTGAAAAGAATTCACAAAATAGCACAGAAACAGTTGTTAATTCATGAAGTTGAGCAAAATTTATCTTTGTTCTGAATGAAACCAGTCCAAAGCCAAGAAAGTTAGGCTAGAGTGCCCAAATTGCATTCCTGTTAAGAGTACTGTAGATCATACTTCTGAATGTATTTAATGGTAATGAAGTTATGGAGACTTTTAGCCTTCCATGTTTGATGGTAGGATTGTTGATCACTGGTGTTGATAATTATGCTTGTATTGTATGCAGGCTTGCTGTATCTGTTTGGCAAAGTATGCGAACAATGATGAACTGAGGGAGTTGCCATGTACACACTTCTTCCATATGGAATGTGTAGACAAATGGCTGAAGATCAACGCATTGTGTCCACTCTGTAAGTACGAGGTTGGCGACAACACTGAGCCCTTGCTGTTAAAAAGTCTCTCATAGCACTTGAAGAAGCCCAAATTAACATCTCTTAATTAGGTAAAGTTATAAGAGAAAATATAGATTTCTGAATGGTTTGACCATAGTTTCTAATTGTTCTTGATATATGGTGAATACCTTTGCTTCCCGATTTGAATATGAGCAGGTTGGGGATTGGGTCAGAGTGAAAGCTTTAGTATCCTCGCCAAAGTATGGATGGGAGGATGTAACAAAGAGCAGTATTGGGATAATTCACAGCTTGGAGGAGGATGGGGACATGGGAGTTGCCTTTTACTTCAGGAGCAAACCTTTTTGTTGTTTTGTGACTGACATGGAAAAAGTGCCACCTTTTGAAGTGGGACAAGGGATTCATATGGCACAATCTGTTGTACAACCATGGCTTGGATAGTCATTTGAAACTCCAGCTACAATCGGGAAGATCACGAGAATAGACATGGATAAAACTCTTAATGTGAGTATGTTTTTTGCCATATCTTATTTCTTCTTCTGTGGTATGTGTTTGTCTATGTCCAACACAATTTTTCTTGTGCCAAAAACAATTAGTTTAAAAGCTAGTCTAACTTTAGAGGAACCTTCTAGCTGCAAACCATATAATTTTGAATAAAGGTATTATTTTCTTTTAAAACAGGTATTCAATCAATTTTATTAATAATAAGTAGTTTTGGACTGAATCACAACATTGTTTTGAGTTTTGATCTTCAAAGTTAGAGGTTACAACTGCCCCTGTATGTTGCAACAACACCTCCCATAGATTTTGGTATTAATTATAATTCCTAAATTTGAAGTGCCTAGCGGTTTGGCTGACTATAGACCAATTAGTTTGTGTAATGTGGTCTATAAAATATTCTTCAAAACTATGTCTAAAAGATTTGCTACATAAAAAAAAGGTATGAAATTTGTACTCTATTTTATCTAGGTTGCTGGTCATTTTACATTTTGTACTCATGTAAAATTCAGCTGCATCTTTTATGTTCTGGAACATTTTTGGTACTGCATCATTTATGTTATGGAACATTTTTGGTACTTCATTCTACTAGCTGTTATTCACCAAGGATATAATTGATTCATTTATCCTTTATTGTTGTTTCTTTTTGCTTTCATGTCTATTTTAGGATGAAAAAAATACTAATACTTGATTCATTGATTTTGCTTATATGGAAGAGCACGAGTCTCCAATGCTTTCCATGAACATGATTAGTTGATCAGGTACAAAACTTAAACTTTAAGCCCCTCGCTAAATTTCATTGAAATCAATTGTTTTTCACATTATTAACATTATATGTTGTGGTTCCTCATATTTTGTTTGTACTTATCCCAGGTTCTCTATTGATGGCGAGGGTGATCGATATGTTAATATTCCAAGAGTATATGATATGCCAAGATTTTGGAGGCATTTCAAAGTTCGGGCATGCAAATACAAAATATCTGTATTTTCCATGAAAAACAAGCTCTTCAAAGAAGACTTAACCTCCGAGATTGTAGTTATGGATGGAGAAAGTTATTTTATTAATAAATCCAATCTTATGTATTGCTAACAATTTGTAGAATACTGATGGCTAATATTTTTAAATAATAATATTTAATAATTTTTTATGAATGAAATTTTTTATTTCAATATAATATTATATTTTTGTAATGAATCAAAATAGGGATTTTTTTTTGAAATTATTTTTGATATTTACGACGGCTTCAGACTTCATTTCTTTAACTTAATATTAGCCACAAAAGCTACGAGTTCGCTTAGTCATATTTTGGCGACTGTTGTGGCTGACGTTGTTAGATAATCGAGGGTAGTAGTCCGTCAATAATTGTTCAAGTAACATGATTTTGGAGGGGAAAAAATGACTGCATACTATAGTCGCATTTATGGAATGGACTAGTTTGGTCGTTAATGCTTTGTTCGACTAAGGAAAAAATAACGGTTCGTATTGTCGCAATTTAGCGACGAGATTGAGTAGTCGTATTACCCTTAAAAATGACGGCAAGTAGCAACGCAAAAAAATGTGGCTAACAAACGGCGACGGGTAAGCGACGGCAATTCCCCTAGTTTTAAAGTAAAAATGACAGACTACTGCCCTAATTTTTTAGCCATTTTGTTGTAGTGGGAAAGAGGTTTCTGACCTGTTGAAGTCTTGTACTTTGCGATCTGTGGTGGAGGTTTCTATGGAAGATCAGGAGTATCTCGGCAACGATAAAAGAACTAGAGACCTGTCCTCGCATTTGAGAAAGTATTTGTAATATCGAGCTTCGAAGAGATTGATTA
This sequence comes from Kingdonia uniflora, assembly GCA_014058105.1. Lineage (NCBI taxonomy): Eukaryota > Viridiplantae > Streptophyta > Magnoliopsida > Ranunculales > Circaeasteraceae > Kingdonia > Kingdonia uniflora. The sequence goes on along the minus strand of JACGCM010000704.1, from coordinate 8,026,011 downwards.
TGTAATTGTAAAGTAATGCTGTAGGAATAGTCCTGTAACCGGCTTGTTAGATAAAAATTGAGCCTAATAAAAGAATATCTTGTTTGTTTTTTACTAGCGAAAAACAGAAATGGTCGACATGTCATCGAGTTGTACATAATATGGGAGGGAATAGTTGGTGGTATAACATACTTGATTTTACCTCGTAAATGAATTGAGCTTAGAAGATGTAAATATAAAGCTCGAAAAATAATCTTTAGATAGCTCGATTAAGCACGAAATGACAATAGTAAGTAGCTCGAACTCGGGAAGGGTGGGTTACAGAAACTGAAATACCTTGTAAATGAATCGAGCTTTGGAAATGTAAATATAAAGCTCGAAATATAATCTTTAGAGAGCTCGATTAAGCACGAAATGATAAGAGTAAGTAGCCCGAACTCGGGAAGGGTGGGTTACATAAACTGAAATACCTTACGTATAGTCAATCGAAAAATTAGTCCAGTTCACTGAACAGTATAAAAGTGTGACTTGTTCTCTAAGAAGGTTATTCATTAAAAATGGTGAAGACTCGTTCTCAGAGGGATGCTGAAGCACGTATGTTGAACGACTTGCATTTAGCATTCAAGATTGATGAAATAAGGGAAGCTGTTTATGGGCAGCAAGGTTATGATGTGGTTCTGCTCGAAACCCGAGCGAACTACGAGGGTAAGACTGACGTAGAAAGGGGTAATGAAATGAATCGCGTATACTGGTCTGAGTCCATGCGTATCTGTTGGCGGTCTATTAAAGATCATAAAAAGTTTGTCCTGATGATGGCTAGGGAGGAGATCATTAATAAGGATATGGATGTCGCCGCAGGGCTGCTGAAGGCTTGTGGTGTTGTTGGGCACACTAGTTACTTCAAATGCAAGTATCTCGGGGATTGGAGTGATTGACTGTTGTATTTTTTGAATTTTTGAAATGTAATTTCCCAAATTTACTTGAAGAAAAAATCTATTCACGAAAATAGGCTATGACTAGGATTGTTTCTTGAAACTAAATTTTTAAATTTGTGTTACTAACTATTATTGACGTTAAAGTCAAGGTGTATAAGTAGGGCAAACAAATGTACGTAAAAATTTAAAAGTAGAAAGCTCAGGGTCATGAGTTTGGGGTATTATGAAAAGAGTGGGACCAAGAGGCTGAGAGATACGCTAAAGTATAATATGTGGTGTAATGATAGGAAGGTGTTTTCACAAAAACGGTATGACACGTCTGACAGGTTCAAACGAACAGACGGCTCGGTTCAGGAATTGAGGACTACTTACTGAAAAACACCAACCGCCAGTGCTTCGGGGAAAAGTGCATAAGTACCCCCTCTCCTCCCTCTTGGAATACAGAAAACCAAAAAATGAAGAGAAGAGTTAGAGAGAGAGATCTCAACTGACGATTCTATTACCGCCGAAGGAGGAAAGGATAAGAGGAAAGCGGTGATTAAGAGTTTCAATTGTAAACTACGAGAGGAGGCTGATATCGAGGTTTTGAAGAAGTTACAGAAATTGAGCAAACTGGTATGGACCAACGCTGCAGACTCTCACTCGGGTGTTGAAGGTAAGTCTGTATTTGGGTTTACAAGTGTTTTTGTATAAATATCTTTATTACGTCGGGATAAGGATGCAATCCCTACCAAACACAAAAATAAAATAAAAATAACAATGGGAATAAAGACTGTGAGGCAATAAAAATTGTTTTGAGATAGTTTGTGATTGTATAAGTGATCTAATAGTGCGAGATAAAAATTGATATATATACCTCGACCTATTTGTAGGTTTTGTTGGACCAGCGGTTTAAAGTAGGCCCTTTACTGCATATAAGTATGGCATCGATTTCTGGTTGTGCAAAGGCTGATGAAGCAGACCTCGTAGGGCATTTATCTCCCATTATTGGAGTAGGGGATGAGGATGATACTATAGCCGAATTGATAGAATGGCATCGTCTGAAGGGTTCTCGGGTTTAGTACCCAGCCGGCTCTAGTCGGTTTAGGGAGTTATGTAAGGCCAAAAGTAGCATAGATGGGATTTGGGGGCACGCCTTTGCATATAGGGGTAATTTATTTAGGACTTGCAGTGTCAGTCATGGAGGGGATTACTTGTATTTGCTGCCTGATTTGGCCAAAGAGAAGTGCAGGTGTTTGGGGGACGAAGTATCCTTGGAGTATGTCCAAGGCATTGTGAAGGATAGTCGAACTGATGGGTTTTGTTGTTATTTAGCACAGTTCGATTATGGGTTGACTCTGCCTTTGAGAAATTTGGCTAAGAGTGTGATAAATTTGATTGGGGTTTGTCCGGCGCAATTGAATTACAATTTTTGGGAAGTTATTTTTGTATGCGAAACCCTGAATGGGAGATGGACTGCATCTGGTAGTGAGAAGAGGATTACTGCCAAGGATTTTCCGAAGTATTATGCTGTGAAGTATGTCACAGCAACTAATGGTGCATATCACTATTCTAGTTCTGCAAGACCATGCTTCTTCAACCTGTCATAAGCAGGGCGAGTATGGAACGACAACCTTTTATGGGTGTCTGGTGAATGTCTTCAGCGGTCTGATGAGGAACCCCTGGAACTTAATAATAAAACTATAACAAAGGGTAAGTATATCATTGAAAATTGAACTATCATTTGTATGTTGAACTATACCATAATAGTTGATATGTATCTTACGTTGCCAATGTTTATGCAGGAATTAATTGTAAAGTGTCAAGGAAGGAATCTTTTATAGACTGCGTTGCCAGGGAAGGCACTGAGCTCAAAGTTGTGCTCAAAGAGTTAGAGATAAGTAGGTTCAAATGGATAGCTGGTAAGGATGACAAGGTCAAGAGATTGCAAGCGAAGAGGAGACTGGTTAGGAAAACTCAAGGCTCAATGGAAGAGAAATTGACAACTTCTGAACTTAATATCCCCTTGAAGCTCGCGCGTCTCTATGAAATTCTGGATGGGACAGTGGACATGGCCACAGTCTCTAGCACTGCTGTACAGAACCTGGCAAAGAGAAAGGCTATAAAAAGGGGGGTTGTTCCTCGTTCTGTGTCGTCATTGGACGATAGCAGTAGGATGAGAAAGGTAATTTCTCCCACAAAGTCGCAGGAGATGCAAGAGGAAAATGATAAGATCACTGAGGGAGTGGACTTGAGGCCGCGTTTTAAGGTCGAAGCAGATCTTTCGGAGGAACAATGCCGAGCTAAAGCTCGAGAGAAGATGGTTGCTGTTATGGATGAGGAGTTTAAGAAGGTTAGTAAAAAGTTGATTTTGTAGAGCCGTTTTTGTTGCTCGAGCTGACATATTTCTTTTTGCAGTTTGCTCGCGCTCTGAGGGGTCTTCAGCTTGGTTCCCAGGATAGGTCAATGGAGCTGGAAAAAAAGATCTCCCAGCTCGAGGGGGAGAAAAGCCAGTTGGAAGAGAAGCTGACTCGGGAGAGAGTAGATTTCCAGTTGGAGTGGGAGAAAGAAAAGGAAGCTGCTGCCCTAAAACTGAAGCAAGTTAGGGCTGAAAGTGAAGCAGAAGCGGAGCGATTGGTTACCGCGTCGGCTATTTCCCAGAACAACCTCGCAGGGAAGTTCTACCAGCTGAGGTATACGAAGGCGGATATAACGGCATTTAGCGAAGGGAATTATGAGGTGATGGAAATTATGGATGAAGAGGAGCTTGAGGAAAGGGAGGTGGTCTGAATACTGCGGAAAAGACCAATGCCGATATTCAGGAAACTATTAATCAGGTAGGATAATCGTGTAATGTAACATTGGTTGTGAAAAATGAAATCGAGTTTTGTAATTTTATTGCCGTTTGATGCCAACAACATTTTACTTATGAAATTCTGTATTGTAGGAGATATAAAACTCGCGCCTCAGAGATGTGGACTTAGAGGACCTGCTTGAAGTGGAGAAAAAATCTTCTGCTGAATTGCAGGTTAGATAATTCAGATAAATTAATAACTAGATGAACAATAATAAAAGGATATGTACCTTGTATGTTTAGTCTAGTTCAGAATGTTTGTGTATGTATCCTCTGTCTTGTGGCCAAAACTTGTTATTGTCGGTAGGCTAAGGAAGAATTGGTTGTCTCGAGCTTGTAGATGTTTGTACTGCAGGTTTATCAATATGCTTCTGTCAACCTACTTCTCCATTAGGTACTGATGTTGTGAGTCCTTGCTAAATGTTATGTAGAAGGAGCTAGATACTGCTAGGGAGAGAGAAGAGCAAACTCTTTTGTATAATGCTGAGTATGCAGAAGATTATGAGGCTTTGATTTCCCAGTATGAAGATCGATTGGATGATAATGTGAAGCTTTCTTTAAAGCTCGAAGAAGCTAAGAGACAAGTCGAGGAAAAGACTGCAACAATTTTGAGCAGGGATTTGGCTTTGAACCAGCTTATCAGCGAACTTGCTGAGTTAAAGGAAAAAGCTGCGTTATGTTCTCAGCACGAGGCTGAGTTAGCCGAATACCGTATTAGAGCGTTAAATGAAGAGATATCTGATATGAAATGTAACATTCGTGTTCTGAACGAGCTGTTGTTGAAGAGAGAGATTGACCTGGATACTGCGCGAACTAACTTGGTCGTGTCTGAGGCTAATTTTGAAAAATTGAGCAGTAGTATTGTGGGTAAAGATCAAGAATTGCGTAACTCTGAACAAATATGTGATAGTTTGATTGCCAGGTTAGATCGTTTGAAGGCTGATTTACGTCGTTTAAAAGGGAAAGAGGCTCAGAGCAGGGCTGATTTAATAGAGATTCAAGCCAAGAATCAAAATTTGGTGGATGATTTGGCCCATGCTCACGGAAACGTGAGGAGGGCTGCGCAATGTGAGAAAGAAATGAATGAAAGAATTAATCAACTTTGTGCGCGAATTTCCGAATCGGAGTGGGAGTTACGTGTATATGAATTGAAGTATCAGAAAGATCTAAAATTTGAATTGGATAAAAGGGATTGTGAAATTTCTTTTGGTGAGGGGAGTCGAGAGATGAAGAAATTTCTTTGTCAAAAAGAAGAGTTAGTGGAGAATATGCGTATTGATCTCGCAAACTCTCGGCAGAAGTCGATAGATCTTACAAGGTAGATGAGTGAACGTATTGATCAATTAACAGCTGAACTGGCTGAATCGAAAGCTCGTCATTGGAAGGATAACAAGCACGCTGCTGTTACTCTCCAAGCTTTCAAGGAACTAGTAGTTCATGAACAAGAAAAATGTGATGGGGAAGTTTTGCATCAACGGTAATTAAGCGCATTGGTTGAATTTTTTGTTGAGGAAATTCAATTCCAGCAAGTTGAGAGAGATTTGATGTAAGATTGCTTCTCTGGAAGGACTTGCGTATGTAAACTTGATATCTCGAGCATAGATCCAATTGGTGTCATGGATCGTGGTATCGGGACCACGACGGCTGAACATATAGCTCGAGGGAGAGAAATTGTTGCTGAATGAGCTCCAGAATATATGCCATCCAGGACTAAAATAGGGGGAAGCTCGAGTGTAGTCTCACCTACTCCTGTTGTGGGAGGAAGGTTGAGTGTAGTCTCACCTACTCCTGTTATGGGAGGAAGGTCGACTGTAGTCTCACCTACTCCTGTTGTGGGAGGAAGGTCGACTGCTCTCCCATCAAGAAAATCCAGCAGAGTTAAAAGAAATAGAATTGAACTCTGAAAATGAGTACCATTTATACGTAGTAGATGTTGATGTTTCAGTACACGATATAAGACTTTGAGAGGAGCGTTGTATTTTGAAATGCTGATATGAGAAAATAATATTTCCACACCTGCAGTAGAGTTATTCTCTGGTTTAACCCATTGAATTAGAAGAAGTCTGTGGGTATAGAAGTAAGTATTATCTGTGCTTCAACCCTTGGACTTCAGGGTGGCTTAGCGGTAGTGAGTTAGTATTATCTTTGCCCGTACTTTAGGCGGTCACCGCAGGCTAAGAGGTTCTTTATGGCCCCCACTTCGGATCTGTGTTTCCTCAGGGGTTCGGCTAGTATTATCTATGCCTTGATACCATATTGAAGAGTTGGGCTTATCGGCAGTAAGAAATGTCTCACTCGTGCTTTAGGCCTGATCCGTAGGCTGAGGCTCTTTATGGCCCCAGCCCTAGAGGTTTTGTATCCTCAGGGGTTCAGCTAGTATTATCTATGCCTTAATACCAATGTTAGATGATGGAGCTTAGCGGAAGCGAGCAAGTTTTTTCCTCACTCATTCTTTAGTCTTTTTATCTTTAGGCTAAGAGGTTCTTTATGGCCCCCGCCTTCGGATGTATGAGAATCCTCAGGGGCTCGGCTAGTATTATTTATGCCTTGATACGAATGTTGGATATTGGAGCTTAGCGGCAGCGAGCAAGTTTTTTCCTCACTCATTCTTTAGGCTTTTTATCTTCAGGCTGAGAGGTTCTTTATGGCCCCCGCCTTCGGATGTATGAGAATCCTTAGGGGCTCGGCTAGTATTATCTATGCCTTGATACCAATGTTGGATGTTGGAGCTTAGCGGCAGCGAGCAAGTTTTTTCTTCACTCGTGTTTTAGGCTTGTTATCTTCAGGTTAAGAGGTTCTTTATGGCCCCCGCCTTTGGATGTATGAGAATCCTCAGGAGTTAGGCCAGTATTATCTATCCCATTACCAATGTTGGATGTTGTTTACCTTTAGCGATCGAGCTAGGATAAACTATGTTTTTACTCTTGGATGAGATTGCGTTGATTGATAGGGATTTGTGATAAAATGAGATTTCATTGATTGAAAAGAGTTTGTACATACATTGGAGGTGAAATCTTGAGGTGGATTGAACGTTGCTGAGTGATGGAGGAGCTGTTCAATGTTGATATAACTTCAATCTTCTTGTATTCCCTTGATTTGGAATTTTGTCACTAGCTTCCGTTATGAGATTGTAAGAACCTAGACCAGTTTGACCTATGACCATGAAAGGACCTTCCAAGTTTCCTGCTAGTTTCCCAGCATGTGGATCTTTTATGTTATCTGGGATTTCTCGAAGGACCCAGTCGTTGATGGCGAACTCCCGAGTGCGAACTCGTTTATTGTATGAACTTGCCAGTGTTTGATGATATCGACTAAGATTCGCGATAGCTCGATCTCTTGTCTCATCGATCTAATTGAGGTTGCAAGCCAATTCGAACTCATTCTCTTTGTCAGTGAGCTCGTGGTCTTCCACAGGATGGTGGTACTTTGTTGGGATGACTGCTTCAGTTCCATAGGCGAGCAGAAAAGGAAAGCATTGTGTTGACTTTCGGGGCGTAGTTCGATAAGCCCATAAGACGTGAGGTAATTCACGTATCCAATTTCCCTTCTTCTGTAACATAAGGTACTTTTTGAGACCATCCACGATTATCTTGTTTGTGATCTCCGCCTGTCCGTTTCCCTAGGGGTAGTATGGGTTTGATGGAGAATAGATTATGTTGTGTTTGTTGAGAAATGCTACAACCTTTGCTTCAACGAACTGAGGACCGTTATCGATACGGATCAAATGTGGACAACCAAATCTTGTGATAATATACTGCCAAATGAAAGAAATGACTTCTTCTTCTCGAGTTCTGCATAGAGGAGCTGCTTCGACCCATTTGGTGAAGTAATCTGTGGCAACAAGGAGAAATTTCCTATTACCCGGAGTATTGGGGAATTCACCAACTAGATCAAGTGCCCATCGCTTGAACGGCCAGTACACCTTACTTGCATGGAGTTCGAGGGCAGGGGCCCAAATTTGATTTCCATGACGTTGACATGCATCACATTTCCTTGAGTATTCTTCAGCTTGCTTCCGCATCCCTGGCCAGAACATTCCTTGGGTAATAACTCTGTTAGAAAGAGTTCATCCTGCAGTATGGGATCCGCAAATTCCTTCATGTAGATATCGAAGCATGTTATCGGCAAGTTCTTTAGAGAGGTACTTAAGGTATGGACCAGTGACCGAGCGTTTGTAGAGATCGCCGTTTGGTTGAACTGTGTAGCGCTTTGAATTCTCGATGACGTGTCTGCGCTGCTGTAGATCATCTGGCAGTGGTCTGTTGCATGAGTTATCCTAACCGAGAAAAATAACGAAAGGTTTCCTCTAATCATCTTCCACCATCTCATTTCCCTCAGTGTTAATCGCATATATCGTAGTACGATTAATACTGGGGCTAGAAATAACCTTAATTTGAAGGTGTCGCCATTCTGTACCCAATACTCTGGCTAAATAAGCCAAGGAGTCAGCGTGGAAATTCTCTCCTCAAGGGAGGTATTCGAGTGTAGCTTTGTGAAATTTGTTTAGTTTTTCTACAACTAGAGCTGCATAATCGACCATGATGCCGTTTTTCTTGTAATGTTCTGAGTAGTGATGAACGATTAGAAGAGAGTTTGTGTAGGCTGAGATTTTAGTGATTCCGAGTTTGAGGGCCATGTCCAGGCCGCGAATGAGTACCTCATATTCTGTAATATTGTTCGAGGCTTCGAAGTCGATACGGATGGATTTCTCGATTTTGTCGTTGGAAGGTGTAATGAGAACGATCTCAATTCCTGACCCTACGGGTCCCGCTGAGCCATCGGTGAGGAGCCTCCACCCTTCTTGAGATATCCATGATGCTCGATCATCAAAAGATTTGGAGGGTAGAATCTCATCTACTGCATCTTCGGCGAGATCTAGATCATGATCTTCCCAATGTGGATCTAAAACTGGAAAGTCTGCTAAAAAATCAGCGACTGCTTGACTTTTATCAGAAATTCGCTGCTCGAATTTGATTTTGTGCTCCCCCAAACTGACGGACCACTGCTGTACTCCTCTTGATTTCTCTTTCTTTGACAATACTTTCTGAAGTGGGTAGTTCGTCATGACTTTGACAGGATGTGCTTAAAAACAGTGTTTGAGTTTTTGTGTGGTATAAACGAGAGTTAAAAGTATTCTTTCAATTTTAGAGTACCTCGTTTCCACTGGAGTGAGTGTCTTGCTGATGAAGAAGATCGGCTTCTCAATTTTTTCTTCGAGCCGAATGAGAACCGAGCTGAGAGATGTATCAGTAAATGCGAGGCAAATAATCAGTTCCTCGTCGCCTATTGGAGTGCTCATGATTGGAGCCCTCCCTAGGTAAGTTTTGAGTTCCTGAAAAGCTTCTTCGCATTCTGGTGTCCAGTTGATATCGTCGTTCTTTGAGCCTTTGCCTCGTTAAGTAGAATCTCTGAGCAGCATAAATAACCATCTACATCGGTCCGAGGATTTGGATACGAATCTATTAATTGCTACAATCTTTCCTGCGAGCTTTTGTACATCCTTCATTGTTGATGGTGAAGGCATGTCTAGAAGAGCTCGAATTTGATCTGGATCTTCTTCTATCCCTTTCTTGCTGATTAGATGTCCCAAGAACTTGCCTTAGTGAATGCTGAGCTGACATTTTTCAGGATTAAGCTTCATTTTGTATTATCGTAATATACTGAATACTGTGGAGAGGTGAGAGATGTGATCTTCTTTCTTTAGACTCTTGCAAAGCATGTCATCAATATAGACTTCAATTGTTTTTCTCAAGTGTTCTTTGAATATACTCGTGACTAGCCTTTGGTAAGTGGCTCCAGCGTTCTTAAGGCCGAATGGCATGACCTTGTAGCAGTAGAGACCTCTTTCTGTTATAAACAAAGTCTTTCTAGATCTTCCTCCAAGAGTGGAATCTGATTGTACCCCGAAGCGGCGTCCATCATGGACAAGAGTTCGTGACCTGCTGTAGAGTCGAGGATCTGATGAATGATCGGAAGAGGGAAGTTGTCCTTTGGCATATGTTTATTGAGATCAGTAAAATCCACGCAGACTCGGACCTTCCCATTCCTTTTTGGAACATCAACGATATTAAAAATCTAGTCTGGGTACTTGGCTTCTCGGATGAAACCGACCTCGATAAGTTTGTCGACCTCCTTGTTCACCTTGTCTTTGAGTCTTAGAGATAACCTGCATTGTTTTTGTTTAACTACTGCGGCACCTCCGCGGATGTTTAAGATGTGGTAAGACTTTGAGGGGTCTACGCCTGGCATTTCTTGGAAGTTCTATGCGAAAACGTCTTTGTTGGATTAAAGGAAAGAAATAAGAGCTTATTTCTCTGTTTGAATCAATTTAGTACCAATGTAAGTACCTCGGTTAGCTCCATCGATATGGACGTATTCCACGGGCTCGGCTGGAGAAGACTGACCATCGGGGTGATCAGCCTTCTGCGATTGTTATGCAGCAATCTGCTTTGAATGGTCGAGAACTGGTGAGACTGTATTCTTGCAAGCTCGAGAGAGTTTCTGGCTTCCTTTGATTTCATAAATACCGTTGTTATGCTTGAACCGAAGTGTTTGGTGGAAAGTGGACGGGATAACCTCCATATTGTACAACCAACAGTGTCCTTGTATCCCCAAATACCTTGATTTGGCGTTGATGACATAGAAAGTAACGTCGATAGTGGTAGACCCTGCTATGATCAGGAGAGTGATCTTCCCAACTCCTTCTTCTTTGGACCCATTAAATCCACTGATGTTTGCCTCACTTTGAATGACCTGATCTGAGAATCCCATCTGGTCAATTGTACTCTAGAATAAGATCTCAGCCCCACTTCCTGTGTCTACCATCATGGTGTGCATTACGAAGTTCCTAATTTTGAGCATAATTACTAGTGCGTCATGATGAGGATACTTCACATGTCCTGTGTCGCAGTCTTCAAAGGAGATTCTCTTTCGATGACTGCTAGACTCTGGGAGGAGTTTAGCTTCCTTGTCTTGGACGGCAAGATCACAGCACTCGCCCAACCTTCTCCGCTTGACTCTGTTGGAATTTGAAACCTGATTGATCTCGATCATATTGCTGTAGTAGAGATGATATAGATGCTTCTCCTCTGCTTGTTCTGTTGCTTGAGCCACGTCATCTTCTTTCAGATAGCTCCCGTCTTGATAGCTTGGAAGATCAATGATGTATTCATGCATCCTCCCTTCCTTAAAAATATTTTCCAGTAGTTTTTTCAAACCATAGCAATTGTCGGTCTTGTGGTGATTAATCTTGTGATATTCGCAATAAGGTCGACCTGCTATTGGATCAAGATGTCGAGTTTAACGGAAACATTTATCTTTCTGAAGAATAGGATAGATCTCGGAAAGCTTGACATTCAACTTTGGTATGAATGTTCTGGAATTTCTGCGACCTCTTATTGTTGTCTCTTTCTAGTTCTGTTTTTGCTCATTTAGGATCGCCTGGTTTGCTCCAGCTGCAGTTGTTGTTGAAATATGTAGAAGGAGCCTTGGTGCAGTGGACTGCCTTTATAGGTTTATTCGGTTTGGGCATCATCAGCTCCAGATCGATGTAATTGTTGATTTTCTCGATCATATCTCTGAGGGTCTTGGGTTTCTTCAGGAAGAGATACTTTTTAGCTTTGCAATTGAACTGCAGAGTATTTATGAATGCGGACACGGCTGTCTTCTAATCTAGATTTTCGACCTTCCAAGCAAGTTCGAGAAACTTCTTGAAGATCTCCTCGAGCTTCTCCCCATGTGTATGTTTGAGACTTATAAGAGAATATAAGTTCTCTTCTTTGTCTTTGTTGTGGGCATAAGCCTTGATGAAGATTTTCTGTAACTCCTCGAAGGTATGAATCGAACCTTCCGGTAAAGAGTGGAACCAATGGAGAGGTTCGTTCTGAAGACTTGTAACGAAGAGCTAGCAAAGGATGTGATTCAGATTAGAATACAAACCCAATGAGTCGCGGAATTGTTGAATGTGTTGACCAGGATCGGTTCCTTTGTATTTGATGATCTTGGGTGTATGAAAACCTGTTGGGACATTCATATCAAATAATTCTTTAACAATAGGGCTACCTTGTAATTTGTGCGAGTCAACCTTCATGTTTAAAGCTGTTGCTTCAAGGATTTCCCTGATACGCTGGTCTATGAGTTCCAGAGAGATATAATGCTGAGGGATAGGAGCTGTTGGAACTACTGGAATTGCCGGAGCCGCTGGAACTACTGGAGGTGCTAGAATTACCAAAATTGTCTGACGTATGAGTCAAGGAACGTGGTCACCTGTTCCCTCGTTCACACGTTCAGGAAGTGGGGCTTGGTAAGGAGGTCGCAAGGCTTCTTTGGGCTGCTTGGAAGGTCTGCAATCTCTGTTGATATTTGTCTGTGCCTCTTGTCCCAAATGAATTGAGACTATCAATGCTGGTGGATCCTCACAATGAATCCTAGAAATGTTTGTACTATGTACCCCATGTACCCCGAGCCTCTCGTGAACGGAAACTCTTGAGATTGTTGGTACTGTTTCACGCTCTCTCAGGGCTGGTGGTTGTTGGCTGCTCTGTAATGCTTTCAGAGCTGTTTGAAAAGCAAGCATCTGAGCTTCTTGTTTCTTTGTCTTAAAAACTCGAGCTTGACGTTCTCGATCTGATTCCTTCTCGCGGAGTTCTCGATCTTCCAATAGTTGGCGCCCGAGCTGACTCTGTTTCTCAGTTTCAATAATTAAGCTCGCCGGAAGCTCGGTAACCCGATCAGGTTCCCTCAAACTTTTAGGCTGAGCTCCTGAAGATTGATGTATTTGAACCATAATTGGATACTACTCGACTGATGAGTATTAATCGCGGACCTTAAGTACGTAAAAAAATCGTATGTTCCCACAGACGGCGCCAAATGTAGGGACCAGATTTTGTAAAGCTCAAACTGGCTTGAAATCGATCCTTACACCAAGAACTACTATGCCAATAATTAAATAAGAGATAACACTTGACACAGGGGATTTAACGTAGAAAACCTGTGAATAGGTAAAAACCACGACCTCGAGTGGAGGATTTTATGAAAGTAGAATTATTGCTTGAGAGAGTGGGAGAATCTGATTACAAGAGTTAATCTAATGATCGAACAGCTAGATATCTAATAATTGTATGTATATCCCTCCTCCCTTTTTCCCTAGGAGCTCTGCCCTTTTATAGACCCTGCTCTCAGCTTGATATTGTGCTTGAACACGTTTTCCTGAAAGTGGGAGTCATGAGCAGTTGAGTGTGTAACTGTTAGCTCGTGGGAAATAGGTGTATGCTGATATGTTCTGTTTATTTCTGTTGTGGATGATCCACGTTCTGCGTGAGTTCGTGGTCGATGTGTAACTGTTAACGCGTTTGTAACTGCGTGAGTCTGGTACTGGATAAGATCGAATCTTATAGAGATTGAGGTACAGATGAAATCGAGTGTCCTTAGCTCGAGGGATAAGTCCCTACACATGGAATCTCACTTTGTTGGAGTCTTGGAGCTGCTATTTTTTAGTGCTCATCAGGGGCTTCAAACTCTCTTCTTAAAATTAGAGTGCCTAAAAAATTCATGGGTTGTGTCTAAAAGAGATGATATAAAAATTTTACCTCAACTCTTGAGTTAAATCTAATATCTGTAGAGATAAAGGTTTTCACTTCCTTTCTGGAAAACATTGTTTCCTTTAGAACATCTTAGTCATCTTTGAGCATCAGTCCTTTTATCCTCTCTAAAATTAAAATTAGCCCGGTTGCTTTAATTTTTTTTCTCAGCTTTAAAAATTTACACGACTGGAGCCCTCCTCTATACTGCTATTAATTATGGTATTACTATTAGTACTTGATTAGGTATGGTTCATGGTAATATTAAAACCAATAAAATTAAGTTGAATGGCCCTAGCAAACGTTATCAGTATTTTAAGCATGATTGGTATTATTTTTTCATTAGATGTAGTGAACAAAATACTTTCACCAAGTTATTGCACTACTCATTTGAGCTTAGCTTAGTAGAGCTTTATAACTACTACACTGATAGCTGCTAAGCCATGTGTGGCACACCTAATCTTAATAAAGGGAGTTGGAACATTAAAGGCTTAAATGATAATTAGAAGCAGGTGGAAGTTAAAAATAAGATCTCTGGTAATCACCTTTTCCTTTTTAGCATTCTTGAACATAAAGTGCTTGCCGAAAACTTGCAGAAAATCACTGACTCTATTTGTAGAGGGTGGGAAATCATCAAAAATTGCTCTCCCTCAGGTAAAGGAAAAATGCTCATCTACTGGGACCCTGAGATTGTCAAGCTTGATAACATTATCTTTGAGGAACAGGTTATAAGTGCATATGTCACTCATAAAGTAGGTATATCCTTCTATGCTTCTTTTGTTTATGGCTACAACAGCTACATTAAAAGAAGAAAGCCTTGGGAAAAGTTATGCCTGATAGCTACTACTATGACCCTTCCCTGGACTATTCTAGGGGATTTTAACTCTATGCAAAGCTCTGTTAAAAAAGTAAGAACATCCCTGCACTTCCTTTTAACATTATGGAGTAATTAAATTGTCTTCAGTCCACAGGTCTTGTGAACTGTAAAGCTCAAAGTTGTACTTACCCTTGGTCTAACAAAATTACACATGGTAAAAGAGTTGTTGTCAAATTGGATAGAATTTTAATTAACCATGTCTGGACTAACAAATATAATTACTCAGAAGCTAATGTCTTAAGAGCTGGAGACAACAATACTAGTTTTTTTCACAACTCTATCAAGTCTAGAAGGGCTAGAAATTGAATCTTAAGCATTAAAGATGGTAATGGTAATCTGCTGGGCAAAGATGATGACATTAATAAGGAAGGGCTTAAATGGTTTGAAAACCTCCAAGGTTCAAGTAGCAATGATGCCCATAGGTATAGGGGCATCCATGAGTTGGGCATAAATAAAATCAGTGATACTAAGAAAGAAGAAATGGAATGGGAAGTTACGAACAATGAGATCAAGGAAGCTCTTGATAGCATTAGCAATGATAAGTCCCCTGGACAAGATGGTTTCACATCCTTTTTCTTCAAGAAGGCTTGAGATACTGTTGGGCAGGATTTCACTAAGGCTATTATTAACTTCTTTAAATTAGGCAAGCTTTTGGGGGAGGTAAATGCCATTATTCTTGCTTTAATTCATAAAGTCCATAACCCTGAAACTTTCAAAGATTTTAGACCTATAACTTATTGATTTATTTTGTACAAATGTATTTCTTAAATCATTAGTAACATAATTAAAAAAGTTATAGGCAGTGTAATGGCCTAATTTCGTAGCTCGAAATAGTTTGAAATTAAATCTTACACCAAATGTATTTGTGACAAGAATTAGTATAATTCAAGAAATGACACAGGTGATTTAGCATAGAAACATTTAAATAGATAAAAACCACGACCTCAATTTGAGGATTTAGTAATTGTAACTTTTATTGCTTGAGGCTGATATCTTATTACAAGTAATCTCTTGAGCTAGAAATACCTGATCTTGAAAGATAAAATTTATTGGTCCTATCTCCTCTGGAACTCATTCTTTTTATAGACCTCACTCTCAGTTTATTCATTGTGTAGAAGCACGTTATCCTGAAAATAGGCCAAATGGTAGTTGAATGTGTAATTATTAGTTCATGGGAGACAGGTATCTTTAATTTGTTCATCTTTCAGTAGTGCTCGATCCACGTTCCTTATCAATTCGTGGTCTAGGTGTCAGTACTGATTCTACCTGTCACGTATATAGTGTGCGAATTTTGTATTGAGGTAGTTCAAATTTAGACTAGGTCGAGGGACATGTCCCTATAGACAGCCTTAAAAGCCCCTACCAATCTGCCTTTATTTATGGTAGGAACATTTTTGACAATTTATGCTTACACATGAGATTTTCAGGAACTATCATAGAGATAGAGGGGTTGGCAGATGGACAATAAAGATAAACTTATGCAAGGCTTATGAAAAAGTTAATTAGGAATCTATAATTGAAGTGACGCAAGCCATGAACTTTCCTAGAAAGATCATCATGTGTGTTTAGGAGTGTATTTCAACAACTAGATTCTTAGTTGCCATTAATAGATCTCTTCATGGTTATTTCAAAGGTAAAAATGACATAAGACAAAGTGACCCTATATCACCTTATTTATTTTTCATGATCATGGAAGTCTTTTCTAAGATAATGGGAAGAAAAAAAATTAAAGACGGTCAAGTCATCTGCCATCCTAAATGTAAAAACCCTAGTATCTCACACCTTTGATTTATAGATGATCTCATTATTTTAATGAAAGGAAACCCCTCAAATTCCCCATGTCTTGTTGATGCTCTTCATAAATTTAAAGATTATGCTGGAATGAAGATCAATAAACAAAAAAGTAAGTTGCATTGTTCATGCATGGCTTCTAATGATGTAAATTTTTTCAGTGACACTCTTAGTATAGAATGGGGTACTCTCCCAGTTAAATACCTTGGCTTACCCCTCATCATAACTAGAATAAAAGCCTCTGATTGTCTTCCCATGGTTGAAAAAGTTATACAAAGAATTATCTTCTGGGAAAGTAGATGCCTATCTTATGCTAGGAGACTAACCATTTCAAAAACTATTCTTACTAGCATGCATAACTATTGGAGCTCTATCTACAAAATCCCCCAATCCATTATCAAAATGCTTAGCAATCTTTGAAGGAATATTTTATGGGGAGGGACTGACCTTGATTTTAAAACACCTATAATAAACTGGTTTAAAAGTTGTCACCCTTATCAAGAAGGTGGCCTGAACATAAGAGACATAGCTACAGTTAACCAAGCTTCTATTCTTAAAAATTTGTAGACTATCCTTGTTGATGACAACTTTATCGGGGCTGACTGGATTAACGAAAACCATATCAAAAAGAAACATTTCTGGTCTATAAAAATACTTGGTGATTGTTCTTGGATCTGGAGTCATATTTTCAAAAGTATGGACCTGGCTTTTAACATTGTGTTGCATCAAATTGGAGATGGTAAAAGCATTATTTTCTGGCAAGACCCTTGGTACCCCCTGGGTATTCTCGCAACATTTTTCACTCAACAATTCAGGTATGACAATTCTCTTAATTTTGATGTTACTGTTAATAATTTTGTTTATAATAATTGTTGGCAAATCCCCACTAATTCAGCTCTTCAACTGAATTATGTTTGGGATCATATTGAGACAGTGGACTATAACTCTAAAAAGCCTAATGAGAAAGTGTGGTCTATGACCTATTATGGTAATTTAAGGCTTAGAAAAAGTTTTGACCATATTAGACACACTCGGCCTTTAATTCATTGGACTACTTTGGTATGTTTCCTGGAAATATACCAAAGCATAGCTTCATTGACTGGCTACCTTTGAGTAATGCCTTAAAGATTCAAGATAAATTAGTCACTTGGGGTATTACTTATAGAGCTAACTGTGTCTTATGTTGGCAGGATGGAGAAAATGAAAACCATTTATTTTGTGCATGTCTTTACGCTCAATTTATTTGGGAAGGCCTTTTAAGGAAAATGCACTCCTCTAGAAACAACACAAACTAGAATTTATAGATTAACTAGTGTTGTAACCATTTTCAAGGATCTACTATCACCTCTACTATGAAAAAACTTACTTTGCGTGCCTTCATTTATCATGTTTGGAGAGAAAGAAATTGCAGAATCTTTTAGAGTAAGGGTAGACTAGCTAAAGGGGTCTTCAAAACATAATTAATGATTTTAGAAATAAGTTGCCTATTAACAATTGCATCATTGACGATAATCCTACTAACATAAAATTTATTTAGGATTGGAATATTCAAAAGAAGTTAGAGATATCCCATCCTATCAAATACAGCTGGGTCAGCCCCCCTCCAAATTTTCATGCTCTTAACACTGATGGATCACTCTCAGAAGTTGGAGATTTGGGGCAATTATCAAAAAACCTGGAGGCCTTCTTGTTTAAAGCCCCTGCTGGGAGAACTTGACCTCAAACCATAACCATTCATGAGCTTCAAGGAATCTTGTATGGTTTTATCTTATCCAAAAATATGGTTATCCTCTATATCCTAGTTTACACAAATTTTGAAGAAACCATTCATCTTATAAACAATAAAGGGAAACCCCCTTGGAAAGCTAAAAGGCTTATGGAGCAGATTCAAGAAAGAGTTTGCAATATGCCATTTTATTCATGTCTATAAAGAAATGAATGGTGTTGCTGATAATTTAGCAAAGATGAAGCCTGAAGAAGGATATATTGAAATCAACCATGATGAATTCATTGAAGAGTTGACAAGAATCACCTTAGCTGATGGCAAGGGAACTGTTTATCTGAGATATAAGAAGCCTTAGAGCAGTCTCAACTTGTACAGTCTACGTTAGTAGTTTTTTGTTATATTTTGTTAGTGCCTGATTAGCTTAGGGTTTTTTTTCTTCTTATTTTAGAGTCTCTCTTTCATTGTGAAGCTCTATTTTGTATATCCATTTAATTTCTTTAGAGCATGGTGTCTGCTTTCAACCCCAGCTTTCCCTCCCAAAAAAAACTTCCTAAGCCTAGATATTCCATTTTTTTTACCATCTATTGTGTTTGTCTCATTCGAGAAACCTAAAATATCATCACCATTAAAGCATTTAGAGAAAAAAAGAGAAAGGAAGAGGGAGAAAATTGTAGGAGGAGATAGATAAAATTCACAATTTATTCGAGAGGATGAGGCAAAAATGGAACACTGAATGAGGTAAGCTTTGTTTTCATTATTTTCTATTTCTTAATTTTTATTTCTTTGCGAATTTGTGGCATTTAGGGCAATTTCCATTACCAACCGATTATGTATCGTAAAGATGTATGAAATACGACCGTTAAAACTGTTATAAATCAAAATGATATTTTATAAAGAATACGACATTTATATTCATTTACGATACCTTAAATAGTAAGGAATTTAGTTAGTTTCATGATAATTATAATAGTTGTTAATGGTTACGGACAAAGTGTAACTGAATATAATTTTGCTTGTATTACAGATTTCCATTTTGGCCAATCATGTTATTTTCGACATTCATCAAGACTGTGTGGTTTAAAACCATTAGTATCAATCATGATTCTAGTAATGTAAGCGCAAATATATTGTCAAAAATTATTTCTTTGCGATTCCACAATTTCTTTGACCATGCATAATTTGTAGAGATCTTTTCATTTATATGTACCTGTACGTCATTGGAGGTATGATTATCTTTGAGGACTTCATCCTCGTCATAGTTTATTTGGTAAAGAATTGTGGATCCTTTTATAGCTTCTTCAGGAGAGCTTCCAATATGGAATTTTCCCTTTGTACCCTTTTCTAAAATGCTACTATCTGTAGGATTAATTTGCCCTTTATGTTTTCTTTTTCGAGGAACTAAATATTTCAAACCAATTGGTTGTCCACGCTTCAAACGTAGTTTAGATGATTCATTTGCTATTATATTTGATAACTGTCCATATGGGACATCAATCTTTGATGGTACGTTTGCAATTGGTATATGTGATCTGGTCACTCGTGTTATATTTGTAAATGCATCAGTATTTGATATGCAACTTGAAGATGAGTGATCATTTGTACTTCAATTTCACATTGATTGGTTCATGGATCGAAATGAGACATCTTCATTGTATTCCAGCATAAGTCACGCCGTTCAATAGACTTAATTCCTCCCCCTAATGGTGGGAAGATTATCTCATCAAAATGACAATCCCTAAAATGTATAGTAAAAGTATCATCTGTTACGAGTTCCAGGTACCATATAATAGATGGTGAGTCAATACCAATATAAATCTCCTCTCTTATACTATTAATTAAAGATTTGTTCCTTACTTGCTTTATTTGCCTACTTGCTTCCTTTTTATTTAACACGTTATCAGCTCGACGCTGCCAAAACTCTGAGCAAAATAAATCTTAACAAGCACAACACTGCTGAAACTTTGTCCATAATTTTTAACAAGGTTTAGAGAAGCAACTACAGTGAACCGCTTAATATCGAAATCGGTCCATCTTCTCTCATCTTTATTTTCAGATATATATTTGCTTGAACATATTATAACTAGAAATTGTTTCTTATTTTAGTATATGAAATGTTAAATTTCACAAAGCTCGAGGTTGTTGCACTTGACTTATCTGGAAAGAATTATCTTTCATGGATTCTGGATGCAGAAATCCCATCTTGAAGCAAAAAATCTTATTAATATAATAAAGGTGGGAAATCAAGAATCCATAGAGGATCATGCGAAAGCACTATTATTCCTACGTCATTATCTTTACGAGAGTTTGAAATCAGAGTACCTCATGGAGAAAGACTCAGTGATCCTTTGGGCTAATTTACAGAAGAGGTACAGCCATTTAAAAATGATCATTCTTCCCAAAGCTCGTCATGACTAGCTTAACCTGCGGCTATAGGATTTTCAATCTGTTACAGAGTACAACTCTGTTATGTTCAAGATGGGCTCATAATTCTTACTATGCGAAAAGACAATTATTGAAGTAGATATGTTAGAGAAAACATTTTCTACATTTCACGCCTTGAATGTGCTTTTATAGTAACAATATCGAGAGCATCACTTTCCCAAGTATTCGACATTGATATCATGTCTCTTAGTTGTCAAACAAAATAATGAGCTATTATTGAAAAATTATGAATCTCGTTTGACCGATTCCACGCCAGAGCTTGAAGCACATGCAAGTTTATTTTCCAGTTGTAGACGAGGATATGGACGTGAACGTGGTCGCGACCGTAGATGTGGTCGTGGTCGAGGACAACAAAATTATGATGATTATAATATGGTACTGAAACATGATACATAAAACGGTTCAAAAAATAAATGTCGTAAAGTTTATGAATTGCCCTGTTATCAGTGTGGCAAAATGGGTCATTGGCCAAATATTTGTCGTACGACTACACATCTAGTCAATTTTTATTATGCTTCTATCAACGACAAATGAAAGAATGCTGAGATGAATTTTATTGTTTGTGATAATCAAGTTGGTACCGCTGACCTTGATATATTAAACTTCTTTGTTGATCCAGAGATCAAGACTGATAATCTTTTTGATGGCGGTCCTGACCGCATTAATTAAAGTTTTATGTTTCATGTATCTTTCTATTTATTCTTTTTGGGAAGTTTATTTATGTGCATATACTATGTTGTTTACATTTAGTTGTTATTATATATGCTTAAATGACTCATTCCAACTCAAGATGGATGTTGAATACGTGTGCCTAGCTGATAGTGCAACAATGCATACGATCCTTCGTGATTAAAATTATTTCTTCACCTTGACATTATTTGTGGCGAAGGTCAATACTATTTTTGACATATATGATCTCATTCAAGGCTCTGGTAGAGCTGATATCATATTGTCAGGTGGTACAAAAATCCATGTTGACGACGCCTTATACTCAATAAGATCGAGGAGGAGATTTATTTCATTTCTCTGATCATATATTTTACAATGGGATGATGCCTTTATATAGATGTTTGGAAGCATGACATGTCATTACATTAGTCATCTACTAAAGCATATGTGACATGTGGATCCACATCATAGTTGAAAATCTACATCATACTCCACATCAAACTTATGTAATAAACTCATATCCAACATGATATTACATTATGAGCATATCTATATAAGCATGTATCTACATCATGCTAAATACATATCATGTTTTACAACATGAAAGACTATTTTCATCACTTGGTTTAGTTAAAGGGTAGGGCTAATAGCCACCCCCCATGTTAAGAAAAGGGTAAGCAATATAGTATTTTCCACTTCAAAAACAAAATGAGAACCTCGAGATAATCAAGAAGGCAAGAAAGAAAAGAATTTATTTTTTGCACACACTCTCTCTCTCTCCCCCCATAAAACCCATCTCTTTCTCTCTCCATACCACCGAAGCTCCAAAATTCCACCGAAACACCATCTTCCTCAGTCTATCTCCCTCTCTCCTCTCTTACTTTGTGAATTCTAGATTTTTGAGAATCTTAAATTCAAAAACCTTAAATTAAGGGCTTCCACATAACCCTCTCAAAAGGAGAAAAATAAGCCATATTAATTTTCCCACTCATCTCTGATCTCTTAAAAAAAAGTTTCCACGATCCTTGCTTCTCTCAATGATTAAAAAAAGATTGAAAGAGAAACTAAAATTGGCCGCAAGATGACTTTGCAACGACGCAAGTAACACCTTATGGGGAAAAAGCTTACGGTGACGCAAGTACCTACACTACGGCTCTTCAACATATACAAGTACATGCTTACGGCTCTCTAGCATGCAGCAATTTAACGTAATTACCAACTTTCAGCCTATTAACCTACCATAAATACTAACTTGCGATCTTATAAGCATTTTCTAAAATTACAGACTTTCGACCCGTTAACCTACCATAAATGCTAACTTACAATCTTACAAGCATTTATCGTAATTACCGACTTTCGGCCCCTTAACCTACCGTAAGCGCCAACTTGTGATCATTGGATATCATAAATACACATTTGTGATGAAAGCAAGCAATTTGTGCCTATGTGAGAAATAAACCCTAAAAATCAAGGTCCTCAAAAATAAATTTATTTCTCTTGCTAGTATTACTTAAAGTAGTTGGGATCTAGATCATTAAATGAGTGGGACAATGCAAGTTGTAGTTTACGATGACTAAGTTGTGGCTTATGGCAGCGCATGTTATAGGTTACGGTGTCGCAAGTGGCGGTAACGGCAAACTTAAGTAATCGCCCATCTTGCAATTGATTTCAGTTTCTTTCTGCAATCCAATTTGTTTTGTTGAGATTACATCCTAGTGGAGATCAAAGAGAAAGAGAATTGAGTGAGTGAGAGAGAGGCAACCGTTTCGTATTTAAAAGAGAGAGAGCTCGCGACGTTCACGGAGAGAGAGTCCCAATCATAACCCCTTTTTTATTTTCTTTTTTCCTTTTTTTTATAATCCTCGAGATACATAAAACTTAGATTATAGTGTAAGAAAATTATACAATTACTGATGAGCGCGTAATTATGATATTTTTAATATACCCAAACATGTATTTTAGTCGTCCATTATATTTAATTTTGGGTACTTATGTAAGTTTGTTTGATTGTAGCTATTGGAGATGGATATTTGAAACCAAACTCTTAAAGTCAAATAAAAGTGTCTACAGCAGTTCATAGCATAAAAAATCAAAGACACAATATAATTGGTCAAAAGATTGAAGAAATATTTACACAAATATTCTTGGAGAATAAGATCAAAGAATATATTGCATCCAAGATGAGTTTCCATGAAGAAAGATCTATATATCACTTAAGGGAATTATATGCAAGAATCTTAGGTGATTGGTTGTAAAATTAGAAGATATTATTTGTAAAAATATTCTTTACAATTTAATATATAGTTTTTAAATTTGAGTTCCTTCTCCTATAAAAGGAACCCTCTCCTATTGTAATTGGGATTCTCATATTGGAGCAACTTTAGAATAAGTAAAGTCTTAGTTTTATTTAATTATCTTCTCTCTATTTTATTTTCTTTTGTAAATAATTAGTTGTTAATGCGATGAAGTCCGAGATGAGCGGCTAATCTATTATCTAAGGCTAGGATGAAGTCTCTTTTTGGATGAGCAATTGTTGGTATTAATTAGGCTTTAATTAGTTTTCTCTTAGTGTTATTTTATGATTGATAAGTTAGTATATCATATCTATTTGTGAAAATATTTCTTCAATCTTGAGACCAAATATATTGTATCTTTGACTTTTTGTGTTATGAACTACTGGAGACACTTTTACTTGACTTTAAGAACTTGGTTTCAAATATCCATCTCTAATAGCTACAATCAAACAAACGTACATAAGTACCCCAAATTAAATATAATGAACAACTAAAATGCATGTTCGGGTATATTAAAAATATAATAATTATGCACTCATCAATTACTATGATTAATAATAGGCTATAGAAAACAAATTATATTAGCATCTTCTCTTACTCTTATAAAATTATTTGTTCCTGAGTAGAGTCTTCCCTTGGATTGGCTGTAGAACTCAATGGGATGGCTTTCTGTATTGTGATGGACACATAAAATGACCACTATTCCCCTATGACTTAATGTTTATTATTCTTAATTTTATTATTAAACATGACTTATAAAACCAATTTTTATATTTCAGGTCACATGGAGCTCATTTACCAAATTGTGCAAATACCGGGATGTATATCTCAAAGGATGAACTGCTGGAAAAGGATGTAGAGTTGTCAAACACAAGGGTCCCACATGGGGAGGTTACAATTTTGGAGGATAACTCTTGGAGGTTACAAATTTATGTACATTCATGGCATAGGTTATAAATTTCATATTAAATGTAAGAACCCTCTCCTTCATCTATAAAAGGAGAGGTGGTGAGATCATAAGAGCATAAAATTTTGAGAGCTTGAGAGAAATATTATAATAAAGTAAGAGAAGAGAGCATTGTTGGAGAACTTGAAGCAAGGTTTTGAGCATTTGAAGAATTTTGTAAGTCTAATATCATCTAATAAAGTTCTTATTTTTCTTCCTTGTTTATCATGAATTCTTCTTTACCATTTTCTAGTCCCGTTCGGAAGTGAACGACACTTGATTTTTACCTATACTAAACACTGGATTTTGACCGTTATCATATTGTAGCCTCCAAGAGGGACTTCCCCTCTATTTAACCTGATAGGGTTAGAGTGGTCTTCCTATTATACCATCAATCCCTAATAAAGAGTAATACTAGGTCTAACCAACATTAACTTGGTGTAACAATTGGGAACAGCCAATAATACCTATACGACCTATTAACATGAATGCTCGTGAACTGAAAGTTAAAATATTGAGTAGTGTCGGTATAGATGGACAATCACTCAATACTTAGATAACCGTCATGTGATGAAATCACTCGTATCTAAAACTTTATTGCAATTGTATAATTTAAACTGAATATGTGTACATATAATAATGGATTCAAATATAATAGCATCTAAATAATTAAAATCAAATCTGAATGTCGACTAAAATAATTACCGGGAATAACTCTCACATGGATAAAGAATCCAAGTGCAGTAATAAGAAATAAAAAAAAACCAATAACTACTCCCACGTAAAAGAGTAATCCTCAAAGAAACTCTAGCAAAATCTGAGTCAGAGTAGCCCAAAACCATAAGCTCATCCGATCCTCTATAAACTAATCTGTAATCTCTTGTACTTTTTAAATAGTCGAACCTTCCATTCGGTTTCAAAACCTTCAGGTTGGTGCATATAAATCTCCTCGTTGAAACGTTCATTAAGAAAAGCTATCCTGACATCCATCTGATGAAACTCCAAGTCAAAATACGATGTAAGAGCCAAAATTATCTGTAATGAATCCTTCTTTGAAACTGATGAGAAAGTTTCATCAAAGATAATTTTTGGACGCTGCTTGAAACCCTTCGTAACAAGTCTTACTTTAAAACGCTCAATCTTCCATTCAGAATCACGTTTGGTCTTAAAGATCCATTTGCATTCAACTGCCTTAAATCCTTTAGGTAAAGGTGTCAACTCCCATACAGAGCTGTGAGAATCCATCTCCTCCATCATGGCATTACGCCACTAATCTGTAAAACTACTAGCCATAGCTAAACTAAAAGATATTGGATCCACAAAAACAAATAAATCTTCTTCAACTGAATAAAGATGATAATCTGAAGAGATGGATGAATGCCTCTCTCTA
The DNA here is from genome assembly GCA_014058105.1 of Kingdonia uniflora. Lineage (NCBI taxonomy): Eukaryota > Viridiplantae > Streptophyta > Magnoliopsida > Ranunculales > Circaeasteraceae > Kingdonia > Kingdonia uniflora. Next base: position 8,000,551 of record JACGCM010000704.1, on the reverse strand, counting down.
GGGGATCTTCGAGTATGAGCAAGAGGCTGGGCAGGAGGTGAAACAACAGGAAGCTAAACGGGAGCAGGTGGAGAAAAAATCTGAGGGAGAAGTAGTGATACGGCAGGGTTTAGAACAGGGTCTGGAATAATAAATGAGTCTAAAACTGTACTCATTACATTGTCAATATCATATAAACACAGAAGCATAACAACACTGATCGGAATAGCAGTTGGACTCTGAGTTTCAGAACCCTCCTCAAAGATAAACTCTCTATGAATAGCACTGGTAAAGTAATTTTCCTCTTCTATGAAATGAACCTGAGTACACTCAATAATTTGTATGGGTCGAGGAGGATAATAGAGCCTGAAACCTATCGATCTTTATGGGAAACCAACGAAGAAACAACTTACAGTTCTTGAATCTAACTTTCTAATATTTGGGTTAAACAATTTTGCCTCTGCAGGACAACCTCAAACACGTAAGTGATTAATACTAGGATTTCTCCCAGTCCATAATACTCACCTCCTCAATCTGCCCAGTTGAGAAATAGTTAGACTAAATAGCGTAAGCACTCTCCTCACAAATTCATAGGTAGATCAGTATCACATAACATGTTGTGAACTATGTTCTGATAAGTTTAATTACAGCGTTCATAAAACACCGTTTGTTCTGGTGATCCAGGGTAGTGTAGTGGGCTATAATACCCAGATCCTCTAAATATTGATAGAATGGTCCTGAATGTTGACCATCTTGATCGATCTTACCATAATACTCACCTTCTCAATCTGTCCAGACAACATTGATCTTTCAATCTAACTATTTCTCAACCTCTAACTAGAAAGTATTGAATACATCGAGTAATTCAGACTTCTGATGGATGAGAAAATCATAGGTATAACGAGAGAAATCGCCAATGAAGGTGATAAATTATCAATGACCACCGCATGACCCAATAGGAAAAGGTCCATATATATCTGTATGAATTAGCTGTACAAGGTCGGTGCTACGAGTAGATTCAAATTTCCTGATCTTGGTCAATTTTTCACGAATGCAATTGACGCAAGTCTAAAAATCAGAGAAGTATAAAACCCCGAGAACCCCATCTCGAACCATAATATCTAACCTCTTTCTATAAATATGTCCTAGTCATTTGTGCCATAACATCGAAGATTGCTCAAAAACTCTAGAACGTTTAGAAGTAGATGAAATACTAGCCTCGGCAGATAAATATAATAGATAAATCTTAAATGAATAATCAAGAGATAGACCATATAACCCATCAACTATTAAACCAGAACCAATAATAGAATCATGATAAATAATGTCAAAATTGCCATGTCTAAAATTGAAAGAAAAAAAAATTAAAATAATAACTGAGAAAGTGCAACCGAGAAACTAAAACTAGATATCGTCTCATCGATGATAAAGTAGCACTTATGTCTAAAACCAAGCAAAAAATGTCAACGAACTCAATTGGAAGGCTTCTTGCATCTCCCGAGAAAATATTCTCCTCAAGCCTTGTCGGCCACCTGCTGATTAACCCATTCATTCTTAGATAGCCAGTTTTTGTAAGAATAACAGTCCTGCTTCACATGGCCTTTCTTCTTGCAAAAGAAACATTTTATAGCTAATAAAGTAGTTGCTGACGGATTCGCATTCATCTTCCCATTCCCATTTCCTGAATGAGAATTCTGCCCTGGACCAGACTTGAAAGTTTTCTTCTTCACAAAACCTTGATTCTTGAACTTCTTTTGCCCTTGAGAATTGATGGATAACCCCTTCATAGAAGTATTCAGATGAGCCGATTTTGTTTTACCTTTCTTCTATTGTTCTTCATCAAAGACCAATGCTGCAATTAACTCATTCATTTCCCAAGTCTTCTCCTGATTCTGGTAGTAAACTTGGAACATCTCAAAACTTTTTAGAAAAGACCAAGCTGCTAAGTGAACCATCAACATATCATCAATGGTGAGACTGAGCTCTTTCAAGGTAAGAACTAACTTGGAGATCTTAAAAATGTGTGAGCGTACATTTCCACTACCGTTATACTTCAGCGATAAAAGCTGAGATAAGTTACTGTACTACCTTCCCTTGACAAAACCCTCGAACTATTTTTTAATAACATCTAACAATTTCTTTACAGTACCTTTCTCAGTGATACCGCCCCGTATAATAGGATCGATAGAAGAATGAATTATGAGATTAACCATTTTATTGGCTTTGACCCATTTAATATAGGCCAATTTCTCAGCATCAGAAGAGGTATTCGTGAGATCCACGGGCTTGGCTTCAGTGAAAACAAAATCAAAATCAAGGTAGCCTAGGGCAATCTGGATTTTGAGCTTCCAATTGGAGTAGTTAGAGTTCGTCAAGGTCTCAATATTAGTCGAGTTGGAGTGTATTATATATTTAAAGTATTGACTTTTCACTCTGCGGGTAGGGTGACATATTATAAAATCCCTCCTTTAGGTGGTAATTTGACATATATTGCTTCTAAGTTGGTGATCACTCACGCTCAAGACTAGACTGGTTACTTATAGTTTGACTCGAGACACTTCCTCACCTTTGAGCCGAGGGTTATCCTCATCTCCCCCGTACCCTCATGGGGTTGGCGTGAACAAAAGTGGGGGTGGCTATTATCCCGATCCTTAGTTAAAACCAAACCGCGGAATCGTCTCGGCGAAGAAAAGCTAAATATGATGGCCCAACTTCAATGTGATTTAAGGGACAAAATTCAAGCAAAGAAACATGAGAAGTTAATATGTCATCCGGATGTAGAGACTATTAGCTCCTTTTGCTAGAATAGAAATGCAGTTGTTTCCTAGACAACCAAAGCAATCCTCCATGATAGTTTGGCTCATTTTTTTTTATCATTTTGTAGATATTTGTATTAATTATGTACCACGTAGCACAAACTCTGCAGCTAATGAGATTGCTACTAGACCTATGTTGGATGACTGTTGTATGACCTAGTGTGGTTCTCCCCCTTGGTGGCTTCAGGATACACCTAAGAAAGATAAGACCACTTTTGTAATACCCCTTATATAGTAATAAATCTATGGCTTACCAATCAAAAATATAAAATAATATGCCATCCGGATTAGGCGACTCTTTAACAAATGCATGTGACATGGATGATGAAGATGAAGATGGAGCAGATGAACTCTTAGAGATGAAGTAGTTGAAGTTATACGGTTTGAGAATGGCGAGGCAAACATTATGGAAGACTTCTTTGATTTTAATGTTTATGAGTAAACTTTTGGAGAAAATGTAAAAAAAAAAATGTGGAAGTTGGTGGTAGCTCTTCTAAAGGTAGAAGATTGGAGCCCTAATGATATAATGAGGCAATTTTACTAGTTTAGTATGATATGTCTTTGGACCCATGTCTTTTGTGTTTGACGATTTTGTTATTTTTTAGGGTCAAACGATATGGTTATGTAAGTGACTTTGATATTTCTATGACATCATATTTTATATTTTATATTTTGATGCTTTATATTAGTTGTTTAATTATTTTAGTTAATTATTCAATCAATTAGGGGCTTAGGGCATGAAGATGTGCTATTGACATGCTCGACTTCAAAGTTGGTCCCCCATACCCTAGACATAAAGAGTTACTAGGTCTGGTTTGGGTTTAGAGTCTTTGACACAAACCCGAACTGACCCGGTCCGGGTTGACACAAGCCGACTCGATTACCGCCCCTACCCTTAGGCATAGTTCTCATGCCTATAATAAAAAGGGCCGAGTTTAGAACATAAACCAACAATAGCAGAGTGCCCAGAGGAAGCAGAAGGGCAATACATTTCATGGGCCCTCCAGCGGGTGACTGATTGCTGATTGCTGGAAAAAAAGAAAAAAGGAAAAAAAATGAAAAGAGCCGAGTTTCAGGCCAGGCCTAAAAGTACATATCAAACATGAGTGAGCCCAACCTCAGAAGTTACAAGTCTTTAAGAAATGGAATCATCATTAAACTAGTCCATCAAAATGCGTAATCGTAATTATCTATAATTGACGGCTGTGATTAAATCAAGGTTTAAAAGGGTACGTTATAACGATGTAACGTACAAAGGACGTTACCGTTATAACGACATTATAACGGTGTTACGTTATTTTTGGCTAGATGACAAGAAAAAATTGTTATAATGGCCGTTATTTGTCCTGTAACGATGTTATATTAAAATAGCAGTTATGTTTTTGTTTTCTCTATATATAAATATTAATTTTCAATTTTAACAACCGTTATAGACGTTATTTTTTTATATTTAAAAGAATAATAAAAGAAAAACCCAAGTACTTATTACAACATTGAAATAACACACCACACCACACTACACCACACCGACAAATTAAACATCATACCAAAGCATTAAACATCACACCAGAACATTAAAAATTACATAAACATCAAATGGAAAATGATTATTCTGGAATGCAATATTGCATTCATTGGTAAACAGAGTCGAACTGATTGGTATCAAATTCATAGTAGTTCTAAGGTTGGGCATGCTCCAGATTGATTTTGTTGAAATCAAAATCAAAATACGCCTCAGGCAACGGCTCCATTGGTGTTTGATACATAGGTACTTGTGACCAATTTTTTGGAAAATCTGTGTCAATAACAGAAGTAGAGTACCTCCTTTGCTCATTGACCTCCGGGTCTTCAGCTGATAATTTTCTTTCAAGCTCTTTTGGCCATTCTTCATGTGTTGGCAACAAAGGCTCATCGTCATCTCCAGCAATCTATTTACATAATGGATCTTCCAATAAAATAACAGACACATTTACGAGGTCTACATGATAACGTCGACGTCTATCTTCCCTTCTTCTTTCAAGCCAAACATTGTATTGAACAAAGACAAGATCATTGAGTTTCTTTGAAAGTAATCGATTTCTAATCTTTGTGTGGATCCTGTCAAAGGTACTCCAGTTCCTTTCACATCTAGACGAAGTACATGCTTGACTTAAAATTCTTACAACCAACTTTCGAAGTTGAGGCAACTCCACTCCATATGAATTCTACCATTAACTAAGAAAAATGGGTCAAAGTTCAATTAAAAAATAAATGATAGGTAAATAACACAATCTTATGGTAAATAATTTAAAAACTCACTAAGACTTCCTTGTTGAGCTGTTATGCGTACAGCTTCTGACCCCATACAACCTGGCTTGAAAGGATACTTTCCTATCTGTGTCAAATAAGAAATATTATATTATATTAATTAAATTGTAATAACATACATATATAATTTTGTGTAATGGACTTTGAATACCTCTAACATTACTTGTGTCTGCTCAAGTGGGGTTGATATCGTTTTTACAATCAAATTGTTCAATGCTAAGGTTTGGTGACACATGACATTTTCATTTGAGAAAGTGGAAGGAAAAAACATGTAATATGGGTTGATATCACTTTTGTAGTTATTTCATATCATATCACAAGAAATGATTTTCCTCACCTTAGTGGTTATTTCATATTATATCACAAAAAATAATTTTAACGGTGTATACGGTAGGGCTATCAATGGATCGGATCTGCTGCAATTCGAATTCGATCCGAAACTTAATAAGTAACATCCATATCCGATCCGAAATTCGAATCCGATTCGACTATAATTTTATTTGATGAATAAAAATGTGGATGCAAAGGCTTAACCCATGATTTTTCATAGGTTTTAAGAACTAAGTACCACTTAGCCACAAAGCTAGATGTGTTATAATATATCTTCTTATTGTATATAATATATTTTTAATAGCTGTAGAACATTAACATTGATAAAATATAAATATATCGGTATATAATTTCGGATCGGATATTTATCGGATTGGACTAGACACCATCCGAATCCAATCCGAAATTATTTCGGATGTTTCTTATTCGGATCGGAAAAAATGACACCCATATCCTAAAAATGAATCAGATTTCGGATTGGATTCCGAATTATATCCAATCCATTGACAACCCTATATAACGTTCGTTAAAAATAAAGAAAAACATTGAAAATAACGTATTGTTATAACGGTAACAACAGCCGTTATATAATAAAATAACGGGTGTTATTTTTTAGAACGGAATGGGCGTCATAGTGGTTATTTAAAACCATAGATTAGATCCGACGTTATATACGAAGTCAGCTAAAATATAAAAATTAAAAATCCAACCGTAGAACGGTTGTTGAGCTCAGGAGGACTAGAAGGTATTTTCACTCTCTCTCTACAATCTACATATTTCACTCTCATCATCATCGTCATCATCGTCTTCTTCTCTCACTAGACTTTTCTCTCTTTGTTTGCTCTGCAGTAAGTAATCTCTCATCCTTTCTTTTTAATCATGATTATTTGTTGTTGTTCTTTGATTTGATCTTTGATTCGTGTTGTTGTTGTTTCTAGTAAAACCTAGGGTTTTGCATCATTGATCACTGTTTGATCATCAATTAGGGTTTTAGTTTCATAATTTTATTTTTAATCGTAGATCTCTTGCAGTTATTCTCATCGGATTAGAGTTCTCATGAAAATTTCAGTAATTCTCACTCGATTTTACAGGGTTTTAGTGATTATCTCGTTGTTTTGATGTGATTACAGTAATAGTTGTATTTCTGCAATTTTAATACATTTTAGGGGAAAAAACAAACAAACAAGAAAATCGTGTCCCGATCGATACTTTATTAGGTTTGCCATATTGTATTTATTGAACTATTTTAAGAACTTTGTGTGAGAAATTTTCATTTTCTCAAGTAAGATTGAAAATCGAGTAAATACATATAGTCAAGCGTCTACTGGAAGAGTGATTGAATTTTTTTATTTTCTGATAAAAGCTACTGAGTAAATTTTACCAATCCTTGGAAGGTTAAAATTGTAGAGAAGGTCCTCGCAATAGAAAGGGATGGCTGTTACTTCCATTTTTTCCTTCTCTATGTCTTCTATTTGCACATGAATATTTAGTTGTTTCTAAGCGATCCACGATCTTATGTTAGAATTTCCGTTCATGAACTTGTAGGTCAACATGGGAATGAAATGCAAAGCTATCGTAGCAGTTCTTTTGGTTTCGTTTGTTTTGTGTTCTCCGGTTTTTTCCACATCAACTGATGGGTTAGTAAGAATTGGACTGAAGAAAAAGACATTGGATCAAAAAAGCCTGCTTGCTGGTCAAATTGCATCGAAGGGAGCTTCAGTACGGGAGTACCGGTTCAAAAGTAACCATGGGGACTCCGAGGATTTTGATATTGTTACTTTGAAGAACTACATGGATGCGCAATACTTTGGTGAGATTGGTATTGGTAGTCCTCCTCAGAAGTTCACTGTGATATTCGACACAGGGAGTTCAAACTTATGGGTGCCCTCTGCAAAATGCTACTTCACAGTGAGTTTTTCTTTTGTTCTTTCTAGAAGTGCTTTATGTAGTCCCAGGAAAAGGTGGAAGAGAATAATATCATGATTTTGCATCTGAACACAGGTTGCTTGTTATCTCCATTCGAAATACAAATCAAGTCGTTCAAGTACATACAAGAAAAATGGTTAGTATCTGCTCCATGTATTCATATGAGAATATGATAAATTGTCGCATACTATACATTTGCAAACGTTGATAATTGGATGCATAGGTTGTTAAATCCCGAATAGCTGGTAATAAGTGGCTCCCTTTTCTGTATTTGTGTGTGGGTGGGTGTTTTTCAGTTCAATAACTTGTACTAAATTCCAGAATGCATATAGGAAAAATATTGAACTGCCACCTTATTAGGTGTGCCCTCTTCATACCTTGCAATGGTAAATGAAAGTTCTACAAGCATTGAATGTTCCATCATTTTGCAAAAACTTTTTCTTCGTGTTGGTTCGTCCAAATTATTTGGTTTTGCAAGGCGTTCTTGAAACTCTAAAGTTCTTTGCATTCATTACCGTGTGATTTGGCAAAACCCTACACTCGTTCAATCCATAGATAAATTATTATCCTTAATTTGTCATGTTATAGTTTTATCCAAACTCTGGTGTTGTATCTTTTCTGTGATTACTGATGTACCTTAATGCCTCCATCCTTAGAATTCATTCGAACACCTTTTGTCCTTTTTTCTTCCTAGCATTTGCAAATATTAGGTTTTTTTTTAGGTTTTTTTGTAATGTCCGGAAGTTCGTCGGGTTCATGATATTTCACCATTCTCCTAACTAGTCTCCCGGGGCTCGCCACGGTACCTCCGCAAGCCGCACGCTCCATTTTAAGTCAAGATAAATCTTGGCGGATGACCCCCCGGTGTTGGGTTTCGAACTCGTGACCACTCTCTCCTCCAAGGTTCTTTCTTAGTTATGCAAAAACTAGCTTAGGCAAGTGTTCTGAATGATATTTGGAGGATTTGGGCTTTCACCTTAGTAAAAGAAAACTGGAGCTATTGGAGTCGAGCCATTCATGTGGTTAGATAAAGCTTTATAGTAAATTAAAAATAAAAAAAGGTTAGGTCGAACTACCTTGAAGAACCCTCCATTACAAGTTGCGATGAACTTGGTTTTTGATGAATGAACCTGAAGAGCCCTCTATCTGGGATTTTTGTAGTTATGGTGTTAAATGGAGACATATAACTCACTACCCAATCGACGACTATGATTTTATCTGTATTAATCTCGCTTCAAGACACAAGAAAGTGTTTCTAGCCACCGGTAGGCAGCAAGTATGCTGCTTTCAATACAAAATCACAATCACCACATAACTGTAGGGTGTAGGTTATTATTTTTATTCCAAGGCTGCACACTGAGAATACTAGATGGAGGGTTCAGCAATTTATTGAAAAACCCTGCTGATTAAAAGTTACCACATGGAGGGTTCTTAATTTTAGTTTGTTAACCGCATGTGATTATTAATTTGGTAATATAGGTTTGTTTAATAGTGTGGAGGTTTCATCTCCAATTTACTCCTACCCATGATAAAAGCCAAATTCTATAATATTTAATTACCTTTCTAGTTAGTTTCTTTTTAATTAAAAATGACTCAAACTCTATGATGAGGTGAAAATTGAAAGAAAAGCTGTTCCAATGAAAGTATGAAAGTAGAGTCTGCTAGACTCAAACTATTAAACGTTAGCCGTTGGGGAAAATGGAGTGAGTTCAATCCTTATCATTCTGGTTTTACACTCAAATTATTGGAGATAACCTTATATAGGAAAAGTCGAAGTTGTGAAGAACTTAGAATTGAGGGGAAAATAAAAGAGAATGCTTTGAATTGAAACGTGCCTTCGGTGAAAATGATAGGATCGGGCTTATTGGCTTTCAGTCTCTTGGCAGAGTCTCCTCAGAATGGGCCATCGATTACTGAATTTCTAGTAACTTTGTTGTACACGGTCATTAGTTGAGTATAGACGAATTTTTTTGAATTCTTTGTTCTAATTTATTTGGTGTTAATTTACTTCTAAGTTTATAGAGATCAGCTGGAATGCATCTATTTTATTTCATGGTTTTGGACGTTATACATTATTAATTACTAGTAGTTTTTGACGTAGTGTCTACTTTGGCTGAAATAAATTATTTCCTCTTTAAGAGCTGCAAATTTATTACATCGACTTCGTCACGCATCTTACACCCGATGACATTGAGTTCACTAGAATACGGATGTGTGAAAGATTGGGACTTGATTTTGGTGATGTTTTACCTATATTACCGTGAATATTGCGGGTCAAATTGCTTTCTCTCATCTTCGAATTGTCTCTTGGGAATCTTTCTTTTTCTAATGCATTTCACTCTATCTCCCACCCTCGAATTATATCTCTCGAAGAGGTTCATAATATTGTTTTTATTAGTGTAGCAGGACAATGATTTGGTTATTACCTGTTCAGGAAAATCTGCTGCAATTCACTATGGGACTGGAGCTATTTCTGGATTCTTCAGCAAAGACCATGTCACTGTTGGTGACCTTGTTGTCAAGGAGCAGGTGAGTTTCTAGAGTTTATTTGATGTACTCACTCCAATATTTTGTCAGAGTTCTAAATCATAATCGTTGCGATCATCAGGATTTTATTGAGGCAACTAGAGAGCCAGGTATCACATTTTTGGCGGCTAAGTTTGATGGTATACTTGGACTTGGATTTCAGGAGATCTCAGTTGGAAATGCTGTTCCTGTGTGGTATGAGAAGGCCATTTTTTTGGATATTTGTATTATAGATTCGCTAATCATAGTATAATATTCTGTGATAATTAAACTACTGCAGTAAAGAAAAAATAGAATTGCAATCATGTCGCCTGTGGTCTATATTTCATGGTTGTAAATCCATATATCCCTTATATCTCGGAATGTCACGACTTTTTATTATTTTGACACATTGTAGGATGCCATGTAGATAAATGATATCAAGTTGTAATATATCAACCACAGTATTTATGATGTATCCTATATCATCCACTACTCTGAATTATGACTACCATTCACAAAGTTGGCTGAATAACATTTATCACAGAAAATTTCCAGCCCCGCAACCCTTGTTTTGTACCTTTGGCAACATAAATGCACTCGGCTATATTAACTTTTGAATAGGATTTTGGGTAGTTGTGTACTGATAATATGTAGTAACAAGCTTATATCTGTGGCAGGTACAATATGGTGAACCAAGGTCTTGTTAAAGAGCCTGTTTTCTCATTTTGGTTTAACCGAGATGCAGAGGATGACGAAGGAGGTGAGATTGTCTTTGGAGGTGTCGATCCCGAACATTATAAGGGTGAACACACATATGTTCCTGTGACCCAGAAAGGCTACTGGCAGGTGCGCTCTTTAAACTTTATATCTTCATTTTCCTACAAGGGTTAATGTAATACTAAATATTTCACGTCATTTTCTAAAACCTCTATATTTTGAACTCTGATGTCAGTTTGACATGGGTGATGTTCTCATTGGCGGAAAATCATCTGGTAATTAATGAATTTGTTATTTGACAAGCTAAATTCTATAATTGGAAATTTATGTATCATGTTTGTTCTGATATAATAAGCAAATTAACTTTCAGGTTTCTGCTCTGGTGGTTGTGCTGCTATTGCTGATTCGGGAACGTCCTTGTTGGCGGGTCCAACGGTATGTAATATTTTGATGTACTGCAAGTGTTTCTTTTACCTTTAAATTTGTAATAACACTCTCAACATCTAGACGGTTACGCCAATACAATCTTATCTTGATTTTCTTAGGCATTATATTTATTTTGATTTTCTGTTAGCTTAGGCTAGTTTGAGCTCTTATTGCCATTCCCAATTTTCTTTTGTAGGCGATAATCACAGAAATTAATCATGCAATTGGAGCAGCTGGGGTTATCAGCCAGGAATGCAAAACAGTTGTTTCACAATATGGAGAAATGATATGGGAATTGTTGTTATCAGAGGTACATGCCAACGTTAATTTTTTTTTCGGTGTATTATGTGGGATTACATATATCTTCACAATTATGGATCAACCTATCACTGACAGCTGATATGTTGTGCTGTCAAACGATATATTAAAGATATATTGGGATGGACAGCACTCTGTTTTAGAAGTTGGTGGATTATTGATGTATCGGAGGTTTTGACTGAGACATTGTGCAATATTGTTATGCATTCGTAGCATTGGCCACCCCCCCCCTCTCACACAAAATACCCAACCACTTTCCAGGATCATCCAAATTATGGAATTATGGTTATATCATGACATTGTTGGCGATCTGTGATTACTATTTATTGAGCTATGATGCTCCTACTCGTACTTCCGTTGTATGTTATTTGTTTAATTTTAGTATGTGGAATTAATATGCACTCTTTTGCTTATATCGTAGAGGTGCAACCAAAATGGCCCCCCTAGGGAAATAAACCCAGCCAATTTCCATGATATATCGTATTGATCATCCAAGTTAGGGTTATATCATGACATTGTTGGTGATCTGTGGTCACTACTCACTATATGCTTATAAGCTTTGATCCTCCTACTTGTATTGACATTCTATGTTATTTGTTGAATTTTATTGTGTTGAATTAACATATACTCTTTTGCATATATTATACAGGCGCAACCGAAAAAAATCTGTTCCCAGATTGGCTTATGTACTTTTGATGGGTCCCGAGGTGTTAGGTTAGAATAAACATGTTGTTTTTATCATTTTAATTTCATTTTTCCATTACATTGTGGCCTTGTTTTCAAACTTTCTCGGGGAATTTGGTTTTCTTTTTGTTCCTTATACAGTGCTGGCATCAAGAGTGTTGTTGACGAAAATAATGTCGGCAAATCGTCTGATGATCTGAGTGATACTCCCATCTGCGCTGTTTGTGAGATGGCAGTCGTATGGATGCAAAATCAGCTTAAACAGAATCAGACAGAGGAGATTGTATTAGACTATGTCAATCAGGTGATTTAGGATTGGCATTGTGTTGGACTGACCCTATATTCTACGATGGTTTTGTTAATCATGCTCGCTCATGCTCTTATTTCTTATTCCAGCTATGCGAAAGACTTCCTAGTCCAATGGGAGAATCAGCAGTTGACTGTGATGGATTGTCTTCCATGCCTAACGTGTCATTTACAATTGGTGATAGAGTATTTGACCTAAAACCACATGAGGTATGTATTTGCCTAGTTCTTAAGACGTGTTCTTTATGTCGTTAGATATAAACGAACTAAATTTTAGTCAACAGTCAGTCTTAACAACAAACTCTCTTTTAAATGTAATAGTGTTTTAGACCACCCCTCTAATATTAGTATGCAGAGTCTTAAGTGAATAAGGGTGGACCCATAATTCTTAGCTTGTAAACTTGTTTACTTGGTCTCATATGTATGTATGGGAAGAGTTTTTCTTTCTTCTTGCGAAAAAGTTTTAATTAAAGGACTGCTCAGCTCACGAGACGCATGAACTTCATTTCTTCCCTGTACAATAGAAGCTTTCTTCTTCTTTTTTTGAATCTAATTAAGTTCTGTATCTCTTAAGGGACCTCATAAGGGATGTAATCCCTCGTAAATGTTCACAAGTCTAGAGTTTGATTTAAATTTTATGTAAGGCTTTCGCTTGCTTATATTGTAATATTCTTTTATGATGGAAGTTGTCTTATGATTTACAATGTTCTTGATTCCAAAGTAGCCAGTAATATGTGTGTTTCATAATATATCAAATGAGTGGGACCCAGTACTTCAATTAAATTAATAATGATATTTTTTAAAAGGCAAAATAGGTTGTTAATGACCGTTTCCATAACAAAATGGGGTCCAGTAATTTTGTAGTAACATTAGAGATTATTAACTGGTATCAGTATCTGGGGAAACTATGTATGCCACTATGCCTACCCCATAACTTGTATAATGTAGCGTTTTATTTAACAAAATTAGTGTTTTTCCTCCACAATCTGATATTGGTTTGGCTTGTAATTTTTTGCGCAAACTAAATATTTATTTGGCTTGGATTTTGATGTAATCATTGTTGTATCCATTCGCTTTTAATTGTCTATATCTTGCTTTTGTGTGTTTATACGCCATGTCATATGCATGCGGAGTTGATTGTGTTGTATGTCATGATAAATGGGTTATTTCGCTCATAAAACTGATGTTTTTCGGGGGGTTGGTGATCAGTACATTCTCAAGGTGGGCGAGGGACCTGTAGCTCAGTGTATTAGTGGATTTATGGCTTTGGATGTGCCACCTCCTCGTGGTCCTCTCTGGTATGCCATCTTCACCTGTTCTGCTGTTAGTTTGATAGTTTCTAGTTAAATATTTTATGCATTTAGTGATGGTGATGCTACCACGTCTATACTGATATCTGTATGGGACTTATACTGTATGCTTCTAGGGGGAAAAAAAACCCATTATTAGTGATTTATTTACATTTGTAGCACCTATAATTGGCACCTTCAACACATTATTACAATAATAGTGGTAATGATGTTAAATTCTATTTTCTCATCAAGTCATCATAGACAGGGGCCGGAGGCAGGATCTAGGGTTAATTTAGTCTTTTCATTAAAAAAATATAGTTTTATGTGTTATCAGACAATCATAAGATAATAAAGCATATATTGTTAAGAATTAAAAACGATGTAATGAACTCATATTTTCTCAAAATGTAGTAATAAGATTGCAATACTACATACATCTAGTCAAGTGTGACATAGATGATTACAAAAGAGTAAAATAAAATCAAAAATTTTACCTTGATTATCAATTCAATGGATATATCTATCCTTTGTTTTGAACGATGTGGTTTTGCGGTAGTAAAATCCTCGAGTCTGTACTAAAACTGTTCGCGATATCCTTCTCAATATAGATTATCATGCTATCTTCAAGATATTCATCCTCCATCCTCCATCCTCCATCCTGGTGTAAAGCTTGGTTTTAATTAATTTCATTGTTGAAAATGCTCTTTCATTCGTAGCTGTCGAAACTCGAAGGGTAACCAAAAGACAAATTACCCAATGGCAATGGTAAGTGACTACTTTTCCTTTCTTCACAATTTCGTGTCACAGTTCAGATAAAGTTGACAATTCTCCAAATACATGATTCTTAATCACTCCAAATTCAAAAAGTCGCAACTCATATGGTAGTTGTTTTTTACAAAATATGTAAAGTCTTTGGGGTAAAACTTGTCAAGTAACTTTCAAATGTCATCTACTTTGAAGAACTTAAAATTCTCTCTATGGTCCAAAGCTGAACTAAGAATCAACAAATCCATCACATTCTCTCCAAACTTGTAATTCATCTCCTCTCCTGTAGTTGTTTGTTTACCGCTTCATGAATAATGTCAAAGTGATAATGATGTCCGGTCGTAACATCATGTATTTGATGGCGAAAGCAACCTTTACCCGCAACATAAAGCATGTCTAGACTATTAATATCATTTTTAGTAGGACGTTCATCGTTCGCAATATTAGTTGAAAGCGCGACATTCAAAATAGATTCTACGACGTTAGAAGTAGGAAATGTGGCGTTTAAAGTAAAAGGTACGACATTTGAAGTTGGAAGTGCCTCATTCGAAGTAGAAGCTACAACGTTAGAAGTTAGAGATGCGTCATTTGAAGTAGAAGCTATAAAGTTCGGAGATGGAGTTTAAGGAATTTTCTTTGAGAAAAACATTGTTGTAATTGGGATATCAGGCTTAGTCTTAGGCTTTCCCATGATGATTGATGAACGAAACTATATTTTTTGGGGAAAAAAATAAATAATACTTTACACATCAAAAAAATAAACAAAACTTGAAATCAGTAAAGCACAATTCAGCCAACAATTACAGATGCTTTAGTTTTGTGGGGAAGAAAATGGATCACACTAAAACTACTAGATTGCATCACTAGTTTTAAGAATTGACATAATAAGTATTTTCAGTATGGTTCTAACTTCTAAGCAAAATTATAATTAGTTTAGTTATAATTCTAGATTGCCAAATAAAATTTGCGCTTAACTAATTCATCATCTCAAATTTACAAAACAACATTACTAATTAAACAATTTATATGGAATTATATGGAATTAGAAAGGATCGTGGAGAATCGAAAACAAACCTCTTTTACGAAATTCTGAACTTTATTCCACATTCGGAATTGTCCAAATTCAAAAGTCAATATTGTCAAACTAAATACCAATCAAACTTCCTAATTAACAACAAGGATTGCTAATTAACTCGATAATAAAGAAATTACTAATTAGGGTTTGGTTTGGATTTTACCTGTATTGCGTATATTGTTAATGTCAGATTTAGATAGATTTAGAGAGAGATTGACAGATTGCAATGTTTTTTTCTTGTAGAGAGAGGAGTGTTCTCTGTTTTTTAGAGATGTTTTAGTGAAGCAGGAGTTGGGAGGGAGGGAGAGAGAGAGAGATTTAATGGTGGACTGGTGGGGTTTATTTTAGTAAGGAGTCCGGGAGGGAGAGATATTTAGTTGTCCAACAAAATAATTTGGCCTTGTGGTTTATTTACTTGCCATAGTCAGTTCTCTGAAAACCAATAACCATTGTATAATTTTAACTAAATGTGTTTGTTCATCCCAGGATATTGGGAGATGTGTTCATGGGGCAATACCACACAGTATTCGACTATGGAAATTCGCAGGTTGGATTTGCAGATGCAGCCTAAATGTTCGCGACTCCTCTTTGGCTAGTTTTCCCTTTTGTGTCATTTCTCTCTGTTTATTTCCCTGACAACTGTTTCAAAAATTGTCACCACGAAGTTATGACCACGGGATTATGCTTTAAATGATAAAAAAATGAACTTGGGAATGTAAATATTTGCTTCTCTATGTATCCAGTTGTTCGACATCTTATGCTATATGTGCCTCTTTTTTTTTTTTTTTGGAGAATGCTATATGTTCCTAGTTATCTTCTCTTTGTATTTCAGTTTTTTTTTTTTTTTTGGTACTCCTGCTCTAGTCCTAGGTTAAAACAAGGTACATTGTTCTGCACAACTCCATGAATCTGGAGTATGCACACCTAAATGTGATAAGCAAAACCTATTTAAAAAAGGCACCGAGGGAGATTTGATGTTCTCATTGGAGAATGTATGAGTTTCTTTTATTGGCGTACAATCAATACAATGGAGCTAGTTGCACAATACTTTAAAATGAAAACTTGTGCTTACCACTCGAACTCTTTGTGGCAGCTGCAAAACCCTCTTCGCCCATTCGCTCAACTTTCGTACATGGTGCTAGAAGTTGAATCTACTTCGTCGAACCCTCTATTCTTCCACGTTCTCGTTTATCGTCTTAAATCATTTATGTTGTTTATTTACATAACAATTCACAACTACATTAATGTTGATGTTGTAAGAGCCTAAATTCGGAGCTCGAACTTGGTTCTTTACACCCAAGATGAATAGAATATAAGGCAGTAAACAAGTAATCATAAATGAATACCAGATCTAGTGTGGAAACCTTTAAATAAGTAAAAACCACGACCTCTCTCAAGGATTTAGAAATCCATGATGTTATTGATGGAGTGACTACTTATTATAACGAGTAGTCTTGATAGTATTGTGCTGATTCTCAAGATAAATTTTTTTGTCCTAATCTGTTCTTCCTTGGTCTTATTTATAGATCTCATATTATGACCGTTTAATGGCCATTATTTACTTTTAATCATGTACGTTACAAAATAGTTTTGATGAGTCTTCATAATGGCTATGTAACTGTATGATTCTTCTTTCCTATAACAACTTCTTTAATGACGTTGTGTGATTATGGAGTCGAACTGTTTATACAGAAGTCGATATCAATGTTTGAGGAGACTGAGATCACTACTCGAGTTTGTTAGCGGGAGTAAGTCCTTACAATCGCCCCCTCTCAACCAAGAACACGAGTAATGTTGGTTTAGAAACTCGTCTCGTATGCAGTGAATGTTGGTGATACCTTAGATTTGGTAGAATCATTACTAATGTCATTCTTAAATACTTATCTTGACTTGACTGGGCTTCGCAGAGTTCCAAGGTGTATTGATGACATTCCTTTTGACTGTTGGGATTCTGCAATATAGGTTTGTAGCCTATAAATATCATCTTCTCTACTAACATATTGTTTACTTACGCATTGCTATTACACAATGGTGAAAACAAAATCTCATACTCGTTTTGAAGAACTTGAAGTGCGCATTCAAGCCAAGCTAGAGAAACTTTAATTTTGTTACTTTTGAGTCTTTTGTCGATCTAACTCCAATATCAGTAAAGCCTAGGGCTCTACAAAAAAACCGTTGAACCGAGTAACCGAACCAAATCGAATCGAACCGACGGTTTTTTTTTTTGGTTTTTCAAAGACCCGGTTCGGTTCTCGGTTTCAAATTATAAGAACCGATAAAGTCCGGTTCGGTTACTGTTTTGCAGGGTAGATTAACCGACCAAACCCAACGACCAAACCGAACCAAGTTTGGTTTCAAGTTTAAATCTTTTGAGTTTTGAGTTTTGACTGTGTTCCAAAGTATACAACAAACCTTGCTCCCTTTTATCTACTTGAGATGATGATAACAACTTCTAATTTTGTAGGCAAAAGAATCAGAGAGAGAGAGAGGCAACAACTTCTGTTGCTGATACAACAGAGAGGGAGAGATGATAACTGCAGATCAAGGAGCTTTTCGAATCCTCGTATCAACAACAACAACAACCGACAACAACCGCAGATCAAGAGGTGTACGTGTTGTCTCCCAAAGAACAAGAGGTATGGGCCCGCAAATGTTGGCAAACGCCGTTATGACGGCTGGGTTTGAGTCGAAGAGTTTGATCTTGGTGATGATTGTTTGTTGTTTGAGGAAGGTGGCAACTTGGGTTGGTGGTGGGAGATTGTTTGCGAGTATGCCGTAGTTTGCGCCGATAGTGAACTCAAATCTCGAGGTTTGGGTGAGAATAAGGAAGATGATGAGAAGAATGGAACGATGTTGATAAGCCATGTTCTGTTGAGAGAGAGAGAGAGAGGTTGGATTTAAAAATGGGAGTGGTGGGGGAGTTAAATTAAAGGAAGTACAACTAGGGTTTGTTAACCAAAGTTAATATTAATATTTAAATGGTTTGATTCCTTTGATTTTATTAAAAACCCGAATACAAAACCGAACCGAAACCGGACCGGCCGGTTCGGTTTTAGTCTGGTTTTTCTTGAAGTCGGTTCAGTTTCGATTCACTGTTATCAAAAACTGGGGTATCCAGTTCGGTTCGCAGTTTAGGGCCAAAACCGGACCATATACAGCCCTAGTAGAGCCTACTTACCAGGGTGTGTGTGATATCGAGGCAAAACAGACTAGTGAAGACTACTTCTGGCTCTGTCAATTTCATTATGCCAGCTTGTCGGAGGTTGGGCGCATGGATTGCCTTCATAGCCTAGCCGAAGGGATTGTAGAAGATGAAGACAATGCCTCTGCTGTTGACCTTAAGAAAGCCTGTGCATGTGAATGTATAGGTTGTAAATAGGTTTGAAAAAAACTTATTTGTAATCTGTACTATTGAAAGAAAAATGTTCTCTCGTTTCTGTCTGTTGAATATGTTTGCTGGTGTTTGTAGTTTAAATATGCCGAATTTGTATATATACTTTTATGCGAACTGTAAGGTTTATCTTTAACATTTTAGGTAATAGTTACTTGCGATTTGGTCAAAGATTCTTCCTCTTTTGATGGTAATCTTGGGATGGGGAATATATGTTGGTATTATTGCATCTCTGTAACCATGTGTTAGGATTGGTAGGGAGGATATTTTGTTTCCCAAAAAGGCTTATTTCCCAAAAATTTGATTCCCCAAAATATGTAGTCCCAAAAATCTACTTCCAAAAAGATTTGGTGATTCTAAAAATCTGCTTCCCTTTTGCTATATAAAGGGCTTGGTCCTTGGGTATATTTCATCTTTCTCTTCCTCACAAATCTTCTTGTAGGCTTCCATGGTGAGGACATGTTCATATATAAAGAACAACTTGAAGAAAAAATTGGATTGGATATCCAAAAAAGGTTGGCACCTTTTAACTTATGGTTCTGCTGGACCAGCTGGGTCAGGCATCGGGATAGTCCTTATCACACCCTCTAATGATAGAATTGAGAAATCAATCCGACTCAACTTCGAAGCTACCAACAACGAACTAGAATATGAAGCACTCATCTACGGACTGGATATAGCACTAGAGATCGGCGTGTTCAAATTATTTGTTTAGACAAATTCTTTATTAATTGTGAACCATTTTACAAACATATAAAAGAAAAATGGAAAGATGGTGGATTACGCAGCAGCGGTAGTCGACAGAATGAACTGATTTCAAAATGCCAGAATCGAACATTTACCTCATGGAGGAAATAAACATTCTGACTCCCTCGCTTATCTTGCTGGAGTCCTCAGAACAGAAGCCCGATATTTAAAGATCGAAGTAGTATCCACCACCAACATTAACATCATCAGCTTAAATACCATTAATACTAGGGGTGACAAAGAGGTCGAAGACGATTGGAGGCAACCTTTCCTCACATATATCAGACCAAACAATACATTTAATGGCAAACTCCTCGAAGATGTCAATGAAAGAAGACGATTAATAGACAATGTTAAACGATACATTGTTGTCAACAATTTCCTTTACAAAAGGTCGGTCAGAGGACCCTATCTTGAATGTTTATCTAATAAGTCTAGTGGCTTATTCTGCATCTCGAACTCATGCTTCATCTTCGAACTACAGACTAACTTTCGACCCTAAAAAATAGAGCACGTGGCACTTACAGCACGAACTTCTCAACCAACACCACTCACCCCGGATAGCTCTCATGCTATTGGTTGAGAGCCGTCTTGTAATAGCTTATTTCGTATCTCAGACTCAGACTTCGTTCTCGATCTAATCAGCATACATGAAGTATGACCAAAGATGTAACCAACTCTACTCAGTTCGAGACGTCACTTTCGACCTTTGTACCAACGGTTTGACCTACACGAAGTACACAATCAACAATAGAGCCGTTGAACAATAGTAAAGGTCAGAATATTACATAACTTGGTCAAAGAATATCCCACACTCACTTTGTAACATCCATCATTAAGAAACTTTATGGTCATCAAACAGTTATATTAGAGAACCTATAAAAAGACCTGGAAGACTGCAAATGAGGGACGAAACGATCACCATAGAAAAGTTCCTACTCTATCATCCTATATTCTAAAATTGTTCATTGTAATAGACTAGTAATCTCAATAAGATTATCACTTTCTCAAAATCCTCAGGAGAGGTCGTGGTTTTTAACCTATTCAAAGGTTTTCCATGCTAAACAATCTTGTTGATTATTGTCTGTTATTCTTGAATGCTTTAAAATATATTTGGTGTAAAGGCTAAGTCCGTATCCCAAAATTAGGCTATTACATTTGGCACCGTCTGTGGGAACCAAAGTTCTCAAACCCATTGTCTCAAACGCCGCTGATCACTTTATTTTCGAAGAATGTCGCCTCCAGGTCAAAGAAGTTCTCAAACCCATTGTCTCAACAATATGTCACGCTGGAATATGTTGAAAAATGGATCAAATATTTGCTCGAAGCCCACACACCGACTAAAGGGATCCACAACAGATTACAGAAGAGCCCAATCACCTAAAAGCTCTTAGATAGTAAAGTCCCCACCGGGTTCCACACCCCGAATATCCAAAAGTATAAAGGGACTGATCCAGTAAAACATGTTCAAGAGCTTCAGGATGCTCTGAGCCTACATTTCACATCCAACCACATTCTATGTCAGCTCTTTCCTACTAGATTATTGGGCAAACCTTTGCGATGGTTCTACACACTGCCTGAAGGATCCATCACAACTTTTGAACAGCTGCACAACTATTTGACAAGAATTACTTGCACAACAGAGATAAAGAAGAAAACCTATATTTTCTTTTCAGCCTCAAGCAGATGCCCGGAGAAATACTCTAGACATTTACCAAAAAGTTCTTGAAGTTAGCCTGAAAAGTAGATCGACTCGACCAAAAGATAACTATTTCTGATTTCACCAACGCCTTACTTGTGGATGGTCGAGCGAAGGAGTACCTCATCATCAACAAACCAACAACATTAGAAGACATGATCGAAAAGTTCAACGGATACATTGACCTGGAGTGGATGGTGTCTGACAAACAGAAACCTCATAAATCAACAATGATAGCTCGAGATCAGTTAAGCCATTCTGATTTTAATCGGACATCAAATCAAGGAGGAGAGAGAAAGCGCACCAAGTCCAACGACGATCGACCTCGGAAGGGGAGTAACTTGCCTCGACCTTACCTTTCAAAGTTGAATGTGACTATAGCTAGCATATATCCTATCTTACAGAAAGACATATTCTTTCGAAATGTACAGTACCTTCAACCGATCGAGAACAAACCGTACTGCATCCACCATAAGGTCCAACATCATGAGACAACAGTATTTTGCCTTACAACGTTTATTGGAGTACATCTTCGCAGATGGACAAATGCACGAGTATATAGTAGACGTGGAGGGTTATAAGAACGGGAGTTACAAAAACCCCTACTAAAGCTGTACCAGTTGAAGAGCCCACAACCGAGAAGCATTTGTACCATATTTCGCTCTGCCATCTCGTGGAGACCCAGGTCATTAAAGAGTCGAACAGAAGCAAGCGAAGGTGTGTCGCCCAATGTCACAAATTATCCATGCAAGATAAATAAGCTCGTTTAATCCCGGTATCCAGCTCTCAGCGAACTGGGATCTCTTTCGACGATTGCGACGTTCGGCATGTCAACTACCCCCACCATGACGCCTTAGTGATCATGTTAAAAATGCAGAACGTGGTGCTTCATACAATTATGGTAGACACCGTCAGTACTATCGAACTCCTTTTCCAGAGCACGATCAACTAGATGGGTCTGGCCGATAAGGTCCAACCCAGCAACGTTGATATATGTGGTTTTAATG
The DNA here is from genome assembly GCA_014058105.1 of Kingdonia uniflora. NCBI lineage: Eukaryota > Viridiplantae > Streptophyta > Magnoliopsida > Ranunculales > Circaeasteraceae > Kingdonia > Kingdonia uniflora. The sequence goes on along the minus strand of JACGCM010000704.1, from coordinate 7,978,258 downwards.
GGTCCAAGGAGGAGCGCGTAGGAAAGATCGTGCTTCCTATCACCGCAGGGCCAGTTACACTCGACGTTGTATTTTGCATCGTCAATACAAAGTCTCATTATCTGGGGATCATGGGACATTGTTGGTTACACAATATGCACGTTATCCCCTCAACCTGCCACTTGACATTACGCTTTGAGTGGGAGGGTAGCATTTACGAGATAAAAGGAAGCCATAAATTAGCACGAGCATGCAAAAATTCTATCGTCATTGTACCAGAACCTTCTGAACATCAACTCGCATAGAAATTATAGAAGACAACATGAAACATTACAGAGAACTATACCTTCAACACTACGGGGCAACATCTGCCCACCACGGAGACCACATAATACGTTAAAATCAATAACCCAAGCGTGGGACATAAATTGGCACCCATTTATCCCCAGCAGAGCGTGAAAGTCTCATCCAGTTCCTTAATGAAAACAATGACGTCTTCGCTTAGACGTTTCACGAGATGCCGGGTATTGATCCGAACCTGGCCTGTCACAAACTAAACTTGAAGAAAAAGCCGTAGCTATCAAACAGAAACAGAAGATTTTAGCCCCTAGACTTCGCGACGAAGTCAACACAAAAATTGAAAAATTTGTCGAAGTCGGTTTTATCCGCAAGGCCAATTATCCAGAGTGGATATCGAATATTGTAGCAGTACCCAAGAAGAATGGGAAGATCAGGGTGTGCATGGATTTCACCGACCTGAATAGGCATACTCCGAAAGATAGTTTCCCACTCCCTGTCATAAATAACCTACTCGACTCTATATCAAGACACGAGCTATTGTCTATGATGGATGTTGTGTCAGGCTACAACAAGATACTTATATTACCTGGCAACCAAGAGAAAACAACCTTCATTACAGAACATGGCCTATACTACTACAAAGTCATGCCATTCAGTCTCAAGAAAGCCGGAGCTACTTACCAGCGATTGATGACCTAAATGTTCAAGGATCACCTCGGGAAAATAATGGAGGTTTATAACGACGATATGTTGAGCAAAAGTCTTAAGAAAGAAAACCATATCGCGAATTTACACACGGCCTTCGATATCCTCCGCCTCTATAGGATGAGACTCAACCCTGAAAAATGCCAGTTCGAAGTTCAATCAGGGAAATTCTTGGGCCACTTAATCAGCAAGCGCGGTATAGAAGTCGATCTGGATTGCATTCACGCACTATTATCTATGCCGTCCCCCAGAACGAAGAAAGACTTCCAGAAGTTAGCAGGGAAGATTGTCGCAATAAACTGCTTTGTTTAAAAATCGTCTGATCGCTGTCGATGGTTGATCAACTTATTGCGTGAGGGGACAACAAAACATAAACCTAAGAAAGACCACGGGATTGAATGGACATCGGAATGCGAAGCAGCTTTCCAACAGCTAAAACTTTACTTGGGTTCACCACCGGTGATGAGTACACCTAGCAAAGGATATGAACTCACCATCTATCTTGTGGTTACTGAAGAATCATTAAGTAATGTTCTCATTCGGATTGATGAGAAGAATGAGAAACCAGTCTACTTCATCAGTAAAACTCTCACTCTGGCAGAATCCTAATACAGCAAGGTCAAAAAACTGCTTTTGGCTCTCGTATACACCTCGCAAAAATTAAGACAATACTTCCAGGTCCATTTAGTATGAGTAGTGACCAACTACCCTCTGCGTGAAATATTATCTAAGTGACAAAAATCCAGACGAATCCAGCAATGGTCAGTCACTCTTGGCAAATACGACATCCGATTTGAGCCCGGACATTCGAAAAAAAGTCAGGCTGTAGCAAATTTCCTTGCGGATTTCCTTGTGGAAGATACTGACTGGGAAGAAGATAGTACAGATATTCATGAAGTATAACTCAAAGAAAAAGTAGACTGGATAACATAAAGGGGTTGGCGTCTCCTAACTGATAGATCCTCCAGACCCACAGGATCAGGCATCGGAATTATGCTGATCGCACCTTCTAATGAAAGAATTGAGAAAGCAATACGATTAAATTTTGAAGCAACCAATAACGCAGTAGAATACGAGGCAATGATTCACGGTTTAGACATGGCTTTAGAGATCGGAGTATCCAAACTGTCTGTATATACATACTCTTTGCTCATAGTCAACCACTGCACAAAAATATTCTAGAAGAATGGGAAAATGGTTGATTACGTAGCCACAGTAGCCAACAGAATAAGTAGATTCAAGAAAATTTCCATCGAACATTTGTCGCGAGGAGAAACAGGCATTCTGATTCCCTCACATATCTCGCAGGAGTCCTTGGCTCAGAAGCTTGCTATCTCAAGATTGAAGTAATATCAACCCCCAACATTAACATCATAACTTTAAATTATGTTAATACTAGGGGTGGTGAAGAGGATGAGAACGATTGGAGACAACCTTTCCTCAAGTATATCAGTGACAAAAACACATTCAATGCGGGCTCCCTCAAGACCCCACCGAAAAAAGATGCATACTTGATAACACCAAATGCTACATCGTCGAAAATGAACTCTTATACATGATTTTGGTCATAGGGCCGAAGCTCAAAAATTGCTACACGAACTACATGAAGGCACTTGTGGTTCCCAGGTAGCAAGAAGATCTCTAGCCAACCGAACTCTTACCCAAGGCATCTTCTGGCCTAAAATGAAAGCTCAAGCAATCAAGCTCGTAAGCAAATGCGATGCCTGTCAACGTCATGGTCCCCAAATTTGGGCCCCATCATTAGAACTACATTCCAGCAACGTCATTTAGCCATTTAAAAGATGGGACCTCGACCTTGTCGGTGAGTTTCCTACCGCACTAGGAAAATAGAAACACCTTTTAGTTACAACAGATTACTTCACTAAGTGGGTAAAAGCCGTTCCCCTGTGCAGGACACGAGAAGATGAAGTCATCAGATTCATCTGGGAAAACATCATCATTTGTTTCGGCTGCCCCCATCGTATCAGGATCGACAATGGACCTCAGTTCGTTGGCTCCAAGGACGTCGAATTTCTAAATCAACACAACATCATACATTCCCCTTCGAATCCGTATTACCCACAAGGGAATGGCCATGCCAAGATCACTAATCGCACTATCGTCGATAGAATTAAAAAACACCTAATAAACAAGAAAGGAAATTGGGTCATGGAGTTACCGCATGTGTTATGGGCTTATCGAACTACGCCCCAAGTTTCAACTGGATGCACACCGTTCCTTCTGGCTTATGGTACCAATGCAATCATCCCTACTCAGTATCATCACCATATTCGCGACCATACGATGACTGATGAAGAAAATGAATTCCAGTTAGTGTACAATATGAACTGGATCGAGGAGACCCGGGACAAAGCAATCATGAATAACGGAAGATATCACCAAACTTTAGCCCGATCTTATAACAAACGCGTTCGGCATAGAGAATTCAAAATCAAAGATCTAGTCCTCCGGGAGATTCCCAAACATCGGAAAGAGCTCAACACAGGGAAATTATTTGAAAACTGGGAAGGTCCTTTTGTCGTCGTCGGGAAAAGTAGCCTCGGCTCTTACGACCTTGCCACTGAACATGGCAAGCACATATCTAATCCTTGGAACACCAGGAGACTGAAGTTATATCGTAAATAATGCATCCGTCACAGTATACTTTTCCTTAAATCAGTCTGTCATTTCGTATGACGAGCTCACATCAATAAAGATTACTGTTTGATCACTATAACTGAGTACTTTTTATTATGCCAATCAAAAACTTAGATACACAGATTACAGACCATTTGTTGCTTCGGCTAAATTGATCATCTAATACATTACAAATCGTTTGTTACTTCAGCTAAATTGATCTATCCAATACATTCGATGTATCTTAATCTTACACCAATGAAATACTTGTGTTCAATTGCCCTACAAAATTTCTATACACAGATTACAGATCATTTGTTGCTTCGGCCAAATTGATCATCTAATACATTACAGATCGTCTGTTGCTTCAGTCGAATTGATCTATCTAATACATTCGTTTTACGTCAATCTTACACTAATGAAATACTTGTGTTCAACTGCCCTATAAAATTTATATACACAGATTACAGATCATTTGCAATTTCGGCCAATTTGATCATCTAGTACATTACAGATCATTTGTTACTTCGGCCAAACCGATCTACCTAATATATTCATTGTACGTCAATCTTACATCAATGAAATACTTGTGTTCGATTGCCCTACAAAATTTTTATATACAGATTACAGGTCCTTTGTTGCTTTGGCTAAATCGGTCATCTAAATTAGATTACAGGTTATTTGTTGCTTCGGCCAAACTGATCTATCTAACACATGCACTGTACGTCAATCTTAGACCAATAAAATACTTGTGTTCGATTGCCCTATAAAATTCCTATACACAGATTGTAGGTCATTCATGGCTTCGACCGAATCGACCATTTAACTTACATTACAAGTCATTTGTTGCTTTAGCCAAATCAATAACCTAAACTACATCACAGATCGTCCGTCGCCCTGGAAAAATAGATCATCTCATGCATCACAGATCGTTTGCCACTTTGGCTGACCCTATCACATATCGTACTGCTATACATACATTATCATTGGTACCTCTCATGGCTAGTAAAGTTCACTGTTCATCTTTAACGATTTCTTTACACATACATATATCTTTTTATCCATTGTGCGTACATATACAACTCATTACTCATTCCATACTAGAGCTGTCACTTAACTCATTACCCACATCAGAAGGACCTGCCACGACCTTTACACCACATTTATGTAAGCTCTGACACATGAATTTTGGCATCCTCCCCACAACAATCTTCTTTCTCTCTCTTAATCATTTTTTGTTTAAACGATCCAATCCGGGAGATCATGGGTTCTAGATATACAGTTGAAATAACATCCATCTCGCATTCAACACCTTGAGAAGTCAAACCATCGTATACCCTTTGTCTTTTCGTTTCTAGTCTCTTCAATTTAGCCGCGAAGATCAGTACTACTGCGACCATCTCCCTCTCGTGACTTCCACCCGCTTCATTTTTAACCTGCTAACTATAAAGAAGTTCATTCAACTTATGTTGCGCTTCCTTCAGAGCATCTTCCAGTTATTTGCAACGATCGTCTACTCGTTGTTTCGCACGGCGTACATCCGAATTCTGACCTTCCAGCGCTGTCACGAAATCGTCCATATGGTAAATCAAAGACACCAAATTTTCATAACTTGCACACTCTACCCTATTCGTATCATAACTTATCTCCAACTGCAATAGATCCTCCTCTAGCTTCATATTCGCACTTCGAAGTCTATCAGTTTCAGACTGATATTCCAAGATATCCAAGTGTCGCGCTTGCGAAACCTGCTCTAGATCACATATTTTGTTCCAGTCTTTCTTAATGGCTTCATTCTATTGGGCAAAAACCTCTTCCATCTTCTTTTCTGTAACCTAGTAAACCAACCACAACGCTTCATATTTACGAGCACGAGCTCTAACATCATTTAGCTCCATTCCATGCATATTCACTTGAAACTGCAACTCCTTCACATTATTTCCTTCAGCCTCTAATGCAACTAGTAGTTTTGCAATTTGCGTTCGCACCGACAGCAATTCCATACTTTCCTGACCAGCTTTTCCCGAACCACTTCCAGCCTTGACGTACTTTCCCCTTATCTTTTCTTCTAAACTTTCTATTCTTCTCAAACTAGTAGACAATACTATTTCTTTCTCGTGCCACTTTTTAGTTATTTCCGCCCTCAACCTTTCTTCTGCTTCAATTGCACCTTTTATGACACACTGACTCGATCTTAGCTCAACACGCATTCATTAATTCTCGACACATAATGCGTCGCACTGACCTTGTATAGCAGACAAGTCCACCTATGCATAACAGATTACATTTACAATAGTTTTTTTCATAACAACAGAGTACATATAACAATTGACAAAATTACATCAAGAAGATAGTATCTGCGCAAGTTAGATACACCATTATGTTCTCACAAAGTAAAGATTGCATTTATCATCAAACAGTACGAAGGACTAGTCACAAGAAGACAAAATTACTCTATTTACGAATCTTTCGGACAGAAGGCGACCGCAGCTTGCCTCTCACTGCCTTCCCATGCGACACCTGCACGTCTGCCGACGTGATAAAGTTCATAAACACCAGCTGGCGTGATTTGCACCGCGTTCGGGGTATCAGACACTCAACTTCTTCCTCTTATGATGGCCACCCCCCTCTGCGACCTAGGAAGGAGGTGGTCACCAGTAATTCCTCCTCCGCCTCGGATAAACCACAAGTTTTCTACTTTGGCATTCTTCACTTCAAAATACTTCCCACATTCCTCTGCGAACTTCCTAAAAATGTTCTCTACCCTAGACAATTCTCCTCTATAAAACACAGTAACACTGTCTATGTGACGCTCATACTTTCTTCGAGCAGCGACCTTTGCTCGCGATGGGTGCAGATGTTCCTTCAATATTATTTGTACTTCGTGCAACCATTGCCGCATATTTTTCAGGAGCACACCTTAAACCCTCAGTTCCGCCTCCACCTTCATTTGAGCAGCCACTTCTTTCGACAGCCGCGTTGCTAAAGATATTTTTTGCTCCATGTGTTGCGATAGCTCATCTTGTAACCCCTTCACCTCACCCTCTAATTGCGATTGAACCTCTATTTGCTTTTTCCTAATCCTAAAAAATACAATCCTCATGGCCTTCCGATCCTACATAAAATAAAAGACATCAGATAAAAGTTCTACATCATCCCAGACAACAGACACACCAGCCTGAGCAGAACATTTTTTCGCTTCTAAACTATGACGATTGCGTGCTTCTTGAGCTAAAAACATAACTTGAGCTGGGTTTGGAACTACACCTCTCTCCCCCAGCAGCTCTACATAAGCCTCTTTTAACCCTCGTTCACTATCTATTTCGACCCCAAAGTATAAGGTCAGAGCTAATAGCATGCTCTGACACCTCGCCTTATCACTTGGGTCGTTAAAATAGACCAACTCTCTCGGTTTTTGAACTAATCTTACCATTTCGTCTTCCTTTCTTAACACTTCATCTCTTTCTACTTTTATCTTAACATATTTACATTGCAGATCATTTCACTCTTTAAAAGTTTTCTCTGAATTTAACTTAAATTACCTTATCTCGTATTCAACTTGTTAAGTACCTGTTGAATACAAGCCACAGAGTCCCTCGCTTTACTCAGCGACTTCTCCAACTCAGAGTTCATTTTTCTCAAACGCTCTATCTCCTACACAGATTACAGATATCTTATTTTAATACCAACATTCATGAATAACATATTTTGAAATATCACTCGAAAGAAAAATAGTGTACGATTATACAGAGTACTGTCACAATCTAAGTCACACGAATTAAAAAACAAAAAATAAGGTACCACAGAACGCTTAAAGAGGCTTGCTAATGTCTACCTCGGAAGGAGATTTTAGTATTTTCCCCGGAGAAAGAACTATTTCAGCACGTTACAACAGAGGGTCCACTATCTGCTCAATAGTACGAACTACCTCCGCACTGCCTGGAGAAAGATTCGAAACTTTCTCAACCACACCAACGACATCATCACCCATATGTTCCTCCTTAGCAGGGAGTTTGATATCGGTATACCTACCATTCTGAGCCAAAGACACATCATCAACACTCAACCCGAAATAGTAGTACGAATTGATGAAGTGATCCCTTTCCATTAAGGCTGCCGCAACCGCTTCAGACATGATCTTATCATGCTTTGACAACTCACTGCATTTTTCTACAGCTGTGGTAGCATCCGCAGCCCTTCTCTCTCAGTTCAACTGAAGGTCAACCTCAAACTCCTTAACACGAGCTGACTGAACCACAAACTTCAGAGTCAGAGACATACATTTGTGGCCTCTCTTGTCCAAACATTGTCTGGCCCCCTTCAACATCGTAGACAGCTGCCAATATAACAAAACATAAGAATCAGTTCAACAGTTTCACTCAATTCGCAAGCAACATCAAGTAAACAGTTTTTCAAACCACATGTCGCGAACGTGTGCTCCAGATACACATCCTCGAGCTTCTGCGAGTTAGTCACGGCCATATGACAATACCGCTGCTCTAACATTCTCATCTTGGCAACAACATGAGGGTAAGTTCGGTCACCGTCCTCCTCAACTGGTCTTTTCCTCTTCTGACTCTTCTCAATGCCCCCAAGCACGGACACGCTCACTTCAAGTTTTTCCTGCACGCCACCAGCAGCAGGCTTTGCGATCTCTTGTTCTGCCAGCACAACCCCAACAGCCAAACCACTGTGCGGTGTTGACTTACAGGCTTTATGGGTAAGCCGCTTGGTAGTCTAAGGGACAAAAGGTGGGGGACTCAGCAAGTCAGCAACGGTCTCTACAGCTTTCCCCTCGGCCATAACTCATTTTTCGTGAGCTCGCTGAACTTTTAGCACTACCGAATCTACTCGTTTGTCTTCGGATACCCAATTTACTGAGTACCTCCGTTAGCTCATCCTGGTCGCGACCAACACAATCGAACAGACTAGTCTTATCCAGAGTAGCCAACGGTTTGGGCTCTGCCAATAAAAAAGAATAGAATATCAGTCATACAGACATGAGGACATATCTATCAACTATTTGAAGGTTGGTCAACATTACATACTCAGATTATAATATCCATGGTTCAGCTCGAGCGCTGGTTCATCTGGAACCTGCAAACAACTGCCCTCAACCCACACAAGATAGTCATTTCATGGTCTACCCGCAGACTCAAAATCAAAGAATTTTGGCCTCGTCGAGTCACTATACAGGTAACCACTGTTTCGACCCTCCATATAATTAAATTTATAAAATTTCAAAACACCCTCAGCTACAAACTGCTTCGCAATCCCTTCCCTCCTCCATTTTCGTTCAGTGCCTCACACACCCTCATCATCTCGTAAACATTCTCATTCAATTAGGCAGGGCAGCACTGTAACGCATTCATAACCCCTTTCTGAAAGAAGGTCAGTGGAATTCTATGGCCATATGCGACCTGATTCAAGAAACATAAAAAACCCCACTTGGGCCTGATAACCCAATCCCATTGTAATACAAGAGGCTCACCCCCTCACTAATACCTCTATCCTTCTTCCACTTTTCTAAACAGAGAACTTGATAATACATTGTTTCCCTCCCTTTTTCGGGAACATAGGCTCTTAAACAAAGACCTTGATCCTCCACATACCTACCCCACTCTCCTGGACATTTCCTTTTATATCTTAAGTACTCTTTCCCAACATCCACCCCTTCTGGATATATGACAAAGACTATCTCTTCCTCATTTTCATCCTCCTTCTAATTCACACCCTCAGATCTACTGGGCCTTACCACCTCTATTGTCACCCTTACACTATTAACAGTTTCCTCCATTATACTACCCTCGTTTCCCCTCCTCGAAGATGACGTTTCTTCGAAATCAGACGAGACTACAAACTTACTAGCATGAATAATTGGTTTAGAACGCATACTGAACTTACAGATACAAAGACATATTTTATCATTATTACTATGTTACAAACAGAACAAACATACCTACTTTTTACCCAGTCAACACGTCTATTTCCCTGAATCCCAGAACAAAAAGCCAAAATTAAAACATTTTAAAATTTCACCCTTCTTCTCCAGCAAACATACTTTCTCTCTCTAAAAACAATATATACCACAAATCTTGCATTACAGACTTTCTCTCATTATTTTCAAACTCCCCTGAAAACTCCAGTTTCTAAAATCGACTATACAGATTACTACATAACACAAAATACTTTCAAAATCAAACAGACAAAAGTTTTGTATCACCAACTTGTACTTATTGAATAATAATCCTCCGTTTTACCCGGGCGTCTCATCAAAAATGAGCGCTCCTACCGTCTCTCCGACAACCTTCTATCACCCGATGAAGATTTTTTCTCAAAATGCAATCAACACTCAAACGCCTCTTCTCCTTGACAGTGATATGCATACCATTTTTTTCTCTCTCTAAAACTGTAGATAATTTATGAGGGAGAGAGAGAGAAGTGTTTATACTCTCCCTCAGTTTTTGAAATGACGGCTCCTTCTGATACGTGCCGGTCATCCTGACTGTTACTGCAAGCACATCTTTTCATTTCACAGCATCATCATGACTTCTGTGATAATGTTTGCCACCATCACGTTTATCTCTGTTAGCTACCATTACCAACCCTACACTTTTTCTCAGCCCAATACCAAAAAGAACCAATCATCTTACTTATACTCTACCAAGATCGTACAACCATTCCTAAAATAACTCAAATTTCAAAATTCGAAGATATCCCTACTGCTGTTAAAATCCTACAGCTGTCATACATAATATCCATATACAACAAATATAACATAATACTTTATTCATCAGATCGAAATACCACATACTTTATTCTATCTCGATCTCTCATATTACATTTATTCAAAGCTCAACCACAGAATACTACCACAAAGCAGATTACTCTTAACAAAGTCTCATGACTACGAACTCACCGAGCTCCCCAGCTGCATCTAAAGAACCCCGATGGTTCAGTTGCCCACATAGAATCAACTCCCTATTTATCGCCCTTGCATCCCTTTCCACGATCTTATCGCACACGAGCTGCCGCACAGTTAGTTCTCGTACACAGGGATCCAAGATAGATTTGCAAAATATGTTGCATCAAACAAAGTGATCATGCTCGACACGTCTACCATCATCATCCAAATCAACCAAATTCAAGGGCCATTCCGGAAGTACAACATCATACGGCAAGTGACGAAAATAATATTTATGGAGTTCAGCAACCTTGATATGAAACCTGCCATCTGCCACCTGTTGCATACGTAGAGAGCGAGTCTACACCATGCTCGAACGCAACCACTCCAAGACAATACCAGTAACAACAACAAGGAATCTCTACTTATAGACGAAGGAAGATCTCCGCAGAATCAATCACCCCACATATTCTTCTCATAAAATATTTATTTGAACAACATAATATATATGCAGAATATCGTAACAACTCATTACCTCTTTAGCATAAAATATCCCCTCAGACGCGTATATGGTAACAGCCACGACGACACCTAGCCGAACAGTCCCACACACCATTCCATCTCAACCCTATTACATAGCTCGCATAAATATGAGACATCCAGTTCACACGAACAACTCGACCTGCTCTAAATTTTACCTCAACTCTCAATACTATTTTTTCCTTTACACCCATAAACATCTATTTCTCTATACTCCTATGGTACAAGCAGAAAGGAAAAATAACAAAGCTCGATTACACAGTATCATCATAACAGAAAATCTATATTTCATTCAGTTCAAAAATTACTATTAAAGAATACTTTACAAAAGAGACTTTACAGATTACTTTAATTTACATTAAGTATTAGCTCAAAACTCATTTCCTGGGACAAACAGTTCACAGACACATCAGAACCCAAACTTTGATCGCATGCTACAAGATGCACGGAAATTGGAAAACCACTTTCACAGAGGAAAGATCTTCTTTATGGCCAAAGAACTGTGGTCCATAGAAGAAAATGATCCTCTGCATCCTTCTCACTTCCCCGCATGCTAGAGACAGAGAAAAGGGCATTTTCACAGATGAAAGATCTTCTTCATGGCCAAAGAACTATGGTTCATAGAATAAAATGACCCTCTGCATCATCCTCACTTTCCCGCATGCTAAAGACAGGATGAAGGCCTCATTTCTTCAACAAGACCCACTCATTAGCAGGATATCACCGAGACTCCCTTGGCTGAACGCGTGCTGCTTCTTCTTCAGTTGTAGCAGCTTCCCTCGCCAGCAAGCGAAGACCGCTACGATGTTTCGCCTTCGATGTCACCAAGTAATAAAAACATACCATTTGGTAGTAATCATCATCTGCCTCCATCACTTGTTCATAAGACATAGGATGAAAAGTGGGAGACACAGGATTTGGAGTAGGCAGATGCAGCGGTTGATAACCAAAATAACTGATACACAATTCCTCCATCTTCCTCCGGATCCTAGACTCTCAGGTCTGAGTTCTAGTCGTCACCATCAATTACCACTGAGGCAAAAAATAGAGACAAAGGGTTTGCTTCTCACAACTCAACTCTGAGTACCGTTTATACACATATCAGCATTCAAAGTAGACTCTACAAATTCCTAACGTCAAATAAATTCCTCATGCACCAATATTTGACTTCAGTAACTGGTTCTAGTAAACCCAACAGACACCAACAGAGATTCATGAACTAACATTGGAAATGAAACCCCAATATAACTACAATATTTATTGACACTTCTCAACCAACACCACTCGCCTATAATCATTATCATATTGTTGGCTGAGAAAAGGCGGTTGTAGTGGCTTATTCCGCATCTCGAACTCATGCTTCATCTTTGAACTACAAACAAACTTTTGACCCCAACAAAAAGAACACGTGACACATACAGTATGAACTTATCAACCAACACCACTTACCCCGGACAGCCCTCATGCTATTAGTTGAGAGCTATCTTATAATAGCTTATTTAGTATCTCGGACTCAGACTTCGTCCTTGATCTCATCAGTATACAGGAAGTATGACCAAAGACGTAACCAACTCTACTCAGTTCGAGACGTCGCTTTTGACCTCTGTACCAATGTTTCGACCTACAAGAAGCATACAGTCAGTAATAGAGCCGTTGAACAGCAGTAAAAGTTAGAATATTACATAACCTGGTTAAAGAATATCCCACACTCATTTTGTAACGTCCATCATTAAAGAACTTTATGGTCATCAAACGGTCATATTAGAGAACCTATAAAAAGACCTGGAGGGCTACAAATATGGGACAAAACGATCACCATAGAAAAGTTCTTACTCTATCATCCTATATTTTAAAATTGTTCCTTGTAATAGACTAGAAATCTTAATAAGATCATCGCTATCTCAATATCCTCAGGAAAGGTCATGGTTTTCAACCAATTCAAAAAACTTCCACGCTAAACAGTCTTGTTGATTATTGTCTATTATTCTTGAACGCTTTAAAATATATTTGGCTTAAAGCCTAAGTCCGTATCCCGGAATTAGGCTATTACAATAAGGAGGCCCAAAACTTCTTGCACGATTTATACGAAGGCACTTGCAGGTCTCATATGGGAGGATGATCTTTAGTAAATAGAGCTATTACTCAAAGAGTTTTTTGGCCTCAAATGAAAGCTCAAGCCATCAAATATGCCAGCAAGTGTGATGCCTGTCAATGACATAAACCCAAAATTTGAGCTCCGACTTTAGAACTTCATTCTAGCAAAGTTGTTTGGCCATTCAAAAGGTGGGCTCTCGATCTCGTAGGAGAATTCCCAAATTCACCGAGAAAAAGGAGATACCTCCTAGTAGCACTGGACAACTTCACCAAGTAGGTAGAAACAGTTCCTTTGAGTCGAACACACGAAGACGAAGTCATCAAATTTAAATGGGAAAACATTATCATACGGTTTGGCTGCCCTCACATCATCAGGATAGATAATGGACCACGGTTCATTGGTTTAAAGGTGGTCAACTTCCTCCATCAACATAACATCATTCACCCTCCTTCAAATCCGCATTACCCACAAGGAAATGGTCAGGCAAAAATTACCAATCGTACTATAGTCGACGGGATAAAGAAACGGTTGATAGAAAAAGAAAAAAAGGATAATTGGGTGCAAGAATTACCACACGTATTATGGTCATATAGAACAACACCTCAAGTGTTAACTGGATGTATACCATTCTTGTTAGATTACAGTACCAAATTAATCATCCCCACTCAATATCATCACCCAATACGTGATCATGTAATAACAGATGAAGAAAATGAGTTTCAGTTGGCATGTAACATGAACTGGATCGACGAAACAAGTGACAGAACAATAATAAACTTGAAAAGGTACCATCAGGCTTTAGAAAAGTCAAACAACAAGCGCATTCAGAATAGAGAGTTCAACATTAAAGATATCGTCCTACAAGAGGTACCAAGACACATAAAGGAGTTAAATGCTGGAAAACTTGTAGAAAATTGGGAAGGACCATTTATTATTATCGACAAAAGCGGCCTCGACTCTTACAACCTTGTTACATCATATGGAGATTGAGTCCCCAATCCTTGGAACACAAGGAGATTGAAGTTGTATCGCAGATAGCAACCTATCATAGTTTACATTATACTATTTCTTATATTTTTGTACGCCGTTTTTACATTAATAAAATACTTGTGTTTGACCGACCTACATTTTTATTCATACAATACTTTTCTACTATCTCATATCTACCATACATACATAATACATCTACTATATTACAGATATACAATGGGTTCATCCCAATCCTACTACTACATTACAGATCAGTTATTGGTTCATCCAATTCGATCTTCTAATACATAACAGATCGATTATTGGTTTATCCAATTCTACTACTATATTACATATCAGTTATTGGTTTAGCCAATCAATTTTCTCATACACAATAGGTCAGTTATTGGTTCATCCAATTAGATCTACAAATACATCACAGGTCAGTTATTAGTTCACCTAATTCGGCCAACAGATTACATACTTCAAAACCACAATAGGTTCATCAAAGTTCGACACAAATATCTATTATACACATAAATCCCTAATTCTATTATCAGACCACAAATTTCTCTACAACATTACCCTTTATACTCTATCTACTATATCTCAGGTGATAAAGCAAAAGTAACTCGCTTTTAATCAATACCAACGCCCCTTAATTTTGAAGTTCAATTAGAGCGTCCATCACATGAACTTTCTCCAAATTCCGAAGATGGCAGAAGCATCCTTTCTGGTGCCTTTGCAACAACAATTACTCTTCCTTCATCCCATATGTTCTTAGTAAGCACGCCAATTTTCAATATAATGCGATCTATGTATTCTGCCCGTACTAGCTGCATTTCACACTTCACACCATTTTCGATCATACTGCCATGAATCCTGTCTCTTTCTTTTTCAAGTCTCTTCATCTTAGATACAAAGAAGGTAAACACTATTGGCATTTCTTTATCATACACCTCATTTACCTTAAGTTTACCCATGTCAGGCACAACGAGCTCTGCAATCCTCCCCCTCGCCTCATTTAGCAAACTTTCCAATTTTTTATAACGATCCACTACTAGAGCATTCTCCTCAATAGAAATTTTATTACGTGTTTCCATCACTGTCATAAACTCATCCATTTGTCCCAACATCGCCAAAAATTCTTCCATGACAAACTGGTCATGGCACCTCTGATCAACCTCTATGCTAAGATCCCGTTGGCCTGTCACAAGGTCCGCCCCTAATTTTTTATTCAAACTAGTCAGCTCCTCTACTGTCATTCGAAACCCCATAAGAGCTCATTCCAACACTTGAACTACGTTCTCTAAGTTCCCTATCCTAGCCCAATAAGTTTTCACCAAATCATTATGTTTCTTGTTAACCTCCTCCAAATCCCTTTCTTTATTTTTAACAATATTTTACATTCCTTCAAACTCCCTGGCTCGCTTATTTGCCTTCTTAACAGAAGCTCGTAAACCAACTAACTCCGCCTCTAACGTATTAATCTGAACTTGAGAGCACTTAACACCTTCCTCTTCTTTCTTTAACATAGCCAATAACTCTGTCAGTTTAGCTCACGCATGTATTAATTCCGCCTCTTGCTTGGTTACTGGTTCAGCGACATTACTTATGTGACAATGAGCTTTCTTAATGTACGACATCTTTTTCTTCACAACCTCATTTAACTCTACCATTTTCTCTTGTACTCTTGCTAGTTCAGCCTCCTTTCTTACTATTTGTTCAGTTAAACGACCCACAGTACCTTACCCCTCAATCATCCTCAACTCTATTTTTGCATTTAACTCCGAAGCATTTTTTAATGCTTCACGATGCCAGTTCAACATGCGCAGTACCTCAAACTGACATTGAACCTCTTTTAGTTCGACCTGCATCAACAGTTTAAATTTGCATACAAAATAGTTCATACATCAAAACAGTTTACATATCATCACAATAAATCATAGTTCACAATTTCACTCACAAATATTGTGTACAATCGATCTTACGACAATAAAATACCTGTGTACGATCGATCTACATTTTTATTCAGATCTATTCTACCATCACAAACATAACACATCAATTTATTATCAAAATAGTGCACAGATATCTAATGCATACCCAAGGTTTCAGCAACATAGTTAATCTACTTTCGTTCCCTCGAACTATTAGAAGACTGCCCCCTATTCCCCGATCGTCTTGACCTTTCTACTTGTACGTCTACAGGTGCAACGAAGGTTACCACCTCCTGCTGGAGCTATCTATGTCGTAACCGAGGTATAAGACCATTGACCTTCCCCTCGTCCTCCTCTGAAAATTTTTGTACCGGTCTAGGAGCTACTCTTTCGATACCTTTTTCCTCCTCATCCCTCGTAAACCACATATTTTTAGCCTTTTCATTCTCAACATCGAAATCTTTCCCACAATCCATAACGTAATTCCTAAATTCGTTCTCCACTCTTGCCAACTCTCCCCCATAAAACTCAATCACATTCTCTATATGACGTTCATGGTCCATTTGAGCTACGAACTTATGTTTCTTCAACTGCATATGCGATATATGCAGACGCTTATGTGTATCCTTATACAATACACCCAAAACTTTTAACTCCTCTTTAATCTTCTTTTTGACAGTTATTAATTTCTTATGCCAGTTGATTTGCCAAAGATGTATTTTGTTCTGTATATCACTTCAGTATGTTTTGCAACTTGTTTAACTCACCATCTAACTTTGCTTGCACCACTCTCTATTCTTTATTTATTTAGAAAAACAAAATCCTTATTGATCTTCAATCCTATACAAAGCTAAGAACATCAGGTAAGGGACCTACGTCACCCCATATAATAGACACACTAGCTCAAACTGAATATTTTTTCCCCTCTAAGCTATGATGATTACGTACTTCTTGAGCTAAAACCTAACTCGAGCTGGATCAGGTACTACCCACCTTTCTCTTAAAAGCTCTACATATGCCTCCTTTAAACCCTGATCACTATCTACTTTGGCCTTAAAATACAGTGTCAGAGTTAACAAAATCCCCTGACACTTGGCTTTGTCACTTGTATCAGCAAAACAAACCAAGTCTTTAGACTTTTGTAAAAGTACAAATCTATCCTCTTCTTTTCTCAAAACATCATCCCTTTCTATTTTTATTTTTGCATATCTACACTGTAGGTCATATAGTTCTTTAAAAAAAACTGAATTAAATTTAAACTGCCTTATCTCATATTCAGTTTTATTTAATACATGTTGAATATGAGCCACGAAGTCCTTCGTTCTACTCAACAATCTCTCCATTGTGGTCATAGTTTTTCTCAACCGCTCTATCTCCTACACAGATTACAAATTTTTTATTATCAAACAAACATTCAAACAAGGCACAACTATCAAACTTTACAATTTCAAAGCACACAGAAAACAGTCTTATCAAAGTTAAAATAGAATGTAATAGTTCAAACAGGGTTCCACAAAATGATATTAATTATTCTTGTCAATCTCTACCTCAGACGGTGGCTCCCCTCCAGCACCAACAACTTAAACTTGCTCAACTTGGGAGTGGGGTACATTTACTGGAGCAGCAATATCTTCAACCAGTTCATCTTTTGCATCCGAAGAGAAAACTATCTCATGTTACTTACCTTCTAGACCAAGAGTAATTTCGGCCTCGATTAACCTAAAATGACGATATGATTGGATCAGATTGTCTCTACCAACCCTCACCATCGCCAAAGCTTTCTCCAGGGTCTTTTTCTCCTTCTTGAGCTCCTCACTGGCCTCCTTCAACTGGGTTATTTGAGTATCAAACTTCTATAAAATCTCTAAATACTCCTAGTTTTTCTTCTCAATAAACTTTGTGACCCCTTTCACCAGCATAGAGAGCTGCCAATACAATAAGCAGAGTCATCAATGGATATCTCAACCACACTACAACAAACAAAGCATATTAATACATACCTGTATTGTCTGTTATTGAATCACAACTTCGAGGTTCCTCGGATTAGTCCCAGCCATAGTAAAACAACCTTATTATACTTCCCTCGGCTTAGCCATAGCTTTAGCCTGAGTTTGGCCACTAGCTTCGACCTCATGTTGTTTCCTTTTTTGAAAAGTCTTTTCTATCACTTGTGGAACGACCTCACTCACTGTCTGCTGGTTCACAGCATCTGAGATAGCCAGCTTGTCACCCTTTTTCCCTTGGGCCGCCTCTACATCAGAATGAGAAGATTCTTGCAGCGTTCTTTTTACCCTATGGAACTTCCGCGGACCGCTGGAACTCCCTAGCGGATGTGGGAGGATACCAGTCAAATTTACAAGAGGACGAAGGTCCATGACCACAACCTTCTCAGTACCTTCTTGACCATCCATAGCTTGTTTTTTATGAGCTCGTTGAACCTTTAGAATTTTCAAGCCCACTCTTTTATCCCTACGGATATTCAATTCCCCAAGTACTTGCTTCAAATCAAGTTGTTCATGGGCTACGCAGTCAAATAAACTCTATTTTTCAATAACGACTTTTGGGTCAGGACCTGAGATAAAATCAATGAGATGATTAGAAGCTCGTAGACAAATAGATGCTCAGTCAAGATACCAGAAGTTACTTACTCTGATTACAATATTTAAATTTTAGTTCGAGCGTTGGTTTATCTGGAACCTGCATACAGTTACCACTTACACATACAAGATGGTCGTTCCACGGTTTACCAGCAGATTTGAAATAAAAAAAACTTCAGCCTAGAAAAATCACTAAACAAATAACGACTCCTACGAGCTGTCACATACTATTTCAGTACATTAACTGTAACGAACTGCTTAGCAGTTCCATTCTCTCTCTACCTCTTATTCAAAACCTCGCACACCCTCATCATCTCATAGGCATTCACATTTAGTTGCATGGGACAACACTAAAATACATTCATAACCCCTTTTTGAAAATAAGTTAAAGGTATCCTAAGACCATATACCACTTGGTTTAGATAACACAGAAGCTCATCATTCGAGCCTAACATACCATACCCATTATAGTACGAATTGCCTATATCTTCCCCAATTCCTCTCTTCTCCTTCTACAGATCCAGATTCGACACTTGATAATGTACCTTTTCCCCCTTCTCTCGTACAAAGGTCCTAAGCCACAGGCCTTACTCCATTACATAATCCCCCCACTTTCCTGTTAACTTCTTTTTAAATTTCAAAAATTATTTCCCTATATCTACTCCTTCTGAATATATGTAAAATGTCACTTCTTCCACCCCTGCTTCAATATTCTGTCATCCTATATCACCAATTTCCATGGGCACCTCAGCTACTTCCCTACCATCTACGGTCTCTTCCATGTCTCCACAATCATCCCCTCTACCTGACGAAGACGTTTTCTCTGAATTGGACGAAACTACAAATTTACAACTAGGTCTTACGTTTTTAGAACACATACTTGACCTACAGGTACAAATAATTATTTATTATTTACTCTGCCTTTATGGTCACATGATATTCCACACATACAGCAAATAAAAACCTCACCCATAATTACTTTCTCCTTACTACCCAATAAATATTTTTTTTAAAAATTTCCCCCAAAAATAGAAACTCAAAATCAATTTTCCCACTTCTCCTACAAAAATAGTTACAATACACAGAGCTTCTGCAATATTCACAAATACCGGTAAACAATCCTTTTTAATCCCCTTCATTCTAATATTTCCCATATCCAATCAGTAACAAACAAAAGCGATTAACAAAACAGCAAATACACAAAATACCATTCACTTTAAACGTAACAAAAAAAAACAAATTTACTCACCTCTACTAGAAGATCCACAATCTTCTACTCTACCCATAACTTTTACAAAGGTTGAATGATTATGCTACTTTTCCAACAAATGCCTTTCACCAGACGAAGCTTTTGTTACTGCGGGATTACGCTCAGAACTCAAACGTTTTCACTCTCTGGAAATACTGATTAAACCATTTTTCTCTCTCTATAACTATAGATAATTTATGAGGGAGAGAGAGAGAGACGAGTTTTTATACTCTCCCTCAGTTTTTGAAATAACGGCTCATTCAGACACATGTCGATCACCCTTACTGCCTCTACAGGCATGTCTTTTCACCTCACAGCATCATCATTACTTCTAGGATAACGTGTTTTGTTATCACATATGTCTCTCACTTCAGCCATTAAACAATTTAGTTCCTCATTCCCAAGAAAATCTACACGATCCCTTACTTTGCTTACACTCAATCAAGTTCGTACCATAATGTACGTCATTCCTATTAATAGCAAATATTCAAAATTTAAAATTATCTACACAGCTGTTGTTACCAGACAGCTATCATCTATCATAATCGCCCCATAAGCGGCTTAACGAACGCATTAGTCATATTTTTCAGGTTATAGATTCAATCTAAATTTTATCCTAAATTTAACATATAACAAACACAGAACACTGCAAACATATTACTTATTCATTTTGACCTATAGAAGTTCAAGTTTATATTCAAATATAGTTATATTTAAAGTAGCCCGGGGGATTCAATTCACCACTTGGAATTATCTCCCTCCCTGCGACCCTCTCATCCTCTTCAACCAGTTTATCCAGTGCGATCTCTCGAACAACATCTTCTCGCAGGGTCTTATCCCAAAGTAAAGCACGGAACACATCACACCATAAATAACGATCAAACTCCACGGGCCTACCTTCGTCATCAAAACCGTCCAACTGCAACGACCACTCTGGTAGCACAATATTATAAAGTAATAGGCAAAAATATCGTTCGCAAAGTTCCACCATCTTGATGCTTAGCCTACCTTCTGCTGCATGTCGAGCATGCTGAGAACGCGTCCTTACCATGGCAGCCTCTAATCAACCAAAAATAGGTTTTTTCATGCAGAAGAATACGATGAATAACACTCAAGGATCAAGATCTTATATAGCCAACATGTAGTTCTTTTTGTACACCACCAATATCACCGACCAACCAGTTTTTAAGGGACGATATATTCTACAGGAACAAATTTTTAGCAACAAGGATATTGGCAGATTTTTTGGTATATTTTTGGACAACTCATTCTTGCCATCCTAAGAAGTATATTATACATGGATATTATTCCTCACGTGCTTCGTACAAATGACGCATCCGAAAAAATAGAGCTCGCACATAATAAAGCAGTTCAAGTCTGTCCAAAAATAGCTTCAACCAAGATACTATAGCACATAAATATCCTTTACCCAACTACATCAAGGCATTTTCCAAAATAGTTTGACAAACTTCTCCAAAGGACGCCGTCAAATCACAGAATATTGAATTACAAAGAAAACATCCTCTATCACCAACAAAGGATACTTATAGCATGCCAGCAACATACTTTGACTCCTAAAAAGTTAAAAGGGTACCGTTCGTTGGAACTCTAACGACCTGGTTAACGAAAGTAAGAATATTCGGAATGACAACTATGCTGAATACCATTGCATAATTCCAAGGTGACAGATCAAAAAGTCTACAAATAGTTCGTACAATACAGTTCGATGAAAGCATTCTCAAACTTGCCTAATACATTTCAACAACCCACCCACATACCAATCATATCTCAAGCATTATTTATACTTACAGATTATGATAACTTCATCTTACACTCATTCCGCATATGTGTTAATACGTATCCATTACCATCAGCCATAACTAACAACCCTAAGCTCATGCTCGAAAGTTATTTGAGTTTGTCTTTCCAAAGCAACCTCATTGCATTTTGACCATCTCTTTTTCGAACTCACTTACACAATCTCTCAACTATTTTACATACATCAAAATTCCTTCGCAGCTCGATAATTTTGTTTCAGCACATCACTTCTACAATAGATTGATGTCTTGTAGCTCGCTTTAATTACCTTCTTTCAACTTGACACAAGTACCTGCCACACTTAAATATCTCTAACAGGTCAATTCGTGCTATACAAAATTATGTTTTTTAACATATTTTTGACCTACAACAATCTTTTGCGTTATTTCCACTTTCTATCATACACAATTTGATCTATCAACATTTCGAATTACCATTCTCATTTATTAGTTTGCATTATCAAACAAGGAATCACATCAGTATGCTAAACATATATTTTTTAGTTTGAGTTGCAATACTCATTTGGCACAAAAAAGAAATTCCCATTAGCTCGAATATTTCTTACAGAATAATTTTTCACAACTTTCCTGCAGATCGATCTACAGGTTACATTATATCAGTTTACAACTTAAAACACTTCTGCAAGAAAAATCAAGAAAACGGTTGTAATAGAGCCTGAATCAAAAGATTGGACGCAAATTTTCAATCTCTGTCTCCACCGCCATCGTCTCTTCCACCGTAACCTCCATCACCTTCGAGTGGCAGAGAAAGAAAAATAATTCTACTATTATAAAATCTACTCACTAACAGGGTAACGGCGGGACTTCCTTGGATGAATACCAGCTACCTCGTCTGCCTCTGTAACCGCCTCCTCTACCAGAAGACAAATACCGTCCCTACGCCCCTGCCCCGACGTCACCATATAGTGAAAGCACACCATTTAATAGTAATCGGCATCCGCCTCATCTACCTTTTCATACGTCATACCTTGGTAAGTAGGACGCACATGAATGGGTGTATGAAGGTCAAGGGACTGGGTCCCAAAGTATCGAAACCGCATCTCTTGCACTTTGGCAAGAACCCTAGCCTCGTGAGATTGACGTATGGTGGTCACCATCTTCTCAAACAAAATAGTTGCAGAGACAATGCTTGCAGTAGATATGGAAGAAAGAAAATACTTGACAAATAATAACTGCCACTGCAAATCCCAGCAGTATTTATACTGTAACTCCATTCAATACTGCGATCCAAATTCCCAATGTCAGAATAAATTCCAATGCAGCAATCTTGACCAAAGCTATTAGTTCTAGGGAACCCCACAGCCACAACGGATATTCATAAAGGAACATTGGAAATGATCCCCAAATATTGAATACAACATTAATGATGCTTCTCAACCAACACCACTCGCTTGTAATGTTTCTCGTGGGCGGTTGTAATGGCCTATTCCGGATCTCGACCTCAAGTCTCAGCTTCGACCATCAAACATTTACTCAACCTCGTCAAACATACGATTACTTGACACATTTATGGCACACTATGAAGCAGCTATAAAGAAGGGTTTATTTCTCGTTCTCGACCTAAGCCTAGATATCGATCTCCACACCAACAGTTCGATTCAACGAACAATCAAAGTCATTAAAGAAGCCGTTACAAAATAGAAGGATCAGACCGTTACGCAATCAGTTCAAAGACTCATCAAAATCATATTGTAACGTTCGTTATTAAAAGTAATAATGGTCGTCAAACGGTCATATTATAAGACCTATAAATAGAACCAACGAACTACAGATTAAGGATAGAGAATTATATCCAGAAACTCTACACAGAACTATCTAGAGTAATATTTGTAATAGCTAGTCATCATTAATAATATCTCTTTCTAAAATCCTCAAGAGAGGTCGTGGTTTTTAACCTATTCAAAGGTTTTCCACGCTAAATCTCGTGTTAACAATTACTTGATATAGCTCTAATTATCTTTGGTGTGAGAGACTAAGTTCGATATACGAAATTAGGCTCTTACAGTTACGAAGATTTGTCAAAAGTGTTTTGTAAAGTACGTCATTAAGATGAGATAGTGGTCATTAACAACGGCTATAATATGATACCTATAAATAGAGACAAATAAGAACAGATAGAGGGGGGATTCTTTCTATCTAGAAATACTAAGCAAACACTGCCCTGAATATTAATTGTAATTCGTAGTCACAATATCAATAATATTATTCTTTTCAAATCCTATCAAGAGGTCGTGGTTTTTATCAATTCAAAGATTTCCACGCTAGTTCTTGCGTGTTCGTGTTTATTTGTTAGTATTAGTATTCTTATCATCTTTGATGTGAGAATTAAGTTCGAATCCCAAAATTAAGCTCTTACAAATGTCATCATTTCGCATATCCGCTGACCTCTTAAATCACAAAGACAAATTAGTAAATTTAATGGGTTACTTAACTAATAACAGAACGTAAAGCAAACATGAGAGATGAGAGGAGAGAAAGATGGATAGCTTAGCTTAGCTACCTTCATACCTACACCTAACTGTCAACTCTTGTTCCACACGTTTAATCATTCCCTCCTCGGACTATATGTTTATTTTTAACTTAAATACGTTACGCCCCTTCAACCATACACGTCCATTAAAACGTGCTATCCTCCTAATTATGTGGCGGCCACCAATATTTAAGCTAACTTGTATGTAATGCACCGTGTCACACAAAAAAACTTAATTATACCATTAACAAATGTGATTCTGACGGTGGTAGTAACTCCAGCTCTAATAGTTGCTGTTAAAAAGCTGATAGTTGGTAGAAGAGTTGAACACATTTATGTGTCCATTCGATTGAGTACCATGTGCTTTTGTCTTTAATTGACTGCTGGTGCTGGTAGCTTTGGTTACCATATATGAGCATTTGGTTATAAGATCATGGGATTTCGGTACCATTGTGTTGGCCGTTCAAAGCACAAACATTTAGATCGATAGGGTAGCAATATAAAGTAGATCATAATGTGGCGAAAACGTGCTCACTCCTCATAATAATGTGGCGCATACTAAAAGAGGTGTACGTGGCAGGTCCCTGCTGGTTGGATGAGACTTTTACCGAAAGGCAATCGAAACACCACGAGAACAAGTATTGTTGCTAGGTTGGTTGGATAGCGTGTAACAACAATCTAAAAGAGGAGAGAGAAAGCGACGAATCTAATCTGTTTTAATGATTGGCTTACTTGGAAGCCACGCATCTGATCCTCTTTTTAGAATTGTTAATGCCACATTCCTTCCTTTCAACCTTGATGCTTACATTGATCGGACGAATGGTGTTTTTGACCCGCCATTGTAGTAAATATGTCGCTCAGGGCATGATGACTTTCGCTTGGGTTAGTTGGTTGTTAATGCCTATATAAGAGATTCCTTTCATGCATTTTTAGTGTGTGATTCAACATTATTTTGGTAGGCCTAGTTGTTATTTGGCGCTTTACTTGAAAACAAAAGGCATAGTGAAAATTTTCCAGTGGTAATATCAGCCGACCTTCTTTGCTTGCTTTTCTTACAACTAGAATCCACCTGTATTATTGTATTAGTTAAGATTCCATTTGGGTGGTTAGTTACAACGTCTCTTACTTGCTCTTTGCTTTGGATTGATCCCTAACACTAACTTCTTCCACTACTACTCCTCCCCCTCCCCCTCCCCCTCCCTACCAAACTCCTCCTTGATAATTTCAACCTTTATCCCATTTTATATTGGTCAAAATTTTAATGAAGGTACTAATTTTTACATTATGCACTCATCTCTATCTATAAGTTTTGGATAGCTAAAATAAGTTTCAAACTCCGCACACACAAAATTACAAGAATGGATCAAAGTTTAGTTTAGAATATCCATTTCTTCAACCTTCACTAACCAAAAAAACTTAATATTCGAGCACGTGACTCTATGTGTTTTGATATTATTGGAAGCCAAGTTAGTTACCGCCGTCCAGACGGCCAAACCTGTCGACCCTCTCTATACTTTTGACACCTGGCACATTCACATTAGACAAGTCGTTATTGGAGAAAAAAATTTAAAAGTTTGGACAACAAAGCAAAGCTTGTTGTATTAAAGTATTTCTATTTTCTCCTCTCAACTAAACAAACCAACTCATCTCACCTCCTTCCTTTCTCTAAAACTCTCTCATTCTCTTCAAACTCCATATCTTTATAATGGATTGGACACGAGGGAAGACCATAGGCCGCGGCTCGTTTGCTACGGTATCTGCTGCTTTGGTTCACAGGACAGGCGAGGTGTTTGCGGTGAAATCGGTGGAATACTCAAAATCGGAGTTGTTACAAAGGGAAGATAAAATTTTGTCTTCAATTAAGTGTCCACACATAGTTAGCTACAAGGGTTGTGATGTTACTAATGAAAATGGAAAAAATATGTATAATTTATTCATGGAATATGTTTCCGGGGGAGCGGTAAGCGATGTAATTCAAAAAAGTCTGCTAGACGAGTTTACGATCAAATCTTATATGCGGTCGATAATTCTTGGGTTAGAGTACCTTCATTTGGAGGGATTAGTGCATTGTGATATTAAGGGTAGTAATATATTAATTGGATTGGATGGCGCAAAAATTGCTGATTTGGGTTGTGCCAAGTGGATCAATGAAGGTAAGGAAATGCCTATTTCCGGCACACCCTTGTTTATGGCGCCCGAAGTTGCTCGCGGTGATGATCAAGGATTTGCAGCTGATATTTGGGCTATTGGGTGTACGGTGATCGAGATGGCAACGGGACATCCACCTTGGGTGGACGTAATCGACCCGGTTTCCGCTCTCTATCGGATTGGTTTCTCGGGGGAGGTACCGGAGTTCCCGAGCTTTCTTTCTAATGAAGCTAAGGATTTTTTGAGTAACTGTTTGAGAAAAGATCCTAAGGAGAGAATGACAGCTACCCAACTTCTTAAACATCCTTTTCTTGATTCTCACTCAAAGCAAATCCAGAATCTGTTTAGGCATAATTCTCCGACGAGCATTCTCGACTCCGATTTCTGGGACTCAATGGGAGAGACAGAGTCTCCCCTGAATCTGACCCACATTGGGTATTTGAATTCGAATTCTCCCATAGAAAGGCTTAAGAGGTTGTCATGTCCCATTACACCAAATTGGACTATTAATGATGATTGGGTCACTATTAGGTGCGAACAACATGCCATCGCAACGACTAGTGGGTCGGATTCTGTCTGGGTCAGTGACGACGAAGAGGCGGAGGAGTTATATGAAGGCTCTTCTGATGAGTTGGTGAATAATTATTTTAGAGATATAAACAGTATTTGTTCAATTAGTACTAGTAGACGCGATTGTAATAGTTTTAGTAGGAGAGACTTTGTTAGATCTAGCAATGTTACAAAACATGAACATTTCATGTTATCATTTAGTACAATTCTTTTAGAACTTTAAATCAAAGATTTCTCTCTTTTGAAATTTTGTGATTTTTTTTTTTTAAATTTTGGAAGCAAGTTTTGTGGTGATGATAGTAGTCCGTGAGCGCGCATTGCCAGCATGATAAAAGTCTTTTTTGGTGATGGGGTCGTCGGTCACGTTGTGTGTGAATTGGAGAGAGTTTTGGTAAGAGAATGTGTTTGTTGAACTTACGAAAGGTCAACCAGTTTGGGGTGTCATAAAGAGCATTCGCAGCACTAGGGGGTAAGTTGAAACTAGGACAAAGGTCTCAACCGACCATTCCCAACTCGACCCAGAGCAGTGGATGCTCCGAGTCTCATATTTGGCCTATTTTTTTATTTTATTTTTTTCCAGAACCCGTTGAAGAAGAAGGCGAAGAGGTTTGAGCATGTTTTTTACATTGGAAATGATTTTATAGATATATGTTAACCAAATTCATCTATGAGAAAAAAAGCTTCGAGCTCTGCTTGGTATGCCCGGGAATACCTCCACAAATGATGGAATTTCGTTTAGTTCTCTTGATCCAACTGTTGAGCATCCACATAAGTCTCTTTTTCATAGTGAGTGCTTTTTTAGGTGTTTTACATCAAACCAAACACTAAGTATAAAATAGACTCCCTATTTAAATGAGCCACATCACACAATTAACTGCTTAAACTATTTTAAAGTAGCCATGCAAAAATTAAATTTTTTAACATTTTTTCTTTACTTTCCACATCAAAAATAGCGTAGTCTTAGAGCATCCACATCAGCCTCTCTATACTATGGAGTACTTTTGAAGAGTTTCAATCCAACTTTGATGTTGTGGATGTAGCAGACTCCCTACAAAAAAGAGCCACATCACACAATTAACTATCTAAACCACTTCAAATTAATTATGTTTAAAAATAAGAGGCAAAAAGTTACATTTTTTTAACTTTAAACCTCTAAAGTAACTTTACACGTAATAGAAGAGTCCTATGTGGCTCACCAAATATTTCTCTAGACTTTCAATACTTGAGGAGAGAGAGAAAAAAATAGGGATATGGACTCTTATATTACGTGTAAAGTTACTTTAATGTGGAAAGTAAAAAAAAAAGGTTACTTTTTGTCTCTTATTTTTAAACATAATTAATTTGAAGTGGTTTAGGTAGTTAATTGTGTGATGTGGCTCCTTTGTGTAGGGAGTATGCTATATCCACAATATCAAAGTTGGGTTGAAACTCTTCAAAAGTACTCAATATTATAGAGGCTGCGGTGGATGCTCTAACAGTTGGAACTTGGAACAAGGCATAGACGGGATTCCAAACATTGCCTAGTTTAGTTAATTCAGTAGCCAGTGATTGTCCAAATCACCAAAAGTGTTTCAGGTCACAAACATTTTCTAGTGTACCAAGTGGAACCATATAAAGGAGAAAATCTAATTAGGAATCTCAAAAAATCATATTGTTTTTGCCTTCAGCAAATTAAAGACAAAAGATCAATGCCGACTTGACCTTGTCAACCCAGTTTGACCAGGTAAATCAACTGTTAGACAAGGGGAAGAGTCGATCGACAACTAAGTCAATGTACATATCTCATAACTTCTTGATGCTTCTTGCGTTCTTTGCCTAATACGACTTTTGCTTTATGTTTCAAATGCATTTCCAAAGCCTTTTGAAATATTTTCTTCTTCTTCTTCTTTATGTTTTGGCGGTCAAAGGCCTTTACAGGGCCACCGCTCTCCCTGACCTTTGGTTAGCTCCTATGTTCATACAGTTGACATATTTTTGTAAGCGATACAGTTGACTTTGCTAAAACATATCATGCATGCATGCATTAGAAACATTTCAACTATGAATCTGTGAAAGGTACACAATGTTAGTACCTTTCTGATTATTACCTTGATAATTTAAACATGTTATTTTAAATTCGATTAATAAAATCGCCTTTTTCGCTATATTTTGGGGATGAAAACGTGGATTTCCAAGTTCAAACAATGAATTAGAAAGCCGCTGCTACTTCATCTCTGGAGCAAGTTAAGGAGTCAAAACGCCTTTTTGGGCCGTCCATGGACCAACATATTTTTTTGGTTTTTGTTAGCACTTTTTAAACGGTTGACTTGTATATTTGTAAGTAAACCATTTAGCAATTCAACGTATAAGTTCATATTGCAAACTTGCCAACCGCCTAATTTTGATTGTTACCAGGTTTACTTATTATTATTTACAGTCTCTTTGTAAAAGGCAATTGAGGCACGCCTTTGAGCTAAATCTTTCCACCACTACGCATAAGGAAAACATAAATAAATCAGATTCATGATTGAAATAGATGTCTATGGGAACTAGAGATGCTCTAATGGGTGTGAGAGACAGTCATGATATAATTCAGTAATTCACCAATGATTCAAATTGGAAGATGTTCACTTAAAGCCTGAAACACAGAGATATGCCCTTCATCTTACAGAAACATCATATGTACGTAAAACATTTCCTTATGATTCATTTTTTTTTTACTCCCTTCAAAAGCGTCATGGTATTGTAGTATTGTAGTATTGTACATTTTACCATATCAGCAAAAATAATTACTTAAACTGTTCTGGATGAAATATTCGGTGACATAAAAGCATCCAATAATAATACACTATATCTTTTTGTATTCAACTCAGTAATGACTAATGTCAGTAAACGCTCGTAATATTTATATTTAATGTCAATAAGTTCTACTTGTGCAGAATCTGTTGATCAATCGGATGGATAATAATTACTAACTGGATACGCATTTTAGCAACTCAACAAGCAAGTAAGATACAAGAAGATGCACATTGTTCATCCCACAATTCACACGAGCTTGGGACATATCTGAGAGTTGCAAGCAACACTTCAGTAACCTCCTTCAACTTGGTTATTGCTTGTTGCTTGCTAATGCATGAAGATAAAGCAATCTGGTCCTTCACAGAACCACAACCAGAGTTCACATACTTGTCTTTTGTTGGGAGGCTGCAGTCCATAAAATCAATGTCATTGATGTTCTAGAATAAATGATAAAACCAGTTGTCAAGACAATATGGGTTGCCAGTTATGAAACATAAAACTTTGAAAATTCGTAGTTCTTTCCCTGACCTTTACTTTTCTGGGTTTGCTTTGATCTTTCCATATGGCTGACTTGTATGTACTATGTTTGAGTTTTATATATTTTTAGGCGATAAGGTTGACATTTTGCATAATTAAGGTATGGGACCATTTTTAGAAGATAATCACAACCTTCTTTTATCATTAGGAGCATAAAATTTTGAAGGTGTAGAAAAATTAATGAATAGGAAATTGTATTCTATATAAGTTGACGATAAAATAATTATTCTAAAGTAAAGTGAGCATATTGTATATAATCATCTATAATAAGAAAGGAATATGTTATTTTTTTATCGGGTTTCGGCCGTCCAATTCCGAGATGTAAGTAAATTTGGCAGAAAAAACGGTCCTGAGCCGTCGGATCCAAACATTTGTCCGAAAAAATCAATCTCAGCCGTTAGTTACACAATTAGATCTCGATGTTACTCGAATTAGGTTAATATCTATCATCCCGTACCATAGTATCGCCCTCTATCTAATCTTCTCCCTCTACAAACTCTCGATATCCTTCTTTTCTCTCTCTCTACAAAACAGTCTTCAATCGTTGCTTCAATCGATCTAGCAAAAACGACTTCAATTTAGAACAAAACAGTCTTCAATCGTTGCTTTGATCGATCTAGTAAAAACAAATTCAATTTTGATTTGTAAACATTGTTGGATTAAGAGCTCGGATTTGGATTTACAGAGCTCGATCTGGGAGTATTGAAACTGGGGAAAATCTCAAAACTAGGTACGGAAAAATCTCAAAACCAGGTCACCAACATATTATTTCTTCATTATCTTAAAACGAATTATTGTTCGAGTATTTGGAGAATCTTGGTATGTGATTAACCAAATGTGTGTTATGAATCTTTTGAACTTATTTTACGGAAATAAGTACTTCTTCTAAGTTTACAAGAAACTTAAGATAAACCAAAGTAAATTTCAAAGAATAACAAAAGATAAAAAGGGTAAATAAAAAAAGTAAGAGAAGGTACAAAAAGACTATATGGGTTAGGTATGTAAATCCACTGAAGTGTGTTTTATTATCAAGTTTCATGTTACTAGTATTAATACAAGGAAATAGAGGAATCCACATTCGCAATTACAAATATGGGATCCTGAGTATCCCATAATAATCATATCTAATTTTAAGCCGTGCGGTACAAATAATTCAACAAAGTTTAATTGAATAAGAAAATATGTACATTTAAAGATCACAACTTTTAATGTAAACAGGTGTAAGGTACAATAGAGAAGGGTAAGATATAAGTACCCATTATAACAGAGTAGCAAGTCCGTAATTCAGGCCGATTTAGAACTAAGCAACCAATGTCACAAGATGTTGAAGAGACAGGGACCCCAAATTTGCTAGTGGCCGTTTCCTTTTGCTTAAGATCATCAAGATAATGCTGATATAGATAAGAAGAGAATCCCCACAGAGCCATTAACATAGCCACAACCATCATCCCATTCATCTTTTCATGGAAAATTATCATAACAACAATAGGAACAAGGGGCAAAGACATGGTACTAATAACATTGAAGAAGAAAGAAGACACCACAAATATCAAACCCACAACACCAACAGAGCAAACTGCCAAGCAATAGCAGTTCAAACCAAAGTCATCACATAATAAACTCTTCCATTCTTAAACCCATCCATGATCCATCTCTTCTTTCAAACTACTCCATTCCCCACTTGCAAAAAGACCAACAGTAGAAGCACAAGCTGCAACCAGCGACGTATAGATTTGCATATCTAAGACTACTAAAAATGAGTTCGTCTTTAGCACTCTTTGAAAGGAAAGCTGCATAAGGGAAAGAATTAGGGAATAAGTGGCAGATGCCCCGAGCGTGCATATAAACCCAATCACGTACTTTCCATTAGAAACTCCACTTTGCTCTGTAGAATCAGTATTGACGGCAATAAGGGTGCCATATAAGGTTAAAATGGCTACAAAATTAAATATTAAAGTTGTAAATTTCTGAGAATTGATGAAGAAGGAGAATACTGCATTGAAGGCTAATTGGGTTCCACAAAGGAGAGAATAAGTGGATACAGGAAGATACAAGAGCTCAACTGAGTACATCATGTTATCGCCAGCAATGACTAAGCCAAGGGAATTATATATTAGACTGAGTTTAGCAATAGAAGGTTTGTCTAAAGGTACCTTTAAATTTCCCATTTTTTCTTAATTTTGTTGATGTTTTAGGATTCATAAGCTTCATTTTGTTAGTTTTAATCATACCCATTTGCTTTAACAATCGAAAAATGAAGTCTTTTAATGTAAGAATTAGAAGTAATTACTAAAGGGGTATTTTAGTTTTTGCCCCAGAGATTGTTCTAGACGTAATCTGGATTCTGTGATACAGAGCCAGAGGTAATATCTGTTGTCCGCTTCAAATGGTGTTTGAAATATTCTATAAATATTACAGCTTTGGACATAAAATCACTTAGGAAACTATAAACACCTCAAGGATTCAGTCGGGAGTTATGATCAGATTCCTACATTGCCACGTCAACTATAGTTCATGAGGGGCATTTGCATGATTTAATTTGAATGGGGTGCAAGTATGAAACATATGACTATGATAGGGTCCTATATAATGAGAAAATGCCAACCAAACAGACCCAAAGCTTAATTTGATAAAATTGAGAGATGTGTATACCTCAGAAGTCGATTCTTCCACAATTTGGGAGAGATGAAACCAGCAGCAATAGCAACATCAAACCAAAGCAACAGCAAGTATAACTGAAATAAGTAAAATCGAGAGATGAAACCAACAACAATAGCAACAACAAACCAAAGCAACAACAAGTATAACTGAAATATGTTCAAAGTTCGAGTTTGTTCTCTCTCCCTCTTGAAGCTTTGAAGAGAAAGAACAACACAGTCATGCTCTGACATATAAGAACCAAACACTCCATCATCTCCTTCTAAATTTGAATTTTTGATGCAGTTTTCTTTACATATCTTACAGTGGGTTTTAACACTATGATAGAGGGTTTCAATTGCTACTCAAAATAAGGATAGTGAAGGGTTTAATATGAGAAATCAAGGGGTTTGCATCAATCAAGTAATTAAAGGTATTAGGGGCTGAAAAACACCATTTTCAATACCTCCCTATCTATCTAAAATAATAAAAAAACAATCCATCTTTTTGCTTGGTTTCAGACGTCCATTCCACCGACGCGTACGACGAGGCGTGCTTTGGAAGGCTTGGATTATTTCTATGGTACTTCTATGCCGTGGAAATGATCTGGGCCATCCAACCCTAAATTGCTCAATTGGATGACAGTTTTGGGTTTAAACTCCTTTTCTTTCAACCTCCTCTATACAAATCTTTCTCCGATTCTCCTCTATTAATCAATAACTCCTCCCTATTTTAGTTCTAGAGCAAACCTAAATCGATTCCTATAAAAGATATTATTTCTTGCTCTGTTTTCTAATTACTTCATATAAATCCCTTGCGCTAAGTAGTAATCATGAAAGTAATCGAATATTTGTTTCATATAAGTTAGATTGATATTTGTTTCGTTTGATTTTGTGTTTTCTAGGTTTGATATTGACCTAATCGAGTGAAATTGGGTGTTTCTGCAGATCTGGTGAAATTTTGGTTTATTCAAAGTTTCAGTTTGATGAAACAATTGATGAGGGGATGGAACAAGCTTCCAGAGCTTTTGGAGGTCAAGAGGATTTGGGGTTTGTCATGAACCTGGGTATGATAATGTGCTCACTTCGTCTACTTTTATGAAGCTTAAAAGGTGTTTCTTCAATGGGTCTACTGAGAATTATGCAGGTGCTCTCTCTCTCTCACACCTTCTATATTTGACTTATAGACATGTTGGAGTATCATCTTAGCTTCCTATCATCTCCTATTTTGTGTATGAACTTCATAAATAATTTCATTTAATTTTCTATTGTATTTATTTGCATGTTACATTGTTAAGTGCTCTACGTCTTACTTGGAGTTGTTTAATAAGAATTATTACATAAATTGCAATCAAGAGCTTCATTTACCAACACTTGAATTCAGATTATGGAGACCAACTTGAATGCAAGATATGAATTCTTTTTTAGTACCTATTACTTCCTTTACGGTGTCAGACGTTACATATGTACATGTGGATGCGGTAACAAAGGTATCATAGCATTGCATATTATATTCTGGTTGGAGTGAATCAAGACAGGTTTAATATAATAGGTGAGCTTACAACATTTTAAGAGAGGTTAAGATGGTGAGACGGGTTATGGTTTATCTCATACTAGAGGTTGCAAGGACGGTGATGAGACTTTAAGACGGCTTATTGTTTATCATATATTTGACGTTATAAGGATGACAATGAGATTTAACATATAAGACTATCATAACCAAATTATATTATTTTAGGATTTCTCAGAGGGACTTTCAGTTGCCTTAACCTTGTTTTGGATAAGCTTATTGGTATTTCAGCGTAAGGATTCTGTTGAATGTTGATAGTGTAGAAGTAAATGAAAAAAAAAAAAAATTCCCGTAATACGATTTGGTCTCTTTAGCAACAAAGATCTCCATATATTATTATCTTTATTTTTCTTACATTCCACAATCGTATATACAAGGGATGATGGTCATTAGACCTTAACATACAGAAAAAGTAGGTTTCACATTTTTCTCAATCTGCTTTGCGATCAAGTTCTTGAATTGTTTCAGGGTAGAGAACAGTTTTAGTGCCAGTGATATGCAACATCTTCTTACTCGGTGTATCCTTTTGAGAATTCCCTACTTTAGTTAGTAGAAACAGGCGGGAAGTCCATTCTATTGCCACTGGAACAAACACCTTCCACTAAAACAAAGCCTTATACCAAGCTGGTTGAGTGATGTACCGGTCTCCCCTGCACACCCCGTTCAATATCGCTTTTGCACATCCTTCCACATTCACATCCCATTCGCACATCCTTCCACATATGCAATGGATGTCAATCCTATTTGAGCCTGCAAACCACAAAACCTTAGATCAACTTCTGAGATATAAGACTTTCTAGACAGGAAAATACTACATTGTATATATGAACAACTAAAGGGGTTGAAAACCAAACTGTGCACATCTTATGTTTCCCATACTAATATATGAATGAAGTTGTTGCTTACATCTCGAAGTTCTGGATCCACCACCATTTTTCCTAAATTAGATAGGAAGTTGTTGCTTACATCATAAAAGAAGAAAGCTCTTGGTAACATGGATTTGATCTGGTTTTCTTTAACAACACAGTTTCCAGATGTTTTTTTTGAGGGTCAACGTAACGAGTAATTTTCATGAACATCACGAATACATCTCATTTTCAGCATCAAACATACCAGTACACATGATTTATTTAGTGGCATACAACTCTAGAAGTCTAGAACGATCATTTAGTCATGACTGACAGAGACAAACACATGATCCATCGCCAAACCTTTTAATATAAGAAGTTCTAGGTGACGAATATTTCTCAATCTGCTTTGCTTTGAGAACAGATACTCGAATTGATTCATGAAGTCTTAGCACCATTGACGTCCAAATCTTCTTAACCAGTGTCTCTTTATTGAGATTTCCCAGCCTTAGGTGCTTGAAACATATGACCACTTCATTCCAGCGCCTCTGGGAAAAATATCTTCCACCAAAAGATTATCTCAGACCAATAGGGTTGAGTTATGTAGCGGTTTCCCCTGCAAACCCCCTTCACTATGTCTTTTGCACAATCTTCAGCAGATTTCTCATATATAAATCCCATTCCTACCTGAACCTGCCCAACCACAAAACTCCAAACAAATATAAAATGTTCTAGACGGGAGAAAGTAGAGAATTTGAGGGCCGTATCTTCAGTTATATTGCCCCGACTTTTGCAATAATCTTGTGAAAGCTATCGCATAAACTATTAGGCCTGAAGTCTCTGGAGTGGTCACGAATACACCAATTTTCCCAGGATCTTTTAACGCAATAAACTAATAATACTACTAGGTTTAACGCGATGAAAATACCAAATTGTTGAAGTTGTTGCTTACATTTTGAAGTTCTGGATCCATTATCATTTTTCCATCCTTTGATAGGACCCTGCCTTGGACATTTCCGACTCGATATCAGCAGGAGTCACAATGGTAACACTTACATCAGGACTGAGTTCTACTCTCAAGCACTCATAGAAGTTTATCAACGTAGCTTTGCTTGCCTGTAACCACTAATATGTCACAGCTTTAAGTTATGCTTCTTATGACCTAACATAAAACAGATCAATAGACGTTGATTCACTTCTTACACAGTAAAAGCTCATTCTTGGAATGGGCGACCATCCTGCAGTGGAAGAAATACCCACAATCTTGCCTTTGCTCTTTCTAAGGTGAGGAGGAATCGCATAATAAGTTGGGTAAACTGTTCCCCAGAAGTTTATATCCTGTCGCAAAGTATCAGAGTATACTTAAATCACAAAAGAAGCTAAAGGTATGAGACAAGATTAACAAGCAGGAGTTAACGTTAGGGAATACCATGATGGGTCGGTAGGTGGTGATTTCAGGAGCTTCCTCAAGCGTGCACAGTGATGCTATCCCAGCATTATTCACCAGATGATCCGCTGCAAATTTTCTTAATTAACGGAGTTTTAGTTTATTTCTTAGGCTTACTCCTTATCCTTGGTCATTCATTCTATATACCCTACTAGTCAAGGGCTATCAATGGGTTGGATTTGACCCTGTATCCGATCCAGTCCAATCCGTTAACAAAGGAAAAAGATTGGAAAATAATTGAACCTCTACAACCCGATCCGTTAGGTAAATGATATTTTGGAGAGATATTATTTACCAATTGTAAAAATACTAAGAACTTACAAATAACAAATCCGTTCTTGTGATAAGGCACTCCCTATTTTCATTGATAGTCTAGTCACTGTTTGGGGTGTTGTGCTGATTTCTGTGACGTTAATACTTTTGTTTGGTGAGGTGAATCAACTTAATTACCTTTTTTTTTTTTTTTTTTTGACTAATATGGGTACCTATAAAAGGATGCTAAAAACTTCTCTGTACAACCTATAATTGTTCCCATGCTGAGTTGATATCGTAAGTGAGGCCTATTTCATAGTCGTGCGTACATCACAGGCAGAACTAGAGAGTTTCCAGTTATGTACCACCATACATTTATCAAAGAAATAAATGATACTAATGCGTGCCAAACCTAAGATGCCAATTTGCAAAAAATACAAGTTTGCTTTCTGTCAAACTTTTGTTTAATTAATTATACGTGTTAACAACCATATAATGTTATATGATTTCCTTACTATTACTTTTTATAAGGATCCTGAACTTTTTAAAACAGATTATGCCACAATCTGTTTGTTCACGCTATGGTTTGGCAATTGGGGCAAAGGTGGCTCCAGCTGTGCGTACACTTGTTTGGATCTGCTTTCCTATATCATATCCCATAAGCAAGGTGGACTTCTATATTTTTGGAGCTTAATTCCGTTAGTTCTTTTTGTTTTCATATGTAAATGTGAGGTATATTTTTACTCTTACATAAACAATCCAGGGGGTTAATGAACGTTGAGAAAAGTGCTTTATTTGTTTCGACAATACCACCATTAGCATTACGCATACACAAGTTAAGGGAGGGCTTTCTATGAAATTTTCTAAAGCCTAGAGAGGAAGAGGAATTGATAATGTGAATGAAATAACAAAGGAAAGGTAGGGGCATATATGTAATGGTGGAAAATAAAAACTAAATTCGCAGTTTTTCATTTGCAAAACAAAGTTTTTTTTTTTCTTTTTCCAATAACCTTTTAAATGTCATCACAAACTGATATGTAAACAATCAAAAGTGGAAATATTTAGCTTCTCAAAATAAGAAAGTGAAATGCAAATAAATATTTGAAGTGATTAAAAAATATCTATCACAAGTTTTTCTTAGGAAAAACTTACTCTTTTCCCACATCTTTTAAATGCAGGTGAAATTTAAAAGTAACTGTGTGCTTGGCAATTGAGTAATTTGAATGCCTGACATACTCTTTGTCAAGTAAAGGGATTTATTGATTCCATTAGAGCATAGAAAAATTGGGAAATGAAACTTTCATTATAAAAAAGGAAGTGGTTCCATTAGTTGCTGAAAAGGGCTTATACAATTTACTATTTAATCTCCTGACCTATTTGAGCAAAATCCTTTCTATAAGTATACCATGTTATCTTAATCATAGATACTCTATAATTTTTAGCTATTGGACTATTTCTTGGGTAATGGGCATGTAACACTCTTCCGTAGAGCCGAAGTACAAACACTTGTTGATTTTCATGGTAATGAGGTGAGTTTATTCAAGTTGGTAATGCAGCCATTAACTTATTTGAGCTTCTAGAATTATAGTTTGTATATGTACTATGTACACTGAATTCCGTACACTGTTACATTGATATTTCATCCTTTAAGGGTTCGTATCTAATATATACTCCAAATTTTTGCTGCCATATCAATGTTGTAACGCTTCCACGAATAGTTGTAAGCAGGCTGGAAAAGGTGGAGAATTGACTCACGATGAGACGATAATCATAGCAGGAGCTCTCCAACTAACACAAAAAATAGCTAAAGATACAATGACTCCTATATCAGATACATTTGTAGTTGATATTAATGCAAAGCTTGACAGGTACGATACAATAATGTCAAATTATCTTGCATTGGTCCTTGTTTTATGGATGCAAGTACATTTTATTTCACAGGAATTTGATAAAATTAATTTTGGAAAAAGGGCATAGCAAAGTGCCAGTTTATTACGATCGACCTACAAACATAATTGGACTGATTTCGGTAATTTTATATATAAACTTTATATGCCTTAATTGTATTGTTTAAAGTATGCATCTTCAAATCTGCTTGGATACATATGCAAGTGTATCAAAAAAATTAGCACAAAGTTATTTTGTTATTTCGTAATATATATATGAACCGCTTTCATGTAATTTATAGGTGAAGAATTTGTTGACTACCCATCCTGCAGATGAGGCACCCATGAAGAGTGTCACTATTCTCAAGATTCCGAGGTATATTATTTGTGTCAAAGTACTTGTTCTTTTTAGTACATAATCATGTAGCTCTCCTTTTTAAAAATTCTTTATAAACCAAAAATACACGCAAAAAGCTTTACTTGAAATTTGTACCAAGTTTGATTCGTGACATATCTTTGAAGATAAAAGTTATTTTAAGATCACTAGTTATCCATATTTGAAGGGATAACATATTCAATACATTCTTACTTGTAACGAACCAAACAAAGCCTTACCTCTATTCAGTTTGTTCATAATTTTTTCTCTGTGAAAGTATCTTGCAATTCCTCAAAAATTTCTTCAGGTTTGGTTGCACTTACAAACTGTTGTCTCTTTACTTGGGTGTACTAGAGTTCCTGAGATCTTGCCATTGTACAATATCTTTAGAAAGGTCACAGCCACATAGCTGCTGTTATAAGGACCAATGATGCACCTGTAGAACAACAAGAAAGCAAGACTGCCGTCGATGGTAAAACCTAAACTCATGGCAATGTGTACTGACCTGAAATTCTATGCATTTTTTAAATTGCCCTTAAATGTTTTTTTTCATGAGAGTGTTTCTGTTAGCTCAAATGCATTGCAGATATAGTGAAAGATGTGAGGGTGGACATAGATGGACCCCAGGAGAAATATATACCTGGCAAACAACCAATCCTTAAGTGGAAAAGTTTCCCAAGCAGCTCTAACAATTCATATAAGGGAACTCCCAGGGCAAGGACCAAGAAGTGGGACAGGGATATTCTACAAATTGATGAGTACCCACTCCCAAAGCTTACTGAAGAAGAGGAAGCTGTTGGAATCATAACAATGGAAGATGTCATCGAAGAGTTTTTGCAGGTGACCCAGTAGTTACGATTACTATCATTTCTATATTTTCCTTTCACATATTTTATCCTAAGTTCTGATTTTGGGTGTACGTTTTATACATGTGTAGGAGGAGATCTTTGATGAGACAGACAAATCACTACGAGGATTCATAACATAGACTGTCCCATCTCATGACAAAGACTGCTTCCAACAGACATTGTACTAAAAAAGTTCTGAGCACTTAACAAATACCCTTTATCGGTAGAGTTCATATTTTGGCTAGGTAGAAACTTTATGTGGATATCAAGGACGCTATTATGGTTTCTATGTAAATTCAGAAAAAAGAAACGTTGCTTCTAAAAATATTGGCATATGTATAATGCAAGAAGGAAAGTTCATTATACTGTACTTACCCTTAAGGTCATCCTCAGTACTCCTTAAAAATGGTAGCAAAGTCCTTAGTGGTTGTTTTGGTTTGGTTAAAAACTGGACTGGCTAATAGACTAAAATCAGCTGTGAAATGAATAAGAACAGTAAAATAGTACATATGAGCTGCAAAGCATTATAATGTACCTTGTTTTTTTGTTTTTTGTTTTTGCTGGGCAAGCTGTGGTTAAGCAAGGACCCCATGACCAGAATCTATACAAGAAACAAAGAATTTACAATCTAGTGTACTTGGTTCCTCTAGCATCATTTTCATTATATATATAAAGTTCTAAAGGTAAGGAGTCAGGGGTAAACGTACTTTGTCCTATTACAATAAAAAAAGAAGCTTAGAAATCAGATCCTTGGTTAGTTGCTTTGTGGTGGTGAAAAATAAAAAAATTGTGGAGCTTCTCAATATAGCTTCTTATCTCCTTGATCATGATATAACAATCCCATGGCACCTCCCCATTGTCTTTAATGTAATGTACCATTAAAGTAGAATTTGTGCACACATGTAAGTTCAAGATCTGATGTAGTAGGGCAATTTGTAAATCTCTATGAATTGCTTAGATAACATTTCTAGGGGGAACACATCCACCAAAACTCCAAAAGCAAGCCAACAATCTCCACTATTATTTCTTTAATATCAAGTGATTTGATTATTATATTTAGTAGTTACTAATGTTGGCTATATCTTATTAATTAAGTATAAATTCAATAGCATTGATTTTTTTCAATATCCTATTAATTAATACTGAACAATTCAAATGAATTACTAAACATTCTCAGTCATTTTTATATAATTTCACCTACCTCAGATGCAGATCAAGTCTTTAAAATGAAAAGTGCTGTGATGAAAAAATCAAATGTACCCATAAAAGATATGGACATTGAAGAAATTGAACGTAGAAGACTGCAAAGAAATGAAAGGAGAAGATCTAACAATATTTGTAAGGGAACTCCTTCGCCATCAAACCAAATATTGAATGCACCAATAACAGGTAATCCATTTAAAAGTTTGGTATACCATTATCTTTTACATATCTTTCATACATTTTGCTATTAACATTTGCTCTATTTTTTCTTTATTTTTATTAATTGGTATAATCATTTTCATTTAACTGATAAATACCATAAATGCAAATGAAATCTTTAAAATGAAAAGTATTAATAAAAAAAAAACCTCATGTTGCTATAAAAGATTTAACCACTGAAGAAATTGAACATAGAAGACTCCAGCGAAATGAAAGGAGAAGATTTATGCATATTTCTAAGGAAACCCCTCAATCATCAAAACAAATATTGAATGTCCCAATAGCAGGTAATCATTTGAAAAGTTAGAATATACCGTTATTTTTTACATGTGGTTATAACAATTTTTTTTTTCCCTTTATCATTCCATTTGATTACGTTTTTTTATTTTACGGGTATTACTGAGGCTAATAAGAAACAATGGTATAATGCACATGATGTTAATAGGAATAGTAATCATATTGGGATAGGTCGAACAATCACTGCTAAATGTTCAATAAACAATATCAAGCAAGATGCTACAATGTTGGATATAGATGGAAATAATGCGGCAAATATTCGTTCTATTGCTTCAAACAATTTAATTATATATCAATTTTTTATTGTTGGTTCTCGATTTCAAACAGGTACGTCATTCACTTCTCTAAATGGTATTATTAATAATAATACTCTTGTTAGGTCTCAAATAATATCTAATAAAATTTCTACAATCGTGATTTTTAATAAGAAAAAGTAAACCTTAATATATCACAAAATTACACTCAAACCCAACTAGAGTCTTACAAATAATGCCTTTGCACGCGCTAGCCACATTGCTCGTACTAAATACTTGTATTTTATTCATATAATGAATTTTAACCATATTTTGCGTAAATAAATAAAAATACGAAACTTGTGAAATGATGAAAAATACGGAAAGACTAACATTTACATGAAATAAATATTTAGATTCTTCAACATTTATTGTTTACAATATCTAGATTCTTTTTTATTGATTTACCTTCTCAATATTAGATATTTGCACTGATGCTCCTTTATTGAGTCACCTTGTACGTGGCGATATGTGTCTCTACTTTGAGACTACTTTCTTACAAGGCCAAAATTATCATCATCATAGACCTCGACACCACAATCTGAAACATCTACAAAGATATCTATCAAGATTAGGAGGCACACCATGTCAAATGGCAACATCTAGCCATTGCACAAATATTTCTAGATACCGAAAACATCAATCTTTTATTTTTGATAACTAAATATCACCTTGTTTTTTAAACGGAGAATATGTAAGCCTTGCTATTATCTCTTGAAGTAAAAAGCAAAAGGCAAATTTGAAATTGTTCTAAAGAATCGGCGATAAGCATGAAATTGTATATGCTCGTATTTAATGTATTTCGATAGATTAGGTCAGAACTATTCC
Source organism: Kingdonia uniflora (assembly GCA_014058105.1). NCBI lineage: Eukaryota > Viridiplantae > Streptophyta > Magnoliopsida > Ranunculales > Circaeasteraceae > Kingdonia > Kingdonia uniflora. The sequence goes on along the minus strand of JACGCM010000704.1, from coordinate 7,935,299 downwards.
TATTAATCAATGATTTAGGATTGAACAGAAACAATCAAAAGTAAGGACAAAGAATTAAAATACACAAGCAATTGTTCACCCTGTGGAAACTCCTTACACAGGAGAAAAACCACAGGTCGTTGTTGATGAGATCAACAACTAAAAATCCACTAATCAAAAAGAGTTTAATCTGAATTACACTTACAGACTTGATAACCTAATCTCAAGATTATCTCTCTTTTGACCAAAGCTTCACGCCAAGAATCGCTCTTCTGTTTTCGCAACAATCTTTTTTGATCTCCCACCAAATCTTCTTTTGTTCTCTCAACAACCCTTCTTGATCTCCCACCAAAAACCTTCTTCAATGATATGAAGTATTGTCAAACTAATTCAACATCAATCTCTGGATTAGAAGAGGATTGATTGATATATTGAATTCACTCTCTGATAAATGAGTTTTTAGCCTTCTGAAAAAGAAATTGGTTTTTGAAACAAAAAGACCAGGAGAGAAAAGGAAAACAATGTTTGCTTAAATAGTAACCATATTTCTCCCGAGAGTCGTTCAAACGACAATAAGTATCGTTCGAACGAAACATTGGCTATGGGTAAAAAAAACCAGGGGATATGTCAACTCGTTCGAACAACAATAAAACTCGTTCGAATAAAAATTGGCTATGGGCTAAATTTTCAGAAGACATGTCAAGTCGTTCGAACGACTTTAAAACTCGTTCGAACGACAATTAAATAGAAAGCTTAATCATTTATCATTGAGTTATACTTAACTTCTCTCCAGAGATCTCCATTTTGTCACTGTCTTCGACTGAAACAACCTCGAAACTTCACAGACACGAAATGGAACAAATAAAACCTTCAAAGCAAACAATAAACATAATTTCGGTAACGTCCAGAAAAACGAGGCAGATGACAAAAGGCAAACTCGAAATTGTTCCAAATAACTGGCCATAAGCAAACAGTAAATGTAATTTCGGTAACGGCCAGATAAACGAGGCAGATGATGAAAAAGCAGGATGGGGACTAGGAGGTTGGTCATACTTCTCAAAGTAAAAGGCAAACTCGAAATTGTTCCAAAGAGTTCAAGATAACCAAACAGTAAATGAAAGTTTGGTAATGGCCAAAGAAACGAGACAGATGGTGAATAGCGGGATGGGGACAAGGATGTTGGTCATATATTCTTTTTTTTGTGGTGGTGGTGGTGGGTACGAATTCAAAGCATTAAGTTTTCCCGGTGAGAAGCAACTTTGGGATAATTGGGTGCTGGACGTTGGGAGAATGGGTACTTATAACAGAGAATTGGGTACTCATAGAATCTTTACTCAATAATGGTGTTCGGAACTTTTTTCCCTCTAAACTGTGGGAGGTATGATTAGAAACTGGGCTGGTACTCCCCTTGTATCGAAGAAGATGATATTGAGCTGAAAGCCATACTGTATAGTATGAAGTGGCTTTAGATTATAGAATCACAAGTCTAGAGGATATTTCAGATTCATCATATGCTATCGAAGTAGATTTATCAAACAATAATGCTTAAACACAACACTATCAACATATCATGGAAATGAATCCTTGCTACAAATTCTTGTCTTTCAGCTGTTCTTATGCTTTTCTTCAACATAATGTGCTATTTTTATGTTTCAATCGTATTTTAGAAGCTCAGGTTTGAGCAAAATTATAGTAACACACTTAACACAGTGTAACCTCCAAACAATCCCAGAAGAAGGTTTGGGACACAAAATAAAATATTTTAGGATTGATTGAACAATCCATTAAGATTTGCTAGCAAATTATGTTTCACAAGATTGTAAACATCCAAAGGGGTCGTTGATTTGAAATGCAGATTACATTCTGCAAGTCAAATGCTCATTTTGGGCTTTGACCTTTACTCTTCTCTCTAGGCTCATTTTATACGGTTGAGTTATATAAATTTGTAAAAAATTTTTTTTGTAACCAATGAGGCTTACTTTTTGCATTGCATAAGAAATAAAATGTTACTGAAATGGAACTGCTTTTTATCCCACTTTGTTTTTATCAAATCAGTTGGTAATATGCAAGTTATCGATAAACTTGGCAAGCTTTTACTACTTGAGCTCTGCAAGATCGTTAAATGGTAATTATATAACTTATGATATTTGGTCTGGTTTTAGGTATAAACTTAGTAAAACGTTTCTGATCTTAAATATTGTTCAGATTCTCACCAAATGCCTGTTCTTCTTGCTTAATTTATTACCCAGTAAATCACTTGCCTTATAGTTAAGAAAACATAAGAAAAGGAACCCTGGCAAATTTGTAAAAAAATCATAAAATGAAAAAAAATAAGAGAACAGAACACATTCTTTGTAGTTACAAACATTGACTTTGTCAGTTGTACAAAATTAATAAAGTGATTATAGTTGCAAGATCAGTTGCATTGTTACCTTGCATGTCCACAAATCTCTACTCTGCACTGTAGCAGATTTAGTCAATTAAAATTGTGTTCATACTTCCCTACTTCAATCTGAAAGAAATAAGCAAAAACATGTATTGAAGAGCAACACCAATGCTCGCATACAGTGCAGGTAAATTGTGTTCATATTTTTTTTTTAAGCAAAGGAGAATAATATAAAAAAACTGCCTAATGGCTGGTAATAATAGAGTTTACAAGTGAAGATGCCTGCTCATGCATGGCACAAACCAAAATGGGGGAAGCTGCACCCCTAGCCGCTAAAAAGTGGGAGATAAAGTTACAACGTCTATCTACATGCTCAAAACAAAAGTCGGTAAAACGTCCTGCTAAGGCTCTCAAGTCTGGGGCTAGAGTGAGTGCTCCCCATGAGAGGTCCTCGGATCTGTCTCTGAAGGCTCGCACCAGTCTCTGACAGTCGGAAAGAAGTACTCTGTCCAATCCCAGCCTGAGGCCAGCCTCCAGTCCTCGGATCACGGCAATGGTCTCCGCCTCTTCGGAATCGGTTGCCCGTGCTGAAGCGCGACCTGCACAAATAAGAGAGTTTGTGTGAGATTTGATAATAAAGTTTGTGCCTCCTAGAGCGTTCGGTTTAGTCCAGGAGGCATCCACATTTATAACGTGCCACCCTTCGCTGGCAAGGGGAGGGGGCGTAACCGGCTTGGAGGGAACAGGGGTGGTTCTGTCTGGAGAGATGAGAAACTGTTTTGCCCGTTTGAAGGCATCCTCAGGGTCAGGTCTTTTCTGATCGAAAATGAGCTCATTCCTGCTGATCCAAATGATGTACATGATAGTACTGAGAGTGCCGTAGAAATTAGAAATGCCCGTGGTACCCCCTTTCAGCTGAAAGTAGCTTTGGATAGTCTGGCGGACTGAGTCCGTGTAGCGCCAGTTCCTCAGATCAAGAGTGAGGGGCGACTTAATCCAGAATTCGTGATTTTTGGTGCAGAAGAAAAGGGCGTGCGTGGTAGTCTCAGCTTCCATACCGCATCTAGGGCAAAGGGTATCCCAGTCACTATCTCCGAACCATAAGTTGACCTTAGTCAGGATGCCATCCTGAATTGCTTTCCAAAGGAAGAACTAGATGCGAAAGGGCACCGGCAGATTCCAAATGTAGTCCCAGGTAGGCCCCTCAGTCGGTTGAGAACTACTCCTTTGGTCTTTCCGATCTTGGTCCAGAATGGAGTAGGAATGCACCGAACTGACCGTGAGAATTCCGTTCTGTCTTTGATTCCATCTGAGGACATCCTTCGTCGGGTATCTGCTCAGGGGGATGGAGGTGATGATGTCAGCAATGTCTTTGTGAAAAGTTTTGTGGATCAGATTCACCTTCCAAGTACGGCTGGTAGGCCAGATGAGATCGGCAACACGAGTGATAGGGCGGTTGAGGGAGGCTGGGCCAGTCGGGCGCCCGTAGGGTATACCTGGAATCCATGGTTCCAGCCAGCAGTCAGCACTCTCCCCATCGCTGATGTGCCATCTAAGCTCTGGCCAGACGCGGTTTCTGGCCTTGATGATACCCTTCCAGATCCATGAGTCGGAGGGTTTAGCGATGGCTAACAGAGGGGAAGTTTTGGGAGTGTATTTGGTGGTCAGGTTGTGGGCCCAGAGTTTGTCAGATTTTTTGATCAGACGCCAGAAGAGTTTTGCCATCATAACTTGGTTATGGTGACTGGCTTTGCGGATACCTAAGCCTCCGAGCTTGCGAGGCCGACAAATGTGTTTCCATTTGAGGAGTTGGGGTTTGTTTTTTCCTTCCTTGTTTATTCTCCACAAGAATCTGGTGTTGATTGAGTCCAGTTTTTTGCAAGTTTTAACAGGGAAGGGGAAGATGGCCATCTGAAAGGATGGGATTGCTGAGTTAACAACTTTAATCAGGGTAAGCCTTCCGGCTTGGGAGAGGTTTTTGGCTTTCCAGCCCTCAATTCTGCTAGAGACTCGCGAGATGATATCTTGGAAGTTGAGATTCTTAGAATGGTCAAAGGTAATGGGCGCTCCAAGGTATTTATCACCCGTTGTGTCTTTTTTGATATGGAGGAGCTACTGGATGAGCTTGTGGTGCCTGTGGTGGCAGTTCTTGCTGAAGAAAATGTACGATTTGCTAAAGTTTATCTCTTGGCCAGACACTTGCTTGAAAGTAGTGATGACGTCTTTAAGGGCCCCAGCTTCGTTGAGATTTACTTTGCAGAAGATAAAACTGTCGTCAGCGAAGAGGAGGTGAGAGATAAGAGTGCTGCCTCTGGCCGTCTTGATGCCGTGAAGCTCACCTTTGATCTCTTTGCTGAGAATGATGCGAGAAAAAACCTCTGAGCAAATAAGGAAAAGGGACGGAGACAGGGGGTCACCCTGTCGGAGTCCACGACCAGGCCTGAGGAGTCCATAGGGGGTCCCATTTAGGTTAAAAGAGAGGCTGGTGGTAGAGACGCATTAAAAAATCCATTCACACCATTTCTCACAAAACCCCATGGCTATCAAGGTGTCATTCAGGAAACTCCATTCCGCACGGTCAAAGGCTTTGCTCAGATCAAGTTTAACAGCCATGTAGCTAGAGGCTCCTTTCTTCTTCTTCATTGTAGTGAGGATCTCTTGCGCCATGATGATGTTGTCAAAAATTTACCTACCGGGTATGACAGCGTTTTGAGCTGGGGAAATGAGTTTGTTGAGGAGAGGTCTAAGTCTGGTAGCTAAGATTTTAGTGATCAGCTTGAGTTTCACGTTGCACAGACTGATAGGCCGAAAATGCTCAGAGGCATCGGGGTTCTTCTTCTTGGGGATGAACGTAATATTGGTGTGATTGAACTCCTAGAGAAGGTGGCCCGATTGAAAAAATGCGAGCGTAGCCTTAAAGAGGTCGTGCTTGACCGTTTCCCAAGACTTCTAGTAGAAGAGCGGCATGAATCCGTTTGGTCCCGGAGATTTATGGGGGTTCATAGAGAAAAGGGCTTCTGTAAGCTCGTCCATGGTGGGCTCTTTGATGAGCTAGTCATTCTCCTCATCTGTAACTAGTTTCTGCATGATGTTAATGTCCTGTATGAGAAGGGGGGGGGGGGGGGGGGGGGGGGGGGGGGCTCGACGGTATGAAGAGGTTAGTGTAGAAATCCACAAAAGTGTCCCTAATGTCTTCCCTAGTAGTACCCTGCTCACCGTCTATGTTCCGAATCTGCTTTATGGAGTTGTGTCTACGCCTACTGAGGGTGAAGAGGTGAAAGAATTTGGTATTGCGGTCCCCCTCTTTAAGCCAAAGCTCACGGGACTTGTCGCGCCAGAGCTTTTCCTCTTAAATAAGGAGTTGGTTGAGATCCTGTTGGAGCTTCTGCTCCTGGTTAGAATTCTCCTCGGTGGGGGGGGGGGCTCATTTTGGGCGTCCCTAATCTGGTCACAGATTTGCTGAATTTGGTTAGGAATGCACTTAAAGAAGTTTTTATTCCAGGTTGTGAGCTCTTGCTTGGTGTGCCGAAGTATTTTGCAGAGCCTCAACTGACGAGAGCCTGTTTGCTTAGCTGCCCAGGCTTTGTTGATGATCTCCTTGCAGTCTTGGTGGTTTGTCCAAGCAGATTAGAAGTGAAATTGCTTGGGAAGGGACGGACGCCCCGCATCGGAGTTTAGGAGGATAGGCACGTGGTCCGATTATGATAGGCACGTTACGGATCATGGCGTCCGGGAATGTGGTACGCCAGGGAATGGAAGCAATGGCTATGTCCAGGCGTTGTTTAATCAGATTGGTGCCATGTCTCTTGTTAGACCAGGTGAAGGGAACGCCAGTGAATCCCAGATCAATCATCGAAGCGTCGTAGATAAATTCCTACAGGGGGATATAAGATGTGCTGTCATAGAGGATTCTCCCGAATTTCTCCTCCTGGCAGGTAATGCCATTAAGGTCACCAATGATGATCCATGAGACAGTGATAGAGCGCGCCAAGTTTCCAATGGAGGACTAGTAAGTACTCCATTGCTGGGTGCTAGGAGGACCATAGGTGAAGGAGCAGAGCCAGGAGCAAGGGCTTCGTCCTGGGTCTGGAGGGGGGTATGAGATTGGATGAGCGCGTCAATTCCATTGGGGGAGGAGGAGAGAATGGTAATGTCGGTCTCATGAGTCCAGGCAAGCCAGAGTCCACCAACGTGCTGCTGGCAGGCATTGATCGAGTGCGTGCGTATCATGCCCAGAGTGTTGAGCTTGTTAAGGGTATCGAGATCCGAGGCTTTGGTCTCAGACAGGAAGATAATGTCGGGATGATACTTATGGTTATGCATAGTGAGCTCTCTAAGGGTGGACTTCTTCGCTGTCCCCCTACAATTCCAAGAGAGTAAAATCATTGGTAACTGAGGGCCGGTGTCGGCCCGCTTCTGATGTTTGGAAACAATGGGGAGTTGGTTGGGTGGTTAAATGACGTCGCTGGGTGGGGGTTGTGTAGGATGTGCTCCGCATGTTATGGAGAAGGTTTTCGATGCATTTGAGCCTATGTTTAGTAGGGTTGTAAAACATTTCCCGAGCTGAGTGGACAAAGAGGTGTTGCCAGTGGTAGTTTCCTCCATCCATCCCATGTTGCCTTTTGGCCTGTCTCGGTTTGTACGTCCTGTAGTGCTTGGCGAATCTCTCACTCCAAAGTTGTCTGAGCCAGGCTTTAAGATGTGTCGGGGGAGGTGAGTGCTTAGTCGGAGAGTGTTTAGCCTGTGAGTGCTGAGGAGGTGTGTGCTTCCTAAATATGAGTTCACGAGCATTATTGTTCGTTGTGTTGTGTGTGTTGAATGTGTGACCGGGTACTCCACCACTAAAAACCTGATTAGGTCTACGTCTAATGTGTTTATTCTGTCTGTGTTTAGACCGCCACCTTTCAAAGTGGTCGTTTTTGGTCAAGTCATATGCGGGATTATAAGGTTTAAAGGCCATAGCATGCATAGGATCAACGGGATAAACGTAAGTGTGTGCAATGCGTAATAAAATGCATACCTTGGTGGATCCCTTATAGTTATCGGTGTTATTATTATCATAAAAAATGTCACGGTTCCGTTTAAGCATACCTCTGTCTCGATGTTTCGGTATGGTGCTATCTTGGTCATCATCAATCTCTTCGTCAAACAAATCTTCGTGTCCCGGAGTGTGCCACTCGTCGCTTGCGGACATCGAGTACCTTAGCTCTAGGGGTTCGGGGTCGTCCTCGGAAGATGAAGAAAAGTTTGTTTTTACGGCTGTTCGGCTAGGGCATGTCATGTCTGTTGGGGTAAAAGAGAAACTTAGAAGGGTGGGTCGAGAGCTCCTGCATCCCGGGCGTGTCGGCGTAGTCCTGAAAATCTGCCTCGGCTTGGGCGGGTCTAGGCTAACCGTGAGATCAATCACCAACGGGCTGAGCTGCATGTGTTTGGGTTTGGTGGTTTGAAGCAGCAAGTCTTCAAAGTTTAAATTTTTTGGAGTAATGGACCTGGATCGATCGATTGCTGGCCCCTTCTGTTTTAATCTTGTAATTGTTTTGAGTTGGGCTGGGTCAGAGATGGGCAGGCTTGGGTAAGGTCCAAGGTGCTGTATGTTGGGTCCGAAGGTGGGCTTGGTAGATTTGTTGTTGTGGGCGCCAAAGTGTTGCTGGCTGGTCTCATATGGGTTCAGGCTTGGGCCCAAAAGGTTTAACAACGGCTCGTTGAGATATTTTTGGAGAGATGGTTTTGATTGATTGGAGGGCCTCGCCTCTGTGGTAAGAAAACTGTTGAAAAGAGCTGGCAGTGGGTTTGTAGGTCCCGATTCTGAATACTCATTAATACGGTAATCAGCAGGGGTCACTTTTTGAGTATCGTTGGGTTCCAGAAGCTTCTCGAGGTATTAGGTTTGATATTTGTCGGCTGACGTGTCGTTGTGCATGCAAATAGCTTTAGAACTTGGTGAAAGGTTTCCGCCTAGGGTTTCCTGTGACAATTTAAAGTTAAACGGAGTTCGGTTATCTGTCCTGTCTACCTCTATTACTGGCCTGTCGGTTTTCAGATGTGCGAGTGGGTTCAGGGAGCATCCGGTGGTGTATCCCGGTGTGAAGTTCTCTCGGCCTGACCAGTTTTGGAGCTGTACCATAGCTTGTTGGAGGATCTTCCCAACCGATTCGGTTCCGTTATGTTGTCGTTGGTTTGTTCCGACTGGTGCTGGGTTTTGGTAGGTTTTATTTCTGTCCCACTTATGTTGCCTTTCGTGTTCCTCGTGCGTGCTGTTTTGAGGCGAGCTTCGGGCCGGATTCACTTGAATGTGTTTCCCATACGGGAAGACCAGAATGTCCGAGGCGTTACGGTGGTTCCTTTCTTGCGAAATCTGACTGAACTTGTTGTACATAGCTAGCGTGTGCGATATAACTCCACACAGCGGACAAAAGTCTTCGAGGCGATCATATTTAATACTAAGGGTAGCTTCTCCGTATTGTCCTGGCCGTTGGATAGGAATTGTCAATATAAGCGGCTTGTCCGTAAACAGTTGCACCTGGATACATACGAAGCTTGCTTTGGTTGGTTCTGTCGTCCCCGGGAAGTAGTTCGTTTTGACAAACTCTCCAAGCTTGTTTCCGATGAGTTGGAATGTGGCATTATCGAAAATGCAGCACGGCAGGCCGTAGACTTGTACCCAACACAAATACCTGGGGAAAGTGATCTCAAACTGATGAAGTAATGGATCAAAGGGTTGTAGAACAATAGAGAAGCTGAAAATATTGACAAGCTGTGTAGAGAGGATGAGCTGGTAGTCTTCTTTGGTCTGAAAATTAGCTGTGAAAATTTTTGACCCCTGTTCATAGGATAGAGGAGAGATGTTGTTAATAAGCTTCCCCCATTCTTTTTTAATGCCATCAAAAATCACGTGTTCTTTAAGAGTTGGGGATATCGAGCGAAATGCGATTGCATATTTCCAGCGCTGTTGAAGGCAGTCCCATCTTGACATATCCAACCGGAGTTTTGGGTCCGGGTCGTGAGTTGTGCATTTGCTGAGGAGTAAAGTAAGGTTTCCATCTCTTGATGATAAGTCTGTATCCATAATGGAGCTTAGTAGTTTGTGGGGTTAGAGAAGAGGAGATGTAAATCGGGTATTGAGGAAGTGTTGTATGAGAAAGGTTTGGAGGAAGAGAAGGGTTAGTTGGTGGGGTTAGGAAGTAAGGAATGCATGGCGGTGTAGTTTAGGGTTTGAGAGAGTAGAGAAGAAGAGGGACATCATGTTGGGGGGGGTGGTGGGTGGGAGGGAGAAAGGGATTAATTTATCCTAAGCTCATAAAACGGGGTAGACAATAAGTTATAGTATCTCAACAAGTGATGACTGATGACCAAGCAACTAGCCAACTACAGACAACAATCACATAAAAGAAAGAAAACAACCCCTCAGATAATTGAATGTCTACGTCAATATTTCAAGGTGAAAGAAGATCCCCCTTTTAAAATACAAATACAAATACAAATACAAATACAAAATTATGCTGATTTAGGCAAGAAAAGCACATCACGCAACAATCATGCCTATCAATTCAAAATTAAGAAACCAAGAAGAAAAAAGAAATTGGATATGTACCCGAACTGGGCTACTGCTCTCTGGCAGATGAATGTCCCATTCCGGATTCAACTCTTCCTCTGGAAAGCAATTCAAGATGCCATCCCCACCAAATACAACCTCTGGAACGGAGATGCTACCTTTGACACTACTTGCCCCCGATGCGGAGAAGAAGAAAAAACCACAACGCACGCTCTTTTCTTCTGTAAGAACGTTAAAGACTTCTGGTATGGTTTCGACCTCTTTTTAAACATCGACTCATGGCCATACACTGAGTCTCTGGCTGGCATTTTTAATTTGCTGGCCAGACAGGGAACGACCCCTTCTGACCCCTTTCTGGCATTTTTAATTTGCTGGCTGACATCTTTAGTTATTTTAGCATTTAGTAGTTACGTAGTAGAACTTAGCTTCCTATAGGACCCTAATAGTTTTCTCTATTTAAATCCCTCTTTAAAGTGATTATAATTATATCTTCAATAATCATTAAAGCTTTTCTATTTTCTTCTCCTGATTTAACTTGGTATCAGAGCCACTATGATCTTAAAGACAAGCTAGGGTAATTATAATTATCACCAGTTTTGGTGTTTTTCTTTTCCTTTCCCTTTGTGATTTTTTTCCTTTTTCTTTTTCTTACATTCTACATTCTACATCTTTTAGAGTTTCATTGGGTTTCTTGATTTCCAAGAAAAGTATTCAAAAAACAGTGATCACTAATCATTGATGAACAATGATTACTATTCATCGATGAACAATAATATTTTTTATGGTATCTTTTTTATTATGTGTTTTGCGAATTTTATGATATGATCTCTAGCCATTGAATCTTGATGTCAATATTTTATTTTGATTCAGGACCTCTCTATTCTTACTCCGTTTTCAATGCTTTGCAGTTTAATATCTTATATGATTTGAAATCTTTACAATTTTGGATCTTCTATCACAAAAAAAGGGGGTCTGAATTGTTCTTGCTACATATCTCTAGAAAAATTCTTATTTCCTTTATTTTTTCATTTTGGTGATTTCAATCATTTTCTTTCTCTCACAAATCAGGTTTAAGCCATCTATCTCTTATGGTGTTATCTTTTCTTTTCTTTTTTTATTTGTGAGTTTGTTTATGTGTAACCAACTAAATATACCTAATTGTTTCTTCATAAATTTTTTTGGAATTAGAAGGTTCTAAGAATCTAACCATATTTTGGTTACTTGGAAGAGTTCCAAAAGCTAATCTACTGTCTTTTTGTGGAGTTGGTTTGTGTAATCAGTCATGGAACCAACGTTATTAGTCCATTGAGCCATCGTTGGTGAAGTTTTTTTTTGTTTGCGAATAAACAAGGTGGTTTATTTATTGTCTAAATCTAAGGCTAAAATTGACTGTTGAAGACTTTCAAAAGTCTGAGAACTTTTCGCGAGGGGGAGTCTATTGTTATCTTTTTCAAGTTGGAATTATGGAGTTTGTGTCTTCCAGCTTGAGAGGGAGTTCAGAGAGTATCGTTTTTCCAAGTATCTTTGAAGCAGGTTGAAGACTCAAGATGATTATCTGAAACCGGAACTTCGAATTCTCTTTTGTGAGTTGTGGTTACTCGTGCAAGTGGTTGATCGTATTTGCGTGATGATTTGGTAGAAGTTTTTTTTAGTAAAGTTGTTAAAGCTACACATATTTTGAAGTTGTAAACGCATTGCACTCTGTTTGAGGGGAAATGTTGGATATCGTAATTTTATGGTCATTGTGATGTTCGGGTACACCGTATTATTGCATACTGCGATACACCAAATCATATCTTAAGATTAGTATTTGTAGGATTTGTTTACATCTTTAGTTATATTAATATTAATAGTTACATAGTAAGACTTAGTTTCCTATACAACTATAGTAGTTTTCTCTATTTAAATCCCTCTTTAAGATGATTGTAATTATCTCTTCAATAATCAATAAAGTTTTTCTTCTTCTCTCCTAGGCTCTGTTTGGTATCTCATTTATAAATGTGACTCTGCAAACAAAAACAATATTTGTATTTGCTATGGTTATGTTCACGATATTGCTATTTGTGGTTGCTTGGTATAGATTTTGTTTCTGCAACGTTTATATTAACGATGAATTTTTTACATGTTTGGTACATAGGTATCGTTTTCTTTACTTCATCCACTTCAGATCTTCTTCTCTTATCGCTCGTTTTTCTAGTGGCAATACCGTCTTTTTTTTCCGATTAAGCAACAAAATAGTAGAAACTATCATTTTGAAGTCAAACTCACCAAAGACTACTTTTTTCTCCAAAAACCAAACACAACTTGGGAATTCTCCCAAAATCCCATAACTAATTTCAAACTGCAAACTCAAACCCACTAACAAAACATCCCCTAATCATGTACAAAACAAAAACCCATTCTTTCTTAACCACCCAATACACAGTACACAAACCCTTATTAAACATCAAACACAAACAACGAACCCCAAGAAATCAAACCACAAAACCACTAAATTCCCACAACCCAACACAATACAAACATCAAAACCCTGGAATTCACTTTAAAACAGTTCCAAACCACAAAATTAGGTAGAGATAACGAGAAATGATGAAATCGTTTTGAATTTCGATACCGGAGTACATATCTAGTTGTTCTGTGGTCTACCCATGTTGAGAGATGATGATGGATGTGCTCCAAACTCAGAGCATCTCTAGCAGCAAGTGGGAGTTTGGGTGTGGGCTCTGACAAGGGGCCCACAAAAACCCCAACCCACACCCATTCCATTACAGCAGTGAGTTTGAGTTTTTTTTTTTTTTTTTTTAAAAATTTAGTCCACGAGGTAATCTTTATTCCGCGCGGTATTCCTTTCTCCTCATAACTATTCATCTCTCACACACATCAATACAAAATATAAAAAAAATCAATTTTTTTTTTAAATGCGGCAGTAATCAAAACACCGCCAAACTCAATTTTTTTGAGTGTGAGCTCCTCACACTTGATTGAGTTACTGTAGCGCCAGGTCACCCAACTCACACTCAAACAGTTGTTGCTGGAAGACTCAAAGTGTGGGTTTGCAAACCCAACTCAAACCCACATCTCATCTCAGGGAAAGCTCTTAAACATATCAGTCAAAGAGAGAGAAAGAAAGATAGAGAGAGAGAGGTAAAAAATAGAAAGTGAGAGAGAGAGGCAGAGGTACTTGATTGCCTTAGTTGTTATGGGATTGTAGGGTGAGAAATATCTAAGTTTGATGTAGAAGTAGTTTTTTTCTCCTAATTTGTTTTAGCGAGAAAAAAAGTTTTGTGGAGGTTTTTGCTCCACGTTTATTTCCAACGATTTTTCTGTGGGATCGGATATGTTTCCAATTTTTTTAATTTGTGAGACCCTAGCAGGCAACTGCAATCTCAAATTTTGGGAATACAACCAATTTTTTTTGAAATGTGGAGCCTTTTTCCCGAGATAGCAAGCAAAGCCCTAATTTAACAGACCCGTTGTAACTTAACTAATCCAGAGCCTTATACAAGAATGGTTGACTTCAACCAATCCGACCGGATGAGCTGGCCTATAATAAATTTAGCGATGTGATAACATGGCATCCAATATAACACATTGACCTGTGGTTTACCGCTGCCACATTGTAGAGAGCAAAATTCTCATTCTGCTCTAACTAGCCATTAGTCAAATGAGGTTGCTTACCAATATAACACATAATGACAACCACGTAAGAATACAATTTACACAGACGATCAAAAGACAATCAATATTCTCTTTTTGCTTCCTCAAGATCAGGGCCACTAATATATGACAAGTGTGGAACAAAAATTATGTAGCTAAACCCGTTTCATTCTGCCATGGGTTATTATTATCTTTGTTTGGTTATACTTAAGACTTCTAGAATAAATATTACAATTTTGTAAGATGCATAAAAATTGACATTAAGAATACAAATAAAGTGCATCATGATACTCTAATATTATAAACGACCGCGTGATTCGCGCCAATAAAGCATCTACTCTGAAAGTTACTGAGTTTATGTAGTCCCATACCAATTTCAATCAGTTACATCCAAAACATATGGCCAGTAGTCTTGACTTAAAAACCAATGGCAACAAGATCAATCTAAAAAATCTCAAGCTAAAATGAAATAGATGTGCGAATAAATCACAACATACGTCATCCAAAATACATTCACGGAACAATTCACAAAACAAACGTCGTAAAGCAAAACTTAGAAAGTACGGCAGTAGTTTGAACAACTAAGAACAACATTTGGAACTTGTTCAGAGGCTTCAGAGAATTCGTGGTGCCAGCCTACCAATATATATCGTTCTAAATACATATATTGCTATTAGAAACCAATGACTAACTCATTTGTAGCGTATCAAACCTTCTTTGGGTTACGCCAACAAATATCCATTCATATTTTGTTCATAGTGTTCTTTGGCAAGTCTCATTATTCTTTTCCGGTTACGGGGTTCTGCTTTTTGTCTAACTGCTTCCGATTACGGATTTAAGGTGCGATAAATAATGTTTGAAATTTTGGTTGGGCTTTACAAAAGTCAACTTGCGGCTTGGCGCGGACCACGTCGTGGTTTACAAGTGTATGATATCAGGGTATCATGAAACACTTTATTTATATTCTCAATGTCAATTTTTGAAGCAAGGCCGTGTATTTGGCACCGTAGATTTCATATTCAAGAAATCGAGCGTGTTACAAAATTGTAATATGTATTCTATAAAACCCAAGTATGACCAAACAATGACAAAACGGGTCTAGTTACAGGATTTTAGTTCCACAGTTGCTGTATATTGGCGGCGGCTGATCTCGAGGCATCAAAAGGGAATATTTATCGTATCTCGGCCATCCGTGAAAATTGTATTCTCCCGTAGCTTTCATGGTTTGTTACATTGGTGACAATATTACCCTTAATAGTTGGTTAGAGTGGAATCTATGTTTTTCGTTAGATACTCTCTACTATGATGAATTACGGACCAGACGGTTGTTGAAGAACATGTCAAGTGGTTCGGATACCCGGTCATCACATCGTTTGTCGAGTGGGCTAAATTTCCTTTAAGCCAATTCATCAGGTCAAATTGGTTGGAGTAAATCATTCTTGTCTGGGCTAACTTGATGTGTCACACGGTGTTCTCACGACAGCATACGTATACCTTGAGGGAGAGCGTCTCTCTTGGTTGTTTCGTCGACGCCACTCTCACCACGCTTTAATTTAAGTTATTTATTTGATGCAAAGGGTTAAATGCTGGAGAGTCTCTTTGTTAGTAACCCTAATGCTAATAGGATTAGGTTTAGGCTTTAATTCCTATAAAAACTTTCATAGTTTAGTATTTTCTCTTAAGTTGTTATTTGGGCTATTTAGTTATTGGGTTATTCCTGTTATTAGGGTTATTTGAAGTTACTGAATAAAAGAGAAAGTTCAGAGTCAATGATTTATGTTAGGTTGATGTTTGATCTCTTAGTTACATCATAACTAGTTAAGTTATAACATGCCTATGTTAGGGTCACAAAATGTATGCTGGTAAAGAGAGTGAGTGACCATTACTACTTGTTCACTCCTTGATAGAAGACCTCTGGAACTCCTATGATCCACCAACTGATACCAAATACTAGAACAAAAACTTAATCTATTATTTGTCCCAAAATGCAAATCCGCAGCCCAAATCCACTTCAGCTGGGGTTTTAACTTTCAAGCCTTTATAAGAACAAGAACTCTTTCTTTCAGAAAGAAAGAAAACTACCAGTACCCAAACTTCCCAACAATCACTACATTTTGGTTCTATCATGACATTCTGTCCTTTCACCAAAAATTTCATAATTCCACAAAGAGTTCAAAATCAAACTCCAAATTCACATTGTCTTCCCTACTATCACCTATCTCCCAAAAAGTCCTGCATTACCAAACTTACTACCACCTATACTTGTTTGGGGCGGCAAATAAACGCATCTACTCAGCTGAAAGCTACTGTGTTTACAAAGAAGAATCTGTTGTTAGATAAGAAAAAAAATCTCTTTCCTACATCACCATATTTATTATCATCACCTGCTGCTACTGGTATCACGCTGCCACCAAGCCCCCTTCAGCCACCATCCCTGCGGTGATTTGGTCACTCTACTACTTGAAAGTTGAGAAATACTTACTATTTTTATTGCCTATTTGTTTCATAGTATCTGAATTTCTAAGATCCTACAGCTTTCACATAAAATAGTCAAGCAATAACAATCTACCAGTAAGTCTATCAACATATATCATCCCAAACTCTTTACCCACTATGAACCATGATTTCCAAGTTGCTCAGACTATTAATCTCAAGCATCAAATAAAACATGGGGGCACATAGGGTGTTAGTTCCAATCGCTAAATCTCTACTAAAGTGCAAGCTTTGCTTAGTTTAGGCCAGGAAATAGTCATTTATATTTTCACATACCAATTTTCAGTCAGTCACATCCAAAACTTACGGCCAGTAGTCTTGACCTACTAAAAACAATGGCAACAAGGTCCAACTAAAAAATCTCAAGCTAAAATGAAATATTTGTGCCCATAAATCACAACATATGTCATCCAAAATACATTCACAGACCAATTCACAAAATAAACGTCATTAAGCAATACTTAGAAAGTGCAGCAGTAGTTTGAACAACTAAGAACAACACTTGGAACTTGTTCAGAGGTATCAAAAAATTCATGGGGCCAGCCTAGTAGCGTACCAATATATATTGTTCTAAATGCATTTATTGTTATTAAGAATAATAACTCATTTGTAGTGTGTCAAGCCTTCTTTGGGACACGCCAACCAATATCCATTCATATTTTGGTCATGAAATCACCTAGTGTCCATCAATAGTCTGATTGTACTAAATCTAACTGAACACCTGATTGGGTGTTAATCCATGTGACTGTCTAACTGTACTGTAGATCATTCAGATGTTGCAGTGTTTGTCTTTCTCTTCTCAATTAAAAGACTTCCAAATCCCGATGTCATTAGGTAACAATCACACGTTTGATAGTTTTATCCTAACCTAATAGGAATATCAATGGGTAATATGTCCAGATTATAAGCCTATATAGTCACAGATTATCCTTACGGTACATACCCAAAATACATTCCAAAGGAAAACCGACACCTTAAACCTTGACAATAGAACATGCGGCCATCAATATTCCTACCAGAACTATGATTTACGATCAGAGTGATCAGTACTTCGATGTTATAGGATCCATGATCCCCTACAAGGAACCAACAATGCGCCACGTGTTCAGAGTACCAACTGAAAGAGTATTGTAATATCGGCATATCCAGTGGTGGAATCAGGAATTTCAGCCAGTGGGGGCAAGAAAGAGGACTCTAGGGGTTCAGGGGCGGAGCCCTAGTTTTTTTTGGGGGGCCTTTCAGGGAAATTTAAGTAGTTTCGTGTTCTGCCAAAAGAACGAGTTAAACACAACAACAACAACAAGAGGAAGAAAGGATTTGAAAAGGAACCCTAGAGACTTCACATTCACAAGAAGCTTTGTGGAAGTTTTGTCTTTGAATAGTTGATTTTAGTATAGAGATTTCAACAAACGGATATCTACAAGAGTACGTTTACCTATACTTTAGATAAACTTTCCTATGCTAACTGCCTCAAAATAAGGTAAGAAAATATATTAAGAGTTAGTTAGAAAACACTATCTGCGTAAAGATTAGGACCGGAAATCACAGCAAATCCTCAATATCTTAGGTTTCATTAATTCGTGTTGCCAATCTACACTAGGAGCAGCAAGAAATTAATGGATGAGATTCTTTAAACAAATTAATGGATGGGATTCTGAGTTCAATTGGCTGGTCAGAAAAGTATAAGTGGACTTGGGCAGAGGGAAAGTCTAAACGATAGCTTTTTGTGCTTATGTCTATCACATTTGGATTGAAAGAAGCTCAAGATATTTCCAGAAAATTACTACTCCATCTGAGGTTATATCTAGAAAAGTTATCTTTGAGACTTCTTTCAAATGCCGCATTCCATGTTTAAGTTTCATCAAAGGCTTGAATAAACCACAATTATGAGAGATTGAGATTTGAATCCAATCATAAAGCAGTCCAAAACCATAAAATGGATTGAATGCAAGCAGGAGTGGAAGTATCAAATTATCTTAAATGTGGATGGTTGTGTCAGAAATGATAGAAGAGCTTATGGAGGAATCTTTAGACTTCCAAATGGCTTCCCTATTGTTGCATTCAGTAGAGAAATTACTGAAGACTATGGCATTAGGGTTATAGAAGTTAAGGCTATTTGTGAAGGAGTAGTTGTAGCAGGCTTGTTGGGGTTTCAGAGTCCGTGTACTGTCTCAAACACCTCTTATGTTGTTCAAGTGATGAAGATGGAACGTGATGCACCTTGGGCATATCTGATAGATTAAAGAATGGCCAGGAGAACATTTAGTAAAACGAATGACCAAGACACAATTTACAGGCAGAGAGAGGGTAACAAAATGGCAGTCGTCATTACTTCTTCTCTTGATATTTCTGAAGATATTCATATATTTCCTAGTACTTTCTCTTTAGATCTTGTAAACTTATGTGTAGCTGATGCCAATAGGAAAATGTACCCTAGATTGTAATTTGTACATAAGCAATAAAATCTAGTGGGGGTCAGCTTAACCCCTGCTTCCTTCTTCAAAAAAAACAAAAAACTGAAAGACTCTTCATAGACCACTAATAACACAGCATATTGTTAGAAACTATGCACCCAGTGTTGGTTAAGAAAAACGTGGAGATCTTTGTTGTCAGAATCAATATCTCCATTATTTTTTTAAGATCCAGATCAAGAATGTGTTTCAATACTTCACTCTGGTGGAATACAAGTTCATCCAGGTGAATAGTGAGAGCTACGTGAACTAATATCATCGTATGCCAATATCAAGAAAGTATTGCAAGAATACCCTTATCGATTTTAGTTCATAGCACTAAAATAAAACCCGCTATCCCTAACCGTAAACACATTATACTCATCACATGTTATTGCCGTGAGAGACAGGCATTACGACAACAAAACACTAATGAAGATTACATACTGATAACTTATAATAACTAAGATTCTTATAAAAGGCGCAAACATTACCATTAATAACAGCATTTTCCTGTAGCACTAATAGGATCTTGCTTATCGCCCTGCAAAACAAATCAACAGTTGTGCTATTTATCGATCAAATATGTAAAAGGCTATGTTCAATCTTTTTAACAATGGTGCAAAGCATAGAACCCAACAAGAAATTATTATGGACTAACATCGTTATCTTCTGATTCCAAGATTGAACTTTCAATCGATGATCAAACTGGATTTTTTTTTTAATTGGGAGAATAGAGAACCTCCATGGCTATGGTTTCTTGGAGTTTTGGAGGTGTGATTTTAGGGTTCTTGAAATAATCGAAATAAATGAATTTGGGAAAGAAATAAAATGGAAGATTTTAATTTTACACTATTTTATAAGGACGGGGGGAGAGATCTGACCCCTATTTTGTTTTTGTTTTTAAGTAAATGAACGCAATCAATAAAAATAAACCCGACCTATTAGTAAGGCATAAAAGAGTTAACAAAAGCGGAGGCCTCCTGACCCTCCGAGAACACAAAAACGGGGGTACAAGCACCCCAAGCAGCCAGGTAATGTGCTTCATAATTACAAGATCTATGTACAAACTCAAAACGAAATTCCTCAAAACGAGAAGCAAGCGCACGGGTATCTGAAGACAAGGTTAGAGCTCCCCAGGAGAGGTCATCCGTCCGATCTCTGAAAGTTGAGACCAGCCTCTGGTAGTCTGTCAAAAGGAGGACCCTGTGCAGACTGAAACTCAGCGCCGCCTCCATCCCTCGGACTACTGCAACTGCCTCTGCTTCTTCCGGATCGTCTGCCCTGGTGGAATCGCAACCTGCACAAATAACCACATTCTAGTGAGTTTTAATAACAAAACTAGTCCCTCTCAGTCTGTTACAGGCAGACCAGGAGGCATCGACGTTGAGGACGTGCCAGCCAGCTGGGATCCCGGCCTGGCGTTGGGGGGGCCTAGAGGTCGGATGGGGCAAGGAATTTCTGGTACAATGAAAAAGAAACCTCTTCGCCTTGGCTAGCGTCTCTCTTGTGGTCTGAATCTTCCCTTCGAAGACCAGTTCATTTTTGCTAGTCCAGATAACGTACATAATTGTGCTAAGGGTACTGCAGAAGGCTAGCATGTTCGAGGCTCCTTGAGAGAGGAGAAAACACCGCTGGATGATCGTGTAGATGCAGTCGGAGTAGTTCCAAGAACTGAAGTTCAAGGCCAGGTCAGACTCAAACCAAATGTTATAAATTTTGGTGCAGAAGAAAAGAGCGTGAGAAGTCGATTCAGTATCAGAGCCGCATCGCGGGCAATTAGTGTCACAGTCTGTGGCGCCGTGCCAGAGGTTAAGCTTTGTGAGGATCCCTTCCTGGACCGCTTTCCAAAGGAAAAGTTGGATGCGATGGGGCACTTGAAGCTGCCAGATGCCTTTCCAGAAGAGATGGCTGGGCCCAACAGGGTTGGTGTCAGCTCTGTAACGTTAGCGCTCCCTGGTAGAGAAGGAATAAACGGACTTCACCGTAAGGATGTCGCTCTTCTCCTACTTCCATCGAAGGACGTCTTTGGCCGTATGGGAGCTAAGCAGAATAGAGGTAATAAGCTTGGCAATATCAGGGTGGAAAATGGTCAAGATGATCTCGTTATTCCAAGTGCGGCTATCATGATGGATAAGGTCCGCCACTCTAGAAGTGAGTCTAGTGAGCGGCTCCAGCTCCGTAGGACGTCCAAAGCGGATACCGGGGATCCAAGGCTCAAGCCAAAGGTCAACGTTTTCCCCGTTACCTATGTGGCAGCACAGCTCTGGCCAGATTCTGCTGCGTGCTTGGATAATGCCTTTCCAAATCCATGAGTCAGCCAGCTGGGCCTTGGAGAGCATCGGAGAAGTCTTCGGGATGTACTTTGCTTTCATATTGTGAGCCCACAACTTATCTGGTTCTTTTATGATACGCCAGAAAAGCTTGGCCATAAGGGCTTGATTATGGAAAAGGGCCGTTCGGATACCCAAACCCCCAGCTTGCTTTGGCTGACAAATAAATCTCCATTTTATAAGGTGGGCTTTAGATCTGCCCTCTTTGTTAGACCCCCAGAGGAATCTGGCGTTAATGGAGTCCAGTTTATTACAGATCTTCTTTGGGAAGGGAAAGACGGACATAAGGAAGGAATGAATAGTCGAGTTAACAACTTTAATGAGGGTGATTCTGCCCGCTTGAGATAGAAATTTTACTTTCCATCCCTCGATACGGTTAGAAACCCTGGAAATGATGTCCTGAAAGTTGAGGCCTTTTGACCGGTTAAAGGTCAGGGGGGCTCCTAGGTATTTGTCTCCTATGACGTCTTTTTTAATACGGAGCATCCTTTGAATAAGCTTGTGATGGCGGTGATGGCAGTTTTTGCTGAACATGATACAGAACTTGTCCCTATTAATCTCTTGGCCCGAGACTTTGTAGAAGGTAACCAGGGCGTCATTAAAAGCACCAGCTTCGCTGAGATTTGCTTTACAGAAAATGAAACTGTCGTCTACGAATAGGAGATGAAACTGTATCCATCCGCACCATTTATCGGAGAAACCCATAGCCTAAAGGGTGTCATTCAGGAAACTCCATTCGACTCTGTCAAAAGCTTTGTTGAGGTCTAATTTGACCGCCATGCAGCCAGATCTACCTTTTTTCTTCTTGATGGCAGAAAGAATCTTCTGAGCCATGATGATATTGTCGAAGATTTGGCGCCCTGGGATGAAAGCATTCTGAGAGGGGGAGATGATCTTGTTGAGAAGAGGCTTGAGCTTGGTGGCCAGGATTTTAGAGATGATCTTAAATTTTACGTTACATAAGCTGATCGGTCTGAAGTGCTCCGGCTTCTCTGGGTTTTTAATCTTCAGGATAAGGGTGATGTTGGTGTGGTTAAACTCAGCCAGAAGGTTCCCTGATTGAAAGAAAGCAATGATGGCATTACACAGGTCCTGCTTCACTGTATCCCAAGATTTTTGGTAAAAAAACTGCGTAAAACAATCAGGGCCTGGGGATTTGTGGGGGTTCATCGAGAACAGGGCTTCTTTGATTTCTTCCTGGGTGGGTTCTCGAGTGAGTGAGGCGTTGTCTTCGTCCGAGATAAGCTTTTCCATAATGTCAAGGTCGGCCAGTTTGACGGTGGGACGAGAAGTTGTGAAAAGGTCCTCATAGAAGTTGACGAAGGCATTGCCTATATTATTTCGATCGTTGCACCATGAGCCGTCAGGCCTCCTGATTCTCCGGATCAAATTTTGCCGTCTCTGATTGATCGTGGAGAGGTGGAAGAACTTTGTGTTCCTGTCGCCTCCCCGAAACCAGGTCTCCCTAGATTTGTCCCTCCAAAGAGATTCTTCGAGATCGAGGAGACGCGTGAGCCTGCCTTGGAGGTCCGTCTCAATAGCTTCATTTGAGTAAGATGGGTTCCTCTTTTGAATATCGTTGATCTGGTCCTTAACTTGTTGGATGCTGATGGGGTTGAAGTTGAATTCTCTCTTGTTCCAAACAGTGAGCTCCCGCTTTGTATGCCTCAGCCTTTTACACTGCCTCAGCGGTCTAGAACCTGTTTGATCGACGGCCTAGGCGCGGTCAACAAGATCCTTGTATTGGTCGTGATTGGTCCAAGAGGATTGGAAGTGGAACTATTTTGGCAGGTTGTGGCAAGTGGATTCGGTAGTAAGCACAATGGGTCCATGATCCGAGCCAATGATGGGCAGGTTTTAAATCGAGGCATCAGGGAAGGTGGTACCCCAAGGAGTGGAGATGAGGGCCCAGTCAAGACGTTGCTTAATGAGCTCTATACCTTTCCTTTTATTAGACCAAGTGTAAGGGACACCAGTGGATCCCAGGTTAATCATGGAGGTTTGGAAAATGAAGTCCTCTAGCGGATTGGGGGCAGAGGGGTCAAAAACAATCTTCCCAAGCTTCTCCTCTTAGAAGGTGATGCTGTCCAAGTCCCCAATGATCATCTAGGGGATCACTATACGGTTTGCCATGCTGGCGATGGAGGCCTAGTAATCCCACTTGAGTTTGTTGTCCGGCGGATCATAGGTGAACGAACAGAGCCACGAGGTGGGGGCAGTATTAGGCATTTGTGTAAGGCTATGAGAAAGAATAAGAACGTCAATACCGTTAGCGGACGAGGAAAGGATGGACAGGTTGATGTTGGAACTCCATGTAAGCCAGAGTCCCCCACCTTGGGTAGAGGTAGCATCAACCGCGTGGGAATGCGACAGGCCAAGGCATTTGAATTTGCTGAGGGATTCAGGGTTAGAGGCTTTCATTTCAGAAAGGAAAATAATGTCGGGTTGATATTTGCTGCTGAGAGCACGCAGCTCTTGAAGGGTGGACACTTTGTTTTTCCCCTACAATTCCAGGAAAGAATGATCATGGAAAACAAAGGGCCGGTGTTGGGCCCGCTTCCGAGAATTGGATCTGAGAAGGAGTATAGGGTTGTCTAGAAGGACGGTACCACTGAGCATAGGCATTCAGGATTTTATGTTGCTCCCGGCGCTTGGCGGCAAAACGGTCACTGTTCTTCATAGCCACTGTAAGCATGTTCGACTTTCTAACGAAATCATGAACCTTTCGGATGAAAACTCGTTTCAGGCTGGGTATGTCCTTAAAAACTTCCTGAGGCGGTCTGTAATGGTAGAAACTTCCCTGATGTCTTTTGCCCAGCTTAACCGAAGCCCAAAGTTGTCTCAGCCAGTTATGATACTCTGGTTGGGATTGAGCCTCGCCAGTCGGAGCTCTAAGAGGGACGAGCGTTCTATGGGGGCCCGAGGTGTGTGTGTGCTGCTCCCAAAAGGGCCATGTGTGGGAGAGGGGTCGATACGAGACTAAAGAAATATTTGGATCCGGTGTTGTTCTCTATTTATCTATAAAGCGTTTAAACCTATGATTGCATGATGGTAACAGAGCAAAATTGTTAAAAGTCTCTATGCCGTGAGACAGAAAGGAGTGGGTGTGTGCTTCAGGTGTTGTAACACGTACCTTGGCAGGAACTCATGAGTCCACGTGCTCTACCTCCGCAGTAAGGCTAGATCGTATGCGTTTGTGGATGCCCTCGTTGGTCTGTTGATGAATGATGACCTTGGCGGGGACTTGAGAGTTTCCATATTCGTCATCTAGGTCAGTGAGAGCTTGGAGACATTTTTTAGTGCTTGCCTGGGTGACTCGGTGGTGACCAGCTTCTAGCTCATGCCTTGGGGCGCTGGCGAAAATATCTTGGGTGTCCGGGGTATGCCATTCTGTACTGTCGGAGGATGAGAACTCGATCTCCAATGGTTTGGTTTCCTCTTTGGGTGTCGTTGCTGTCGGGAGTACGGCAGTCGGAGTCAGTGCTTTAATGGTCTCGATGATTGGGCTTTAGCTTACGCTACTGACGTGTTGTGGTGGGTGTTTGAAAAGCAGCCCACTTTGGTCATTGAGTGATATAGAGTATTTTTGGGCTTTTCCATGCCCCCTCAGATTTGGTCTCAGTAGGATGGTATGAGGCCTTGGGCTTGTCGTTTGTTGGAGATAACAAGTAAGATCCAACTCCTTATCAAAAGGGTTGGGCCCTACTTCAAACTAATTTAGGTTCGCGAGAAAAATCAACGGCTCACAAACTGATTTGTTATTTGAAAGACGTGGTGGTTTGGAGGGCCCCACCTCTGCTGTCTCATAATTGCTTACCTCACCTGGTGTCCACTCGAGATGACCGTTGGAATGGAGAAACTTCTGTTTGGATTTTTTATTCGGTTCTGTCAGCTCATAGTTTCCCTGCATGCATAGAGCATGCCTGTACCTTGGGAAGTAAGATTGTTGTGGAGTTTTTTTGTGAGGAGTAATCATGCCTTGGTGTTGTTTGAAGTGAGGTGGAAGCATATGGTAATCAAGCCTTGGCGTTGTTTGAAGTGAGGTGGAAGCATATAGTGTAATTTCTCTAGTATTGGTGGGCCACTGGTATGGGTTTTTATTTCGGCTGTGGTGAGAGCCGTTGTCATTTAAATCAAAGTCAAGGATTTTTGTAGTGTTGGTCCCCCCAAAATGGGCAATGTACGAGTTTTGATATGACATTACGTTACCTGACTCTGAGTTTCTGCTGATGTGATTGACGTGGCCGAAGCTCCATTTTAGATTGCCGTCCGGCAATAAGAGATATTGTAGTACGCAAGTCAAGCTCGTTGGGTTGGGTTCCATAACAATCGGTGAGTCCAAAGTCGTTGTCCGGTGTATGTTGAGAGTAGTCGGATTGTTAATGAGCTCGTTGCCCGATGAGTTATGTTGTTCTCGATTGTGAGCATGTCATTGGTCGCTGGATTGATTGAATTGTACGTTTGTGTTGTGGCTGCCGGCATAATAGTTTTTAAACGACGAGGTATTGATGACCTTCGGCGGATTGACCTGAATAAATGATCAGAAGGGAAACTTAAACTTTGCGTGGATATTAAGTCGATTTCTTTCCTTCGTAACTTTGTCGAAACGGGTGCATAGAGCTAACAGGTGAGCGATAATGCCGCAGTAGGGGCTGAATCCTTCGAGACGTTCGTAACGAACTGTGACTTGAGCGTCACCCAACTGATTCGGCCTCGATATGGGGATGGATAAAACTAATGGTTTCTCTATGAAGAGGTTTACGAGAATGCGGACGAAGCTAATTCTTCTCGTCGATGTGGGATATTCATCCCAATTGTCGCGAATATATTTGCCAATTTTGTTCCAAATGATTTTGAGGATGTCCTTTCCAAGCATGCAACAAGGCAGTCCAGACACCTGAATCCAACACAGAAATCGAGAAAGCTGGAGTTGCGATTGGTGTAAAATAGGATTAAGCGGTTGCTGGAGAAGCGAGTATCCGAACACGTTAACAGGCGAAGAAGTGAGAATGGCTTGCTGGTCTTTGGGGTTATCGAAGTTTGCGATGAAAACTTTTGAGTTTTGCTTGAAAGTAAGGGGAGGGATACGGTTAATGATTTTCGCCCACGCTCTAGTAACGCCATCCATTATCGTTTGATCTTTGATAAGAGGCGATATCGATTTGAAAGCAATTGTGAACTGCCATTTGGTTTTAAGGTTCGACCACATCGAGTCGTCAAGGTGAAAAATCGGTACCGGGTCGTGTGTGGAAACTCCTCTGAGAAGCTCGGATTGTTCTTGCTCTTCGACTTCAACTTGTATTCGGTCAGCGCTTCCTTTAGTTCATTCTGTCATTATGGATGGAAAAAGAACAAAATCGTGGGACAGAAAAACCTCAGTGGGGAGGATGAGAAAAAGAAAACACAAGGGTTTGAGGATTGGGTGGAAGAGAGACAACAGGTTTATGGCTTATGTTAGGAAAGAAAGGGAGGAGAAGGTTATGGGAGTACGTGTGAGGAGATTGGGAGAGAAAGCAGTTGTAGGTGGCGACTTGGAGTGGGGGGATGTGTGCATGGCTGCCCATGCATGGAGGAACATGAAGAGAGGGGTGGGTGGAAGGGAGAGTTATTGGTGAAGGTAGGAGAAAAAATGGTGAGGGAAGGAGAAGGAGGTCTGGGAGAAAAGAGAAGGGAGAAAGAAGGGAGTTATAATAAATAGGGGTGATACCCCTATTTATTATATAACCAACTGCTATCCCAAATAGGGGTGAACACCTGAACCCGAACCGGCCGGTTCAGTCTAGGTTAGGAATCTGTCGATTTGGTTTTAGGTCTATTTTTTAAAACCTGAATATAATGGTTCGGGTTCAGGTTAGGGTTCATGATGTGGTATATCTTAATACCCGACCCGAACCGGGGTATATATACTAGTACTCTCTCTCAAACTCAATTAATTTTTTCCCCTCACTCATAGGGATGGCAACGGGGAGAATTTGGGGCGGGAGAGCTAATACCATCCCTATCCCCGCCTAAGTTCCCTACTTCCATCCCCGCCCTAAAACCTATTTAACTTAAACGGGGATCCCCATTCCCACCCCTACATTACAAAACTAAATCCCACCCCCGCCCCATTTAACTAATAAAACTATTTTTTAAATAAAAACCTCTCTTATTTAGGTTTTTTTTATATATTAATAATAATAAACTATTTAAATGGGGCGGGGCGGGTACAAATTTTTTGTGGTAATCCCAAATCCGCCCCACTTCCCCACGAATTTTAGTTATACATCCCATACCCGCCCCCATACCCGGCTAGCATATCCGAAACCTGCCCCGCTCGGGCCGGGGCGGGTCAAATTGCCATCCCTACTCACTCTCAGCTTTCCTTATCTCCCAAAACCTTAACCCTAGCTCTCCCAATAGGACGACAAATTTGAGCTCTATGAAAGAAAGGAGGCTCCATCTTCAAGTCCCACACTCACTACCGCAAAGGCCCTACTCAATTTCGAGGAACGAATGGTATCACAGAGATTGTTATTTTGGGAAGAAAGCTAATTTGATGGTGAGTAATGTTTTTCCTTTGGAAAGAAAGCTAATTTGATGGTGGGAATGAGCTATGGTTTGTAATATGGAGCATCATAACCCTGACTAAAGAGGAGATGGGCGTGATCGAAATCTCCTCAGTCAGAAATCGCGCAGAAAGCTACAAGTTTTCCTGCAGCGAAAGGGACTCTTATGGTTCTAGAAACAATAAGATAGGATTGAATTTGTTTGATTTGTTTCACGGTGAGACATTTTTGGTTTAAGAGGAAAAGTGTTTTCTTGGTTGATTTTAAGGTGGTAACCATCAGCACATTGGTCTCATTGCTGCTAGGAGGACTATACAAGTTGCTGCTACTGTTACAAATTTTGGCTTATGTTTTTCTTTGTTTTGTCGTAGTTTGTTTTTTTCTAGTGCTCATTTCAACTTTGATGTTACAGTTTGGAGAAGGATACAATATGATTTATTTTCAAGTTAGATTTTATTGTTAAGATTACATCCTTCAGTTTGGATACCCTTGTGTTCTCTCTTAATCCCTTGTATTGTTGCCTTGATGGAGAAAGTTTGGATACCCTTATGTTGTTGTCCACTTCATCTGAGTTTGTGCAATATTCATTTTCTTTTCTCTTTATTGCTAAGGGACTGTTTGGGTATGTTTATGTTTAAAGAAAAAAAAAGCATTGAACCCGAGTTACATACCTGGTCCGACCCGATTATTTCAGCCCGGGTTACGGACCAGGTCGGCTCGGGTCCGGGTTCAGCAATCAAAAAGGCAATTTATTCGGGTCAGTTCAGGTTCAGGCCTTAACCCGGCCCGACCCGACCCGGCCCGTGAACATCCCTAATCCCAAACTACTACTCTTATGAGCATGTCCTACATAATCGAATGTGATTATGGTTTTGGTTCATCATGTTGTTATGGCTTTTCACTCGCGAGCTGAACCGTTCAGTTTTAACAGAAAAAAACCGAATGATTTGTTGAAGAAATATATAAGTAATACAGAAAAAAAAGCAAATGATTTATTTATATCAGGCCAGGTACATAATAGATAAACGTGTGGGATAAAAAATAGTAGCGTGCGCTTAACCATTCAGCTCCTGATAATGTGGGCGGTAGGTAAATACTCCTCGCCAAGTTCAGATTTTTGATACTTTGGAGGGGTATGGGGGTAGGTATGTTAAACCCCATACCCATGTTGGAAGGAGTTTTTGCAAGAGTATGTGAAAAGTGTAACAACATATCATGTTGTTGGTGATGCTTTAAGTGGTCGGGAAACAAGTGGACTATACACTCTTTTGTATAGAAGAAAAAGTTCGGTCCTAAGCGCTTAGGACCATCCATCAAGCATGTGTCTTCTTTAACCCGACTTCTTAACCCAAGTTAATACAACTCTATTACAACCCTTCAATTAAGGAGTGTATATAACCACCCTAATCTTATAAAATTTACTTTCCACTTTTGAATACTCTTATTTCTAATTATTGGGAAATAGTTGGTGCCCAATATACTTCTACCAAGCAAAATACAACAATTTTTGCACGGAGTCGCTAGATTACTCTACAATTTAAATACAACTAATTATATGATAGACACGTAATATTTATGTGTACAACTGCTAAATTTATATCTACCTAGTCATTTATTAAATAAATATGACATTAATAGTACTTTTGCTTGTATTTACAGAAATCGGTCACATGATAAACAAGTCGTACATTTTTCCGGTTTTCAACAAAGAACAAGGGTGATACACTCCAACAATGATTCTCATTTGAAGTTGTCAACCAAAGGCCCATGGAAGCCCACTGAAGAGAATTAAATGTAGAGATTATTCTCATGAGTTGTAATATCTATGCATGATCTAAAGCATTATTTAGGGAATTTTACATTAATGGTGATATTTTGTAACCCTTTCTATACTCTATAAATAAGAGGGGAATCCCACCCACAAGAGGACATCTTAGAAAGTATAAGTGTCAATGTTCAATATGCAATAAAGTTCTTGTCTTCTATTCTTCTTGTCGTTTACTCTTATTTTAGTAATTGTATAATGACAATGATCAAAGGGTTGAGTAGCTAAACCTCTTAACCAAGGCATGATTCCACTCCATCCGTTGTAACCTCGAGATAGTATACCTAGTTAGAGTATTCACGAATTCCTGAATCGCATATCATTAGTCAGGTATATATAATACATCATGAGATAAAATAATTATTGATTGAGAACTACTCATAAACCAACTTATTCAACCATGGTCTGGTTGATAAGCATGGATTATGTTCTCTTCTCCATGTTCCTAATCTATCTTGTTATGGTCAAACAAGAGGGTTATTATATATTTGCTCAGCCTTAATTTTTATGGTTTCACGTTCATGTATAACAAAGGCACAAATCATTCCACTGCAAAGTTCTTCAATGGTTTCATGATTTACCTACCATTAGAAAATATTAGAGAATTACAAAAATAGAAGAGTAAAGTGTGCTTCCTATTCTTGTAATAAGTATAATTTTCCTTGATTAAAGGATATATGATCTTAATTAGAATGGTAATTAAATAGCTAATTAACTTGAGTTAAGAGGTTCGGTTAAAGAGGACACATGTTTGACGGAGAAGCACTTAGGACCATGCTCAGCCCTAAGCTCTTAGGACTAAAATTTTTCTCCTTTTGTAGGTACTAGAGGTTGTCGTAGCAACGAAGAGATTAGGGGTAGAAAGAGAGAAATACGAAGAGCTAAAAAAGATAAATCAAGAAGGATAGGGGAAGAGATTGTGAGAAAAGAGATCAAGCGAGATCAAGTAATAAAGAAGAGATAGGAGATGGAGGGAAGAAGAGACAAAGAAAAAGACAAGGAGAAAATATTAAAGAAAAGAAAGAGAAATCAGGATACATGAAGGAAAAGATGATGAATGATGGGTGAACTTTGTGATATCTTACTTAATTTGTCATCGCTGCGATTAAAACTTCATTATGTAGGTGACAAATAAGTGAAACTAGATCCAATTTTAAACTTAACGAATAGAGCTTAAGTCTCTTATGTAAGTCGAAGTAGTAAGAGTTAAGAAAAATAAAGACTCGTTGAGCCAATTTATTTATAACTCTACTTGTTACGCCAAAAATGTTGGAGATGGAAAGCTTTTTGGTGGATTAGTCATATGCTTATTGAGAATGGAGGTAGCTAATTTCTCTTCTACGACAATAACGAAATGCGGAAATCGCCAAACGAGAAATAAACCAACGAATAGAAAACTAGCAAAGATAAGATTTATACAGAGGAGGGAAGTTGTAAACCCTTTCGGATGAAAACCCACTCCCCGCGAACAAACCACTATAAATCAAATAGGTTACAATCCGATCTCTCAAGCTTCCTTAAAGTTTTAATGAATCTCTTAAACCCTAATTTTCTCTAGGATTAAACTCACCAAAAGATAACCTAAGAAACATTCTAAGTATCCCTTATATACTTGGGAGGTTATTACATAAGTTAGGACTCAAAGTACGGACCGCGAGGCATGCCAACGTCTTCTTTTCAAACTTCTAAAACTAAGTTTATGAGGTTTATACGAACAGAGGCCAAATTCTATTCAAATAAACCTAGTTTTGAGACATCTATTCGAATAGACTCAAAAGTCTATTTGATCAAAGCATGTTCTGCCTCTTCTATTCGAACAGACACAAAGTCTATTCGAACAGAATACCAAAAAATCATTTTTTCCTTTTGTCTTTGATCCTCATTCATTACACGAACTCCAATTAACATCTACGAACATAATTCGAGTTCATTTCACAATAATCTCTCACTTGAAATCGAATCTACCGTAACCCATCTCCAGATCTTCAATAATGAATTGTTTGCGCTACCCGGACCTTCAATCATGAAAACCCACAGAAGTTTTATGCGTCGTAAACTTATGGAATGTCACCACCTTCGTAAACATATCAGATGGATTCACATCAATATGAATCTTCATGAGCTTCAACACACCGTCCTCGAGGAGTAAACTAATATAATGATATTGAATATCAATATGCTTGGTCCTAGAGTGAAAAGTCATATTCTTTGCTTAGTGTATGACGCTTTGACTATCGTTATACAACTTATGATGATGTTGTTCTTTACCAAGCTCTTTCATCAACCCTTTAAGCCAAACCATATCATTGCAAGCTTCCGTAGCCGTAACATATTCTACCTCCATCGTAGACAAAACTACTATCTTCAGTAGCCTCAAAACCCAAGTAACTGCACCGCTTCCCAATGAAATTGCAAAGCCACTAGTACTCTTCCACCTATCAATGTCACCCACCATATAAGAATCAACGAAACCCTGTAAGCATATCTAAGAACCCCTATAACATAATGCCATATCTTAAGTCCTCTTTAAATACCTAAGTATCCATTTCACAGTCCTCAAATGCTCCTTGCATGGATTACTCATATTCCTACTAACAACTCCCACTACTTGGGCAATATCCAATCTCGTGCAAATCATAGCGTACATATGGATACCAACTGCGGATGAATAAGGAACCTTTCACATCTCATCGCGATCCTTTTGCATCTTTGGATAACATTGCTTTGACAATTTAATGTGACCTCCCAATGGTGTACTAATAACCTTAGAACCACCCATATTAAACTGTTTATGTACTTTGCCGATGTACTCAGCTTAAGATAACTTTAATTCTGGACACTATCTGTCTCATATAACATGTATACCAAAAACTTATTTTGTAACACCCAAGTCCTTCATAGAAAACTCTTGGGACAACTATTTTTTCAACTTAACAATCTCTCCCATGTCGACACTTGTTACTAATATATCATCTACATACAGAAGTAGAATGATATAAGAGTTTCCCGTATTCTTAATAAAGCAACAGTGATCCGTATTGCATTTCGAATAACCATTTCTGGATATGAACTGATCGATCTTCAAATACCAGTGTCTCGATACTTGTTTCAAACCACATAAGATCTCCGTGAGCTTACACACTAGATCTTCTTTCCCTTTAACTGAATATCCTTCTGGCTATTTCATATTTTTTTTTTCATCAAGGTTACTGTGAAAAAATGTTGTCTTGACATCAAGCTGCTCAAGATGTAAGTCTTCAACTGTAACTATACTCATCACAACCTGAATAGTAGGCATCTTCATAACAAGAGCAAAAATCTCACCAAAATTAACACCTTCTTTCTACTGAAATCCCTTCACCACCAGTCTAGCTTTGAATCGCCTTAAACTATTAGATTCCTCCTTTAGTCTATATACCCACTTGTTGTGCAATGCTCTTTTCCCTTTCGTTAATCAAACTAAGTCCCAAGTTTGACTTACTGACAATTACTACATCTTATCATCCATTGCAAGCTCCCACTTTCTCTTGGCTTTGACATCTAAAGCATCCTTATAACTTTTTGGTTCACTACTATCCGTAAGTAACAAGTGATGTAAGGAGTTAACATACCTAGCCAGAGTTTTTATATTTTTTTGGCTCCTTTCAAAGTTTTATTAGAATATCTAGATCATTAGGTTCCTCACATTGATTTGGTGCATCAGACTCATTTGTGACTTCTTCATCAACCTCTAGAGAGGTTTTAAATTCAATGTCGATACTCTTCGATGCTTCACTTCGATTCATTTCCACAGGTATTTTGAAGTTTTTATGCAAAATTCTCATTGAATGTAACATTTCAGCTCCGGATGACTTTCCGATTCTTTGTATCCCAAAATTGGTACCCAAAGTCATCACCACCATATCCAATGAATATGCACTTTGTTGACTTTGCATCCAACTTTGTTCTTATATATGAATTATCAAGCATATATGAGGTACAATCGAAAATATGCAAGTGAGAAAGGTATACCTCTTTACCTGTCCAACTTTCTTCAGGTAATCCAAAGTCCAAAGCCATCGAAGGCCCTCTGTTTATAGTACTAGCCGCATCCGCCCAAATTTTTTTTGGCAATTCGACCTTAAGTCTCATACACATCGCTCTTTCATTTATGGTTCAGTTTATTTGTTTGCAATACCATTTTACTGCGGTGTTTTGGGAATAGTCTTTTATCTCCTAATCCCATTTGATGCGTAATAGTCTTTAAACTCGTCACTATAGTACTCACCCCTGTTATTTGACCTAAGGCGCTTTACTTTCAAGCCAGTTTTTGTTTAAACTAGAGCCTTTTACTTCTTGAACTTATCAAACACATCTGGTTTGTTCTTCACAAAGTAGACCCACAGTTTATGAGAAGCATCATCGATAAAAGTAACATAATAATGAGAACCACTTAGGGAAGACACCTTGGTTGGCCCCCAAACATCTGTTTGAACAAGATCTAGCTTTTCAAGTTTTCTCGACCTTCCAGTTATTTTGAAACTAACATTCTTTTGTTTAGCAAGAACACACTCTTCACAAAACTTAAGATCAACGTCGTCAAGACCCTCTAGCTTTCCCTTATTAACCATCATCTTCATCCCTTTCTCACTCATGTAACTAAGCCATTTGTGCCAAGTACTTGTATCAATCCCTAGAGTAGTTACATAAAAAATAGAAATTGTAACTTACGTTATTTGCAATGTTCTTTGCCTTATGTCCCGAGCTACTACCATAACTCCCTTTGTGACATTCCAAAAATTATCACCAAAGGTGCTTACATATCTACCATCATCTAACAATTGGTTAACCGAGATAGGGTTATTCCCCAATTTGGGTATAACTCGCACATTCTTCTAAATCAACGTCGCCTCCAAAGAAAACTTTGTTGGAAATAACGCATGTCTTTTCTTTGTGGTTTAAATAAAAATTTGGTGATTACTGTTAGTCCCACATTGGATAAGTGAAAAAAGTATTTTCACTTTATATTGAGTTACACATGTATAACATGTGTAAGTAGTGCCCTCACAAGTGTGTATGAGGTGAGTGCGTGAAGGCTTGCTATGGGGACTCCCAAGGGCTTGCGTGCACGAACAAACCCATGACCTATTTGGACTATTTTATAAATTCTATTCGAATAAGTCTATTCGAATAAGATTGTATTCAAATAGAATAATATTCTATTCGAATAAATCTGGCAGCAAGAAATCTATTCGAATAGATTATGATTCAATTCGAATAAATCTGGCAGAAAGAATCTATTCGAATAGATTATGATTCTATTCGAATAAATCTGGCAGTAAGAAATGTATTCGAACAAAAATAGATTTTATTCGAATAAAACATGTAGTTACTCTTCAAGAGACACAACTCTTCTCAGAGATATGCCTTGGGACGCAACCCCATCTACAGGTACTTTTAAAGGATACCTTTTCCTTTGTTTATATCAATCTTCTTGATGTGTTTGATACACAGAAAAATATCAGAATCTTATTTAATCTTTTTCACTCCATCCTTCTTGAGAGTAAAATCACAGATAGTCTGACAGGCATATCGACTTGGGTGCTTTAATTCTATACGATTCGATCGTTGTATCTTGGGAGACAGGCACCGTGAAAATTGTGAAACACCATATGTAGGGTAAAATCTGCCTTAAGGAAATTAAAGTGGCTACAAGCCTCGATCTTCAGTATTTTGAAATTCCTTTTTATTCATCTTCGACTCAATTCTGAATACTTGTTTTATAAACTTTAACCTAATGTTTCCCTTTCTAGTAATATTGGGCGCACTCTTGTCTACAAGGAAGACCGTACCAAAGTCGCCTTTAACAATATTGGTTAGGAAACCAACGTTTGCAGTAACATGGAATGAGGCATCCGAATTAACTATCCATAATTCGTCAGCATCGTCGTACGAAAGAAGTAAAGCCTCATCGGAACTAACCTTCTCAACAAGGTTCATTGTATCTTTCTCCTCATCACGATCTTTCTTTAAAAAATTATAATCACGCCTGAAGTGACCCTTCTTTCTGCAAGTCCAATACACACCAGGCGGCTTGGACTTTTATCTTGACAGGGAACAACCTTATCCATTTTTAGCCTATTTTCCTCTTTCCTCGACGTTTAACGCACTGCCGTTTGAACCCAAAGAGGGTACGTGTGATTTACACCTATTTTCTTCACTTATAATCAACAAAACTATAGTATCAAATTTAATTTCTTCCTTCCCCAATGAATTACTCACTGTAGTAATAAACCCTTCCCAGTTCTTAGACATCTTCCCCAATAGAGCCCATGTTCTCGTCTCCTCAGTAAAAGTAATTTTCACAGATTCAAGTTGAGCATGAATTGTATTGAACTCAATAATATGAGCTTGTACACTACTATTCTCTTTTATCTTTAAAGTAAACAAACAATATTATAAATATACCTTATTTGCCTCAGAAGGTTCTGAGTATATAGAGGATAAAGTCTTCATCAACTCCTTCGTTGTCCAAACTTTGGAGATCATATGTAAAATTTGAGATGAGAGCACCAACCTAACTGTCCCAAGCGCCTTGCGATCCTAGCGTGCCCACTTTGCAGTATCACAATCTCCTGACTTCATCTCAAATCTACCCAGTGGTAAGTCAGGATCCTTTTGATAGAGATAGTCCTCTATCTGCATCTTCCATACTCCAAAATTTGAACCATTAAATTTTGTGATCTACAATTTTTCTCGTCGGCCATGGTTCTTTCCTGCGCAATCTCTAAACCAACGTTCTAATACAATTTTTTGAGAATAGAGATAGATAATCTCTAGTCTACGACAAGAATAAAATGCAAAAATTACCAAACATTAATTAAACTAACGAAGAACAAAATAACAAAGATGAGATTTACCCGGAGGAGGGATGTGGAAAACTCTTTCGAACAAAAAACCACTCCTTGCGAAAAATCCACTATAAATCAATTTGGTAACAATCCGATCTCTCAAGCTTCCTCGAAGCTTCAATGAATATTTCAAACCCTAGTTATCTCTAGAATTAAACTCACCAAAAGATAACCTAAGAAACACACTAAGTATCCATTATATACTTGGGAGATTATTACATAAGTTAGGACTCAAAGTATAGATCATGAGGCAAGCCAACATCTTATCTTCAAACTTCTAAAACTGAGTTTGCGAGGTCTATTCAAATAGAGACCAAAGTCCATTCGAATAAACCAAGTTTTGAGATATCTATTCAAATAAGCTTTGGGTCTATTCGAACAGACTCAAAAGTTTATTCGAACAATGTATGTTCAACCTCTTCTGTTCAAACAGACACAAAGTCTATTCGAATAAAGCGCCAAAAAATCATCTTTCCATCTTCGATTCTCGTTCGTTACACGAACTCCAATAAACATCCACGAACATAATTCGAGTTCATTCCTCTATAATGCTAACCATGAATTCATGTGTGAAAGTAAAGCTTAGCTAATCCAATAGTCAAAAAATTGTCTAAATCATCGAAAATGTTTCCAACTCCTCGTACTAAAGGAACTAAGAGATAATTTTACACAAACACACAACTTTCATTAATCAAAGTAGAGAATAAGATTGTTCTCTACAACACAATACACAAAAACTCTTATATTTAAAATACACAGTAGGCTTTATTTATAGCCTTGACACAATAAGGGTGAATTAGACTTTGGACCCCATATAATTGACCAACTTATGGCTTGCCCCAACATACTTGGCACAAATCTGACTTTGGACCCCAAAATCAAACTCTAACCCAAATCAGACGAGAGTCAACTCTTTAACTCAGGAAGATCAAGTCATATTTTATAAATATCGAAAATGCCCCTCACGTGCATTGCACACTCCTCTTTGAGCGAATCTAATCTTGAAAAAAATTTACATCTCGGGGAATAATCTAATGGTCCCCATTTACTTTCATTCTGATAATTTTGTTATATTATATTTTCCACGTGGTTGGCTGTTAATATACCACGTAGCTGACTTTAGATTATTTTTTTCCATCTTCGTCTATTTAGGGAGGGAAAATTGGTGAGACTCTAGACATACTTTAGAGAGACTTCTAATCAACTCATGTTCTTTAAAAATTGAAGGAAGTATTTTCTGGAAATTGTTACAACTTTTGGAACCAAGGTAAACCTTTTTTGATTGATAACTTTGTTTGCTTTCTTAATATAATTTGGATTTTTATAGCTTGCAATTTAGGGTTTCAGTTTTCAAATTTTAAGGTTTTAGGTGGTTGGGTATTGGAGGAATTAGTGTTGGGGATAGTGGGTATTAGTAGGGATAGTTATAGAACCTTGGTTTGCATTTCGAATTATTATGAGGAGTTATGAAACACGGCTTTGCCTACTATTTAAAAGCCTTTTTTCCTTTTCTCTCATCAACCCATCTTTTTTTCTCTTTCCATCTCTGTACAATTCTCTATTTTTGCAACCATGTCTCCCAGACTTCATCAATCTGAGTACCTCTCTGATGAAGAACACAATTATGATGATCCTATTGCAATATGTGGTCCACATTGCCCAAGATACCAACCCTATCCATCAAATAACTCTTATTATGGGAACTCTTCAGAGGAAGAAGAAAGAAGGCTTGCAGAGAAGGATACCCAATATGACTACTCTGAGGGGGAGGAAGAAAGGCAGTCTGAGGAGGAGGAAGAGGAGGACATGGAGGAGGAAGAAGAAGATAATGCAGAGGTGTAGAAATATATAAGAGGAGAAAGATTTATTCAGTCTTAAGTTGACAATTAGATTACATCTTTGACTCTCTTTATATAATAGGGGATCTCTAAACTACTTTTATTCTTACTCAGTGTGGGACTAAATTAGTATATGTGTAGATGCATACATATACTCCAACACTCCCCCTCATGTTGATACAAACATAATGTGTTTGTATCAAGGTGGATAACAATAAGAAAGTAAAATAGATAATCCCTCATACGGATACAATCACTCCCTCACTTATTATAAAAATTAAGGCTCTTTCTAAAACTGATAAAACTTATTCTAGACAATCCCTTTGTAGCAACAAAATACTTCAAAGCTTTACATATCCCTTATGAAATCGGCGACACTTCGACTTGCCATTCTTGCCACACGTAATTGTGAAATCGGTGGTACTAACCGACTTACCAATTTTCCCACTCGAGGGTAATGTAAATATCTTGAAGAGTTACTGAGGTAAGATAATTAGTCGATGAAGATGATCACTCAACATAATATTGATGAGAGATTATCATTTGAGAAAAAAAATATCTACTGAAGTAAATAAATAAAATATTAACTTGAGGACAAAGAGATTCACTTAAGGAAGAGGAAATCATAATCGTGGTATAAGGAATTGAGCATCTTCACCCGATTCCAAGAAAAAAAATTGCATCTCGCCATAGGAAACGATAGAAAAGATTTAAGAATATCACTTGAGGAAAACAAATTACTCGGGGAATGAAACCAATAACTCATGATCCAGGTGAAATGTAGTCTAACATCTTTATCCGGTCCAAAGAGAGAGAAAAGAACTTAAGGTCGAGGTGGAAGGATAGTTTAATAACATCTTCATCCGATCTAAATAGAGAAAATTGCATCTCATGATAGGCAAACAAAAAATACCTCACCTCTCGACAATAAAAGATTGCATCTCAATTTTATAATTTATACTTGTAAATTTTGCGAATAAAATGATCACTAGAGGAAAAAAAATTGCTCTAGGAAAGAAGCACTAGAGGAGATAAGAGGAAACTAAGGAGAAAGATAAGAGAAGTCAGAATCTCCTTCTCAAAAAGATTAAAAATATGAATAGTGGGTTTCAGAAACCTTAATTCTTACAAATAAATTAAGAAAAAAACAAAGTAATCGAACTGTTTGAGTAATCCAGTGACGGCAATGGCCACCGTCGATGGAAGCGGAAAAGCTTTACTGTTTCTTCAACCGCCCTGATACCATGTAGAAATAAATAAAAAGAAAAAATTTATTCACTCTTAAGTTGAAAATTAGATTACATCTTAGAATCCATTTATATAATAGTGGCTCTCTAAACTACTTCTATTCTTACTCAATATGGGACTAAACTAGTATATGTGTAGCTGCACACATATACTTTAACAAGAGGAAATTAGGGAAGAGAATGTTATGGTTAGGGGTGTAGATATTATGGGTGATTGTGGAGATGGGGATAGGGGAGATGGGGATGAGCCTGCAGCCAAAAGAGCAAGGGGTGGTGGTGGTAACGATGGAGATGATCATGGTGGTGCTATTGGCACTGGACCAACTAGATCATCTTCACCATCAAATTAATGATGGTGGTGATGGTAGTGGCTTGGTGATGGTGGTGTGGTGGCTCTTTTGTATTTTCTATTTTATTTGATTTTACTCTTTTTTATTTTGTTAAAATTGGTTTTGCTGCTGCCCTAGGGGCTTAGATGTTGAATCTTTTTGAGTAACAATCTTTTTTGTATGGTAAAAATGAATTGATGTTTATATTAAGAATGATGAAATTGTCTTTTGTCTCCTGAAATTGTTCCTTATGAATTCTATATTTGATATTATAGTTGTATAGTTTTATATAAGTGTAGATTATGACAGTTATTTTTAATGTAGAAATTATAATAATGCTATGATCCTTAAAGTTTGGGGGACTTGGGTAGAAGAAAGGAACTATGGATATATCCATGATAACTATGTTGGTGGGAAAGAGTTCATCATATCTGAAAGTTCAAATGGATCCCTAAGTTGGCAAAAATTCATAAATTTCATAGAGCATACCATGGGAACAATTCCTAAAGGATTCATGATCCAAGTATGTTGTATATTTCTTAGAGAGAAGATGGTAGTGGATAAAAAAATGTTTTCAAGGATGTGTTGCAATAGTGACAGTGTTGCTCAGGGAAAGGTCAATTTTTATGCATCATTTGTTATAAAGCCTAAAGATGTCCAAGTACTGAAAAGGAAGAAACCAACTTACCTATCTGAAGAGGAATTGGATGTGATCCCAGATTCTAGTGATAGTAATTGTGATGATGAGGGAAACACAAATAAAAATCTTCTTGATTTTCCTGAATATGGGTATGAGTATGTTGTTGAATCTAGTGGTGAAGATGAAGAAACTGCTATACAAGTAATTGATGCTGCTGAAGAACACCATGTTGAAGAACAACATATTAAAAAACAACATGTTGAAGAATAACATTTTTAAGAACAACATTTTGAAGAAAATTGAAGGGACCAGATTTCGTAAAGCTCGAACTGGCTTGAAATCGATCCTTACACCAAGAATTACTATGCCAAGAATTAAATAAGAGATAACACTTGACACAGGGGATTTAGCGTAGAAAACATGTGAATAGGTAAAAACCACGACCTCAAGTGAAGGATTTTGTGAAAGCAATATTATTGCTTGAGAAAGTAGGAAAATTTGATTACAAGAGTTAATCTAAGATAAAATAGCTAGATATCAGATAATTGTATGTGTAGAATTCTCTATCGGCCACCTTGTTTCCTTAGGAGCTCTGCCCTTTTATAGACCCTGCTCTCAGTTTGACATCGTGCTCGAACACGTTCTCTTGAAAGTGGGAGTCATGGATAGTTGAGTATGTAACTAGTAGCTCGTGGGAGACAGGTATCTGTTGACTTGTTTTGTTTACATCTGTTGTGTATGATCCACGTTCTTCTCGAGTTCGTGATTGATGTGTAACTGTTAACGCGTTCGTTTAAGCATGAATCTGGTACAGGATAAGGTCGAGTCTTATAGAGCTCGAGGTATAGATGAGATCTAGTGTCCTTAGCTCGAGGGATAAGTCCCTACAATCGCCCCTTCGCAACTGAAGTCACGTATGGCTTTAGTTGAGAAAAACCCAAAAACTCGGACCTTAAGATGACGTAAGCGACGCTTGGAAAACGGAGCACCTGTATTGAAGAGTGTGTTGCCATTATGACGCATGAGTGTCATAGGCAGACTGTTAGTTTTCCCGAGCGGATGACTGTTTAGAGAAACAACGTGCATTAAATGCAGTATTGCTATAAATAGTTGGTCGGATTTGATTGCCAAATAACCTGCAACACATCATCGCTGCAGAGAAAAATAAACATGCCTGTTTTGTAGAGTGAGAAAAAAAAGAGTTTTATGGAAGCGTACCTTTGCAAAATCATGGTTAAGATGAGGAATCAAGTGTATCATACCCGGTTTTATTTCATATGGGAGGAATTCTGGATATGGTTTTATGGTTATCAGAGTAGGGAGACTCCCTTTGTTATTTTATTGAAGGAGTGTTATTTGAAATATTTCTAGGTATTATGTAGCGTCCGATTTAGCGGGCGGGGTGTATGCGATGCAAAATCCTTGGTCTCTACTGATGTTCTGATTTCTAAGGTAGGAGTCCTCCTTAATTTCCACAAACTCCAGGTAAGTGGGGATAAGGAGGAAGAGACGGCGGTGGTGGAGGTGGAAGATGGATCGCTTCTTTCGGTGCCATCGCTTTTCTTTTAATTCTTTCTGTAGGGAAATGAAGGGGAAAAAGGTTTTTGACTTGTTGCAGTCTTGTACTTTTTGATCTGTGGCTGAGGTTTCTCTGGAAGATAAGGATTATGGAGCTTTGAAAAGAACTAGAGACCTGGCAACGAGAAAAGAACTAGAGACCTGTCCTCGTGTTGAGAAAGTATTTGTAATATCGAGCTTCGAAAAGCTTGATTCTATAATTGTAAAGCAACGCTGTAGAGGTAGGCCTGTAACCAACTTGTTAGATAAAAATCGAGTCTAATAGAAGATTATATTTCTTTGTTTCTTACTAGCGAAAAGCAGAAATAGTTAACATGTCATCGAGCTGTACATAATATGGGAGTGAATAGTTGGTGAGATAACATACTTGATCCTACCTCGTAAATGAATCGAGCTTAATAGATGTAAACATAATGCTCGAAATTTCATTTTTAGGGAGCTCGATTAAGCACGAAAAGATAATAGTAAGTAACTCAAACCCGGGAAGAGTGGGTTATAGAAACTGAAATACGCTGCGTATAGTCAATCGAAAAATTAGTCCTGTTAACTGAACAGTATAAAAGTGTGACTTGTTCTTTATGAAGGTTCTTCATAAAAATGGTGAAGACTCATTCTCAGAGGGTTGTTGAAGCGCGTGTGTTGAACGACTTGCGTTTAGCATTCAAGATTGATGAAATAAGGGAAGTTGTTTTTGGGCTGCAAGTTTATGATGCGGTTCTACTCGAAACTCGAGCGAACTACAAGGGTAAGACTGATGTAGAAAAGGCAAGGAAATGAACCGCGTGTACTTTTTCGAGTCCATGCGTACCTATTGGCGCTCTGTTGAAGATCGTAAAAAGTTTGTCCTGATGATGGCCAGGGAGGAGATCAATAATGAGGATATGGATATCGCCTTAGGGCTGTAGAAGGCTTGTGGTGCTGTCGAGCACACCGGTTGCTTCAAATGCAAGTATCTTGGGGATTGGAGTGAATGATTGTTGTATTTTTTGAATGTTTAAAATGTAATTGCCCGAATTTACTTGAAGAAAAAAAAATCTATTCACGAAAATAGACTATGACTAGGTTTGTTTGTTGAAACTAAAATTTTGAATTTGTGTTGCTAACTGATATTGATGTTAAAGTCAAGGTGT
This sequence comes from Kingdonia uniflora, assembly GCA_014058105.1. NCBI lineage: Eukaryota > Viridiplantae > Streptophyta > Magnoliopsida > Ranunculales > Circaeasteraceae > Kingdonia > Kingdonia uniflora. Next base: position 7,892,424 of record JACGCM010000704.1, on the reverse strand, counting down.
ATAAGTAGGGCAAACAAATGTACGTGAAATTTTAAAGTTGAAAAATTCATAATCATGAGTTTGGGGTATTGTGAAAAAAGTGGGACCAAGAGGCTGAGAGATACGCTAAAGTATAATATTTTGTGTAATGATGGGAAGGTGTTTTCACTGAAGCAGTACGACACGTCTGACAGGTTATGACGAACAGACGGCTCGGTTCAGGAATTGAGGACTGCTTATTGGAAAAATCCAAACCGCCAGCGGTTCGTAGAAAGGTGCATAAGTACCCCCTCTCCGAATACAAAAAACTAGAAAAAGAAGAGAAGGGTTAGAGAGAGAGAAAGATCTTAACTGACGATTCCATTACCCCCGAATGAGGAAAGGATAAGAGGAAAACAGTGACTAGGAGTTTCAATTGCAAACTACGTGAGGAGGCGGATATCGAGGAGGTTTTGACGAAGTTGCAGAAATTGAGCAAACTGGTGCGGACCAACGCTGCAGACTCTCACTCGGGTGCTGAAGGTAAGTTTCTCTTTGTGTTTACAAGAGTTTTTGTATAATTTTTTTTTATTGTGTCTGGATAAGGATGTAATCCCTACCAAACACAAAAATAAAATAAAAATAATAATAGGAATAATGAATATGGGGCGATAAAAATTGTTTTGAGACAGTTTATGATTGATAAGTGATCTAGTAGTGTGAGATAAAAATTGATATATATACCTCAGCCTATCTGTAGGTTTTGTTGGACCAGCACTTTGTAAAGTAGACCCTTTACTGTAGATAAGTATGGCTTCGACTTCCGGTTGTGCAAAGGCCGATGAAGCAGACCTCGTAGGGCAGTTAACTCCCGTCATTGGAGTAGGGGATGAGGAGGATACTGTAGCCAAATTGATAGAATGACCTTGTCTAAAGGGATCTCGTGTTGAGTACCCAATAGGCTCTAGTCGGTTTAGGGAGTTCTGTAAGGCCAAAAGTAGTATAGATGGGAATTAGGGGAACTCCTTCGCATAAGGGGTAATTTTTTTAGGACTTGTAGTGTCAGTCAAGGAGGGGATTACTTGTATTTGCTGTCTGATTTGGCCCAGGAAAAGAAGTGCAGGCGTTTGGGGGACAAAGTATCCTTAGCGTACGTCCAAGGCGTTGTGAAGGATAGTCGAACTGATGGGTTTTGTTGCTATTTAGCCCAGTTCGATTATGGGTTGACTTTTCTTTTGAGCAATTTGGCTAAGAGTGTTATGAATTGGATTGGGGCTTCTCCGGCGCAATTGAATTGTAATTTTTGGGAAGTTATTCTTGTATACGAATCCCTAAATGGGAGATGGGCTGCATCTGGTAGTGAGAGGAGGATTACTGCCAAGGATTTTCTAGAGTATTATGCTGTGAAATATGTCACAGCAACTGATGGTGCATATCTCTCGTCTAGTTCTTCAAGACCATGCTTCTTCGGCCTATCTTCAGCAGGGCGAGTGTGGAACGATAACCTTTTATGGGTGTCTGGTGAATGTCTTCAGCGGTCTGATGAGGAACCCCTAGAACTTAATAATATAACTATAACAAAGGGTAAGTATACCATTGAAAATTGAACTATCATTTGTATGTTGAACTATACTTCTATAGTTGATCTGTATCTTACGTTGCCGATTTTTATGCAGGAATTAATTGCAAAGTTTCAAGGAAGGAATCTTTTATAGACATCGTTTCCAGGGAAGGCACTGAGCTCGAAGCTATTCTCAAAGAGTTAGAGATAAGTCGGCTCAAAAGGGTAGCTAGTAAGGACGACAAGGTCAGGAGATCGCAAGCGAACCGGAGATTGGCCGGGAAAACTCCAAGCTCAATGGGAGAGAAATTGTCAACTCCTGAACTTAATACACCCTTGAAGCTCGCGAGGCTCAATGAAATTCTGGATGGGCCAGTGGACGTGGCCACGGTCTCTAACACTGTTGTAAGGAACCCGACGAAGAGGAAGGCTATATAAAGGAGGGCTGCTCCCCGTTCTATTACGTCAGTCAGTGTGGACGATAGCAGTAAGAGGATGAAGGTAACTTCTCCCACAAAGTCGTAGGAGGTACTAGAGGAAAGCAATAAGATTGCTGAGGGGGCGGACTTGAGGCCGCGCTTTGAGGTCGAAGCTGGTCTCTTGGAGGAACAATGTCGAGCTAAAGCTCGAGAGAAGATGGTTGCTGTTATGGATGATAAATTTAAGAAGGTTAGTAAATAGTTGGTTTTGTCAAGCTATTTTGTTGCTCAAGCTAACTTATTTCTTTTTGCAGTTTCCTCATGCTCCGAGGGACGTTCAACTTGGTTTCAAGGATAGGTCGATGGAACTGGAAAAGAGGATCTCCCGGCTCGAGGGGGAGAAAAATCAGTTGAAAGAGAACCTTATTCGGGAGAGGGGAGCTTTCCTGTTGGAGCAGGAGAAAGAAAGGGAAGCTGCTGCCCTAAAGCTAAAGGAAGTTAAGACCGAAAGTGAAGCTGAAGCGAAGCGATTTGTTACCGCGTCGGCTATTTCTCAGAACAACCTTGCAGGGAAGCTCTACCAGCTGAGGTATACAAAGGCGAAGATAATGGCATTTAGCGAAGGGAATTATGAGGAGATGGAAATTATGGATGAAGAGGAAATTGAGGAAAGGTAGGATGGTCTGAATGTTGCTAAAAAGGCTGCTGTCGATAATCAGGAAACAATTAATCAGGTAGGATGATCGTGTAATGTAACATTGGTTGTAAAACATGAACTTGAGCTTTGTAACTTTATTGCTGTTTGATGCCAACAATATTTTACTTATTAAATTCCGTATTGTAGGAGATAGAAAGCTCGCGCCTCAGAGTTGAGGACTTAGAGGGCCTGCTTGAAGTGGTGAAAAAACCCTTTGCTGAATTACAGGTTAGATACTTCAGATAAATTAATAACTAGATGAACAAGAATAATAGGAGAAAGGATATGTACCTTGCATGTTTATTTTAGTTCAGGACGTTTGTGTATGTACCCTCTATTTTGGGCCCAAAACTTGTTATTGTCGGTAGGCCAAAGAGGAGTTGGTTGTCTCGAGCTTGTAGGTGTCTGTATTGCAAGTTTATCAGTATGTTTCTGTCGATCTGTTTCTCCATTAGGAACTGATGTTGTGAGTCCCTGTTAACTGTTATGCAGAAGGAGCTAGATGTTGCTAGAGAGAGAGAAGAGCAAACACTTTTGTATAATGCTGAGTATGCAGAAGAATATGAGGTTTTGATTTACCAGTATGAAGATCGATTGGATGATAATGTGAAGCTTTCTTTAAAACTTGAAGAAGCTAAGAGACAAGTCGAGCAAAAGACTGCAGCAATTTTGAGCAGGGATTTGGCTTTGAACCAATTTACCAACGAACTTGCTGATTTAAAGGAAAAGGCTATGTCAGTTTTTCGGCACGAGGCTGAGTTAGCCGAATACCGTATTAGAGCGTTAAATGAAGAGATATCTGATATGAAATGTAATATTCGTGCTCTAAACGAGCAGTTGTTGAAGAGAGAGATCGAGCTGGATACTGCACGAACTAACTTGGCTGTGTCTGAGGCCGATTTTGAAATATTGAGTAGTAGTATTATGGGAAAAGATCGAGAATTACATAACTCTACACAAATACGTGATAGTTTAATTGCCAGGTTAGATCGTGTGAAGGCTGATTTACGTTGTTTAAAAGGGTGAGAGGCTCAGAGCAGGGCTGATTTAGCAGAGATTCAAGCCAAAAATAAAATTTTGATGGATGATTTGGCCCACGCTCGCGGAAATGTGAGGAGGGCTGTGTAACGTGAGAAGGAGATGAATGAAAGAATTAATCAACTTTGGGCGCGAATCTCCAAATCGGAGCGGGAGTTACGTGTACGTGAAATAAAGTATCAGAAAGATCTAAAATTTGAATTGGATAAAAGGGATGGTGAAATTACTTCTGGTGAGGGGAGTTGAGAGATGAATGAATTTCTTCGTCAAAAAGAAGAGTTAGTGGAGAATATGCGTATTGATCTCACAAACTCTCCGTAGAAGTCGATAGATCTTACAAGGCAGATGAGCGAACATATTGATCAATTAACAACTGAACTGGTTAAATCGAAAGTTCGTCGTTTGAAGAATAACAAGCGCGCTGCTGTTACTCACCAAGCCTTTAAGGAAATAGTAGTTCACGAACAAGAAAAATGTGATGGTGAAGCTTTGCATCAACAGAAATTAAGCGCATTGGTTGCATTTTTTGTCGAAGAAATAAAATTCCTGCAGGTCGAAAGAGATTTGATGCAAGATTGCTTCTCTGAAAGGACTTGTGTATGTAAACTCGATATTTTGAGCATAGATCCAATTGGTGTTATGGATCGTGGTATTGGGATCACGATGGCTGAACAGATAGCTTGAGGGAGTGAAATTGTTGTTGAACGAACTCTAGAATATATGGCATCCATTATTGAAATAGGGGGAAGCTCGAGTGTAGTCTCACCTACTTCTGTTGTGGGAGGAAGGTCGACTGCTCTCCCATCAAGAAAATCCTGCAGAGTTAAAAAGAAATGGAATTGAACTCTGATAATGAGTACCTTTTTTGTGTAGTAGATGTTGATGCTTCAGTGCTCGATGTAGGACTTTGAGAGGAGTGTTATAATTTGAAATGCTGATATGAGAAAATAATATTTCCACACCTGCAATAGATATTATTCTTTGGTTTGACCCAATAAATTAGAAGAAGTCCGTGGGTGTAGAAGTAAGTATTATCTGTGCTTCAACCCTTGGACTTCAGGGAAGATTAGCGGTAGCGAGCTAGTATTATCTTTGCTCGTACTTTAGGTGGTCACCGCAGGCTAAGAGATTCTTTATGGCCTCCGCCTCAGATCTGTGTTTCCTCAGAGGTTCGGCTAGCATTATCTATGCCTTGATATCATATTGGAGAGCTGGGCTTATCGGCAACGAGTAATGTCTCACTCGTGCTTTAGGCCTGATCCCGCAAGCTGAGGCTCTTTATGGCCCCAGCCCCAGAGGTGTTTGTATCCTCAGGGGTTCGGCTAGTATTATTTATGCCTTGATACCATATTGGATATTGGAGTTTAGCGGCAGTAAACAAGTTTTTTCCTCACTTGTGCTTTAGGCTTGTTATCTTCAGGTTAAGAGGTTCGTTATGGCCTCCGCCTTCGGATGTATGAGTATCCTCAGGAGTTAGGCTAGTATTATTTATGCCATTACCAATATTAGATGTTGGAGCTTAGCGGCAGCGAACAAGTTTTTTCCTCACTCGTGCTTTAGGCTTGTTATCTTCAGGCTAAGAGGTTCATTATGGCCCCCGCCTTCGGATGTATGAGTATCCTCAAGAGTTAGGCTAGTATTATCTATCTTATTACCAATGTTGGACGTTGTTTATCTTTAGGGATCGAGCTAGGATAAACTACGTTTTTACCCTTGGATAGAGATTTCATTGATTAATAGGGATTCTTGTGATAAAAATGAGATTTCATTGATTGAAAAGAGTATGTAGATACACTGGAGGTGAAATCTCGAGGTGGATTGAACGCTGTTGAGTGACGGAGGAGCTGTTTAGCGTCGATATAACTTCAATCTTCTTGTATTCCATAGATTTGAATTTTTTTCACCAGCTTCCGTCATGAGATAGTATGAACCCAGGCCAGTTCGACCTATGACCATGAAAGGACCTTCCCAGTTTTCTGCTAGTTTCCCCGCATATGGATCTTTTTTGCTATCTGGGATATCTTTTTTGCTATCTGGGCCTAAATTTGATTTCCATGGCATTGACATGCATTGCATTTCCTTGAGTATTCTTCAGCTTATTTCCGCATCCCTTGCCAGAACACTCCTTGGGTAATAGCTCTGTTAGCAAGAGCTCGTCCTGCAGTATGGGATCCGCAGACCCCTTCATGTAGATCTTAAAGCATGTTGTTGGCAAGTTCCTTAGAGAGGCACTTGAGGTATGGACCAGTGACCGAGCGTTTGTAGAGATCGCCGTTTCGTTAGACTGTGTAGCGTTTTAAATTCTCGATAATGTGTCTGCGCTGCTGTGGATCATCTGGTAGTGGATCGTTGCATGAGTTATCCTGACCGAGATAACTAATGAAAGGTTTTCTCCAATCATCTTCTGCCATCTCATCGACCCCAGTGTTAATCGCATATATCGTAGTACGATTAATACTGAGGCTAGAAATAACCTCGATTTGAAGGTGTCGTGATTTCGTACCTAATACCCTGGCTAAGTAAGCCAAGGAGTCAGCGTGGCGATTCTTTCCTCGAGGGAGGTATTTGAGTGTAGCTCTGTGAAATTTGTTTAGTTTTTCTACAACCAGAGCTGCATAATCGACCATGATGCCATTCTTCTTGTAATGTTCTGAGTAGTGATGAACGATTAGAAGAGAGTCTGTGTAGGCTGAGATTTTAGTGATTCCGAGTTCGAGAGCCATGTCCAGACCGTGAATGAGTGCCTCATACTCTGTAACATTGTTCGATGCTTCGAAGTTGAGACGGATGGATTTCTCGATTCTGTCATTGGAAGGTGTAATGAGAATGATTCCAATTCCCAACCCTGCGGGTCCTGCTGAACCATCGGTGAGGAGCCTCCACCCTTTTTGAGATATCCATGATGCTCGCTCACCAAAAGATTTGGAGGGTGGAATCTCATCTACTGTATCTTCGACGAGATCTGGATCTTGTTTTTCCCAGTCAGGATCTGATACTGGAAGGTTTGCTAGAAAATCAGCGACTGCTTGACCCTTTCCAGAAATTTGCAGCTCGAATTTGATTTCGTGCTCTCCCAAACTGACAGACCACTGCTGTACTCTTCTGAATTTCTCTTTTTTAGACAATACTTCCCGAAGTGGGTGGTTCATCATGACTTAGACAGGATGTGCTTGAAAATAGTGTTTGAGTTTTTGTGCAGTGCAAATGAGAGTTAAAAGTAATTTTTCAATTTTAGAGTACCTCGTTTCCGCTGGAGTAAGTGTCTTGCTGATGAAGAAGATCAGTTTCTCAATTTTTCCTTCGAGCCGAATGAGAACTGAGCTGAGAGATGCATCTGTAACTGCAAGGTAGATAATCAGTTCCTCGTTGCCTATCAGAGTGCTCATGATTGGAGCCCTCCATAGGTAAGTTTTGAGTTCTTAAAAAGCTGCTTCGCATTCCGGTGTCCAGTTGATATTTTCGTTCTTTGAACCTTTGCCTCATTGAGTAGAACCTCTGAGTAGCAAAAATAACCATCTGCATCGGTCCGAGGATTTGGATACAAATCTGTTGATTGCTGTAATCTTTCCTGCGAGCTTTTGTACATCCTTCTTTGTTGATGGTGAAGGCATGTCCAGAAGAGCTCAAATTTGATCTGGATCTGCTTCTATCCCTTTCTTGCTAATAAGATGACCCAAGAACTTGCCTGACTGAACGCCGAACTGACATTTTTCAGGATTAAACTTCATTCTGCAAGATCGTAATATACTGAATACTGTAGAGAGGTGAGAGATGTCATTTTCTCTCTTTAGGCTTTTGCAAAGCATGTCATCGATATAGACTTCAACTATTTTTCCCAAGTGTTCTTTGAACATACTCGTGACCAGCCTTTGGTAAGTGGCTCCAGCATTCTTAAGGCCGAATGGCATGACCTTGTAACAGTAAAGACCTCTTTCTGTTATAGATGTAGTCATTTCTTGATTTGCTTCCAAGAGTAGAATCTGATTGTACCCCGCGGCGGCGTCCATCATGGACAAGAGTTCGTGACTTGCTGTAGAGTCGAGGATCTGATGAATGATCGGAGAGGGAAGCTGTCTTTTTACGTGTGTTTGTTGAGATCTGTAAAATCCACGCAGACCCAGACCTTCCCATTCTTCTTTGGAACAACAACGATATTAGAAATCCAGTCTGGGTATTTGGCTTCTCGAATGAAACCGACCCCGATAAGTTTGTCGATCTCCTTGTTCACCTCGTCTCTGAGTCTTAGAGATAACCTGCATTGCATCTGTTTAACTGTTGCGGTTCCTTTGTGGATGTTTAAAATGTGGCAAGACTTTTAGGGGTCTACGCCTGACATTTCTTGGAAGTTCCATGTGAAAATGTCTTTGTTGGATTGGAGGAAAGAAAGAAGAGCTTCTTTCTCTGTTTGAATTAATTTTGAGCCAATATAAGTACCTCGGTTAACTCCATCGACCTGGACGTATTCCACGGGCTCGGTTGGAGAAGACTGACCATCGAGGTGACCAACCTTCTGTGATTGCTATGCAGTAATCTGTTTTGATTGGTCGAGAACTGGTGAAACTGTATTCTCGCAAGCTCGAGAGAGTTTCTTACTTTCTTTGATTTCATAAATACCGTTGTTATGCTTGAACTGGAGTATTTGGTAGAAAGTGGACGTGATAGCCTCCATATTGTGCAGCCAACAATGTCCAAGTATCCCCAAATACCTTAATTTGGCGTTGATGACACAGAAAATAACGTCGATAGGGGTAGGCCCTGCTGTGATCGGGAGAGTGATCTTCCCAACTCGTTCTTCTTTGAACCCATTAAATTCACTGATGTTTGCTTCACTTTGAACGACTTGATCTGAGAGTCCCATCTGGTCAATTGTGCTTTGGAAAAGGATCTCAACCTCACTTCCTGTGTCTACCATCATGGTGCGTATTACGAAGTTCCTCATTTTGAGCATAATTACTAATGCGTCATGATGAGGATACTTCACATGTCCTGTGTCGCAGTCCTCGAAGGAAATTCCCTTTCGACGACTACTTGACTCTGGGAGGAACTTGGCTTCCTTGTCTTGGATGGCAAGGTCACAACACTCGCCCAACTTCCTCCGCTTGACTCTGTTGGAATTGGAAACCTGATTGATCTCGATCATATTGCTGCAGTAGAGATGATATAGATGCTTCTCCTCTGCTTGTTCTGTTGCTTGAGCCACGTCATCTTCTTTCAGATAGCTCCCGTCTTTATAGCTGGGAAGATCGATGATGTATCCATGCATCCTCCCTTCCTTAAAAATGATTTCCAGGAGCTTTTTCAAACCATAGCAATTGTTGGTCTTGTGGTGCTTGATCTTGTGATATTCGCAATAAGGTCGACCTGCTATTGGATCAAGATGTTGAGCTGGATGGAAACATTTATCTTTCTGGAGAATAGAATAGATCATGGAAAGCTTGGCATTCAACTTTGGTATGACTATTCTGGATAGTTTTTGCGACCTTTGATTGTTGTCTATTTCTGGTTCAGTCTTTGCTCGTTTAGGATCACCTGGTTAGCTCAAGCTGCGGTTGCTGTTGAAATCTATTGAAGAAACTTGGTGTTGTGGACTGCCTTTACATGTTTATTCGGTTTGGGCATCATCCGCTCCAGATCGATGTAATTGTTGACTTTCACGATCATATCTTCGAGAGTCTTGGGTTTCTTCAGGAAGAGATACTCTTTAGCTTTGCAATTGAACTGCAGATCATTTATAAATGCGAACACGGCTGTCTTCTGATCTAGATTATCGGTCTTCTGATCCAGTTCATGAAACCTCTTTGAGAACTCCTCGAGCTTCTCCCCATGCGCTTGCTTGAGACTTATAAGAGAATATAAGTTCTCTTCTTTGTCTTTGTTGTGGGCCTTGATGAAGATTTTTTGTAACTTTTCGAATGTATGAATCGAACCTTCCGGTAAAGAGTGGAACCAACAGAGAGGTTTGTCCTGAAGATTGGTAGGGAAGAGCCGGTAAAGGATGTGATTCAGATTAGAATATAAACCCAATGAGTAGCAAAATTGTTGAACGTGCTGACCAGGATCGGTTCTGTTATATTTAATGATCTTAGGTATATGAAAACCTGTTGGGACATTCATATCAAATAATTCTTTTGCAATTAGACTACCTTGTAATTTGTGCGAGTCATCCTTCGCGTCTAAAGCCGTTGCTTCAATGACCTCCCTGATACGCTGGTCCATGAGTTCCTGACAAATATAATGTTGAGGGATAGGAGCTACTGGAATTACTGGAACTATCGGAGCTGCTGGAACTATCGGAATTGCTTGACGTATAAGTCTGGGAACGTGGTCACCTGTTTCCTCGCTCATACGTTCAGGAAGCGGGGCTCGGTAAGGAGGTCGCAAGACTTCCTCATGCTGCTTGGAAGGTCTGCAATCTCTCCTGATATCTGTCTGCGCCTCCTGTCTTAAATGAATTGAGACTATCGGTGCTTGCGGATCCTCACAATGAATCCTAGAAATGCCTGTACTATGTACCTCATGTACCTCTAGCCTCTCGTGAACGGAAACTCTTGAGATTGTTGGTACTGTTTAGCACTCTCTCAGGGCTGGTGGTGGTTGGTTACTCTGTAATGCCTTTAGAGCTGTTTGAAAAGCTAACATCTGAGCTTCTTGCTTCTTTATCTCCAGAACTCGAGCTTGACGCTCTCGTTCTGATTCCTTCTCTCAGAGTTCTCGATCTTCCAATTGCTGGCGCTCGAGCTGACTCCGTTTCTCGGCTTCGGCAATTAAGCTCGTCCGAAGCTCGGCAACCCAATCAGGTTCCCACAAACTTTCAGGCTATGCTCCTGAAGACTGACGTGTTTGAACCATAATTGAATACTACTCAACTGATGAGCATCAATCGTGGCCCTTAAGTATGTGAAAAAAATTGTACGTTCCCACAGATGGCGCCAAATGTAGGGACCAGATTTCGTAAAGCTCGAACTGGCTTGAAATCGATCTTTACACCAAGAACTACTACGCCAAGAATTAAATAAGAGACAACACTTGACACAGGGGATTTAGCGTGGAAAACCTGTAAATAGGTAAAAACCACGACCTCGAGTGGAGGATTTTGTGAAAGTAGTATTATTGCTTGAGAAAGTGGGAGAAACTGATTACAAGAGTTAATCTAAGATAGAATAGCTAGATATCAGATAATTGTATGTGTAGAATTCTCTGTCGGCCACCTTGTTTCCTTAGGAACTCTGCCCTTTTATAGACCATGATCTCAGTTTGACATCGTGCTCGAACACGTTCTCCTAAAAGTGGGAGTCATGGGCAGTTGAGTGTGTAACTGCTTGCTCGTGGGAGACAAGTATCTGTTAACTCATTCTGTTTACATCTGTTGTGGACGATCCACGTTCTGCTCGAGTTCGCGGTCGATGTGTAACTGTTAACACGTTTGTTTAATCGTGAATCTGGTACTGGATAAGGTCGAGTCTTATAGAGCTCAAGGTATAGATGAGATCGAGTATCCTTAACTTGAGGGATAAGTCCCTACAAAAATCAGTTTGAAGAAAATCATTTAGAGATAGAAGTTGATCCAAATTTAAAGAATGATATTAACAATTTATAGCCTTAACATGGTTACTACAATACTCACTCTTCACAAGATGGAGATGGTATACCAACCATTGTAGATTTAGAAAAGCATAAAGAATTTAAACAATTTATGATGGAAACTACCATTAACATATTTGAGGCTGAAGAAGAAATAGAATTTGGAGATAGTACTAAATACTCTAATAACTTGGATCTAATTGCTATTGGTATGGAGTGGCTAACTCTGTATGAGGCAAGAAACTACATTAGGACATGGTCCATTATGAACAATTTCACATATATGCAAAAGAAAAATGATAGTTATAGGATAAGGTTCAAATGTACAGATGACAATCACAATTAATGTGAGAAGATCCCCTGATGGACATATAATGACTGTTAAGGGTTCAAGATTCTTGGAACATACCTATGAAGGCAATATTGATGACAAAAATCAATTAACAAATATTCTCTAGGTTGCCAACTACTGTGAGGATGGATTGAGAAATAACAAGCATTCTAGGCTTTTTGATGTTGAGACAACAATGAAGACATTTGGGATTGATTTTTTTTATTGGACTTTATGGAATGCATAGACTATATGTATGAAAAGGATTGTTGGCTCATATGATGAAGGATACTTTAAGATGCCTATTTTAGTTGATAAGCTCCTTATAGCAAACCCTGGTAGTGTGATTGGTTGTAGCTCAGATCCATCAACATTGCAGTGGACTGGTACTTGTGTAATGTTTAAGGGTTCATTAGATGGTTGGTTAAATGGTTGTAAGCCAATTCTTGGTATAAATGGGTGTTTCTTGAAGGGAAAATATGGTGGTGTTTGTCTGTCTGCTATATATCTTGATGGGAACAATGGATTGTTCCCAATTGCGACATATTTATGCAGAAGTGAGTGTTATGAAACATGGAACACATTTTTGAAAATACTGTAGCCATGGCTTAAATAACATAAAGCCAAGTTGAGATTCATCTCTGATAGGCAAAAAGGGTTAATTAAAGCTGTAACAGATAACTATCTACATTGCAATCATAGGTTTTGCTTTAGACATATGTACAATTATTTCAAAAAACCTTTAGAGGCACACATTTGGAGAAACTATCTTGGAATACAGCAAGAGCTTACAGAGTGGTTAACAAAGATAATTTCCTTGCTCAACTTCAACTAGACTATCCTGAAGCAAAGAGATAGTTAGAGAGGGAAGCTTCTGAAACTTGGTACAGGTCCCATTTTGACACAACTGCAAAATGTGAGCACATAACCAACAATTTCAGTGAGTCATTCAATAAGTAGATTTTGAAGATTAGGGATAAACCACTTTACAAGGCAGTGTAGAAGCTCAATATGATGATGATGACTCTCATGTATGAAAGAAGGAATAAGGCAGAAACTTGGGACCAACAAGGTTTGATACCTAGGGCAGTGACTCATATTGAGAAGATGAAGAAGAGTTATGACATGTATGATATTGCAGGTGCATCTAAGATGAGGCATACAACATCAAAATTAAAATGGGCAAGAATTGTCGATGAGTTTGGATGACCAAGAATGTGAATGTAAACAGTGGCAAATATCTGGACTACCATGTGTTCATGTAGTGTGTGTTCTTGTTCCTAAGAGGAGACCATGGAAAAAGTAAATGCCTATAACTACCTATCTTATTTAAAGTTATTTTCTTTTTTCTTTCAAATTTTTTTGTTTAGTAATGCATACTGAATGCCTATATGCAGATATTGTAGCAAATACTATTGGGTATCTTCTTATGTTGCTACATATGCTGATGCCATTTATGCAGTAGAAGATGAATCAAGTTAGGGGAAGGTAATTTGAACTACATAGCAAATACCTTTATAATTTGTTTAAAAAAAATAAATTCAGTCTCTTATTTGGATTTTGATACTTATTTTAGCCCCCAAGAGAGGTCAGCCACCACCACCACTTATTAAGCCAGTTGGGAGACCAAGAAAACAAAGATGAAAATATGAGGATGAGCTTAATGACAATGGAGGGGAAAGAAAATGTGGCAAGTGTTGAATGTTTGGCCACAATACGAAAATATGCAAAGGTCCACCTGAAGTGCCTTAGACTCCAATTAGAAGGCCTCTTTACAGATAAGAGAACTAAGAGCTAACATGGGCTTTAATACTATAATGATGAACCAATGAGCACTAGAGACAGATCATCTACAAGAGGAGGAGGTAGATCAGGAGGGAGATAAAGTGGTAGATCAAGTGCAGGTGGTAGATCAACTGAAACTATAGGTAATCCATAATACGATTGAGAAACTTGTAGTTAGTAGAGAAACACGAAGAACACCAAAATTGGGTAAAATAAAGCTTAATTGCTTAAAGAAACGAAGTAGATTACAATGAATCACTCCAAAACCCTAGGCTTCCCTTAGAACTTTCTCTAGATCTAACATAAAAAATCTTACCCTAGAAAATAACCTAAGTCCCCTTTATATATTAATGAACTTAAAATACTAAAATAACACATCTCGAGGCAAAATACCCCTCAAAATTGCAATCACCGCCTCGAGGAAAAAGGCTGAATCACGCCTCTGTTCGAACATAATAAGTTTTTGTTCGAACAAAATAAAATGTATTCGAATAAAACTGATCAGGCTGAAATGTATTCGAATAGAAAAAGACTATTCGAATACAAAAGGGTGTATTCGAACAGACTAAAAGTTTGTTCTAATAGACTTCTTAAAAAGTTAAAAAACTCAGATCCTCCTGGATCATAGCTCCCCCCTTTACGAGCCTTGAGCTCCTGTTCAAGCTGGAACTGGAAAGGTGGGAATGCGGCGCTGCCCATTACCCTGCAATTCAACTTTGACATACTTGGTAGCTGACCCTTCTTTTCAACTCGAAATGACTCAAAACCACCACATGTCTTCCCTGGCAGCAACTTTTGGAGAAACACACTACGCCCCTTAGGATCATCATATCCCACAACATAACCTGACTTAACAAAAGGTTGTATCTGCATAGAAACCAACATAAGGGAAATTGTTGGTAATGGGGGTCGAGATAACCAATCAGCCAATTTGTTGTCCACTCCCTTTGTATACTATATAATCAAGGGCAATTGTTGGAGATACGACCTCCCCTTCATCTGGTGAGCTTGCTGTAGCTTGAACTGTGTAGCGAAAAACTGGAACAGTTTGTGATCAGTATATACCACAACCTTCTCTTGCGACTTCCCCTTATCGGTTTGTTGTTTAAAAAATACTCTAGCCAATGTACCCTTCTGAACTTGTTGTACCAATAACACAAACTTGTTGCTCGCATTAACCAACCGCTTCACCTGAGTCGCCGTCACCAAATTTGATGTAGTAACATGCTTCTTACAGGCATTGATATGGAACTTCTTTCCCCCCTTCACAAGACGATACTTGTGAGCTCTACGGTAATGAATCGTATCTCGGTCCCAAAGATAAGGGCTACCCAAGATGACCTGACACACATCCAAAGGAGCCACCTCACACGTTAATTCATCAATAAAATTCTCAGAAATTGTAAACTTGAATGTACACTACTTCGTGACCATCACCTCCATATCTTTTTGAAACCACCCCAAACCATACGTCTTAGGATGAGTTGTAGTTGTCAAACCCAACTTCTTCGCCAACGTCTCAGAAATCAAATTTTTCTGACTACCCGGATCCATAATGGCCTTGACTAAACTCTGCTTTACCTGAATACTGACATGAAAAAGCCCTTCCTGACTCTCTTTCTTGGTAGCGAAAGCCTGCTGAAACATAAGTATAAGCTTAAGATCCGGTTTATCTAAATCCGGGAGGTCAACAACCTCTGTGGCTAGTGCATATCTACATTTTTTTCTCTTCTCCTCCTTCTACCGAAGCTCCGGGTGAAGTTTCCAACAATAATCTGAAACATGCCCACTCGCCTTACAATGATTACAAGACCTCTCCTTGAACGAAGACTCCTCTCTTTTGGCCTCTTCCTTATGCTCATTTTTCCAACTGGACTTGTACCCCGACTTGATCTTGTCGTCTTCTTTGTCACTTTTCAAGTACTTGCCTTCAATGGAAATTGCCTTTACAGTAGCATCCTTGATATTGGCCACAGTAAAGAGCTTCAACTCTCTCCTAATGAACTCCGACAAGCCCCCCGTGTACTTCATGAGTACCTCATACTCGTCCATATCAATGTCCAAAACCAAGCTTGGTTATGAAATGTCGTAGTGTACTCCTGTATGGATTGTTCAAACTATTGGCACAAATTGTGTCATAAAAACTATCTCTCTTGCTCATACCCAATCGGATAAAGCTGCTTTCACACTAAAACCTTAAATTCCATCCAACCCAAATCTCCTATATCGTGGCATTTTTGATAAGATTTCCATCACGTGAGTGCATGACTTATGAATTTTAATGTAGCAAAACATATTTGTTGAGCATTGGAGTATTTGTAAACAAAAAAATAGGTCTCTAACCTATCATCCAATTTCTCGGCATCGATCGAACCGTCAAATACCGGAATTTCAATCTTAAAATTGATACGAAGATTACGAATAGGATTCGATGACTTATCAATACCCGATCGCTCATTGTCAGATTCGGCCTTACTAGAATCACTATCGATCTCCGCAAAATTGTCATCTCCATCCACCTCCATAACCCCTTTCTTCTTCGAGCGGTCACGCCGTTTCGTCGAAGTGGAAGCCTTCGCGAGGTTTATAATACGCTATTGTTCTACTAACTCCCCTACAATAGAAGTTAGGGTAGAAACTCCAGTTTCCAAAAGCGTGAGTCTTTCGTTAGAATCGTCCATCTCAAAATCGTCATTCCTCTTCTAATTAGGCTTGCGATGAATCTTTAATGGACTCACTAGCTTCTCATTCGTTTGCTTGAGGCGGTTGCGTGTAAAGACCATAAACCACAATCAACCCCCGATGATTGTAACTGGAAAACTGATACCACTTAATCCATAATATGATTGAGAGGCTTTTAGTTAGTAGAGAAACATGAAAAACACCTAAATTAGGCAAAATAAAGCTTAATTGCTTAAAAGAAACGAAGTAGATTTTAATAAATTACTCTAAAACCCTAGGCTTCTCTCAGAATTCTTTCTAGATCTAATATAAAAAAACTTACCCTAGAAAATAGCCTAAGGCCCCTTTATATACTAGGGAACTTAAAATACTAAAATACACATCTTGAGGCAAAACACCCCTCAAAAATACAATCACCGCCTCAAGGTAAAATGCTGAATCGCGTATCTGTTCGAACAGAATAAGTTTTTGTTCGAACAAAATAAAATGTATTTAACTGCACATAATTTGTATTCGAATAAAACTGATCAGGCTGAAATGTATTCTAACAGCCATAAGTCAATTCAAATAAAATTGATCAGGCTGAAATATATTCAAATAGAAAAAGACTCTATTCGAATACAAAAGGGTGTATTCGAACATACTAAAAGTCTGTTCGAATAGACTTCTTAAAAAGTCAAAAAATTCTGATCCTCCTGGATCAATAGGTGGTTAATCAAGTGCAGGTGATAGATCAACTACAATTGGTGGTAGATAAACTATAACTCAGATAAGAGGGAGATCAAGTAATAGTCAATCCAGAGGGAGGGGTTCATATAATGCTTCTATGGGCGAATGATTTGAATGCAGTCAAGGCAGTGGCCCAAGGAGTACAATTAATACACAACCTAGTCATACCAAATCAAAAACTGCAGTTCCCACATAGTCTAGCCAAACACATATTGTACCCCCACAATATCCCTACAAAAGGCTTATAACCCATGTAGACCAAGCTGGAAGATCTAAATTGTGCATTGCTGTTTTGGGGTTTAAGAGATATGACTCTAAATTCTACATAAATGTAGCTTCCTTTTTTTTTTTTTTTTTTTTTTTTTTTTTTTTAATGATGACTCTAAATTCTGCCTAGTTGCAATTTAACTTTTGGTTTTAGAGATATCACTTTAAATTCTGCAGTGTTGTATATAACCCTAAATTCAGCAGTTTTGCATTTTATGTTATAAATATGCATTTTCTTTTATAATTGTGTGTATTCTACACTATAATATGTGTTTTGCAGTGTTGGAATTTATGTTTTAATTCTGCATTCCGTCACAATGTTGCATAATTCCAAACATCCATTCATTTTCATTTAACCAAACTGGTTGTTATACATTAATGAAATAACATCTTTAAGTACATTTCTTACACTGTAGCTTTACCTTTAAAGTCCCTAACAAATTCATCTAGACCTATTGCGATATTCATCTTGATATTCATACTTACTTTCTTTTCAGCTTCACTAAATCCCTCCTTTAACTCAGACTGTGATATGACATCTCTAAGCCATGTGAACTTTGCATTCATCATTTTGGCACTTCAAGTACTTCTCCCCACTACTTCTTGGTTGCATAGATGTCTTCAATTTTCTAATTCATGTACATCCCTTCATGTGACAATGTGTTTTTCTCCACAGACATGATCTCTACCAATGATCAGTCTTTTCACATCCAAAGTAACTAGTTTGAGTCTGATCCTTTGATGATCCACTAACACCTTCAACTTCTTTCAATGCATGATTTAACAACTGGAATAAGTTGCAAGAAGATAGATGACACTGTAGGTATTTCCTACCATAATTTTGGGGGCTGTAAGATGTAAGCAACTTCCTTAAACCATTGTAGGTAGGCTTTTTACAACTTGTGTCCAAGGACAATCTTTTGCATTGTGTGTATCAAGAAAACACATTTTACAAAAAACCTGCAAGATGAATTTAGGGCTTTACAACACAATTTCAAGAATTTAGGACTTCACAAAATTAAGACCCAAAATTAAACACAATGACATCTTTATTAAATTAGGGAAGGTTTTCTTACCTTAGGGGATTCATCACCGTTTTGCTTACCTCCACCAATTGTTTGAAATCAGAGAAATGAAAACTTACATCAAAGAAGAGGAGAAGAGAAATGGGTTTAGAGATTCAAAGAGTGGGGATTCAATAACACTTCAAAAACACTTCAATTGAAGTTCAGAGATGCTTAGGGTTTCTAATTATGTAATTTGGGAAATTATGCAAATTAGGGTTCTTGAAGTGGTGATTAACAGAGAAGAACTTGGTTGGGTGTATATAACGGTCAAATTTTAAACAAATTTTAGCCGTTCAGATTAACCCACGTGTGATTTGTTTGAGTGTTAGATGCCTGAGGGTATTTGAAATCTTTTTCTAGATTTTGACTTGGTCTTCCCGGGTCAAAGAGTTGACTCTGGTCTGATTTGGCATGGAGTTTGGTTTTGGGGTCCAAAGTCAGACTTGTGCCAAATGTGGGGGGCAAGCCCTAAGTTGATAAGTTATATGGGGTCCAAAGTCTAATTCATCTACACAACAATCAAATGCATGAACCACACTTAATGCAACATAATGACTTCGACAATAAACCACAATAAAGATAGACTCTTGGACTTCATAATTCCACAACCAACACTCCAACAAGTCATAGTTAACATATTTCTAACAGTACCTAATCTGATATTTCAAACGTAACTTTTAATTACTACGATAAAACACAGGCAGCACTGAGGATGTGCCGACTGATACTTATGATCAAAACAAACAACCGGAAAGATCTCCAGTCGTTACATGCTACTTCAACTTGGAGTATCCCATAATCACCTTTTCACTAGCCCCTCCTTGGTCGAGCTTTTGACAATTCATTAATGGTGTTTAAGATCAAATTTTTTGCTCAAGTTTGGAAGGATATTATGAAGCAACAAAGGAAAGATATGCATATACAAATGGGTTACAATATTCCAAATGAGCTTCATTTCAGTCATGAAAAAAGCTTTGAACTGCATACATATGTCTATGTGCATAGGTGCTTGAATCCTAACTTGAAGTCGGACTCAGGCTATATCGTTTACTAGCTTATAAATCAAATAAAAAAGACTGATCAAATTAAAATTGTTTGAGAAAGAAAGATGTATCGTTTGTCTTGTATTGCAGAGAGTGACTATTCTTGTGAACTTTCAAAGAACTATGTGATGTTCTTAATCGATTAATCTACGATGCCGCAGTTAATTAAGTGGGACCTTGACATTATATTTCTTAAATGATAGACATTAATTCGCGTTCCAGGAACGCAAAATATATCATACTTATAAAACACTTGTGCGTGTCCATAATTTGTGCAAAACACTTGCACCCACTGATCATTATAAAGAGAATGCATGGTGGACGATAGTATCGAACTCCGTCTCATAACATTCTACCCCTTGCAAAATGAGCCCCGTAGTATCACAAACCGAAATAGAGCTAGTCATTGATGAAAAAATCGCTCAAACTGTACCGGTAACACCAACAGATATTGTATCAACGATCAAAAATGACGAAAATATTAATCCATCTCCAACAGTCTTAACCTGTTTCCACGCCGGTTGCTTCAGAATTAGCCTCTCAATTTGCGATCAAGTCTTACTATGGAAGACCATCCGTAACCCACAGCTGGGTCGCTTTGATGGCCCTATGGTCTTTCTCACGATTTACACTACTTATTCTCCACTTTTATCTACATGTAATTAAACTGCAAAACTTTCAGAAAGTTGAGCAAATCTTTTGGGAAATATAGGCTAAATATGGGATGACATGATATAAAGTTAGCACCATTCGTTTCATGATTAGAACCAACTCCAACGGGCTCAATTGATCTACTACAGTACTATTTTCCCTGTAAATTGTATAGGTGTCCCAGCCAACCTTATTCAAGAAATCAATGAAGAGATTCTATATTGCATGGTTGGCTTACTCGTTTCCGTTAACAGCCCTAGTAATGGCTTCCACCGTGTACGACCGGGAGGTGAATGGTGTCATAGCACATGGCCTAACGTTTGTATTATTGGTCATATCAGTTGTGGTGTTGCTATGTTTAGTTTTCTTCACTGTGATCAACACTGATACTCTCTTCTACGATAACAACGATCTCAGTTTTACATCCACAATTAAACCTGTAAATGAGTAAGGTTTGTATCTTAAAACTCTATATTAATAGGGAGATGTATATATTTCAGCTTTATGTATAAAATATTGTTAATGCTTAGGTGATATGAGACAAAATATTAGTTCGTGATCAACTAAAATCGATGACGAAAAGATGAATGATATTTGTTTTAGTGAGAAGTGAAACATCTATTTTTGGAGTTTGCTTCATTTAGTGTCTAGAGTAGGCGTCAGCATTTTCTCGTGGTTATCCGGCGTCAGTGAGTGCACGAGGAGCGACTACAGCTGGACAGACTGACTTAGAACAGGTAAGTGGGTTTCTAACTCTTTGCTCTAAAAATCAAGCCTATGCCTTTTACAGAGTATGAAAAACTAGTAAGAATGTCTGCCTTTAAAAAATAGAGCTTCTATTCTAATAGACTATTTTCTATTCAAATAGAGATAGAAAGACTTCTTCTATTCGAATAAAATTTTGGTCTATTCGAATAACTTACCTCAGCGTAATTTCAAGCTTGGAAATATTTCTTCTATTCGAATAGGATTTTGGCCTATTCGAATAACTAACTTCAGCGTAATTTCCAGCTTAATCCTATTCGAATAGGATTGTCTCTATTCGAATAGAGCCCGTGTTTTCTGTTTCGTTATTTAAGACATACTTTTTTTTTTAAATTAACTTCTTGAAAACCTATATTTTTAAGGGCTTGCTTTTGAGAGTGAAGAAAGATCTTCTTTGAGCGATTCAAGAGAGAATCAAATCACTCTAATCTTGAATCAATCTATTGATCAAGAAACCCTAGCTATGAATTAAAAAACTTGAACGATTCAAGACTTGGAGCTTTGACGAGAGATTGAAGCGAGGCGTTGCGAGAATGCAGGATTGATTGCAAGAAGATTACTCTGAAGAGAGATGACCTTGAGAGGTTCTTATCGAGTCTGTAAGTGATTAAATTCTTGTAGTTCTTTTTTTATATAGTGGATTGTTTAGTTGTCGGGGATTCGACAGCGACTTGTGGGTTTTCTCCTGAGAAAAGTTTTCCCATAGAGTTAAAAATCGTTGCATGCTTCTTTAATTTCCAACTACTTGTTTGACATTAGATAATTGGATTAACTTGATTTAAGTTTATCCTAGACCATTAATTCAGAGGAATTAGGACCTGACAATTTAGACCTAAAACAATCAAAATTGATTAGTCTCAAACATCTAGGAATTTCAATTGGTATCAGAGCGGTTACGTTTTTGCGGTTTAACAACCTACGCGTGGATCCCGGATAGTTCGCTTGAGAATAATGAGTTCCGAGAAGTTTGGAGGTCCTGTAAATCGCCCTCCACTCTTTGATGGCAAAGATTACCCATATTGGAAAGTCTGAATGGTTGCATTCTTACAATCAATCAGAGAAGATATATGGATTGTCATTGAGGATGCTTGGTCGCATCCTACTGAGATGCGAGGAGCACCAGGAGATGCCATAGAGGTCCAGAAACCTAGGAATCAATGGACAATAGAGGTCCGAAAACCTAGGATCAATGGACAAAGGATGAAAAGGATGTTGTCGGCTATAATTCTAAAGGCCTTAATGCAATCTTTATGGCTGTGAGCCAAAGTGAGTTTCGACATCTCTCTGCTTGTACAACTTCGAAAGAAGCTTGGGACATTCTAGTTTGAACTCATGAGGGCGATGATACAGTTAAGGAAAGTAAGCTACAGATACTTACTTCACAATTTAAGAATATCAGAATGAGTGAAAATGAACCGTTTGATAAATTCTATGCGAGGCTAAGTAATATTTCAAACACTAGTGCCGTATTAGGAGCTCCTTATTCTGATGTTCAGATTGTTTGCAAAGTCCTAAGGTATCTTCCTAAGAGCTTTAGGTCGAGACGCGATGCTATCGAGGAGGCTTAAGATCTAAAAAATTTGAAGCCCGATACATTAGCTGGAAAATTGTGAGCGTTTGAACTTGAGATGATGATGGAGAACCCTGAGAAGAATAAGAGTGTTGCTTTCAAGTCTTCATCTTACTCCTCTTCTTCTAAGGGTTCTAGAGAGGTTGATCACTCATTTATCTCAGATAATGATGAAGGTTCGGATATAGATTCACCTATTGCCCTTATTAGTCAGCAGTTTCAAAAAATCTTAAAGAAACGACAGTTTCAAAAACAAGAACAAAAATAAGGGCAATCAATGAACTATAAACCGCGACCTCATAATCAGGTCAAGACATATAACCGGCAGACCAACAGTGATACTGACCTTAATCAAGTTGAATACTTTAAATGTCACAAGTTTGGTCATTATGCCCATAGCTATCCTAGTAAGAAATCTGGCATTAATCATAAAGCTATGAATATCTGTGTCACTTGGGATGAAAGTGATGAAGGTATTATTTTGGGTTACTCAACAAATAGTAGAGCATTTCGAGTCTATAATTTGAGAGCCAAAGTGATGATGGAGTCCTGTAATGTGGTAGTAGATGATACTTGTACCATTGGTTCTACAGATGTGAGAGAAGATGACTGTACAACGGAAACTCTAGAACCATCTACTGATATTTTTGCATCGAGTCCTACATCAAAGAGTGATTCTCCATTGTCTGCTCTACGACCTCCAGTTCTGACATCCCCTCCCGCTCCAAGTGTACCTCAACCCGGATGGCATCAAGTTCGTAAGGATCACTTACATGCCAATATTATTGGGGATGCTACTTCTCGGGTTTAAACTAGAGGCCAACACCATGAGATGGTTCACTATGTTTGTTATGTCTCAGTGATTGAACAAACCACGGTAAAGGAAGCTCTTTTAGACGAATATTGGCTTCATGCGATGCAAGATGAGCTTCTGCAGTTTCGACGTCAAGATGTTTGGGATTTGGTTCCACGTCCTTCAAGTACAAATGTTATTGAGACTAAATAGGTTTATAAGATCAAATATGACGAACTTGGGAATGTAATTCAAAACAAAGCTCGATTGGTCGCTCAAGGGTACAATCAAGTAAAAGGGGTTGATGTTGCTGAAACGTTTGCCCCTACTGCAAGACTTGAGTCTATTCGGTTATTGTTCGTTCTTGCTTGCAATCAAAAATTCAAGTTATATCAAATGGATGCGAAGAGTACATTTCTGAATGGGCTCTTAGAGGAAGAAGTGTATGTGTCTCAACCAAAAGGGTTTAAAGATCTTCATCATCCCGATCTTGTGTTCTACTTAAAGAAGGCTCTCTTTATGGTTTAAAGCAAGCTCCTCGCGCTTGGTATGAACAACTTTCCAATTTCCTCTTAGCTAAGGGATTTGTTCAAGGGGGAGTTGATAAAATGTTATTTATCCAACGGAAGGGAGGCACGATACTAATTGCTCAGGTATATGTAGATGATATTATGTTTGGTTCTACTTCAAGTTCACTAACCTCTTCTTTTGCAGCTTTAATGAAAAGTAAATTTGAAATGAGCATGGTTGGGGAACTAACTTACTTCTTAGGTCTCCAAATATGACAAATGGATAGAGGAATGTTTCTTTCTCAATCCACGTATGCTAGGGATCTTGTGAAGAAGTTTAGTCTCTCTTCTGCAAAGCATGCTAGGACACCCATGGGTACCACAACAAAGCTAAGTAAGGACTTGGCAGGTAAGGATGTTGATCAAAAGACGTATAGAAGTGTGATAGGTAGTTTACTTTATCTTACTGCTACTCGTCCTGATAATATGTTTAGTGTATGTATATGTGCTCATTATCAAGGTAGTCCGATAGAGTCCCATTTACAGGCTGTTAAGCGCATTATTCGTTATGCATGTGGGAATTCTGATTTTGGCTTATGGTATTCATATGACACAACCTCCGAGGTTATTGGGTATTCTGATGTAGATTGGGCAGGTAATACAGATGATAGGAAGAACACTTCTGGTGGATGCTATTATATTGGAAATAATCTTGTGGCTTGGTTGAGCAAGAAGCAGGATTATATTTCCCAATCCACAGCAGAAGCGGAGTATATTGTTGTGGGTAGTTATTGTACTCAATTGATTTGGATGAAATACATGGTGCTTGACTATAGAATAGTCCAGGGGACAATGTCAGTATTTTGTGACAATACGAGTGCGGTCAATATCTCCAAGAATCCTGAACAACATTCCAGAACCAAGCATATAGACATTCGGTTCCACTTCATCCGAGATCTTGTTGAGCGCAAGATAATCAGTGTTGAGTATGTTCCTACAGAGAGTCAATTAGCCGATTTTTTCAAAAAACCGTTAGATGCTATGAAGTTTGAGCTTTTGAGACGGTCGATTGGTGTCTGCTCTATTGATTAGGTATGTCTTTTACTTCCTTTTTACACGATTTTGGTAGACTATCACAGTGATATATGCTTAGCCAGATACGTTTTCCAATTTAATGTTAAGATAGTTCAGTATAGTGTTTACTTGGATTTGATTTTGCTCACGGCAGTTAAATATCGCATGCTTAGATAGATAGGCACTCAGTGATATTATGCTTTAGGATACATGTAGAGACTTCGTACCTAATGTTATGTGAAGATCTGGCCTTCTTTATTAGCTTCAAGTATTCTGAAACTTACTCATTTTTTTTTATCTTGTTGTTTTGATCTCATTTCGTTTCCTTACTCAATTATCAAATGGTAAGCTCAAGTTCAAGTTAGTTTAATAGAACATTCTATATTTTTATTCGAGGCGAAAAAGTGACTGTGTTCAACCGAAGATGTGATAATAGATGTTTTATTGCTACACATTTTTTGGCCTTTGTTATGTCTAACCCTAATTTTGTCCACTTGCAGCCCTTTGTGCCTTAAAATATGTTTTTTCTTTTCTACCAAAATTCCTTGTTTTTACCCATTTGTTCTGAGACGGTTCTGTAAAAAAAAAAGGGGGAAAATAAGTATATGAATGATTTTTGGGGGAAGATGCAGAGAAGAATGACAGAATAAAAAGAAGTATATGCATAACATTTTAGTATTCAATTTAAAAAAAAAGAGGAAAAAATATGGAGAGGTATATCTCTAAGTGTACTTAATAAAAAGGAGAATGACAGAAGATGTGTCTGTCTTCAAGTGAGAAGGGAAGTTAATGTTACTGCAGTCTCAGAATGCCAGCAAAACACCTACTCCATCATTTCCCTGCCCGTGCCTACATTATAACCTTTTCAAGATCTGTTTGATCTTGAGTTTAACACAACTAGTTTAGTGGAGATGAGAAATACGGAGTCTATATTAATTAACTTGACACCATTAATGAAAATTGATTTCCTTTCCATGAGATCTTCCAACTCACAGTGCGTTGCTTATTTGATAAAATCTGAGTCTTTCTTTGCATATTACTCATACTCATATTTCACACAGAGTGTTAGCCAGTCAATTCTCAGTGACTTCGAGTGACCACCAATGAGAGGCCTAAGTTGAAACAACTTTCCTTTTAGTGTCTAATTATGAATGTTGGGTCTGTCGAATGCATGGTACTGTTTTATATTGACTGTGCATACACACACTCTAACTAAATACTTATTATGTCTAAATTTTCTATTGAATGATGTCCTATCTGAGATTCATATACCCTGTCATTATTTACTGATATCGAGTAGACAGGGGAAGTATTCTATTCTTTTTCTTTGTGTTTCTTTGCCTTTGGTTTTCATTTTTTTTTGCTTATTTCTGTGCCTATGAAAAGAAAAAAAAAGGGTTCTTCATATTTGAATAAGAATTTCTTCCTATTCGAATAATCTACCTCAGCGTCGTTTTGATTCAAAAATTTTCATTTCCTATTCGAATAATTTTCCTCAGTTTTTTTTTTGTCTTCAACATTTTCATTTTCTATTCGAATACGATTTTCCTATTCGAATAATTAGGTTCAGCCTTGTTTAAAAAAATTGGAGGAAAATTGTTATTCGAATAGAGGTTGTTTTTGTTTTATTTTTTTCTCCTTCGATATAAATACCATACTTGGTTTTTTATTACTCACTCCTCACTCAACTCTCCAACGTTGTCTCTCTTTCTACTCTCGATTTTCCAATTGCGTTACTTCTTTGCACAAATTACTTGTTTCCATCACTCGCTACTTGGATCGTGCGCAATTTCTCATCTTGGATTCTCAATTCGACAATTTCGGTGAGACAGTCATAATTCTAGGGTTAGTCTTTGAATTTCTCTTTGCTTCTTCACGGTTAGTTTCATCTTCTTACTCTTGTTATACACTTGATTCGTCGTATATTGTGTGGATTGGTGTTGTTTGGTTTAAATTTGGAGACATTGATTGCACTGCTAGTGATTGGGTTGTTGCAGTAACTTTGAATGAACTTGTATTGGGTGTGTTGTTGGTGGAGTTTTGGGTGATTGAATTCAAGGAGGTGATTCATTGTATCTTGGGTTCCCCTGCTTAGCCATGTGGGTTAAGTTTGGGGAAATTGGGGTTTTTGTTTGCAGGATTTTACGGAGTTTGCTTGGTTGTTGTGTTTCTTTGGTTATAGCGGATTCTTCACACTATATTTGATATGGCCAGAGTGAAACTTCCTCAAGAGGATTCTTTTGTTCCTAACCTGAGCAATACGGAAAAATGAGGACGGACGACTCGAGGCACTAGGATGGGTCCGCCTCGCACCATCCCTCGAGTAACTAGCAGAGGGGGGGGGGGGGGGGGTCTAGTATAGGAGCACGAGGTCATTATCCCCCAAGATGGGAAACTCTGAAATCAGGTTTTTAATTTCACGGATATCAGAAAGAGGTGACTTTGGATAGAGTAGAGTTGAGTACAAAATATCCTGATATTTCTATAATTTTTGAGATTTTTGATATACATGGTTGGACGGCGAATATGGAATCGATGATGCCGTGCTACCCTCGTTTAGTTCGACTTTTCTATGCCACTCTCTGGGTTGTCCAAGGTACGCGAATTAACAAGACATTCCGTGTAACCATTGATGGGACTGATTTTCATATCGACACAGATGATATTCGGACAGCGTTTGGTCTCGGAGAGCCTGTCGTCTCAGATGTGCCACCTCTGGAGTGGCCTCCAGTTATTTTAGAGTTTCCACCCAAGGAGGTGATGGAGGAAGAGCTTATTGTTTCAGGAAGGAAGAAAGGAACATATCTGAAATGCAAGAACGTGAGCCAAGAACTTTGTCTCTTCCATATGGTGACTCACATGAACATCATTCCCCAACTGGGGAACAAGAATGTTCTCGTGGGCAATATGATTTATTTAGTGTATCTTTACGCTAAAGGGCTGAGCATTGATTTGGTTCTGATTATTCTACATGAGATGTTTGCCACGGCAAACCCGGACAACCAGACTCGTCCTTTACCTTACAGCAGGTTCATCGCTCATATTGTGACAAATTTGGGTTATGTGATTCGTCCTGATGAGGAGATTGATGAAAAAAAAATGAAGTGATTAACTCTCAGTATTGGGAGAAGAGCAGAAAGCATATGCTTCCAGTTTTGGTGTCAGAGACTGAAGGAGATGCAGCGGACACGGGGAATGAGTCTATACCTGCTAGACAAGCTGCGAGATCTTCTACTTCTAGGACTGCTCCTACCGATTTACCTGGCCCTTCTGCTTCTGCTCCTACTGAGTTGGTTCCACCAGATTTAGCTGCTTTGCACTCCTACATAGAGACTCATTTTACTAGGATGGAGACACAGATCCAGTCTCAGTTTCAAATATTCACGGCTGTACTTGGTCGGCTTCAGACTTCTATGGATGCTTTGAGCTGTGGTCCTCCAGCTCTAGATATAGATGAACAGTCTTAGGCGTGTAGTCTTCTTTTGTTTTTTTTGTTTTCTTAGTATTTCTCATCTTTGTGACTGTTTTAGACTATGCTATTTTGACTGCGTATTTTTTTTGAGGAAGTCATTTTTTGAATATGCTATGTATTAACAGTTTCCTTTCTAATAGATACTCTAACGGTTTAATGATATTGTTATTCTTATATTTCCATTTTTTGTGACTATATTTTATTTGGCATATTTGATATGATTTCATTATTCTTTCTTTGTGTCCACTTACCCTTTGTTCTTTTGTGTTAAAAAGGGGGAGAGATGTTCCTTACAGGTAAGTCAGGTAAGTTTTTTTTCAGTTCTCTGAATCCATTATTTTGAATGTGAACGGTTACGCGATGTATCTTGTTTAGTGTGCAGGGATTTCAAAGGATATGCTTTTGAGGATGGGTGTTCAGTGAGTCAGTCAGTCCATCGTGTTTATAATTTTTTCTTTGATTACCTAGTTCATGTTTTGATACAAAATGAAACAAAGGGGGAGATTGAAACATCCATTTTTGGAGTTTGCTTCATTTATTGTCTAGAGTAGGCATCAGTATTTTCTTGTGGTTATCCAGTATCAGTGAGTGCACGAGGAGCGACTACACCTGGACAGACTGACACGGAACAGGTAAGTGGGTTCCTAACTCTTTGTTCTAAAAGTCAAGCCTATGCCTTTTACAGAGTATAAAAAACTAGTAAGAATGTCTGCCTTTAGAAAATAGAGCTTCTATTCGAATAGACTATTTTCTATTTAAATAGAGATGGAAAGACTTCTTCTATTCAAATACGATTTTGGTCTATTCGAATAACTTACCTCAGCGTGATTTCAAGCTTGGAAATATTTCTTCTATTCGAATAGGATTTTGGTCTATTCGAATAACTAACTTCAGCGTGATTTACAGCTTGATTCTATTCGAATTGGATTGTCTCTATTCGAATAGAGCCCGTGTTTTCTGTTTCGTTATTTAAAACATACTTTTTTTTTTCTTTTCAAATTCACTTCTTGAAAACCTATATTTTTAAGGGCTTGTTTTTGAGAGTGAAGAGAGATCTTTTTTGAGCAATTCAAGAGACAATCAAATCACTATAATCTTGAATGAATCTATTGATCAAGAAACCCTAGCCATGAATTAAAGAACTTGAGCAATTCAAGACTTGGAGCTTCGACGAGAGAGTGAAGCGAGGCATTGCGAGGGCACGAGATTGATTGCAAGAAGATTACTCGAAATAGAGATAACCATGAGAGGTGTTTATCGAGTCTGTAAGTGATTAAATTCTTGTAGTTCTTTTTCATATAGTGAATTGTTTAGTTGTTGGGGATTCGACAGCGACCTGTGGGTTTTTCTCTTGAAAAAGGTTTTCCCACAGGGTTAAAAATCGTTGCATGCTTACTTAATTTCCAACTACTTGTCTGACATTAGATAATTGGATTAACTTGATTTAAGTTTATCTTAGACCATTAATTCAGAGGAATTAGGACCTGATAATTTTGACCTAAAACAATCGAAATTGATTAGTCTCAACCATCTAGGAATTTCATGAAGAGAAACATTTTGATATGAGGATGTTAGTAGGAAACCTCAAAGCCTAAGCAATTTTATTTCACCAATAAGATTAACTGGCCTTAATCACCATTACGCTACTATAAACATTTATACCGTAGAACTCTAATTACAAAGCAAAACTTTTAATGGCTTTAAGCATTTCTTCGATGAAACTAATTGTGTTCTTTGTAATTCTAATACTAATTAAGAAGAGTTTTTCCAATGCCACGAAAAAGAAAAAAGGCGAAGACCGCAAACATGGAGTTTTCACATGCAAGATTTCCTAATAGGTAAGAATTGGAGTACAATTCGTGTTGGAGGAACTAATGGATCCAGCACAAGTAGTCTCAACTTTGGTACTATTCTGGTCATTGATGATCTGTTAATGGAAACTTTTCACCGAAATTCAAAGCAAGTAGGAACACGGCACACGAGATTTATGTGAACTCTGTGTTGGACACTTCGAACCTTCACTTAGATTTCTCAGTTGTGTTTACAAACAGGTAATGGTAGTATTTTGGAGATTTAAGGATCTCATAGGTTCTATTTAAAGCAAAGAGAGGTCTCTGTGGTTTCTGGAACGAGTAAGTTTCATCATGCCAATGGATATGCAATTCTTGAAATGGTTCCCGATCCTCAATGTCGTAATCAAATTTACGGCAAAGCTTGACAGTATTGACTTACAGATTTAAAATTGCTTACTGTACAGCGTTATGCTCATGTTAAGTTTGCTTATCGTTTCCTTGTAACAATCTGTTGTTGTGTTCTATGTTTTGGGAATCCCTGTTTGTTGCAGTATTATATTTTGAAAACGAACAGAAAATCAAGTTCTTACGGTCTGTGATGAGAAATTGCCGTTGAATATGTCTTTACTGTTGGATAATACTCTATTCTATTAGTTTAGCATGACATAGACATAAGGGAAGAGTAGAGATATTATTGATAATTGAATTCTCTCTACTAAGTTACAAGACATAACCCACCCTCATTAGGTTATATACAATAACTCAAACTATCCCCATAAACCCTAATGGTCTATAGGCCTTTTAGGAGTCCAGTAGGACACCTCAACCAAGTTGGGTTCCCACCTTAGGCCGGACCCAACTCGTAACATTCCTCCTTGGGGTGTTCCACACCAGGATACCTTGCCTCATCAAACTTTGGCCTAGCAAAATCCCTTTGGGCAAAAAGTTGTGCAAGGAAAGGGTACAATCTTATGCCCCATATGGGTTGTGAATGCGTATATGTTGCCCCGTCAAAGCCTCTATTCAGTAAAACCTTATAGGATAAAAGCTGCACTATCGGTAAAAATAGTACAATACGCATGCGTCCACGTCAGGTTAAGACTACTTCCCCTGACGTCGATCTCCCACGAGATCTATTTCCCCGAGATATTGATAAATAAAACTTCTGCATGCCAATTCCGTGTACCAACTAATTGAACGTAAGTGGTGCAAGAGTCTTCGTGAATAGGTTTACAAAGTTGTCTTCTAAAATATTTTGAATAACATCAATCTTATTCGCTTTCTAAAATTCATAAGTATAGAATGACTCCTGTGAAATGTGCTTTACTCTGTCGCCAATAAAATCGTCATTGAATTGAATGATGCAAGCCGAGTTGTCTTCATACATAGTCTGTAGGGGCGTAATCTTGGAGAGGGGAGACCGCTCTCTTACACTGTAGGGTTGAATAGGTCTAGGGAGGTTCGTAGATGTGTTAGGCAATAATTACCAGGTTAACTAGGCAAACTTACGTGTGTGGAGTCCAAGAGCGGGGTGCTCTACGACCTCTAATGAGGATTTGAAAGTGTAGTGATTTATATGAGAAAATTTTATAGTTCCTAAAACATGGTTAACTTTGTAGTCGAAGGTCCTTTTTGCTGTTAGGGGTGCTTATCGCTCGGGTTTCTCTCCCCCTCTGTGGTAGCTCTCCTTCCCTATTTATAGGAGATAAGAAAGGGTGAGTCACCATAGAGAAGTTAAGTTACATATATGCCCTGTACAGAGGTTGATTCTGCTACTGTGGCTGTCTGCCAGCTTGTTTGCTGAATTATATGGTGAGATGTCTGTCAGGTTTCTTTGTCTTTGACCATACACTGATATGGGCAAAGTCGTCTTGAACTCATGTTGGGTTCTGTCTGCTGCAGGAATTCCTTTCCTATTTATAGGAGATAAGAAAGGGTGAGTCTCCATAGAGAGATTAAGTTACATATATGCCCTTTCGGGAAGCTGTCCTGTACGGAGGTCAGTTCTGCTACTGTGGCTGTCTGCCGGCTTGTTTTGCTAAATTGTCTGCTTAGTTGTCTGTCAGGTTTTTTTACCTTCGACCATACACTGATATGGGCAAAATCATTTTAAACTGGTGTTGGGTTATGTCTGTTGCACGAATCCCTCAGGCTTCGAATCTTGTGATAGGCTTCAAGTAATCGATTAGTTTTGGAATGCTTCATGCGGGCCTTGTATCTAGGCGGTTTTGAATATATTAGGCTTCGAGTCTTTGGTGGGCTTCGAGTATTCGGTTTGTCTTGGAAGGATGCAAGTTGGCTATTACATTCACCCCTTCTCAGTTAGGGCCTCAAAAATGGTTGTAGATGGCGCATGCTGAGAAAGATGTTATGTATTAGGAAGGTATACAGTTAACTGGTGTCAATGTGTCAAGTTCCGAGGGTATTAATGTTAAGTAATGGCGGTTATGTGTACTAAGGATTCATTAATACTCCTTTAATCATAGGGGTTTGAGGGATAGGTTTGGTAAAAATCTATTCATCTTCTTTTGCAATCTATTCTATAACAGAGACACCATGACAACTCGTTATCCCTAAAAGGTGGAAGAAAGAGGCGCTTGTGGATTCCAAGGTAGTCGAGTTGAGGCAAATGAAGTTTGGGCGTAGAACCTGGGGGCGCCGCTGCCAGACTTAGTGAACCTGCACTGAGAAGAATTGACCAGTAGGGAGATGGAGGAGGCCGAGTTGTTCACCTTCTAGTGGATGATGTTCTGGCAGTATCTTCTGAGCGTGACTGAGTGCTCCCTCGTACTGAGGCAGTTGGCGCTGTGACTGGTGGAGGCCAAAGACGGTGGTAGGAGCTATTCGTGGTACTAGAAGAACTACCTTGTGTATAAGTAGAGTGGTGGGGGATTCTTCTATGGTTATGGGTAGGGATATTGGATGTTGTTTTTTTTTTTTAATGAAATGAAAATAACAGTACTTTGCTCTTCTTTCGATTTGTATAGTATTTTCGAAAGTACTCCTAGAAGAAAAAAAATGTGTTGATGATAACATAGGCGCGGCTAATAGGACAGAGAATGACAAAGTGTCCGATGATTAAAATGTAAAATGAGCTCGGTCCTTCGGGTATAGGAAACGATAGTTCCAGATTGAAGGTTGGGAAAATAGATAAGTGTTATTGTATCGAAGTCGAGAGTGATTTTTTTTTGACAATATGGGAAACTGAATGAGGTCTATAGTTTAAGAGATGTAGAAAAGGAAACGAAGAGAGAAAATGGATGCGTGGGTAAAGTATGTATTTGACTTTGACTGCAAAGACTTGATAGTTGTAATGCCAGAGCTGACAGGTGGGACATTGTGCCTTGAGCAGTGTGCTGGGCAGACAGTAATTAGGGCATCTTAGATATGGAGATGATTTGTTTTTAACGTGGCAGGTTGGGTAAGTTCCACGTGTGGGGGTAGGCATAATGTGACGCATTGTTAGAAGTTTGTCATCGAGGGTGCTGGGGAGGAAAAGTCGAAGGGTTGAAAGGGAATATAAAATTGGGAGGGTGTGAATGCGTGGCTGTCACACTCTGGTAGGAGTATGGGTATTTATCTAAAAGTCTAACGGTTACTTAAAATGTGGGGGGATGAGAGAGAGTGTGGGATTAGTGGGGTAATGATGGCATTGTAGGGAAAACGAGGCGGTTGAAGGTGGGCGTATTTAAAAGGAGAAAGAAGCACAAGTTTTCATAATTAAGAGAAAATATTAAGGCTTACCCCATTGTTACCATTTTCTCTGAAGGAGAAAAAAAGGGATTAGCTGCCATTATTGTTCTACGTAGGGAATCTTGCTGCTCCGGTGTTGTATTCGTCATTATAGGTAGGTCTTCTGGTCTTCCTCTTATGTGTTTTTCTTGTGTTACTTTTGTTTTACTATGGGTAAAAGGAAAAATGGGGTTTCGCCATTGATAGTGTGTATGTGGTAGAGGTGGTGGTGCTGGATATGGGGGTAGAATAGTGGGTAGTTGATTGGGTGTGAGAGTCGTCGAGGCTGGCTGCAGTATGGCCGATAAGAGATAGTAGCTCTTTGGTAGTATCTGTGTGAACTCGAGGGTTTTAATTCGAATATCTCGAGATAATCTTGTTCACTCTTCTTCTGTAGGGTATAATGCGTACCCACGAGGCTTCGATGATGAGGCTGATTTATGAGGATGATGATGTGACAAATGAGTTGAGCATATCTGGTCGGGGGTGGAGGAGTAATGATGTTGAAGATTTGCATATCGCAACCGATGCACCTCTGGCAGTGATGGTGCTTGAAGTTAGCTCGGTAAGGCGAAGTTGGAGGAGGGCTCGGGCAGTAGGGTAGAGTGACGAGGAGAAAGAGGAGGAGGAGGTTGAAGTCAATTGTGGTGTGGGCGGGGGGGGGGGGGGGGGCGATGGTGAGGTCGAAGGGGAGGAGGATGAGGGTGAAAGTGAGGGTAGTAGCGAAAGGACGGATAATAAGAACTCTGTTTATGGGGACATTTTGCCACGTGCACGAGTTAGGCTCAGTCGATTCATGTTATAGCATAATTTAGTGGGAAAATGTGTTGTTCTAGTTTCATGTTGGTTAGGTACTCCTATGAGGATGTGCCCAGCAAAGGGATGATGGCATATAGGGGGCAGATTCGGCTGGGTATGAAGCTGCCCCTTCGACGGCTAGTAAAGAAGGTGCCGAATTTTTGGATGCGGTGCTTTGTCAAATGAATGGAAACTTTTATAAGATGATACGGGTCATCGAGGGTTTGAATAGTGAGTTGGCGGATGTAGGGAGGCTTGTGGGTCAACGTGGTGTCGCTCTATTCAAGGAAGGCAAATAAAAGGGTGGGAACTTACCATATTCTGTGTCATCCAGAGATACCTTGGTTGTTTGACCTTTGCTCGATTGGTTGTGGGTGGGATAGAGATTTGGTGTTGGTGAAGGGTTGTTTCGAGTATGTTGATAATGAAGTAAATCTTACTCTGTCTTATAGGCTCTTTAATACGGTTAAGTTTTTGTTCCAGTATCTTACATCTCATTGCTTCGGCCCTTGTTTGATCTCAGATATATGGTTATTACAGATCCTGTGAATAGAACGTTGAGCAATCCACGATATTATCTGGACGACCTGATCAACAAGAGCGATAAGCTGATAAATAAAGTCTTTTGAAGGTTGAAGATATTGAGGAAGAGGCGGAAGAAGACTGATACGCTTCTCAAACGTCCTTTGACCTCGGGCGGGCCTTTAAAGAAGAGAATGAAAGCTGACATATCTAAAACGGCGGGTGAAATGAATTATGACAATTTGACATGGCCGAAGTCTACTTTCGTGCCGAGGACTCGACGTGGGGTTGCGGCGACTGCGGTCAAGGCAAGGGGGTGGGACTCGAGCCTTTAGGAGTTGTTCACCCGACGCAAAAGGGGAAAAGTAAGGCCCCTGAGGATGGGTCGAGGGCTGAGGTGAGTAGGTCGATGCCTCGAAAGAGGTCGTACCAGCAAATGGAAAAAGAACCTAACTCGTCCAAGGTCAGGCAACTTTTGGCCGAACAGGAGGAGGTTGCGCGAGCTACGGCCAAGTCGATGACCAGCTTGTGTGCCTCGAACCCGGATGAGGTAGGGCAGAGTTGGTGTTCCGGCAGGTAACTGTTTATTCAAGCCAAAAAATACCTTCGGGTGGATAAAATTACTAAATGTTTGAAGTGTGCTTTATTGTGTAGATTCAAGCTTGGATGATTTCTTTTAGGAAAGTCCAAAAGGTGTCTGGTGAGAGGTTAAAAGAGGTGGTTGATGGAGAGGAGCTCTCGAAGGGAACTATCATGTCCCTGAACACCCGAGTGGCCGAATTAGAGCGACAGGTATTCCACACTCCAGCGGATGCTGCGAAGGATAACCTGGATGTGGTCGAGCGATGTGAGGCAAAGCTGGCGACGCTGGAGGTGAAGTTAAGAGAGAATCATACGTATTTTTAGGCAGACTTCGACCAGTAGTGTCATGTCACTTTTTCTTTGAAGTAGTTTATAGATGGGACACACTCGAGCGTTACCCTATGGAGGAGTTGCTCAGTCTTGGTGTCAAGGGTGCAGAGCCGAGTCCTGCTAGAGGGGGGGGAATGTGGAGAATGAGGTTGCCGCGTCTCCTGTTGGTGGGGACCTTCTTGTTGCTGTTTGGTAAGATTATGTTTGTCGTGTGTTGTATTTTGTAAAATTTCTTTTCCTTTTACGGAATTCTGTTGAGGTACTGTATAAACTTGTTGCTGCTTTGAATAAAGCTATTGTATTTCTTTTGTCTGAAAAAATGGGATGAGTGAAAAGTAACGGACTAAAGAAATTACTTGAGTGACTGAGAGAAGTAAGTTTAAGCTTCGTGGTTGCCCCCAAGTATTAGTTTCTCGAAGGTGGCCTGATGCTGAGGTTTTGAACAACGAGTATGCGTATAATATTCTTTAAGGTCTCCCCCAGGTATTTCTATCTGCGGGTTTGATCCTGAACGAAGTAATACGTGGTTGGCCCCGAGGTCACCCCCAAGAGTTTAGTCTATCGACTATTCATGCCACTCGGGTTTACCTAAATTAGAACTTTGACAAACTTTGAGGTTGCCCCCAAGTATCAGTCGGGTCGAAGGGTTGACTGGATACTTAGGATTGACCGACTCAAAAAGTTCATTGAGCTTCGAGGTTGTCCCCAGGTATTTCTATCCGCGGGTTTGATCCTGAACAAAGCAATACGTGGTCGGCCACGAGGTTTCCCCCGAGTATTTAGTTTGTCGACTATTAATGCCACTTGGGTTTACCCGAATCAGAACTTTGATGAACTTTGAGGTTGCCCCCAAGTATCAGTCGGGTCAAAGGGTTGACTAGATACTTTGATGATGGTATACCGTCGGTAGTTTTCTAATAGTGATTGTCTGTCCTTCGGGTCTTGGGGTGGTATGAAACTATTGAAATGGGCGAGGAATGGTGTGTGCCAATCGTCAGGATCGAGACTACTCTCACCCCCAGTATTGATGGTATTAATTTCCATCTGGTCGATACTTGGGCGGTCGAGTACTTCGATATTGAGTTATCCGGGTTCAAACTGTCCGAGCATTGCGGTAATATAGGCAAGGGCGCCGACATGTCTATTTTTACCTCGGGGGTAATGTGCGATTGAGGATCTTTCCGGGAATCGATCCATATGCTGGCAGACGAGCCTTGCATATTCGGCCATGCGACCGTTTGCATGATTTTTGCTAAAGTACTATCGCTAGATCAATTATGAGTCGGTATAGAGAGCCAGTTTGGGGACTCCCAGCTCGAGGGCTAGGTTGAGGCCGTGTATCAAAGCTTTGTATTCGGCTTCGCTATTAGTGCATTCGAAGTTGAGTTTAAGTGCTTTTTCAATTCGGTCATTTAGCGGTGTCACTAGAATGATAGAAATCCTAGACCTATCGGGCCTGCTGACCCATCTGTGAATAGGCACCATCCTGTATGGGGGTTCCAAGGGCCATGTTGCTCTAGTTCGTGTTCAGGCAAAGTCATCTTCATGTTCTTCCCACTCTCAGTCTTCGACTGGGAAGTCTGCCCAAAAATCTGTGGTTGTTTGTCCATTTTGGGATTCTACTTCTCGAAAGTGATGTTGTGCTCACAAAGGTAGACAGACCATTGTTGTACCCGTCTGGATTTATCTTTCTTAGTCAGGACTTCTAGAAGGGGGTAGCTTGTAATTATGCGCATATGGTGTGCTTGAAAGTAGGGTTTTCTTTCTGAGAGGTGTAGACGAGGGTAAGGAGTCTTTCGAGTTTGGTATATCATGTTTTAGGTGGCCTTAGAGTTTTATTGATAAAGTAAATAGGTTTTTTGATGCCTGCTTCTGTTTGAATAAGAACCGAGTTAATAGACTCGTCGGTAACTGCTAGATGAGGGAAAGTATTTCACCTTCGACCGGGGTGCTTATGACAGGTGGTCAGCCATGGTAAGTTTTGAGCTCGATGAAAGCTTGTTCGCATTCAAGTGTCCAATCGATGTCGGTGTTTTTCTATTAGGTTTTGTGGGCACCTTGGTTTCGTAAGAGTTAAAGTAGCCTGGCGCAACGATCAGAGGATTTGGAAATAAATCGGTAAGGGCTGTTATTTTTCTTGCGACCTTTTAAACGTCTTTCTTTGTTCGAGGAGAAGGCATATCGTTAAGGGATCGAATTTGGGTGAGGTCAATTTTAATACCTTGTTTTCTAATGAGGTGGTCGAGGAATTTTCTAGATTACGTCGATCTGGTATTTATCGGGGATTAATTTCATTTGCTATGATTGAAGGATAAAAAAGATTTCGGTCAGATCTAGTATATAGGTATTTTTGTGGAGGCTCTTGCATAGCATGTTGTTGATGTAGACTTCGATAGACTTTCCAAGTAATGGTTTGAACATTGCCGTAACGAGGCATTGGTAAGTTGCGCACGTATTTTTTAGTCTGAAGGGCATGACTTTGAAGCAATAGAGCCCTTGTTCGATAATAAAGGAAGTTTTAAGTTGATCTTCAAGAAGTAGGGGTACCTGATTATAACCTGAGGCCGCATCCTTCATTGAGAGGCATTCATGGCCAGCTGTGGCATCGAGGAGTAATGAGATGATAGGGATGGGGAAACTATCTTCCGGTGTGTGTTTGTTAAGATCAGTGAAGTCAACACAAATTCAAATCTTTATGTTCTTTTTGGGTACGACGACGATGTTTGAGATCCAATCAGCGTATTTGACCTCATATATGAATCCTGCTGCTAAAAGCTTTTCGATCTTGAGGTTGACTATGTCTCGAATCCTCGGGGTTAGGGTGCGTTTCTTTTGTTTAACCGTTGTAGACTTGGGTAGAAGATCGAGACAGTGGCAGGCAAGGCTAGGGTCGAATCTTGGTATCTCATGGAATGTCCAGGCAAAGACATCTTTGTTAGAGTGAAGGAAGGCATAAAGTTAAAGTTTTTCATTGTCTGACAAGGAGCTGCCGATAAATGTTCCTCGACCAGGACCGTCGAGTTCGATATATACTTTAAGTTCAATGGTCGGCGTATGGCGTCGATGTGGAGGTAAGGGAGAGCTGTTGTGATTGCTAGGGCTTTACTAATGTGTGAGATCGATTTTTGGGTGCTCATAGGATCGAGCGAGCTTTTGAGATCCTTTCATATCCCAGGTGCCACTTGGGGTGGTAAAGTGCCAGGTTTGGTGGCAAGTCAAAGGGATTGCCTTCATGTTGTGGAGTCAGTCACAGCCCAGAATGCCGAGGTACTCCGATGTTTTGTCGTTAATTAAAAAGCTGGTTTATAATACCACAGAGCCCGTGCTGACGGGGAGGTTGATTCTTCCCATGGCGACCTCAGTGGATCTGTTGAAGCCTTTCAGTTTGACATTTGTTAGGATGATCAGATCAGTCTTTTGCATAACCTTAACTGTCTAAAGAAAAAGTACATCAGTCGCACTGTCGGTGTCGATGAGTATTATGTGGAGAATGAGGTGCTCGACTTTTACCATGATGACCAAAGGGTCAGAGTGAGGAAAATGAACACAAGAGATGTCACAATCGATGAAGGATATACCTTCGGGTCGAGGATGATGACTTGATTTAGGTAAGAGGACTTGTCGATATTGTTGAATTCGATCATGTAGGCTTGGAAGATGTGTACCTCACAGGGACCAGTGTTTGGGGCTGCAAGGGGTTTGAGGTACGACCCATCGAGATAGCTTGGGAGATTGACAATGTATTGGTGAAGGCGCTCGGGTTTGATTATTATCTCGAGCGAACGTTATAGTGGGTAACAACTATTGGTAGAATGACAGTTGCATTTGCGGCTTTTGCAATAAGGTTAGTCCTTCTTGACTTCGATTGGGTAAGGAGTATGCCAAATGGGGCCAGCTTGGATGATTGACACGATGTTGCTGAGGGTAACAGTGAGTTTGGGCAGGACATGCGTTGGGCGCTTCTTTCGAGGTTGGTCTGATTGGTCGTCGAAGTTGCCACATTTGCGGTTGTTGGCCTCATTGTACACGAGGGCGACCATGGTTACGTTCGATTGTTGTAGCTTGTTGGGATTATGGGTTTGAGATTACCCCGGGCGATTATTTTCACAGAGACGCTCGAGGTCGATGTATCTGTTGACTTTGGATGGCATCTCTTCGAGGGTTTTGGGTTTTTAGAGGACGATATACTCTTTGACTCGGCTATTGTCAGGTAGGGCATTAGAGTAGGCCAACATGAGATTCGCACAATCAAGGTTCTCGATTTTGCGTGACTCATAGAGAAAGCATTTTGTAAAGCTTTCGAGTATTTATGTGGGAGTCTTTCGAAAGTTGAAAAGGGCATTGACCCTGACCTCACGGTCTTTGTTGAAGGAAAAGTGGGAGATAATCAAGCTGGATAATTGTTCAAAGCTTTAAACAGATCTATTTGGGAAGCTGTGGTACCACTTGAGAGGGCTATTGGTGAGGCTAGTGGGAAACATTCAACACAAGATGTGATCGGCTGATGAGTATATGCTTAACACATTCTGGACTCAAGGACGTAGGATTACAGATCGGTATTGCAATATTTGTGAATTTTTGGGGTATGGAAGTTCGGAAGGACTTCAATAGCGAGGAGCTTCGGGCATAGGGGGTTGTTGAGTCGACTCCAAGAGTTCAGTGTGGGGCTGGCGTTAATGTGAATAACAGTTTAATTTTTTGGTCATGTTCATGTTGCGTGAGATAAGTTGCTCGAGGGGGAGAACGACGCAGTCACGGGTGGTGTGATTGTGGATCAGAGGTGTGTTCAGTACTGCGTTCCCTCAAGTGTTCTTGGGCAGGACATCGGGATGTTTGGAGTATGAAATCGGTCGAATCTTTCGAGATAAGAATGCCGAGGTGGATCGGCCCTTCAGGTAGGGGAGTGGGGGCACCTTCAGTGTCAAGGTGGACCAGTGATAGCTCAGTATGGGGTTGGGGACCTAAACGTGCAAGGGTAGAGATGCGAGAAGGTATTGGGACTCAGGAACGAACAGGGGCATCTATAGGGTTTGGGTCCATTATAGTTCCCAAACTGTATGACGCAGCTCGTCGAGGGCTTGGTGTTGTCGAGTGGTTTCTTCTAAATGGCGTTTTCATTCTATTTCAACTTCCTGCCGGTGATCTTCGTGCTCAAGCTAAAGGTGGTTTGTGTGTCGCTCTTCTGCTTAAGCGAACTGTTGGCTTATGAGGGCTAATTGAGCAGCGATACCAATGGTGGGGGTACCAATAATGGCAGAGGTAGAACGGAGGGTAGGGGCGATGGGATGAAGGTAGGATTGGGTGTAGAAGGTTGAGGGTGTAACACAGATGGCGCCAAATGTAGGGGCCTAATCTCAGAGAGGGGAGACCGCGCTCTTACACCGTAGGGTTGAATAGGTCTAGGGAGGTTCGTAGATGTGTTGAACGATAATTTTTGGGCTAGCTAGGTAAACGTATGTACATGGAGTCCGAGAACGGGGTGCTCCACGACCTCTGATGAAGATTTGAAAGTGTAATGATATATATGAGAAACATTTACAGTTCCTGAAACATGGTTAACCTTGTAGTCGAAGGTTCATTTTTGTTGTTGGGGGTACAATACACTTTTGGGTAGCTATCTTGTACGGAGGTCAGTTCTGCCACAGTGGCTGTCTGCCGGCTTGTTTGTTAAATTGTCTAGTGAGTTGTCTGTCAGGTTTTTCTGCCTTCGACCATACACTTATATGGGCGAAGTCATCTTGAACTCGTGGTGGGTTATGTCTGCTGCACGAATACCTTCCCTATTTATAGGAGATAAGAAAAGCGAGTCACCATAGAGAGGTTAAGTTATATATATGCCCTTCCGGGCAGCTGTCCTGTACTATGGTCGGTTCTGCCACTGTGGCTGTCTGCTGGCTTATTTTGCTGAATACTCTGGTGAGCTGTCTGTCAGGCTTGTTTGCCTTCAACAATACGCTGATATGGACGAAGTCGTCTTGAACTCGTGTTGGGTTCTGTCTACTGTACAAATCCCTCAGGCTTCGAATCTTATGGTAGGCTTCGAGTGATCGATTAGTCTTGGAAAGCTTCATGCGGGCCTTGTACCCAGACGGTTTTAAGTGTATTAGGGTTCGAGTCTTTGATAGGCTTCAATTATTTGGTTAGTCTTGGAAGGCTGTGAGTAGGCTACTACATAGTCTATGCTTTATCTTGGATAAAACATGCCACAACTTCAGTTGATATGATATATCTTAGAGCACAATCATCATTCTCTGCCAGCTTCATGAAGTGTAAAAATCTCCTCGTGGTTCGAAGATGTAACTACTGCTATCTACTTCATCGATCTCTAAGATCGTATCCCCATACATAAACACATAATCTATTTAACAATGGCTTCTATGTGGGTTTGACAAGTATTTTGTATTGGCGTACCTTATAATTTTACGCTTTCTATTTAGAGTAGAACAGATCCTAGTCTTTCATGCCGATCAGATACCTCAAAAAGTGCTTGATCTCATTCCAATGACTTAGGGCAGGAACAAACTATGGCAAGCCAAACAGTTTACTATGAACAAGTCATCGGGTCTAGTATACCCAACTAACTATAGAAAAGCACCTTCTAGCTATGACGTTACGGCCCTTGGAGTTTCTTCCCTTATTAGGATGGCGGAAGATATCGTTGTTCGCATCCAAGTGATGGATGTACAATAAACGACTTAGCTCCGTGTACTAGATCCATGCCGAAGTGTTAGATAACTCTTTCGATAAATATTGCTTGGTGTACGAGTATGCTACTACCAA
This sequence comes from Kingdonia uniflora, assembly GCA_014058105.1. Lineage (NCBI taxonomy): Eukaryota > Viridiplantae > Streptophyta > Magnoliopsida > Ranunculales > Circaeasteraceae > Kingdonia > Kingdonia uniflora. Next base: position 7,849,895 of record JACGCM010000704.1, on the reverse strand, counting down.
GATGTTCGATCTGCAAATCAAGACACTACTTGATTTTCAAAGGTCTTTTATTTTGAATTCCTTTCTAATTAAGGTATTCGGTGGCTCTTGCGATCTCCCCCGGAGTTCTAATGATAATATCCAAATCATTTAGTACATTATTATGATGACTTAAGCTAATATCTGTGTTCTAAATAGGAATGCATGGACATATAAGGATATTTACAATTCTTCGACCTTCAAATACTCAGTCAACTTACTATGTCACATGGGCCCTAATTATTTCAAGTCAATAATAACTTTATCAGTTTTATTACGCACACATCTCGTGTGTCGAGCTTAATTGTTTCTAGAAGCGTATACCTCCCAGGGTGGCTTCATGTAGATATTCGTATCTAGTTTCCCATATAAATACATGGTAATTACATAAGATGCATGTCTAGCTTGTCTTTGACAGCTTGACAGACTGATCAGTACTAAAACATTATAGCGTCCATAACCGGATGATAGGTTTCATTATAATCGATGTCAGATCTCTTAAAGAGCTCCTGGGTAACTAGTCTTACCTTTACCAAATTATTTCTCCAAGTTAGTTATGTTTCTGTACCATTCCCATTTGTAACCAACAGGCTCTATGGTATCACTTCGCATTATGCTAGCAAGTTAAGCGCTCCGTTTAGATTCCAGGCACCCACTTTGGCCAATATACAACAATACACAGTTGTTTACAATAAGCGGTTCTAAATTCTCATCCTTGATGGCGAGCAAAGCAGCAAATATGAATGCCTTGTCGACAAATCTCTACTGAATGATCCTACGTTGTGCTATTATAGGCTTTTAATAGATCGATATCTTATTATTATCATACGTATGTGCTACCCTGGGCTTGTCTCGTAATGCATTAACTAGTAGCGTAACTACTATTGCCTCGCTGATGGGTAGTTCCATCCTCGATGAATCGATTACACCATTAGTCATATTTGTCCCATATTTTGTAGCCCCATGGCTCATAATACTGTCTTTCAGCGGTGTTCTGCACTAAGCGTGAGCCTCATATTCGTTTGCGGTACTAATTCCCTTAAAATGTTCAGCTGTGTAGGTGTATTACTTATAGGTATATATACTTACGGTACATAAGTAGTGCCTATGAATGTGTCTGGCAATTTATTTATGACCTATTGCAAGTTCGTAATCCGTTGAACCTTATTGTCACTTAACTTATGTAAGGGGATCTAGATGAGACAACGATGGTGTTTTCCAACTAATCTTGGAAACATCTTCAACATCGACTGTCATATCTCCCCCAATGCTAGAAATATCATCTCATCAAAGTGACAATCTGCCCTGCTATATATATATATACGTCACCAGTGGGGCTTCAAATATCTAGGTATAGATACAAATTATAACCCATATAATATCAGGCCGACGTTAAGGGTCCCATCTTCATAAATTGTAGTGGTGCGATTAACACCTGTACGAAACATCCAAATGTTCATCGATGGGCGACACCAGGCTTCGACCCAGTTAATAGTTTCTTTTAGGAAATGATTTGATGATTTTCTATGGCACGAACCCTAATAAGTGTTATGGAAGCAAGAATGCATATCCCACAGACTATCCGGAAGCTATAATCATAATAACAGTGGCCTAACGATTATCCGAAATCGCTTGATTAGGTTTTCTACCAATCCCAAGTTGGGTATGGTATGAGGTACTCATGATGTTCAATCATTTATCCCATTTAGTGGTAAAATAATTATCAAAAGCCTATGGGTCAAACTCGTAAGCCCCTATCAAGTCGTATCGATCGACTTGATTGGTTAATCCAAGAACTGAGCCTGCAATCGAATAATCTAAGTGAGAAGTCGTACTAACATTGCATTCCTAGATATTAATAACAAGCAAATATAAGACTGTCACCATGATGCGTCTATTATGACCATAAATACTCAAGTGGGTTACTATGTGAATGTATAGGTCTACATGTGTCTCAATGGATACGTTTGGAGTGAAGGATGGAGATCCTACTCCACTTTGGTCATACTAGGATGAAAATAGACTTTCCTTGAAAGTAATCATTGCACATACACTCTCTGGATCTTCTCTCCTTTTAAGGAAAGCTGAGATGTATTCCCGATAATCCTCTTCACTATCCTTGAAAGTAATCATTGCACGTACACTCTTTGGATCTTCTCTCCTTTTAAGGAAAGCTGAGATGTATTCCCGATAATCCTCTTCACTATCCTAGCTCAGAGGAGTATATTGGAAATTGTTCCAATAACGTGTTTTAACCTTTAGACATGGAGGGAATGCACAAAATCGTGTCTATCGTTTTTTCTAATAGACTTTATGTAATAAGCGTTATCATGTATCTGCCTAAACTCAGTAAAATTCGGCTAGATTTACTAGTCTATAAAGTAGACTAGATACCCCATATCGTACCGTTAGGGAGTAATAGCGTAGTGCACTAAGTGCGTTCTATCATGTTGGTCGTGCCAATGATATTCGTGACATCCCCGATACACAAGGTTAAAGACAAGAAATATGTTCATATCTTAAAAAGATCAAGTACGTGGTACTAATGTCTCTTAGACATGTGTCGCTACTCATCCTATTATCGGTAATGCTCAATGAGTAGATAGATCTATAGGCAGGTTGTATATAGTAGATCAACTATCATACATAGAATTTAACTACTTCCCAAGCAATAAATGCACAAAAAATAAAATAAAAATAAAGAACAATCTCATAGATGGTATATTGAACCAGTGCATGCCACGAGCATTCTATTAAATTAACCAGTAAAGAGCTCTAACTCAGTCAATGATAGTATTAATAAAACAAAATGACTACTATGCAATAAGTAAAGCTACTACTTGGCAGTGCTCTCTAGGTGATATCATTCATCTATTGAGAATTTAATATTGCTCACTCTTAGAACTTGATCTAAGGTTGCATTGGTATCAAGGGAAAAATCTATGGTCACAGACTCTACCGTGGCGAGGTCTGCGCCTGCTGTGATCATATGATAAGTCTGGGGCTGATCACTTCAGATCGTCTGGGGTGCCTTGCAATCCCGTGCCCAACTATCTCGCATCCATTTTAAAATTCTTCCTATTTCATTTTGGTTTATTGGTGAACTTCTTGTTCCCTTTGCCTCAGGTTACTGATAGCTAGAATTTTAATCCTGTCGTTATCACCTTTAGTCTATCCACAGTTGTGACCCCGTCCGCAACTTCACCTATCACTAAACTCAACATTGTGCGACCCCAACACATGTTTACTCTTAGTAGGCATAAGCTTGAGGTTCCTAACCAGTAGTTTATTATTTTTCTCATAAATGAGGAAGATTTGAATTAGGTCTGTGTACACAGTGATCTATCGAATATTTTCTCGAAAGCGAAATATTTGAAGCGTAGAAAATGTAATAGTATATTTACAATATCTCTATTTACCTCAACTATTTTTTTACGCAACATTATAATGGAGTTGCACTGCTGAGAAAAAAAATTATGTCATAGTTATATAATAGTATAAGGTACTCTATTATCAGTTCTTCCTGAATATGGAGGCGAGGGTACAAATAAAGCTCATACTTTGTATTTAGAGACTCATTATTCTCAACAATAGTTTTTTCCAGATTCTGTAACAGCAAATGGATTTTAGTATCCATAGAGGTCAAGTTTATTGGTACCGAAATATAGTTGCAGTATGGGAGGTACTCAATATTCTAAGTGTTGCCAACATCTATTATGCATATAGATCAATACAAGTAGTAGTACTTGATAAATATTCATTGCATAAATGCAATTCATAGTATTCAAGTCAGTGATTCCCAATCATTACTTGTAGGTGAACATTGTTCATATCCTATTACTCATAAAATCCTATTTAAGTACATGATTTCCAATCATTACTTGTAGTTCATAGTATATAGCGCAGTGCAATGAACTACATGATTCCCAATCATTAGTTGCAAGTGAACCATGTTTGTGGTTTTATACACATGAGTTCATATTAAGCGTCAAATCCCAACTTTACCCTGTAAAATGGTGATCTTAGCCTTAAAGTACATTTTAATAGGGTCTTAGCCAAGATAGTTATTCAAAACCACTAAATGTTGTGATCCTTATTCAAACAACTAGTGTTGTAATCCCTAAAGTTCTATAAGATTTGTATATTCTAGCCAAATGAGTCATTTGCTACGAATATGAGGGGTATTAGATGTTTAGCTGACAAGTGGTCCCACCCTGAAGTATACTGAGTTTACAAGATATATGTAGATTAGTCCTGTCTTTGAACTAACATTTTAGGGTACTATAGGTTACTATTAGTGCCTATATACCTCTAAATGTCATCAAGTAATATCTAATTGTACTTAGATACGTAAAATTGGTTCCTTAGACACCAAGTTTTTATAAAATAAGACTGAGTCAATTTCAAATTGATCTATAATTATTATCCTTGACATTTAACCGTGAATTAGATATGACTCACAACCATATTCTAAATTAGTCTTGGTTTTCGTATTATCGGTGATCCTTGGTCAAGTTAATTACTATCCTAGGGGCATACTATTAATATCCTATAAGTTATCATAAGATACTTAAATATGTATTAATCTATATTCTTATATCACATATAATTTAGTCAACTTTTCTATACAAGACACATGTTCCCAAGTTTTTTTAATATTATATATATATTTTATTTATTTATTTTTTTTAAATGGGCCCCCCAAGGGTAAGTCCAGTTAATAAGAATTTTTCAAATTTTTTTTGACTAAATTTAACCAAAAATTGAGCTTTAAAAAGCCAATTTAGTGCCTGAGACAGTTTAGACCGATCTGACTTGGTCTGGGTCAAGGCCTGGACCTGGTTGACCCGGTCAAACTGGTATACTAGTGTCATCACAATATGGTAACACGTGTTAATGAACAGTACAACCATGTGTCACCACACAATGTTGCCATGTGTCATGAACAGTGACTGCCACGTATCAATCACCCTATGGTAATACTTGGCACTGTTATAGTACATGTGTGGGCCCACCACCACATGTCCTTGACATGTCAGCACATATGGCTCCCACTACCACATGTTATGCCACATCTGCATGGTGGGTTCCACAGTCGCATGCTATTAACACATGTTACTGTGGGCCCATCAGTCTCTGCCACGTCAGCAATCAAATTTGATTATGATTTTTGGATCAGGTCTGATTTAAGTGCAATTTCTAAGAAATGGATCTGAATCTGATGACGTCATCATGATTTAATAATTATTTAAAAATAATAATAAACCCTAGCTGACGTCAGCATGACCTAATACACTGTTTAAAAATTGATTTTTGGACGTGAACTACACAGTTTCCAGTTTCCACGCCAATTTCCTGGCGATAGGGACATCTCCCAAATACGTGCAATATATGGATGTAATCGTTCTGGAATAGGCTATGCAATAAAATTTAGAGCGCTTCAATCCGATAACCACAACGATTGATATTTTAGTTTGAAAACAACCATTTCATGAGGGTAAAAACCACTAAAATAACCCTAATAATTTCGGAAAAAAATACATATTAATTCTTAAACACGGATCTATATATCTTATATGATAGATCAAGTAATTAATATATAAAAATTGAAATTTTGATAAAAATTACCTCTCCACAATGCAATTTTGTTTTCCAGAAAACGCTAATTGGAGAATCCTTTAATCCCTTTTGATCTACTAGCTTTTCGCAATGCTGATAACGTGTTGGATAATATTCAATTCAATCAGTTTAGCATGACATAGACATGAGAGAAGAGTAGAGATATTATTGATAATTAAATTATCCGTATTAAGTTGCAAGAGAGAAAAAGTTTGATCCTAAGCACTTAGTACCGAGAACCGTCCTAAGAGCTTTTCCATTAAACATGTGTCATATTTAATAGGGATGGCAAGTTGACCCGCCACGTTGGGGATCTTCCCCGCCCCGAACGGGGCAGGTTTGGGATATGTTAACCGGGTATGACGGCGGGTATAAGATGTATAACTAAAATCCGTGGGGAAGCGGGGTGGATTTGGGATTACCTCAAAAAATTCGTACCCGCCCCGCCTCATTTAAATAGTTTATTATTATTACCCTTAAATATATAAAAAATAAACTTAAATAAGATAGTATTTTTTATTGAAAAAATAGTTTTATTAGTTAAATGGGGCAGGGGTGGGGATGGAGATCTCCGTTTAAGCTAAATGGGTTTGGGGACGGGGATAGGAGTGGGGAACTTAGGTGGGGATGGGGATGAGATTAGCTCCCCTGCCCCAAATCTGCCCCATTGCCATTCTTACTCTTTAACTCATTTAGTTAACCTTGGTTAGATTATCCCCTAATTAAGGAGAAATATCTAAATACTAAAACTTAGTTTTATATTTTAATGAAAATCTTATTCTCACCAAAATTAATGATAATTTGGAGGAAAAAAAGGGAAATTTCCCCAAACCTTTTATTCCAGCTCTCTACAAACCAAATTAAAAATTAAAAAATGAAATCTCCTTCAAATTTTTTTACAAAAAAGAAAAAATCTCCAAAAAATTCTAAGTTGTTTGTAACGATTCTTTGATGTGAATTCACGTTTTTATAATTCATTAACACTATAAATTATAGTTATTTACAACAAGAAGGCTTGCTCCAATGATTGTGATTATGCTAAGCTAAAACATTCTTCAAACTAAATCGTACTTTACAGTTCTCATATTCAATGTTTTCATTATATTCAGGAGTAGTTGTATCCATAAATCCCAAAAATCAACCTTAAGCCTTGAACTCCCCTAACTAGTAATTACTATGTTCTCCCTTTACCTAAATATGATCATGATAAAATATAAACCAGGTGAAACCATCGGCCAAAAATGCAAAAATTACATTAAAAAAAAATGAAGAATTGCTGAATATTGAGATTTAATGGAGATTCCTTTTTCTTTTTTTCTTTGTTTTGGAAACAAAATTTATGTATTTAAAGATTTATTCTTAATTTGGAAATTTGGAAAATCAAATTAACTAAGGTCAACTAGATGAGTTAAAGAAGACACGTGTTTAATAAAGAAGCGCTTAGGACGGTTCTCGGTCCTAAGACTTAGGACCAAACTTTTTTCTTGTTACAAGACTTATCACTTATTAGGTTACTACTTACCCCTTTATTAAGTTATATGCAATAACTCAAACTCTCCCCATAAACCCTAATGGTTCATGGGCTTCTTAGGAGTCCAGTATGACATCCTAACCTAACCCAACTGGTTCCCACCTTAGGCCGGACCCAACTCCTAACATTCACATACATTGTAAAAAAGAAAGCCTGAGAAACTCTGAGCAATATCTGAGAAATATCTCTTACCAAAGAGAAAGCATGAGTTACTAAAGCAATATCTAAGATATCTGTCTTCTTCAACTTTCTCTTGCTCAGAGCCACCAATTGTTTTGAGTGATATATTGCAGTGATTGGTAGCAAACAAACACAAGAAAAATGGCACAAAATGTATACACAAAAGTGGACATTTACTCCGAAAACTATACTCTGAAACACGGCAACAGGCTCAAAATGTTTGAAATTAGCCTATATTACAATCATCATCATCCCGACTAAAGTATCCTAGAGACATAACAAAGTAATGGAACACAAACATTGTAAAAGTGTGGCGACGTAAATGCCTTCAGGGGTTCTTCTTGCTATCGGAATGTGATATGCTGCGATCGATAGACTGCAACTGGTTTCTAAGATTCTGGTTGTCCTCCAATAGACGGTCATACTCTAAAAGAAACCCTTCTGATTGCTTTCTCAAAGCCAATGCATTGGCTTCTGCGGTCTCCACTTCTTTTGTCTTTTTGACGCAATCAGACTCCAAGTGCTTAACCTTTGTCTTCAGACTAGCGATCTCTTCTTTGTTCTCCTCTTGTGTTCCACTCTTTCCTTCCTCAGCTGCCCGGTTTTGTTTTTTAACAGCTTCCATGCTCTTCCTCAACAAACGAAGCTCTCTGATGTAATGGTGTAGTCTGTCTATCATCAACGCGAGGAATAAAGTAAATCCTGCACAAAATTGGTGATAATATGATCAGAATAATAGTCACTTTAGAAAAATAGCTGTTTACAAATGACATTAAAAAGAGAAATGTGCAACTTCCGTCAGTATTTATAAATACCTGCCGTATATGGGTGTGTTGATAAATAACTAAATTGATTGTGATAAGCATTTTTGAATTTTACTCAGAATTGCTTATAAAAGAAAAGGTGGCACACAACACTTTTGGTAATTTTGTATTACCATCCACCATTTCTGATTTTTTACTTGGACAGCAATGTATTGAGGAACTAGGAATACCCAAATAGTGGGTGTTATGCTAACCATAAGGCTCACATGTTTAGCAAAAATAATTAATTATTGAAGCTCCAAGAAAAGGATCAATATTTTGACCCGATTGGCATAAACCTCCAATGTGTTGCAAATTGCAATGGTGGTTAGTAAAGACTAAAAGTTTAGGGAGCGATTCATAATTAACACCAATTAATCACTTTATGAAGGATGAACCTAAACAGCTGATATGATCCAATAAAGAAAGCATTACACAGCTCCGAAAAACGAGCGGATCACATATAACTGCTCTTTTTTCATCATGTGTAAAAGAAAAAGACTAAACAGATTATAAAATAGTGGCTGGAAAGGTAGAAAAGAATATAATTTATATTTTTGTGAGTTACAGCTATTGTTGTTCTGAGAACCTTTTCCTTTTCACTTTATAAGTTGTTGAAGGAAGAGTCTTGTATCAGTTCCTTGGTGTAACACTCACCATTACCAAAGATAGGCAGGCACCTTTAAAGTGAAACAGAAGAAACTTGAACTCGACTTATTCTGGAGATCTTAATGGTAGATAGATACTCATGTATCTGAAATTGATTCTTTTGAACAATTGGAATGCGATTTTTAAATATTACAGAGAAAAATAGTTAAAATTAACAAATAAGTGGTCAAAAGATTCATAAATCACATCCAGGTTGCAGAAATTAAGAAAATAAATTGGTCAAAGCCTTCTTCTTCATCAAAGTTTGCGTAGGATTACATATTAAAAAGTACTTACAAGAGTTTTCTGTATACATCATTGGTTATGGGAAGGAGAAAGTATCATAAATACATTGTATCACGCTCATAATGATATATTACAATCTAAATATTTTTTCCCCATTCCACTTCTACTTAAATTTTTACAAGTACCCTAGCCAAAGCTTGAGACACGGGAACAACAATTCAAGTGAACAAACTTCAATTATATTTTTGCAGTTTATATATACATAAAAACCCTCCAGATTAGAAACTAGTGTTTGAAATGTAACGCGAAATTTAAGATCACTAAATGATATAAACACAATATCCTATTTATTATACAGTCGAACTTAATTAAATACTGGCTGAATCAAATGAACCCTCATCAGATCAAATAGATTTATAGGCGAAAAAGTGTATAATGCATAAGGTTTAGATCCACTCAGATCAGAGTGAACCCCTAACATTATAACACTCACATAAGTATAATTCAAAACTAGCTTTGTGATCAAACAATTAGGCCTAATTTTTCGCATAATTATTAAACATAATTCAAAAAAAATTATGCAAACAACACAATCAAAACAAGCATATCAAATCCAAACAAAACAAGTCACAATTAAACTCGGGGGAAAATAAAGATTACCCATGAGAGACGCTTCGAGGAGATGTTTAGCCATAAGAACCTGATCCGTGGGGTTAACCATACCATCAACCGATCGCTTCTGGATCTTCACAATACTATACCCACTAGAGATCAACACCAAGAATACTGTTCCTCCGATCGTTTTCACCACAATGGGTCCTCGACCACGTTTGACCCGATCCAGAGTCATGATCACAAGTTTCCTTAAAGGGGTCTTGAATAAGAGGATCATCACCAGTGCCATCTCGGAGAAGATCACTGTGAATAGTAGCTGAATCATGTCGGCAAAACAGACAAATATTGGAGATATTGGAGAATATCTGATATTGAGAGAGAGAGAGAGGATTTAATGAGACCGCAAGAGGAGTGGTGGGACCGTAAGAGAAGTGGCCGTAAATATCATGAAGATGTTCAGATTGAGACCACGGGAGCAACGCGCTGAAATAGAGTGAGAGAGAGAGAGAGAAAGAGAGGGGATTGCTTCCACCTAATGTACTGAGAGAACTTTCGTCTTTTCCCGGTTTGTTATTTTTGGTACTTTTTCTTTTCCATTCGGGAGATTCCTACTGTAGTGGAGGTGGTATTAGCCTACTATGTTCAGGCCGGGGAATAAATGAACTAGTAGCCTCAAGGGTGAAACTTCCTCATGGACGAGAGTGGGAGGAGACCAAGAGTTTGGAAGAGGATAGAGATGAAGATTAAGGCCATGTATGTTTTTTTTTTTGGGTGAGAAGAGGTAGGAAGATTTAAAAATTTTTGAGGTTAGAAGATTGGAAAAAACTCGTGTGCGTTTGGCATAAGATTAGAACTTGTACTTAAAATCCTGACTTCTAACTTCAACTTCTCACTAGTCTGTTTGGCTGAACCATCTAATTTGACCATAGATTAGAAATTTATCTACAAAAACATCAAAAATACATATAAAACCAAATATAGAGGAAAACATTCCTCATAGTCATACAAGAAAATACCTGTCGATCAACACCTCTAAAATTAAAATACTCACTTATTACCTACCTTACAACACACCACTCCAACACAAGCTAAAGCAATACAGAAAATCCAACCATACACATCCCTCCCAGCCATCCCACCTAGATCCTCTACGTCTTCAGCTTCCTCGACCTCAACAACTGGTGGGGCTTCTTCCTCCTCTAAAGCTACTCTCCCCTGAACATGTCTCTCCTTCTCAACAAAATACAACAAACAAACGATCAGCCTCTGCCCTTGAATTAACTCTTCTATGAATAGCTCCTCAAAAACCTGAGACCTGAGGGTGTGTCTTCTCCCATGTCTCATACACTTCGGGTACACACCCTACAAAAACCACACAATACCTAGCCATCACACCTACAAAATAATAAATCATGAATATGTCATAACACATAATAACCTGTTAATCTACATACACTATACAATACATTAGAGACATAATACTTAGTCATAACAATAGTGAAAACCAAAAATATAAATACCAAACAAGAGACATACCAAACAGACTTATTAAAGTGATCTCATACCATAGTCATAATAAATGATACAATAAAAGAGTAGTAAACAAATAGATAAAAATAATACAAAATAGATGACTCAGGCAGGATGATAGTGGCCAGAGTTGACATACTCAAGCTACATGTTTGCACACAGGTGGTCCCTAAAATTGGTCCATGCTTCAGTTCCCCCTAATGCTCCTATTTCTTCATGAGGCATTTCTCCATGTTCCTCTTCCTCTGTATTTGGATCTTCTAAGTTGTCATGTGGATCTATTTCTATGATATGGTTGTGAATGATACAAGATGCAACAATAACCTTGGTTTGAGTTTCAACATCATAATGGGGTTCTGTGCGCAAACAGGCAAAACGTCTCTTCATGACTCCAAATAGACGCTCAATGATGTTCCTTAGCTGGGAGTGTCGATAATTGTATAACTCTTGTAGAGTCTGAAGACTATTCCCCTCTCGATGTTCCTTAAGGTGATAGTGTACACCTCAATAGTAAACTAGAAAACCAGGAGCTTGGGGAAATCCAACATCCCCCAAGTAGTAATGATCTAAAATAAGTTAAATTGTGCATATTAAGATTGTAAACCAAAAATTACAAGATATTAGGGATGATATTAAAAATACATTATCATTTACCTCTTGGCATTGTAAACAGATACATGTCATCATTAACTGCAGCTCTCAAGATCCTGCTATCATGAGCTAAACCTTCCCATCCAACAAATATCTCAGTTATTTTCATGTCAAAGGAACAAGCAACAAGCACATTCTGCTTTATATCCCCCTTCCTAGTGTGATACCTAGGTTGATCTTCAAGGGGGACTGTTGCAGGGATGAATGTGCCATCCACTGCTCCAATACAATCCTAAAGAAAATAAATCATAAACCATGCCATCAATTTGTACTTAAAATATGAACCCAACGTTGAAGTAAATATATATACCTTGAAGTAAGTGTTGGCCCAAGCATGATGATTGTTTCTATTGGCAATAGACAAGTCAGGAGTTGCATGTTTGATTAAGTCTTTACCCAACCTCAAAACATACTTCAAAACAACATGAAAATACTTGGAAATAGTTTCCAATGACCTCATGGTTGAAACCTGGGCATGTTTAAACCTAGTGTCATGACCTACAATCAACAAGAATATTGCTACCTGTTCTTCAACATCGAAATGTTTGCTAGCTCTCAAACCCTTCCCTCTCAGCCTATCACAAAAACTAATGAAGCAAGCCTTATTCATTCGCAACATATTATGGTAGATAATATCACTTTTATCATACAACCAATGTAAGTTTGCATTCCTGTGCTCCATCCTATTGACAGAAGGTGTTCTATCATATTGGGTAGCCTCAACCAACAACAATACTAGGTTAACCGTAGTGGCTGCAGCCGCAGCAACGACCTCTGATTCCAATGTTTCATCATCATATTGATCCATCCTATAAACCACATTTTATTCATCACAATTCAACAAACCAACCAAACAAACCAATCACAATTTCTAAATAAAACCCAACAATCATCGTAATGTAATTTATCACATTTAATTCATTTAGCCAATCACATTTAATTCATTACAATGTAATTCGTAAAATAACAGAAATAAACATAGAGAGAAAATATAAAATACCGTTGTTGGAGGTGTTGTTAGAGGATGGGAGAAAGGTGGTTGGAGGTGCTGTTGGGAGAGAGGGTGGGTAGAGGGTGGAACTATTGACGCTGCGAGGGAGAGAGAGGCGTTGTTGATGCTGTAAGGGAGAGGGGGTGGAGATTGGGAGAGAGGGTGGGCGCTGCGAGGGAGAAGGAGGAGCTTATGGGAGAGTGAAGGCATTGCGAGGGAAAGTGTTGTTGGACGAAGAGAGGGTCAAGGGAGGGCTGCGAGGGAGAGCGATGGCGCTGCGAGGGAGGCGTTGTATTCCATTGGGCAGTTTTTGTTTTGTTTTTTTGTTTTTTTTTAACATTGGTTAATGATTTGGCAAGTTTGGGGAGGTAAGGGTGGTTATTGATTTGGCAGATTTCATATTTTTGGGCTTGAAACGACTAAAATACCCCCACTTAAACCGTTGACAGGGTGAGAAATGACCAGACCGTCGTATAGCAGGAAAACGACCAGTCAAAGCCAAACTAGAAGTTTTTTGGTTGGAAGTCAACCCAAAAAACTTCACAGGGGGGTGGGGGGTGTGAAGTTTTGAGGTTGGAAGTAGGCCAAACTTCCACCCAAACTTCCAGTTTTCATTTTTTCTGGAGAGAATGCCAACTTTTATAAAAATAACAAACATGCCAAAGGTGAAAAGTTTCCAAAAGATCATACCTCTTCTCACCCTTGACCAAAAAATAAACATGGTCAAGGGTGAGAAGAGGTGAAATCTTTTGGAAACTTCTCACCCTTGACATGTTATTATTATTATTGTTAGGAGTTGGGTCCAAGCCCAAACTAGGAACCCAAAAGGGTTGGGGTGTCCTATAGAGACTCATTGGTTTTGGACATTGACGTGGATGAGTACGAGGTGTTTATGAAGTATACGGGGGGTTTGTCGGAGTCTATTAAAAGATAATTAAAGCTCTTCAATATGCAAAATATTGAGGATGCTACCGTTCAAGCAATTTCCATTGAAGACAAGTACCCAAATGTCAATAGGGTTATAGGGAGAGTTAGAGTAGAGTAGGGAATCCTTATGGGTTGTCTATATATATTACTGTACTATGTACAGAGAACATGGTTATGATTATCAATAAACCTCTTTCTCTCTTTCTCTCTTGTTCATGCTATAGTCTTATATTGTTCTAGATTCATCATATCCTAACACGTTATCAGCACACAAGCTCTAGGAGCGAGGAGATGAGATCTTTCTTAATAATAAGAGATTTCACGGAAACCAAGCGATCAGAAGAAGAGGTATTTTACGATTTTTTGTATACCTATTTTCAGATCTATACTATATGTTAGATCAGCATGTTTTAAAAACCTTTTTTTTTTCGGATTAAAAATGAGGGTTTTTAGTGTTTTTTACCCTTGATAAAGGGTTGTTTTCAAACGTGTATATTTTTCGCTGTGTAGATCGGATGAAGGTGAGACCATTTCGGTTGGATAGCCTACTCCAAGATTTTTCTTACGATATATGACACGTCTCTGGGAGATATCACAATCGCCGGGAATAGATCATTGAAACTCGGCAATTTCAGGCCAAAAACCATATTTTTTTGGTCGATGACGTCTGCAATTTTTTATTTTTTATTTATTCTTTTATTTTTTTAAATATTTATCTTATATGGCGTCATCTTTATCCATTGTGACGTCAGCAGTGACACGTGTTGAGGGCACGTGGAAAGCTGAAGTGGCATGGCACGTGCGTGACACATATGGCATGCCTGACATATTTGTAGCACATGTGGCATGCTTGACACGTGCGTGGCACGTGTGGCATACCATTTTATCCCTACGGATATCAGGCTCATTTCTCGTGTGGCGATTCTGTTTGACTACGTTGCTTGAGATCAGGACAAGCTAGAGCAGGTACTTGGTAAGCTCGATATCCGTTGGGATAAAATGGTAGATTCCGCAGTACCCAAAGTTTAATGAGATCACGAGAAATGAGTTATGGATAAAGGGAAAGTTCACCTGACTGTGGATGATGTTCTTAGTCTTCCACCGTCTGTACCTCAGACCACCAAACGGAATACTCGAAGGTCCGGGAGGCCAGCTCGGCAGAGTACCTCTATTACTGGGGTGGCGGCCATGGTAAAAGAGATTGCAAAGTCTGTGTCTGGCGATGTGGAGGAGAAACTTGAAGTGTGTGCAGTTGCTTCTGCTGAGGTCAAAAAGAGTTCGATGAAAATTAAAATGCATGATGAAGAGGGTAGTTCTCAAACTAATCCTCATGCTGCGGCTAAGATGAAAGAGTTGGAGCTAAAATATTGTTTGATGGCTGGGACGGATCTGGAATAGCATGATGATGAGTATTACGAACATACTTTTGCGATACGTTCTTGGAATCCTTAATTGTCTTTGTATTCAGACTGAAAAATATTTATTGACTTTGTCTCTGTATGTTTGTACTGGTAGCTCTCAATACTGCTGAAGGGGGCAAAAATGTGTCTAGAAAAGAGGAGCCAGAAGTTCAGGGATATTATAGCAAAGTTTGAAGTTTAATATGCTTATATGAAGGAGTTTGAAGATCAATCTGCTCGTGTGAAGGAGCTCGAAGGTGAGCTCAAGCTGGAGAAGGAGAAAAGAGCTGAAGAAGCTAAAGAAGCAAAAGCGGTTGTAGAGCTCGCAGAAAAGTATTCAGATCTAGTGGAGCATGATGATGTGATATCAAAATTGTTTGAGGCCCTTAAAGTGGAACGAGATTACTTCATACAATCTTATTATAATTTTGGATTGAGTCTAGTTGATGTGGAGCTAGGCCAGGTCAGTAGATACAAGGAAATAGTTTTCCCTTCAGAGGTTCTGGAGGAAGTGATGGCTGATGCTAGTATTTCTTCTAAGAAAATGTTGAAGCTTCCACCAAAAAGTACTGAGCCTTTCCGAGTAGCTAAAAAAATATTAGATCCTCCTCCTGAACATGTTGATCCAGGTCATCCGGTTGGGCACATATTGGATCCTCCATCTGAGGTAGAAATCAGTAAGAATTTCTAAACCTTTTGTGGTATTCTATTTTTAATTTGATGCAGCTCGTGTGATATCAATGTGATTGTACTCTATATTTGTTGAAGTTGGAGATATGATTTGAAGCATGTTCATTTTGGATGTGTGTATTATAACAAAATATTTGTACTCTGTGTAGGAGATAGAATGACTGAGAAAAACTAATTCCAAACTGGAGAGTTCGTTAAGTAGAGCAAGGGATTCCATGGCTCGTATTCAACAAGTACTTAATAAAACTGAATATGAGATAAGGCAATTTAAGTTGAATTCAGAGAAAACTTTTAAATGGTTATATGATCTCCAGTGTAGATATGCTAAGATAAAAATAGAAAGAGGATGAGGTGTTAAGAAAGGAAGAGGAAAGGGGAGCATTAACACGAAAACCAAAAAAGTTGACCTATTTTAACGACCCGATTGATAAGGCTAGGTGTCAAAATATGTTAATAGCTCTGACATTATATTTCGAGGTCGAAGTAGATAGTGAATGAGGGTTAAAAGAAGCTTATGTAGAGCTTTTGAAGAAGAGAGGTATAGTTTTGGGCCCAGCTCGAGTTATATTTTAAGCTTAAAAAAGCACGTAATCGTCATAGTTTAGAGACGAGAAAGTGTTCTGTTGGAGTTGGTGTATATGTTGTATCGGGTGATATATAACTTTTATATGATGCTTTTGGTTTTATGTAGGATCGGAGGGCCATTAGAATTGTATTTTTCAGGATAAGAAAAGAGCAAATAGAGGTCCAAAAGTGATTAGAGGGTAAATTAAAGAGGTTACAAGATGAGATATTGCAACACGTGGAGCAAAAAATGTTTTTAGCAACGCAATTGTCGAAAGAAGTGACTGTTCGAATGAAGTTAGAAGCTGATTTGAGGGCTCTATGTGAATTGTAGACAGAAACGTGCCAGCGGTTGTACAAGGCACATATGACATTGAAAGAACATCTATATCCTTCGCGAGCAAAAGTCGATGCTCGAACAGACCATGAGCGCCATATAGACAGTGTTATTAAATTTTATGGGGGAGAACTGGCTAGGGTAGAGTACAAATTTAGGAAGTTCGTGATGGAATGTAGGAAGGATTTGATGTAGAGAACGCCAAGGCTGAGAATATGTGGTTCACCAAAGGTGATGGAGAAATTGTTGGTGAAAAACCCATTCCAAGGTCGGGGAACTGTTATCAGAAGAGGGTGAGGAGGAGGTCGAAAGTCTAATACCCCAATCGGGGTGTAAACAACGCCAGCAAAAGGTGGTGACCTTTACCACTCCGGTAGATGTTTAGGTAACGAATAGAAAGAGTTTGAGAGATAAATGGCAGTCTTCTCATTTCTTGAAGCATCAAAAATAGGGTATTCTTGCTTTCCTTTTATCGGCCCTGCATAGGTGTTAGATCTTTGTATACTGCTGTTGATGATAAATAAAATCTGTTCTCTATGATGAAGAATAGAACGATGTATCGATATTACTTAAAAACCATGTTTTTGATTTAAACTTGTTAACTGTAGTATGTAATCTGTTGGTATAATCAAACGACTATAAATGTAAACTATCATGGCAGGTAGAACTGATAGCTATTCAAAGTCAGTGTGACGCGTTACGCGTCCAAAACAGATAATTGAACGCTGAGCTAAGTTCGTATAAGAAGGCACTAAAAAGTATTATTGGATTAGAAGCAAGCCTAAAGGCGGAGATAGTACGAGAAAAAACATAGGAGCTCGTTTGTATGAGGAGCTACAAAATAAAAAGGCGGATTGAGCAAACGGACTGAGAAAGATAGAGGAGCTAAAATAAATTATAAGTAAGAAAGATGCTGGATTTACAGGTGGCTCGAGGCAAGCGAGCCAGCAGGGGGCGGAGTTGACATCTGCTGGAGTTTGAATTATATAACGGTTGGCAGAATTAGAAGAAGAAGGTAAAAATGCAAAAGAATTATAATTCCAAGTAAATATTCTTGAAGCGGAGATGGCTGATACGCGAGCTCGCGCGCCTAAGTATGAAGTATTGTGGGTAGTTGCTGATGTTTTGATAAAGAAGATAGAAGAGGCCCATAATAAACAGAACGAAAACAAAAATACGGCTTGGAACAAAGTAGTGACTCTAGAGCATACCATACAGGTGTTGAAGTTAAATACTTTAAAGCACCTGAAAGAGAATGTAAAATTGCATGACACAAATACGAAGTTAGATGCTGACCTATTGCAGGCGGAGATACGTCTTGATGAGGGGAATATAAAATGGGAGGATCATGAAGCGGGAATTGATGGGTCAATATCTTTGATTTATCAGATGGATCAGTTCATGACAGTGTTGGAGTCTCAAAATTATGATATCTTGGATGAGAAACGTCGAGTACAAAAGCGTTGCGATCATTTGGAAACTTCGTTAAAGGAAGCTCAAAGTAAACTTAACAAGCTTATTATGTCCAAACAGGTGAAGACTAAGGCAGGTGACGTGTATGAGAGATATGACTGCAGTAATTTCATTATTTGCATCAGAGTTCAAGAGATTAGAAGTAGAAAGTAAACTGGTGTATGATGATTTAGTTGGTAAAAGTACGCAGTGTGATATGGAGGTAATATGGTCTGAGTATCTAGGTCCCATGGAAAGAAAATTATTATGGGGGAAATGCCAAAGTTTATGCGTCAACGGCTATACAAGGGTTATGCACGCGATGTTGCGGGACTTTCTAATATAGGTGATGATTTAAGTGATAGTTCTGGTGATGAGTAACGATTGTGTGAGGGCGCTATGTATACTAACTTGTATAGTAGATAGAGTGCATGAAAAAAGGCTGTCTAGAATAATGATTTATACTAACCTTTTGATAAATCAATGATACCGCATGAGTTGAATATCTATTGTATAGGATGGTCCCAAAGGCTATCGCTATAGTAGATGGTTGCTGAGGTAACGAACGTAGAGGAGCATAGAAGATCGGTTTGGCTGAAGCCATAAATAATTCTTAATGTGATATGTTATCAGTTTAGCCGAAGCAACAAACAATCTGTAATGTAATAGGTGATCGGTTTGGCCGAAGCAACAAATGATCTTTAATGTATAGATGGTCAGTTTGGCCAAAATAACAAACGATTTGTAATATAAATAAATGATTAGTTTGGCTAAAATAATAAATGATCTGTAATATAATAGATGATCAGTTTGGCCAAAATAATAAACGATCTGTAATGTAAATAAATTATCAGTTTGGCCAAAGCAACAAACGATTTGTAATGTAAATAAATGATCAGTTTGGCCAAAGCAGCAAACGATCTATAATCTGCATATAGAAGTACTTGTTGGATATATTTGAAAAGTACTATAGTGTAGGGCAATCGAACACAAGTATTTTATTGGTGTAAGATTGACGCACAATGAATGTGCTAGATAGAGTACTTACTGTATAAAAGAGTAGAAAGTACTCAGATGTATGAGGATCAAACATAAGTTTTTCATTGATGTAAGACTATCATACAAGATGATAGATTGATTTGTAGAAAAGTACACTATGATAGGCTGTTATCAGTGATATAGCTTCAATCTCCTCGTGTTTAAAGAATTAGGGATTCGATCTTCATGTTCAGTGGCAAGGTCGTAAGAACCAAGGCCACTTTTTCCAATAATGACAAAATGACCTTCCCAATTTTTAGACAGTTTCCCAGCATTCACTTATTTTTTGTGTTTGGGAATTTCCCTTAGGATGAGATCTTTGATTTTGAATTCTCTATGACGAACGCGCTTGTTGTATGATCAGACTAGAGCTTGGTAGTATCTTCCCAAATTCATGATTGCTCTGTCTCTAGTCTCATCGATCCAATTCATGTTACATGCCAACTGTAATTTATTTTCTTTATCTGTCATGGTATGGTCGCATATTGGGTGATGATACTGAGTGGGGGTGATTACTTCTATACCATAAGCCAGGAGTAATGGCGTATATCCAGTTGATACTCGAGGTGCTGTTCGATATGCCCATAACACGTGTGGTAATTCTTGAACCCAATTTCCTTTTTTCTCTGTCAAGTATATTTTAATTCCATCCACGATAGTACGATTAGTGATTTCGGCCTGACCATTTCATTATGGGTAATATGGATTGGAAGGAAAGTGTACGATGTTGTGCTGATTGAGGAATTTGACAAATTTGGAGGCTTCAAACTGAGGTCCATTGTCAATTCTAATGAGATGGGGGCACCCAAAATGGATGAGTATGGCTTCCCATATAAATTTGATGACTTCGTCTTCTCGTGTACGACATAGTGGGACTACTTCCACCCATTTAGGGAAGTAATCCATTGCTACTAAGAGGGCTTCCTTTTTCCTGGTGTGGTGGGGAATTTTCCTATGAGATTGAGTGCCCATCTTTTAAATGGCCAGACAACATTGCTGGAATGGAGTTCCAAGGTTGAAGCTCAAATTTGGGGGCCATGTCATTGACAGGCATCGTACTTTTTTGCGAGCTCAATGGCTTGAGCTTTCATTTTAGGCCAAAAGACCCCTTGAGTAAGAGTTCGATTGGCTAGTGATTATCCTGTTCCATGGGAACCATAAGTGCCTTCATAGAGTTCGTATAAGAATTTTTTAGATTATTTGTTAGATAAACATTCGAGATACGGCCTTGTGACCGAAATGTTATATAGGAGACCATTTTCCATGATGTACCGCTTAACATTACCAAGCAAGCATCTTCATTCAGTGGGATCTACTGGGAGTTCGCCATCAAACATATTTTTAGTCCCAATATACTTGGGGAAATGTCGTCTCCAATCGTCCTCGTCCTCTTCAACGCCCCCAATATTGATAGAATTCAAGCTTATGATGTTAATGCTAGGGGTGGATAATACTTCAATCTTTAGATAACAAACTTTCGTACCAATGATTCCTGTTTGATACATGAGAGAGTCCTAATGTCTATTTTCTCCATGCGGTAAATGTTTGATAGTAATTATTTTGAATCTGCTCAATCTGTCGGCTACTGCTGCTGCGTAGTCAATCATCTTTCCATTCTTCTAGAATTTTTTTGTGTAATGGATCACAATGAGTAAAGAGTCCGTGTACACAGACAGCTCGCGGAAACTCCAATCTCAGGAGCCATATTTAGACCGTAAATCATTGCATCATACTCGACCGAATTATTGCCAGCTTCGAAATTGAGCATTACTGCCTTCTCGATCCTATCATTGGAAGGTGTGATAAGCACGATTTCGATTCCTGATCCTACAGGTCCGGAAGATCCATTAATTAAAAGATGTCACCCCTTTTGAGGTATCCAATCAGACTTCTCTTTGAATTATTCTTCTTGGTATCCGTGCTGTCTTCTTCCTAGTCTAGATCTTCTACTGGGAAGTCTACATGGAGACCTGCTACTGCTTGGCCTTTTTTAGAATATCGTGTTTCAAAATGGATGTCGTGTTCGCCAAGAGTAACCGACCATTGTTTTACTCATCTGGATTTTTCCCATTTGGATAAGATCTCTTGCAAAGGATAATTTATCACCACTCGAACTAAATATGCTTGAAAATATTGTCTCAATTTTTGTGATGTGTACACTAGATCTATGAGCAATTTCTCGATCTTGGCATACCGGGACTCATCTGGAGTAAGAGTTTTGTTGATAAAGTAGACATGTTTTTCTGTCTTCCTATCAAGTCGAATAAGAGCAAAACTTAATGATTCGTCAGTAACTGTAAGATATATTGTAAGTTCTTCCCCCTCGTTAGGTGTACTCATCACTGATGGTGTTCCCAAGTAAAGTTTAAGTTCCTGAAATGTTGCTTCACACTCTTTTTTCCACTCGATCTTAGGATCCTTTTAAGACTTTTGTTTTGTTCTCCCTTCACACAATAGGTTGAACAATCATCGACATCGATCTGAAGATTCAAAACAAAATGATTTATTGCGGCAATCTTGCCTGCTAACTTCTGTTCGTCTTTCTTTATTTTTGGGGAAGGCATAAACAATAGTGCGCGAATACGATCTGGATTAGCTTTTATACCTCTCTTAATGATTAAATGTCCTAAGAATTTTCCTGACTGGACCCCGAACTGGCATTTTTCAGGGTTGAGGATCTTGTAGAAATGGAGAATTTCAAAAGTAGTGCGTAAGTCTGTGATATGGTTATCCTTTTTAAGACTTTTACATAACATATCATCAATGCAGACTTCCATCATTTTTCCGAGGCGATCTTTGAACATTTGTGTCATCAAACATTGATAAGTGGCTCCAGTATTCTTGAGACCGAAAGGCATAACTTTATAGTAATATTAGCCATGTTCTGTAATGAAAGCTATCTTCTCTTGGTCATCAGGTAGTATAGGTATCTGATTATATCCTGATGCGGCATCTATCATGGATAGGAGTTCATGTCCAGCAGTAGAATCGAGCAGATGGTTTATGATAGGAAGTAAGAAACTATCCTTTGGAGTATGTTTGTTGAGGTCCGTAAAATTTACGCAGTCCCTGATCTTGTCGTTCTTCTTTGGGACTACCACAATGTTCGAGATCCAGTCCAGGTAATTAACCTTTCTGATAAAGCCAACTTCTATGAGTTTGTCAATTTCTCTATTAACTTCTTCTCGAAGTCTTGGTGCTAAGGTCCTCTACTTTTTTTTGACCGCTTCGGCTTTATCTTTCAAATTGAGCTTATGGCAGACCAGATTTGGATCAATGGCCGACATATCGTGAAAAATCCAGGCGAAGACATCACTGTTATCTTTAAGGAATTGGATGAGGGCATCTCATTCTTCCATTGGTAGAAGGGTACCAATATATGTTCGTCAATTTTCTCTGCTGATTTTGACGTACTCTTTTCTTTCTGTGCTTGGCAGATGGTTTTCTGTAGAGTTTACTGTAATGTTTTCTGTAGTGTGCCCTATTATTTTTTGTAATTGCTATGCGAGCTGTGGCTCCCAGGATTCTGAAACGATGACGACAGAAATTTCACATGCTCGAACTAGCTTCTGACTTCCTATGATTTCATATATGCCACCATTCCATTCAAATTGCAGTGCCAAATGATAGCTGGATGGAATAACTCACATATTGTGTAACCAGCAATGTCCCATTATCCCTAAATAATAGGATTTTGTATTGATAACATAAAAGATAATGTCGAGTGTCACGGGTCTTGCCGTGATAGGAAGTATAAACTTTCCTATATGTTCTTCTCTAGATCCGTTGAATCCATATATATCAATGCCACTGGGCTGTACCTTGTCGGCCAATCCCATCTGTAATGGCCTAATTCTATAAGCTCAAAGTGGCCTAGAATTAGCTCTTACACTATGGCAAAATCTAATAAAAAGTAAGAAATGACACAGGTATTTAGCGTGGAAAACCTATGAATGGATAAAAATGCCACGACCTCGGGTTGTAGATTTTTGTAATAGTGAGGTTTATTTCTTAAGACTGATATCTTATTACAAGTGATCTCTAGACTTGAATTAGCTCTTAAAAATGCTTGTTCTTGTGAATAAGAAGTTTCAAGTTTTGAGAATCTAGAAAATATAGTTTTCTTCGTGATTTCTCATATGTTTTTTTAGTATTTGACTCTTCTGGAACATTTTCATTATGTAGGCCTTTTCCGTAGTTCTTCATTGTGCTGAAGCACGTTCTCCGAATAATGTGGTTAGTGGCTGTTGACTGGGTAACTGCTAAATTCATGAGAAACATGTATTTTGACTTGTTCAAGTTTTTCTGTTTGAGCTCGACCCACATTTTTCATCAGTTCATAGAGTAGGTGGCAATATTGACTTGAGAAGCCATGTGGAGATGCGTGGGTTTAACATGGAGGTAGTTCGATCTAGAGACAACTCAATTTATTTAAGATCGAGGAGTAGGCCCCTACATCACCCCCTAGCAACCGAATTTTTGGATATATGGGTTTGAAATTTGAATAAGGAAAGATGTAATGATGGTGTTTGACTGTATAAAAAATGCGTATGTTAAGGGAGGATGTACGTACATTGAATGTTGATGGGAATATTGATGTATGTGACGGCTAGGGTTTGAAGAGTTTTATCTGCATTGAATGATAACGCTTGGGAAAATGTACCTGCACAATAAATTTAGGGTTCTATAAATAGTACATGTACCGAGGTTTGTGGTCCAGTACGTTTATTTTACTGTAATATTCTCTGAAATTGCTGAAGATGGTAAAGACGCATAGGATGGCTCTTGAAGAGGGAATTGCTTCTAAAATATAGAGGTTGAAGTTGAAGTATTTCGGGGATCAGTTCTTAGAGAATCCAACTTTTGTTCCTCCGATGCATCAAGGAATGTTAGAAAATGATGTGGCTAAAGCTGAGGAGGATTTTTACTATAGATGGAGGTTTCACCACGTTATCTTGATTGGCGAGTAACATTGGGTTTGTCTCCGCATTATTGTGGAAGACAAGGTTGGGGGGGGGGGGGGCAGATACAAGGATAGGCGTGACTACGAGGCAGTTGCGTTAATGTCTTGCGCTTGGATGAATTCTAAGGTTGGGCCCTCTTCATTTCTGCCAGCTCTGAGGGGGTTGTAGTTATAGGAGTGGCGGTGGTGGCAGTGGAGGAGGAAGATAGAGAATAGAAGTTCGCTTTTGCACTTCTATCGCCACTTTGTGCTGAGAA
The DNA here is from genome assembly GCA_014058105.1 of Kingdonia uniflora. Taxonomy (NCBI): domain Eukaryota; kingdom Viridiplantae; phylum Streptophyta; class Magnoliopsida; order Ranunculales; family Circaeasteraceae; genus Kingdonia; species Kingdonia uniflora. The sequence goes on along the minus strand of JACGCM010000704.1, from coordinate 7,825,435 downwards.
GACCTTCAGTTTGAGGAGTTAGTTCAAGCACCAAGTCTCCTGCTTTTATAGTTTTCATTTGAAGTTCGTTGATACTTCGGCTAAACTCTATGGAAGGAGGATACTCGTTGTTTCCAATGTCTGCTTTGCATTAGGGTGAAAGATCACTGAAGTAGAACGAACCTAAAGATTTGACGCTTTGGAGTGCCTGAAAGACTTGTTAGCTGTAAAAGTACTTGAAAAATATGTAACTGCAAACTACCTGATGCTGAGTACTTGAAAGACCTATTATCTGTAAAAATACTTGTAATTTGTTTCGGGATGAATAAAATTTATTATCCAAACTATGTATTGATATAGAATAAAATAACTCTAAAAATCTAGCTGTATGATTCGAAGACTTTTGAATATTGTATAAAATGAAATGTATGAGGGCAGATATTAAAATATTTGTAATTATCCACCTATTAGAAATTTATTTGTGAAAATATGTGTTATGTGATAAACTTGATTCAACCTGTGCTTAAAAAATATGGGGGAGGGAAATTTGTTGAAGGTTCATAATGAAGTAGCAATCTTGGAGAGGTTATTATAGAATATTAGACTTGGAAAGAATAAACTTGATATGGAATAGTATGAAATGACTGAGCTTGATTGGAAGAGATATGTTCAAATAATTTCTCTCAAGATATTGGGATTTTCTGTTATGAGATAATAGGATAATATCACGACTTGCAGGGAATTTATAGCAAAAAATATATAAATAAGGGTAAAGGAATTTGAAGTTTGGGGAAGAAATAAGAATGGTGTGGACTCGATCTGAGAAAATTCGGTATGCTGCTGAAGGGCGGTTGGCGATAAAGATCACTGAAATACTAGAGCAAATTTTTGGATTGTTAGATTATGATGCTGAGCTACCAGTGAGGGAGGTTCAACTGGAAGGTTTAAATGGGATTAGTAGGGAAGGTGAGTATGAATGTCATTTTTATGAAGAGATGTTTCGAGAGATTATTTTGGATCCTGCAGCTCGAAAATGTTTTGTGAGATTGCTTGTTATAGAGGAGATTGAATTGGAAGATGTGAGGATTTCTGGAGGGTATTTGATCAGATGTGGTTCCCCAGGTCATCAAGGTTGCTTTAAATGTAATTATATATGAGGTGATGAGGCGAATGTAAATAGGGGTGACAAAATGTATGTAATTGTATAAGTTTAAATAATTTGAAAGAAATTGTTGTTGAATTGACCCACTATTTTTGTGAATCCTGTTTGTGACTGTTGAGAAAAACAAATTTGAAAATATTAGAAATTTTGTTATGAGAGCTTCGAAAATGACGTTATTGTTGTTATAAGTAAAAGAAGCAAGTATAAAAAAATAGGGAGCTTCTAATTTTGTCCCTTGTGTAAAAGCTGTGAAAACTCGATTGCGCGTAAGCGTGAGTCATCAGGAGTGTAGTGTAGTCAGAGGGAGATTTGGAAAAGAGAGATAAAATTAGATTAAAATATAAGGCAAAGGGCAATGGTGGGAAAGTATTTTTATTGAAAAGGTGTAAAACGTCTGACATGGATTGTGGAGGGGATGACTCCCTTTCAAAATCGAGGACGGCTCGTACGTGGCCCAATAACTGCCAATAGTCAGAGAGAGAAAATATAAATACTTCTTCATCTTCGTCAATCAAACGTGTCTCAACTTATGAAAACTTAAAGAGCAGCGAAAGAGGAAGGAAGAAGAAAAGCAAAAATAGAACAGAAACTTGTGGAGATTTAATTGACATTGATCATTAGTGATAGAGTTGCTGAAGCTGAGTCACGATGGTAGTTGTACAACAGCTTGGTGAGGGAAGGATTTGGCACCACTGTGGATTCGCATTCAGACATAGAAGGTTAATTGAAGATTTATGATGCATATATGTATGTTTGGAGATTATGCTTTGTTTTTGGGTTAAGTAACAAATTACTATTTATAGTAATCTCTGAAAGTCTGCCTAATACATGATATACGAAAGATTTTTGTATGTATTGGAGGTATATGTAAAAGATAATGATAGATACCTGGACCTATTTATAGGTCGATCGTGAAGAGCGTTTGTGTAGGAATAAATCCTTTTCTGTAGTTGATATGGTGAGTTACCCTGTAAGTGAGGCACCGACCTCTGACTGGTCGGCTGATTCTGAGATTAAAATATCTAAAAGAGAGAAAGAAATTGGTGTTGATCAATTTCCAGATTTCCCTGGAAGATTAGTATCCTATCCTCCTCACTCTAATGTTTTCAAAGAGTTATGTAAAGCTAAGGCTTCGGTAGGAGGTAGATGGGGTAAATGTATAGAACATGCATGTAGGCAATTTAGGGATTGTACTGTAGTGACGGGGTGGAATATTTTTTTTATTGGTCAATTTGGCAAAGGAGAAAAGAGATAGGGGTATTAACGAATCGATCTCTCTTGAGTATTTTGATGGGAATGTTCAGAGTGAACTTTCAGAGGTTTTTTATGTTACATGTCTCAGTTGGAGTATGGGGTGAGTCTTCCCCTTAGCAATATGGCAAAAGGGATTATGAACCTCATCGGGGGATGTCCTGTTCAGATGAACGGGAACATGTGGGAGGTGATAAGTGCATGTGAATCTCTGAATTCACGGTGTGAAGGAGATAGAAGAAAGAGGAGAATATCCTCTGAGGACGTTTTATATTTTTATGGGGCAAAAAACTCTTCTGTAAGTGCAGGGGCGCATTTCTGCGTGAGCTTGATTCGGCCTCACTTTTTTGATCTGAACTCAGCAGGCCGACAATGGAATGATAATGTGATATGGGTAAAGGGTGATTGCCTTTAGAGAGATGATGAAGAACCCATGGAACTTTTGTTTAGAACTGTAAAATAAAGTAAGTATAGCAATATATTATGTATGAGATTTGATAATTGAAATTGTATGTTGCTCTGCTGATGATAATGCTTTGTGCATAACAACTCCTAAATCTCAAGTAGCGAGGAATGAGTCATTTGTTAGATACAGTTGCTCAGGAAGAGACAGGGCTCGAAGCTGTATTAGAGGAACTTGGCATTAGTTGGAAGAAGCGTGTCAACAGCCGAGTTAAAAAAGTTTAAAAATCTCTGTCGACGAGACTAATAACAAGTACTGCCAGCAGTAAAAAGAAGGGAACTGATGGAAAGAGGCGAGTCAACTTGTCCAAGTCCCCTAAAGTGGACTGCACAGGGCTACCTGAGTCCACTACGTCGAGCAAATTAGCTCGAACATTTCCCATGAAATAAATGTTGAAGCGTCCTTCGACTTCTGGAACTACGGGAAGTAACAAGGCCATATAAAAGAAAAGGGTTAAACCTTTTAAGATGTCAAGGATGAAGGTTGTAGAGGATCGACTTATTGTGGAGGACAATTTGAAAGAGGTAGAGGAAAAAGCCAAGTTGTCTGCTCTTGACAGGGAGGAGGAGATGAGCAAAATGGTAGGTTCATATGCTCAAATGTGCATTATGATGAATTTGGTACTATGATTCGAGCTAATCAATAAAGTCGATTTGTTTGTTTTTTTGAGGCTGCTCGTCTGATGATTGGAATATGTCTCAGGGTCGAGGAGGAGAGAGCTGAGCTGAAGAGGAAGAAGGTCAACCTCGAAAGGAGCGTAGCTCGATTGAAAACTGGTATGCTCAAGGAGGGAAAATGGATGGAGACTCCGAAGGCTTCGCAAGTAGTGGAGATCATCAATCTTTACACAGAAGCAAGAATGAATTTGGAGGAGGTAGTAGCTGAGTACGACAGACTCGGGTGCCACCTTCTATCAAAAGGATATTCCGAAGATGAGGTGGATGCCATTAGGGTCGACACCTATGTGTAGGGGGAAGATGAAGAGATTGAAGATGTAACTGTTGGCGTTGTGGGCGAAGATGAGTTGGACGGTGTGTCTCCTCAGACGGTGAGAGACAACCAAGTGGATGACAACGAGCGTCCAGAATGGGAAACTGAGATGGTAGAGTAGTGTGATGGTCATTGTATGAACATCGGGAATATTTGTAAATTGATTGGATATATTTTTCTGTTGGATTGAATCTGTACTCTAAGTTTTTTTTAAACCTTGCTGTAGGAACTTAAAGACATACGCTCAGAATAAAAGATTTAGAAGCAGAACTTGCTAAGGAGAAAGACGTCTCAGCGTCCCTGTCGTTTTTGCAAGCGGAGCTGCAGGTTAGAGCAAAGCAAGAAATATTTGATTTGAATGCTTCATTAGTATAGAGCTACAAAGTAATAAATTGAGTATAGAGAGGGACCGAAAGCCTGTTATCGTCTTTCTGGCAATGGCACGGAAGTGGCACATAGGAAATACCAAAGTATTAATACCTTTAAGAAATAAAGAATGTGTACCTTAAACTTAGGAGTATATGTTATGGAGCATCCATTTGAGATTGTACTTCGACCTTAAGTTTAGAAGCAGTCTTATACGGTAGATGTTAAAAATAGATTTCTTGTTAGAAATGAGTCATATGTGGTGATTGAGTATTCTGAATCGAACTTGATATAATGTATTTGTAATGTGTAGGTCGAATTGGAGTCAGCTCGCTTGCCCAGAAATGACACTCACCAATGTAACCAAGAATTTACAGAGGAGTTTGATAGGATGAGGGAAGTGAATGAAGACAAAGAAGATTAACATGTAAAGATGCACTTCAAGTTTCTTGAAGCAACACAAACTGCTGTCGACCTAGCTCGGAAGATCGAGGAGAAGGATGCCAAAATTGAGAATGGGTAAAAAGAGCTCGCTGGGTTAAAATAACATGCAGTGAAACTAAAAACCAAAATGATGCGTTGATGGTAAAGAGTAGGGAGGCTGACATGACCCATTGCCATATACAAGCACTAGAAAGATCGTAGGAAGGTTTAAATCGGTCGATGGCCGGTTTGAAAAATGATTTGATCAAGGCAAATAACAATCAGGAGCAAACTCGAGCTAATGTATTGAATAGCTGGAGCGAGCTGGAACGATTGAAGAAGAAATTGGTTGATAAAGATAACAAACTGAAGAAAGCTTGAGATGATCTATCTGTATCTAAAGTTATAGTTGATCAACTGACTATAGCTTTACATGCCAAAGATTTTGAATTTTGGACGGTGTAACATAAGTGTGATGAGTTGAACGAAAGAGTGGCGCAATTGGAGACTGAATTGGCATATGCCAATTCACATGTTAGACATGCCGAGGCCGAAGAGGGCTCGAGGAAGAATATAAATGATGCCAAGGTCTCCTTTGTAGAAGGAGATGTTGTCAACCTATCAGGTCGAATAAGAGAGCTAGAGGGAGATGTGGCTCAAATCCAAGGTCATGTGTCAAAAGGAAATAAGAAGTTAAGAGAGTGCCAACAGAAGTGGGATGCAACTCTTTCTAGGGAATAAGGGTTAGAGCGGACTATTAGAGGTAAGGATATTTTGATACAACAGAAAGATAATATGTTACAGAAGATTCCGGATGTGGAAGAATTGAATAGGGAGATTAAGGTACTTCGTGCTCAGGTGGCCGATTTAGAAGCGATTAATCAAGCTGAATAAGCAAAAGATGATAAAAAATTGGAAGAGAACATTGCTTTCACAGATTGGGTAGATAGATAAATAATATGGCTAAAAAAGTGGTATACGAGGTCAGAAGAACGCATTTAGAAGCCTATAATGAATTTATCTAGGTCGGTTGTATATGAGGCATCGCACTCAGAATTGTTGAGGGCAGCTATTGCCAATTTTGTTGAGGAGGTAAAATGGATTGAGTCAGAAAGAGATACCTAGTTCAACAGTTTGTCAGACAGGGGATGTATTTGTAGAGCTGATGTAGATCCAGGAAATTGTATGCAGTCCATAGAAACGAATCTAGGCCCTCGATTTGCTGAATTGATTGAGCATGGCATAATTATTGTGACTACTCGAGCTCAAGAATTTATGGCTAATCGACCTCCTGTTATAGTGGGAGCTCAAGAATTTATGGCTGACTAGCCTCCTATTTTTGGGGAAAGCGTAGCTGACATCCCAAAAGTAAAAAAAAAGATCCATTGTAGAGGTTGTATATATGACCTGAAATAAAAAGTAGTTATTACAGACAAGTTAAGAGATGAAAACTTGTATTACCTTTGCTTTATCTTATGTCTGTTAGTGTCTTTGATGTTAACCAAGTGTTACCTTAGTTTTAATCGTCGAGATTTAGTAGAGTCAGCTCAGCCAAGTGTTATCCTTGATCGAACTGGTATGATGTCGCAGCCATATTGAGGTAGATGAAAGCTAGTTTTACCTTTTCTTTATCTTATGTCTAGTAAAATCTTTGATGTAACAAAAGTATTACCTTAGTTTTAATCGCAGAGATTTAGTAGAGTCAGCCAAACCAAGTGTTATCCTTGATTTAACTGGTATGATGTTGCAGCCATATCGAGGTAGATGAAAGCTAGTTTTACCTTTGCTTTTTCTTATTTCTGGTAGAGTCTTTGATGTAAAATAAGTATTAACTTAGTTTTAATCGCAGAGATTTAGTAGAGTCAGTCAAACCAAGTGTTATCCATGATTTAACTTGTATGATGCCGTAGCCATATTGAGGTAGATGAAAACTAGTTTTACCTTTATTTTATCTTATGTCTGGTAAAGTTTTTGATGTAAAATAAGTATTACCTTAGTTTTAATCGCAGAGATTTAGTAGAGTCAGCCAAACCAAGTGTTATCCTTGATTTAACTAATATAGAGGTCGATTAAAAGCTAGTATTATCTATGCTTTAGTCTATATATTGTCTTCAAAGAAGAGAGATGTATGGGAGAAAAACTTGAAGTTTCATTTAATAGAAAAGGATGTACATGGGACGGAGAAGAAAATCTCAGTTTTGGAATGGAAAAAACGAGAAAGTGATATGGAGTAGTGAGAGACTTAACAATTGTACCATTTCAGTCGCCTAGTGTTCCAAGGACTTAAAATGTGGATTCCCTCTTTTATCATACGGTAATATGATCCCAGGCCTGAAAGACCTGAGATAAGGAATAGACCATCCCAGTTGTCTGCTAGTTTCCCAGCATGAGGCTCTTTGCGGTGTTGAGGTATTTCTCTAAGGACGAGATCATCAATTTGGAAGGTACGACTTCTAACTCTTTTGTTGTACGAACTGGCCAGCATATGGCGATATCGACCTAGGTTAGCGATGGCGCATTCCCTGGTTTCATCAATCCAATTGAGGTTGCAAGCCAATTCGAACTCATTTTCCTCGTCAGTTAGCTCGCGATCTTTGACTGGATGATGGCATTCGGAGAGAATGACAGCCTCGGTGCTGTAGAGGCAAGGAGGAATGGAGTACAGCCTCTCGACTATCATGGTGTGGTACGATATTCCCATAAGACATGAGGAAGTTCCCGAACCCAATTCCCTTTTTTTTAGAGTGTAGTCTTTTCTTTAGTCCATCCACGATGGTTTTATTGGTGATTTTGGCCAGGCCATTGCCTTGAGGATAGTAGGGATTGGATGGTAAGTGGATGATGTTGTGTTGATTGAGGAAAGCTACGACTTTTTCTCCATTAAATTGGGGCCCATTATCGATACAAATTAGGTGGGGGCACCCAAACTGAGTGATGATCTGTTCACAGATAAAAGAGATGACCTCTTCTACTCTGATTTGACAGAGTGGAGCTGCTTTTACCCATTTTGTAAAATAATTGGTAGTTATGAGTAGGTGGCGGCGGTTACTTGGAAAATTAAGAAATTTGCCAACAAGATCGAGTTCCCATTGTTTGAACGGCCAAAACACCTTGCTTGCATAGAGTTCGTGCACAGAGACGTAGATCATCTGTCCATGTCGTTAACATGCATCGCATTTGTGTAAGTACTCTTCTACTTGCTTGCGTATGTTGGGCCATAATACTCCTTGTGTAATGGCTCTGTTTGTAAGTGGCCGACCTGCGGCATGGGAGCTACAAGTCCTTTCATGTAGATTATAGAGCATCTCGTCCATTTTCTATTTGGTGAGGCATTTGAGGAAAAGCCTCATAATTGAGCTGCGGTATAAAGTACCCATTTGATTAGTGTAGCACTTTGAGTTGTCTATCAGCTGTCGGTACTCTTTTAGATCTGCTGGAAGTAGACCTTCACATTTGTTGTCGATACCGAGTTAAACTAAGAAAGACTTTCGCCAATCGTCGTCTCCCCTTTTATCGCCCCCAGTGTTGATCGTGCATACAAAAATATGATAAATGTTGGGGTTTGAATTCACTTTGATCTAGAGTTATCGAGCTTCTGTGCCTAAGACCCTGGCTCGATATGCCAAGGAATCGGCGTGTCTATTTTCACCTCGAGGAAGATAATCAAGAGTTTCTTGCGTGAACTTTCTCATCCTATCTGATATGAGGGCTACATATTCGATCATCTTACTATTTTTCTTGTATTGCTCAGAGTAATGGTGGACAATGAATAGAAAATTTGTATAAACTGAGAGTTCGGGGACGCCGAGCTCAAGAGCGAGATCGAGTCCATGATTGAGAGCTTTATACTCGGTGACATTATTTGAGATCTCAAAATCTAAGCGAATTGATTTCTTAATTCTATCTTTGGAAGGGGTAATCAATACGATTCCAATTCCTGACTCTGCGGGTCCTGCTGATCCATTTGTAAGAAATCTCCACCCTTCCTTTGTAATCCATTAAGCTCGCTCGTCAAATGCTTTAGAGGGTGGATCTTCTGTAACTTCCTCTATAAGGTCATGATCATGCTCCTCCCACTCGGGATTCTCCACTGGAAAATCCGCAAGATAATTGGCAACGACCTGACCCTTTTTGGAATGATGTTGTTTAAACTTGATATCATGTTCTCCCAAACTGACTGACCATTGTTGTAATCTCCTCAATTTTTCTTTTATGGACAGAACTTCCCAAAGTGGGTAGTTCTTCATGACTTTGACAAAATGAGCTTGAAAGTAGTGTTTGAGTTTCTGCAAAGTATAAACAAGAGTGAGAAGAAGTTTATCAATTTTAGAATACCTCGTTTCCGCTAAAGTAAGGGTTTTGCTGATGAAGTAGACTGGTTTCTCCATTTTCCCTCAAGTCGAATAAGAACCGAGTTGAGTGAAGTATCTGTAACTTCTAGGTAGATAATCAGTTCCTTATTATTTATTGAGGGATATCAACACTGAGATATATATGTAAAAATGCATGTTTAAGATGTAAATATGATTCGACCAATGTGCTAGAAATGTGGAAGAGAAAAAATTGTAAGACTTTAAAAAAAAAAATGAGGAGTCGACCTCAACGAGGAATTAAAATATAGAAAGAATAATTCAACCTGAAAAGATGTGGAATGATTGAGTTCGAGGGGAATAGATGAGTAAAATTAATTCTCGCAAGATTTTTGTGTTATTATTACGTAATAAAAGGATATTAATACTTTTTGAGGGGAATCGGTAGTAAAAAAATAAAAATAAAAATAAGGCAGAGGAATGGTAAGTACTCGATCCCAGTGGATTCGTAGTGCCGCTGAAGGACGATTGGCCATAAAGATCGCAGAAGTGCGGGAAATAATTTTTAGATTGTTGGGTTATGATGCTGAGTTGCCAGTGAGAGAGTGTCAGCTCTATGGATTAGATTCAAGGGGTAGGGAACTTGAGTATGCCCAATTTTTCTTTGAGGGATTTTTTTGTGAACTGGTTTGGGATCCTACAGATCAAGAATATGTGGTTGGATTGATTGCTGAGGTGGAGATCGAATTTAAGGATATAAGGATTGCTGTAGGTTGACCGGTTGGATGTGGTTCCCAGGTGACCAAGGCTATTTCTGATGAAATTACATGTGAGGTGCATGGAGCGGATGTAAAATAAGGTAACAGAATAAGATTGTTTTGAGTTTGACTAATCTGAATAATTTGTTGAATAGATCCATTATTTTTGTGAATGTTTTTTGTGACTGCTGGTAACAATGAATTTGAAAATATTTGAAACTATGCTATGGTAGCTTTGGAAATGACGTCATGGTTGCTATAAAAGTAGAAGAAGTAGTACGTACAAAAAAGTAGGGAGGTTATGATTTTGTCCTTTGTGAGGAGTTTTGTCTAGGATAAAATCCTTTTTTGTAGTTGATATGAGGAATTCCCCTGTAAGTGAGGCGCCGACCTAAGGTAGGCTGAGTCTAAGATTAAAGCGTCCAGAGGTAAGGAAAAAGTAAGTGTTGATCAATTTTAAGGCTTCCCAGGAAGATTGGTATCCTACCCTCTTCGTTCGGATACATTTAGAGAGTTTTGTAAAGCCAAGGCTTCTACAAGAGGTAGATGGGGGAACTGTATTGATTATGCCGATATGCAATTTAAGAGTTGCACTGTAGCTACGGGAGAGGAATACTATTACTTGCTGGCTGATTTAGAGAAGAAAAAAATGGATAGGGGCTTAGATGAATCAATATCTTTTGAGTACCTCGATGGGGATATTGGGAGCGAACTCTTGGTGTGTTTTCTATGTTACCTATCTCAGTTAGAGTATGGGTTGAGTCTTCCACTTAGCAATCTGGCAAAAGGGATTATGAATCTTATCGGTGCATGTCCCGTTCAAATGAATGGGAATATGTGGGAGGTGATAAGTGTTTGTGAAGCTTTGAACTTACGGTGGGAAGGACAGGGCCGAAAGAGGAGGATATCTCCTGAGGATGTATTACAGTTTTATGGTGTAAAATTTTTTGGTGCAAGTGGATGGGCTTATTTTTGTACGAGTGCAATTCGGCTCCGCTTCTTCCATCTGAACTCAGCATGTCGAACTTGGAACGATAATGTGATATAGGTGAAGGGTGACTGCCTTCAGAGAGATGACGAAAAACCCATGGAATTTCTGTTTAGAACTGTAAAACAACGTAAGTATAATAATGTATAATGCATAAGATTGATAGTTGAAATTGTACAATGTTTGTTGATGTTCATGTTGTATGTATGACAAGTCCCAAATCACAGGTGGAGGGGAAAGATTCATTGTTGGATAAAGTTGCTATAGGGGATACTGAGCTCGAGGTTGTATTAGAAGATCTTAGCATTAGCTGGATGAAGCGTGTCAACAACAGAGTTGAAAAAGTTTTGAAATATTAGTTGACAAGGTTGATGACGAGTGCTGACAACAGCAAAAAGAAAGGGACTGATGGGGAAAAGCAAGCTAGCTTGCTGAAGACTCTAAGATTGGACAAAGGATTACCTGAGTCTATTACATTGAGCAAATTAGCTCAAACATTCCCCAAAAGACAACCACTAAAGCGTGTTGCCATTGCTGGGACCTTGGGAACTGGTACAGCTGTAGAACATGCAAAAAAGAGAAGGGTTGAACCTTCTGAAGTGTCTGGTGAGAAGGTTGTTAAAAATCGACCTGTCTTGGAGGACGATTGGAAAGAGGTGGATAAGAAGACCAGGTTCGCAGCTCTCCGTGAAGAGGTGGAGATAAGCAAAATGGTAGGCTCATATGCTCGAATATTTGTTTATGGTAGATTTTGTACGATGATTCGAGCTAATCAATAAGGTAGATTGAATAATCATTTGTAGGCTGCTCGGTTGATGAAGGGAGTATGCCTTGGGGTTGAGGATGAGAGAGTAGAGCTGAAGAGGAAGAAGAGCAGCTCGAAAGGAACGTAGCTCGATGAAAAAATGATTTAAGCAAGGAGGGGAAGCGGCTGGAGGCCCTGAAGGCTTCCCAAGTTATTGAGATTAACAGGCTATAAGCAGAGGCAAGCATAGACTTGGAGGAGGTGGGAGCTGAGCGTGACAGGCTTAGGCGTCACCTTATGTCTAAAGGATACTACGAAGTGGAGGTGGATGCCATTAAGGCCGGCACCTATGTGGAGGAAAAGGATGAAGAGTTTGAAGGTGATGCTGCTGGGGTGGTTGATGAGCTGGATGGTGTGTCTCCTTAGACGGCAAGGAATAACCAAGGAAATGACATTGAACGACCGGAGACTGAAACTGAGAAGGTAGGATAGTGTGATTGTACTATGATTGTATGAATACTTTGGGATGTTTGTAAATTGGTTGGACATATTTTGGATAGAATTCTATAAGCTAAGTCGCTTTTTGTAAACCTTGTTATAGGAGCTTAAGGACATACGCCTCAGAATAAAAGATTTGGAGGTTGAGCTTACTGAGGAGAGAGAGACCTCAACGTCCCTGCTATCTTTGCAAGCGGAGCTACATGTTTGAATAAAACAATTTTTTTTGATTCGTATGCTTCATTAGTATAGAGCTACAAAGTAATAAATAGAATGTAGAGACAAACCAACAACCCATTATCGATTTAGGGGCAAACGGCATTGGAAAGGTGCTAGACATAAAAGAATTTAGATTTTTGGCATATTCAAGTACAGAGATTGCGCACCTTAGATTTGCGAATATATGTTACTGAGCATCCATCCAAGATTATGCTTCGACCTTAAGTTTAGAAGTAGTTTTACACAGTGAATGTCAAAAAATAGGTATCTTGTTAGAAATGAGAATTGTAGTGATGGATGTTCTAAATCCAACTTATTCAATATATTTGTAATGTGTAGGTTAAATTAGAGTCAGCTTGCCTACGCGAAGATGAAGCTCTTTAATGTAACCAGGAGTTTGCAGGGGAGTTTGATATGATGATAGAGGTGAGTAAGGATAGGGAATTCCAAGATGTGAAGGTGCACTTCAAGTTTGTTGAGGCCACACAGAGAGTTGTCGACCTAACTTGGAAGATCGATGAGAAGGATGCCGAAATTCAGAAAGGGAAAAACGAGTTTGAGGAATTAAAAGAACATGTGGTGAAACTCAAAAACCAGAATGATACACTGTTGGTAAAGAACAAGGAGGCAGACATGGCCCGTTACCGTATACAGGCTTTAGAAGAGTTGGAGGAAAATTTAAATCGGTTGGTGACAGGTTTGAGAAATGGTCTGTTTAAGGAAAGGAAGAATCAAGAGCGCATTCGAACTAATTTGGCAAATAGCAAGAGAGAACTGGGGTAATTGAAGAAGAAACTAGTTGATAAAGATAATGATATAAAGGGAGCTCGAGACGATCTAACTGCGTCTGAATTGGTAGCTGAACAGCTGACTACAACTTTTTCTGCAAAGGATATAGAATTTTGGACAGTTCAGCGAAGATCCAATGAGTTGAATGAAAGGGTTGCACACCTGAAGGTAGAATTGGGTCAGGTCAACTTGCATGCTAGGAATGCTGAGGTTGGGGAGCGCTCGAAGGGGAAGAAAAATGATGGCGGAATCTCTCTTGTTCAAGGCGATGTTGTTAGCTTATAAGCTCGAATAAGGGAGTTGGAGGGGGATGTTGCTCAGATTCAAGGGTATGTGCACAAAGGGGTAGAGCAATTACGGGCATGTAAAAAAAATTTGGACGACACTTTCACCATGGAGAGAGAGTTAGAGAGTGTTATCAGATCATAGGAGATTGTGATAAGGGACAAAATAGATTTATTAAAGAAAATGCTAGATGTGGACGAACTGAAGATGGAGATCGAGACACTTCGTGCCCAAGTTATTGAATTGGAGGCGACTAATCGAGCTGAGTCAGCAAAAGCTGACAAAAAATCTGCAGAGAACATTGCCTTTATAGATTGGGTAGACAAAGAAATGGCGAGTCAAAAAGACGGCTTGGTCTTACTCAGTTGTAACTCAGGCCTTGCATTCAGACTTGCTGAGGTATGTGATTACTTATTTTGTAGTAGAAGTTACAAGAATTGAGTTAGAGAAAGATACCTTATTTGACTGTATGTCAAAAAGGGAATGTTTCTGCAAGGCTGATATAGAGCGAGGAGATTGTACTAGCTCCATGGGAACAGATTTGGGCCCTCGAACTGCTGAATTAATTTAGGAGGGTAGGACTGCTGTAACTGCTTGAGCTCAAGAATTCATAGCTAGCCGACCTCCTGTTATTGGGGTAAGCGAAGCTGACATCCCCACAATAGAAAAAACTACATTGCAGTGGTTGTATATAAACCTAAAAAGGAAATAATATGTGTCACAGACATGTAGAGAGATGAAAGCTAGTTTTACCTTTGCTTTATCTTATGTCTGGCTGATCTCTTCGATTGAAAATTAGTATCACCTTTGTTTTAATCTTGAAGTTGAGTAGAGTCAGTCGATCAAGCGTGACCTTGATCAAGCCGATAGAATGTCGCAGGCATATTGAAAGAGATAAAAGCTAGTTTTACCTTTGCTTTATCTTATGTCGGGTAGAGTCCTTTGAGTGAAAACAAGTTCTACCTTGTTCTAACCGCAGGAGATTTAGTAGAGTTAGCCAAGCCAAGTATATTCTTGATTTAACTAGTATGATGTAGCAGACATATTAAAAAAGATGAAAACTAGTATTACCTTTGCTTTATCTTATGTCTGGTAGAGTCCATTGATTAAAAAAAAGTGCTACCTTGTTCTAACCGTAGGAGATTTAGTAGAGTCAGCCAATCCAAGTGTATTCTTGATTTAACGGGTATGATGTTGCAAAAATATTGAAAGAGATAAAACTAGTATTACCTTTGCTTTATTTTATGTCTGGTAGAGTCCATTGATTGAAAATAAGTGCTACCTTACTCTAATCGGAGGGGATTTAGTAGAGTCAGCTAAACCAAGTGTATTCTTGATTTAACTAGAATGATGTCGATTAAAAGCTAGTATTATGTATACTTTAATCTATGTATTATCTACTAAGTAGAGAGATGTATGAAGAAAACTTGTAAGTTTTATTGATTTTAGAAAAATGATGTACATTAGATAGAGCTAGAAATCTCACTTTTGGAATAAAAAACAAGAAACTAAAATAGAGTAGTGAGGGACCTAATGATAATAACATTTCAAGTCTCCTAGTATTCCAAGGACTTAAGATGTGGATGCCCTCTTCTATCATGAGGTAATATGATCCCAGGGCTGAGAGACCTGCGATAAAGAATGGACCCTCCCAATTGTCTGTTAGTTTCCCCGCATGGTTCCATTTTGATTGGTATAACGCTTTGAGTTCTCTATCAGCTGTCGGCGCTTCTTCGGATCTGCTGGAAGTGGTCCTTCACATTTATTGTTGATACCAAGATAAACTAAGAAAGGTTTTGGCCAATTGTCGTCTCCCCCTTTATCGCCCCCAATTTTAATCGTGCATACAAAAATGCGATCAATGTTGGGGGTTGAAATCACTTCAATCTGGAGATATCGAGCTTCTATGCCCAAAACCTCGGCTAGATAATCAAGAGTTGCTTGCGCAAACTTGCTCATCCTATCAGTAACGAGGGTTACGTATTCGATCATCTTGTCATTCTTCTTATATTGCTTAGAGTAATGGTGCACGATGAGTAGTGAATCTATGAAAACGGAGAGTTCAGGGACGCCGACCTCGAGGGCGAGGTCTAGTCCGTGAATGAGAGCTTCACACTCGGTGACATTATTTGAGGCCTCAAAATCTAGGTGGATTGCTTTCTTAATTCTGTTGTTGGAAGGAGTAATAGGTACGATTCCAATTCTTGACTCTGCGGGTCCTACTGATCCATCTGTAAGAAGTCTCCACCCATTCATTTTAATCCATTCATCTTGTTCGGCAAATACTTTAGGGGGTGGATCTTCTGTTACTTCCTCTGAAAGGTCAGGATCGTACTCCTCCCACTCGGGATCTTCTACTAGAAAATCTACAAGGAAATTGGCCATGGTCTGCCCTTTTTCAGAATAACGTTGTTCGAACTTGATATCATATTCTCCCATGCTGGCCGACAATTATTGCACTTTTCTTGATTTTTCCTTCTCGGATAGAACTTCCCGAAGTGGGTAGTTCGTCATGACTTTGACTGAATGAGCTTGGAAGTAGTGTTTGAGCTTTTGTGACGTATAAACAAGAGTGAGAAGAAGTTTCTCAACTTTAGAGTACCTCGTTTCTTCTAAAGTGAGGGTTTTGCTGATGAAGTAGATTGGCTTCTCGATTTTCCCTTCTAGTCGAATAAGAACCAAACTGAGTGAAGTATTTGTAACTGCGAGGTAGATAACTTGTTTCTCATTATTTTTTGGGGTGCTCATGATGGGAGGCTTCCCCAAATAGGTTTTGAGATCTTAAAAAGCTGCCTCGCATTCTGATGTCTATTGAACCTCTGCATTTGGCTTAACTATTTCTCGTATGGTACAACTACAGAGTAATAGAAACAACCAGTAACAGCGGTCTAAAGATTTTGAAACGAAACGGCTGATAGCGGCAATCTTGCCGGCAAGTTTTTGAATGACTTTTGTTGATTTTGGAGATGGCATGTCGAGGAGAGCCCGAATCTGATCTGGATTGGTCTCAATCCCCTTCTTGCTGATGAGGTAGCCTAGAAATTGACCTGAATGTACTCTGAATTGACAATTATCAGTATTGAGACGCATCCTGTAAGATCGAAGTATGTTGAATATTGTGTTGAGATCTAAAATGCGATTTATTGACTATATACTCTTGCACAAGAGATCATCAATGTAGACTTCCATGACTTTCCCGAGGTGTGCTTTGAACATTGTAGTCATCAATCATTGATATGTTGCACCTGCATTTTTGAGTCCGAAAGCCATGGCTTTGTAACAATAAAGTCCTTTTTCAATGATGAAAGTGGTCTTTTCTTGATCTTTATCCAAGAGTAGAATCTGATTATATCCTGAAGCAACGTCTATCATAGATAGGAGTTCATGACTTGCTGAGGAATTAAGGATCTAATGAATGTTGGGAAGAGGAATACTATCCTTTGGAGTATGTTTGTTGAAATCGGTAAAATAAATGTAGACATTTCCATTCTTCTTTGGGACAGCGACGATATTTGATATCTAATCTGGATACTTGGCTTCTCGAATGAATTCCACTTTGATCAATTTCTCGATCTCCATGTTAACTTCATCTCGTAGTCATGGTGAAAGGTGTGGCTGTTTCTATTTGACTGTAGTGGCGCTGATGTTGATTGCCAATTTGTAACATGCCTTAGTCGGATCGACCCCAGGTATTTCTTTAAAAGACCATTCAAAAATGTCCCTATTAGGTCATAAGAACTGAATGAGATTGTCTTTTTTATGTTGAACCAGCTTAGTACCGATAAAAGTACCTCTGTTTGGTCCATCAATGTCGATAAATTCGGTGGGCTCCTCCATGGAGGTTGATCATCGGTATCACTTTGAATAACTTTATCGGTCAATCCCATTTGGTCGATAGTGCTCTGAAAGAGGATCTTAATACCGCTGTCAGTATTAATCATCATTATGTGCATGACAATTTTTTTTATCTTGAGCATTATGACTAACGCATCATAATGGGGAAATTTGACATGGCTAGTATCACAATTTTTTAATGATATCCCGAGCTGGCGATTGCTCGACTCAGGCAGATGTTTGGCTTCTTTATCTTGAGGATTAAGATCGTGGTATTCTAAGACTCTCCTCATCTTGAATCTATTAAAGTTGGTGATCTGATTGATCTCGATCATGTTGTTGTGGCGTATATAGTAAAGATGCTTCTCCTCAGCTAAATCTTCAACTTTGGCAACTTCAAGCTACTTCTTATAGCTGACATCCTTGTATGATTCCAGGTCGATAATATATTTGAGCATCCGTCCCTCTTTGAAAATGAATTCGAGTAACCTCTGTAAAGCATAACAATTATCAGTACAATGATATTTTACCTTATGGTGCATGCAGTACGGTCGGCACTCAATTGGTTCCAATGGTTGGGAGAGACGGTAGAGCTTATCCTTTGTGAGGATTGGAACATTCATCTTTGGGAGGACCGATTTGACTTGTGATATGCCTTTCCGGGGGTTGCCAGTATTTCCCTTGGCGCATTTTTAGTTACCCTGGTCCGCCTTAGGTTCTGTGTTTCTATCTGTAGAGGGACCTTTTATGGTAAGGACAGATTTAGTAGATTTATGCCTTCCGGACATTATCCTTTCTAGGTGGACATAACTATTGACCTTGGTGATCATATCCTCCAAGGTCGCAGGTTTGTTGTGGAAGAGGTACTCCTTGGCTTTGCAGTCTAGCTGGAGTGCTTTGGTGAAAGCATACAAGGTTGTCTACTTTACGCAAGAGCTCTAAGAACCTCTTTGCAAATGCCTCGAGCTTCTCACCGTTGGATTGTTTGAGACTGATAAAAGAATGTAAATTTTCTTTTTAATCTCTTTTGTGAGCATATGTCTTGATGAATTGTTTCAACAGCTGGTTGAATGTGTATATGGAGTCTTCTGGCATAGAATGGAACTATCGAAGTGGCTCCTCCTGCAGACTTGTGGTGAACAGACGGCAGAGAATGTGGTTGAGATTAGAGTACAACCCTAACGAATCAGGGTATTGTTGAATGTACTCCTTGGGATCGGTACCTTTGTATTTACAAATTTTTGGATGAAAACCTTTTGGAATATCCATATCAAATAGTTTTTTTGGCAGTTGAACTTCCTTGTAACTTGGTAAGGTCGTTGGTAGTGCCCAGAACTTGTGTTTCGATCAACTCCTTAATACGCTGGTTCATATGCTCTTGTGTGACATAGTGACGGATCGATTGAGCGGCTTGACGTGGAGGTTGTGGATTATGAGTATCGGTACCTTCACTCAAACAATATCATACTGGAACTCGAGGCAGAGGTCTCTCTTCTTCCTCTTGACGGATGGAACATCGGTGACCTCGACTGATTTTAGATTAAATCTCCCCCCCCCCAAATGAATGAAAGGCTGAGGTTTATTCTGAAAATGTTTGGAAATAGCCTTGCTGGTGGTACCTTGAGGTCCCAATCTTTCCCACGCAAAAATATGGGAGGCTTCTGGCACCTGATCACGATCTCATATTGGAAAAGTCTACTGAATGTTTTGCAGAGCTTGCAAGGCAGTCTGCATTATTGTCATTTGATCTTCGTGTCGATTGAGTGCTGTCAAAAGAGCTTGTCGTTTGGCATCGGGCTCTTTCTCACGGAGCTCTCGATCGCGAGCTAATTATTGTTAGAGCTCATTGCGCTTCTCCGCTTTAGTGTTGAGATTCAATCAGAGCTTTGAAAGTTGTTCCTGCTCGATTGAGAGATCGAGCTAAACTCTGGTAGTTGGTTGCCTGGATTTGATCATGATTGAAATGTTGTAATAGAGTGATTGAATGTCTTAGGATACCGTGGAAAGAATTTCTTTCCCACAGATGGTGCCAAATTTAATGGCCTAATTCTGTGAGCTCGACGTGGCCTAGAATTAGTCCTTACGCCAATGTACCTGTGGCTACAATCAAGTAAACAAGAAATGACACATGCATTTAGTGTAGAAAACCTATGAATAGGTTAAAAATCACGACCTCGTCTTGAGGGTTCTGTAATAGTGACATTTATTGCTTGAGGCTGATGATATCTTATTATAAGTTATTTCTACACTTAGAAATGTTTGATCTTTAGAATAAGAGATTTGGAGTGTTGAGAAAATTAGAAGATATAGTCCTTCTAGTGATTTCCCGTATGTTTTTTTGGTTACTTTCTCTTTTATAACTTTTTTTTTATATAGGCCTCTTTCGCAGTTCTTCATTGTGTTGGAGTATATCCTCCGAACAATGTGGTTAGTGGCTGTGGACTGAGTATCTCTTAAGCTCATGAGAAACAGGTGGTTTTAACTGGTTCAGGTTTTTCTATTAGAGCTCGACCCACGTTCTTCATAAGTTCATAGAATATGTGGCAATGTTGACTGAAGAAGTCATGTGGATATTGCGTGAGCCTGATATGGAGGTAATTTGAACTAGGGACAACTCAATTTTAGGTAAGATCGAGGGATAGGCCCCTAAAATGGTGAGGATAGTTAATATGACAAACATCACAGTCGTCGAAAGAAATTCCTGTTCATTAAGAGCTGGACATGGGAAGTAAATGAGCTTCTTTGTCTTTCATGGATAGGTCGTGACATTGGCCGACACGTCTTCATTTGGTTATGTTCTCTTAGTTGATGATTTGAGTCTCAATGAAGTGGCAGAGCGACATATGGTATAAGTATCTCTCTCTTGCCGGTTCTTTGGTTTATACAGTTTATGTAGGAAGCTTGTAACTCTAGTTCTTGTAACTTTTGATGTCTACAATGTACTCATGCATTCGTCTATCAGGGAAGATAGACTCTAGCAACCACTGTAACAAAAAATAGTATTCTATTTCCTGATGTCTGACCTTGTGGTGAATACAAAATGGTTTGTTCTCAATGGTTTAGAGATACTGTGCATTGCAGAAAAACCTATCCTTCTGAAGTATAGGATAAATGTTGTCTATGGTCACATTTATCTTGGGTAGACAAGGCTTTGGAAAGTTACTCCCCTTTTGAGGTCGCTCGTCGTTAGGTTTTGTCTATTTCCGGTGGGGACCTCGTTATCCAACAGCTTCTGTGCGATTGGGCTTTTTTGTAATATGTTGTGGATTCCTTTAGTCAAAGTCTGAGCTTTGAGTAATTCTTTTATTCGTCTTTCAACATGTTCCTGAGTCACATATTGTCGAGCTGCGGTGGTCGGGCGTGTGGCATGTCCTTCTCCAGGATTATGGTCGTCACTCCTTTCACTTAGACATTCTTTTGTTGGGACTCAAACTCATTGAGGTGGATTTTCAGCCTATCTGACTCCCGCTGGGCCTCTATCAACTTCCTTGTGAGCCTCTTGGATCTGGATGGGCCCCATTTCCTGTTAATGATGGTTAGATCGAAGCGCACCTCCTACGTGATTGCCTTTCGGCGGAGGTCCTATTTTGTCATGAATGGAGATTTACGAGCCTTCAGGTTGCACGACTTTGTTCTACTGGGCGGTGACCTGCTGACCCTGTAGAATCTACAGTGCGTCCTGTATACTCGCTAGCTATTGCTCCAGAGCAGCACGTCTTTATATTTCATATTTTAAAGTAGCCCGCAGATCTGTTAGTACAGTATTTTATTATGGATAATTATTGGTATGCTCTGACCCGAAGGTGACATTCTGAAAAAAGATGATCAACAGTTTTTGAGACAATGGGTTTGAGAATTTTGGTTCCCACAGACGGTGGCAAATGTAATGGCCTAAAGTTGAGGATGCTTTACAGGGAATCACAGGGTTTGATATGACACACCTCTTCACTGCATTGAAGGTAATTATGAAGGAGAAACCTTTTTGCACTTGGTTCCTAGGTGCAGATGATGAGACTAGGAGGGGTTATTAATGTTCTAGGTTTGGTCCATATAGTTGTCCTCTATATTACATTGGTGGTGCATCAGACGAGTAGGTATTCTTGGTTATCTACCTCTTTATCTCTAGAGTATCTTTTTATCTCTTTATCTCAGTTGTTGTAAGACTTATCTGTTGCTTTGGTACTTATTTTGGAATAATCTAGATACTCTCTATTGGTACCTATCTTTTGTATATTATTTGGCATTTTGTAGTATTGGTACCTATATTTTGCATGGTTTATTTGGCATTTTGTAGTATTGGCTAGTTAATATTTAGAGAGGAAAATGTGGGTTATACATGTGTTTTTGATGTTTTTGTGGAGAAACTTCTAATTTTTGGTCAAATTTGATGGTTCAGCCAAACAAACTAGTGAGAAAATAAAGTTAGAAGTCAGGATTTTAAGTAGAACTTCTAACCTTCAGCCAAACGCATGCAAGTTTTTTTCAATCTTCAAATCTTAAATTTTATAACCTTAATCTTCTATGCTCTTCTCACCTCTTCTTACCTCTTCTCACCCAAAAAAAACATAGCCTAAGAAAAGGAGTTGGAGAGAGATGAAGGGAAGATGTAGAAAGACAAATATTGTCCTCACCTTTACCACCTAGTATGGGTTAGGTATGGGGTCTTATCTGAAAAGGCCTCGGTGCAATTTAGAACATCATATCTCCTTATATCCTTGTGTTGGGTGACATCTTTAATCAATGTGGGACTAACTTTGATCCACCGATCTTAATAGAAAGAGAAATTTTATAGTAGAAAAAATAAGGAAGAAGATAAAGAATAAAAGTTTTGGTTGAAAAGACAGATAGATATTGATAATTGAAAAGATAGCTTTCGATTTTTGGCGCTCCAACAAAGAGAAACTACATTTGATTGCTTGAATTTGACATGTAAGTAATAATTGTTGGATTTTCCATCTATACCGGTACTACTCCATGTTTTATCTTCCAGTTCATGAGCACATATGTTAATTTGTCGTATAGGTGTTATTGGCTATGCCCAATTGTTACACCAAGTTAAGGCTGGTAGGACCTAATATTACTCTTTATTAGGGCTTGAGAGTATAATGGGAAGACCACTTAAACCCTAGCAGGTTAAATAGAGGGAAAGTCCCTCTTGGAGGCTGCAACACAAAAAACCATCCTCTGCAGCCAATCTTACGGAAGACTCCACTCAATAATATAAGATTTTTACAAGAGCAGAAGAAGAGGTTACTATAATTTGTTTTCCATAGGCTACGATTAATCATAGTAATTGTATAATTTCCTATATAATACATATTTCTACGATTAATAATTGACATAAAGAGAGAAAGATACATCATTGCTATCAGTAGATTTATTTTCTCTCTACTATAATGGTTTGGCTAAGTACTTTATTTTCCTATTCACCATTCATCGTGGATGGCAGATGTTAAATCTTTTATGTCTCTCTCACTCTCTCAATTACTTTTATGTTTTTCTCTCTCTATATGAATCACTTCCCAAAACTTTAGGTTCTTCTTTCCCTCTCTCCCCAATTACACCAAATCATAACTAAATTCATCCTCTCAAATGTTGTATGAAAAGTGTTGTTCTCTAACTCTCATTGTTGTTCTCTAACTCTGCTTATATATATGTATCATTTATTGTGGTTCTCATTATTGGGTTGGTCTCTCTGTGATTTATTCACACGCTTTAGGCGCTTATGTTAATCGCTATGTATTTTATTGGGGTTGCAGTTATCTACGGTAGGGCTTAAGGCGACAAGGCACGTAGAGTGATTGAAAATATTTACCCCGTTTTGAGTAGAGATCCAAAGTTGCTCGAAAGAGGTGAAACCCCATGCTTTGGGAATGATGTTTTGGGGTTTAAGGGGTTTGGTTTTCCACGATGTTGTGATTGTGACGCCGGTTTATTAGGTTATTTTGTCGATTTTATCGGTGAGTGGCGTTCGAGATGTGTTCCTTGCTTATAAAAGGAGGATTTTCTGGTTGTCGCGGAATGTAGATATTATATATGTGTCTTAGACTGGTCTGCTTGTTTGAAATTATATTTCCTAAGACTTTTATATATGATATGAAGTTTTAACATTAATATATTGGCTAGCTGGACACTACCATGAGTAAAAGTTATCAAAGAAACTCTAGTATAAGAATATCTAATGAATGTCAACCCTGTTAAGGGATTGCAATAAATAACTAGTGATTATTTAAGCAATGAATCATTAATATTTATTATTAATTGGATAATAATATATGGCATAAGTTATAATATTTCATTCATGATATAGGGTTTGAATACCCAAGGATCTCCAATGGGGTTTAAGTGAATACACATGGGTAAATATACCCAAAGGAGTTTTGTCCATGGAGTTGAATGTTTTTTCTAATAATTTAGACTCTCTTGAAAAGTCTCATTAAAACTACTTTGTACTAATTGAACTTAAAATTATTAGACCACCCAAAGAAGGCTAATTTTTTTTAATTAATTAGTGGGTCAAGATAGGCTACACGGTACAGGGAGATGAGGATAACCCTCAGCCCAAAGGTGAGGATGTGTCTCAAGTAAAATTGTAAGTGGCCATTCTAGTCTTAAGCGTGAGTAATCAGCAACTAGGCGGTAATGTATGTCAAATCTCCACCCAAAGAAGGGATTCGATGGTACATAGCTGTACCTATAAAATGAAAAGCCAATACCTTAAATATAATATACACTCTGACTTGACCATCCTAACCCCTGGTAGGATTGAGATTAAAGACATCAAGTTATAGATCTTTTACAGATCAAGTTGAACGTGCAGTATTCGATTAATGCAGCTATGGGCCCTACAATCCAGAACCAGCTGACTAATATTGAGACCTTGATGGACTCTAATTACTCCAATTAGAAGCTCAAAATCTAGATTGCCCTAGGCTACCTTGGTTTCAATTCTGTTCTTACTGAAGCCAAGCCTACAGATCTCACAGATACCTCTTCTAATGCTAAGAAAGTGGCCCATGTCAAATGGGTCAAAGCCAATAAAATGGTAAATCTCATCATTTGTTCTTCCATAGATCCTTTTATGCGGGGCGGTATCGCTGAAAAAGGTACCACAAAAGAACTGTTAGATGTTATTAAGAAGCAGTTCGAGGCTTCCGTCAAGGAAATGGAGTACAGTAACTTATCTCAGCTTTTATTGCTTAAGTATGACGGCAGTGGAAATGTACGCTCGCACATTTATGTTTGCTTTGAATCCAATTTAGTTGATGCTCCCACCAACTCTTGGTGGCTAGATCCTGAGGCAACTGCTCATATTTCAAATTCTCCACAAGGGGTTATCAATAGGCGGCCGACAAGGCCTGAGGAGCAGGCTTTCTCGGGAGATGCTAGAAGTCTTCTCATTGAATTCGTTGGCAATTTTTACTTTGTTTTAGACACGAGTGTTTCTTTAGATTTGACAAACACCTTTTATATTCCTTCGATGAGATGATCTCTAGTTTCAGTTTCTCGGTTGCACTCTTTCAGTTATTTTTTTAATTTTAGATATGGTGGTTTTGACATTATTCATCATGATTTCATTATTTGTTCTGGTTTACTAGTTGATGGGTTATATCGTCTATATTTTGATCATTCATTTGAGACTTCTCTATTATGTTTATCTATTGAGGCTAGTATTTCATCTACTTCTAAACATTCTAGAGTTTCTGAGCAATTTTTGATGTTATGGCACAAATGACTAGGACATATTTCTAGAAAGAGGTTAAAGATTATGGTTCGAGATGGGGTTCTCAGGGTTTTAGACTTTTTTGATTTTTGGACTTGCGTCGATTACATTCATAAAAAATTGACCAAGATAAGAAATATTGAATCTACTCATAGCACAGACTTTTTACAGCTGATTCATACAGATATATGTGGACCCTTTCCTATTTCGTCTCGCGGCGGTCTTCGATATTTTATCACTTTTATTGACGATTTTTCTCGTTATACCTACATTTTTCTTATCTACCAAAAGTCTGTATCTCATGATGTATTTAAGACTTTCCAATTATAGGCGGAGAATCAATTAGATTGAAAGATCAAGGTTGTCTAGTCAGATTGAGGAGGCAAGTATTATGGTAAGATCCATTAAGGTGGTCAACATTCAGGACAATTCTATCAGTATTTAAAGGATCAGGGAATTGTAGCCCAGTACACTACCCCTAGATCACCAGAGTCGAATGGTATTTGTGAAAGCCGAAATCAAACTTATCAGAACATGGTTTGCAACATATTATTCCATAATGATTTACCAATAAATTTGTGAGGAGAGTGTTTACGTTATTCAGCCTATATTCATAATCGAGTTCTTTCGCGTTATGTTCCAGTTAATCCTTATCATCTATGGACTGGGAAATATCCTAGTCTTAATCACTTACATTTTTGGGGTTGTCCTGCAGAGGCAAAATTGTTTAACCTGAATATTGGAAAGTTAGATTTGAGGACTGCTAGTTGTTTCTTCCTTGGTTTCCTAGAGAGATCGAAAGAATTTAGTTTTTATTGTCCTTCTCGACCCATAAAGATTGTTGAGTGTGCTCAGGCTTATTTTATAGAGGATGGAGATTATTTTACCAATATTATTCATAGAGATGTTATCTTTGAGGAGGGTTATGAAACTCGAAGTCCAACTGCTATTCCGATCAGTATTGCTATGCTTTCGCGTTTATCTGATATTGATATTATGGCGAATACAGTTTCAAACCCAGTTCTAGACACTATCGCAACACTGGTTCTCCCTTAGATTTTCCTCTACCCACTCCTATTCAGATTCCTATCATTCTACCTATAGTCCGGCCTCTTGCTCCTACTCAAAGATCCTCTTGAGAGAGGCATTCAGCTAAGATTACCATCTATATTCAGTTGAGGGGGATTAATTTGATTTTGAGGATCCAGTTTGATTTAGCTCGACTATGGCTAGTTATTTTATAGATCAGTGGCATAATGCCATGACGGAGGAAATAGATTCTATGTCTCACAACTCTATGTGGAAGTTGACACCTTTACCTGAAGGGTCTAAGGCAGTTGAATGCAAATGGATCTTTAATACTAAATGTGATTCTGAAGGGAAGGTTGAGCATTTCAAAGTGAGACTTATTGTTAAGGGTTTCAAGTAGCGTCCAGGAATTGAATTTGATAAGACTTTGTCGTAAGTTTTGAAGAAGAATTCATTGCGAATAATATTGGCTCTTATGGTATATTTTGACTTGGAGCTTCATCAGATGGATGTTAAGATAGCTTTTCTTAATGAACGTCTCAACGAAGAGATTTATATGCACCAACCCGAAGGTTTTAAGACCGAAGGGAAGGTTTGACTATTTTATAAGGTTAATCGCTCAATCTACGGTCTCAAGCAGGCG
Organism: Kingdonia uniflora; assembly: GCA_014058105.1. NCBI lineage: Eukaryota > Viridiplantae > Streptophyta > Magnoliopsida > Ranunculales > Circaeasteraceae > Kingdonia > Kingdonia uniflora. The sequence goes on along the minus strand of JACGCM010000704.1, from coordinate 7,798,980 downwards.
TCTAGGCAGTGCTACCTAGAGTTCCATGAGATAGTTCCAAACCACAATTTTTTCAAGTAAAAAATAGATCATTGCATATACGTCAAACAGAGTGGGAGACATTTTACATTTATGGTTTGGTACGTCGATGATATTTTACTCACTAGAAGTGATGTCTAGTTTCTTTAGAAGATGAAAGCCTTCTTATCTCAGTATTTTGATATGAAGGATATGGGAGATGTCAGTTATGTTCTTGACATTATGATTGAGCAAGACAGGACCAGAGGGATACTTGGCATATCTCAGAGTGTGTATATCAATAAAGTCTTATAAAGGTATGGCATGCAGGATTGTAAAATAGGTGAAGTCCCTTTTGTAAAGGGAGATATCTTCAGGAAGACGATGCCTTACGAGACAGTTTCTTCAAACATCGCTATTGAGTATGCTTCAATTGCTGGTAGCCTCATGTATGACATGATTTCTATGAGACCCGACATCAGTTTGGCTGTTGGGATGTTAGGAAGGTACCAACAAAACCCTTCTATTATTCACTGGTAGGCAACAAAGAAGGTTCTTCGCTATTTGAAGAGGTCTAGAGATTATAGATTAGTTTATAGGAGATCGGATAAGTTCATGGTTTTGGGCTACTCTGACTCAGATTTTACAGGGGATAAAACCTAATAAAAGCCATTTTTTAGATAAAAGCCAAAACCTTGTAAGTAAACAAAATCCATTTCATCAAATTTAGCTTCAGGTAAAACATTTGGTTGTAACGCCCATAGCAAATTAAATTTCTTGGACTGCTTCAAGTCAAAATTCATAGATTGCCCAAAAATTGACTAGAATGTATATTCGAATATTTCCCAAACTTTAATTTTGAACTTGGACAAATGAACCGAATTAACACTCCACCAATAATGTCGAAATCCGAGCTTTATTAAAGTGGGTGAATGATTGCACCTCTCAATGTGAATATTAATTAACGGAAGGAATAATGGTTCTTTGAAAATCGTGCTAACTAACAACTACATTGTCACTAGATGCACCACCATTGGAGGCTACAAATGTTGTCGAGGAAGCATGATAGGCATGCATTTCTACTTACGTTCTTAGACGGTGACTATAAGAATCTAATTTTGTATATCGAACTCAGTCTCTCACACCAAAGATAATCTGAACGTTTATATGGAACAAGTAAATACTAACACAAGTTTTAGAGTAGAAAACCATTGAATAGGTTAAAGACCATGACCTCTCTTGAGGATTTAAAAAGAGAGATATTATTGATGATAGCTAGCTATTACAAAGATCACTCTGGATAGTTTTGGGCAGAGTTTATGGATTAAATTCTCTGTCCTTAATATGTAATTCTATGGTCCTATTTATAGGTCTTATAATATGACCGTTTGACGACCATTATTATTCTTAATGATTGATGTTACAATATAGATTTGATTAGTCTTTAAATTAATCTACGTAATTGTAAGGTCCCGTAAAATTATTTTATTTTTAATCTCTTATCCGCATTCATATCTCTTATTTGCATCTTTTAGCACTCTGAAATTCTTGTTATTAGTAGTTGTAGCTTTTACCTATTGCTGGGTTGCTTCTAGGTTGTGGTTTTCCCTCTAGGATGAGAGAAGGAAGAGGTGTGTAGCTTCAGGAGACCGGTGTTTAGCTTTCCTCTTTAATGCCAGATATTCCCAGTTATCGTTCGAACGAGTTCTTTAGTCGTTCGAACGAATCTGACTTTTCTTCTTGACGTTTTGTCCATTGAATGTCCTCTGTCGTTTGAACAAGTTTCTCTATCATTCGAACGAGTCGATCACTCCACTGGAATTTTCTTCTTGAACAACAGTGTCGTTCGAACGAGTTCTTTAGTCGTTCGAACGACCTGTCATTTACTTTATATACCGAACCTTCCTCATAATTTCATTTTCACTCTCTCTCCCAACCGACCTTCAACCGACTGAACCCTAACCTAATTTTCTTCAAATTGATCACCTTCCCTTACTCTATCAGGTGTTTTGAGGTTGGATTATCACTCTGGTTACTCCTGGTTCTGATATTTGGAAGAATTCCGGCTTTGTTCGTGATTGGTCTCCGCTCTTCGCCGAGTATTGGCCATTCTTCCTTCCGGTGAGTAGTTCTCTCTATTCTCTCCCTTGTGGATGCTTAAATTTTAGTATTAGCTGCTATTGGTGATTTTAGGGTTTGGTGAATTTGGGGGTTTTGTTAAATTCTTGATCGTAATTGTCGTAGGCAGGGTAGTGATTGTTCTGGCTTGCTTGTTGGACCTTTTGGGATTGGTGTCGATCATTGAACTTGTGGGTTGTTTGGATGCCCTGACTTTACTCGGCCGGATTGTTCGTTACCCCATATCAGGCGAGTTCCCTTCTTTACTAAATTATTCTACTAGTTCACTTGATGTCGCTTTAGAGAAACAATTGGTTAGAGAGATGCATGTATTTTAACTATAATTACCTTAGTGATGTTCAGGGTAGTTGATTATCTATTTGTTAATCTTATTAGTTGTACTCGGCTTGGACGGGTGCAGTCCTAGACTTCTGATATTTTTTAGGATTCTTGTTGATTCGGGTAGTTGGTCTTGATTCAGTCAAGTCTATTAGAGACTGATATTTTTGCTTAGTGACTGGGTTTTGGTCACGGTTTATATGTTTGATGTATGATGGATTTGGTCACGGTTCATCAGGATTTGTGTGACTGGTTTGTCGCGGTTCTTCTACGTATAGATGTTTGACAGAATCACTATTCATTTTGTTTAGGATCGTTAACCACGTTCTTAGGAAAGTGGTCATCCTAAGTGTGTTTGCTGGGTTTACGGCTGTTGGTTGTTGATCTTGTAGATCAGATGCATCTGTAGATCATGTGAATCTTATCATAACTCCTTTGCTTAACGAGATTGGAAACGTAGCTCCAGATCGGCTAACCCCCGAGGGTTTTTAGGATTCCCAAACTGGATTGAAATAGAGTGGGTGAGTTTGGGACGGATACTATCATACCTGAGCACCCTATGGAGTATGGGATGGTATGAGATAGTTTTCCGGAAACCTATCTCCTCCGGAGAGGTTAAAACACCTCTAGATTACAAATAGAGTTCGGACGTTGGCTCCGTGGGTTAAAAATCCCGAAACACTTTGATCAAGTGGTATATCCTTGGCCTGGTCGAGCAGGACCAAATCAAACCAATTGTATCCAAGCGATGTATTTGTTAATGTATCACACTAGCGGTCGGTCAGCCGATATTTCTAAACGTCAATCATTCTTGTGGTGGGATAGGTATGGGACTATCCAACTTTATCATATCTGCATAGCATTTCATCATTACAGTCTACATATTCTCACTTCCTCATAACTCTATTCCAAACCCTTCATTCTATTCTTCTTCTCTTATTCCCTATCTCTGCATTTCTTCTTCTCTTGACAACTTTGGGTATTTAGATGATGTTAGCTGGATGTAGTTTGGTTCTTTGAATCTGTATTAGAAACAATCACTCTATAGTTATATTATACTTTAGATTATTCATATCATTCATCTCTCACTCTTTTCGGCAGTAGCCCTATTAGTAGATTGTTTAGTCTTGTTGGGATTCAGTGAGCATGGTTTTGCTCACTCTTGCTATTGTAAACATTTCAGGGGTTGATTAGCTGGTTTGCTGAGGACTCCAGTTGATCTTAGTACCTGCCGAGCAGTTGCAGATCAGTCATAGTCTTAGTACTCATGTATGATATTTTAGACTTTGTACAGTGTCGTTATATATATTCAGGACATTGTATCGGTTTTCAGTTTTGAGATGTATATATATGTCTATTGCTTTCGCTTATTGTTTCTTTTAACTCTGATGATTATTGCTATTGAATGACCTGGCCTATATTCTTTATGGCTTGGTCGTTCCTGAGATTATTGGCGTGCCATAATCACGATATTTGGCTTACCTTACCAAACAGTAATTTTGGGGCGTTACAGTAATGGCCTGATCATTTTGTTTTGTAACGGCTTTATTAATAATAGAGTGCTTGTTGAATTGAGCTATTGATGTAGAGGTCGAGAATGATAAGTAAACTCTTCTTTGTAGTTGTTCCATAGTGTGCCACATAATCGCATGTTGATGAGGTCGAGTAAATGTATGATGGTCGAGGATGAGGCTTGAGTTCGGGATCTGAAATAGGCTACTACAACTGCCCCCTCTCGGTCAAGAGTACGAGAAGCACCATGGGCAAGTGGTGTTGGTTGAGAAGCATGATTAATGTTGTATTTAATACCCCAGTGATGATTTCCAATGTTTCTTCATGAATATTTGTGCGGCTGTTGAGTTTATAGAACCAATGGCTCTGGTCAAAATTATTGCATAGGAATTTCTTCAGACATTGGGAATTTGGAACATCATCTTAAATGAGGTTGCAGTAGAAATACTGCTGTGATTGGCTGTTGCAGTTGTTATTCGCCAAGTAATTCTTTTATTCCATATCATCCATAATTTTTCTTTTCTGTAACTGTTCTACTGAGAGTATGGCAACCACTAGATGGTAGTCTTACAAAGCTAAGGTTCTGGTAAAAGTGTAAGAATTGCAATTTCGGTACATTGGGACCCAGTCTCTAGGCCTTCCTACACCGATTTCTGTGAGTCCTACCTACCATGGTATGTATGACGTATAAAGAGGTGGATGATGATTACTATTAAATGGTATGTTTTCACTACATGGTGACGTCGGTGCGGGGTCCAGGGATGGTCTGCGATTTTTAGCGAAGGATGGCGTTACAACAACATATAAAATGGCAGGTGAGTGGATTCTATAAATAAAAATGGAATAATTCTTCTTTCTCTACCATGCGGAGGTGGTGGGGGTTATAAAGGAAGAAGGGAGACGGAGAGTGGAAGCATGCTTCCAATCATCATCTTCAGGCTCTGTTATAGCTATGTTCTTTTTTCTTGAAGAAGAGTTTCAGTATGTAATGTAATTTGTAGATCATTTTGTAAGAAATTTTTGAGATTCTGCAAGAAATATTTGAGCTAATGAAAATTTCTTGTTGTGTCAATTTTTTACTGTAATTCGAACTAAATTTTTTGCATACTTTATAATCCACTAGTTTGAGAAAGCAAACTAAAAAATGAGAATAAAGCTCGAACTGTCGATGCATCAAAATTTATGATAAATGTAGAAATAAGAAAAAAGGATTCTGGAGGTCAAAATTATGTCAAAATACGATAGTTAACTGTATCGAACTAAAAGAAGTTTATTGGCGTGAGCTATTAGACACCTAGCTATGTTAAAATTGATGTGTTAACAAGAATTAAACTATGGTAAACTTAGTATGTATGTAAATCAATTGAGGTCACTTGGAGAAGTCAAACACAAATTATTGGCTAGCACGTTCGTAATGGTTGAGATATGAGTGGTATATGTATGAGGTGTTGAACTTGAGGAAAATATAAGAATGCTTTTGTCGATCTGTTTGTAGGATTTGCGATCGGTCGACCTGGAATTACATTAGACTGTGTTATGGGAACTGGTTGGAGAATTTTTAATCTGCCATCTTGGAATTGTACAATGGGATTTAACACAAATGTCATTTTCAAGATGCCTACTTCTGTGGACTAGGTTATTAGAATTTTAGCGAACTGTTTGGTGATAAAGGATGTGTATTTCGTACTTCCATAGCTTGGTGATTTGACGTCGTTTGGAGAAGCTGTTTCAAACTATTTTGAAAATGCCTTGATGTAGTTGGGTAAAGGATCTGCCTGTAGATGCTTGGTTGGAGCTACTTCTGGACGTACTTGAATATTCTATACGAGTTTTATCTTTTTTGATGTGTCATTTGTGCAAAGCACGTGATGACTAATATTCACTTGGGATATACTTTTTAGAATGGAAAACAATATGTGTCAAAAATATTCCCAAAACCTCTACTGATATTTTGATTGCTAAAAATTGGTTCCCGTAGAATATATCTTCCCTTAAAATTTAATTGATAGGCGATATTGGTGGTGTAAAAATAGATCTCCATGTTGGTTATATAAGATCTTGAACCCTTGGAACAATGCATTGTACTCTTCTGCAGTAAAAGCTTGCTTTTGGCTGATTGGAAGTTAGCATGGTGAGAATACGTTCTCAGCATGCTCATCATGCGGTGAAAGGTAGGCTAAACATCAAGGTGGCCAAACTTTATGAGTTGTACTTTTGCCTGTTGCCTTATAATATTGTATTACTAGAGTGGCTGTTACAGCTGGACAGTTTGGACGACGAAGGGAGGCGTACAGAGTATAATCATTATTTCTGGTGTGATGTGTTTCGTAAGTTACTTCTAGATGTAACCCTACGAAAAGAAGTTATTCGAGAGATCACATTCGATAAATTGGTTGAAGAGGACGAGAAGGCAATATGAGGGGAGATAATTCCATGTGGTGAATTGAATCACCCAAGCTGCTTTAAATATAACTATATGTAAATGTAAGCTTGAACATAGATAGCTCAAAATGAATAAGTACTCTGTTTGCAGTGTTCTGTATTTGTTATCTGTTGAATGTAGAATAATGCAAATTGAATCTATGAACTAAAAAGTAGGATTAATGTATTTGTTTGGCTGCTTATATGGCAGATACTGTAGATTATAGTTGTCTGATTCTAATAGTTGTATGAATAATTTTATATTTTGAATATTTTCTATTTATAGGAATGACGCATGATGTGGTAAAATTTTGATTAAGTGTAAAAGCAAGGTGATGGATTGTATAATTGTCTTGGGAAGGAGGGATGGAATTGTTTAATGGTTGAAGGCAGTGGCAGACATGATAATAGAAAATGTTATCCCAGAAGTAATGATGTTGCTATGAGGCAAAAAAATGTGCCTGTAGAGGCAGTAGAGGTGACCGACACGTGTCTGAAAGAACCATCATTTCAAAAACTGTGGAAGAGTATAAAAACTCATCTTTCTTTCTTCCTCATAAATTATCTACAGTTATAGAGAGAGAAATAAGTGGTATAACCAGTGCTTTTCGAGAGAGAAAATGCTTAAGTTTTGAGTATAATCCCATAGTGAAAGCTTTATCTAGCAAAATAAATTTATTGGAGAAACAATGTAATCATTCATCCTCAATAAAAATTATGGGCAGAGTAGAAGATTGTGGATCTTCCAGTACAGGTTTGTGTTTTGAAGAGAGTAATAGTCTGTATTTGTGCTGTTTGTATCGATCGCCTTTGTATGTTTACTGATTAAGAATGGAAAACCTTAGAATGTAGGGGACTAAAAAAGGATTATTTTATGTATGGTAACTATTTCTATCAGAAGATGAGGGAAAGTTGCAGATGATTGTATTTTGTTGGGAAAAGTTTTGAATTTTTTATTTATTTTGTTTGATTGGGTAGGGTGGGGCTTTTATTTGTTGTATGTGTGGAACATCATGTGACCATAGATATAGAGGAAATAATATAAAATTGTTTGTACCTGTAGGTCCAATATGCATTCTAAAGACCCAAAGCTTAGTAGTAAATTTGTAGTGTCGTTTAGTTTAATGGAAACATCTTCATCAGGCAGAGAGGACGATTATGGAGGAATATAAGAGACTGTAGATAGGAGGGAAGTCATTGTAGGTATAGGAACTGAAATGTAGAGGCAGAGGATAATACAGAGGTAGAGGATGAGATATTTTACATATATCCAGAGGGAGTAGATGTAATGAAATAGTATATAAAATTTTAAAAGAAGTTAAGAGGGAAGTGGAGAAATTATGTAATGGAGCAAGGTCTGTGGTTTAGGACCTTTATACCAGGGAAATGAAAAAATATATATTATCAAGTATGTAACCTAGATTTGTGGAAGTCGGAGAAAGGACTTGGGGAAGATATAGATGTGGCGTACCATAATAGGTCTGGTATGGTTAGCCCAAATGATGGGTTTCTGTGATATCTGAACCAGGTCGTATAAGGTCTTAGGATTCTATTGACATATTTTCAGAAAGGGGTTATGAATACATTATTGTGTTGCCCCACCCAATTAAATGGGAATGCTTTGGAAATGATGAGGGTGTGTGAAGCGCTGAATGTTCGTTGCAGCTGACATACAGAAATTTTATAAAATAAAGTATGTAAAAGCTCGTAGTAGTGGTTACCTATTTAGTAATTCGCCAAGGCTAAAATATTTTGACTTCGAATCTGCTGGTAGATCGCGGAATGACCATCTGCTATGGTATGGGTAGGGGGTAATTGCATATAGGTTCCAGACGAACCAGCGCTCGACCTGAGCCATAAAAATTTTAATCTGAATAAGTAACACATGTTAACTTGACCAAATATCAGTCTGTCTGTGAGCTTCTAATCATTTCCATGATTTTATCTGCCAGGTCTTGATCCCAAATCCTTCCCTGATAAAACAAGCTTGTTTGACTGCGTAGCCCTTGAATTGGTCGAGTTGAAGAAAGTTCTCAGAGATTTGAATATCTGTAGGGATAAAAAGTGGACTCCAAAGTTTTAAAAGTACAACGAGCTTACAAAAATCGAGTGATGGCTGATCAAGAGGTTGTGAAGAAGACCATTCGTCCTCTAGGGGATTTGACTGGTATCCCTCCGCTTCTGCCAGGGAGTTTGAGTGGGGCGCAGAAGATTCGAAGGCTAAAAAAGACGTTGCAAGAATCTTCTCATTCTACTGTGGGGGTGGCCCAAGGGAAAAAGGGCGACAAGCTGACTATCACAGATGTGGTGGAGCAACAAACAGTTAGCAAGGTCATTCCTCAAGAGGTAGAAAAGAGGTCTCTAAAAGGGAAACAACATGAGATCAAAGGTAGTGACCAAACTCAGGTTAAGGTTATGGCCCATCTGAGGGATATAGAATAAATATGTTTTAAAATGGGGGGGGGGACGGAGTTGAAGAAGCTTGAAGAGCTGTTTTATGAGCTAATAATGAATGTACGCATTAATATGTTTAATTTTTTGTATTGTGGTTAATAGATTTATTGCTGATTCTGTGTATTTGTGTTTGCAGCTCTCAATGTTGGTAAAAGGGGCTACATATTTTATTGAGAAGAGAAATCAGGACTATTTAGAGCTAACTCAGAAGTTCGATGCTCAAACAGCTCGGATGAAGGAGCTTGAGGAGGAGCTCAAGAAGGATAAAGAGAACAAGGCAGAAGAGGTGAAGGCTGTTGAAGGGCGGTGTGCGAAACTGTCTGAGTGCGAAGAGACCCTGGAGAAAGCTTTTACAGATGTGAGGGTTGGTAGAATCAATATGATCTAATCTTACCGTCACTTTGGGTTAACCGAGGCTGATATCAAACTTGGCCTAGAGGGTAGGTTCCAGGAGATTAATTTTGCTTTTGATGCGGAAGACAAACTGGTTGAAGATTTTGCTCCAATAAATGTGCCCTTTACTCAAACTGAGCAAGTTCCAGTTGCTGGCACTGAAGTGGAGCCCACCATCTGAGGTAGAAATTGGCAAGAATACTAAATATCATTATGTGGTATCATGTTCAAACTATTTTGTTATGTTCTGACTTTGATGAGACTCTTTGTTGTGTGCTCTGAAACTGTGAAGTTTGGTAGATATATGTTTATTGTGCCTTGTTTGAATGTTGGCTGATAACAAAAAATTTATAATATGTGTAGGAGATAGAATGGTTGAGAAAAATAGTTACCACCCTGGAGAGATCGTTGAGTAGAGCGAGGGACCCTGTAACTTGTATTCAACATGTATTAAATAAAACTAAATATTTGATAAGGCAGTTCAAATCTAATTTGGAGAAATTTTTAGGGAATTATATGATCTATAATATAAATACTTAAAAATAAAAATAGAGAGGGATGAGGTTTTAAGAAAAAAGGAGGAAAGAGGGGCTAGTACAAAAATCTAAATACCTAATTTGTTTTATTGACCTGAGTGATAAAGCCAGGTATTAAAAGTTTTTGGTAATTCTGACACTATACTATGTGGCCGAAGTAGATAGTGAGCAGGGTTTAAACGAGGCTTAAGTAGAACTCTTAAAGAAAAGGGGTGTAGTACCTGACCCAGTTCGAGTTATGTCTTTGGCTTAAGAGGCACATAATCATCATAACTTAGAGGCAAAAAATTACTAGGCTCGGTCAGGTGCGTCTATTATATGGGGTGACGTAGGTTCTTTACCTGATGCTCTTAGCTTTATATAGGATCAAAAAGTAATGAGGATTTTATTTTTCAAAATAAGGAAAAAATAGATAGAGGTACAAGTCGAGTTAGAGGCTGAGTTAAACGAGTTACAAAACGTGCTGAAGCAAAGTACGGAACAAAATACCTCGCTAGTAAATCAACTGATAAATGAAACAACTATTAAGCAGAAGGTAAAAGGAGAGTTCAAAGCGTTGGGTGTATTAGAGAAGAATACGCGTAAGTGTCTGCACAGAGCGCATATGCAATTGAAGGAGTATTTGTATCTGACGCGAGCAAAAGTTATAGCTCAAACGAATCATGAACATCATATAGAGAGTATGATTGAGTTTTATGGAAGGGAGTTGGAAAGGGTAGAGAACAAATTTAGGAAGTATGTTATGGATTGTGGGAAAGACTTTGATATAGAGAATGAAAGGGCTGAAAAAATGTAGTTTATGAAAGATGAGGAGAAAAAGGTACTGAAAAACTAGCTCCTAGACTGGTACAAAATATATCAAAAGAGGACGATGAGGAGGGCGAGAGCCTGATACCTTGGTCAAGGTAAAAGCAGCGTCAGCAGGAGGTGGTGACCTCTATTGTACCTTTGGATGTACAGGTAGATAGTTCAAGGCAAACGGGAAATAGGGGGAAGTCCTCTCATAGCTCGAGTGAGCAAAAGTAAATTATCTAAGCTATTCGAAAACTTGCATATGCATTAGATCTTTATTCTATTTTGATGATAGATATATCAACTCTGTTTGTGATAGTAAAATAAATACGAATGGAGATTTAGATCGATCATGAGCAAGTATTTTATTATCTTAAGATCAGTCGTACACACTTTCTTTGAGTGAAACTATGAACTGTGGTGATATGTAATGCTTCGATGTACGACCTATTATGTATGTGAAAGTAAACTATTGATACAGGTTAAAATAGAGTAGGTTCAAAGTTAGTTCTAAGCTTTGTGTGTTTTGAACGAAAAACTGAGAGCTGATTTGAGCTCTCATTGGGAAGCACTAAAAAGTGTTGTTAAGTTAAATGTAAAATGGAGGCGATGATAATTGTGGGGAAAGGTATAGGGAGCTATTTATCCGAGCAAATGGAAAGAAAAGAGGCTGAACTTGCTAGTGTACAAGAAAAGTTGAGGAGTTAAATGAGGTAGTGAAGAAAAAGGAGTTGGGCGATAAAAAAGCTTAATGTCATATAAGCAATATCTTGGAATGGGTAGCCACGTAAGAGGCAGAATTAGTTGGAAGGAAGATAAGCAAGCCAGAGAGTTTGAAAGGCTGCGGAATATGACTAAAGATAAAGAAAATGATTTAGAGGAAGTTAACAGGAAGCAAAATGAGTTGGTTGAAACCTATTGGGCAAAAATAGGGAGTCTAGAGAATGTAATTCAAGGGTTGGAATTAAACTTTGTGAAGTATCGAACGTTAGTAGGAGAACTGACTAGTTTGAATGACAAATTGGAGGCGGATCTTATGACAGCTTAACAAAATCTTAACATAGAGGTTGACCAAAGGGACCATAATCAATTCAATATGGAGGAATCATTAACTATGTTGGGATAGCTGGACAAATTTATGGCGGTGATGGAAGCACGTAACAGAACATCTAGGGAGGAAAAGTTGGTGATGGCGGCTAATTGTAAAAATTTAGAAAGTTTGCTAAATGAGGCGAAGGGATAGATTGCGGAACTCCTCGTACCTGACAAGGTTAAGCTCGAGGCAAGTGAAGTGCATGACAAAGAAATGGTGGCAGTGCTTACCTTTTTTGTATCTGAGTTTAAGAGACTTGAAAAAGAAAGGGACACGATTTATAACAGTATGATCGTAAATGGCGTGCAGTACGATATGTAGTTTGGGTGGACTGAATATCTAAATCATGTGATGTTAAGAATCGACGCTCATACTAAGTACAGGCTTGATAAAGGAAGATAAATTGCTGCTATGAGGGTGCCAGAACTGATGTTCTGTGACTTTCAAAGTGTGGGGAAAGTTCACGTGATGATGCATTGGCTGAATTTAGTGATTGATGAGGCGTTGGTACTAATGTAAAAATGAACTACTTGTGTTAGATCACCTAAAATATAGTAGATAATTTAATGGTTATGCAAATTGAACTTTGATGGACCAACTGTGGTCTTGAAGTATGTAATCTGTTAGCCGAAATTGGAAAACCAATAACTGACCTATAATGTGATAAAAGATCGATTTATATGAAGTAAGAGTCGATCTGTTCTGTAATAGAAGAATTGGGATGAACTCATTGTATATTTGTAATGTAGTAGATGTGTTTTATATATATGGTAGATACGAGATAGTAGAAGTAGAATGTAGGTCGGTCAAACACAAGTATTTCATTAATGTAAGATCGACATACAAAAATGGAAGAGATAGTAGAAGAGTATTGTATGAGATAGTAGAAGAGTACACTAATGTAGGTCAGTTAATCACAAGTATTTCATTAGTGTAAGAACGACGTACAAAAATAATAGAGATAGTAGAAGAGTACTCGGATATAGGTCGGTCAAACACAAGTATTTTATTAGTGTAAGAACAACATACAAAAATGATAGAGATAGTAGAAGAGTACTTTGAAGTAGGTCAATCAAACACAAGTATTTCATTAGTATAAGAACGACGTACAAAAAAAGTAAGAAATAGTAGAATATAAACTATGAGAGATAGTTGAGTAGAACTGTGATGTAGGTAAGTCAAACACAAGTATTTCATTAATGTAAGAGCGACGTACAAAAATGTAAGAAATAATTGAATGTAAACTGTGAAGATGGCTATCTGCGATACAACTTTAATATCTTTATATTCCAAGGATTGGTGACTCAATCTTAGAGGTGGCAAACGGGTCGGGTTTGGGTTATACGGGTCGGGTCATAACGGGTTCGTGGGTCAAAGAGGCAAACCCAAACCCGACCTGTTTAACTAAATGGGTCATATATACAAACCCAAACCCGGCCCTAATTTAAACAGGTCAACCCGACCCGACCTGTTTAACTAAACGGGTCGGGTTTGGGTCGACCTGTTTGACCCATAAAACATAAGCAGCAGTAATAATCACTTAATCAGTTCAAATCCAAGTTGAAGCAGTAATAAACAGCAATAACAAGCAACAATAATAATCAGTTCAGATCCAAGCAATAATAAACAGCAGTAACAAGCAGCAGTAATAATCAGTTGATTCAGTTTAGATCCAAGCGGTAATAAAAGCAGTTACTAACAAGTAATAAGATGCAGTAACAACTAACAGCTAACAAGCAGCAGCAGCCAGCAAGCAGTAATAAACAGCAAGCCAAGCATCATATTCAAATTTCAAAGTAAGTAGCATACTAGCAATTCAGCAGTTAGGCTATTAGCCTTAGGCACTCCAAAAAGAAAGTCTAAAACAAGCAGTTAAAATCCTAAAAGTCTAAAACAGGCAGTTCAACACTTAGCAATTTCAAAGCAATACTAAAAGTCTAAAATAGCAATAATAAAACAGCGGTAACAACAGTAAAACAACATCAACATCAGTAAAGCTACTTAAGAAAGAGTACTACACATTGCTATAAGTAGTTAAGAAAGAGATTATAGAGAGAGATGTTACCTATTATGAGATTTGAGATTTGAGATTTGAGATTAATTAGATTTCGTGGAGGCTGCTGTTGTTGAATGTTGAGCTTGAGCAGCAGCTGAGCAGATTGAGGAGAAGATATCAAAACTCAAAACAAAAGGGTTTGTTGGTGTTAAAAGGGTTTGGTGTATTACCAAAAGGGTATTGTGTTACTCTATATTTACACTATATACCTAAACCTAAACGGGTCACGGGTCAACCCGAACTGCTTAAGGTAAACCCTAACCCAACCCATTTATTAAATGGGTTAGGCGGGTTCGGGTCAAATGACCTGCGACCTATTTAGGCCAAACCCAAACCCCCTTAAAACTGGGTTGGACGGGTCGGGTTGGCGGGTTGTGACCCATTTTGCCAGCTCTACTCGATCTCTATCGCATGTAATGATGTCGTAAATGTCACGCCCCAAAATCCAATAATCGGTAGCTTGACCAATTACTAGATTCGAAGCTGCGCAGGTCGGGGAATCTACTGATTTCCCCCACAAACAACCAGGCCAAGACAAGAATCTAGCTCAGTCATTCACATTAAGCAGTAATCATCAGAGTTAAGAAAAAAAATAACAACGCGGAAGCAAATGATATATATATATATACATATGAGACTGAAAATAGTGAACAAAATCTCGAATAAAGTGCAGTTACACATACTGAGATCACAACAAGAAGTCTAAACTAAACAGATCAGCAGCGGCAACTGCTCTAAACATAGCTAAAGCTCTCAACAACTCAAGCTACTCAACCTCTGAAAGGGGAGAACAATGCGAGAGTGAGCAAAACCACGGCTCACTGAAACCCAACAAAGCTAAATAACATACTAGTAAACGGGTACAGATAAAGAGGATGAAGTGAATAAGATAAAGAAAGTTTAAAGTAAATGAACAGGAAAATAAGTGATCAAGATCCAGGTAATAGAGTAATAAGAACATAAGAATAGAATATATAAGTAACCAGAGTTAGGATAAATAATTTAAGAGAAGAAAGGGATTGTGATATGAGGGGATGATGCAATGATATGCTAATGATATGATATGATGAACTGGGATAATCCCATAATTATCCCTAATGCCGACTGATGTAATGATAAACTAAAGTCCTAATGTTGAATGATTAGATGATTTAAAACGTGTTACAATCCAATTATAATATTGGTTGATCAACCGCTAGCATGTTTGACTTAAAGAGATCTGTTAAAGGGATACAATGGGTACGATTTTTTTTAAGCTCGACCAAGCTAGTGGACACTCACTTGATCAGAGTGTTCTGGGCTTTTTAACCCACTGAGCCGACGTCCGAACTGTATTTCATTCCAAGGAATTTCAACCTCAAGGATAAGTCTAGCACCGGATTCATACTATCTCATACATTCCCACACTCCCGGATGGGTATATAAGGTATGATAGTGTTCACATCCAGTTCTTCACCTACTATTTTAACCCGATGTAGGGCTCCTGCGATCCTATCAGAGGTCAACCGATGTAGAGCTTTGTTATGTATCCGATCTCATTAAGTTAAAAGAGTTTTGCATGATTAAAAAGAAGCAACAGATCCCAAGGATAAAAAATACATCAGCCGTAAACCCAGCAAACAAACATAGGATGACCACCTGCATAAGAGCGTGGCAAACAATCCTTTCCCAAACGTAAACAGCGACTCAGTCACGCCATCTAAACTTAGATGAAACAGTAACTTAACCGTCACAACGATAAGTCAACATCAGTCTCTAGAAGACTGAAACCAATAACAAGAATGCAGCTACTAGAAATACCACACTAACAACTTCTAACAAAACCCAACGCCAAATGAAAACTATAGTAACCAAGTTACATAATAACTAACTAAATAGGTTAACAATTATACAGAGAATTAATATGATAACAAACCCTAACTAGATCACATGCATCTCTCTACAGAGAGTAATACTCTAATCTGCATCTATTAACTAGTAGGGGAATTTAGAAATGAAGGGGAAAACTCACCTGATAATAATCTCGGGCCCTGACAAAGCCAAAGCCGGAATTCCAAACTCAAAATTAGCGATAAAGCTAATAGAACACAGGACAAGCTACAATAGACAATCACGACAACAATTTAACAACAAAACCAGGAAACCAATCAATAAGCCAAACCCTAGAAATCAACCCAAAGCCTAATCGGAAGAAAAGAACAGAAAGGAATAGGAAAATTACTCACCAAGGATAAGTTCGATAATCACTGCGAAGAATCGGTGAGCGGGGGAGCGGATGGGCTACGAATTTGGGAAAGGGGATTGATTTGGGGGAGAGAGAGTGAGAGAAAATTGAGACAGAGTGGAATGAAATGAAATAATCCCAAAAGGAACAAAGCAATCGCATACTCGTTCGAACGAAGATGAAAGTCGTTCGAACGAAGAAGGATATCAAGGCAAAAATTCCAGGGAAGTGCCTCTATTGGTCGAACGAAAAAGGTTCTTGCGAATGGACAAAGATGTTTTCAAAAGGTTACAGAAGTCGTTTGAATGGACACAAAAGTCGATCGAAGTACAAGGAGATCTTGGGCCAAATTTTAGGAGATCAGTTGACTCGTTCGAACGAAGATAAATCTCATTCAAACGACTACTAAAAAATATCAAAAGATCCCCGACCCACACAAACACCCGAACACAGAACAAACCACACCCAAACACCACTAACAACACAATAACAACACTAACCCAACCAAGGGTCCCCGAATACAAAACACAACTACCACCTCCTAAAAACCACCAGACCACCAAAAACACCGAAAAAGAATCAAACTCCAAACCTGCCCAAAAAGGAATCAAACGGATACAGAAGGGATAGAAGGAATATGCGGAATAAATGCAGATGCTAAAAAGGATATGAATATGCAAAAAATGAATAATATAATAATATACAAATAAATAATAATAATAATAATAATAAATACGGGTCACTACAGTAAGAGCCGATGCCGCTTTTGCCGATAACAATAAAAGGTCCGTCCTAATTTTCTGCGAGTTTCCCTGTATTTAGTTCCTTTATGTGTTTTGGGATATCTCCTATGACGAGATCTTTAACATTGAACTCTCGGTAACGAACTCGTTTGTTATATGATTTTGTTAAAGCTTGATGGTACTTTCCTAAGTTCATGACTGCTCTGTCTCTGGTTTCATTTATCCAATTCATGTTACACGCCAACTGGAATTCATTTTCTTCATCTATCATGGTATGATCACATAGTGGGTGATGATATTGAATGGGGATGATTGCTTCGGTACCATATGCCAACAAGAACGGTGTACATCCAGTCGATATTCGATGTATCGTTCGGTACGCCCATAACACGTATGGTAATTCTTGGACCCAATTACCTTTCTTCTCTGTCAAGGGCCCATCTTTTGAATGGCCAGACAACTTTAATAGAGCAAAGTTCAAAAGCTAGAGCTCGAATTTTGGGTCCATGTCGTTGGCAGGTATCATATTTGCTTACATATTCGATGGCTTGGGCTTTCATTTTAGGCCAAAAGACTCCTTAAGTAATAGCTCAGTTTGCTAGGGACCGTCTTGCTGCATGGGATCCGCAAGTGCCTTCATCCAAGTCACACATAAAATCTTGGGCCTCATTATTAGATAAGCATTCGAGTTAGGACTCTGTAACCAATCTTTTATAAAGGAGATTGTTGACAATGATATATCGTTTGACATTGTCTATCAGTCGTCTTCTTTCGTTGATATGCTCGGGGAGATCGCCATCAAATGTCTTTTTTGGTCTGATATATGTGAGGAAAGGTCATCTCCAATCGTCTTTGACCTCTTTGTCACCCCTAGTATTAATGGCATTTGAGCTGATGGTATTAATGCTGGGGGTGGATACTACTTCGATCTTCAAATATCGAGCTTCTGTTCTGAGGACTCTAGTAAGATAAGCGAGGGAGTCAAAATTTCTATTTCTTCCACGAGGTAAGTGTTCAATTGTAGCCTTTTAAAATTTTCTCATTCTGTCGACTACTGCTGCTGCGTATTCTATCATCTTTACGTTTTTCTGATATTTGATTGTATAATGGTTCACGATCAATAAAGAATCTTTGTAAATAGATAATTTGGGCACACCGTTATCTAGTCCATGGATTAGTGCCTTGTATTCGGTTTTGTTGTTGTTAGCTTCGAAGTTGAGCCGGATTGATTTCTCAATTTTATCATTAGAAGGTGTGATAAGAACAACTGGCCATTTTTTGGAGTGCCGAGGTTTGAAATGTGTGTCGTGTTCACCAAGAGCAACTGGCAATTGTAGGACTCGTCTAGATTTTTATCGTTTGGATAGATCTTTGCATAGTAAGTAATTTGTCATTAATCAAACTGAATGAGTTTGGAAATATTATTTTAACTTCTGCAATGTATAAACGAGAGCTAGGAGCAGTTTTTTGATCTTAGTGTACCGTGTTTCTGCTGGAGTAAGAGTCTTACTGATGAAGTGGATAGGTTTTTCCATCTTTTCGTCAAGTCGAATGAAAACTGAGCTTAGTAAGTTTTCAGTAACTGCAAGATATACTGTGAGCTCTTCTCCGTCCTTGGGTGTACTCATTACTGGTGGTTTTCCCAAGTAGCATTTTAGTTCCTGAAATTCTGCTTCACATTTTGTGGTCCATTCAATCTCTGGGTCTTTTTGAGTTTTGCCTTTCTTCGTTCCTTATTGTAGAATGTCGAATAGCCATCGACACTCATCTAAAGACTTGGAAAGAAAATGATTGATTGCCGCTATTTTGGCATCTATCTTTTGGACGTCTTTCTTTGTCTTTGAGGAAGACATGGATAATAAAGCAGAGATACGATCTGGGTTAGCCTTGATACCTCGTTTGCTAATCTAATATCCCAAGAATTTGCCTGATTGGACTCTAAATTGGCATTTATCAGGATTTAGTCTCACTTTGTATGATCGAAGAATTTCAAAGGTCGTATGCAAATATGCGAGATGTTTTTCTTTTTTGAGACTTTTATATAACAAATTATCAATGCAAACTTCCATCATTTTTCTAAGATGGTCTTTGAACATCTGAGTCATCAGTCTTTACTAAGTGGCTTCAGCGCTTTTGAGGCTGAAAGGCATGACTTTGTAGCAGTATAATCCATTTTTTGTGATGAAAATTAGTTTTTCACGATCCCCCGGCATAAGGGGTATCTGATTGTACCCCGATGCGGTGTTCATCATGGATAAGAGTTTGTGTCCCGCAGTTGAATCGAGCAGATGGTTGATGATAGGAAGGGGAAAATTATCTTTCAGAGTATGTTTATTCAAGTCTATAAAATCCACACATACTCTGATCTTGTAATTTTTCTTCGGGACTGCTAAGATGTTCGAGATCCATTTTGGGCAATTGGCTTTTTGAATAAAACTAACTTCAATAGGTTTATCGATTTATTTATTGACTTCTTCTCATAGCCTTGGTGTAATGGTTCTCTATTTTTGTTTGACTACCTCAGCCTTATCTTTTGAGCTGAGCTTGGGGCAAGCCAAATTTGGATCAATGCCTAGCATTTCATGAAATGTCCATGCAAAGATGCTACTATTGTCTTTTAGAAATTAAGCAAAAGTATTTCGCTCTATTGTGGGCTTCTTTATCGACTATGGTCAGATCGTGGCACTGGCCTAGACGTCATCTTTTGAATCTAATCGATCTGTTAACTGTATGAGTTTCTTTAAAATGGTTGAGGGAGATATGGTACAAATGCTTTTCCTCTGCGGCTCCTTCTATCTGTACAATCTCAGTAGTAATCTTATAACTTCTGTTTTTGTTACTTTCGACGTCCACAATGTACTCATGCATTCTTCCGTCCGCAAAGATATACTCCAAAAATTATTGTAAAGCGAAGCAATATTCTGTGTCATGATGTCGGGATTTATGGTGTATGTAATACGGTCTGTTTTCAATGGGTTGGAGGTATTGGGCACTGTGGAAGAATTTGTCATTCTGAAGTGTAGAATACAGGCTGGCTATTGCAACAGTTAACTTGAGAGGACATGGCTTTGGTAAGTTACCACCTCTCTGAGGTCGATCATCATTAGATTTGGTCCATTTCCTGTCTTCTCCGTAATCTGTAGTACGATTAAAGTCTTTGTCTGTGGATTGATCTCGTACTGTCAAGGTTGACTTCTGAGGCTTCTATCTTTCAGATACCATTCTTTCGATATCGATATAGCCATTTACTTTCATGATCATATCTTCCAGGGTCATAGTTTTGTTGAGAATAAGGTGCTCATTCGCTTTACGTCCACGAGCAAAACATTTGTAAAGGCTGAAATAGTAATTTTCTGATCTAGTTGATCTACCTTTCTGGAAAACTCCATGAACTTCTTAGTGAACGATTCCAGTTTATCTCCTAGTATTTTCTTAAAGCTGAACAAAGAATACATATTTTCCTCTTTGTCTCTGTTGTACGAGTAGTTCTTGACAAAAATTTCTCACAACTGTTCAAATGTGCGAGTGGATCATTCTTACAGTGAGTAAAACCATCGTAATGGTTCACCCTGGAGGTTGGTAGGAAAGAGATGGCACAAAATGTGGTTTAATGAAGAATACAAGCCTAAAACGTCATAAAATTCTTGGACGTGATCCACAGGACCAGTTCTCCTGTACTATCGGATTTTTAGGGTATGGAAACTAGTGTGAACCTCACTGTCCAATAGGTCTTGAGCAATCGGGCTTTTTTGTAGTCTGTTGTGGATGCCTTTGGTGGTTTAATTCTAAGCTTCAAATAATTCTTTGATGTACTTTTCAATATGTTCCTGAGTCACATACTGACGAGCTGTGATAGTTTAACTTGGGATACGTCCTTCTCTAAGAATGTGTTCGCCACTTCCTTTACTTAGACGTTCACATGCAAGAATGTGAACTCTTCCATGATGCGGGTCCTCTGCTTGTCTGACTTCAGCGGAAATGTCATTACCTTCTTATGGGACTCCCAATATCTATGCGGGTTCAGCCCCCAACTGATTATAATCAGATCAAGCATCGATTCCCTGGCTGTTGCCTTGAGGTCCTAGCTTGTCCCGAATGATAACTCGTAAGGTGGCTGGTAGTACGTCTTTGTTCTTCTGGGCTATAATTTGTTGTCACTGCAGAACTTTGAACGCATCTCACACACCTGCCAGCCGTTATTCCAGAATGACCCGTCTTTCTGTCTCAGAGTTTAGAGTGGTTCATAATTCTGCTAACGCGGCGCTTCCAACCAGGGTATTATGTTCTAGAAGCTGCAATCTATGAAGAGAGTATCAGCTGTATCTAAGAACCGTTGCTAACTGCTTCATTCCCATAGACGGTGCCAAATGTAAAATCCTAATTTTGTATATCAAACTTAGTCTCTCACACCAAAGATAATCAGAATGTTAATATGAAACAAGTAAATGCTAACACAAGGTTTAACGTGGAAAACCTTTTGTTTATTATCAAATTTATGTTTTATTTATTTAGCAAAGCAATATTACATGCGGAGGACATAAAGCCTGGCCACTAGTTTACTGCTTAATTGTAGCTATTCTTATTTTATCTATGAAGTAAGTTGCTCGAATCTGCCTTGTAATATTGAATGCGCGGAAATCCTTTGGATAGGCTAATAAGTACGACCGCTCTTGAGGATTTTGAATGAAAGATATTATTGATAATGGCTAGCTATTACAAAGATCTCTCTGGATAGTTTTGTGTAGAGTTTATGGATCGAATTCTATGTCCTTAATCTGTAATTCTATGGTCCTATTTATAGCTCTTATAATATAACCGCTTGACGACCATTATTATTCCTAATAATGGATATTACAATATGAATTTGATTAGTTTTTGAATTGATCTGTGCAACAGTCTGATCCTTCTATTTTATAACGGCTTCATTAATGACGGAGTGCTTGTTGAATCGAGTTGTTGATGTAGAGGTCAAGAATGATAATGTCATTAACTTCTCATGGGACTCCCAGTATCTATGCATGTTCGGCCCTGAACTGATTATGATCAGATCGAACATCAATTCCCCAACTGTTGCCTCATGGTCCTAGCTTGTCCTGAACGATAACTCGTGAGGTGGCTGGTAGCGCGCCTTTGTTTTTCTAGGCTACAATTTGTTGTCACTAGAGAACTTTAAGCGCATCTCACACATCTGCCAGCCGTTATTCCAGAACGGTCCATCTTTTTATGTCGGAGTTTAGAGTGGTTCATAATTCTGCTAACGCGGCGTTTCCTTCTGCTGAGCAAACCGGGGCATTCTGTTCTGGAAGCTATATTCTGTGAAGAAAGTATCAGCTGTATCTGAAAACTGTGGCTAACTGCTTCATTCCCACAGATGGTGCCAAATGTAAAAACCTAATTTTGTATATCAAACTTAGTCCCTCACACCAAAGAAAATCAGAACGATAATAAGAAGCACGTAATTGCTAACACAAGGTTTAGCGTAGAAAACCTTTTTTTTATATCAAATTTGTGTTTTATTTATTTAGCAAAGCAATATTACTTGTGGAGGACGTAAAACCTGGCCACTAGTTTACTGCCTAATTGTAGCTATTATTATTTTATCCATGAAGTAAGTTGCTCGAATCTTCCTTGTAATATTGAATGCGTGGAAAACCTTTGAATAGGTTAAAAACCACGACCTTTCGTGAGGATTTAGAAAGAGAGATATTATTGATGATGGCTAGCTACTACAAAGATCTCTCTGGATAGTTTTGTGTAGAGTTTATGGATCGAATTCTATGTCCTTAAGCTGTAATTCAATGCTCCTATTTATAGCTCTTATAATATAACCGCTTGACGACCATTATTATTCCTAATAATGGATATTACAATATGAATTTGATTAGTTTTTGAATTGATCTGTGCAACAGTCTGATCCTTCTATTTTATAACGGCTTCATTAATGACGGAGTGCTTGTTGAATCGAGTTGTTGATGTAGAGGTCAAGAATGATAATGTCATTAACTTTTCATGGGACTCCCAGTATCTATGCATGTTCGGCCCCGAACTGATTATGATCAGATCGAACATCAATTCCCCAGCTGTTGCCTCAAGGTCCTAGCTTGTCCTGAACGATAACTCGTGAGGTGGCTGGTAGTGCGCCTTTGTTTTTCTAGGCTACAATTTGTTGTCACTAGAGAACTTTCAACGCATCTCACACATCTGCCAGCCGTTATTCCAGAACGGTCCATCTTTTTATCTCGGAGTTTAGAGTGGTTCATAATTCTGCTAACGCGGCGTTTCCTTCTGCTGAGCCAACCGGGGCATTCTGTTCTGGAAGCTATATTCTGTGAAGAAAGTATCAGCTGTATCTGAAAACTGTGGCTAACTGCTTCATTCCCACAGATGGTGCCAAATGTAAAAACCTAATTTTGTATATCAAACTTAGTCCCTCACACCAAAGAAAATCAGAACGTTAATAAGAAGCACGTAATTGCTAACACAAGGTTTAGCGTAGAAAACCTTTTTTTTATATCAAATTTGTGTTTTATTTATTTAGCAAAGCAATATTACTTGTGGAGGACGTAAAACCTGGCCACTAGTTTACTGCCTAATTGTAGCTATTATTATTTTATCCATGAAGTAAGTTGCTCGAATCTTCCTTGTAATATTGAATGCGTGGAAAACCTTTGAATAGGTTAAAAACCACGACCTTTCGTGAGGATTTAGAAAGAGAGATATTATTGATGATGGCTAGCTACTACAAAGATCTCTCTGGATAGTTTTGTGTAGAGTTTATGGATCGAATTCTATGTCCTTAAACTGTAATTCAATGCTCCTATTTATAGCTCTTATAATATAACCGCTTGACGACCATTATTATTCCTAATAATGGATATTACAATATGAATTTGATTAGTTTTTGAATTGATCTGTGCAACAGTCTGATCCTTCTATTTTATAACGGCTTCATTAATGACGGAGTGCTTGTTGAATCGAGTTGTTGATGTAGAGGTCAAGAATGATAATGTCATTAACTTTTCATGGGACTCCCAGTATCTATGCATGTTCGGCCCCGAACTGATTATGATCAGATCGAACATCAATTCCCCAGCTGTTGCCTCAAGGTCCTAGCTTGTCCTGAACGATAACTCGTGAGGTGGCTGGTAGTGCGCCTTTGTTTTTCTAGGCTACAATTTGTTGTCACTAGAGAACTTTCAACGCATCTCACACATCTGCCAGCCGTTATTCCAGAACGGTCCATCTTTTTATCTCGGAGTTTAGAGTGGTTCATAATTCTGCTAACGCGGCGTTTCCTTCTGCTGAGCCAACCGGGGCATTATGTTCTGGAAGCTATATTCTGTGAAGAAAGTATCAGCTGTATCTGAAAACTGTGGCTAACTGCTTCATTCCCACAGACGGTGCCAAATGTAAAAACCTAATTTTGTATATCAAACTTAGTCCCTCACACCAAAGAAAATCAGAACGTTAATAAGAAGCAAGTAATTGCTAACACAAGGTTTAGCGTAGAAAACCTTTTTTTTATATCAAATTTGTGTTTTATTTATTTAGCAAAGCAATATTACATGTGGAGGACATAAAGCCTGGCCACTAGTTTACTGCCTAATTGTAGCTATTTTGATTTTATCCATGAAGTAAGTTGCTCGAATCTTCCTTGTAATATTGAATGCGTGGAAAACATTTGAATAGGTTAAAAACTACGACCTTTCTTGAGGATTTAGAAAGAGAGATTTATTGATGATGGCTAGCTATTACAAAGATCTCTCTGGATAGTTTTGTGTAGAGTTTATGGATCGAATTCTATGTCCTTAAACTGTAATTCTATGCTCCTATTTATAGCTCTTATAATATAACCGCTTGACGACCATTATTATTCCTAATAATGGATATTACAATATGAATTTGATTAGTTTTTGAATTGATCTGTGCAACAGTCCGATCCTTCTATTTTATAACGGCTTCATTAATGACGGAGTGCTTGTTGAATCGAGTTGTTGATGTAGAGGTCAAGAATGATAATGTCATTAACTTCTCATGGGACTCCCAGTATCTATGCATGTTCGGCCCCCAACTGATTATGATCAGATCGAACATCAATTCCCCAGTTGTTGCCTCAAGGTCCTAGCTTGTCCTGAACGATAACTCGTGAGGTGGCTGGTAGCGCGCCTTTGTTTTTCAAGGCTACAATTTGTTGTCACTAGAGAACTTTCAACGCATCTCACACATCTGCCAGCCGTTATTCCAGAACGGTCCATCTTTTTACCTCGGAGTTTAGAGTGGTTCATAACTCTGCTAACGCGGCGATTCCTTCTGCTGAGCCAACCGGGGCATTCTGTTCTGGAAGCTATATTCTGTGAAGAAAGTATCAGCTGTATCTGAAAACTGTGGCTAAATGCTTCATTCCCACAGACGGTGCCAAATGTAAAAACCTAATTTTGTATATCAAACTTAGTCCCTCACACCAAAGAAAATCAGAACGTTAATAAGAAGCAAGTAATTGCTAACACAAGGTTTAGCGTAGAAAACCTTTTTTTTATATCAAATTTGTGTTTTATTTATTTAGCAAAGCAATATTACTTGTGGAGGACGAAAAGCCTGGCCACTAGTTTACTGCCTAATTGTAGCTATTCTGATTTTATCCATGAAGAAAGTTGCTCGAATCTTCCTTGTAATATTGAATGCGCGGAAAACATTTGAATAGGTTAAAAACTACGACCTTTCTTGAGGATTTTGAGAGAGTGATATTATTGATGATGGCTTGCTATTACAAAGATCTCTCTGGATTGTTTTGTGTAGAGTTTATGGATCGAATTCTATGTCCTTAAACTGTAATTTTATGGTCCTATTTATAGCTCATATAATATAACCGCTTGACGACCATTATTATTCCTTATAATGGATATTACAATATGAATTTGATTAGTTTTTGAATTGATCTGTGCAACAGTTTGATCCTTCAATTTTATAACGGCTTCATTAATGACGGAGTGCTTGTTGAATCGAGTTGTTGATGTAGAGGTCAAGAATGATAATGTCATTAACTTCTCATGGGACTCCCAGTATCTATGCATGTTCGGCCCCCAACTGATTATGATCAGATCGAACATCAATTCCCCAGCTGTTGCCTCAAGGTCCTAGCTTGTCCTGAACGATAACCCGTGAGGTGGCTGGTAGCGCGCCTTTGTTTTTCTAGGCTACACTTTGTTGTCACTAGAGAACTTTCAACGCATCTCACACATCTGCCAGCCGTTATTCCAGAACGGTCCATCTTTTTATCTCGGAGTTTAGAGTGGTTCATAATTCTGCTAACGCGGCGTTTCCTTCTGCTGAGCCAACCGGGGCATTCTGTTCTGGAAGCTATATTCTGTGAAGAAAGTATCTGCTGTATCTGAAAACTGTGGCTAACTGCTTCATTCCCACAGACGGTGCCAAATGTAAAAACCTAATTTTGTATATCAAACTTAGTCCCTCACACCAAAGAAAATCAGAACGTTAATAAGAAGCATGTAATTGCTAACACAAGGTTTAGCGTAGAAAACCTTTTTTTTATATCAAATTTGTGTTTTATTTATTTAGCAAAGCAATATTACTTGTGGAGGACGTAAAGCCTGGCCACTAGTTTACTGCCTAATTGTAGCTATTCTGATTTTATCCATGAAGAAAGTTGCTCGAATCTTCCTTGTAATATTGAATGCGCGGAAAACATTTGAATAGGTTAAAAACTACGACCTTTCTTGAGGATTTAGAAAGAGTGATATTATTGATGATGGCTAGCTATTACAAAGATCTCTCTGGATTGTTTTGTGTAGAGTTTATGGATCGAATTCTATGTCCTTAAACTGTAATTTTATGGTCCTATTTATAGCTCATATAATATAACCGCTTGACGACCATTATTATTCCTAATAATGGATATTACAATATGAATTTGATTAGTTTTTGAATTGATCTGTGCAACAGTTTGATCCTTCTATTTTATAACGGCTTCATTAATGACGGAGTGCTTGTTGAATCGAGTTGTTGATGTAGAGGTCAAGAATGATAATGTCATTAACTTCTCATTGGACTCCCAGTATCTATGCATGTTCGGCCCCAAACTGATTATGATCAGATCGAACATCAATTCCCCAGCTGTTGCCTCAAGGTCCTAGCTTGTCCTGAACGATAACCCGTGAGGTGGCTGGTAGCGCGCCTTTGTTTTTCTAGGCTACAATTTGTTGACACTAGAGAACTTTAAGCGCATCTCACACATCTGCCAGCCGTTATTCCAGAACGGTCCATCTTTTTATCTCGGAGTTTAGAGTAGTTCATAATTCTGCTAACGCGGCGTTTCCTTCTGCTGAGCCAACCGGGGCATTCTGTTCTGGAAGCTATATTCTGTGAAGAAAGTATCAGCTGTATCTGAAAACTGTGGCTAACTGCTTCATTCCCACAGACGGTGCCAAATGTAAAAACCTAATTTTGTATACCAAACGTAATCCCTCACACCAAAGAAAATCAGAACGTTAATAAGAAGCAAGTAATTGCTAACACAAGGTTTAGCGTAGAAAACCTTTTTTTTATATCAAATTTGTGTTTTATTTATTTAGCAAAGCAATATTACTTGTGGAGGACGTAAAGCCTGGCCACTAGTTTACTGCCTAATTGTAGCTATTCTGATTTTATCCATGAAGAAAGTTGCTCGAATCTTCCTTGTAATATTGAATGCGCGGAAAACATTTGAATAGGTTAAAAACTACGACCTTTCTTGAGGATTTAGAAAGAGTGATATTATTGATGATGGCTAGCTATTACAAAGATCTCTCTGGATAGTTTTGTGTAGAGTTTATGGATCGAATTCTATGTCCTTAAACTGTAATTTTATGGTCCTATTTATAGCTCATATAATATAACCGCTTGACGACCATTATTATTCCTAATAATGGATATTACAATATGAATTTGATTAGTTTTTGAATTGATCTGTGCAACAGTTTGATCCTTCAATTTTATAACGGCTTCATTAATGACGGAGTGCTTGTTGAATCGAGTTGTTGATGTAGAGGTCAAGAATGATAATGTCATTAACTTCTCATGGGACTCCCAGTATCTATGCATGTTCGGCCCCCAACAGATTATGATCAGATCGAACATCAATTCCCCAGCTGTTGCCTCAAGGTCCTAGCTTGTCCTGAACGATAACCCGTGAGGTGGCTGGTAGCGCGCCTTTGTTTTTCTAGGCTACAATTTGTTGTCACTAGAGAACTTTCAACGCATCTCACACATCTGTCAGCCGTTATTCCAGAACGGTCCATCTTTTTATCTCAGAGTTTAGAGTGGTTCATAATTCTGCTAACGCGGCGTTTCCTTCTGCTGAGCCAACCGGGGCATTCTGTTCTGGAAGCTATATTCTGTGAAGAAAGTATCAGCTGTATCTGAAAACTGTGGCTAACTGCTTCATTCCCACAGACGGTGCCAAATGTAAAAACCTAATTTTGTATATCAAACTTAGTCCCTCACACCAAAGAAAATCAGAACGTTAATAAGAAGCAAGTAATTGTTAACACAAGGTTTAGCTTAGAAAACCTTTTTTTTATATCAAATTTGTGTTTTATTTATTTAGCAATGCAATATTACATGTGGAGGACATAAAGCCTGGCCACTAGTTTACTGCCTAATTGTAGCTATTCTGATTTTATCCATGAAGTAAGTTGCTCGAATCTTCCTTGTAATATTGAATGCGTGGAAAACATTTGAATAGGTTAAAAACTACGACCTTTCTTGAGGATTTAGAAAGAGAGATATTATTGATGATGGCTAGCTATTACAAAGATCTCTCTGGATTGTTTTGTGTAGAGTTTATGGATCGAATTCTATGTCCTTAAACTGTAATTCTATGGTCCTATTTATAGCTCTTATAATATAACCGCTTGACGACCATTATTATTCCTAATAATGGATATTACAATATGAATTTGATTAGTTTTTGAATTGATCTGTGCAACAGTCTGATCCTTCTATTTTATAACGGCTTCATTAATGACGGAGTGCTTGTTGAATCGAGTTGTTGATGTAGAGGTCAAGAATGATAATGTCATTAACTTCTCATGGGACTCCCAGTATCTATGCATGTTCGGCCCCCAACTGATTATGATCAGATCGAACATCAATTCCCCAGCTGTTGCCTCAAGGTCCTAGCTTGTCCTGAACGATAACCCGTGAGGTGGCTGGTAGCGCGCCTTTGTTTTTCTAGGCTACAATTTGTTGTCACTAGAGAACTTTCAGCGCATCTCACATATCTGCCAGCCGTTATTCCAGAACGGTCCATCTTTTTATCTCGGAGTTTAGAGTGGTTCATAATTCTGCTAACGCGGCGTTTCCTTCTGCTGAGCCGACCGGGGCATTCTGTTCTGGAAGCAATATTCTGTGAAGAAAGTATCAGCTGTATCTGAAAACTGTGGCTAACTGCTTCATTCCCACAGACGGTGCCAAATGTAAAAACCTAATTTTGTATATCAAACTTAGTCCCTCACACCAAAGAAAATCAGAACGTTAATAAGAAGCATGTAATTGCTAACACAAGGTTTAGCGTTGAAAACCTTTTTTTTATATCAAATTTATGTTTTATTTATTTAGCAAAGCAATATTACATGTGGAGGACATAAAGCCTGGCCACTAGTTTACTGCCTAATTGTAACTATTATGATTTTAACCATGAAGTAAGTTGCTCGAATCTTCCTTGTAATATTGAATGCGTGGTAAACATTTGAATAGGTTAAAAACTACGACCTTTCTTGAGGATTTAGAAAGAGAGATATTATTGATGATGGCTAGCTATTACAAAGATCTCTCTGGATAGTATTTTGTAGAGTTTATGGATCGAATTCCATGTCCTTAAACTGTAATTCTATGCTCCTATTTATAGCTCTTATAATATAACCGCTTGACGACCATTATTATTCCTAATAATCGATATTACAATATGAATTTGATTAGTTTTTGAATTGATCTGTGCAACAGTCTGATCCTTCTATTTTATAACGGCTTCATTAATGACGGAGTGCTTGTTGAATCGAGTTTTTGATGTAGAGGTCAAGAATGATAATGTCATTAACTTCTCATGGGACTCCCAGTATCTATGCATGTTCGGCCCCCAACTGATTATGATCAGATCGAACATCAATTCCCCAGCTGTTGCCTCAAGGTCCTAGCTTGTCCTGAACGATAACTCGTGAGGTGGCTGGTAGCGCGCCTTTGTTTTTCTAGGCTACAATTTGTTGTCACTAGAGAACTTTCAACGCATCTCACACATCTGCCAGCTGTTATTCCAGAACGGTCCATCTTTTTATCTCGGAGTTTAGAGTGGCTCATAATTCTGCTAACGCGGCGTTTTCTTCTGCTGAGCCAACCGGGGCATTCTGTTCCAGAAGCTATATTCTGTGAAGAAATTATCAGCTGTATCTGAAAACTGTGGCTAACTTCTTCATTCCCACAGACGGTGCCAAATGTAAAAACCTAATTTTGTATATCAAACTTAGTCCCTCACACTAAAGAAAATCAGAACGTTAATAAGAAGCAAGTAATTGTTAACACAAGGTTTAGCGTAGAAAACCTTTTTTTTATATCTAATTTGTGCTTTATTTATTTAGCAAAGCAATATTACATGTGGAGGACATAAAGCCTGTCCACTAGTTTACTGCCTAATTGTAGCTATTCTGATTTTATCCATGAAGTAAGTTGCTCGAATCTTCCTTGTAATATTGAATGCGTGGAAAACATTTGAATAGGTTAAAAACTACGACCTTTCTTGAGGATTTAGAAAGAGTGATATTATTGATGATGGCTAGCTATTACAAAGATCTCTCTGGATAGTTTTGTGGTGTGTTTCTGGATCGAATTCTATGTCCTTAAACAGTAATTCTATGGTCCTATTTATAGCTCTTATAATATAACCGCTTGACGACCATTATTATTCCTAATAATGGATATTACAATATGAATTTGATTAGTTTTTGAATTGATCTGTGCAACAGTCTGATCCTTCTACTTTATAACGGCTTCATTAATGACGGAGTGCTTGTTGAATCGTGTTGTTGATGTAGAGGTCAAGAATGATAATGTCATTAACTTCTCATGGGACTCCCAGTATCTATGCATGTTCGGCCCCCAACTGATTATGATCAGATCGAACATCAATTCCCCCGCTGTTGCCTCAATGTCCTAGCTTGTCCTGAACGATAACCCGTGAGGTGGCTGGTAGCGCGCCTTTGTTTTTCTAGGCTACAATTTGTTGTCACTAGAGAACTTTCAACGCATCTCACACATCTGCCAGCCGTTATTCCAGAACGGTCCATCTTTTTATATCGAAGTTTAGAGTGGTTCATAATTCTGCTAACGCGGCGTTTCCTTCTGCTGAGCCAACCGGGGCATTCTGTTCTGGAAGCTATATTCTGTGAAGAAAGTATCAGCTGTATCTGAAAACTGTGGCTAACTGCTTCATTCCCACAGACGGTGCCAAATGTAAAAACCTAATTTTGTATATCAAACTTAGTCCCTCACACCAAAGAAAATCAGAACGTTAATAAGAAGCAAGTAATTGTTAACACAAGGTTTAGCTTAGAAAACCTTTTTTTTATATCAAATTTGTGTTTTATTTATTTAGCAATGCAATATTACATGTGGAGGACATAAAGCCTGGCCACTAGTTTACTGCCTAATTGTAGCTATTCTGATTTTATCCATGAAGTAAGTTGCTCGAATCTTCCTTGTAATATTGAATGCGTGGAAAACATTTGAATAGGTTAAAAACTACGACCTTTCTTGAGGATTTAGAAAGAGAGATATTATTGATGATGGCTAGCTATTACAAAGATCTCTCTGGATAGTTTTGTGTAGAGTTTATGGATCGAATTCTATGTCCTTAAACAGTAATTCTATGGTCCTATTTATAGCTCTTATAATATAACCGCTTGACGACCATTATTATTCCTAATAATGGATATTACAATATGAATTTGATTAGTTTATGAATTGATCTGTGCAACAGTCTGATCCTTCTATTTTATAACGGCTTCATTAATGACGGAGTGCTTGTTGAATCGAGTTGTTGATGTAGAGGTCAAGAATGATAATGTCATTAACTTCTCATGGGACTCCCAGTATCTATGCATGTTCGGCCCCCAACTGATTATGATCAGATCGAACATCAATTCCCCAGCTGTTGCCTCAAGGTCCTAGCTTGTCCTGAACGATAACCCGTGAGGTGGCTGGTAGCGCGCCTTTGTTTTTCTAGGCTACAATTTGTTGTCACTAGAGAACTTTCAACGCATCTCACACATCTGCCAGCCGTTATTCCAGAACGGTCCATCTTTTTATCTCGGAGTTTAGAGTGGTTCATAATTCTGCTAACGCGGCGTTTCCTTCTGCTGAGCCAACCGGGGCATTCTGTTCTGGAAGCTATATTCTGTGAAGAAAGTATCAGCTGTATCTGAAAACTGTGGCTAACTGCTTCATTCCCACAGACGGTGCCAAATGTAAAAACCTAATTTTGTATATCAAACTTAGTCCCTCACACCAAAGAAAATCAGAACGTTAATAAGAAGCAAGTAATTGCTAACACAAGGTTTAGCGTAGAAAACCTTTTTTTTATATCAAATTTGTGTTTTATTTATTTAGCAAAGCAATATTACTTGTGGAGGACGTAAAACCTGGCCACTAGCTTACTGCCTAATTGTAGCTATTATTATTTTATCCATGAAGTAAGTTGCTCGAATCTTCCTTGTAATATTGAATGCGTGGAAAACCTTTGAATAGGTTAAAAACCACGACCTCTCTTGAGGATTTAGAAAGAGAGATATTATTGATGATGACTAGCAATTACAAAGATCTCTCTGGATAGTTTTGTGCTGAGTTTTTTGATTGAATTCTATGTTCTTAAACTGTAATTCTATGGTCCTATTTATAGGTCTTATAATATGACCGTTTGACGACCATTATTATTCTTAATTATGGATGTTACAATATGAATTTGATTAGCCTTTGAATTGATCTACGTGACGGTCTGATCCTTCTGTTTTGTAGTGGCTTCATTAATGACGGAGTACTTGTTGAATCGAGTTGTTGATGTAGAGGTCAAGAATGATAAGTTAACTTTTCTTTGCAGTGGTTCCATAGTATACAGCGTAATCCTATGTTGATGAGGTTGAGAAATGTATGATGGTCGTGGATGAGGCTTGAGTTTAAGATCCGAAATAGGCTACTGCAGTGACGACCTCTATTTATGTGGCACCCACATTTCTTTTGGTTGACAACCACATTTTTAGCAAGTCGATGTTTCTTTCCATCTTTCCTGTGACACATCCTTGGCTCAAGATCTGTATTACCAGAGACGCCTACTTGAAAATGACCTCATCCATTGTAATGGGATGAGCAAGTTAATATGTACTAGATAAATTGCATGTGAAATTTATAAATAAAAAATTGGGTTTCTAACTCCAATGATTGTGGCAGAGTGAATGCTGCTTGAACCCAAGCTTTAAGATCCCAAACCTGAAATATGGAAACTAGATAAATTTTCTCTCAAATTAAAAGGAGTCTACAAATAAAAATAAAATTTGAAACTTTGTAATAAACATTCTAGAAAATTTCTCAAGTTCAAAGACACCTTGACAAGTATACCTCGACACCAATGTAGTTAAACAAAAGAATCACTAAATGGCATTGGCTGGTAAGAAAAAGGTTAGGATCTACAACTAAAAAGAGTTTCCCGCCAGTTTGAATTGGGTCCATTGGTAATGCATGCAGTCATTTAAATACAAACAAATTATACTGAGAATCTTTCGATACTTTTACAAATAAGCAAACCCTTAGATTAATATAATTGAAATCTATATGGATATTAGTCATGTTACTCATTTTGGTTCACCAGATTAGAAATTTTTGTAATCTAACGAAAAAAATAGTAATAAATTTTGTTATCAAACTAAAAAAACATATGGTGGTGGAATTACTCGATTTGTTATCATAGAAATATAATTGATGCATTAAGAAGGGAAAAAAAGTAAGAAACTAGTCATATTGCTTTCTAATTTTTTTTCTCCACTTTCCATTTGTGTATTTTTCTTTTCTTTTTAATACACTCAAGAGAAAAATTAAAAAATCTTGTCTCCCAGATAAGAAAACTACCAAAGATTTAAAATCCCTTATTTTTCTTGATTCTTTTCACTAGATCTCCAGGAAATGACTCTCAGCAGCTGTTAAAACCCATACTGTATAAAATCCAATAAAAACATTTTGATGAATAAAAGTCTAGAATTTTAAATTGGACAAAATCTATTAAACAAAATTCAATTTCATCTTAACCTCACAAGCCAAATCACATAAATATCTCACAAGACTGAAACTTGATCAATTAAAATTTAGCTCATTGGTAGTTCTAGTTATACCAAAACCTTTAGTATGATGAGGCAAGTTGGTGGCATCGGGATGAGAAACACAACGTTTGCTGTGGTTGATGTTGTTGCTGATCATTAACATGTGTTTCCACACACATTCTTGAACGGTATTATCCTCGATTAATGTGGTGCTTACAGTACTTTTGGTCGATAACCGTGTCTTTAATTGCACACCATTTCTTCCCATCTGTCCTATGACACCTCTCTGATTCAGGATCTGCACTACCAAAGAATTCTAAATGCCCACTACGAACATACAAAAAGGGAAAATATTAAAATGAAAACAACAAAAGAAAATTGAAATAAACCCAAATTCTAATTCAAAACCAACATGGTTGTAGGCTTACATCTTTAATAACCCTATGTTTATAAAGATTTGATCTTTAATGCAGATAATATGACTTAGCATTAGAAAATCAAATGATTTTATACACATCTATATCATGAAACATAAGCAATTTTGTAAAAGGACACACAATACTAACTTACATGAACTAGATCTTAAAAATCAAGGATAACCACAAAGTGGAAAAAAAAAAGATTTTGTAATGGGGATAAGCAGATTAGTAGGTATAAGCAGATTTGCATAAAATATTTTAGATCTAATACCTGAAATATAGAAACTACATTAATTTCCCCCAAATTAACCCAATTCAGAGATTAAAAGGTGCCTAACAATGATTGAAATTTATAAACATTTGATGTTTGAAGCCAATTGATTGTGCGATTGAGCATTATAAAATCACATGATTTTATACACCTGCTTATCATAAAACATAAGCTATTAAAAAAGGACACGCCGCACAACACAAACTTACATGAACTTGATCTTAAAGATCCAGGATAACCAGGACGAAGTTACGGTTCTTGTAATGAAGAGAAGAAGATTAGTAGGTATTAGAAGATTTGCATTGAGGTATTTGTAGATCAAGGATTGAGTTCTAATTCCTACCACTGAGATGGAATAATGTTGCTTTAGACCCTTTAAATTAACCTTCCATTCAAGCTTTTATTAAAGCCTTCAAATCCCAAACTTGAAGATTAGAAACTGTAGAAGTTTTCTATCAAATTAAAATAAGTCTAAAAATGAAACTCAAGAAATTTTCACAAGTTTCGAAGAACAACTTTGACAAATATACCTGGAACCAACATAATTAAACAAATGGGTCACCAAATGGCATTGGTAGGTAAGCAATAGTTAAAAAATGAGAACTAAAAAGATTCCAATTGGGTACATCTGTCACGTATGCAATCATGCAAATACAAACAAATAATTCATAAAATTGCCCAAGACTATTATAAATACGATAAGAACAAGAAAAAATACGTTAGAAATGGCAATGGTAGGTAAGCAACACGTTGCGAACAAGAACTAAAAATATTCTAATTATGTACATATGTCAGGCATGCAATCATGCAAATGCAAATAAATGATTCTTTTAATTTTCCAAGACTGTTACAAATGAGCAAGCCCTTAAATATATATGATCTAATTTTAATGCGATAATAATTCATTTCCTCCCCCAAAAGAGGAAAGCAATGATCTAATGATTGACATTATTATGTCTATTTTAGGTCATCAATACTTGTGTTTTTGTCATTCCTGAGCCCCTTAAGTCTTGATATTCTATATTTTCACACTTTTTAAGATTTATAACTGCATGAGTGCATTTGAGCTGAAATAGTCACAATTACCATAGTCAAGCATTGTATGAGATAGTCAACATAAATGATACCAAACTGAAGTTGAAAACACTCAAGCAAATCACCTCCAGTCAGGGATAACTCAAGTGAATCTAGGCACAGTTCAAGACTTTATTGGACCCGATAAGATGATATCTTTGAGTCGAGATCACATGGACCTGGTCAACCCACGATCATAAGTTTGTTACCATCATAAGCAAAGATCTTTTGGGGGGCACCTCCTAGACGCACCTGAACCGGCAAATGAATACCAAATTCAATAAACAGATAGAGTTGGTTTACATTTTATTATACGTTTTAGTTATCTTAGCATGAGGACTGGATCTCTATAAATAGCTTTCCATGTTGAGATCTACTGCAATCACTGTGACTAATTACATAAAGATGGATATATTTATACTGACCTCTTCTTCTGCTTTAGCAAATCTTCTTGGGCTTGAGTGAAGTCTTCTTTTGGATTGGCTACAAACCTAATTGTAATGGCTATTAAAATGCAA
The DNA here is from genome assembly GCA_014058105.1 of Kingdonia uniflora. Lineage (NCBI taxonomy): Eukaryota > Viridiplantae > Streptophyta > Magnoliopsida > Ranunculales > Circaeasteraceae > Kingdonia > Kingdonia uniflora. Next base: position 7,762,669 of record JACGCM010000704.1, on the reverse strand, counting down.
TTTCAAGTGTCAAAAGAATTGAATACAACATAATTTACGTGGAAACTCAGTTGAATACCGAGAAAAACCATGAGCTTGATGAGGATTTGATGAAGGATTCACTATGTTGCTAGTCTATTATACTTGACAGAGATAATGGTAAAGATAGATATGTTATACAATGGAACCACTTTGATTGCCTGTATTATTTGTAGTTGGATACGGGAAGTTACATAATTATAACGTTTTTCTAGAATCTTGGAAGGTGGGCAAACTTTACGGGGAACGAGCAATGGCTATATTTGACAGGAGTAGCATGTCTACTGAGTTTTCCTGCTAGATTGATGAGCTTCAATAATGCGATTTTCATCGATTCTCCTTGATTTGTTCAAGTCTTCTTGATGGATCTTGTGTTTCTCAATATCTGAGCAACAATCTAAGGTTATTTGCCAATGGGGCTTCATGTCAAAGGCTGCAGGAGAAGAAAACTAGTCAAATGCGAACACAGCTGAAAACCAAACTCAAAATCGAACCCAGATCAACAACGGAGAGATGAACAAACATAGCAAGGAGAAAACAAATCAAGATGCGGAGGTGATAAAAACCAGTTATGGTCTGGTTGTGAGAGTTTATCTGGACTCTCAATGTACAATTCCTGTACCTATGACTTCAGAAACTCTGACTTTTGCTTTAATGTTGAAAGGTAGAGTCACAGATGGGAAAGAGAAGGTGGACTCGCTGGTGGCGGGCAAAAGGGGAGATACACCAATACTGTCAATTCCATCAACAGATGTTGTTGAAGGCATTTCTCAATACCAATTCAGTCTAATTGGAAGACTAGACCTTTAGAAGGTAAAATTTACAGAAGTTCAGGAGTATGCGAGGCAAAATTGGAGAACAAAAGGTCAGTGTAAATTAATTCCTATTGGAAAAGGCTTCTTCATCATTAAGCTTGAGAATGTGGAGGATACAATTAACATTTGGAGTAAGGGACCATGGATAATTAAGAAGCTTCTAATGAGGTTAAGGCCATGAAATCCATTATTCTCAATAGACAGATATAATAAGAGCAAGTGTCTCACTACCTTAGAATCCAATGTGCCACCTAGGATTTTTGTTCTCCAACAGTGCCTCACTGACTTGGATTTGAGTCCCCAGTCAACCTTGTTTTTGGGGACTCAAATCCGCACTGTTGGAGAACAAAAATCCTAGGTGGCACCTTGGATTTTAAGGTAGTGAGGCACTTCGCGATTGGGCGCCCAATTGTTTTTTTAAACAAAAATTCAAATCAGGCGCCTAAGACTTGGGCGCCCAATTTTTATTATTTATTATTTTTTAAATTTCAAATCGGGCGCCCAAGTATTGGGAGCCCAATTTAGACTGATAAAAGTTTCTTTTTCTTTTAAAAAAAAATAAAACAGCCGCCCAATACTTGGGCGCCTATTAAAAAATCTAAGTCAGGTACTGTTGGAGGAAATAGAGCCTCACTGACTTAGATTTGGTTTTTTTTCAACCAAGTCAGTGAATTACTTTAGGAGATGCTCTAACTCCAATGCTCTAATTCAAGCTTGTGTACAAGTTAATATTGATCTTTCACAAACAATCCCAGACCACGTTCTTATTGAAGTTTTACTCCACAGAATCCTCAAACTGTAATCACTATAACTACATTGGGCATGTGTTAGCAGAATGTAAGATTATTCAAAAGGCATGCAGGTTTGTGGAGCAGAATTGGGGAGAAAAATAGATTAGAAAACCTTCTAAGGAGCGGATGAAGGATGACAAAGGGAACCAAGTTGTAGCAATACATGAAGGCCAAAGCAAAAACAATACAAATAATATGAGCGAAGGTGGGGATCTACTACCAAATAAGCACACATATTTCGGATAAGTGTCACCAGCAGATAGTGAATCTCCCATTATTTACTCTCCAGGCATTCCAAAGCCCTCTAACCAGGTACTACAGATTGAAAGGATACCTGAGACTGGATGGTCTGTACCCAAGAATAATCGTAGAGCTAGTGTAGAGAAGAATATAACCAATGATAAGATAGAAAAAACAAACAAATTTCATGCACTAGAAGAAGATTAAGGTAACTCTGGTAACACCAGTCATACAGAACATCATTCAAGTAAAAAGGGGGGATGAGTTAAGAAGTGGAGAAGCAAATGACAAAAGACAAAGGGAAACTGAAGTATCTAGTACCTTAAAGCCTCATGATGACTATGAAGTTGAAGCAAACACAGAACAAAGTCAAGAATCATAAGCAATAGAAGAGGTTAGAAGTCTATTAAATCCAAATAGCTGGGCAGACCAAGTTGAGCAAGAGGAAGGGTAGCCAGGGCCAAATCAGATATGTATAGGGGGCAAAGTTTCCACTATGGACCCCAAAGTAACAATAACTAGCCGTAAAGACCAACGAGAGTACTATACTGAAATGCAAGGGGTCTCGGTAACAATAGGACTCTTAAAAATTTGAAGAAAAAAGTAGTAGAGCTCAGCCTGCTATTATGGGATTGGGGGAACCTAAGAAATATTGCAACAAGTTTAGACTAGTTGGATATAGCTCTAAAATGATCACTAATGAGGAGAATCATAACAAAGGAAACATTTGGGTGTTGTGGGGGGAAGAGGTTACATGACCAACTATCATCTCTAATACCAAACAACAAATTATTGTCATATTTGTAGGGTGTCTCCCATTAAAGAGGCTACATAGCCAACTTTCAGCTGAAGGTGATATCACAAAACAATAATTTCCCATGGATTTGTTTTGGAGATATAATACAGTCTTAAGAACCTCTAAAAGGAAAGGTGGAAGGCCACCTTTGGCTAGAGCAATGCTTGACTTTGCAAATTTTATTGATGATGCAGCACTGACTGAAAGTGTATCAACTGGTCTTACATATACTTGGTGCAATGACCAAAATAACAATGACAAAATCTTAAGTATATTAGACAGGTGTCTTCACAATTCACAGTGGATATCTAAGTACAAATGGTGGAGTATGAAGGTGCTTGCTAGATCAAAGTCAGATCACTCTTTCTTTTTTGGTGAGTGGAAGGAAATCTCAAAACCACAAAATGTCTGTTTCAGATTTAAGAAGTCATGGAATGAGTATGTAGATTTCAGAAGCACAGTTGAGAATAGTTGGAACAAGCCTGTAAGTACAGAACCTTTATTTGCAGTGATGTTAAAGCTCAGGAGACTTAAGGCAGACATTAAGCTATGGAGAAGGATAACCAATGTTACAGACGAGTAAAAAGAAGGAAATTGAAAAAGATATGTTACAGTACCAGATCCAGCTAGAGCAAGATCATACTATTGACCAGATACAAAATACTATATTGTACAAGGAACAACAACTGAAGGAGATAGAGCATATAGAATAAATGTAATGGAGGCAGAGTCAGATGGCTTCAATAAGGAGATAGAAATATAGATTACTTCCATTATGTAATTACTAGAAGATTTACAAAATCTGTCATCACTGAACTGAAGAAGCTGGACGGTGAAGTTATGACTGGCCAATAGGAAACCAAAGAACACATAGTAGAGTACTATAAGTAGAAGTTCTTAGAGCATGGGGTGAGAATGAGGCCATCTCTCTTTGCACACATGTCAGATAAAGTCATAGATGATGAAAATGCCATATTGTCTACTAGTCCAACTAAGGAAATACAAATATCAGTTCTTGCCCAGAGTGGGGAGAGCTCCCTAGGACTAGATGGTTTATCTGGTGATTTTTTCAGAACCTATTAGGATATCATTTTAGGAGATATATACAAAGGTATTACATCTTTCTTTACTGATATGGCATTACCAGTTGGTTTTAATTATAACTTAATAGTCTTGGCCCCAAAGAATAAGAAGCCAACCACCATACAACATTACAGACCTATATGCCTGAGTAATTTTGTGTTTAAGATCATAACTTAAATAATGGCAACAAGACTTTCTTCAGCGGCAGAAATGGCAGTCTCTAAAAATCAAAGTGCATTTATTATGAGTAGATTATTCCTAATAATATATGTATGGCCTCTAAACTAATAAATGAAATGTCTACCAAGAGAAAAGGAGGCAATGTGGGCATTAAACTGAACACCACCCAAGCATATGATACTCTGAGTTAGGAATTCCTATTTCACATCTTATCTGCATTTGGGTTAAATGATACATTCTACTTGTAGATGAAGAAAGTTATTAGCTCTAGTATGATATCAGTATCAGTGAATGGTTGCCCAACTGGATATTTTGAAGCTAGGAGGGGACTTAAGCAGGGAGATCCACTATCATCTCTACTCTTTGCAATTGTAGAGGACAATCTTAGTATTAATCTGAAGCACCTATGTGATATTAGGAAGATCCTGCCAATGGTGTCTATGAAGGAGATAGCTAGCCCAACTCACTTGTTATTTACTGATGATCTTTTTTGTTTGTGAATTAAAATACAACATGTCTTAAGAATCTTAAAGATATCTTACTGCAATATCAAGAAGCATCTGGGCAGGTGGTGAGCCAAGAAAAAGAAAGATATTTATTAGTAGCATTACTTACAATAGAAGAAGAGTGGTACAGGATATATTTGGATTTAAAGAAGGTATTATACCACTAATGACACGGCCCTAGCCGGGACCGACTCTACAGTTCCCGGAGTGCAGCGGAATAAGGGACCGTGCGGCGTACACGGACGCGAGGTCGGCGTGTACCAGCCATCTTCACTGGCGCGGCGCGCCAGTGGCATACAACCCACGGATGCTAGAGCGACATCCGGATTATCCTGGATACTCGTGAGGGGTCATCGAATATGTATTCGGTATAGGCAACAACGCTGAAGGTTCCCTCAATAATCCCTATAGCGTAATCTCTCACGACGCGCGCGAGATACGGAAGCACACCTGTCCTGTAGCGGATCAGGGTAGCTCAATATGCCGGTTTCCACCTTAGGGACTCATATCTCAAGGGGCGACGAGCCTGGACTAATTATACTGTCCATCTGAAAGGGGCGGTGCATCTCGGATAGCCCGCGGGGCATAGCGGCGCCATATGAAGCCCTCTAATGAAAACCGGCCCGCATTGCGAGGCAATGTCCCCTAGCCTACCCTAGGCCTAGGAGAACTCATAACTATCCCTTGTAGATAGTCCATGAGCCGGGGTCCTTGATGACCAAGCATTAAAGCTCTTTTAGTCATGGGGAGGATCGGACCAAGGTTCCTCCTTAATATAGCTACTAAGTAAATAGTCAACTTCCAAAAGGAAACGTTAAAACATGAGACGAAGCGTACTGGACCTTTTCGCCCCCTTAACTGAATCCGATTGCGACGAAACTTGGCGAGGAGCTATATTAGGATATAGAGAACAAATACATTCGGACAGAACTCAAAACGCTCGGGTAAATTTGGCCGGCGTTCGGTAGGTCGTCACACCCTCCCGCACTTAAAATAATCTCGACGTCCTCGTCGAGGACCATCGCCAACACGGCTCTGCAAGGATTCAATCTTCTGCATCTTCAAGAAACCAACAACTCTCCCGCACTTAGTTCAGAGTACTATATCTTCTTCTGTACTAGCGGATACTGAGCCCAACTGCTAGTCTCGATGCTGACAACTGTGTCTTCAGAACTGAACCTTAACTTCGCCCATTCCAACTGAAGTGCGTAGTGACCGAACCTTCATTCGACTGGAGTCTTCCTTTTCCTCTGGGTATTGTCTCTTGGTCTCGAACCTTCTGAAAAAATGTATGGGCGGTGCACTCTAGCATCGCGCCCTCTGAAATGCGCTGCATCCTGCTGCAAAACGCCTTCTCCCCTGACACTGTATGGAATGTCGCTCTTCTCGACAAACCAAGGGCGTCTCCTCCAGACAGCCCGACGAGGATATCTCCAATCCCGTCCCAAAAGTGCGCTCACTTCCTAGTCGCACAATGCCTTCGCTGCTCGAGAGTTCAAACTTCTGTGAATCTCGGCTTCAAACTTCACTCTTCATCTGCGAGTGGTAAGGAGCAAGTCTTCTAAAACAAAGGGGTAACTCACCCCAACTGCACGGAACATCTGCCGCACACTGAATCTGCTTGACTGCCCTTCAATCAACTCTGCGAAGGTCTTCCAACCATGTCCGCCCTTCTTACGGACCATCGGGGATACAACATCAAGATGCGGCACTCTAGCCTTACCAGTATAGAACTGAACTGGTACTCATTGTTCACTTGGGCGAGGGAGGGTAGCTCCTAGAAGGTAGCATACTCTCAACGAGGCGCGGGTACTCTGTTCCCTACCGCCAACAAAACCATCGAGGCAGCCTATCTAGGCGCGGGTACTCTGTTCCCTACCGCCAGCTAACCATCGAGGTCCGCCATAAAGGCGTCCTGTGTGAACTTCTAAAACCCATGAGACATCTATCTGTGCAGCCGCGTTTCTGCTCTACCACTTCGTAGTAGGCCATCATCTAATCCATATAACGCTAGATGGCATCTGCACCTAACTTGGCTGCAGGAAGGGTGATCGCCACTCCGGCATCCCCAAAGGTCTCTCCACTTCGGAGGACTCTAATCTGCCTCACTCTCTAAGGAGGACTTCCCAATGCCTCTTCTCTGACGAGGACTTCTCAATGCCTCTTCTCTGACGAGGACTTAATATTGGCATCTGTACTTGCCAAACTCTGGTGGTAATGACCCATGCTGGAACCTGCGTACATCTGCGTCACAACTTACAGCTCTTCCCACACTCGATAAGCTCGACGTCCGCGTCGAGAACAAAGCTGTGACATATAACTGACGGACTACTGAAGCGTTTCTCCATCTCTACATCCCTACTCCAACCTGAGTACTTGGGGAACTTGGGAACAAGATACTGTCACTGCACCTGTCGCCCTGAGCTCGTTGGCTTGCCATGTCCAACTGCTATCAAACTCGCGGAGACCAACCTTCATACTGTCGCAATCATCTTTGAACTGAAGCGTAGCCATTCTCTGTCTCTTGAACTAGCTTCAATAAACGCAGCCAACTCAAACCGGTCACGGAGATGTGGTCTTCTAAAGACACTCCATCGATATAAACAAAGAACGAGGCGCGGGAACTCTATCCCTACCGTCAACCACCAAGTGATAAGGAATTGGGAAACTAACATCCAATTCCGCTCAGGATCTTTCATCCTAGAGCAATCTTCCATCTGAGATCATGTCTGAGGTTACCCGCACAACTGACTGAAGCTCAACTCTGTTCTGCGACAACCACGTAACTTACTAACCTTCGGAAACGTGAGTCTTCCATCTGTGAGCTCAAAATGACCCAGAACCATCATGTGGAACAACATGGATCAGCTCGGCTAGAGCACTCGAACGCCGACAAACCTGAAACTCACCTCGGAGCCAGAAAACAAACATCACTCGGCAACTTGCCTTCTTGGAGTGATCAAAGCAAGGTCCCAAGTATCTGGGGACCAACTGCGGACAAGCGACAACCCATCTGGGAGGTCGCAGTTCATGTCGCGTCATAACGAGTCACTCTGCCCTCAACGTCTACCTGACGATATCACTGTGTGCAAACTCGGGACCCAAACCATGTCTTCATCTCTTACTTCATGCCGCTTCATCTTCGGCTCATGACATTCACCTCTGGAATGTCTCAATGTCCAACTCAGGACAATCACAACGAGTATCTCTCAGGATTCTTCAATCTTTAGTAGACACTAAGGAATTCCAACCAAACCAAGCATCGCGGCTTCCACACGAAAGTACTCGGTAACTGACGCTGACCACATCGATCTCTGCTGAGGGGCACCGTCCCTGATCACACCTGTTACTAAACTTCGCAGCGCGGATACGGACCGAATGCAATAACAACCTGCTAGATCGCTCTATTACTATTCTTCATAGAGCATCTGCGACACTGATCAGCCTTCTAGAGACAACCAACGATATAGATCATCGCGTCCAACTCAAATCTCAATCCTCCTCTTAGCGTCACTGTCCAAAGCACATTTAACTTGAACAATCTCACGCTCGGATATGGAGCCTTTCTCTTGCGTCCAATATCGACTGACATGTAGGCAACACACTCTACAAGCGTTCACAACGGTGCTTGGAACATCTCTAGGGAGCAACTACGGCTCTGGAGAGAACAACAGCCAAATGGGTAACCCATACTACCAACTCGGGAATCATTACTCCGTTTACTCCGACGGACGTAGGCACAACCCATCTACGCTCTGACAAGCAAACTCCCAGCAAGCCTTGCTCGGATAAGCCTAGACCCAACTCTGTCTAGCTCCGGCAGACGTAGGCACAATCCATCTACGCTCTACCAACTCAAGAGCTAAGCTTCAACAAGCTATTCTCGCTCTGATACCAACTGACACGGCCCTAGCCGGGGCCGACTCTACAGTTCCCGGAGTGCAGCGGAATAAGGGACCGTGCGGCGTACACGGACGCGAGGTCGGCGTGTACCAGCCATCTTCACTGGCGCGGCGCGCCAGTGGCATACAACCCACGGATGCTAGAGCGACATCCGGATTATCCTGGATACTCGTGAGGGGTCATCGAATATGTATTCGGTATAGGCAACAACGCTGAAGGTTCCCTCAATAATCCCTATAGCGTAATCTCTCACGACGCGCGCGAGATACGGAAGCACACCTGTCCTGTAGCGGATCAGGGTAGCTCAATATGCCGGTTTCCACCTTAGGGACTCATATCTCAAGGGGCGACGAGCCTGGACTAATTATACTGTCCATCTGAAAGGGGCGGTGCATCTCGGATAGCCCGCGGGGCATAGCGGCGCCATATGAAGCCCTCTAATGAAAACCGGCCCGCATTGCGAGGCAATGTCCCCTAGCCTACCCTAGGCCTAGGAGAACTCATAACTATCCCTTGTAGATAGTCCATGAGCCGGGGTCCTTGATGACCAAGCATTAAAGCTCTTTTAGTCATGGGGAGGATCGGACCAAGGTTCCTCCTTAATATAGCTACTAAGTAAATAGTCAACTTCCAAAAGGAAACGTTAAAACATGAGACGAAGCGTACTGGACCTTTTCGCCCCCTTAACTGAATCCGATTGCGACGAAACTTGGCGAGGAGCTATATTAGGATATAGAGAACAAATACATTCGGACAGAACTCAAAACGCTCGGGTAAATTTGGCCGGCGTTCGGTAGGTCGTCACAACTAACATAACTTGGAATACCCCTCATATAAGGAAGAGTTACAAAGAATGTGATTGGACCTCTGGTAGAAAAAATATTAGAACTAGGGCGAATACTTGGGCAAGTAGACCATTATCATTTCAAGGAAGAGTGGTCCTTGCAAGGTCTATCCTCAACAACATGGCCATATATAACATGACAGTCTAGAAATGGCCACAAAGCCTTGTTAAAGATGAAGATGTTATCATTAGAAATTTCATATGGACAGGTGACCCCACCAAAAGAAAAGGAATTACTCTGAAGTGGGATAAGGTTTGTAAGCCAATCCAAAAAGGGGGGCTAGGTGTGAAAAGCCTCAAGGAAGTCAACAATGCAATGTTATGCAAGCTATACTGGACATTTACAGAAGGGAAAGAAGACTGGTCAAAGTTCATGAATGCAAAATTTAAAAACAAGAATGGGGATACTATAATGTACTACAAAATATCTACATTATGGGCAGGGATCAAGACTGTAGAAGATAATGCAAGACCTCACATTGGTTGGCTAATGGGGGGGGTACAAAAAATGATTCCCAGAGAGATACATGGGCCACTTATGTCCCTCTGAAGGAGTATATAGAGTTACCAAGTCACATGTGGAATAAGTGTACGGCAAAACTAAGTGACCTCATTGACAATAATAAGTGGAGGGTACCAAATGATATCAGATTGTTGATGCTGGCTTTAGGCATCAATATCAACAATATAGAATGCAACCCTAGTATGGAAGATAAACAGATTTGCCAGGAAGAGATGCATGGGGAATTTGCAGTCAAGTCTGCATATGATACATTAAGGAAAAAAGAGAATACAACTTGGTTGTGGAAGTATGTATGGAGCAGCAGTTTACATCCTAGGATGAGTGGATTTACATGGAGAATGTTGAACAAGATACTCCCCCTAGATTCAATGGTCACCAAAAAAGGAGTGCAAATATGTTGTAGGTGCTCTATGTGAGCTAAGGCAACTGAAGATGAAAATCACCTCTTTCAACACTGCCCTATAACATCTACTGTATGGCAGTGGGCCACTAATTTGTTTTAGAAACACTGCCCTATAAGATCTAGGTGGTGTCAGACTCTATACCAGCAATCTAAGCCTTTAAAATGAATAAGATACCATGGCTATATTTCAAACTTTATGGAGCAATCCCAAAGCACATATTAATGAAATTAGGTTTAGCTTCATCTGGATGGAGTCCAACTTCATAGTAGATGAATTAGCAAGAAGAGGTTTAAGAAAAAATCATCCTTTTGAGGAATGGCATACAGGAAGTGTTGAGAATTCACAATTATTATGATCAATAATAGGATATGGAAAATAGATTATACTAATCTCTTTTCCTGCTCTCTGAAAATCATCTGTTCTTGAGTGAAGTCTTCCCTTGGATTGGCTGTAGACCTCAATGGGATAGTTTTCTGTGTTGTAGCCTCCAAGAGGGACTTCCTCTCTATTTAGCCTGATAGGGTTTGGGTGGTCTTCCCATTATACCCTTAAACCCTAATAAAGAGTAACACTAGGTCCTACCAACCTTAACTTGGTGTAACAATTGGGCACAACCAATAACACCTATACAACCTATTAACATGTGAGCTCGTGAACCGAAGAGTAATGCCGGTATAGATGGAAAATCCAATAATCTCTCACCCGGCGCTAACTCAATTTTAAGAAAAAATATTTTTAGCCTGATTTATGGTTTTTCATGAAAAACGGATGGCCATCCTTTGTTTTAGAAAACTACACATGATAATTTGTTGAAGGCAATGTTACATCGAACTTGACTATTACTTTACGACTACAAAGATGGCTAACACGGTTCACAGACAAATTTTGGTCAGGCCTTTGAGCACATGCCTAATTTAAATCGTGGACATCAGGCTAGCAATCTCAATAACTTTTAAGTGTAATTTCTTTACTGGTGGAGCTTAGCATGTGAATGACAAATGTACACCTTAATGATGTGTTGGAATATTTCCGTTAGTGTCATACAATGTGTTTACCAGACACATGCCATTTTAATACTTAGACAAACTATCATGCGAAGACCATCGCTCATACTGAAATGAAGGCCAAAGGATGTAGAGCCTACCCATATCCAGCCCAAGCAAACTTGAGAAACCTTTCAGTATTCTCTATAGGCACTTGATACTTAGATAACTGTCATGTGATGAAATCACTTGTATCTAAAATTTTATTGTAATTGCATAATTTAAACTGAATATGTGCACATATAATAACGGATCCAAATATAATAGCAGCTAAATAATCAAAAATCAAATCTGAATGTCGACCAAAATAATAATCGGGAATGACTCTCACATGGATAAAAAAATCCTAATGCAGTAATAGTAAATAAATGAACAACTACTCCTGCACAAAAGAACGATCCTTAAAGAGACTCCAGTAATCCCATACGCGTAACATGTCCCCTGAAGGATGGTATCGAAAGTCCCTTAGTTAGCGGATCAGCAAATGAGGAATCTCGATAATCTATTGTTGCACTTTATCAATGGCAACATGATACGTAATTTAAATATACCTGTTATCCATAGTCACATTATCATTCTTAACATACATGACGACTGCCTCATTGCCGTAAAATACTCGCAATTGTTTAAAAATTGAATCAACAACCTTCAGCTCAGAAATAAACTGCTTGAGCCATACAGCCTGTCGGGAAGCCTCATAACAAGCTACATACTCTGCTTCTATAGTCGAGGACGCTACAAGAGACTGTTTGACACTTCTCCATGAAATAACGTCATGGGCAAGCATAAAAACATAACCCGAAATAGACTTCTTGTCATCTCTGTCCCCTGTAAAATCTGAGTCAAGGTAGCCCAAAACCATGAGCTCATCTGATCTCCTATAAACCAGCCTGTAATCTCTAGTCCTCTTCAAAGAGCGAAGATCCTTCTTGGCTGCCTGCCAGTGAATAATGGAAGGGTTATGATGGTACCTCCCAAATATCCTAACAACAAAACTAATGTCAGGACTCATACATATCATGCCATAGGCCTTCGTCTGCTAAAGAAATCAGACTTTACTACTAGCGAGTAAAATATCATCGACGTATAAAACCATAAATATAAAATGTCTCCCACTCTGATTGACATATATACAATGATCCATTTGTATTCAATTACCTTAAATCATTTAGGTAAATGTGTAAACTCCCACACAGAGTTGCGAGACATAGAATCCATCTCCCCCGTTATGGTATTACGCCACTGATCTGTAAAACAACTAGCCATAGCTGAACTAAAAGATATTGGATCCTCAAAATTAAATAATTCCCCTTCAACTGAAAAAAGATGATAGCAGAAAGAAATGGCTGAACAAATCTTTCTAGGAGATCTCCGAATAGGAGCTAGAGGCTGGGCTGGAGGTGGAACGACAAGAAGCAGAACAGGAGCGGGTGGAGGAATAAATCTTAGGGAGAACTGGTGCTACGACGGGGTCTGGAACAAGGTCTGGAATCGCACTCGTCATAGTGTCAATATCAGATAAACGCGGAAGCATAACAACAATGATCGGAATAGCAGTTGGACTCCGAGTTACAGAACTTTCCTCAAAGACAAACACTCTATGAATAGTACTGGTAAAGTGATCTCTCTCCTCTATGAAATGATCCTGAGCATACTCAGCAATCTCCATGGGTCAAGAAGGAAAATAAAACCTAAATCCTATCGATCTCTCGGGGAAGCCAACGAAGAAACAATTGACGGTCCTCGAAATTAACTTTCTGATATTCAGGTTAAACAATTTTGCCTCTACTGGACAACCCCAAACATGCAAGTGATTAAGACTATGATTTTTACCAGCCCATAGATGATCCAAGAGTAGTGTACTGGGCTACAATACCCTGATCCTACAAATATTGATAAAATTATCCCAAAAGTTGACCGTCTTGATCAAACTTATCATAATACTCGCCGCCTCAATCTGAGCAGACAACTTTGATCTTTCGATCTAACTGTTTCTTAACCTTTAACATGAAAGACTTAAGTGAATGGTCAAGAGATAAACGATATAACCCATCAACTAGTAGACCAGAACCAATAATAGAATCAAGATGAATAATGCCAAAGCTGCCACCATGTTTAAAATGGAAGAAATAACTGAAAGAGTACAACCGAAAAACTGAAACTAGAGATCGTCTCATCGAAGGAACATAAAAGGTTCCTATCAAATCTAAAGTAACACTTGTGGCTAAAACCAAGTGAAAAGTGCCAACAAACTCAATATGAAGGCGTCTAGCTTCTCCCGAGAAAACCTTCTCCTCAGGCTTTGTCGGCCGCCTGCTGATAAACCCCTGTGGAGAATTTGAAATGTGAACAGTTGCCCCAAAATCTCACCACCAAGAGTTGGAGGGGACATCAACCAAATTTGATTTAAAATAGACATAAATGCGCGAGCACGTATGTCCACTACCGTCGAACTTCAGCTATAAAAGCTTAGATAAGTTACTGTACTGCCTTCCCTTGACAGAACGCTTGAACTTTTTCTTAATGACATCTGACTGTTCCTGGGAGTAGTAAGAGTCCGTCAAGGTCTCAATATTAGTCAGTTGGTTCTGGATCATAGGGTCCATAGCTGCATGAACCAAAGACTTATTGTAAAAGACGTGCCAAAAAATAAATTTTATGCACGTTGATCTTGATCTGTAAAAGATCTATAACTTAATGTTTTTAATCTCGATCCTACTTGGGATTAGGATGGTTGAGTCAGAGTATATATAATATTTATGGTATGGATTATTTACTCTGCGGGTACAACTATATATTATCAAATCCCTCCTTTGGGTGGTGGTTTGACATATATTTCCCCCTAGTTGGTGATCACTCACGCTCAAGACTAGATTGGCCACTGACAGTTTGACTTGAGACACTTCCTCACCTTTGGGCTGAGGGTTATCCTCATCTTCCTGTATCGTGTAGCCTATCTTGACCCACTAATTAATTAGAAGTTTCTTAGCCTCCTTTGGGTGGTCTAATTGTTTCAAGTTGAATTAGTGCAAAGTAGTCTTAATGAGATTTTACGAGAGAGTCAAAATTTGGAGAAACATTCAACTTCATGGATAAAACCCCTTTGGGTGTATTTACCCACTTTGTATTCCGTATTCCTAATGACTACTTGATCTCGCTAAAACCCCATTGAAGATCCTTGGTCATTAAAATACCCAATAACCATTAATGATAGATATTATTATCCAATTAAGAATAAACATGGTAATCCCTTAACAGGGCTGGCATCATAGATAATGTTATAATTTCATATCAAATATATAAGTCTTAAAACGTATAACTTCAATGATGCAAACTATTGATACACACAGTGTTCAGCGACATTTCGCGACAACCGAAGAGTCCTCTTCATGTATAATCAAGAAGCACAATTAAAGACATATATATGAGTAGGGTATAGAGAACAACAAACAACAACCAAAAATATATATAAGTTATCTGCGATCCTCAATCGTTGGAAATCGTCGGCTAACGGGAATCCCATCGAAAAGCAAAACTGATTTGGGAAATAAATCGAATTCACTGAAGAGCAAGTCAGCCAACAAATCAACATCCAATAAAAAATCAATCCTTCAAACCAATTTGGGGAAGAACATTCATGAGTCCGAAAAAAACCCTAATCACCTCTTCAAAAATAGATTTTAGAAGTCCCAATAACATTAGAACTCCATAAGCAAACCCAATCACCTCTTCAAAAGCAGATTTCAATCACCCATGAACCCTAGCAAATACCCAATCTGAGATTCGGCAGAGAATTGATGAACACCCGGGAGCCATAAACAAAACCCAATCTTAATCCCCCAAAATTAGATCTATAAAAACTTGAAGAATAAGGAACAAAGCTCTTCAATCATGGGATGAAGAAGGTCTGAATTTTAGGAATGAAGAAGGTTTGAATCTAAATTTTAGGGATGAAGAAGGTCTAAATCGTCAATGGAAAGGGAGGAAACACCCAAACAAAAAAAATTGTGGAGTGATTGAGAGAGAGAGAGACTCGATACAAAATAGTATAGTAAAACCAGAAAGTAAAACCATAACAGTAAAGTAAAACTAGTAAAGTAAAACCAATATGTTTTTGTGTTTGTTCTTCTCTCTTTGGCTCGGGAACAGTAAAGTAAAACCAGAGAAAACAACTTCTTACATCAATAATATTGTTGTTTAATCATTAACTATAATAACACGTATCCTAGCGACTGATACCAATTGTTGAGAATTCATACAGTTATTATGATCAATAATAGGATATGGAAAACAAATTATACTAACCTCTTTTCCTGTTTTCCGAAACTCGCCTGTTCTTGAGTGGAGTCTCCCCTTGGATTGGCTGTAGACCTCAATGGGATGGCTTTCTGTGTTGTAGCCTCTAAGAGGGACTTTCTCTCTATTTAACCTGATAGGGTCAGAGTGGTCTTCTCATTATACCCTCAAACCCTAATAAAGAATAACACTAGGTCCCATCTACCTTAACTTGGTGTAATATTTGGGCACAGCCAATAGCTCCTATACAACACATTAACATGTGTGCTCGTGAACCGAAGAGTAATGCCGGTATAGATGGAAAATGCAACAGGAAGGTTCTAGTTTCTGCACAAAATAGAAAATCCTGCTACTGAATATTTTTGATTCAAAACTAGTTAGATTTTCAGTTTCACTTTTTTATAGTTAACAAGAAAAGCATTTTTCTCTTTATTCTATTTATTCATTCCATGAGCCTCCTATATAAGCATATGATCAGCTACAAAGCGGTGCCAACCTAGTTGGGATGCCTTTGGTTGCAATTTATACTGCCTAGGTCCTCTCCTTTGTACTTTTAGTCTTATCTAATATATGCTAAACTTTTTGCAAAAAAAAGGCTATATTTGACCAGGCGTAACGGTTGTTGTATGTGGTCGACTCTTGTAGTTGCTCATCAGGATGATATTGCTTCGAAATGTCTTTCTGAGCTTGTCTTGTTGATATTGGGAAATATGTTACTACAATCTCCCCATTCTTGATATAAGTACTTGTAGTTGTGTCGAGAAGCATTCTGGGAACTTGTTGTTGAGATTATCTTTCCTTGGGAAAAATGTATTTTTTGGTAAGAATCATGTGATTCGTGGCGTGAATGTAGGCTAATTATCCGTAATCTTTGACTGGATTTTTGACATATATCCTCTGTTGAGCTTATAAATAACCATCATCGTTTCTAAAATTATACAAGTCATTTTTCTATCATGGTGAAAACTAGCTCTCAGAGCCGCATGATACGGAGGAAGGTCGCCTTGCGATAAAAGTTGCACAACTGGAAGAGCAGTGCTTTAGATGTATTACTATTTCTGATTCTCTTCCTCCATGGGGACCTTTAAACATTGTGGGGATGTGACCAGAGTTAATGGAGGTGGAGGTTGACCGCTGGTTCTGGTACGGGATTTTTGCAGAAGAAGTTTTGGAAATTAATCATCATCAAGCAGATATCCTATGACAAGAACTTCTTCTGCAAAAATCCTATGACATAACAGAGGATCAGATAAGTAAAGAAGATATCCTTGTGCTGGAGGGGTCTCGATTTCATGTGTCAACCAAACCATGTTCCTTGCTTTAAATGTAATTACATGTAACAGTTTTTGATCATGTAATGATACTGGTTTTCAAATAAATACAATGTTGGTTCTTGTTTATTGATTGCTGGTCAATGTGTATAGTGACAATATTGTGCAAGTGTTGATATTGAGAATTTGCTGATTTCAAATTTTCAAAATTTGAATCATTGTTGTAACTGTCCCTAGATTGGAGGAGGTGAATAAAAGAGAAACACGGTGGTGTTTGTAATGAACAATGGCTAGGTTTGTATCCATAGGTGATGTACTATGTTATAAAGTGTTTGATATTAAATTTATTCTTGCAAGTTTGAGATCTGCAGCTTACGATATGGTAAATAGTGAACATGAGGATGTTGTGATGCATTTGGATAATCTTGAACATCATTTTGATTGTTTGTTGGCTTTGAGGCGTAAAAGAGCTAAGGAGTTCGAGGAAAGACATGTAAAGCGGATAAAGAAGAAAATTTCCAAGCGATTTAACAATGGTTCATGAAAGGGTGTGCCTAATAGTCACCTTAGTGCTATAAATACCCCTCTACTTTTTGAGTTTCCTCATTATCTTCCCTTTGAAGTGAGAAAAGTTGAAGTGTGTAATTCTTCTTTGTCTTCTATTTTTAACTCGTTAAACATTGGGAAAGAAGAGATTTCCATTTTGATAGAGAGAGCCAAAGTTGCGAAGGAATAAGATTATGAAGTCGCTTATTATCAAGGTGAGTACCCCTTTTTTGATTTCTCACATTTGCTTTGTGTTTTCTGTGATTGGCTCATAGCCATTGTAGATTATGTCCTTATAAGTGTGTCTTGTGATTGAATTAAACGAATGTGTAGTAATTCTAGAGTAATTGGGTTTAGCATTTCAAGGAATTGAGTTTTGTTAGAATTGAGACATTCTGGAGGGGATGTTTGGTAGTGATATTCTGGAGGTGTTTGAAAGGGTTTTGGTGTTGTTTGGACTGGACAAAGAAATATTTTAATGTATTTGTGAATCGAGGTTACTGTGTTAGGGTTTAAAATGTCAAATTGGGTATTAAGGAAATACTGAGTCCTACTGTAACAGAGTGGCATTGTGGTTAACTGTAATGTTCAGATATCGGTGGATTGTTGTCTGGAAATACCCCAATCTTCGCCAAAGAATTCAAAACATTTTTTGGCGGGAACTGTAACTGCTGGTTTCTGTATGGACTTCAAGAAAATGTTAGGCAAGTTAGAGAAATTATGAACTCAAACTTAGAGAAGATAATTACATATAAGCTTACTACTTTAATATTTTAATCCATCTCGATGATAATACTTGACCAACTTTGTACATAAATTGGTCGAATGAAAATGTATATTAGTAGTCTTGATCACGGTCTGGAAATGTTTTGATGACTCCCTTGGATTTTAAGAGAACCGGAGTGTGAGTATGACAATTGGAGATTTGAAATTGATTATGAAATAAAATGATTTAGATCTAATAGAAATGATATGAATTTCAGGTAATCATTAAATGGATCGACCAGTTGATGCTACTAATCTTCCTGACGTCGATGTGGAAGGAGAAAATTTTAACATTCTTGATATAGAACCTATTATTATTGATGTGACCACATGTATCTAAGAGTCGGGGGGAAATTATAGAATTGGCAGTAATATTGATCCTATTGTTGATGAAGTTGTAGATAGGAGATTTGGAAACGATGTTGCCTCTTATTCTGATACTGTTATGGGGGAGGAGGTTGAGGAGAGAACTAAGACTGATATCGAACATGAACTTCAAAATAGTGATCGAGGAGAGTATTATGATAGAGGTTGAGTAGGGGAGGATGTTGTAGAGGTTCTCGAAGATGATGACACATGTTATGGTGATGGTAAAGAAACTAACAATTTTTTTAATTTCAAGCAAAAGGATGATATTCCTAATGATATTAGATTGGAGGACTATTATAGGAATATAACAGACCAAGAAATTCCCTTAGATACCGATGGTATCCTTGTCCATTGTGAACAGATTAAGAAGGGCTTAAAGTTATCTCTTCGTGCTGACTTGAAGAATTTTCTTAACTTCATTGAGGTTGCTCCTGGTCAGTTTAATCCGAATGTAAATGGTCTCTTTTGAATTGCTGCTGTGTTGAGGGCTTGATTACGAGAAAATGGAGAACAATTGATATTTGTGGATGATTTGCTTATGTACTATGCGCTAAAGCAAAATCCTACTTGGCCTGGTTATAGGTATCTGGCCAGATTTTTGAAAAGGCCTTTGTTTAAAGAGATGGTTTTAACTGGCGGTAAATTCTTTATTAATCAATTATTAGTATCGGGTAATTATGAAAGTGTACTTAAAGAACCGGGTGAGCCTTTGAAGTGGAAGAAATTTTACTTAGGTTAGTATTCATTGTTTTTCTTGTTGTTAAACTTCATACTTGAATAGTTTGTAATGAAGGTTTTTATTTTTTGTACAACTCTTAAGGCGGTCGACACGAATTCAAAGGTAAAGGAAAAATCGTATAGCCTTAGGAAAAACTATTTTAGTCTAGTGGATTTTCTTGATGAAGACCAATAATCATTGAAAGATCTTTTTATAGAAGCTGGTTTGAAAATGAGTCGAACTAAGAGAGACGAAGTCTGTTTAGTCGATGGGAAAATGTCTGCTTAAACAAAGAAGGTAGCCGAATTGAGCATTCTACTTGACAACCCTGATTTGAGTAAGTACACGATTGATTCTGCGGTAGCTGAGAGAGAGGCGCTACTCAGTGGTGGCTTTGGAAAGATAGGAAAAATGAAGAGGGCTGCTACTCTTCCTCCTGTGTCTGCTCCTCCTTCAAATATGGTTACTCTCCAGAATCCTCAAGATAAAGTAAACCATGGAAGGAAAGAAGTCGATGCCTCTATTCCCGATGGTGGTGAGGCTGGTCTTCATTCTGGGAAACTTCCTCTTGTATCCCAGCAAAAGATTGTAGGTTCGAAGAAGAGTAGTCTCGATTCATTAAAGACAAAGCAGTCTGCGAACCTGGTGAATTCAGGGAAGGAGAGTAACTGAACCATCGAGGCCTTTGATGTTGGTTTTATGGTTATGGAACTGAGTTTCAATAATTGCTTAGCTGGTGCATAAAGCATATCAACTTTCTTTGTCCAAGGTCATAGGATGATGAATCAGGCGAGGAATGTTAACGTATTTTTTCGATTAGTGGATTTGGTTCCTTCTTCAGGAACTCATGCAATAACTATTATGCAGATCAAGAAGCTTCTTCTAGATGGTAAGCTTTTGTTTTTTGGAGAGCAGAGTTTATCCAAAGAAGTCCTGGTGTTAAAGAATATTAAGAAGGAGTTGGTGAAGGAGAAAAATTAAATTGAAGATGAGTTTGCTAAATTCAAGTCTACTATGGCGAAGTTGCAATAAGCGTCCATTCGAGAGGCAAAGAGAGCTTGGGATCTGGAGAAGAAAAAAGAAATAGATAAAATCAAGGCAGATAATTCAAAGGAGAGGGAGGAGGCTTTGAATTTTTTGAAGTCGACATTTGGGGATGATGTAAGAGAACAAATTCTTAATGGTACGATGTCGATGGAAATAGGGAAAAGGGAGGCTTTCGCGAAGGCGGAATTGGAGAAGAATGAGGTAGCTCTCAAAGCTGACATGGTAAGTCCCGAAGCTCTAAGGTGAATGATGTCGAACTTTGGTGGTGAGTTCGACGTTATAGAGAATGGGAAGAATATTTTCAAGGATCTTGTTATGGCTTCAGGCATCGAGTTCGTAGACTCTGATGACGAAGTGACTCCGTCCAAAGGCGTTGCTTTTATTCAAGATATCCCAAGTGCTACTGAGCAGGTGCCGAATGAGGTGCTCGATGATCTTACTCCTAGTCTCCCTATAAGGAAGGCCAACCTTTTGGAGTTCGTCGAGAAGTAAAAACTAGAAACCTTTTATGAATTTTGAGATTGCGGAAAAAAAATTTGAATTTCTTTTTTGCTGAAAGGATGTACAAGGGGTCGTTAGGACATATTAACTTTGATGGTTTTTGAAGTTTTATATAATTGGTAATGTGCTGATGTTATTTTGATATCGCTATGTTTTGAGAAATAACTATCATTTATAAGATGTTCAGATATGTTGCCCATTGATGGGATATCCATTTTAAATAAATGGATCGTGATATAAGACATGACCAGTTATGGATTTGTCGATGTAGATTATCATGAGAACAAAGTAGAAGAACAAATTTGAAACAAGAAAACATTCTTCAATACAACTCTTATCTGTAGAACCTTTTCAAATGAGCTGTATTCCATGGGTATTCAACCTGTACTTCGTCTTCTATCATTAGTCAGTATGTGCCATTATCAGTCTTGTCACTTATGATGTACGGACCTCCCCAATTTTCTGATAACTCCCTCAAATTTTTTGGTCAAGTACTATCTTGTATTCGACGAAGTACTAGATCTCCGATGTCGAACGTCCTCTTTCGCTCTTTTTTGCTATAGGATTTTTTGAGGCTATCGTGGTATCGCCTAAAGTTTACTATGGCTTGGTCTCTAGTTTCTTCTATCTAATTAAGGTTATATTGAAGTCCAAGTTCATTTTCTTCATCGGTTAACTGCTTTTTAGCTGTTGGAAGGTTATGGTGTGAAAGAATAACTGCTTCGATTCCAAAAGCCATCATGAAGGGTATGCATCCTGTAGATTTTCGAGGTATGATTCTGTATGCCCATAAGATACTGAGTAGCTCTTCGACCCATCGACCTTTCTTCTCGTCTAACCACTTCCGTAACCCCGATTTAATACTTTTATTGATGGCCTATGCTTGACCATTACCTTGAGGACAATAAGGTGCCGAGGTAGTCAGTGATATCTTGTACTATGGTAGAACTTGATGATTTTGTCGCTGATGAATTGTTTTCCATCGTCTGATCTTATTATTTGTGGGCATCCAAAGCTTGTGAAGATGTATTCCCATAAAAACTTGATTACCTCGTTCTCATCAGTATGACAGAGTGAAACTGCTTCTACCTATTAGGTAAAATAATATGTAGCTACGGGAACAATTTTTTTATTCTCCGATGAAGGATAAAAAAAGGCTTATGATGTCGATTCCCCATCTTTTGAATGGCCAGAGGACGTTACTGACATGTAAGTCAAGAGCGGGACATTTAATGTCTCGGGCATGGATTTGACATTTATAATATTTTTAAACAAAACTTCGCTATCTTGCCTCATCTTCGGCCTGCACAGTCCTTGGGTGAATGCCATTTGAGCTAATGTTCAACTAGATACGTGAGCTGTGCATATTCCTTCGTGTAATTATTTTATTTTTATTTGAGCCTATTTCTACGAGATACATTCAATGAGGGACCTCCACCAATAATTATGTACAATACTCCTCCTTGGACTTTGAATCTTGCACATTTTACTAAGAGAGACCGTACTTCTTCTTTGCTTTATAGTAGGATATTTGAGTTAAAGTATGTGAGAAATGGTTTTCTCTAGTCTTCAAGATCATCATCTTCTGTCACCTATATTTGCATCATTTGCTTGGTATCGAGGCTTGAATATTGGAATACTTCGACTTTTAATGTTCTTTTCACACTATCTTCCAACATTGCTGCAATGTAGGCTAATGCATTGGCATGCATGCTTTTAGCCCTTGGTAAATAAGAGATAGTACCTTTCCCAAATTTCTTCATCTTCTATTCGACTAGAGTAACATATTCGACCATCTTCCCTGATGTCATAAATGTTTTGTTACAGTAGTTGGCCACCAACAGCGAATCCACGTATACTGCTATGTCTTCCGCCCCTAGTTCTAATACTAATACTAGATCGTGGCCATATAAGATTTCTTTGTACTCAGTTTCATTGTTTGTTGCATAGAACTTGAGTTTGATGACATTCTCGATTATATGGTTTAAAGGTGTGATTAGAACGATCCCAATTCTTGATCCTTGAGGTCCTTCTAATCCATCTATGAAGAGCCTCCATCTTGATCTTAGACCACACGTCTGGTTCCGCGATAGGGTCATCAACTAGTACTTTTTCGTGATCCTTCCAATCGGGGTCTTCGATAGGGAAATCTGCCAAAAAGTCGGCTACAACTTGTCCTATAACTGAGATCTTTGGTTCAAATGAAATGTCATATTTTCCTAAGAATACAGATCATTGTTACACCCTTTTGGATTTTTTTCTTAAGAGGACTAATTTGAGAAGGAACTTAGTAATGACTTTGATCTTATGTGCTTGAAAATAAGGAATAAGTTTTTGGGAACTGTAGACCAAAGCTAGTAGCTGTTTCTATGTAGTTGTGTACCTTGCTTCCGCAGAGACTAGGATTTTATCGATGAAGTTAATTAGTTTCTCAGTGATAACATCTTCTCGAATGAGGATAAAGCTGATTGAATTTTCTGTTGTTGATAAGTACATCGTTAAGACTTCACCATCAGCTGGAGTACTCATTATCAGAGGATCCCCCAAGTATTGCTTTAGATCTTTAAAAACTAACTCGTATTTTGGGGTCCATTCAATTGCTCTAGGCTGTTTACTGGTTACCGGGGTTGGGTTTCCTCGATGAAGGAGATAATGAAACTTACATCGGTCTGATATCTTCAAGATAAATTTGTGAAGAACTGCTATTTTCCCTACAAACTTTTGGACATCCTTCTTCGTTCGAAGAAAAGGCATGACTATTAGTGCTTTGATCTACTTTGGATCGATTTCTATTCCTCGTTTACTTACCAAATGACCTAAGAATTTTCCCAAGGCAACCCCGAATTGACATTTTTTTTTGGTTTAATTTCATTTGATAAGCCCGAAGGATGTCAAAGATTGTCAACAAATCAACCCAATGGTCTCCCAGTTTTAGGCTTTTGCATATCATATCGTCGATGTGCACTTCCATAAATTTTTCAAGTTGGTCTTTAAGCATTTTAATGACAAATCGTTAATAGGTTGCTCATGCGTTCTTCAAACCGAAAGGTATGACTACATAACAGTAAAGTTCTCTTTCCGTCACAAATGTTGTCTTTTCTTGATCTTCTTAGGCAAGTACAACTTGGTTGTATCCTGAAGTTGCATCCATCATAGATAAGAGATCATACTTAACTACATCCAAGTCTAGGAGTTGTGGGATTAAGGGTAGGGGAAGTTACCTTTGGGTGTGTATTTGTTGGGTTATGTAAAATATATGCATACCCTGATCTTAGTGTTCTTCTTTAGGACATCTAAGATGTTTGATACCCATTTTGGATATTTTTCCTTTCGAATGAAACCAACTCGAAGTAGTTTATCAATTTCTTTATTAACGGCTTCTCAGAGTCTGGGTGCCAGATTACGTGGCTTTTATACAATAACTTTGTTATCTGGTACTAGGTTTAACTTGTGACAAGCGATGGAAGGATCAAATAAAATCACGCGAATACATCAGCATTCCTTTTCAGAAGTTGCAAGAGCGTTTCTTTTTCTTCTAGGGAGAGCTTGAAGCAAATGAAAGTACTTCTCCCAGGTGCGTTAAGTTCTATTGATTCAACATTTTCTACATCATGTAGCTCGAACATTTGGAAAGGTTCTTGCTGTAATTGCTATGCTTTCAGGAGTTTTCATGCATGAACATTCAATGTGGTGTTTTTTCCCATCCTTGAGATGGCTTGACTTTTTTTAATTTTATAAACTCCGTGGTTTATTGGTAAACGCAAAGCAAAATGGTACGTCGAAAGCACTACTTTGAGCAAGTGAATCTAATTCCTTCCTAAGATCCCTAGGTATTTCGACTCGGCATTTATTATTATGAATTTAACGAAGGTAATTTCGTGCCCTACTCAAATGAGTAATGTGATTTTTCCTAGTGAAGGTTCCTTAGAACTTTTAAAGACTGTAATCATTGTTGTTGAAGCTTTGATAAAATCTCTGAGACCTAGAACGTCGAAAACCCTCTTGAAGAGCCCATCTGCTAAGCTACCTATGTCGACGAGGATTTTATTGAGGTAGTCCAGCCTCACTTTGATCATTATTACTAACGGGTCATCATGGGGGCACTTCACTTGTCTGGTATCGCAATCTTTGAAAGAAATGTGCTAAGGATGTTTTTCTTTGCTAAAACTATACAGGTGTTTAGCAGACTTTTCCGATGACATCATTTTGCAGTATGACGTAATTCGGTCATCCTTTTTTCACTTTATTCCTTTATAACTATTGATCATGTACAAATGTCAAGCTTGACGATGTTCCTATTTTTCAGCTATATTTTGTGTTTTAGCATCGAGGAACTTTTGAACGTCGATGATGTATTCATGGAGTCATCCTGCCATAATGATCCGGTGGGAGATTCGAATAAGGGAATAACAATTGTCAGTTTTATGATTGTGCACATTATGATATTGACACAGAGGTTTATTTGGCACGTCAAGGATCTCTTGGGCATCCTTAAAGAGTTTGTCTTTCTTCATTATGTGTAGGATGTTCGATAAGGTTGTAGTCATAGGTTATAAGACTGGGATTGGGCTATCCTTCTTTCCATCTCTCACCTTGAGGTTATCGTTAGGTCACCTACGCCGCTTCTCTTTCTCATTGCTTGTTTACTTCGAGATGGTTGGTGAGACGACATCCTGAGTTGTTAGCAGGAGAAGATTTTATTCTCTTCATTCACTGGCCTTCTTTGATTAGTTAGATTGCTAACACTTATAATTTTGCTATCACTTTCTTTTTATAACGATTCTTCTGCTTCTAATTGTTCGACAATCCATACTAGTTGGTTCTGGTTGCTAGGATTTGAGTTCCTTCGGGACCAAGACTTCAGGTTCACACAATTATTTATTTACTTCATACATTGATAACTTCTCTTCTTCATTTACTTTTTTTTGTATCACATTGTGTTATTTGCTAATCAACTATTTATGGCAATGAATTCCTTAGTCTATCTGGATTGGTTAAGTGTCTCTAAATAATTTCTTTGGACAAGTACCTTTACAGGTGCAAAGTGCATTTTCTTTTAAGAAATTTCTAACTCAATAATTTGATAATATCATTAATATCCATTATAGTATCTTAAGTTTACTTTTTTTTTTTCAATTTTTACGTATTATTCCATAATCCCGTAATACAGTCAAAACTTTAAGGATTCTGTTTATTTTCCTAACTATTTAATCTAAAGGCTTATTTAGAGTTATTTGTAATATAGACTAATTAACTCTACTTTACCAGTTATATTGAGTGTACCGATTTTCTCGAAAAACTTGAAAATGATTCCTTACCCCCAAACATAAACTAAATATTATCCTTAATGTGAAAGAATAAATGATAAGTAAAGTAAAAGAAATGAAAGGGTGAGAGTAAACATTACCAACACAAGATATGTCGACAATAAGATGCAATGAACAGTTAACTGAACAGAAAATCTTTATTGACTAGAAAATATATATATATATATATATATATATATATATATATATAGATATTTATATGTGTATTGTATAGGTACGACAATTGATGCTAAAATGTAGATAACTGAAAAAAAAAACTCTAAGATAAATATAAATTCATGTCACTACTCATAGTCATGATCCGGGGTACTCATGTCAACTGGTTCATGTAAATCGATAACCTCTAGTACTTCCTCGTCAATATCCTCTGCCTGCTTCTCCTATGGGTCCTCCATAGGCTCCTGCTCATCAGGATTATGATGGACGCTTACATTCTAGATAAGTAACAGGCCATCGTGCTCGTACTCTATTCTGACAAGGTGTCGCCCAATAGTCTCATCCGTGAACCATCCAAATGCTCTGTATACACCCAGTCAACTCCTGCAAAATGTCCAAAGGTTCCTTTTGGAACCTTATCTTCTGCTCGAACCGCTAATGGGTCGATATATCGAATAATATAAGTCACAGAAGTTGGTAAGTTGTATATAACCTCGCTCCGCTCTGTCAAAGCTGAATGAACATTTGCAGTACACTGGTGAATGCTACCTCCAATGTCATCTAAAATATCATAACTTGGTATATCATGATGTAGAATATGTAAAATCTCTAATCCCTCGATTCCAATACTTGTCAATCGATCTGAAGCATGGATATTACCATAAAGCCAATAGAGGGTGGCTAACTGGTTGGTGAAGAAACTTGAGATAGGGAGTCTATCGTCATCCCATGTTGTCATCTTACACAATACAATCTCTCTCAAATAGTCTTCATGGCTCAAAGATAGTATGTGATAGACAAAATTTGGAACTGGTGCTACTATGGCTACTGCTCGTAAAAATGCTCGATCCAAAATAATTGGTGGCTGATCCTCCTAGTTAAAAGTCATAACTGATGATCGATCTGAAAAAGTAATGCTCTAATAGAAAAAGCCAACTAAATCTCCACCAAAGGAACTGGTCTCAGTGAAAACATCAAACTCCATCCCTTCTATGTAGCACGCTGCGCATATGGGACCACAACGCCTATCTAGAAATAGTAAAATGCAGTGCCTTTTGGGTACGAATGTAGCATCTAAAGCCATATGATGAATGAGTGTGTAATCGACTATAGAAAAAAAATGAAATGTTTGTAAAGAAATAAAGTGAAAAACTTTAATTTCTTCCTAGCGGTACCCTAAATTTATGGGGTCACAACTCAAAAATTGTTCTAGTACAATTTAGAAAGGTCTTGAAAAACTTTAGAATGCGAACATATGACTTTTCTCTAAACCCATGTCTAATAACCTTAATAAATTGCAAACAAAATGGTATGAAGTTTTCATTTTTCCCTGGACTGTTGTTCAGTAAAACAATGATATCTCTTTCAATTTTGATCCAAATGAGATGAAATTAATTTCTGTGAAAAGAGGATTCATTTTTTTTACAAAATTAATGCTGAGTTTTTGCTAATTCCTATCCCCCTGGCCTTGATATTCTGAAAAATTTATCGTTGGAAATTTTCATTTTTATGGTTTACCGTTTCTTGAGAGACAAAGTGAGTTTTTGGCCCATTTAAGATTTAGAGTAACCCATAATCAGTCTACCTCATCGTAAGATAGGAAATTGGATTACATGACATGTATTGGAAAGAAAATATTATTGGAAATTTTACGAAAAGGAAAACAAATGAACTGGACTAAATCTTGTGAAGGGAAAAACTAGATAAAAGAGCCTCTATTCTTCACTCCTTGATCTTGAAGAATGCCGGTGACTAGTAGGAGGTTGTTATGATGGTCCCACCTTGTAACGTTGTGACATACTTCAGAGAAGTGTTTTCGTGCGAGAGGCAACCTCGAAGGTCTCATTTTGGCGCTTCTCGATGGCTTTGGTGGTCTTGCAGTTCATTTTGAGAAGTTTGCCAAGAGAGGTACACCCTCTAGTCTGATTCTCATGGTATTGCGTGTGGCAGGGTCTTGGATATGGATGGTTTCCTATTTGGAAGGGAAGACCGGGCTTGGTGTGTGCTCGTGTTCTTCTTTGACGGCGTGGGCCAGTTCGTTCGGGTCCAACCCCCGTGTTTGTGTCCATGG
Source organism: Kingdonia uniflora (assembly GCA_014058105.1). Classification (NCBI taxonomy): domain Eukaryota; kingdom Viridiplantae; phylum Streptophyta; class Magnoliopsida; order Ranunculales; family Circaeasteraceae; genus Kingdonia; species Kingdonia uniflora. The sequence continues at coordinate 7,734,456 of JACGCM010000704.1, read as the reverse complement.
TTCTTGGACACATTTTCCTAGAGGTGCCCTCACATTTTTCTCTTAAATGTTGACCAAAAATACTTGATTGATGACTTGAGGGTCAATTGTTGTGAGGAACATTGTGATAAGAATGGTGAAAAACATTAGGTTATTCTTGGAGCCTTTGCCTTTGGGAGAGTTATTGCGATGATTAACTCCATCAAGGCTGGAAGATATTATATGAAGTATTCCCCTCTAGTAAACGAAATAGGAAGTGAAGGAAGGCATGGTAGGTGTCGGGTTGGTAGAGAGAGGGGTGGACATTGGTAGAGTACCATTTGAACACTGCGAATTAGTTTTGGTGTAGAGAGGTGGCCTTGATGCCATTATTATTGAACTCGCCATTGCAAGGCATATTCAAGGATATGGAGTACTCTCGATAAGTGGAGTATTCTTCATTGTTGAAGTTTGGATGCTTGGCCGCGATAGTGGTGACGCCGGCGAGAGTATTGAGAGATATAAGGAAGTGACAACCACCCCATGAGCATCACCGTGCAATTCTCCAAGTTGGGGTTTGAGAGGTTCTTGTAGAATCTCTGGATGAGCTTTGAATAATACTTGTCCCCCTCCGCATAGTAGAACAACCTCCAATTCGGGCAAACAACTTCGGCGTGATGAAATAGAGCATTTTCCACCATCATTTTCTCACTGAGATCTTCTACCATGAAATCTTTCCCCATGCTGACCTAAAATGGAGATGAGTAAGTATAGGGAAGCTGAGGAAGAGAGATGGTGTACCAACTCTGTTAGTGGCTTGCAATTGTTGGTGGTTTGCTTAAGGCTGGCAGCGATCGCTGGTTGGTCAAAGCTTCTGGTGCTCTAGCTTTGGGCAGGGTACTTGGAAAAAATAAAGAAGATAGAACTAAGGTAGAATGGGAAGGTACCCCTTTGGTATTTATAGAAATAGCCTTGTGAAGTTCAAATTTTGAATGAGAGAGTGACATTTGCGTAAATAGGGGAACTTAAGGTTAAGTTGTGGGAGACCAACTCATAACCCCATGCCCCCATGTGAAAAAAAAATCTCATGGATGCGTTTCTAAGAATCCTCCCATGTTTAAGTGGGAAATTCAAACTCTTGGTTTTTAAATTCAAATGAGAAGTGGAAGGGTATAGTTGACAATTTACCATGTTCTATTCTTTTAGAAGGTTTATATGTGCACCCATGCCCTAAATAATCTACACCATGATGCTAGACCATGGTTTATTTCTTCTATTTACATAATTATTAGTGCCCTTAATAACGTCCTTAGCTTATAGAATAAATAAACCCTATTACATAATTATTAAACTAATAAGACTCTGACAATACTAGGAATCGTACAAGTAATTTGTAGTACATAGGTTGCCTTCCAATAATTGCTAAGTTTAACGTCTTCATATGTGACCCTGTCCAGACTCGCTCCAAGAGATTGGATTAGGGGTTCGTCGAGATATAACACCTTGTGCGGCCACATAAAATACTCAAGGTGGTATGACCAGTCTTTAGGATGGTAGTGAGTACTCTCACTCATAATATATTCAACTTTGGCCAGCTCCTATTGTCCCTCGCACATCTCTTCTCTTGAAGTAGTGCTTTCGTAGTAAACAGAAGCCTATTACAAAAAGTGCTGCAGTTCAAGGTGATGTTCATCTTGGCAAAAAATGACCTTGTGAAGCGAACCGAACTGTTAAAATAACTATATCAGGAATGTTATTATATAACATGCATGCTTCGAGGGGCATGCGAAGGCTTAAGACTATTTCGACTAGGAGTCGGTAGCAATTAAAGCGAACGATTTTCCCCGTGAAAGCGGAAATGGTCCTATAAATCCTACATTCCATACCTCGAAGATCTCGGAGGACATGAGATCAAATGACATGATTCACTGTTCCATATTTAGTCATGGAACATGGCATGTTGGATAGCTTAAGTAGCGGAAATGGGCGTCTTTTAATAATAAGGGCCATAATAGGTTACTTTGAAGTATCTTTGTGATTGCCTTAGGTATTTCCTTGTTGGCTATACATCTATGAATAATATGGTTTAAACCTATCTTGTAAAGATATGGTTCTTCCCATGTGAAGTTTCTAATCTCTAGGAGGAAATCCTGTATCATCCTTATGGACCAACTCTTGGGTTCTTTACTATTCAAAAGATATATCTTTATGTTCTTGTACCATGGTCGTATTACCGGCGGGGTAATATCGATCGGGTCATTCAAAGGTATCCTAGAGAGGTAGTTTGCATTAGTGTTAGGTGAATACCTTTTCTAGTAGATCTGAGTGTCGTACTTTTCTTTAGATTTCAATGCTTTACCTTTAGAGATGGAAGCGACACTACAATCTTTTATTTCGTCTAATATTGGGGTAGTATTCTTGTTATTAAAGATGTTTAACATTGTTTTCACACTTCCTAAGGATATGGTAAGCATGCCTGATTGACAATTCACTACTACATGTACAGTAGCGAGGAATGGTCTCCTCAAAATAACTGGTATATCCTTTCCTGGATCGGATATCTTTTCGGTCTCTAAAATCATGTAGTAAAGTAGGAAGTCAAAACTCTCTACTCTTATGAATACATCCATTAATACCCATCATGGGTATATGATAGAACAATCTGCCCTTTCCAATGCCATCTTTGTTGGCCTTATATCCCCAAGTCCCAGCTGCTGATAAACATGGTATGGAAGGACATTAACACTAGCACTGAAATCTAGAAGAGATTTGGTAATAATGTGCACTCTTATCATCTAAGGGATTGTTGGGAATTAAGGGTTTCTAAGCTTTGGTGGTGTCACTATTTCCATAAGAGAAATTTTCTTTTTGGCATTGAGGCACCTTTTACGCGCACATGCTTTCTTTAAGAACTTAGCGTATAATGGTACTTGCTTGATAGCTTCGAGTTGAAGCAGGTTGCTGTGAATGTGCTTAAATGTTTCTACTAGCTCAGCGTAATGCGGGTTTGAGACACTTGGTTGCAGCCTTTGAGGATATGGGACTTGTGGTTCGTAATCGCTTATTGAAGTCTGAACAAGTCTTTTGGCTAGCTTTTGGATATAGTTAATTTTGGTCATTTCAATCATTGGTTGCTCATCAGTGGGCATCTTTATTTGATTGTCGACAACCTTACCACTCTTAAAAATGGTCATGGTATGACATTGTTCAGTAAACTTAGCGTTGTCGCTCGACTCCACTCCATATTGCCTTTTTGGATTAGCTTATGACTGACTAGGCAACCTTCCTTGTTCACGACTGATAGTCATGTCCAACAGACATATTTGTTGATTTAATTAAGTGAAATATTAACTTGTCTATTACATAAAATTTTCCAATGTTCGCTCAACTGACCCAATCCTTTTAGTGTTGGTCGGTTATGGTTGATATTATTGCAACTATAACCATTGTTGCTATATCCTTTAGTATTGCTGTTGTCATATATTCAAGTTACCAATAGGTCCTCCCTAATGTGGTATAGTTCTATAAGATAAGTTTGGATGTTGAGGTACAAATGATCAGAACAATGTACTAGGATTCCCATGATTGTAAGTGTTAACTGCGTGAATTTCCTCTTTTAGCATTTTTGGGTCAGGTTGGATGGTAGGAAAAGAGTCAAAGATATGAGTAATACTGCTATAGTAACTACATGTCTCTTGTTGAGCTGGAGGTGGTATTGGTTTAGTACAGGCGTCACTCAACTTCTTGAGTAGGCTTGCTTACGAATGGATAACAGCTAGGATAATGTGCCAATGTCTAACTCATGAAGACCTCCTTTCTTAGGTTTGCCCTTTCTCTAAGCAAGATATTCCTGCTAGTGCGAGTTTTCTCCCATAGTTTCATAGAGTTCTCAAGCTTTCGTAGAAGATTTCGGCATTATAGAACCTCAACAAATGACATCTACCGTACGTTTGTTAATTTGGGACAACCCATTGCAGAAACTGTATACTTGCTGCCATAGATCTAGTCCATGATGTGGGCTCTTAAGTAAGAGACTCTTGTATCTCTCCCAGTTGTCATAGAAGTGTTAGTTTTCCTTATAAATGAAAGTGTTAATTTCGCTACGTAAAAGGTTCGTTTTGTGAATAGGGCAGAATTTCTTCAAAAATATCTTTTGTAACATCTCAAAAGTGGTTCCAGGGGTGAGAGAATATAGCCAAATCTTGGCCTTATCCTTGAGGAAAAATGGAAAGGTATGTAGTACTATAGAGTCATCTTTATAATGAAGTGTTGCGCATAGTTCTTTAAACTCAGTGAGGTGAAGGTAGGGGTCCTCTTGGTCGAGACTGTGGAAAGAAGGTAGGGCATTGATAACGCTGATCTTTAACTTAAATTGTTGCGCTTCAGCTGGCAGCTCAGGCAATACAGTGCAAGAGGGGTTTGTCCTAGGAACATGACTAGAATATTCAACTAGGGTTTTGGGGGCTATTATGTTGGCTTGTTCCAGCTGACGCTGCCATTTATCTTAACCACGAGGATTTCTAGCTACCGTGGAGTATAGTAATGACTGGTTTTGCGATTTAAGAGATTTCCCTCGTGAGACCAACTTTTCATAAACTAATTAACTATCCTAGGAGTACTAACTAATTAACTACTAAATAAGATATAAGATAATGCAAAACTACTTTTACTATTACTAATAATAATAGGGTACTAGTGTGACACGATCTACCCGTAAATATCAATGAAAGTCATATTCTGGATCGCCAGAGGGCTGGGAAACAGAAAAGCAACAAGATATCTCCAAAAAACTATGGCAAGACTACAACCAAATATTGTGGAAATGCTGAACCAAAAATTTTCTGTAAGGACTTTGAGCTGCCGGGTTATGAAAATATAGTCATCTCCAATGAACTAAATGCAGAAAGAGGTAACATATGGATATTTTGGCTTAAAGGAACCTCTGCACATGGAGTTATTTCTATGACAAAACAATATATTACGGTGCTTTACATGGAGAGCTATTTCTCTTTTGTACATACAAACTGCAGCAGAATTAACAGGTTGGATCTTTGGGATGACTTCTCTAATTTTGCTTCAACTAATATCAAACCCTGGATATGCATATGTGATTTCAATGTGGTTCTTCGGGTAGCTAAGAAAAGGGGACGGCATCCACCTACCACAAATGCAGTGATAGACTTCAACAATTTCTTGGATACGGCAAAACTCACAGAAAGTCCCTCCTCCGGGCTTATCTTTACGTGGTACAATGCCCAGAGTGAGAATAAAAGAACGCTAGTGGTCATCGATAGATGTCTCCAGAATGCAGTATGGCAAAGCACGTTCAGAGGTTGGAGAATGAAAGTGCTGCCTAGAACTTAGTCTGATCACTCACTTATTATGCAGAAATGGTATCAGATGCCTGAGCCATCAAACATCCCTTTCAGGTAACTTCAATCTTGGAATGAGGAACCTGAGTTTGGGGATATCTTAAACAACGAAGACTTAAAGCTGATATTAAGATATGGAGACATGTATCCGAAACCCCACGGAAAAAAAGGCAAACCTGGAGAGAGAGAGAGATGCTGTAACTATAGATATAGTTGGAGGAAGATATAACCAATGACTTGATAGAAAAGCAATACCTTGCCCAAATAAAATGCCTCAACAGATGGGAGAAAACTGAAGAGATGGATTGGAGGCAAAAATCAAGAATCAAATGGCTACAAGCAGGGGACAAAAACATGAGGTTTTTCCACTCAACTACAAAGGCTAGGAACGCGAATGCCCTTATCACAACTATCTAAGACAGCATGGGAAGAGACATTACAAGCCAGTCGCTCATACAAGAACATTTCACTAGCTACTACAAGGCCAAATTCGTTGTTATAGATACACAATAATGTCCATAACTTTTCGATCAGCTCCCCAACCAAGTTACAGAAGCAGAAAACAATATTCTCACTACAGCCCCAACCATTGAGGAGATTAGGGATGTAATTTTATCTATGGACGGCAACAGCGCCCCCAGTCCAGATGGCTTTTCGGGTACTTTTTACCGAAAATTCTGGGAAATCCTGAGCATATATATTAACGCTGGGATAATCTTGCTCTTTCTGGATGGTATGATTCCCATGACATTCAACTCCAACCTCATAGTTTTGATTCCCAAAATCAAAAACCCATCCAAGATTCAACAATATAGGCCGATTTGCCTCAGTAACTTTATTTTCAAAGTCATCACTAAAATTCTTGCCACTCAGTATTTGCATGGCTTCGGAGATGGCTAATAAGATGAAAATTAAGAGGAAAAATGGAAATGTGGCTCTTAAGATTGATATTAGTCAAGCATATGACACACTGAGCTAGAAATACCTCCTCACGACTCTTCGAGCGTCTGGGTTAGATTAGAAATTTTGTGATTAGATACGAACTATTATCAGCAGTAGTATGGTATCTATTCTTATCAATGTTATCCATCAGGTTTCTTCCAGATGGCTAGGGGTCTCAAGCAGGGGGACCCTCTCTTCCCTATTTTGGTTGTAATTGTAGAAGACATACTGAGCATCAATCTCTACAAGGCCAAAGAACAAGGCAGAATACAGACTATGAAAATAACAAAGGGTATGTATGGCCCTACTCACCTGCTTTTTGCAAATGATATATTCATGTTTGTGAACGGGAACAATAGATGCCTGAGACAGCTTTTGCTCATTCTTACCGAATATCAGAAGGTCTCTGGACAAGAGATTAGTGTGGCCAAAAGCAAAAAAAAATTGAGTTCTATACCTCTTACCTGCATAAGAGTGGTCACTGAGATATTTGGCTTTAATGAAGGAAAATTTCTAGAGACGTATTTGGGTATTCCACTCATACAAGGGAGGGTAACAAAGCAAGCGATTTTCCCGCTATTAGAAAATATCAGAAAAGGGGTAATAGTTGGATAGGAAGCATGATCTCGTTTCAGGGAAGGGTTGCTCTTGCAAAGTCTGTCCTGAATAGTATACCGATTCATAATATAGCAGTGTACAAATGGCCTCGATCGTTTATCAAAGAAGGAGACAATATCCTTAGAAATTACATCTGGACTGGAGACCCAACCAAAAGGAAGGGGTGACATTGAAATGGGATAAGGTATGTAACTAACTAAGGAAGGGGGACTTGGTATACGTAGTCTGGGTGAAGTCAACAAAGTTATGTTCTGCAAACTTTACTGGGTTTATAAACAAGGAACAGAGGAATGGGCAAAATTTCTCAAATCCAAATTCAGCAGCAAGAGCGGTGATACTATTCGATATTATAATTCGTCAACTATATGGACGGGAATACAGACCAGAGCAACCATTTCGAAGCCACATATAGGATGGCTCATTGGAGACGGACAAAAAATTAATTTCTGAAGAGACACATGGGCAACAGATATCCCACTCATGGAACATATTGATGTGCCTCGACACTTATGGAAAAACTGCAAAGCAATGCTCAACGATTTTATCAACCCACAAGGCTGGCATTTCCCTAGTGACATATTGCTCCTATTGCTAGTATTAAGAATCAACATACAGAACATCCAATGCAACCCCAGGTCCCATGATACTATGATATGAAAATTTGATATCCGAGTATTCTCCACTAAGAATGAATATGAAACACTGCGCAGTAAAAAAGATTTGGCATTGTGGTGGAAGTACGATAAGAGATAAGCAATCCACCCTAGACTGGGAGGCTTTGCTTGGCACTTGCTGAACCATATACTCCCTATGGATGACGCCATAATAATGAGAGGCATCTTTATTGTGTCGGTATGCCACAATGCCATAACGCATCAAAAATGGAGTCTCATACTTTGCTACGTTGCCCTTTCACAGTCTCACTCTGGAAGAAGGCTATGACATGCTTCTCGTATGCACCTATCACCCCACCAGACAACTGGAGAACCATACTAAAGAGAGGCAAAACATCTAGTCCATATATTGCTGATCTTTAGGTGGCCATGGTTTTTGCAATCTGCAATAACATTTGGAGAGCTAGAAACAAATGGTTGTTAGATGGAATTAAAACCCCTATCCAGCAAACTACACTACATATCCTGACTGACGGGGCAGATGCATCCCTCCTCTCCAAAAATACAATGAACAATACCATTCAGGACCTCAGGATCATCAAGGAGCTTAATGTTCAGTACAAGCTGAGAATAGGGAACAACATAGAGAGCTGTAAATGGAGGCTTCCTACTCAAGATGAGGTCAAAATCTATTGTGATGGATCGGTTCTAGGCAATCCTGGTGTAGCATGTATATACATTATTTACAGGAGCAACAAAGAAGAAGTATTGGGCACATATAGTAATTCTATTGGGCAAGCTACGAACTTTATTGTTGAGATTACTTCAATCATTTTAGGAGTTCAGAGAACTGTAACACAAGGGTGGAGAAGAGTGTGGGTAGTATCCGACTCGGTTGCTACAATTAAAGCATTCATCAAGGATAAAATACCCTGGATGCTTAAAATTGTTTGGTACCTCATCATCCCCCAACTTCTACAAATCCGATTCAGCCATGTATGGAGAGAATGCAACTTCTCAGCAGACCAAATTGTAAGGAGAGGGCTAGACCCAAACCAACCAGCAGAAGAATGGACAAATGGCAAACCGGATTACTTATAAAATATTGAAGACCATGTCACGGACTACTTCAGAGTCAGGAAATCACGCTGAACTAGATGAACGTTCTTAGTTTATTCATTTTGTAGTTATTGCATATAACTTGATTGCTGACAGGAGCCACTTACTTCTCACTAGTGACATGTGCTAGAGGGTAACAAGAAGGCTCCTATTGCTTTTGTAACCTGCCGTTCATTTATTAGACTAAACCTTTTGCAATAAAAGGGTACTAGTGCTATACTAATTAATACTTACTAATATTTTATAATTTATCCAAGTAATTAAATAAACTATTTTACCTTTTTGTGTGTGTGTGTTTTTCTTAATTTCTAACTAATTATTAAGTAAACAAGTCAAGTTTTAGCCTATGTTCGGGTACAACAATCTTCTTTAAGCCATATTCTATCGTTTTCGTTAGAGTAAAAGTTACCTTTGATACGTGAAAGCAAGGAGAGGTTCCTAACCATGATTAATTTTTCCAGTGGCCTGAGAGATCATAAATAATGCAACGATGAGCAATTATAACTATTAATGGCTAGGGGAACAAAGCCTAAAAATAAGGGATTCGGGGGAGCTCAGTGGCTGACGATCACTGGTTGGTGGGGCCCTTATACCCTTAAATTTTTATCGAGTATTCCCCAGTTTAACAAAACTCTTACCCTTGGTCAACTGTACTGAAAACTTATTTTACAGAGATTTAAAATTACGTACAAAAGCCTAAAAGCTAGAGAAATTCTACATTAAACCTAATCTATGATTTCTATCTAAATTAGAAATTACCGTTACCTCCTCGACAACGGCACCATTTGATAGACTGTCGTTTGTTTAATAAAAGCCCCACTTACTTAATAATGTAGTAAAATGGAAAGTAGGGTATCAATTTACTGAGAGGTATGTTATTCTAGGGTAAACTAAAATCTAGTAGAAATGGGGTTTGCTTTGTTGGAAATCTCCGCTTAAATTTGGTTTCGAAAAATAATTATCAAGGGTAAATAGACCATTGAATTTCACTCTTATTAGTATATTAAGGTATAATTTAATAGGCTTTTAGTATTCTCCTCGAATCCTATCTTTCAAAATGAATTCGCAGGGTTTAGAATTCTTTTATGATTTTTTCGTTATGAATAAATGAGAGAGTCTAATCCGTTGAGATTTAGACTCAAATTCTAGGTTGCTGACCTAGGGCTTACAACTGGACTAAGAAACTAGTTCCTTTTCTGGACACCAATCTCTCTTCCAAGTTAGAATTGGTCTCCTTCTCTACGAACTTGTTGGGTTCAAGAAAATTAAAGAATAACCCTAAAGAGTGAACATAGACCTCCAGGTCAAACCTATCACCTATAAAAAAATCCTAGCATACACCTATAGAGCTTCATCATAAGATCTAATCTGAGGGGATTAGCCCGACAACCTCTTGATAAACAAGATTAATGAAAGAAAATAAATAAACTATCATTATACTTAAAGTTATAATTATGAGATTTAAAATCAGTTCTCAAGCTCTCCAAAACCCTATAAAAATAAATAAAAAGTATTGTTTTGGAGAGGGAGAACAAAATATTAAATAGGGAAAATCCTGAGTTTGAATTGTCCTAAATATTCCCAGTCGTCTCCGGTAGTAAAAGTTAACATTCAGCGAAGATCAAAAATTATAATTTAAGGCCACTATCAGGCGGCGATCGCTAGTGGTAGGCCTTATGCCGGTGGCGATCATCAGTGGGTTGTGGCCAGAGTCCTCCATCTTCTTAAATTTTGCTTTGCTTGATTGGTGAAGTATAATTTGAGGTTCATCCTCTAGGTCCCTTGTATCAGTGATGATCTTTCATTTTCATGTAGCCCAACTAGACCAATTCTGATAAAAATTGTTCTTCTGAACTGCCGGAATTCCTTTATATGGTTCTTTTGCAATTTTAGTTCTGATTTGACCCTTTTCTTGCCAAATTGACTTCAAGTAGAGTAGAAAACCTGAAAATGAGGTAACTAGGCAATAATTAGACAAAAAAGGTCTTAGGGCGGTAAAAAACACCAACAAAAGGACCTTAAATTTTGCATAAAAATGTGCTTATAAGTGGGTTAAAACCACCATTGCCAGTGGGATAGTGTTTATATTTGTGAATGGAAGCCTCTCAGGTTATTTTGAGATGAGAAGATGGTTAAAGCAAGGGGATCCCCTCTCTCCTCTTTTGTTTGCTATTATCGAAGATATTCTGATCATCAACATATAGCATCTATCTGTTCAATTCTCTTTTTCAGCCTATGGTGACCATCTATCTGGTTCAACGCCCAGCTCATCTTTTATTTACAGATGATATCTTCTTATTTTTCAATAGTGGTACTACCTACTTAAAGAATCTCAAATCTCTGCTCGTTTTTTACCAGGACTCAGGTTAAACTATTAATCTTGATAAAAGTAAAAATTTCTTGGATGGCACCCCCTTACTAGAAGAAGAGTTGTGAAGGAGATCTTTGGCTTCAAAGAAGGATCATTGCTTGAAACATATCTTTGGATTTCTTAAGGGCATAGGAGAATTACAAAAAATGTTATTAGGGCTTTGGTGGGGTATATGAGGAAAAGAGCTAATTGTTGGATTGGGGATATACAAGTGGCCATTATCTTTAATTAAGGAAGGAGACTCCATTTTGAGAAATTTTATATGGTCTAGAATCCCTGCACAAAGGAAGAGTATCAATTTCAAATTGGAAAAAGTTTGCAAACCTGCTAAAGAAGGTAGCCTTGGAGTTAGAGGTCTGAGGGAGGTTAATAACTCAATGTTATGCAAGTTTTACTAGATCTTTAATTATACTACAGAAGACTGGGCTAACCTGCTGAAAGAAAAGTTCAAAAACTAACATAGTGACTTATTGTATATTATAAAAAGTCTTCTATTTGGTCAGGAATTAAGAGTGTGGCCTCTCTTAATCTCCCCCATATTGGTTAGCTTATGGGATATGGCTTTAAAATTGATTTTCGGTGAGATTCATAGGCTACTGAAATCCCTCTTAGAGAGTATATAAATCTTCCTAAGCAGTTGTGGAAGTCTTGCACAACTAAGTTGAGTGTGCTTATTAACAACAATGGTTGGGATGCTCCTTCAGACATTAAGTTAATGCTTGCGGCCCTGGGCATTAACTTAGACTCTATTGAGTGTATCCCTAGCTCTAAAGAAAGAAGGATCTGGAAAGAAGATGTCCATGGCAATTTTATTACAAAGTTAGCTTTTAAGACTATTAAAAAGAAAGCAAAGACAGTTTGGTGGTGGAAATTTATTTGGAGGAAAAGTATACATCCCACGCTTAGTGGCTTTGCCTGGAAGCTCATTCATATAATCCTTCCTTATGATAACCAGATAAAGAAAAAAAGCATTTCTTTGGCTTCAGCTTGATCTATCTGCATCAACAATGAGGAGTATGATTTACATTTTTTCTAATACTGCTCTTTTGCTAGCTCTTTGTGAAAGTGGACTATTGAGAATTTAGGCAGCTAGTCTCTCTTCTACGTCAAGAACGAATCACGAAAATCGTCGAACGAGGAATTAATCAAGCAAAGAGCAAAATCAAGGATAAAAGTATTTTCCCGGAGGGAAGTGGAAAACCCTTACGGATGAAAAACCACTCCCCGCGATTAATCCACTATGATCAAATAGGCTACAACAATCTCTTCTCCAAGCTTACTCAGGCATTTGTGAAGTTTATCTAACCCTAGTTGTCTAGAATTAAACTCACAAAAGAATATCTAACAAATAACCTAAGTCTTCCTTATATACTTGGGAGACTTATTACAAATAGAACAGATCTCGAGGCAAACTCAATGTCCAAAACAAACTTACAAAACCAGTCTACGCGATTATCGTTCGAACGACTTTCATCCTTGTTCGAATGACTTTGACGGAACCAAGTTTCCAACCTATAAACAAGTTTCTCGTTCGAACGACTTTAAGTCTCGTTCAAATGACTTCAACGGAACTAAGTTTCCAACCCTAGAAACAAGCATTTCGTTCGAACAACATTGACGAAACCAAGTTTCTAACCTAGAAAACAATCATTTCGTTTAAACGATTTCCAGTCCGTTCGAACGACCATCAATCGAGTTCACCCTTAACATGGGTATGCAACACTTTCTTTTTCTCCTCTATTACTGCCAAGACAGCTTTAAAATTGTGTTGAATAGATGTAAAAGCAGCAGTGGCTACATCAAAGATTTGTGGGTTACAGTAGTATTTTATATATGTAGCAATATTTGAAAGTCTTGAAACCAGTATATATTTAAAGATATCAAGCCCCATTTTAAAACTATCAAGCATGCCATTAAAAAAGACATATCAGGTACATCTATAGTGTCTCAAAATACCATGAATAACTCTGATCAAGACCTGCAGATTATTAAAGCTCTTCAGGTGTACTACAATCCGAGGAAGACAAATACCATTAAAAGTTGTAAATAGGATTTACCAGATGAAGGGGAGGTTAAAATCTGTTGTGATGGTGCTGCTTTAGGCAACCCTGGGCCAACTGGGGTGGAGGTTATCTTCAGACACCATAATGGAGCTGTTCTTGGTACTTTCTGCAGTTCTGTTGGGAGCAAGACTAACTACATTGCTGAATGCTTTGCTATCTATAAATAAGCTTACAAAGTTGTGAACAGAGGATGGAGAAGATTGTGGGTGGTTTATGATTCTTTTATATCCATCAAGGCTTTCAGATCAAACAATCTTTCCTGGATTCTATAGACTCTTTGAAGCATCCTTCTGCCTAAAATCATTAATATCAGATTTACATCAATTTGGATGGAGACCAATTTCAGTGCTGACCATCTGGCTAAGAGGGGGTTTAACTCTGCTGTTGAAGAATGGACTAAAGGCAAACCTATTTTTCTAACTAAAGTTGAAGACAATGCAACTAAGTACTTTAGGTTTAGATATGGCTAATTTATTCTTACTATTTATTATACTTGGTTTTTGTTGTTTATTTTGTTATTGTGCCCCCTTTTTGGTAAGGGCTCCCTTCTGTAACTCTTTTTGGTTCTATTGAATTCTAAACATTTTGCAAAAAATATATTATGTAGACCTTAATGATGTGTCTATCACGCCCCAAATTCCAATACTTAGAGCATATCTAAAACAATGTCACCCATGGCGTGCAAGTCGGGGAATCCAAAGATTCGCCCCCACAAATAACCTTGCTAATAGGAAATAGCTCACTCATTCACTATAGCAATATCATCAGAGTAAAAAGAATAAAGCGGAAGCAAATAATATATATATCAAACTTAAAATATACACAATATCTCGATAATGTAGAGCGTCAAAAGCTAAGATCGTACAAGAAATATGATAACAAGAAACAGAATCTGCGGCAGCAAAACTGTCTCCAACACAGCTGAAGCCCTCAGCAAAACCAGCAACTACCCTGCCTCTGAAAGGGGGAAAAATACAAGAGTGGGCAAAACCACGACTCACTAATAACCCAACAGAGCTAAATAACCTACTAATAAAACTAGTGCAGAGAAAAAGGAAAGAGGTGAATGAGATATAAGATTTTTAAAGATATAATAATATATAAGAGAAGAATAGAGGACTAGGGAATATATTGACGTGATCCGATGAGGTGATGACCTGATATGATATGGTTCTAGAATTGTCCTAATGAAGATGTTTATGATGTGATAAAGTCAAAGAACTAGACCCTATAAATCAATATATTGGGCTGATCAGCCGCTAATGCAATATATCTTTAATGAGATCTCAATTGGATACAATAGGTAGAATTTGGTTATAAGCTCGACCACGCTCAAAGATTTATCACTTGATCAAAGTGTTCCGGGCTTTGCAACCCACAGAGCCAACATCCGAACTTTATTTCACTTATTCCAAGGGATTTCAATCTCACGGAGGATAAGATGGGGACCTGAGAAAACTGTCTCATACCATCCCACACTCCCGGATGGGAAATAAATATAATAGCGTCTAGCCTAAACTTTACCTACTATTTTAACCCGATGTAGGATCCTAGGTCCTATTGAGGGTCAGCCGATGTAGAGCTTTGCTATGTATCCGACCCCGTTAAGTTAAAAGAATATAAAAACCCACACCACAAACAAATACCAAGGATTAAAACACAACGGCCGCCGACACGGCCAACACACATAGGATAATCCCCTGCCTGAGAGAAGGCTAAACAATCCTAACACAAGAGCCCCAACATGGCCAACACACATATAGGATAACCACCTGCCTCAGAGGATGGCAAACAATCCTAACACAGATAAACAGTGACCACCAGTCACAACCTCCAAACAACATCAGTCTCTACAAGACTGAAACACAGTATTTAAGGACAAAGCCACTCGAATACCACCCAAATGCACAACTTCCTAAAGGACAAAGAGAATACCACTCAACATGCTTAACGAGTAGGAAAAGATGCACTGAAATAACAACTACTAAAGAATACGATATAGATAATAACTATATCACAAACACCTCTCTGTCCAGAGTAACACTCTAAATCAATACTGATTAAATTAGTAAAGGAATTTAGCAAGGAAGGGAAACTCGCCTGATAAAGGATAAACTGCAAACCCAATAATCAATAGAACAACCAACCTCAACCTCAATACCACAGCCAACAACAATCAACCCAACACCTACAACAACCATAACTCTGCAATCTCAACAAATACTCAAATCACGAAACCCTAAAATAACCCAAGCCACAAGGGTTCCAACCAAAGCCAAAATCGAATTAACAATAAGGAGAAGAAAAACGGAAATTACTCACCGAAGGAAGTGTGACCGAGCTTGGCAAGGAAATGCGACAAATTGGCAAGCAATGGAAGAGAGGATTCCAATTTGGAGAGAGAGTGAGAGTGAGTGTTTAGATCTGAAGAGAAAAGTGGGTAATAAAACCCTAAAAGAAATACTTATCTCGAGGAAGAGATCAACGACCAGGAATTGTATGAGAAGTCCCAACCTGGTCTTCTAAACACGCCTCTGTTCGAATAGAATATATTTATATTCGAACAAAACACGACATGTAAAAGTCTATTCCAACAGAAAAAGGCTTGTTCGAACAGAACAAAACAATACAGAAGGAAATCAACTGAACAGACATCTTATTCGAACAGAAGAAAAAGTTGTTCAAACAAAGTGAAACAGGTAGAAGTCAATTCGAACAGGAATTAGTTTGTTTGAATAAAATGGAACAGATAGAAATCTATTCGAACAGAAAATAAGTTGTTCGAACAGAAATGAACAGAAAGCTGGACAAAAGATTCCACTTAACAAAAACTGACAAAAACTTAGGAAATCCTCAGATCCCTCCCGGATCACACACCACACAATAACCTACACAACAAACAGCTCCACCAAGCCAACCACAGGCTCCCAAAACCACAACACAACCTCCTTCGCCCAACAACCACCGAAACCACCGAAATATAGAAATTAAAGAAAGAAGAACTCAAAGCCCTGATAAATGCAATAAGATGCAGATGCATGATGAATGGTAATGTATGAATAATAATAATAAATAATAAATAAATAAATAAAAAATTTGGGACACTACAATCTACCCTCCTAAAAGAAATTCCGCCCCAAAATTTAGCATACATCAACTAGAGAACATGTGCGGATAACGATCTCTCACATCCGTCTTTAACTTCCAAGAAGCCTTACAAGGACCATGGTGACTCCACTACACTTTCACAAAAGGAATAACCTTGCTTCGCAAAACTTTATCCTCCCGGTCCAAAATACACACTGAATGTTCCACATAAGAGGCATCTTCTTGAACTTCTAGGGGATCCCAATCAATCACATGAGTAGGATCCCGTTCATACTTCCTCAATATAGAAACATGAAACACATTGTGAACTCGATCCAGCTACGGCAACAATGCTAAACGATAAGCCAGCTCTCCAACTTTGGCAAGTATTTCAAAGGGTCCAATGAATCTCGGAGCCATTTTCCCTTCTTACTGAAATGCATCACCCCCTTCATCGGAGAAACCTTCAGTAAAATGTGATCACCAATCTCAAACTCTAACGGTCTCCTACAAATATCTGCATAACTCTTCTGTCGACTCTGTATTGTATGTAACCGATCTCTAATAATATAAATAGCCTTTGTGGTCTCACAAACCAAATCTGGCCCCAGTAAACTCTACTCACCAACCTCTGTCCATCTCAGCGGTGATCTGCAAGGTCTACCATACCAAGCCTCATAAGGTGTCATCCCAATGCTCGACTGGAAGCTATTATTATATATGCAAACTCAGCCCACGGTAAATGCTCATCCCAACTACTCTTGAAGTCTAACACAAAAGCTTGAAGCATGTCCTCAAGAATCTGGTTAACTCTCTCGGTCTGACCATCAGTCTGGGGGTGAAACACTGTGCTAAAATCCAGTCTAGTGTAAATGCTCATCCCAACTGCTCTTGAAGTCTAACACAAAAGCTCGAAGCATGTCCTCAAGAATCTGGTTAACTCTCTCGGTCTGACCATCAGTCTGGGGGTGAAACACTGTGCTAAAATCCAGTCTAGTGTCCATCACTCGCTGAAAACTCTTCCAAAATTTACCGGTAAACCTAGCATCTCGATCTGATACTATAGACACAAGTACTCCATAAAATCGTACTATCTCTTTCACGTACAACCTGCCCAACTTCTCAAGGGTCAAAGTCTTGCAAATCGGAATAAAATAAGCTGACTTGGTCAATCGGTCAACAATTACCCAAATCGAATCATGATTTCTCTTCGTCCTCGGTAATCCCAAAATGAAATCCATAGTCACATGTTCCCACTTCCACTCTGGAATTTATAAAGGTTTGAGTTTCCCACTAGTTTCTGGTACTCGGCTTTCAGCTGTTGACATGTAAGATACTTGGAAATGAACTCAGTTACCTCTCGCTTCATATTATTCTATCAATAATGCCTCTTCAAACTCTAGTACATCTTGGTATTGCCTAGATGAATAGTATACCTAGAGCCGTGAGCCTCACGCTTTAATATCTCTAAATCTGGCATACATAATCTCCCCCTGTATCTAATACTACAATCTGAACTAACTGTCCAATCTGGTCTACTATCATCTAAAGCCCAAGACTGTAACTTCGCATCCTGCTGCTGAGCTTCCACAATCCGAGAAATCAAAGACGATTAAACTCTCAAATTAGCAATAAAGCCACCGGTACCCTGTGAAAACAAGCTTAGTCCAGAATCTGCTATATCGCGAAGTAACAACCATTCGCGTATCATTTGACGAGCAAGAAATCCCCTAGGCAAGCGGCTCAAGGTGTCAGCCACCATATTTACCATCCCTGGTTGATACGGCAAGTCAACATCATAATCTTTCAGGAACTCCATCCATCTGCGCTGCCTCATATTCAGTTCCTTCTGAGAGAAAAAGTATCTCAAACTCTTATGATCCAAAAAGAGCTCGAACCTCTCCCCATAAAGATAATGTCGCCAAATCTTTAAAGCAAACACCACAGCTGCCAACTCAAGGTCTGAAATTCAATCCTCAAGTGACCCTCATGCTCGGCCTCAGTCTTCGAATAAATAAGAATGTCATCCACAAACACAATAATGAGCCGGTCTAGATAAGGACAACAAACTCTGTTCATCAAATCCATAAAAGCTGTAAGAGCATTCGTCAATCCAAATGGCATAACCTGAAACTCGCAGTACCCATAACGTGTCTGGAATGCCGTCTTAGAAATATCCTCCTTCCTAATTCTCAGCTGATAGTAACCAGATCTGAGATCGATCTTCAAAAAGAACTACGCTCTCTGAAGCTGGTCAAACAAGTCTTCGATCCTAGGTAAGGGATACTTATTCTTGATCGTAACTTTGTTCAACTCACGATAGTCAATATAAAGGCTCATAGACTCGTCGTTCTTCTTAGTAAATAACGCTGGAGCACCTCACGGTGAAGTACTTGGCCGGATAAACTTCTGATCCATCAACTCAGATATTTGGTCATATAATTCCTTCAGCTCAACTGGTGCCATACGATATAGAGCCTTTGAAATTAAAGTTGTACCAGGTAATAGATCTATAGTAAAATCAACTTCTCTCACCGGTGGTAAACCAGATATCTTCTGGAAAACATCTAGAAAGTCACACACAACCAGAATAGAACTAGCATCGACACCAGAGGATTCTAACTTTAAGAATGCAAACAAGCCATCTCCTGACCGCGCAGGTTTCAAACTAGTAAACACGAATCGCTTCTCCTCAGGGATACTAAAAGTAGTTGTCATCTCAAAATAGTCTAAAGTAACTCGATGCGTTGACAACCAATCAATACCAAGGATAATGTCAAACTCTTGCATCGGTAGTACTAACAAGTCTGCTGAAAGGTTGCGGCCAGAAACAACTATCAGGTAATCTCTACAAATACAAGAAATAGACACCGATGTATCGGGCGGTAAACCCATAGAAATCTCATCTAGTAACAAGGAAGACTCAAAACCAATAGAACAAAGAAACATGTATGATATGAATGAATCCGATGCACCAGAATCAAAAAGAACTATGAATCGTACCTTCCACTACAGGTGGAGTGACGCGAGTACCTCACCTCCCAACTGTGTACATCTTTCCCATCCCATGGCCCAGACCCTGGCCCTGCTTCTAAATCGGATGCTGCTGTCTCTGTCAACCTGGAGGACCTGGAAGAATCTGCCTACCCAATGGACCCTGAAACTGTCTCTGCTGAAACTGCTGAATCTGCTGTGGGCGCTGCTAGTAGCCAATTGGACCCTAAAACTATCACAATGGTTGTGGACCTCTGTTTGGCCTAGGACAAAACTTCTTAGTATGCCCTTCCTCCTTGCTGTTCCAACACGTACCAAAAGCAAGCTGTCCTCCCCTAACTCTAGCTAGAGCACCATCTGTAATGCCAAAATTCTGCCTCTTCAAACCCAAGCTCTCATACTGAGTCTAAACTTCTTTGCCCTTATCGGATCTCTGATCCTGTCTCACTGGGTTCCTCAAGTCCTTGGACTTGCGATCCTCAACATCATTCTGCTCTATCGCCAAAGCTTTAAACAAAACTTCTCTATACGAACTAGCACCAGAAGCAATCAAAAACTTCCTAAAGTACGGATGAAAACTCTTCAAAAATTTCATCTTGCATTGCAACTCATCCTGAACGATAAACGGAACATATCGAGAGAGTTTATTGAATCGTTGATCGTACCTAAAAATACTCATATCACCCTACTCAGGCATATAGAACTCTGAGATACATGCGTCCCTATAACTCGATGGAAAATACTGTTCGAAGAACCGATCCTTAAAAAGATGTCCAAAGTACCGGAGTCTCTACGATAGTCCTCTTGGCTGTATCCCACCAGTGATCTGCCTCACCCTGTAAAAGATATGTCGCATGCGTCACCCGCTGATCATCCAGACACTTCATCGCGTTCAGAGTCATCTCAATGGACTTGAACCATGTCTCTGCCTTAGATGGAACTGTCATGCCAGAAAAAGTTGAATGTTTATACTTCTGAAGCTGCTCAAGATAATTGTACTCTCTGACTACTGGGCTCCTGGCCTGCAGGAAATTGGCGGTGAAACTCTCCAAAAACTGCTTCATCTCCGCTGAAACACTAGGAACAACTGGAATAGGTAAAATGCCAGGATGCTTTGGAACCACTGGATTTGGAGGAATATCCTGAACAATCGGAATAGATCCAAAACTCTCCTGATTGAGTGCTGGCTCATCAGCAAGTGCACCACCATGTGTGCCTCCACGGCCACAACCTACAATATGACCTCTGCCTCTGCTACCTCTAGCCATCTATACAAATAAAAGGCACACCTCAGGAAAGAAGGAAAGACAGGTAACAAAAAGAATGCGATAAAATACGTAAAACCGAAAAGGAATCGACCTAACTTCGTTTAGAAAATAACTCATCATATGATTGCAAGAACATGGATAGGAATTAATCTACAACTCTGATACCAAGTCTGTCACGCCCCAAAATCCAATACTTAGAACATATCTAAAATAATGTCACCCAGGGCGTGCAGGTCGGGGAATCCAAAGATAAGCCCCCACAAATGACCTTGCTAATAGGAAATAGCTCAGTCATTCACTATAGCAATATCATCAGAGTAAAAAAAATTAAGCAGAAGTAAATGATAAATATATCAAACTGAAAATATTCACAATATCTCGATAATGTACAGCGTTAAAAGCTAAGATCATACAAGAAATATGATAACAAGAAACAGAATCTGCGGCAGCAAAATTGTATCCTACACAGCTGATGCCCTCAGCAAAACTGGCAACTACTCTACCCCTGAAAGGAGGGAAATATGAGAGTGAGCAAACCAACGACTCACTAATAACCCAGCAGAGCTAAATAACTTACTAATAAAACTAGTGCAGAAAAAGAGGAAAGAGTTGAATGAGATATAAGATTTTTAAAGATATAGTAATATATAAGTGAAGAATAGAGGAATAGGGAATATATTGACGTGATGCGATGAGGTGATGACCTGATATGATATAGTTCATGAATTGTCCTAATGAGGATGTTAATGATGTGATGATGTCAAAGAACTAGACCCTATAAATCAATGTATTGGACTGATCAGCTGCTAATACAATATAACCTTAAAGAGATCTCAATTGGATTCAATGGGTACGATTTGGTTACAAGCTCGATCGCGCTCAAAGATTTAGTACTTGATCAAAGTGTTCCAGGCTTTGCAACCTACGGAGCCATCATCTAAACTTTTTTTTACTTATTCCAAAGGATTTCAACCTCACGGTGGATATGACGGGGACCTAAGGAAATTGTCTCAAACCATCCCACACTTCCGGATGAGTAATAGATATAATAGCGTCCTGCCCCAAATTTACCTAATATTTTAACCTAATGTAGGAATCCTAGGTCCTATCGAGGGTCAGGCGATGTAGAGCTCTGTTATGTATCCGACCCCGTTAAGTTAACAGAATATAAAAACCCACACCGCAAATAGGTCCCAAGGATCAAAACACAACGGACGCCAACACGGCCAACACACACAGGATAACCCCCTGCCTGAGAGAAGGGTAAACAATCCTAACACAACATCCCCAGCATGGCCAACACACATATAGGATAACCACCTACCTCATAGAATGGCAAACAATCCTAACACAAATAAATAGTAACTACCAGTCACAACCTCCAAACAACATCAGTCTCTACAAGAATGAAGCATAGTATTCAAGGACAAAGCCACGAGAATACCACCCAAATGCACAATTTCCTAAGGGACAAAGGGAATACCACTCAATATGCCTAACGAGTAGGAAAAGATGCACTGAAATAACAACTATTGAAGAATACAATATAGACTACAACTATATCACAAACACCTCTTGGTCCAGAGTAACACTCTAAATCAACACTGATTAAATTAGTAAAATAATTTAGCAAAGAAGGGAAACTCGCTTGATAAAGGATAAACCGCAAACTCAATAATCAATAGAACAACCGACCTCAACCTTAACACCACAACCAGCAACAATTAACCCTTAACCTACAACAATCACAACTCCGCAATCTCAACAAACACCCAAATCACGAAACCCAAAAACAACCCAAGCCACAAGGGTTCTAACCAAAGCTAAAATCGAATCAACTATAAGGAGAGGAAAAAAGAAAATTACTCACCGAAGGAAGTGAGATCGAGCTCGGTAATGAAATACAGCAAATCGGCAAGCAATGGAAGAGAATTCAAATTTGGAGAGAGAGTGAGAGAGTGGGTGTTTAGATCTGAAGTAAAAAGTGGGTAATAAACCCTAAAACCAATAATCATCTCGGGGAAGGGATCAACGGCCAAGAATTGCATAAAAAAACCCAACCTGGTCTTCTAACCACGCCTTTGTTCGAATAGAATACATTTCTATTCGAACAAAACACGACAGGTAAAAGTCTATTC
This sequence comes from Kingdonia uniflora, assembly GCA_014058105.1. Classification (NCBI taxonomy): domain Eukaryota; kingdom Viridiplantae; phylum Streptophyta; class Magnoliopsida; order Ranunculales; family Circaeasteraceae; genus Kingdonia; species Kingdonia uniflora. Next base: position 7,711,912 of record JACGCM010000704.1, on the reverse strand, counting down.
GAACAGAAAAAGGCTTGTTCGAACAAAACAAAATAGAAGAAAATCAACTGAACAAATATCTTATTCAAGCAGAAGAAGAAGTTGTTCAAACAAAGTGAAGCAGGTAGAAGTCTATTAGAGCAGGAATAAGTTTATTCTAATAAAATGGAACAGATAGAAATCTATTCAAGCAGAAAAGGAGTTCTTCGAACATAAATGAACAGAAAGTTGGACAAAAGATTCCACTAAACAAAAATTGACAAAAACTTAGGAAATCCTCATATCCCTCCCGGAACACACACCACACAACAACCTACACAACAAATACCTCTACCAAGCCAACCACAGGCTCCCAAAACCGCAACACAACCTCATCCGTCTAACAACCACCGAAACCACCGAAACCACCGAAACACAGAAATTCAAGAAAGAAGAACTCAAGGCCCTGATAAATGTAATAAGATGCAGATACATGATGGATGGTTATGTATGAATAATAATAATAAATAAATAAATAAATTAAATAAAAATTTGGGACACTACAGTATTGGTTCATTTCTATTTGTATCCTGCAACATATGTTTACCTGACAAATATTATTTAAATATTTAGTCAAACCGTCATGCGAAGACCATCGATCATACTAAAATGAAGGCCAAAGGATGTAGAACCTACCCATATTTAGCCCAAGCAAACTTGAAAAACCTTTCATTATTTTCAAGAGGCACGTGATACTTAGAAAACTGGCATGTGATAAAATCACTTGTAACTAAAATTTAACTGCAATTGCATTACTGATCCAAATATAATAGGATCCAAATATTATAGCAGCTAGATAATCAAAATCATAACAGATTGTCGACAAGAATTACAGCCGGGAATAACTCCCGTAGGAATAAAGAATCTTAATGTAGTAATAGTAAATGAAATAAATGAATAACTACTCCCACATAAAAAGGCAACTTTCAAAGAGACTCCAAAAATCTCATACGCGTAACATGTCCTCTGAAAGCTGGTATCGGAAGTCCCTTAGTAAGTAGAAAATCAATCATCTCCAGTGCTGACAGATAGGAAATCTCGATAATGTGTTTTTGTACTTTATTAATGACAACGTGATACTTAATGTCAATATGCATGTTCTCCATAGTAGCATTATCATTTTTAACATACTTGACGACAACCTCATTGTCACAAAATACTAATAACGGTATGGATATCGAATCAATATCCCTTAGCCTATAAATTAACTATTTAAGCCATACAGCCTGCTAGGAAGCCGCATAACGAGCTTCATACTCTACTTTTATAGTCGAGGAAGCTGCCACGAGAGGTTATTTAACACTTTTCCATGAAATAGCATAACACCGTGAGCAATCATATAAACATAACCCGAAGTAGACTTCTTGTCATCCTTACCCCCCACAAAATCTAATACAGAATAGCCCAAGACCATGAGCTTTTTCTGATCTCATATAAACCAATCTATAATCTCTAGTACTCTTCAAATAACGAATAACCTTCTTGGTTGCCCATTAGTAAACAATAAAAAGGTTTTGTTGGTACCTCCCTAACATCCCAACAGCAAAATTGATGTCGGGTATCATGTATATCATGCCATTCATGAGGTTGCCAACTATTAAATTATACTCCCTAGCGATGTCTAAGGAAACTGTCTCGTGTGGTATTGCCTTCCTGAAGATATCTCCCTTGACTACAGGGACTTCACCTGCTTTGCAATCCCGTATGTCATACATACCTCTTCAAAACTTTATCGATATATGCAATAAGAGATATGCGAAACATCTTTCTGGTCACATCTTGCTCAATCTTGATGCCAAGGACATAACTGGCATCTCCAATGTCTGTCATATCAAAATGCAGAGATAAGAAAGCTTTTTTCTCCTGAAGAAGCTGGGCATCACTACTAGTGAGTAAAATATCATTGATATACAAAACCATAAATGTAAAATGTCTCCAACTCTATTTGACGTATATGCAACGATCTATTTTTTACTAAACAAAATGGTGGTTTGAAACGCCTCACGAAACTATAGGTACTACTTCCTAAACACCTACTTGAGATTGTAGTTAGAGCGATGAAGTTTACAGAATAGTTACACCTTCACTTTGGTGTCAAAACCTATGGGTTGGTGCATATAAATCTCTTCGTTGTGATGCTCATTAAGAAAAGTTACCTTGATATCCAAATGATGAAGCCTAAGTCAAAATGATTTTTCTGAGCCAAAATAATCTTTAAAGTATCCTTCTTTGAAATTGGTGAGAAAGTCTCATCAAACTCAATTCATGGACGTTGTTTGAATCCCTTTGCAATAAGGCTTGTTTTAAAGCACTTAATCTTCTCTTTAAAATCGTGTTTGGTCTTAAAGATCTATTTACATGCAACTACCTTAGATCCTTCAGGTAACGATGCCAACTCCCATACAAAGGTGTGAGACGTATGAACAAGAGCCTGGAGGAAAACTTTCTAGAAGAACTGTGTTACGATAGGGTTCGAAACTGGATATGAAACAATAACTGGGTTTGGAATGATACTCATCATAATATCAGTATTAGATAAATGTGGAAGCATAATAATATTGATAAGAATAGTAATTGGACTATAAGTCTTAAAATCCTCTTCAAGGACAAGCTCTTTATGAATAGTATTGGAAAAGTGATCCCCCTTATTTATGAAATTAGTCTAAGCATACTCAACAATCTCCATTATCCAAGAAGGAAAATAAATCCTAAAACCTTTCAATTTCTCTGGGAAGCCAGTGAAGAAACAACTAGCAGTCCTCGAATATAACTTTTCGATATTCGAGCTAAAGGTTTTTACCTCTGCAGGATAACCCCAGATACGAAGGATTAGCTAGAGTAAAAAGAGAAGGAACTCAATTTTGAATATAGATTGAATAACATAAACATTCTCCCCACAAATTTATAGGTAAATTGGTATGACATAACATGTTGCGAACCATATTTTGATAAGTTCAATTACAATGTTCACAAACACCATTCTACTATGATGATCCAAGAATAGTGTACAAGGATACAATACCTTGATCCTTTAAATATTAATAAAATGGTCCCAAATATTAACTGTCTTTACTGATTTTGCTATAATACTCGCTCCTTGATCTGACCAGAGAACCTTGATCTTTCGATTTAACTATTTCTCAGCCTCTAACTGGAAATTCATGGATAAGAAAAATGTAGGTATAACGAGATAAATTAATTATCAATGAAGGAAATAAAGTACCAATGACTACCGTGGGACGGAGTAGGAAAAGGTTCACATATATCTATATGAATTAGTTGTAAAAGGTGTGTGTTATGAGTAGAGTTAAATTTTTTGATCTTGTTCAATTTTCCATGAATACAATCGATACAAGTCTGAAAATTGGAGAAGTATAAAGCCCCGGAAATACCATCTCGAACCATTATCTCAAGCCTCTTTCTAGAAATATGTCCTAGTATTTCGCGCCATAGCATCGAAGATTGCTCGAAAAGTCTAAAACGTTTAGATGTAGAAAACATACTAGCCTTAACAAATAAATAGAATAGTGATGCCTCAAATGAATGATAAGGAGATAGATGATATAACCTATCAACTAGTAAGCCAAAACCATTAATAAAATTGGGATGAATTATATCAAAACTACGATGTCTAAATTTGGAAAAATTAACTGAAAGTGTGTAAACCGAGAAACTGAAACTAGAGATTATCTCATTGATGGAACATAAAAGGTGTTTGTCAAATCTAAAGTTACACCTATGATTAAAAGCATACAAAAAATGTAGACGAACTCAATAGAAAGGCGTCAAGCATCTACCGAAGAGACCATCTCTTTAGGCCTTGTCGGCCGCCTACTGATGAACCTCTGTAGAGAATTCGAAATGTAAATAGTTGCCCTAGAATCTGAGCATCTTGTGTTGGTGGGAATACCAGCCAAATTAGATTCAAGGCAAACATAAACAAAACTTATATCTTTTTCTTGGTCAACCAATTTTTGTAAAAATGATAGTCCTGCTTCATATGATCTTTCTTCTTGCAAAAGAAATACTCTATATCTGATAAAGTAGTAAACGACAAAGCCGTATTATGCTTCCCATTCCCATTTCCTAAACAAGAACTCTGGCCAGAACCAGACTTGGAACCTTTTTGATTCACAAAATCTTGATTCTTGAACTTCATCTTCCCGTAATAATTAATTGATAAAATTTTCATAGATGTAGTCAGATGAGGTGATTCTATTTTACCTTTCTTTTACCATTATTCTTCAGAGCCTAATGCTGTATTCAACTCATTCATTTACCAGGTCTTATCCAGATTATTGTAGTGAACTTGGAACATCTCAAAACTTTTTGGAAGAGATAATTTCTAGGTACTGAAATATCAGCATATCATCAATGGTGAGACCGAGTTCTTTTAAAGTAAAAACTAACTAAATGATCTTAAGAATGTGCAAACATAGATTTCCACTACCATCATACTTCAGTGATAACAACTAAGATAAGGTACTGTACTGCCTTCCCTTAATGGAACCCTCAAACTGTTTCATAATGGCACCTAATAGTTCTTTTGTAGTACTTTTCTCAACGATACCGCCCTACATAATAGGATCAAATGAAGAACGAATGACAATATTTACCATTTTATTGGCTTTGACCCATTTGGCTTAAGCCACTTTCTTTGCATCAGAAGAAGTAGGAGTGAGATTCGCGGTCTTGGGTTCAGTGAGCAATCTAGATTTTGAGTTTCGACCTGGGGTAGTTAGAGTTTATCAAGGTCTTAATATTAGTCAGTTGGTTATGGATCATACAGTCTATAGCTGCTTGAACCAAAGACTTAAATTAGAACCTGTAAAATATATTTTATGCACGTTTAACTTGATCTATAAAAGATCTATAACTTGATGTCTTTTATCCCGATCCTATGTATAGATTATTCGTAAGGTGCCGACTTTTTAATCTGCGGGTACAATGGTGTATCATCGATTCCTTCCTTTGGGTGGTAATTTGCATAAATTTCCTTGATGTTCGTGATCACTTCCTCACTTTTGAGATACTTCCTCACCTTTGAGTTGAGGGTTATCCTTATCTCTTTGTACCGTGTAGCCTACCTTGACCCATTAATTAATTAGAAGTTTTTTAGCCTCCTTAAGGGGGTTTAATTATTTCAAGTTTAATTAGTACAAAGTATTCTTAACGAGACATTACAGGAAAGTCTCAAAATTAGAAGAAATGTTCAACTCCATGGAAAAAATTCATTTAGGCGTATTTACCCACTTTGTATCGTGCCTTTCAAACGACTACTTGATCTAACTTGAACCCCACTAGAGATCTTTAAGCATTAAAACCCTATATCTATTAATGATTATTCACGGCTTATGCCAAAAATCTTTGTTTAATTAATTTACCTTTATTGGTTATGATTTTTTTAATCAATAATGATTATTACAATCCCATTATGCAAGTGTTCTTATTATGGTGTACTAAGGGATAAATTAACTGGTTCGATATCGAAGCATGAAGATTATGAAATTTTTACTAGTTATTTAACTGTCTCATGGTCTCTATATTATAGTATCTTATGTAGGTTTTTTAATAATACATCAGGTAAACCATCTTTATAAAAGATTTGGATCACAGTTCACAATAATACATCCTTTTGAGTATTAAAAGAAAGGGTTAATTAGCTTTTAGACCCGAAATAATAACAACGAATTGCGCTAACACCCTATGACTGTCATTTTTAGGTTTTGGACCCTAAAACACCCCGGAGCTATTATGTTTTAAGTTTTAATGTGAAAATCGACGTGTTAAATAATAATCTAGTTGGAATATCCACATGGACTAAGAAAATCTATGTAGACATTTCTTAGTGTCCACGTGGATTTGAGCACCAAGTTCATCTTCTCCGAATCTCTGCCATTAAAACTCAAAACTAAAGATTCAAAACAGATAGGTATTACGAAGCAAAACATAAATCTAAAGTTTCTAAACTAAATTAATATTGGACATTATCATTCATCTTCATAAAAAACCCCCAAAAAAGCCACCAAAAAATATATGTTTCTAGGCTTCTTCCCAAAAAATTTCCCTCCAGAAAGCAAAAACAAAAAAAACCTAATAGAACCTCCTCCTCTTCTGAGGAGGAGGTTCATCATCTTCATCTTCATCTTCATCATTCGCATCATCACCATTATCTTCCTCATCATCATCACCACCACCACCCTCTTACAACTCCCGGTCTTCCTCGACATCGAAGTCCTCATCGGGATATTTGTCTGAGGTGTAGTCGGTTGATTGCTCCCCCAAATCACTATCACTATAGTCCGTTGTTGGGGGAGTTAATAGAAGAAAATCTAATATTGTTGAGAGTCTTGAGACTTTAGAGAGTGAGTGAGAGAGAAAAAAAAATGATGGAGGAAGATGGAGAGGTTGGAGTGTTAAGACTTGGGGTTACAAGTTTTTAAGCTTTCAAACTGACAAACGTCAATCAATGCGTATCACCCTCACTTCCCCAAGTAACCAATCTAGACACCTAGCTATAATTACCCTATTTTTTAGTATTTGTTTTTAGACCCTCTGTGTTTGAAGAATGTTAACTATTAGACCCTGCACGTTTCAAGCACAAGGTATTTTAGGGCACATAAAGCACAACATAACTCGATTTCCAATTAATTATAATTTATAATTTTGAGATTGTTTGATCAAGGCAACTGGGAAGGTTATACAAGTATTCAAGGTAAGCTAAAATTTGAATTTTCTTATATACCATTTGACCATGTCAAATGATGAAATTTACGAGATATTTTTCCTAGTAATTAAGTATGGTGGGGAGTAGAATGAACCATCTAAGAGTGGGTACAGAGTGAGTCAATACAAGGGTGGTAGTTGTTTTACCTTAACTGTGCCTATAAACATTTATTTTATAGAACTTCTAGGGTTAATTGCAATAAGGATAGACGTTAAGCATGGTCCAGATAATAATGTTCTTGTGAGGGGGGTGTGATTGGGTTGTTATTTAGTGTAGACGGTGTTTTGCATACCATTAGTAATGATTTATAAGTTATGTTGACGTTTAGGCACATTAAGGAAGATCCAATTCATGGGATTACAGAGTTTTCATAGAAACAGAGGAAACAACTGAAATAGTACCAATCCCTATTGAAGAATCACCATTACAGTTAGGATATGATAAACTAAAAAAAAAGAAAAAAAATCTACCAGATGTTTAGAGAAGACAAGTAGACCATTAAAAGTGCCTATTTCTAAGACTTTTAATGCAGAATCCTTAAAAGGAAAAGCAAAAACCAAATCACAAAAACCTAAGGTGAAGAAGGTTATGGCTGATTACCTTTTTGAGGAAGAGCTTGATGATTTAACCAAAGACTATGCCAGTGAAGAAGAATTTAAAATTAAGGAGGAGGATGTAGATAATGTTGATGATGAAGTTGCAAGATGGACAAGAGAGGAGCTTATGAGGTAGTTTGAGAACAATGAGCTTGAAGACTTAAAAAAGGACTCATTCTTTAACAATGTGGATGCTGAAGAAAACTATCATAGTAACCATACATCACAGGATAGTGATGATGTTCCTACAATGGATCACATAGATGATCATGAAGGTTTTGGTGATAATAGAGATTTTGTGATGGCTTCTTCAAACTTGTATGAGAAAGAAGATCATGAAGATGAAGAACCTTTTCTGCCATCACAAGCACCAGAGTCTATGTTGACAATTGGGATGGAGTAGCCAAATATATCTGACTGTAGGTCATTTATGAGGAATTTTGCAATTACTCAGAGGTTCACATTTAGACAGAAGAAGAATGAAAGTAAGAGGATTAAATATGTGTGTAAAGAGAGGCCAAGTTGTCCTTGATGGGCGTTCATAACAAGGTTAAATGATGGCCATACCATGACACTTAAAAATGGTCATTTTATACATGAGTGTAGTAGTAAGAATGACACATTGAACATAAATGCAAATACTATTTGGGCTGCAAAGGAGATTGAGAATCTAATTAGAGATGCAAGTACAACAAAGCCAATGCAGATATCTGATATTGTGTAAAGAAGATTGGAGTTAGAGTTTCATATTACACTGCATGGAATGCAAGGAATATGGTGATGGAGAAGATAGTGAGGTCATATGATAAGGTTATGCTTTATGTCCAGAACTATGTGTTGAGATTCAAAAATCAAACCCTGGTAGTATTGCTACTTGTAGTAGGGAAGATGGTAATCTTAAGTCTGCAGACATGTGTATTAGTTTTAAGGCAGCTTTAAATGGGTTCAGCAAGGGTTGTAGGTCAATTCTTGGTCTAGATGGATGTTTCTTGAAAGGCAAGTATGGAGGCCAATGTTTGAGCATCATATCTCTTGATGCAAATAATGGTCTTTTCTTTATAGCAGTGTTTATTTGTAGAAGTAAGTGTCAAGCTGCATGGATGAAGTTCTTAACTTTGGTGCAAGGCCAGCTCACCTTACACCCATCTAAATTGACATTCATATCTGATAGACAAAAGGGTCTTGTTGAGGTAGTTTCATAAGTATTCCCTCATTTTAATCATAGATTTTATTTTAGACACATGTACAAAAACTTCAAGAAACTGTACAGAGGTACTTAATTGATGACATTGGCTTGAAATGCATCAAAGACATACAAAAAAGCTGTAATGAAAGAAAATTTAGACAAGTTGGGAGTTGCAGAACCTGAGGAAAAAACATGGTTAGAAAGGGATCCATATGAATCTTGGTGAAGGTCTTACTTTGATGCTTCTACAAAGTGTGAGCATGTGACCAATAATTTCTCAGAATCATTTAATAATTGGATTGTTATGATTAGGGATAAGCCTTTAAAAAAGATGGTAGAAAGGCTGAATTTGATGCAGATGACACTCATGTATGAAAGGAAATTAAAGGTAAGAGAGGGATCAGAATGGATTTGTACCTGGAGTAGTGAAGAGGATTGAGTTGTTGAAAACATATAATCACCACTACATGTTAGAGGGATTTGAAAAGGATCAGTGGCTGGTCCTTAATGGCAGTGGCATAAGGTGGATATTGAACTTGGAAGAACACACATACACTTGTAATGATTGGCAGATCACTGGATTGCCTTGTGTACATGCAGTGAAAGTGATTGACCAACATAAATATGAGTGGGTTGGGTAAGTGCTCTCCTTTTTAGTTAATATGTCCTAATTGTTATTTTATTGTGCCTTTTATTTTTTCACAACTCCAACTTTATCATGGCCTATGTACATATATTATAGTCATTATTGTTGGGACCTATCCCTCGATCTCACCCAAATTTGAGCTCACCCAGTCCGAATTACCTCCATCTCAAACTCACGCATTTTTAACACATTTCCCCAGTCAACATACCAACCAGCCCAATGAACAGGTCAAGAACGTGGACCGAGCTAAACCCAGAAAAACCTTATCCAGTCAAAGACACCTGTCTCCCATGAACTCGTCAGTTATTTAGTCAACCGCCACTAACCACATTATTCATAAAATATGTTCTAGCACGATGAAGAACTGTGGGGAAGGCCTATATAAAGATAAAATTCCATAAGATACAGAGACCAAGAAAAATTACACAAACCACTTAGTTACAAGATTCAAAGCATTTATATATTTAGAGATCACTTGTAATAAAGATATCTGCCTAAAGCAATAATGATATTTTTACAAAAATCTTCCATACGAGATCATGGTTTTTACCTATTTAGAGGTTTTCTACGCTAAAACCACCTGTCTCCATTTCTTACTTTCTATTAGAATATTATTACAGATTAATTGGTGTGATAGCGAATTCCTAGCCATTTCGAGCTTACAGAATTTGGCCATTACATTTGGCGCCGTCTGTGGGAAAGATTGCATTTCCATGATATCCTAGGACAGTCTTTCACTACAACTTTCAATTATGGTTACTTCTGGACGACCGGCCGCAGGAACTCAGTTCGAAGTTTCTATGGAGCCGGGACAGCTTACAGAGTTACGGGCGAATCTCTACGCCAGGGTAGAGAAACGCGCCGAACTCGAACTTCAGTTAACAAAGGATCGAGAGCTCAAGGAACAAGATATTGATACAGAATGACAAGCTCATTTGACAGCGCTCAAACGGCACGAAGACCAGATGACAATAATGCAGAGACTTCCCTCGAGGCTCTGCAAAATACTTAACAAGTTCCTTCAGCCAGAGGTCACGATCAGCTTCCAGAGACCTCCCATAATTTAGCAAAGGAAAGATTGGGACCTCAGGGAGTCGCCAGTAAAGCTATTTCTAGGAATCTATAACACGGAATACAGCCGTCTATCTATTTGGTGGAGGATGTTCAATCAGAAGTCTGTCGAGGTCACCAAATTTCCATCCACCAGGAGGAGGACCAACGACCTCAAAATCAAGTTCCAACAAGAGATTGCTTGAGTGAAGGTATAGGAACTCATCATCCCCAGCTAGCTCGTTCAGCGATTCAACCAGCATGCCATTTTGTCACAAAGGAACATATAGACCAACGGATTAAGGAGTTAATCAAAGCACAAGTTCTGGGTACTATCGGCGATACTATGAAGTTACAAGGAAGTTCGATTGCCAAGGAACTATTCGATATGGAGTTACCGAAAGGTTTCCATGCTCCCAAAATTTGCAAATATAAAGGTATTGACCCGAAGGAACACATTCAGCAATACCATGATTCATTGGGGTTGTACTCCAATCTCAACCACATCCTCTGCCATATGTTATTCACAAGTCTATAGGTGTAGTAGCCTACTCGTAGCCTTCTACCCCATTCAGACACTCGAAGGCTACTTTGCAGCCTACTCGAATATCTCGAAGCCCACTCAATCCTTAAACAAGCCTTACAAAGATCATCTGAAGATGAAGCTTCAACTCTAAACAAACCTCAAGAATAGACTCTACATCTCAGTAGAGACACTTCAACCATATCTGTACATGGTTGAAATATGATGGGATAGACAGCCAGCTCACTAGAGAAGATAGTATAGTCGTTGGTCCTTACAGCTATAGTGACAGACCCCAACCACTACCACAGTACCAGAGTACAGAGACAGACCCAACAACTGTTACAGTGACAGTTCTGACAATTCTGGCACCCATACTTGCTCCGGGATATCCGGACAGTATCCTTGTAATTTGACCTAACCTTGGTGACTCAGCCCTTCCTAAGATTCTATTAATAGGAGAGATGGGGAACCAAGGAAGGGTTATAAAAATTATCTCCAGCCCCTTTTGCTGTTTACCTTCGACCACCCTGTAAAAACACAGTACTCAAACCTTTGATTACTCATCAGTAATAAGAACACTCTTAAAAGTCCTCATCAGAGGTCATAGAGAGTCACATTAGGGCCTTTCCACAAATATTTTGTTTATAGTTTGTTCATTCTTTAGATTATTTTCTTGCATTCCTTTGGTTGAAGATTAACCCAGAGTTATAAGAGCCAACTTCCCCTCCGAAAGAAGTTAGGCCCCTACAACAGGAGGAGCCACTCCGATGGTCCCATTCTCTCCCTGAGGAATCCATCTACACATTTGATTAGCTGCAGATGTAGTTCATCAAGACATATGCCCACCACAGAGACAAAGAGGAGAACTAGTATTCTCTTATCAGCCTTAAGCAGTCCCACAGAGAAAAGCTCAAAGATTTCTTAAAGAAATTCTTAGAGCTCGCAAGAAAAGTGGACAACCTCGATCTGAAAACAACTGCTACCGCTTTCACCAATGTTTTCCGGCTCGACTGCAAGGCCAAAGAGTATCTTTTCCTTAACAAACCTGCGACATTGGAGGAGATGATCACCAAAGTCAATGGTTACTTCGCCTTGGAGAGGATGAGGTCTGAGCTACAAAAGTCTACTAAATCTGTCCTCTCCACCTAAATCCCATCTACAGATCGAACCAGCGAACCCAAGGAGGAACAAGGAGATCAGATGCGCAGCAATGGGAATACTGGATACCCTCGGAAAAGCAGTCCACCAAATAGACCCCTCCTCCCAAAACTGAACGTCCAAATCTCTATAATTTTTCCACTGTTATTGAAGGATCCACTCTACCGCATCTCTCAACCACTGGAGCCCATCGATAATCGACCATATTGCCTGCATCATAAGGTAAATCATCATACTACTGATAATTGCTATGCTCTATAGCGGTTGCTAGAATACATTGTTGAAGAGGGACGGATGCCCGAATAAATTTTCGATCTGAAGTCATACAAAGATGGTAACAATAAGAAGCAGCTCAAAGTTATTCAGGTCAATTATCGAGCTGAGGAGAAGCATCTCAACTATATGCACCACAATAACATGATCGGAATCAATCAGATTACCAATTCCAACAAATCAAAAAGTATGAGGTTATCAAAATACTGTGATCTCACACCACAAGACAAAGAATCCAAGCTTCTTCCCTAGTCAAGCAATCGCCGACTCGAAATCTTCTTCAAAGATTGCGATACTAGCCATGCCAAGTTTCCACATCATGATGCATTAATCATAATGCCCAAGATGAAAAAGTTTGTTATGCACACAATGATGATTGACACTGGAAGCGATATTGAGATTCTTTTTCAGAGTTCGATCGACCAAATGGGTTTGGCCGACCAAGTTATTCAGAGTGATACCGATATCAGTAGATTCAATAGCTCCAGGGAAGAACGAGTAGGCAAGATAATCTTACCTATTATAACAGAACAAGTCACCATCAACGTCGTCTTCTATGTTATTAATGCCAAATCTCGTTATCTTGAGAGTATGGGCAGCTGCTGGATACATAATATAGAAGCAATCACTTCTACCTATCATCAAACACTCTAATTCAAACACGATAATGGCATTTATGAGATCAGAGGTAGTCAGAAACTCTCTCGAGCTTGTGAAAATATTGTCTCTGCCATCCTAGATACTTCAGACAGACTTGCCGCATAACAATTACAGAAAGCTGATCACCTCAAAAATCAACCATCCCCAGAGGAGCCCACATAATATATCAACATTGATGGACCTAGTAGGGGTACTTTCATCGGAACTAAGCTAGTTCAGCATGAAAAAGATGCTCTCATTCAATTCTTGCAACTCAATCAAGGTGTTTTTCCGTAGTCTTTCGAAGAAATGCCCAGAGTCGATCCGGCCAAGGCTTGTCACAAGTTAGCCATCAATATCAGTACCACAATGGTTAAATATAAACAACGATGACTTTTACCTCATTTTCGAGATGAAGTTAACACCAAGATTGAGAAATTGATTAGAGTAGGATTTATTCAAGAAACAAAGTATCCCGACTGGATATCCAACATTGTCGTTATCCCAAAGAAGAATGGAAAAGTTTAAGTTTGCGCAGATTTCACAGATTTGAACAAACATACTCTAAAGGACAGTTTCCCTCTATCCAACATTCATCAGATCCTCGATTCTACAGCAAACTATGGCCACCTATCTATGATGGATGTTGCTTCGGGGTGTAATCAAATTCCACTTTTGGAAGAAGATTAAGAGAAAAACAACTTTCATCACTGAAAGAGGTATTTATTGTTACAAAGTCATGCCCTTCGGACTCAAGAATGCGGGTGCTACATATCAATGATTGATGACTACTATGTTCAAAGCACACCTAGGGAAAGTCATTAAAGTTTACATCGATGATCTCTTGTACAAAAGCGTACAGTCAGCCAAACACATCTCAGACCTTAACATTATATTCAGCATCCTTCAATCGTACAGGATGCATCTCAACCCTGATAAATATCAATTCGGGGTATATTTTGGCCACTTTCTAGGCCACCTTATCAGCAAGAAAGGGATTGAGGCCGATCCAGATCAAATTTGGGCTCTCCTTAACATGCCTTCTCCAAAAACAACAAAATACGTTCAAAAACTTACTGGCAAGATTGCCGCTATCAACCGTTTCGTCTTTAAATCTTCAGACCGCTGCCATTTCCTATTCCTGTTACTCCATGGATGTACCAAGCGAGGAAAGGCTCAGCCAACTATAGAAGTCACATGGACACCAGAATACAAAGTAGCTTTTCGGGATCTCCAAATCTATTTGGGAAGGTCGCCCATAATGAACACCCTAGTAGATAATGAGGAACTGATAATCTAACTAGCATTCAGAAATACTTCCCTCAGCTTAATTCTCATTTGCCTAGAAGGCAAAATTGAGAAACCAGTCTTCTTCATCAGCAAGACCCTCATAGCAGCGGAAATAAGGTACTCTAAAATTGAGAAACTTCTTCTCACTCTTGTTTACACTTTGTAGATTCTCAAGCACTACTTCCAAGCTCATTCAGTCAAGGTTATGACGAACAACCCACTGTGGGAAGTTCTGTCCAAAAAAAAGAAATCAAGAAGAGTGCAACAGTGGTCAGTCGGTTTGGGAGAACATGATATAAAGTTTGAACAACGTCATTCTAAAAAAGGTCAGGCCGTTGCTGATTTTCTCACAGATTTCTCTGTAGAGGATCCCAAGGGGGAAGAACACGACCCTGACCTTACCGAAGAAACACCCAAGAATCCACCCCCCAAGCCATTCGATGAACAAGCAGAATGGATCACTACATCAGGACGGAGGCTTATCGCAGATGGATCAGAAGGACCCGCAGGGTTAGGAATCAGGATCATTTTAATTACCCCTTCCAATTACAGAATTGAGAAATTAATTTGCTTGGATTTTGAGGCCTCAAATAATGTCACCGAGTACGAAGCTCTCATTCATGGACTCGACCTCTCTCTTGAGCTCGATGTTCATGAACTCTCAATTTGCACAAATTCGCTACTCATCGTCCACTACTACTCAGGGCAATACAAGAAGAACCAAAAGATGATCAAATACGCAGCCCTCATTGCATATAGGATGAGCAAGTTCGCGAAAGAAGCTCTCGATTATCATACTCGAGGTAAAAATAGACACGCCGATTCTTTGGCATATCTAGCTGGGGTCTTTGGTACAGAAACCAGATATCTCCAGATCAAAATCATTTCAACCCCCAGCATTGATCACATTTCTGTATGCACTATCAACACTGGGGGAGATAATGGGGGAGACGACGATTGGCGAAAGCCTTTCTTAACCTACCTTGGCGTTGACAATAATTGTAATGGACTACTCCCAGCTTATTCAAAAGAGCGCCGACGGTTGATCAACAACTCGAAGTACTCAAAACGGTATGATATACCACCTTTCCGTCACATGGCCTTACCTCAAGTGCCTCTCTAAATCAGAAGCAGATGAATTACTCTGCAAATTACATAAAGGAACCTGTGGCTCCCATGCCGCAGGTAGATCATTAGCAAACAAGCTATCACTTAAGGAGTATTCTGGCCTGGCATGCGCAAGCAAGTAGAGGAGTACTCCCGCTGATACGACACCTGCCAAAGACATAGACATATGATATGCACCTCTGCACTATAACTCCATGTAAGCAAGGTCTTCTGGCCATTCAAAATATGGCCATTAGATCTCATCGACGAGTTCCCTAATTCTCCAGGTAACCGCCGTCACCTAGTCGTAGCTACCGATTATTTTACAAAATGGGTAGAAACAGTTCTACTATGCCGAACCAGAGAAGAAGAGGTCATCTCTTTTATCTTGAGCCACATAATCACTCGGTTTGGGTGCCCCCACCTAATTCGTATCAATAACGATCCCCAATTTATGGGAGATAAAATCGTAACCTTCCTAAACCACCACAATATCATCCACTCACCATCAAATCCTTACTATCCTCACGGCAAAGGTCAAGCCAAAATCACCAACAAAACCATCGTGGATGGACACAAAAAATGTCTTCACTCACAAAAAAAGGGAATTGGGTTCGCGAGCTGCCTCACGTCCTATGGGCATATCATACCACTCCACGATAATCAACTGGGTGTATCCAATTCCTCCTTGCCTATGGTACTAAGGCCATCATTCCTTCTGAATGTCATCACCCTGTTCGTGATCACAAGCTAACTGACGAAGAAAATGAGTTCGAGTTGGCTTACAACCTCAATATGATAGATGAAACCATGGAACACACCATCGATAACCTAGGTCGATATCATCATATGCTCACCAGATTATACAATTATCGAGTCAGGAGCCATACCTTCCAAACTAAAGATCTCGTACTCTAAGAAATTCCTCAACATTGCAAAAAGCCTCATGCTGGAAAATTAGCAGGCAATTGGGAAGGCCCATTCATTATCACAGGTCTCTCAGGCCTGGGATCATATTATCTCATAACAAAAGAGGGAATCCCCATTTCAAATCCTTAGAACACTAGGTGACTGAAACGGTACTATCGTTAAGCGTCTTACCGCTCCACTTCTTTTCTTCACTTTTTTTTTGTATTTATCAATTCCAAAAGTAAGATTTTCATCTCCATCCATGTAAATTCTGAACTGATCAATAAAACTGTTAAGTTTTTCACAACATCTCTCTGCTCACGTAGATTCAACCACATTCTGTAGATTAAAGCATAGATAGTACTAGCTTGTAACTGATCTTATTCCAGTTAGATCAAGGATATCACTTGATCTAGCTAGCTATACTAAATCTCTATAATTGTAGCAAGCGTAGAAACTTATTTCATATCAAAGACTCTACCAAACAAAAGATAGGTCGAAGGTGATACTAGCCTTCATCTACTTCAACTTGTTTGGGTCATTTATAACTATTGGATCAAGGATATTACTTGGTTTGGCTGACTCTACTAAATCTCTGCGATTGTGGCAAGCGTAAAAACTTGTTTCATATCAAAGACTCTACCAAACAAAAGATAGGTCGAAGGTGATACTAGCCTTCATCTACTTCAACTTGTTTGGGTCATTTAAAATGGCTGGATCAAGGATATTACTTGGTTTGGCTGACTCTACTGAATCTTGACGAATGTGGCATGTGTAGAAACTTGTTTCATATCAACGACTCTATCAGGCATAAGATAAGGCAAAGGTAATACTTGCCTTCATCTCTTTCAATATGTCTGTAACATTTTTGTAGTTCAAATCAAGTTTCAACTTGGTTTAACTCAACCCATTTTTGCGATTGAAACAAATGTAAAAACTTGTTTTGTATCAAAGACCCCACTAGACACAAGATAAGGCAAATGTCATACTAGCTTTCATCTATTTCAATGTGTCTTCGACATATACTATTTATTTTTCAGGTCAAATTCACTTTATAAGGGATTCTTTTTTGCTGATGAAGTGTCAACTGTGCTTCCCCCTACATCAAGAGGTCGAGCATTCAATTCACGGATTACAGCAGCTCTACCCATCTCTATCATATCAGCAGTTCGAGGGCCCAAATTAGTTTGCATGGAGCCCAGACAGTTCACTCAATCTATGTTAATTCTGCAAATGCATCCCTTATCCGACAGACTTTTTAACAAGGTATCTCGTTCTAACTCAAGTCTTTTTTACTTCCTCTAGAAAATACGTAACAATCGACTTTAGCAGGTCTGAGCGTGACGCATCAGGTATGACCATCACTGCAAATTTTCCTCTCACCTTCTCGAGGCGTGACTCTAATCTAGCATACAATTTCTTCTGTTCAATCATTTCCATGTCGACCCGAGCATGATAAATTATATTCTTTTCTAATTTTTTTATATTTAGCTGATTCAGCCAGGTTCATGGCCTCTTAGTCTACTACTACCCGGGCACGAAGTCTCTTGATTTCTTCATTTAACTCTTCCCTAGCCGGAATATCTTTTAATAATTCTCCTTTCTTCTTCATCAGTGATTCCTTTGCTTTGATTTCTCCTTCCAAAAACTTCTCCCTCATAAGAGCAGCATCCAACTTCTACTAGCATTCCCTCAAATTTACATTTCCTCTCTGAACATGCCCCTGAATACGAGATACATCACTCTCTAGATCTTTAATTTGACCTGAGAGGCTAACTACATCCCCTCGAACTAAAGGAGCCTTAACCTCAGTTCTACTTCCCCTGAGCGTTCTCTAGCCTCGGCTTTCTTGGCACGCGCGATGGCCTGCACCAGTTCGTCCTTCAATCATGCAACCCTCTCATTTAAATCATTAGACCTTCGTTGCATTTCCCAAAACTCCATATCCTTGGCAGGTAGGGCTATTTGCAAGTGTTCAGCTGCGACTTCCGAAGCTGATAGATTTTCTTGAGCTAACACCAGCGCATTGTTTATTTTAACAAAAAATTTTCTCATTCGCTCTAGCTCGTTCCTACAATTCTGAAGATCAGATCGATTTTTTCCCTCCGATCTTTCTAGCGCCTGAATGCGGTATAAACCATTTCAGCCTGCTTTTCCTTAACCATCAACATATCAACCTGACTTTGAAGCTTCGCGGCGTGTTTTGTTATCTCCGCTAGCTCTTTTAGCCCATTGCCTATTTCGGCATCTTTCTCTTCGATATTATGATTGAGGTCGGCAACAGCCTGTTTTACCTCCACAAGTTTAAAATGCACATTTACGTGTTGATCTCTTCTATTCCCATTCGCCTCCCTCATCCTATCCAACTCCTCTACAAATTCTCGATTACACTCGAGTACGTCGTTCTCATCCGAGCGAGCTGAATCCAATTCGACCTGAGCAATATACAATTTTTAGTACAGTTCGGTTTAGGATCCCATCAATGTGCATTATCATTTTTAAACATTATATATGATTTCTAAACATCGGTGGTGTGCAAATACTTTTTGACTAAAAGGTTGAAGTGCATTATCAGATAAGCACTTTATGAGGTTTATTGCGGAGTCTAAGGTATATACTTTCAATATGCTACTTTATATAAATAGCGTTGGATTTTTACCATGCACTGTACTGGTGTAATCTGCATCTATATCCTATTTACTTGATAACTTAATGTCGGTATAATATACAAGTCAAAAAACCTATTATGATCGAACCTGCAGCTCCGCTTGCGCAGCCGACAAGGCTGTAGAGGTATCTCTTTCTCTGGAAAGCTCAGACTCTAGACCTTTTATTCTGAGGCTCATTTCTCTAAGTGCCTACAAGAGGTTTATAAAATAGAGTCAACCTACAGAAGTCTCTTCCATACACACAAATTCAACAACTTACAAATATTTATACAAAAAACACATTTTTACCCTACCTTCTCACTATCTCCCTCTGGGAGCTCGGTGTCATCTCCTTGGTTGTCAAGCACCGTTTGACAGGAGACACCGTCCAGACCATCCATGATCCCCACCACTTCCTCATCATCTCCCTTCTCTACATAGGTGTCCGCCTTAATGACATCTACCTTCTCCTCAGAAAAGCCCTTCAACATCAAGTGACGCCACAGTCCCTCATGCTCCTTGACCATCACCTCCAAATTAGCTCTCACCTTCACTAGTAGCTGACCAATCACCACGCTATAAGAGGCCTTCCACTGACTTACTTCCTTTAGAGCATCAGTCCTGGCTCGAGCTAGTTCCTTTTCCAGCTCAATCTTCGCCTTCTTCAGCCTGGATTTTTCTTCCTCAATACCGAGACAAATCCCCTTAACAAGACGAGCAACCTGTAAAACACAAATTGATCTCAGTGATTAACTCAAAATGCATTAAACAACTATTTCCCATAATATAACCTTACCATCTTGCTCGTGACTTACTCTCTATGGAGAGCCGCCAACCTGACCCTTTCCTTGACCTCTTTGAGGTCATCCACAGTAGTAGATCGCCCCTCAGCGACCTTCTCCTTTGACTTCCCTGAAGGTTTGACCTTCTTCTTTTCTCTTTTGCGACCTTACCACTTCCTGTGGTACCAAAGGCCGGCAAAGACTGTAACATCTATTTTTTTGGATATTTTTAAGCTATTTTGCTCGACGTAACAGGTTCTAGCAAAACCGAGCTACCTATTCTAGGGGTCTTGGACAAGTTGGTTTGACCCTCTCCTCCACTTGCTTCTTCCCTTCGTCAACACCTGCCATCGACCTGGTTGACTAAGCTTTTTGAACTTTTTTTGACATGCTATCAACCCTCTTCTTTCTGAGAAGATCGAGTCCTTCCAATTCAAATTCGAGCTCAGCCCCCTCCTCTGTAACTTTGCCCAACAATGACTTTTTCCTCTCTACTTGGGACTTCACACCTACCACGCACAACATTTGTATTATCAACTACAGTTATCAGTGAAAATATAGCAATAATTCTATCTATGCATGACTATACTTACTTTGTTTTACAGTTCTATACCAGAGGTCCAAATGTTCTTCGTCAACTCTCTGAAGATAATTACCCTTTACCCATATGACGTTATCATTCTTGGTTTGACCTGCTGAATTCAGATCGAAGAAGCGACGCCGAGTAGAGCTCGCACAAAAATATGACCCACCACTGGCCTTATAATTCTTCACCCCATAAAACTACAAAATGTCCTCAGGGGTTATCATCCTCATTTTTCCCTCCTTCTCCCATTTTTCATTCAGATGATCACACACGGTTATTACCTCTCCAATATTCCTATTTAATTGAACAGAACATCCACGATTGCATTCATAATTCCCTTCACCAAATTAGTGAGGAGAAGACTCAACCCATACTATAATTGAGATAGGTAGCATTAAAGCCCTCCGAGAGGTCACTCTGAACATCCTCATCAAAGTATTCTAACGAGATCGATTCATATATAACCCTATCTCATTTTTCCACTTCCAAATCAACCAATAGATAAAAGTACTCTTCCCCCAATGCTACCGTACAATACCTAAACTACCTACCGGTATATTCTACACAATTACCCCACTTCCCTCTTACAGCCGCCTTCGCCTTACAAAACCCTCTAAAGGCATCAGAACCAGGAGGATAGGATATCAATTGGCCAGGAAAACCTAGGAATTGTTCTAATCCAACTTCCACCTCACTATTAAACTAATTTTTCTGACCAGAGGTCGATACCTCATTAACAGACGAACTACCCATCTCAACAGCAATTTCTACAAATGCCTCTCACGCTCGAGCTACATACAGGTTAAGGTATTTATCATTCTTTCAGATATATATATATATATATATATATATATATATATATATATATCGATCATTTACGTAAAACATATATCTTTAGCATATTTAGTGTATATGTCAACATATATTGCATACGTCTCTACTAACCTTTAGTATCCAAATGAGAATCGGTAGTAGCGCCAAGTCTTTCCCCAACGACGCTACAGTATAGCCACCTACGTGATCTAGTATCTTTCGACCTCTTCAATCGTTGATCGCCTTTAGATAGCTCCTTATCAAATCTCCTGCATATTTTTTGCCTCTCTCACTGTATGCTCTACAAATTTTTAGAAGTTGAAAAATTTTTGATTGGTGATAAAGAAGTACTATTTACCTTTTCTCTCACTAGCGGCCAGCATTTATTGTGCCTCGCACGACTCGTCCTTAGTTTTGGAACCAAGGCGTCCTTTCCACTATCCATGTCAGACGTCTTGTACCTTTTCGATAAAACTACCTTTCCATCATTACACCTCCCCGTATTTTTTAACATAATTTTATCTTCCGTTTCCATATTTTTTCCTGAACTTCCCACACTCATGATGACTCACTCTGTACGATGTTAGATTCCTGTATCCTTAGGTACAAAAAAAAACTAGAAGCTTCTGCATTTCCTCATTTTTGTTTCTCTGTCTTGGTTTATTGTACTTATAGTGATTGACGCTATTTTCTAAGCTGAGCAAATTTTCAAAATTATTCAAAATTATTTGCAAAAACAATCTTAAAACAGATTTGCAACTATAGCGGATCCGATTGACTTATGTATTTTCTGTTACATTCAAGAAAATTATATTATTCATTATAAACACGTTATACAACATCTATCGCCACCTTAATAAACTGGGTGACGTAATCCAACACATTATTCGTCGATCCTCAGATCTTCGAATTTAATCTCAACTTTTGCAATCAAGCCAGCCATTTCTTCTCGATCTGCCGGGTCCCTCACCAATTCATGAAAGCATACCTCATAGAAATAACGAGCATACTCAAGTTCCCTACTCCTTACATCTAATCCTTCGAGCTGACATTCCCTCACTGGTAGTTCAGCATCATAAACAAATGTATCAAAAATCCTCTCCTACACTTTAACAGTCTTTACAGCCAATCGTCCTTCTGTGTCATGACGAATCCTTTGAGATCAAATCTGTACCATCCTAATCCCTTTTCTGTTTTTCACAGATCATCCTACCTTTATTTATACGTTTTTCACACACTTTCCCCACAAAAATGTGATTTTTACCTTGTATCTCATAACAAAAAATCCTACTTACATCACAACGTCATTATCACCACGTATTTATCTCATTTCGAACATTACAACAATAGTGTTTTCATTTCTTATAAACTATTATTCATTTCAAACACTCTGCACAGATTATTGAATGGTAACTTTTTATTGAATGGAAACTTTTTATTCATATCAAAAACATTACATACGATTTATAGATTACAAGTTTTTTAGTACATCGATCTCATAAATACAACAAAAATGTTATCCGCCCAGCACCAAACTTCAGTAAACTTTCACCCAAATGCAAAGCAGACATTTGAACCAACAAAGAGCTTCCCTCACATGAGTTTGGTTGAAGCCTTGTTGAGCTTCAAATGGAAACTATGCAAGCAGTAAACTCAGTGCTATAACAATATTATCGAACTAGGGACTTCTGAGCACCAAAAGGTAAAGGAAATGCAGAAGTAGACTCCCATTGTTTGTCTCCCTCCTCCACTACCATCACCCCCTCCTCTAAAACTGCCACCTCCGAAGAGTTGGCAGTGATGAAGGGAGCCCGACCTTAGAATCCATGGTGATACAAGAAATCAGCATAACTGCCCTGCAGATACGCCTATCCCTGCATATGAAACCCTAACCCTATCTTCCGTAAGAGTACAGAGACAGGCCCACCGATCCTCGCCTATCAAGACGACAATATGAAATCTCCACTTACAGTAGAATTCTTCCTCAGCCTCAATTACTTCCTCTTTCGACAAGCCTTGATACGTTGGAGGAATAGGAGCGGGTATCGGCATCTCCAAGGAATGGTCACCAAAATATTTCAACTTCAACCTCTGTATTTCAGACGCAATCCTTTCTTCAAGGGCCATACAACGAGTCTTCACCATTGTTCAACTGACTCCAGGATTCGATACAGGTATTGCTTATATAACCCTACGTTTAATGTGTAGGTACATCTTACCAAGCGCCATCATTCATTACAGACGCAACTTTTCAAGTCATAATCGTCGCATACATCAACATCTACATCCTCATTAAATACATGTCATTTCCCTATATCACGCATAACTTCAACTCAATCAATACCATCATTATTCCATTTCAATTATCAAATTTTTAACTCAGATAATTGGGTTTTTGTAAGACAATTTGAGTTTAACAATGGTGATGTTTAACTGTTATTTGTAAGATAATTTTTTATGTGCTTTCTTGTTTGCGTAAGTACAACATTTCAGATGTTTAACTGTCATTTTATATCATTATATTTTCTTCTTCTTCTCCACTGTCACTTTTGTAGCAAATTGAGTTACAAATTTATCTAATGACATTTTCACTGTCATTTTTACATTCTTTACTGATTGTTCTCTTACTGCATCAGTTAACCAAATAAAATTGTTATAGATTGGATCTTCATATTTCAAAAACTTCTGCCCAAATGACCGCTGCCTTAAAAGTAAACATTTTCATAAGGTAATTACACCCATGTACAGTATAGGGAAATCTAACCCAAGGATAGTCTCTCACCCAATGGTTTCTATGACCATACCCAAAATAGCCATTTAAACTTGATGAACCTCTTTTTACTCCCTTGGCTTGATTAACAGCATCTGATAACCATTGAAAGGATCCATAAATTGAGTGTTGACACTTTAAGAACATCCTTTCATAGTTATTTTCAGTGAGAGATATCATCAGCTTCATGATGCCATTGTACGTAGCTTTCTTGTATTTTGTGTAAACTCATGGACATTTCGATGCAATGTGACCCTCAAGATTGCACATTTGACAAACAGCCTGTGAAAAATTCAAGAAAACCAATGTTTCAATTTTAGCTTTTAGACCCCCTGTATCTTAAATAATTAGCTTTTAGACCCTATTTTGGGTAGATGCGAAAGAAACTTCTGACCTTAGATTGTGTGCCAGCTTCATGTTTTCCACCACCCATTTTGAGTTATGAAGATGAATTTACTTCCAAACGAAGAAGATGAAGTAGTTAATGTGAGAGAGGAGAGGAAGATGAAGTTCTGGGTTGGTTTTATAGCCGTAACTCGGGTTACAATAGTCAGATTTATCTTAGCCTACGTGGATCTGGTTTTATAGCGTGTCATTACGATATAATCCTACGTGGAACTCATAATTACAGCGTGGCATTAAGATTAAATCATACGCGGTAGAGTTAGGGGTATTTATGGTACTTCATATTATTTTCATCTCAGAGAGTAACTTTTAGGGTATTTTAGGGTCCAAAACATAAAAATAACAATCATAGGGGGTTAGCGCAATTCGTGGTCATTATTTCGGGTCTAAAAGTTAATTAACCCTAAAAGAAAAGCATGCATGATAGGCATAATCTAAGTAAGCAGCGAATCTCGAGGCACTTTAAATAAGCATCACATATTAATATGATAGCTTTCTACAATAATTTTTTTTCTTTGTAATCTTCTCGAAGACCAAACTCTATAAACCAGAACTTAAACTTGTTGAACTCCAACCATGAAGATATCACATTACACACAAAATCTAAAAAATTATTTTTCCAAAACTTATAAAATTTTGGGGATCATAAATATTTGCATATAATGGATTCAAAATTGTGTCTAAAATCTAATCAAGGGTTTCAAGATTTGATTTACCATTGGTTGAAGATCAAAAGTTGAAGGTTATATGACTTCAAATATGGGTTAAGCAACAGATATGAGAGTGTCTTACTTTGAAGATCAGAACTAGGGAAACTTCAAGTTTGGGTTTAAGAAGAGTACAAGATAACAATTTCTTGAACTGATAGAAATTAAAATGAATAACAGGCTGAGGCCAGGATAAATCATACTTTAGATCTGAATCCTAAGCTTTTTACATGAATATTTTGCTATCTTTATCTTTTTAACAATAATATTTTTTTGTAAAAGGTTTAAAATTTATTACTCAAGAAGTGGTATAAAAATGGGGACCTTAACTGTAGAACCTGAGAACTAAGGCAACCCAGTAAGGTTGGATCACCAAAGTAAACTGATTAAGGGTAAAAAAAAGGAAAGCCCAAAGTTTAAGGAAGCTTGAGCTGAAGGATACAAGAGATTGCTTAAATAAAAAAAACTCAGCTACAGGGTCTTTAATCTTGTCAAGATAGTCAGGTTATCTCCAAATGGAGGATATTCTAAAGGAGTATAGCTTGCTTTGTAAAATATTCAGCAATAATTTAATCAATGCATTCTAACTTTAATAGAAAATAAAATAATAAAAACTCTTATGCAGTTAAATTATTGATAAAAAAATTAATCATAGCAATTTATAGCCTAGCGACTGATACCAATTATTGAGATATGATACGATCACTATGACTAATTACATAAAGATGGATTGATTGATACTAACCTCTTCTACTGCTTTAGCAAATCCTCTTGGGCTTGGGTGAAGTCTACTCTTATATTGACTACAGACCTAATGAGATGATTTTCTGTGGTATTGCCTCCAAAAGAAATTTCCCCTCTATTTAACCTGATTGGGTTTGAATAGTCTTCCCATTATACCCTCAAGCCCTAATAAAGAGTATCAATAGGTCCAACAAATTGAACATGGTGTAACAATTGGGCGCAACCAATAACACCTGTACGACTTATTAACATGTGTGCTTGTAAATCGGAAGAAAAACATTGAGTCGTATCGATATAGATGGAAAATCCAATAGTCCACGGGGTTATTATTGACTAATTTTTGAATATGTAAATCTTGGGGAGCTCAGACCTTCATTTTTGGGGTAATATTTTGTTTTTGATTATTCATATATTTGTGTTTTTATTTAGAGGGGCTAACCCCTTCAGGTTTTGGGCTGGGAAAAACCCCGTGAAGCCCTACCAATAGACCTCCATATTAAGGATTCTAGAGGGCCTGACCTAATTTAAACCTGATGTCAAATAGCTAATAAGACCCGATCCATGCTTTTAGTTGTTAAATTTAAGAGTAAGGGCCAGTGAATCGATACTTAGCCATTTACTATCCTGTGAAGACCAAGCCTAGAGTCCTTTTAGAGAGGGACTCCATTATTTACCAAATCTTGGTGGTATTGAAGTCCCTTTTGGATTTATGCTCTAAGATTTAAGTGATAATCAAGCCAAATTATCACCCTATTTATCTGATCCAAAAAATATGGAATTACAGACCTAGACAACTCAAAGTACTTGATCATAAACTTTGAATGGAGAGTTGATAAGCATGTAAACAAACTATTTCCTTTTATTATTGAATGTTACTTTTGAAATCATTTTATGTATTTGCAGGTCATGGGACTCATTCGCAAATATGTGTAAATAACTGAGATTTAATGTTAAAAAATGAACTGCTTGAGAAAATATGTAAATTAGTCAAGCTAAGAATTAATGGACCCAGATGTCTTAAAAAGAGATGTAAAAAAATCGTCCCTTACCTACAAAAGGATAGGCGTTGACCTCATAAATACCATAATGCATTTGAGAGTTCTTGTATTAGAGTGAGGGAATGCAATTGTAGAAGAAGTTTGGAGCACCAATTTTATTAGTCATATATAACATTAAAAGTTAGGATTAGAACCCTAAAATCCAAAGGGTAAAATGGTTATTCTACATGCCGATTAAAATTTTAGACATTGAACCTTTAAAAATGTATAAAATTGGTACATACCTTAGGTTAGGACATTTAGTTTACTTATATGAAACCTAGTCTCAACATAGACCAAACCCAGATTCTCTTTGAGTCTAAACTAGTTAAAAGCTCTAGAACCTTCCGGTGTTCGTTACTCTACTTATCCTTGCTACATTATAATCTCTAAATAACTGGGATTATTGATAGACATAATAAATCGACCTATCAATTAACGTTGTTGCCGAATAGACGACATACCATTTTAATCATTTATTTTAAATAAAATAAAATAATAGGATTTAAATTTGTATTTTATTTTTTTAGAACTATTAATCTCCAAACACATAAAATATTAGTAATAGCTAACTAAGTTTAAGATTATTTTTATTTATAGTAGCATTAGAGTGGTTTAGATCTCTAATTTCCTATCTTCTGGATTCGATAGCTAGGGTGATGTGCTTTAATTATCACCTACATCTTAGATCCTAAATCTGAGTAAGACTCCAGAATATTAGATTGTGGATACTTCCATCAGGGCCGAGTCACCAATAAAGTCCCTCTCTGAGTACTCTAGGTTTGGTCTCTAGTGTGTAGTTTAGGACTAAGTATTTATTAACTGGGCCTGCACATAAACATTTAATAGTTAATGGCATAGATCGGGTCTCATTAACTATTAAACACCTAGGGTCTAAGTTATGTCAGGTCCTATAGAGTCATCAATAATAAGTCTTTATTTATGGTTAGAAATTGCTTTTTCCCAAGCCATAACCTGAAGGGATTAACCCCTCATGATTACATTATGCTAATTTAAAAGAAATAAAGTATAAATAAATTAAATAATTGAAATGAACTTAGAATTAGTAAGAACGAAGGTCCAAGCTCCCCAAGCTTTTACAATCCATAAATTGGCCCTTAATAAACCATTGGGACAACTATTTATAGAAGTATAGCCCTTGATTAAGATAACTCTGAAATAAAATCAATTCCTCGCTAGCCCTAACTATTTCTTAAATTTGGTCTTCTTTTGTAGTTTCAGGTATATTACAAAATCGTCCCCTGAAAGATTTAAAGCCACAGTTGACAGACCCAGTCTATGATATCACAATTGACAGACCCAGTCTTATTTGGCCTTTTCAAGTCTTTAATTAAGTTTGGATTCTTCAGAGGTTTCCTTGACTACTGGAGGTGATCTACTTAGGCATTTTCTCCCCAGTTAGGTTCGATTTCAGTTGATCACCCCCTGTAGTGCATAAATATAACATTTGTACACAATTTAGCTTAAATGCACTCCAATAGTTTTGAATCTTGTAAAGTAAAGTAGACTAAAAATTAGGGCTAAAGGGGAAAAAGCACAAGTAAAGGAGGCTTAAATTATACACAATGATATGACTATTGTAGGTCCAACCACGATGGTAATTAATTTTTCTATGATGGTGTTATGACCACACTCTACGTGCCCTGATAGTGTCCCCATTTATCCAATATGGATCTCCAGCAGTGTAGGATTTTCATTCTTAAGAAAAGGCATCGGTGACATGTAAAGTAAAATCTTAATTTAAGGACCATATACCCGATAAGATCTTAAGCGATGGGACTAAACTAATGGTGCAACCATCACAGGTATTGGGCAAGGCAAATCTCTAGTACCCACTCGGCCAGGGTATTACATATTGGTTTGTTATAGATAATGCGTAGGGATTTATAGGCTGGTGAAGAATCATTTGATACTACGAAAGCCTGGTATGGTTGAAAATTTGTATAATTATTAAAAGGGTAAAGAGTACAAGATATTTCATTGTATTGCCAAAAAAAATTTGGGCGGATGCGGCATTTTTAACCGTTGTTATAGATACTTGTTATGCATTTGATCTTATCCATTTCAATAGTAGATTAGTACTAGATGTTGTATCAAGCTAGTTTATGCATTTTTGTTGGATATGCTAATGATGATTTTGGCGACCGGTCTTATGATGCTAAGAACCAAAAACTTATCCTAGTTATTGATGTGATATCCAAGAACGATATATTTTACAAAGCCATGGATAAGTAGACTGAAAAAGCGAATGAGTCGGGGTCGTGTGAGTATGATTTTTTGTTACTACAAAGATGGTATTTTAACAATGGATTGAAGAGATCCAACAAGTACCGTATACTCCGTCAATTTTTTTGTTAAGAAGAACCATGGTTTCAAAACTCACGGCCCACTATTATTACTCCCAACATTGTTAGTGGCTAACCTCCTTAATGATTACTACAAGGTGATTTTACGAGGTGAGGTCATGGGTCAGTATGAGCTTGTCATGGATGATGATAAGATGGGATCTCAACTCTCTAATTGCTTCTAGGAGGTGGTCCTATTATCGATGGTAGAAAGATTTACTACAGAAGCTAGTTTACAAGTTAAATGGAAACATGCTTGTTCAACGTGACTCAAGATAGAACTGCGGTAAATTGCATTCAAAAGGATATAGATGTTTATGTCAAGATATTTGGTTTACTGATTATGAAGATAGTTTGTATTGTGGAAGCTTTGGTTTTTCAATCAAGAGATTCTTTATACAAAATGGGCAATTCTTCATGATTGATCTTATTGAGGGTGGGTATGTAAGCCGACTACATGGATACATGTTGCCGGGTAGGGATGCATTATGAAGGCTTATACATGGGAGATCATATGCTTAAGATCGAGGTATACACCGAAATGAAGGGACTTGATGTTTGATATACCTATATCATTGATAGGTTTTAAAAATAGCATAAAGAATATTGTGGGTGTTATGTGTTTTAAGAACTCATGGATCATTTGTTCTTTTACTATAGATGATATGTAAGTTGTATATGAAAGTTCTATCATGGATGAGATTGAAGGGTCGCGACGCGGTTATCTAAATGAAGGGTAAGAGTGATATATTGGTTAATCTTTTGTATGGGTATTTGTTATACATACGGTATCAGTTGGAGGTATGTCCAACTCAAAAAAAAATTGTTTACAAATATATGTTTGAAAAATATAAAAAGTTCATTTTTTTAACTATTTGAATGGTCAAACCAAGTGTTTTTAGTCCCACATTAGATATGAGAGATGCTTAACTCTATTATATAAGAAAGTATCGTACTTCACATATTGTGGTGTATGTAAGAATTGGTAGGTCAGTGGGTCACACGCGCATGTGCAACCTATGTGTAAAACTAGCTTGGGTGCATGGGCTACCCATGGGCTTGGTCAGCCTAGGAAACTTGCTTATTATTATAAGTCTATGATTCATCATGCTCATGGGGATTTCGTGGAACACGTAATCCTATTTTTTCATTTTTAGGTTTGAGGTGTTAGTTGAAATGTATCTAACAAACATAACTTAAGGTGTGACCTTTATTGAAGAGGTACCAACTTGGGATGCGTCTTAAGGTGTGACCCTTGGTAAAGAGGCACCAATGCTCTATATAACCCGACTTCATTTTCATTATTTTTAATTTGTTTTAAGAGCTTTCTTTTAAGTTATTTCATCAAAATTAAGAGGAAGCAGATGTAATCTAGATTCCCTTGGAAAAGAGATAAAAATATTTCCTTCTCTCTGTGACTAATCGTTGTATCCTGGGATACAAGGGCCAACATTCCTGAAATAAACTGTAGCTGGAACAAATTTGTTTTAAGGTGATAGTGTGCATATGCTAGAATCGGTTATCTCTTTAAGTAGTGATGGTCATCTCTTTAAGTAGTGATGGTTATTCATGTAGATTGTAATACAATCTTAAGATATAATCATTTTCTATGTGTTCATAGACTACGAAAATGGTAAATCTCATAGAGAAAAAGGGTAAAAAGAGTAGCCCACAAATTCTCAAGGTGAAGCCCGAGAAGTTTGATATCATTGAACTTGGTTTGATGGCATTGATGTTGTTCTTTCTCATGACTATGAACTTGGAAAATTTCCTCAAGGAGGACAAACTAGAATTATAGGAGGAAGAAATTGACCCAACAACCATGGCACGACTGGAGGTGTGGATTCATTCCAACTTTTTGTGTCAGAACTATATCCTGAATGGGCTGGCCAATACATTGTACAATGTGTACAGTCTAGTAAAGTCCGCAAATTAAGGAACTGTGAGAATCCTGAGACCATAAGTATAAGATTGAAGATGTCTAACTTATAAAATTTGCAACTGGCTGATTCTAGGATTATAAAATTTAGATTCCATGGCTGTTATCAGTCAATTAAAGGAATAGTAGATTATCCTGCATTAAATTCATTTAGAAGGAATGAAGTTTAAGTGGATTATTTCAGGTTGTTACGGTAATTAAGAAGTTACTTTCATCTGGGAAGGACTTCAAAAGATATTTGAAGCATAAGAGGAAAGAAATGAAATTGGAGGATCTGATTGTAAGGTTGACTATCAAAGAAGATAACAAATCCAATGAGAAGAATGATGTTATTCATTTTCTAACCCTAAGGGTAAGGACTTTAAGAAGTTCATAGGGATTTTTTATGTTTGAGGTAAACTAGGGCATAAATCAATGGAATGTTGCAAGCGTAAAAAGTGGACTAGAAAATGACAAAAGCGTTCAAGCAAACATTATTATGATGGAGAACCTGCGTACGATAATCTTCAAAATTAACCTGGCTAGTGATTCCAGTGCTTAAAGACACAAGGCCACATGCTATATATGTTATGTCATAAGTTTATTTATGACCTATAATAAGACTAAAGATGAAGATAAAGTGCTCATGGGCAACAAATCTATGTCAAGGGTCAACGGAAAAGGGAAATTAGTACTGATATTCACATCATAAAAGGAAGTTACTTTGAGGAAAGTGTTACATGTGCCCGATATCCACAATAACCTTATTTCTAGAGCATTGCTGATTAAGAATGGCTTCAAGTTAGTGTTCGAGTCAAACAGATGTATCATGACTAAGAATGGTGTATTTATAGGATAGAGTTATGAGTGTGATGAATTGTTCAAACTCGCAGTCTTATATAAACCAGTTTTAATAATTAATAAGCATAAGAATTTCATATATTTGGTTGAGTCATTTAATGTTTGGCATAAAAGATTAGGATATGCAAATTAGTCCATTTAGGATTGCTGCCTAAATTCAATATTGATTGTAAGCAAAAATGTGAAGTGCGTGTTGAAGGAAAAACTGGTAAAGAAGTTCTCTACGATTTGAAGTTTATTCAAACATGAGATGGAAAGAAGTATTTTATTACTTTCATAGATAATTGTACAAGATATGGTCATGTATACTTTCATAGATGACTATTGAAGATATAGTCATATGTACTTGCTCAAAAGCAAGGATAAGGCACTGGAAATGTTTGTTAATTTCAAAAATTAATTTGAGACATAACTAAATAAAAGGATAAGATTTTTAGAACTGATAGGGGTAGGGAGTACGACTCCATTCCGTTTGGAGAACCTTGTGTTATGTTTAGTATTATACACCAAACTGATGTATCCTATGCTCCTCCATAAAATGGAGTTGTTGAGAGGAAAAACATAACTTTAAAGAATATTTTTAATGTTATGCTTATTAGTTCTGGTTTACCACATAACTTGTGGGGGGGGGGGGTGCGCTACTTTCTGCAAATTAAACTTTTAATAAGTTACCTAATAAGAAGATTGATAAGACTCCTTATAAACTTTGAAAAGGAAGAGAGCCTTTTTATAAGTTCTAAAAAGTATGAGGGTGCCCTGTAAAGGTAGGAGTACCATTGCCAAAAAGGTCTAAAGTAGAACCTAAAACTATTGATTGCATTCTTATTGGCAATGCCAATAAAAGTACTGCATCCCAATTTATCGTATACAAATTTGAAATAAATGATGTGCAAGAGAGTGCCATAATTGAATCGCGTGATGCTATATTTTTTGAAAATATATTTCCATATAAAGAGAATGACAATGAGAATCCTTTTTAAAAAAAAAGATGTGGCTTATAGTAGTGATCAACGTACCACTCCTAAAAGTTTTAATTTCAATGCAGAACCAAGACGTGGGAAATGACTTAAGGTTGTTACATCTTTTGGAAAAGATTTTTGTAGCATTCCTATTTAAAAATGAGCCTCAAACCTTCAAGGAAGCCATGGCTACACCTGAAGTTCCTTGTTGCAAAGAGGCAATACAGAGTAAGATAGATTCTATAATGCACAACCATACTTAGGAATTGATAGATTATTTAAATAGAAACAAACTTGAAGGCTACAGGTATATTTTCAAACATAAAATGAGACCTGATAATTCTATTGAAAAGTACAAGGCCAGACTTGTCGCCAAAGGTTATAGGAAAAAATAAGGCTTGGACTATTTTGATACATATTCTCCAGTAATAAGAATAACTTCCATTTGTATGTTGATAGTTATTACAGCAATGCATAGGCTTGAAATGCATCAAATGGATATAAAAGCAACAATCTTGAATGGTAAATTAAATGAAGAAATATATAAGAACCAACCTGAAGGATTCATTGTTAAAGACCAAGAAAATAAAGTATGATGGCTGGTTAAAATAGATTGAAGCTTGCACTTCTACAACGGTATGATAAAATTGATGGAGTCATGATGAAGGATGGCCTAAAAGCAGTGAATGCGATGGATTTGACTATATTTAAAGCATTAATG
Organism: Kingdonia uniflora; assembly: GCA_014058105.1. NCBI lineage: Eukaryota > Viridiplantae > Streptophyta > Magnoliopsida > Ranunculales > Circaeasteraceae > Kingdonia > Kingdonia uniflora. The sequence goes on along the minus strand of JACGCM010000704.1, from coordinate 7,678,470 downwards.
GTGAGAATGTAATTATGTGTCTTTATGTAGACGATATGTTAATCATAGGGACAAATATCAATATTATTATGTCAGTAAAGAAAATTTTTGTCCAAAAACATTGATATAAAGGACTTAGGTATTGCAGATGATATTCTTGGTATAAAGATTGTCATAACATCACAAGGACTTGTGTTGTCTTAATCACATTATATGGAGAATGTACTTAAGAAGTTTAATAAATTTAATTATCGTGGTGTTTAGACACCATATAACAATATGCGTCAATTGATTAAACACATTGGTAAATATATCTCTCAAATAGATAATGTTATACTAATAGGCTGTCTAATGCATATTAAGAACTGCACACGGCCAGATATTAATTATCCGATTAGCAAACTGTATTGTAAAATTATAAACCCTGACCCAAACCACTGGGAAGCATTAATCAGGGTTTTGTGATATTTAAAAAATATAATAGACTTTAGGTTTTACTACATAAGATATACAGTTGTACTTGAAGGATACAGTGATGCAAACTGGATATCAAACTGTAACGAGTCATACTCCACAAGTGGATACGTACTTATACTTTATGGTGGAGTTGCCTCATAAAAATCCCTAATACATATGCATAGCTCTATCGACTAAGGAATTCAAGTTTGTTACTTTAGATTTTGTGGGAGATGAAGCTGAGTGGCTTCGACCATTTTTAGAGGATATTCTTATGTGACCAAAGCAATCAAAACAACTATTGTAAGTACAAAGAATAATGTTTATAATAGTGATTCACAACATATACGTCATAGACATAATACTATGAAGAAATTACTTACAAGTGAAGTTATATCCATTGACTTTGCAAAGTCAAGTAACAACGTAGCGGATCCATTTACATAAGGGTTGGCAAAAATGCAAATATTTTCTACATCTAGGGGAATGGGCTTTAAGCCTTTAACTACGAGTTAGCCTTAGTAGAAACCTAACCTAATTGATTGGAGATCCCATGATCTAGTTTCAATAGGGCAACTAGAAGTGAGTTAATCAACATGAGCACTGAGGAGATTTAAATTCCTGCCTATTCCATGATATGAATAGTGTAACCTGTAACGATTTTTCAAGGTAAGCTCTATGAGCTTTTAATGATTTTTATGACTTGTATTTACTATTGGGGAATAACAAGGTGTACTCTTAATAGGCAATCACCTATGTGAGTTTGAGGTGGGGCAGCTTCCATAAGAATTTTATATGGCAAAATTTTCTTAAAACACTCATGAATTCGAGATTTGCTTAGAGAATAATTGAACACAACTGTGAGAGTCAATTTTGTTTGGAAAAGTACTATCTGAAAACTTTTATCTTGGTTTACATTAAATCTGCAAGTTCAAGACATATATAATAGGCACATTTTTTAGTTGAATTGAAGCCCTATTATCTGGTTTTCTGGTCGTCCTGAAACCTTTTTTATCTTATTATTACCTATTTACCTCTCTTTCAGGTTCTCTACTCTAATGGAGATGATTTGACAAGGAAAAAGCCAAATCTTAGTTAAAATGATAATAAAACCGCTCTGAGGCATTCTGGCAGTTCAGCATAACAAGTTCAGTCAGAAAAGGGCTTGTTGGGATCTCTAAAATTCGAATTCTGCACTGATATAAGATACTAACATTCTTAACCTATATTTAGTATCTACAAGTAAAGAGAAGAAATACCCAAAAATATGAGAGACTACGGCCACCACCAGCCAGCGATCGCCGCCGGCCAAGGAATGGAGATTAGGGATCACAGACCATTGAGCTTCACAAGTCTTGATCTTTTGACAAGAATCCTTATGAGGTCTAATGTGATGAAATATTCAGCAAACGCACAAGCAACGTTGCTGAAGTACACTGGGGGGTAGTTAGGAAAAAATTTAGATCATGGATTCTTTATTTAATATTTTATTCTCCCTCTTTAAACCTACTTTTTGTTCTTCAAGCATTGTTTACTAAAATGATACAAGGCTAATTCCCTTAGACTGGATCTGAGGAGGAAGCCTTATAAGCGTATGATAGAATTTTCTCGCAGTTAATAGGTCTAACCTAAAGGTCTTAAATCACTCTTCAAGTTGTTCCTCAACTCTCCTTAATCCAGCAAATTAGGGGAAGTGGAGAGAAATTATAACCTAAAAGTAAATTGATTTCCTGGATAAGGGATTAATTTTTCAGTCTACTTAGTGATCTCTAGATCTATGATTTATTATTGTCTTTGCACAAGGAAGGGCAAACCCTAGGTCAACACCTAGAGTTTGAGCTTAGAGCTTGACAGGATGAGATCTCTGATTTATTCCTTATGGAGAGATCAGAAAAGAACTATAATCCTCTCGAATACAATTCGAAAAAAGAATTTGACGAGATAACCAAAACCCTAATATTTAAAGCTTATTATGCTAATATAGGGCTAAATCTGAAGTTCTAGTTTACTTTAATATCCAAATTTTACACCAAGTTTAACGTAGATTTTCAACAAAACAAAACCCCATTTCCCTTTGATTTTAGTTTATGCTAGAATAACGTACCATTCCATGGATTGGCACCCTACTTTCCATTTACTATATAAATTTCTTAAGTAGGATTTTCATTGGACTAGCGACGGTCTATGAAATAGCATCATTGCGGAATAGGTAAAGGTAAGTTCAAGGTTATATATAAATATTTGATTAGGTTTAACATAAGATTTCTCTAGTTTTTTAGTTTTTGTAGAATAAATTAGCTGCTATTGGAATAGGAAGTTTCTTCAGATTAATTTAGGTTTAGGGTTTACATAACCTCAAGAACGATAAAAAAAAAGGAGACAGGGCCCCACTATCTAGTGATCGTTAATTATTTGCCTTGTGCCAATAGCGATTGCCAGCAACTGAGCTCCCAAGACTCCCAAATTTTGGGGTTTTGTTACCTGTCCTTAATTAGCTTTAATTTCTAACAAGTGTGTGGTTTCTGCTCTCTCAGGTTGCTGGATAAATCGATCTTTGGTTCAATCACTCTCTGCTTTCACGCTTCAAAGGTATATTTCTTTAACAAGAGTAATTGAAAGGTTAAAATATGGTTATACCCTTGCCAAGGGCTAAAAATTAATCTTTTTATTTATTTTTATTAGTATGTTTTTAATAAATAAAAAATAGATAACCTATTTTTGCTAATCCTAGGATAGCCTAGTATTAGTATGTTTCTTATTATTCTTACTCTAGTACTTTATTATAATTATGTACTAATAGTAAAAGTAGTAGTGTTTCATCTTATAAATTGCAAATATATAGAAATATTATTAATAATATCTTGTTATTAGGGTAGAAATTAGGTAAGCTCCTAGGTTTGTTTTTCTAGATTATGAGAGGTTGGTCTCGTGAGGGACCCTGTTAAAATCGTAACAACTCACCTTTATTTTACTCTACGATCGTTAGGAAACCCCATGGTTAGGATCAGCGGCAGTAACTATTAGACAAGCTAGACCAATGACAACCAAAATCCTAACCAAATATGTTATTCCTGTACTCAGGAAAAATCCCTCCTTTATTACTTTGCCTGAACTGTAGATGGAGCGTTGTAATTTGAGCTAAAGATCAGCGTTATCAGCGCCCACCCTTCTTTCTACGGTCATGATCGTGATGACCCCTATCCCCACCTTACTAGGTTCAAGGAGTTGTGCACTACATTTCACTACAAAGACAGCACAAATGATTATATACAATTGCGTCACTTTCCCTTTTCTCCTAAGGATAAGGCTAAGATCAGGTGGCACTCTCTACCCTCTAGGACCATCACAAGTTTTGAGATGTTACAAAATGCATTCTTGAAGAAATTATTCCCTGTTCATAAGACCAGCCTTTTACGTAACGAAATTTACATTTTTGCTTAAAAGGAGGATGAATACAATAGTTGGGAGAGATATATGAGTCTTTTGCTAAGGTTCCCGCATTATGGATTGGATATATGGCAGCAAGCACATGGCTTTTATAATGGCCTATCTCAAATTAACAATTGTATGGTGGATGCTACTTGTGGAGGTTCCATAATGCATAAGTCATCTACTAAGGCATGGGAACTCCTTGAGACCATGAGCGAGAACTCATATAAGCATAACTACCCTTTTCAAAGATAGAGTAAACCTAAGAAAGGAAGACATTTTAACTTAGATGCAAGAACCGCTAGCTTAGCCGCTATCTATTTGCAAACAAGTCAACTCAAGAAACTGAGCGATACCTTCAACAAACAAACACCGCTCCCAGCTCAGTAAGAAGTATGCAGCTACTGCCATAGTTCTACTCACATATCAAAATTGTGCCCCACTATTTAGCCAGGCCAAAAAGTTCAAGAAGAAAAAGTTCAGGCGTTCAAGCCATACAGCCAAGGGAATCCAACCAATTCATTTCGATCCTTTATCCCGCAACATCCCAACTATCATATAAAACTGGGCCGCATCAAAGAGGAGCCATTGGTAACTCAGACATGCGACAAAAACAATACCAAAGACCATAATAACAATATTAATAGTTGTCGCAATAACTGTACCAGTTGCAACAACATTAACCGATCCAAACCAATACTGAGATAATTATGAGTCTTGAACAAAGACTCTGCAACTTCATACAACAAATGATCCTCTTTATTAATTCTTTGACTTAGAGGAAGGGCAATATGTAGTAAAATTTAGCAAAGCACTAAAGCAGCTGAGTAAAGACATGCCATTACCACTCCTAGGAGTGGCACGGCTATTGATAACAAGGTGGCAATGCCCATCGACGAGCAACAAATAGTTGCACCAGATAAAGGTAAGCTGTCACAACATACAAACCGAACACCCATTCAAACTCTGCCCGAGGAGTACATGATAGACCATCGTTGGTCTAATCGAAATCCTACTTATCTAACTAATATAGTAAAAGGCTAGGGTGTCAATCCATGAAGAGGTACGTTATTCTAGGGTAAACTAAAATTTAAGGGAAACGGGGTTTTATTTTTTCAGAAATCTACATTAAACTAGGTGTTAACATTTGATTATTAAAGGTAATTAGACCTTTGGATTTAGCTCTATATTAGCATAGTAGGCTTTAATTATTAGGCTTTTGGTCTTCACCTCGAATTCTCTCTTTTGAATCTAATTCGAGGTGTTTAGAGTTCTTTTCTTATCTTTCCGCGAAGAACAAATCAAAGAGCTCAACCCATCAAGGTCTAAGCTCAAAATTTAGGTTGCTGACCTAGGGTTTGTCCTACTTTTTGTGAAAACATGAGAAATTCCTAGGTCTAGAGGTCACTAAGTGGATTAAGAAATTAATTCCATATTCAGGGCATCGATTTCTCTCCATGTTAGAATTGATCTCCAGTTCCCCTAACTTGTCGAGTTCAGGAGAGTTGAAGAACAATCCTAAAGAGTGATCAAAGACCACTAGGTCTGACCTATTACCTATGGGAAAATCCTAACATACACCTATAGGGCTTCCTCCTCAATTCTAGGCTGAGGGGATTAGCCCTGCAACATCTTCAGAATCTCAGATAAGTAAAGAATAATATCTAACTTTCATTAAAATTTTATATGAAGTTTAGAGATACAAACTTAATTCTCTAGCTTTCTAAAGCCTTGTAAAAGCAAAAAGTAGTTTTAGAGAGAAAGAGCTTATCAGTAAATAGATAAACCCTGATTCTAAAATATTTTAGCTTTCCCCCCCTAGTCTTCTCCCACGGTAAATTTTACGCGTTCATTAAAGATTCTGTTTTATTAGGCCTCCTAGGGGTATATGCCAAAAGATCGTGACATTTAACTCCAGTTGGTCGACGATGCAAGTGGTTAGCTTTTTGTTGACAGCAAGGTGGTGGTCAGAATCTCCCCTCTTTATGGTTTTTTTCTTTGCTTGCCTGATAGATAATAAATATAAGTCCCTTAACTCAGTGATGATTCTGATTTTTAGAGATCCCAACTAGTAATTCTAACTGAAACTGATATGTTGAGATGCTAGATAGCCTCAGTGTAGTTTTGCTATTATTTTAGCTATAATTTGGCACTTTTCTTACCAAAATGTCTCCAATACTCTCCTTCTCGTCATCATTGTGATGGACATTTACATTCTAGATATGTAACAAACCATCTTACCTGTGCTCTGGAATTTAACAAGGTGTTATCCTATAGTCTCCTCAGTGAACCATCCAAGCGTCTTCTATATACCCAGTCAACTCCTATAAAATGTCCTAAGTTCTAAAAGAACCTTATGTGTTGCTCGACCTGCAAATGAGTTGATATGTTGAATAATAGAAGTCACAAATCTATCATACAGGTGAATGCTACCTCTAATGTCATATATAAGATCATAACCTGGGATATCCGAATGCATAAAAATTATAATCCCACAATTCTATCAATGTTGGCCAGTCGACCTAAAGCTTGGACATTACCATAAAATCAATAGAGAATGGCTAGCTGGTTGGTGAAGAAACTCAAGATAGGGAATCTACCCTCCTCCAATGCTATCATCTTATAGAATGCAATCTTTCTCAAATAGTTTACGCATGTCAAAGCTTATCTGTGAAAGATAAAATTTGGAATAGGTGTTACTCTGGCAACTGCTCGTAAGTACTCTCTATCCTATATAATAGTTTCCCGACCCTCCCAGTTAAAAGTCATAACTGGTGATCAATATGCAAAAGTGATGCTCTGATGGAAATGATCTACTAAATCTCCACAAAAGAAATTGATCTCAGTATAAAACATCGAACTCCATCTCCTTTGTGTAGCATGGTGGGCATTTATTGGACCACAACACCTATTTAGAAGTAGTGAACTACATTGCCTTTTGAGTACAAAAGTAGCATCTAAAGCCATATGATGAATGAGTGTGTCATCGACTATATAAAGAGATAAAGAGATGGAATGTTAGTGTAAAGGAGTCGTATTAAACATTAATTTCTTCATACCGGTACCCTAGGGGTCATAAATCAAAAATCGTGCATTAGAAATGGTATGTAGTTTTCATTTTTCCTGGATTGATGTTCAGTAAAACACTGATAACTCTCTTAATTTTGACCAGAATGAGGTGAACTCAATTTTTTTGAAAAAGTTAATTGCTGAAAACTGCAAGTTTTAGGGTTTGCCATATTTTAGAGAGTAAAAATTTGCTTTTGACCTCATTTAGGCATAGAGTTACCCATTCATAACCCTCTAGCCTTAATAGCCTTGAAAAGATAATTGTTAAAAACTACCAGCCTTAAGGTTTGTCATTTTTTAGAGAGAGTTAGTGAGTTTTTTACCTCTTTTAGACTTAGAGTAACCCATTAATACATAATACAAATTGAGAAACCCTAAAACGAATAATTGTACAAAGAACACACAAATTGGTTGGGAGAAATCCCTTTTAGAGTTTCAATTGATCAAATCAATTGATTGCAATCAAATTCTTCTCAAGCCATAAGTCTCTCTCTTAGAACTTGGATTGATCTAACCTCCTAGATCTTGCCTAGCCTTTCCCCTTTTATAAGGGTTACAAGTTCCAAGTTACAAAATAGGACAATTATGCCCTTAAACGCCCTAATAATAGGCTAAATCGTGCCTCTATTTAAATTGAACAAGCCTCGGTTCGAATAGAAAAAAAAATGTATTCGAACAAACTAAAAGTTTATTCCAATAGAACACTCCAGACTTTATCTATTCGATTATAAAACAAGTTTGTTCGAATAGACCAGAAGTCGTTCGAACGACTCCAAATCTCGTTTGAATGACTTGGTCAATTTTTTTATCAAAACTTCCCTAGATCCTCCTGGATCACCCATTATCGATGTACCTCTTCGTAAGATAGGAATTAGATTTCATTAATTGAAGGCAAAATTACATGACATGTCTTAAAAAGAAAATACATACGACACTTTATGTTTATATTGGACATATTTTAGTAAAAAGAAAACAAATAAAATAAACTCAATCTAAGGAAAACAAAATAGGATAAGAGGCCCCTATTCTTCAATCCCTGAGCTTGTGGAGCGGGGGCGACAAGTCAGAAGTGGTTGAGATGATCCCACCTCGTTACGCTAAGACATACTTCAATGAAGTATCTCCATACGAGGCAACCTCGAAGGTCTCCTTTTGGCACTTCTCAATTTTTTTGATGGACTTATGGCTCATTCAGAAGCTTGATAAGGGCAGTGCACTCTCTAGCCATGATCCCCATAATATTGCGCTTGACGGGGTCTTAGATATGGATAATTTTGTCTTTGGTAGGGAAGATAAGGCTTACTATATGCTTGAGTTCTTCTTTGACGACGCGGACCGGTTCGTTCAGGTTCAACACACGTGCTCGCGCCATGGTGCTTAGACGCATTTTCCCAGAGATACCCTCACATTTTTTTCTCAAATGTTGACCGAAACTACTTGGCTGACGACTTGAGGGTTGATTGTTACGAGGAGCTTTACGATAAGAATGAAAAAAACTATTAGGTCATTCTTGGAAGCTCAGTCTTTGGGGATCACCATGATGACTGACTCCATTACGATTTAGAGGATGTTATAAGAAGATTATCTCTCTTGTAAGAAAAATAGAAGGTGAAGGAATGCGCAGTAGGCATTAGTTTGGTAGAGAGATGGGTGGATGTTAGTGGAGTACCATTTTAATACCGTGAATTATTTCATGTGTAGGGGCCAGGTTTTCTAGAGGGCAAACTAGCTCTTAGACCACAGAGGTTCTCTTCAGCTAGGGGTTTTGACAAGCATATAAGACAATAATGAACTAGTTTACTGTAGTAACATACTTGCGTGGAGTCCATGAATTGTGTATTCCATGACCTCTAGCGAGGATTTGAAGATAGATTGGTATATATATTGATTGGGGTGATAGTTCAAGTATGGAGGCGATTACAAGATATTTGAAGGTAATCTTTTAGGGGTTTCTTAAGTAGGGTTTTTTCTAACCCCTTCATAGTGTCCTCCCCTTCCTATTTATAGGAGATAGGAAAAGGGGTGAGTCATTTGAAACATCTTTTTCGGAGTTTGTTTTATTTAGTGTCTTGAGTAGGTGTCAACACTATCTCATGGTTATCCATCGTCAGAGAGTGCAGATGGAGCGACTATAGCTGGACTGACACTGAATAGGTAAGTGGGATTCTATCTCCTTGCTCTAAATGTCAAGCCCGTAGTATTTTACAGAATATAAAAAGAAACTAATATGTCTTATTTGAGAAAAACAAGTCTCTATTCAAACAGGCTTTTGTTCTGTTCGAATAAAGACTTTGTACGAATAAATTTTAGTTCTATTCGAATATTTTCCTTCAGGACAATATATATTCGAATAGACATTTTCTTTATTCAAATAATCTTTCTAGAAACTTGTTGCTCGAATAGGATTTTCCTCTGTTAGAATAAAACTTGTTTTGTTCGAATAGACTTTTTCTCTGTTCAAATAAAACTTGTTTTGTTCAAATAGACTATTTCCCTATTCGAATAAATTGACTCATGACTTTATTTGTTCGAATACATTTTTGATGTATTCGAATAATAATTGTTCTATTTGAATAGATCATGTTTATATTCGAACAAAGGTCAGGTTTTTAGTTTTCCTATTTAAGACGTTCTTTCTTTTTTCATAATTCACCTATTTCAAAACCTATTTTTTCAAATCTTGATATTTAGAGAGGAGAGATTTCTTTGAGAGATTCAAGAGATAACTAATAATTCAATCTTGAATCAATCATTATTGATCAAGAAACCCTAATCATGGATTGAAGAACTTGAGGGATTTAAGATTGAAAGCTTTGACGAGATATTGGAATGAGAAGTTGTGAGAACTTGAAATTGATTGTAATGAGCTTGATTAGAAGAAAGGTAACCATGGGATATGCTTATCAAGTATGTTAGATAAACTCTTGTAATTCTTTTTTAATAGTAGATTTTTTAGCTATCGGGTGATTAGACAGTGACCTGTGTGTTTTTCTCCTGAGAAAGGTTTCCCACAGGGTTAAAAATATTTGCCCTTGTCTTTAAATTTCCAATTGCTTGCTTAACATTTGATAATTAAATCAACTTTTATAGATTAAGTATAGACCATTAATTCAAAGGAATTTGGACCTATCGATTTAGGCCTAAAACAATCGAAATTGGTTAGTCTTAAGCGGCAAGGAATATTTATTGGTATCATAGCGGTCACACTTCGAGGTTTAACAATCTAAGAGTGGATCCTGAATAGTTTGCTTGAGAATAATGAGTTCTGAGAAGTTTGGAGATCCTGTAAATAGCACTCCACTCTTTGATGGCAAAGGCTACCAATACTGGAAAGTCTGAATGGTTGCATTTTTACAATCAATCAGAGAAGATGTATGGATTGCTATTGAGGATGGATGGACACACCCTACTGTGATACAAGGCACACCAGGGAGTGCTATTGAGGTCCCTAAACCTAGGAACTAATGGTCAAAGGAAGAAAAGGATGTTGTTGGCTATAATTCTAAAGGCCGTAAAGTTATCTTTATGGTTGTGAGTCAAAGTGAGTTGTGACATATCTCTGCGTGTACCAGTTCTAAAGAAGCTTGGGACATCCTAGTTTGAACTCATAAAGGTGATGATACAATTAAAGAAAGTAAGCTTCAAATGCTTACTTAGCAATTTAAGAATATCATAATGAGTGAAAACAAACCCTTTGATGAGTTCTATGTGAGGCTAAGTGATATTGCAAACACTATTACCACATTAGGAGCAGCGTACTCCGATGTTCAAATTTTTTGCAAAGTTCTAAGATCTTTTCCCAAGAGCTTTAGATCCAGGCGTGATGCTATCGAGGAAGCACAAGATCTTAAGATAATGAAACTCGCTACATTGGCTAGAAAATTGTGAACGTTTGAACTCGGGATGAAAATGGAAAACCCCAAGAAGAACAAGAGTGTTGCTTTTAAGTCTTCATCTCACTCATCTTCTTCTAAGGGTTCCATAGAGGTTGATCACTCATATATCTTTGATGATGATGAAGGTTCAGATATAGATTCATCAATTGCTCTTATTAGTCAACAATTTCAAAAAAACTTAAAAAAATGTTAATTTCATAAACAAGGGCAATCGATGAACTATAAACCACGACCTCGTGATCGGGTCAAATCTTATAATCGGTAGACCAATAATGATACTGACCTTAGTCAAGTTGAATATTATAATTGTCACAAGTTTGGTCATTATGCCCATAGCTATCCTAATAAGAAATTTGGAACAAATCATAAAGCTATGAATTTCAGTGTTACTTGGGATGATAGTGATGATAAACATGATAACAATGAGAGTAATCTGCAAGTAGTTGATAATGGGCAATATTGTGCATATCCTGAGTTTCTTAATTATGGCAATAATAATTTTGATGTTTTAGAACTTGAGAATTCTGATAAAAATCAGAGTAATCAAGAACAACATGAGTTTAACGACCCGAATCTTGAAGACTTGTGTGCTCAGACTCTCGCCAAGTGTATGAAACTTGGTAAACTTAACAAAGTCTTGAAATACCAAGTTAATACACTTACGTATGAACTTCAAGACAAAACTGAGAGTACAAGTCACGAGATAGAGGTACTTGAGAATGAGAAACAAGAGCTTCATGACAAAGTTTTGTTTTTAGAAAAGAAGTTAATGATTCAAAGGAAAAAATAAAATCAACTTTGGACGAACTTCATTCGGCCAAGCTTGATGTAGTTCTATCTTAGCAGAAACTTGAGAAGTTCTATCATGGGGCCAAGAACATTGATAAAATGTTATGTATGGGAAATACAGATAGTGACAAAAGGGGTCTATGATATGAGGAACCTCTTCCTAATGCCAAGACTCCTCAAATCATAAAGTTTGTGAAAGCAACTGCTTCTACTTTGGTGCCCAAACATAACATGATATCCACTACTCATAATCACTTCAAACGGGTCTCTTACTCTGAGATTTATTATTGTAGTATATGTGGTCGAAAGGGACATATTGTGCCTTACTGTAGATTTGTTGGACCCTATCAGCCATATATTTGCCCTTTCAATGAATATAGATATAATTCTAATGTGATTTCTACTAATGTGAAAAGTGAGAATGTGCCTAGATGGTTTGCACAGGAAACTACAGGTCGAAGAACACTTCGATGCATTTGGGTACGAAAGATAGATTTGGCACCTCATATAAGGTGCAATGTTGCACTAACTACTTTGAATGCTTTCAAGTCAGTTCATTGGTATATGGATAGTAGGTATTCCTGTCATATGACTAGTGATGAGTACAAGCTAAGTCACCTAGAGGATATTCAAGGAGGTGATGTTACTTTTGGTGATGGGAGAACATCTCCTGTGGTAGGAAAGGGAAAGGCCGAATGTCTCTGAACTAAAAAGTTCTGGGAAAGGGCTAGGAATTTCATCATTATGGGGGGTCAGATTATATGTATATCTTTTGGGACAGTTGTTCTGTACATGGAGTCGATTCTGATACTTTAGTTGTCTGACGGCTCATTTTAACTATTCTGTCTGGTGAGCTGGCTGTCAGGTCTGTCTGCCTTTGACCATGCATTACTATGGTCAAAGCCCTTTTGGGATTAGTATTGGCCGACTGTCTTTATCTTTTGCTTTAACTAGCTTTACAATGGTATTCGAATGTTTGATTATTCTCGAGAGGCTTCGTGGACTTTGATATTGCCTAACTGGCCTTCTAGTCTCTTAGTAGGCTTTGAAGTAGCCTTCAAGTATTCGACTTGTACTAGAAGGCAGCGAGTAGGCTACTACATTTGCCTCCTCTCAGCAGGGGCCTTGGAAATTATTTTATAGGGCGCGTGCTGAGAAAAATTATTGGGCATGGGAAGTTGAAAAGTTGACTAAAGTGAATATGGGTAGTTCCAAGGAAAGTAATTAAGATAATGTTGATTAAGGAAGGTAATTAATGTACCTTAAACAAGGTATAAATAGAGGCCATTTGGGGGGAAAAGTTTAAGCAATCTTCATCTTCCTCTCTATTTAGTACAGTAATCGAACCTACTCCGAACACATGCTATCAGAAGAAAGTGGAGGAGAAGCAACAATGAGTGAACGCCAAGGCAATGGTTCTGAGGTAGTAATATTTTAGGGATCGAGCCTTGGGGGCACCGATGCCAGACTTGGTGGAGCTGGAGCCAGAAGAAGTGATCTGCGGGGAGCCGTTCGCACACTAGTGGGGGGTCATGCAATGGTATCTCCCGAGTATGAATTAGCGATCCTATATGTTGTGGTACATGGCAGAATGATTGGTTAAAGCTAAAGACGCTGCCAAGGCTTGTTCGGGGCACTGGAAGAACTGCCCCGTATGTAAATAGGGGGGGTCTTCGGTATTATGGGTGGGTGTTCGGTATAGAGGGAAACATTGCCATTTTTTAGCTTATCATTGTTATTGTTTGCTTCTTTTTTAAAAATCTTAGGTTGGAGAGGGGGTGGATGTTTGTTGGGACGCCGGTTATAGCATATCTAGGATGGGGATTGAGACACGGGACTGAGAAGTCCGATGAAAAAGAAATTCTAAGAATTAAGGGAGTAGAAGGGATAGTAATCGAGTAGTCAGTCATGGTACGGCCGATGGGTATGATCGGGTAGGTAATAGGGTAGTACAAAACCTGAACTTGATACTCAAATATATCGAGTGAATGTTACTCCTCTTCTTCTGTAGGGTATAATGCATACCCGTCAAGCTTTGGTGATGAGACTGATAGATGAGGATGATGATGAAGTAAATGAACCAAGTACATCTGGTTGAGGGGAGGCGAGCAGTGACGTGGAAGAGTTGCACATTGCAACAGATGCACCATTAGCTGTAGTAGAGCCAGATGTTAGAACATCGACAAGGAGACGGCGTAGGGCCCAAATAGTCGGAGAAAGTGACAAAGAAGAAGATGAGAAAGAAAGGGGCGAGGAGGTTTGGGTCAAACTTTCAGAGGATGGGGGGGACGAAGGGGAAGAGGAGGAGAGAAATAGTAGCGAAGAGACAGATAATGAGGGGATGTATGTGGGACAGGTATCTCCTCATGAACAAGCGAGGCTAGACCGATTTTTGCAAAAACTTTGTTTGGCGAAGAAGGGTGCCATACTGGTGCCGTTAAGGGCCGAGTATTCATTTATGGATTCACCTCACGAGGGAATTATGGCGTTTAGGGGGCAGATTTGCTTAGGGATGGAACTACCTCTTCGAAGGTTGGTGAAGCAAGTACTGAACTTCTGGGATGTGGATCCGTATCAGATGAATGGAAATTTTAATGAAATGATGAGTTTGATTGAAGGGATGAATCTGAAGCTAAGACGCGAGGGGAGGAGGTTTGTAATCGAATGGTTTGACGTAGTGTCGTTCTATTCGAAGAAGGCGAATAAGAAGGTCGGCACGTATCACATCCAGTACCACTCTGACAAATTGTGGTTATTTGATCTATGCTCGACGGGTCGCGAGTGGGATAAGGATCTGGTGATAGTGAAAGGGCATTATGAGAATGCCCAAGGGGAGGTAGAATTTGGGTTAAAGCATAAGCTATTCAATGCAAGTAAGTTGGTAATCGAATAAGCTATTGTTTTTGTTCGACTAGCATGATGACTTTTAATTTTCCACTTTGCAAGGCCTGTCAATAATGCGTTAAAGCACCCAACGACTTATTTCGATGATCTGATCAACGAGAGCGAGGAGTAGGTAAATAAGGTATTTTAAAAACTTGGTATTGCTAGAAAAAGAGGAGGAGTGGGTGAATACATTACTGAGAGACATTCCGGTTGTCGCTGAGACATCAAGGAGGAGAAAAGAGGGAGGTACCTCAACAAGGGTAAGTGAGATGGAGTACGACAATCTAACTCAAAAATCTAGCTTTGTACCGAGAGCTCGGCGAGGAGGTCCCAGAAAGACGCGGTCGAGCGTGCCCGAGACTGTTCCTGCAATAATTCGGCAGACAAACAAGGGCAAAGGCAAAGCCACAGGCGAAAGCTCGACAACCCATTTAATAAAGATAACTAGGCGAAAGAGGACTCATGAGCAGATGGCCGAAGGGGATGGCCCAGTTGAGGCTAGGAGACTCGCGGTCGAACGGATGGAGGACATTCGAGTAACGGCCGAGCCGATGATAACTATTTGTACTACTAGCCCAGATGAAGCAGGGCGGCGTGCTAACTTGGTTTGACGTCAGGTAAGTTTATAATAAGGTTTGAAAATGAATATATGTTTCAAGGCCTGTTGACTAGTCTAAGTATTTATGATTCATGCAGATGCATGCTTGGATGATTGCATTCACCAAAGTATAAAAGGCATCGAGTGAAAGGTTAAAGGAGGCGAGGGATGGGCATGAGCTCACGAAGGGGATCATTCTATCATTAGAGTGCCAGGTCAGTGTGATAGAATGAGAACGGTTATAGATTCAAGCCGATGCTACGAGGGAAACCCAAGTGGCGATCACCAGTTTTGACCAGAGGGTAGCGATGTTGGAGTTGAAGTCGGCCAGTAAGGAGGAACAGCTGCAAAATAATTATGCACGTTTCTAGGTAAAGTACGACCAGAAGTAGGATGTGGCCACAGCTCTAAAGACATTTCTAAATCGGTTGGGAAATGATCCAGAGACCCTCGAACTCTATCCTCAAATGGATGAGCCTTCAGTCAAATATGTTGTATGCACGGAGGAGATGGAAGTGGATCCTGTAGTCAAAGGTGGTGGTGGTGGGGATGCTGGAGTGGATCCCGCGGTTGTAAGTGATGGTTGCGATACTGGAGTGGATCCCACGGTTTAAGGTGTTGGTGGTGATGGATTGGCAGCGCCTGTGGAGAATATGGGCGGCCATGTGTGAGTAGGTTATTTTGAGAAGGTACTCTGTATGTAATAAACTATTTCGAGGTATGTGTTTGAGAATGTACTTTGTATGCTATGACTGTATTTGATAGGTGGGTTGGAAAAATTTGGATATGTATTTGTATATTTGATATGAATGTTTGAATAAATTTGGTAATATGTTTGATATGTAGTCTCCAATCCTGAAAACTGTAGGGTGGGAAAAAATTAAAGCAAAAAATGCGCAGGATTTCGAAGGCACCCCCGGGTATTGCTATCCGGGGGTTTGAGCCTAGATGAAGCATTTTGTGGCTGGCCCCAATGCATCCCTGAGTATCCGGTCTATCGACCATTCATGCCACTCGGGAGTCCTTGAATTGGAACCTTGAAAAACATCAAGATCGTCCCCAAGTATCAATAGAGTCGAAGAATTGACATGATACTTAGGTTTTCCCAAATCAAGAAGTTCACAGGACTTCGAAGGTCACCCCCGAGTATTTCTATCTGCTGGTTTGAGCCTAGACGAAGCATTAGTTGGTCGGTGCCAATGCATCCCCGAGTATCTGGTCTGTTGACCATTCATGCCACTTGGGAGTGCTCAAATTGGAACCTTGAAAAACTTTGAGGTCGCCCCCAAGTATCAGTCGGGTCGAAGGGCATGAAGTTCACAGTAAACATGAAATGAAGCTTAGAGGAGAAAAATATGTTCATTGATTATGTTGTATTTACATCAGGTGTTAAAGGTGGTGGTCGCAGCCTGTTATATGAGACTAATTGCATCGTATTCCAAGGGTTGGGCAGTGGCTCCTCAGCTTCTATCATCTGGTAATACGAGTCTTTATCAATTTTATCGTACACGACATAAGGTCCTTCCTTGGATTCGGCTAACTTGCCAACATTCTAAAGTTTCGAAGAGGGTGCGACTCGTTGAAGTACTAAATCTCTAATATCGAAGCTTCTTGGTTAAACTTTCTTGTTGTATAACTTCTGGAGAGAGATCTGATAACGTTCGAGGTTAGCTATGACTCGGTCTCTGGTTTCATCGATCCATAACATATTGCATCCAAGTTCAAACTCGTTATCTTCATCGAGAAGGTCAAGGTCGCGTGTTGGCACCTCGAACTGAGTGGGCAACATAGGTTCGGTACCATAGGTTAGGAAGATAGCAGTACAGAACGTTGCCTTTCTTGGTATGGTATGGTAGGCCCAGAGTACATGTTATAATTCTTGAACCCACTGGCCCTTCTTCTAGTCGACCCATTTTTTTAAAACCATCGACTATAGTTTTGTTGATTACTTCGACCTGACCGTTTCCCTGTGGCAATAAGGGGTAGATGGGGAGAGGATAATGTTATACTTTTTGAGGAAATTGTAGACTTAGTTCCCTATGAACTGTGGATCGTTGTCAAATCGAATCATATATGGACAGCCGAAACGTGTGATAATATTTTCCCAGGGGAACTTCGTAACTTCTTCTTCCCTGGTTCAACAAAGAGGCACGGCTTCGACCTATTTAGTGAATAATCTATGGCAACTAAAATATGTTCTCTGCTGCCCGAAGCTTTGAGGAAACGGCCCACGAGATTTAAGGCCCATCGCTTGAATGACCAAGCAACTTGACTGTAATGAAGTTCTTGTGAGGGGCTTCAAATATCACGGGCGTGACGTTGGCATTTGTCACAGTACTTCGCATATTTTTCATCTTTTTTTTCATATTGGGGTAGAATAAACCCTAGGCTATTGCTCGAAGAGCCATGAATCGACCGGCGGTGTATGCACCACAATTGCCTTCGTAGAGTTCGGTAAGTATGGTGGCAGCTTCGCGTTGGGAAATACAATGGAAGTGTACGCCATTTGGGGATTTGCGGTGTAGACCGCCTTTGAGAGTGGTATACCGTCGGCAGCTTTCCAGTAACGAACGTTTAGCTTTTGGGTCCTCCGGTAAGGTAAAACTATTAAAGAATACTAGGAAAGGTGTGTGCCAGTCGTCGGGATCGAGACTCTCACCCCCATTATTGATAAGAGTTGACATCCATCTGGTCCATACTTGGGCGTTCGAGTAGTTCGATATTGAGGGTTTGGGATTCATACTGGCCTAACATGGTGGGAATATAGGTGAGGGCATCACCATGTCTGTTTTCTCCCCGAGGGTAATGTGTAATCTATGATTTTTTAGCGAAACGATCCATGTGCTGGCAGATGAGTGCTGCATACTCAACCATGCAACCGTTTGCCTAATTTTTGTCAGTGTATTGTCACTAAACAAGCTGGGAGTCAGTAAATATGGCTAGTTTGGGGACACTGAGTGCGAGAGCGAGATCGAGACCATGTATCAATACTTTGAATTCGACCTCATTATTGGTAAATTCGAAATTGAGTTTGATGGCCTTTTCTATTCGGCCTTTTGAAGGTGTGACCAGGACAATACCTATCTTAGAACTATTAGGTCCGGCAGATCTATCAATAAAGAGATACCAGCCCGTATGAGGGTTCCAAGGGTCATTCTGTTCGGGCTGATCTTTGGGTAAATTGTCTTCATGTTCTTCCCAGTCGATGTCTTGGACTAGGAAGTCGGCAAGGAAATCAGCGGCTGCCTGGCCCTTTTGAGATATCTTCTTTTTGAAAGTGATGTCGTGTTCACCGAGATAGACGGACCATTGTTATACCCATCTTGATTTTTCTTCCTTACTAAGGATTTCTCGATGGGGGTAGCTAGTGATAACACGTATGGGGGAAGCTTAGAAGTAGGTTTTGAGCTTTCGAGCAGTGTAGATAAGTGTTAGAAGCAGTCATTCGAGTTTGGTATATCGTATTTTAGTAGGTGTCAGAGTTTTGCTGATAAGGTATACAAGTTTCTCGATACCACTTTTGAGTCAAATAAGGACTAAACTAATAGAAGTGTCGGTAACAGCGAGATATAAGAGAAGCACTTCACCCTCGATGGGGGTGCTTATGATAGGTGGTCGAGCGTGGTAAGTTTTGAGTTCGAGAAAGGCCTGTTCGCAGTCGGGTATCCAATTAACTTTAGGGTTGCTCTTTTTGGCCTTATGGACGCCTTGGTCGTGCAAGAGAGAGAAGAGCAAGGTACAACGGTTAGAGGATTTTAAGATATAATGGTTCAGAGCTGCTATTTTGCATGCGACCTTTTGAACATCTTTCTTGGTTCGGGGCAAAGGCATATCAACGAGGGCTCGAATCTGTATAGGATCGAAGTATCTAGAAGACTTCGATTAACTCTTGTATATGGGTATACTTTTGGAGGCTTTTACACAACATATTATCGATATAGACTTTGATAGATTTTCCTAGGAAAGGTTTGAACATAGTGGTAACCAAACGCTGGTAAGTGGCACCCGCGTTTTTGAGGTCAAAGGGCATCTCATTAAAACAATAAAGCCCTTATTCTGCAATAAACGAAGTTTTAAGTTGGTCCTCGGGGAAGAGGGGTACCTAATTGTAACCCGAAGCTGCGTCAATCATAAATAATCATTCGTGGCTGGCTGCAGCATCCAGTAGCACGGAAATGATCGGGAGGGGAAAATAGTCTTTTGGCATATGCTTGCTGAGATCGGGAAAGTCAACACAGATTCAGATTTTGCCATTTTTCTTGGGGACGGCAACAATATTTGAGATCCAGTCGGCGTACTTGACTTCTCTGATGAAACCACCGGCAAGGAGTTTGTCGACCTCAAGGTTCATTGCTTCCCAAAGCCGCGGGGCTAAAGTAGGCTTTTTTGTTTCACAGTCGTGGATTTGGGGAGGAGGCCAAGTCTATGGCATGCCAGGGTAGGGTCAACGTCGGGCATCTCTTGGAATGCCCATGCGAATATATTTTTGCTAGCTTGAAGAAACATAGTGAGTTCGCGGCATTTGGCATCATCCAAGAAGCTTCCAATGAATGTACCTCGACCAGGGCCGTTAAGTTCGATGTAAACAGTAGGATTGACAGGTGTAGTAGAAGGGATCGAGGTAGTGGCGGGGAGGGAGAGATGCATTAATTGTTATGGCTTAACAAGTTTCTTGGTAAGGTTGATCTCAAGGTGCTCACATGAGCGGGTTAAGCGTTGGAAGCCTTTCATGTTCCACGTACCATAAGGGGTAGGGAAATGCAATGTCTGGTAATAGGTAAAAGGTATGGCTTTTATGGCATGGAGGCAATCACGCCCTAGAATGCCCAAATAATTAGGCTTCTTGTCGATGATAAAAAAAAACTCGTTTGGAGGGTCACTGGACAAGTGGTGACATGGAGGCTAAGGTGGTCGATGGTGACCTTGGTAGCACCGCTAAAGCCCTTGAGCTCGACGTTGGCTGGTATAATGGGATATGTTTTTTGCATAACACAAATAGTTTGGAGGAAGAGTACGTCTGCAGCACTACCCGTGAGTATTCTATGGAGGACGAGGTGCTCGACGTTAATCATAATGACCAAATGGTCGGAGTGGGGGAAGCGAACATGAGAAGTGTCACAATCAATAAAGGATATACCTTTAGGTCTGGAGTAGTGGCTAGACTCGGGTAGAAGAACATGGAGTTTCTTTTTATAGGTAAGCTTACAACATTCTTCAACCCGTTTGCGTTTGCTTCGAATATGGCCGTTGTCGATGCTATTGACTTCGATTAGGTGGGGTTGAAAAATATGTACCTCAATTGGGCCAGTATTCAGAACAATTTGGGGATTAAGGTACGAACCATCGAGATAGCTAGGGAGGTCAGCAATGTAGGGGCCTATCCCTCGATCTAACCCAAATCAAGTTATTCTAGTTTGAACTACCCCCATGTTAGACTTACACATTTTACACGTTAATCAACAGTCAATATCGATACCTACTCCACAAACTGATATAGAACGTGGGTCGAGCTCAAGCAGAAAAACATGAATAAGTCAAAGACACTTGTCTTTCACAAACTAAATAGTGACTCAGTCAACCGCCACTAAACATATTATTCAGATAACGTGCTTCAGCACGATAAAGAACTGTGGAGAAGGCCTATTTAAAGAAAAAGTTCTAGAAGAGACAGGGACCAGAAAAATATACAATAAATCACCATGAAAACTATATTTTCTAGATTCTCAAAACATCAAAACTTCTTATTTACAAGATCAAGTATTTCTAAGTCGAAAGATCACTTGTAATAAGATATCAGCCTCAAGCAATAAAAGTAACTATTACAAAACCCTCAACTCGAGGTTGTGGTTTTTAACCTATTCAGAGGTTTTCCATGCTAAATTGCATGTATTATTTCTTATTTCATGTTAGTTTTTGTCATAGGAATAAGAGCTAATTCCAAGCCATCTCGAGCTTGCGGAATTAGGCCATTACAAGCAACATACTGGTGTAGTAGACCGCCTTTGAGAATCATTTCAAGGGATCGTTGCAAGGCGTAATACTTGTTGGTGGGATGGCAATTGCATTTGTGATTTTGACAGTAAGGCTCATCTTTTCTGACCTCGATGGGGATGCGAGTGCGCCATATATAATCGACCTAGAATATGTGTAAGAAGGGTTCTGATAGAAGCGGTGAGTTTGGGTGGGACTAGCATGGGTCTTTTTTACTGGGGTTTGGAAAGCTGAGCATCGAAGTGAGGGCGTTTACGGCTGTTATTTTCTTGGGAAATGGGAGTGACCATGGGTGCATTTGAGGGTCTAGGTTTGTTGTGGTTGGTGGTCAAGGCTTGTCCCTGGCGATTAGATTTGTGGAGACGTTCAAGGTCGATGTATCCATTAACCTTGGATAACATCTCCTCGAGTGTTTATGGCTTTTGGAGTACGATATACTTCTTAACGCGGTTGTGGTCTAGCAGAGCATTTGAGCAGCGTTCGCACAGTCAAAGAATGTGGGTCGAGCTTAAACATAATAACATGAACAAGTCAAAGGCACCTATCTCTCACAAACTCAACATTTACTCAGTCAACCGCCACTAACCACATTGTTCAGAGAATGTGCTTCAGCACGATGAAGAACTGCGGAGAAGACCTATATAAAGAAAAAATTCCAAAAGAGACAGGAACCAGAAAAATACATGGGAAATCACCAAGAAAACTAAATTTTCTTGATTCTCAAAACATCAAGACTTCTTATTTACAAGATCAAATATTTCTAAGTTGAAAGATCACTTGTAATAAGATATCAGGCCCAAACAATCAAAGTCACTATTACAAAATCCCTCAACTCGAGGTCATGGTTTTAATCTATTCAGGAATTTTCCCCACTAAATCACCTATGTCATTTCTTATTTCATGTTAGTTTTTGTCACAGGAACATTGGTGTAAGAGCTAATTCTAAGACATCTGGAGCTTACGGAATTAGGGCATTACATTTGGAGTCGTTTGTGGAAAAGAAGATATTTTCACGATATCCTAAGGCATACATTCGTTCTACTTCAAATTTTAATCATGGTCACTTCTAGACGACCAAAAGCCAGAATCCAGCTCGATCTTTCAGTTGAGCCAGAACAACTTATAGAGCTACAGGTGAATCTCGACGTCAAAACAGAGAAGCGCAGTGATTTTGAACGTCAATTAACTCTTGATCGAGAGCTCCGTAAGAAGGAGCTCAAAGCCAAGCGATAAGTACGTTTGACAGTGTTCAAACGACATGAAGACCAAATGACAACCATATAGACTGCCTTACAGGCTCTACAAAATACTCAGCAGGCTCCTCCAACAAGGGATCGCGATCAATTACCAGAAACCTCACGAGATTCTAGGCGGGAAAGGTTGGGACCTCGAGGAGCCACAAGCAAAGCTATTTCTAGAAATAATTAGCACGAACCTCAGCCGTCCATTCATTTTGGTGGTCAGTCCAAAATCAGCCGAGGTCACCGATTATCCTAACATCAGGGGGAAGTATAACGACCTCAACCTCGAGTTCCAGCACGTGATATATTGAGTAAAGGTGCCGGTACCCACAATCCTCAACCGCCTCGTCAAGCCACTCAACCAACACGTCAATATGTTGCACAAGAGCATATAGATTAGAGTATCAAGGAATTAATTGAAGTACAAGTTCTGGTTACTACGGACGACCTTACCAAGTTAGAAGGAAGTTTAATTTCCAAAGAACTATTCGATATGGAAATACCAAAAGGTTTCCATACTCTAAAATTTGCAAATACAAGTGTACCGATCCAAAGGAGCACATTCAACAGTACCATGATTCATTGGGGCTATATTCCAACCTCAACCACGTCCTCTAGCATTTGCTCACAATAAGTCTACAAGAAGAACCGTCCCGGTGGTTCTACTTTATACCTGAAGACTCCATACACACATTTGACCAGATACAGAAATAATTCATCCAGACGTATGCTCACAACAGAGATAAAGAGGAGAATTTATATTCTCTTATCAGTCTTTAACAGTCACACAGAGAGAAGCTCGAGGCTTTTGCTAGAAGCTTTTGGAGCTCACGCGTAAAGTAGACAGTCTCGATCATAAAATAACTGTTACTGCTTTTACCAATATGCTCCAACTCGACTGCAAGGACAAATAAAATCTCTTCCTCAACAAACTTATGACCTTGGAAGATATGATTACCAAGGTCAATAGTTATGTCGACCTGGAAAGGATGATGTCCGTAAGGCATAAATCTACTAAATCTGTCATAACCACGAAAGGTCCATCCACAGATCAAAGCACTGAACCAAAGGAGGATCAGGGTGATCAAAAGTGCTCCAAGGGAAGCCATAGAAACCCCCAGAAAGGCGGTTCACTACCCAAACCGATCCTCCCAAGGATGAATGTTCAAATCTCTACAATTTTTCCAATCCTCTCCAAGGATAAGCTATACCGTCTTTCTCAACCATTGGAACCAATCGAGAACCACCTGTACTGCATGCACACAAGGTAAACCATCATTCTACTGACAACTGCTATGCTTTACAGAGGTTGCTAGAATTTATTTTCATGGAGGGACGGATGCTCGAATACATTATCGACCTAGAATCATACAAGGATGCCAGCTATAAGAAGCAGCTAGAAGTTGTCCAGGTTGAAGATCAAGCTGAGGAGAAGCATCTCTATAATATGTACCACAGCAACATGATCGAAATCCATTAAATCACCAACTCTTGCCAATTCAAGCGTAAAAGACTATCAGAATGCTGCGATCTTACACCTCAAGATAAAGAGGCCAAGCTTCTGCCTGAGTCGAGCAATCGCCGGCTTGGGATCTCATTCGAAGATTGCGACATTAGTCATGTCAAATTTCTACTTCATGATGAATTAGTCATAATGCTCATAATGAAGAAGTTTGTGATGCACACAATGATGATTAATACTGGAAGTGGTATTGTGATTTTTTTTCAGAGCACTATCGACCTAATGGGATTGGTCGATAAAGTTATTCCAAAGGACACTGATATCAATGGATTTAATGGTTCTAAAGAAGAGCGAGTAAGCAAGATCATCTTACCTATTACCGTAGGACCAGCCACCATCGACATCATTTTTTATCTAATTAACGCTAAATCTCATTAGCTAGAGATTATGGGCCGCTGCTGGATTCACAACATGGAAGCAATCGGTTCCACCTATCATTAAGCACTCCACTTCAAACACAATGATGGTATCTATGAAATCAAGGGTACTCAAAAGCTTTCCCGAGCATGCAAAAATACTGTCTTAACAATTCTAGATATCTTAGACAGATTCGTTGCATAGCAATTGCAGAAAGCTGATCACCTTGATGATCAGCCTTCAACAAAAAAGCCTACATAATACATCAATACTGATAGACCTAGCAGAGGTACTTTTGTCGGTACCAAGCTAATCTAGCCTGATAAGGATGCTCTCATTCAGTTCTTACGACTAAATCGAGATGTATTTACGTAGACTTTCGAAGAGATACCTGGGATCGACCCGGCCAAGGCGTTTCACAAATTGGCCATCAACACAACGCCACGGCGGTCAAATAGAAATAGTGACGACTATCACCTTGACTTCGAGATGAAGTTAACATAGAGAATGAGAAATTTATCAAAATGGGATTCATTCAAGAATCCAAATATTCAGATTGTATATCCAACATTGTCGTTATCCCAAAAAAGAATGGAAAAGTCCGAGTTTGCGTAGATTTCACAGATCTAAACAAACACACTCCAAAGGACAGTTTCCCTGTCCCCAACATCCATCAAATCCTTGATTCTACTACAGGTCATGAACTTTTATCTATGATGGATGCTGCTTTTGGGTATAATCAAATTCCATTCTTGGAAGAAGATCAAGAAAAAAACACTTTCATTACTTAAAGAGAACTTTACTGCTACAAAATCATTCCCCACGGACTCAAAAATGCAGGCGTGACTTATCAACGGCTAATGACTACTATGTTCAAAGAACATCTTGAGAAAGTCGTAGAAGTCTACATTGATGATATCTTGTGCAAGAGCATACAGTCAGCCAACCACATTACAGATCTCAATACGATATTCTACATTCTTCGATCTTACAGGATGCGTCTCAATCCTGATAAATGTTAATTTAGAGTACAATCCGGTCAATTTCTTGGCCATCTCATCAGCAGTAAAGGGATTGAGGCCGATCCAGGTCAAATTTAGGCTTTCCTCAACATGCCATCTCCAAATACAACGAAAGATGTACAGAAACTTGCCGACAAGATTGTCCCTATCAACCGATTCATTTCAAAATCTTCAGACCTCTGTCGTTGGTTGTTCATACAACTTCGCGGTTGTACCGAACAAAGAAATTTTCAACCAAATGCAGTGGTCTAATGGATATCAGAATGCGAAATAGCTTTCCACGATCATAAAATCTATTTGGGGAGGTCTCCCATAATAAGTACCCTAATAGATAATGAAGAACTGGTCATCTATGTAATAGTTACAGATACTTCAATCATTTCGGTTCTCATTCGACTTGAAGGGAAAATTGAGAAGTCGATCTACTTTATCAGCATAACCCTCACTCCAGCGGAAACGAGGTATTCTAAAATTAAGAGATTTCATCTAACTCTTGTTTATACTTCACAGAAACTTAAGCACTACTTCCAAGTTCATTCAGTCAAAGTCATGACAAACTACCCACTCTAGGAGGTTCTGTCAAAGAAAGAAAAATCAAGGAGAGTGCAATAATGGTTAGTCAGTTTGGGGGAACATGATATCAAGTTCGAATAATGTCATTCTAAAAATGGTCAAACCGTTGCCAATTTACTCACAGATTTTCTAGTAGAAGATCCCGAGTGTGAGGAGCACGATCCTGACCTTACAAAAGAAATTACAAAAAATCCACCCACCAAAGCATTTGACGAGCAAGTTGAATGGATTGCAAGGAAAGGGTGGAGACTTCTTACCGATGGTTCAGCAAGACCCACAGGGCCAGGAATTGGAATCATATTGATTACCCCTTCCAACGACAGAATTGAAAAATCAATCCACTTAGATTTTGAAGCCTCTAACAATGTCAACGAATACGAAACTCTCATTCATGGACTCGACTTCCCATTTGAGCTTGGTGTCCCAGAACTCTCAATTTACACTGATTCACTACTCATCATCCACCATTATTCAGAGCAATACAAGAAGAATGGCAAGATAATCGAATACACAACCCTTATTGTAAATAGGATAAGTAAGTTCGCGCAAGCAACACTCGATTATCTTCCTTGAGGTGAAAATAGACACGCCGATTCCTTGATATATTTTGGTGGGGCCTTGGGAGCAGAAGCTCGATATCTCCAAATCGAAGTAATTTTAACCCCCAACATTGATCGTATTTTTGTATGCACGATCAACACTGGGGGAAATAAAGGGGAAGATGACAATTGGCGAAAGCCCTTCCTAGCCTGCCTTGGTATCGACAAAAATGCAAAGGACCCCTTCTTGCAGATCCAATGGAGCGCCGACAACTGATAGACAACTCAAAGTGCTACACAAATCAAAACGGTTATTTATATTGTCGTTCCATCATGGGGCCTTACCTAAAGTGCCTCTCCAGAAAGAAAGCTGACGAGATGTTCTGCAATTTACATGAAGGGAATTGAGTCTCCCACGCCACAGATCGACCACTCGCAAACAAAGCCATTACATAAGAAGTATTCTGGTCGGGCATGCGCAAGTAAGCAGAAGAGTACTCACGCAAATGTGATACATGTTAACGGCATTGACAAGTGATATGCGCCCCTGAGCTCGAACTACATGCAAGCAAGGTGTTTTGGTCGTTCAAAAGATGGGTACTCAACCTTGTCGGTGAATTTCCTAATTCTCCAGGAAACTGTCGAAACCTACTCATAGCTACAAATTGTCTTGCAAATTGGGTAGAGGCAGTTCCATACTGTCGATCCAAAGTATAAGAGATCGTCTCTTTTATCTAGGAGCACATTATCACTCGGTTTGGATGCCCTTACCTAATTCGTTTCGATAATAGGCCATAATTTATTGGTTAAAAAGTCATTGCCTTCCTCAACAAATGCAATATCATCCACTCACCATCCAACCCCTACTACCCTCAAGGCAATGGCCAAGCTGAAATCACCAACAAGACCATCGTGGATGGACTCAAGAAAAGGCTTAACTTACATAAAAAATATAACTGGGTTCGAGAACTTCCTCACGTCTTATGGGCATATCGTACTACTCCTTGTCAATCAACCAGCTACACCCCATTCCTCCTTGCCTATGGGACCGAAGCTATCATTCTATCTGAATTTCATCATCCAGTCAAAGATCACGAGCTAACTGATAAAGAAAATGAGTTCGAATTGGCCTATAACCTTAATTAGATTGATGAGACCAGGGAGCACGTCATTTCTAACCTAGGTCGATATCACCATATGCTGGCCAATTCGTATAATAGACTAGTCAGAAGTTGTACTTTCTAAATTGACAATCTCGTCCTCAGAGAAATCCTTCAACACATAAAAGGACCTCATGCCAAGAAAATAATAGAAAATTAAGAGGGTTCATTCCTTATCACAGGTCTCACAGGCCTGGGATCATATTACTACATGACAGAAGAGGGAGTTCACATCTCAAATCTTTGGAACACTAGGCGACTAAAACGGTACTATAGTTAAGTCCCTCATTACTCCATTTTCAATTTTCATTTTTTTCATTCCAAAAGTGAGATTTTCATCTCTATCCAATATACATCATTTTCTATTCAATGAAAGCTTCTAAGTTTTTTCCCACATAACTATCTACTTATATAGACAATACATAGATTAAAACATAGGTAATACTAGCTTTCAATTGACCTTTATTCTTGTTAAAATAAGGATAACACTTGATTTGACTGACTCTACTATACTCCAAGATTAAAACAAAGGTAATACTAGTTTTTAATCGAGGAACTCTACCAGACATAAGATAAAGCAAAGGTGAAACTAGCTTTCATCTCACCCAATATGGCTGCGACTTTATATAGGTTAAAATAAGGATAACACTTGATTTGACCGACTCTACTATACTCCGAGATTAAAACAAAGGTAATACTAGTTTTCAATCGAGGAACTCTACCAGACATAAGATAAAGCAAAGGTAAAGCTAGCTTTTATCTCACTCAATATGGCTGCGAAATTATACCGGTAAAAACAAGGATAATACTTAATTTGGCCGACTCTATTATACTTCAAGATAAAAATAAAGGTAATACTAGTTTTTATTCGAGGAACTCTACCAAACATAAGATAAAGTAAAGGTAAATCTAGCTTTCATCTCACTCAATATGATTGCAACATTCATACTCTACGATTAAAATGAAGGTAATACTAGTTTTCAATCAAAGAACTCTACCAAACATAAGATAAAGCAAAGGTAAAACTAGCTTTCATCTCTTAATATGTCTGTGACAGATACTTTTTTCAGGTTACATATACAACTGCTATAATGGATTCTTTTTTACTGTTGGGAGGTCAGTTATGCTTTTCACTACATCAGGAGGATGACCAACCATAAATTCTCAAGCGCGAGCAGTCACAGGAATTCTGCCCCATTCTACCAATTCAGCAGGTCAAAAGCTTAACTCTGTTTACATGGAGTTCATATAATTTCCCCGATCTATATCAGCTCTGCAAATACATCCCATTTCTGACAAACAGTTGTGCAAGGTATCTCTCTCTAACTCAAGCCTTTTTACCTCCTCTACAAAATCGGTGATCATCGCCATCATCAATTGTGAGTGCGATGCCTCGGGCATGACCATCTTAGAAAAAATTTCTCTCACCATCTGAAGGCGGTTATGCAACCTATTATACCGTTCTTCTTGTCATTCCATTTTACTATTTATTTAAGCTGTGAATACAGTGTTCTCTTCTGCCATCTTGTCAGCTTTAGCTGATTTAGCCTGATTAATCACCCTCAAATCTGCTACCTGAGCACGAAGTTCCTCAGGCTCCCAGTTTAAATCTTCCCCAGCCAAAAATTTCTTTAACAACTCATCTTTCTTTTTTATCAAAATCTCTTTACCCCTAATAACCCGCTCTAACTCTTGTTTTATGGCAAGAACAGCGTCCCAACTTACTTTGGTACTCCTTTAACTGCTCATATCCTTTTTGCACATGACCTTGAGTTCGAGCTACATTTCCCTCCAGCTCTCTTATTCGAGCTAATAGGCTAACTACATCCCCTTGAACAAGGGAGACCTTGATATCACTTTTATTCATTCTCTAGTATTACCCAGCCCCGGCATTTCTAGCACGCGAATTGGCCTGAGCCAAATCGGTCTTCAATTGTGCCACCCATTCATTCAACTCATCACACTTCTGTTACACCATCCAAAATTCCATATCTTTAACAGGTAAGGTTGTAGTCAATTGCTCAACCAAAACTTCAGAGGTAGATAGGTTATCTTGAGGTTTCTTCAGCTTGTTATCTTTCACGACCACTTTCTTCTTCAATTGCTCCAGCTCGTTTCGGGTACTCACTAGATCAGCTTGAGTTTGCTCTTGATAGTTTGTTTTACTAATCATTTGGTCCTTCAGACTGGCCACATAATGACTTAACCCTTCTTCTAATTTTTTTAATGCCTGTATACGGCATTGAGCCATATCAGCATCCCTACTCTTTGCCATCAACGCATTATTCTGGCTTTTGAGCTTCGTTGTATGTTCTTTCATCTCTGCAAGCTCTTTTTGCCCTTTACTAATTTTGGCATCCATCTCTTCGATCTTCCGAACAAGGTCATCAGCAGTTTGGGTTGCCTCAACAAACTTGAAGTGTACCTTTACATGTTGATCTTCTTTGTCTTTATTCACCTCTCTCATCCTATCAAACTCCTCTGTAAATTCTTAGTGACATTGGCATATTTCATTTACGTAAAAGCGAGCTGACTCCAATTCGACCTGCACATCACAGATACAATATATCAAGTTTGATTTAGAACACACACTCAATACATACATCTCATTTCCAACAAAATTTCTATTTTTTGACATTTACTGTGTGAAACTACTTTAAAACTTAAGGTTGAACTACAATCTCAATTGGATGAATAATAACGTATACTTCCAATTCTAAGGTACACATTCTCTATGTTTTAATTTGTCAATATTTTGAAATTTTCTATACACCATTGAGTGCCATTGCCCATAAACTAATAACAAGTTTTTGGTTTGTCCCTATACTATACTTTTTAATTTATAGTTCAAAACTAATGAAGCATACAAGTCAAATATTTCTTGTTATTTTCTAATTTGTAGCTCTGCTTGCAAAGATAACAGGGACGTTGAGGCATCTCTCTCCTTAGCGAGCTCAGTCTCTAAATCTTTTATTCTAAGGCACATTTTTATACGTTCCTACAACAAGGTTTAGAAAAATGTCTTAGCCTACAGAATTCTATCCAACAAATAATATTCCATCAGATTATAACATTCCAAACCATTCATACAATCACAAAGTCAACGTTCTACTCAACCTTCTCGTTTCCTACCTCTAGACACTCATTGTCATACCCCTGGTTGCCTCGCACCGTTTAGGGAGAGACACCGTCCAACCCATCCACAACAGCAACAACAACATCTTCAACCTCATCACTTTTCTCCTCCTCAACATAGGTGTCTGCAATAATGGCATTCACCTCATCTTCAGAATACCCCTTGGTTATAAGTTGGTGCCCGTGTCTGTCGCGCTTAGTTACAACCTCCTCCATATTCCTTCTCGCTACCACTAAAATATCGTTAATCTTCACCTCTTGTGAAGCCTTCAGGGCCTCTAACCGCTTCCCCTTCTTAATCAAGTCAGCTTTCAAACAAACTACCTTCTTCTCAAGTTTGACTTCCCCTTCTTCATCTCAGCTTTCTTCTCCTTAACCCCGAGGCATATCCCCTTCATCAAAGGAGAAGCCTACAAAAACAAATAACATTGACCTCACTGTTAGCTCGAATCACTTTACAAAATTCATCCCATATTCAAACAAATGAACTTACCATTTTTCTTATCTCCTCCACCCCATTGAGAGCTGCAAGCCTCGCCCTTTCCTCTACCTCTTTCAGCTAGCCATCTATAACAGGTTGATCCTCTATGACCTTCACCCTTATCAATTCAAAAGGCTCAACCCTCCCCTTTTTTCCCATCCTTCGACCTCGCCACTTCCTGCAGTTCCAGAGGTCAAATCACGCTTCAACATCTTCTTATTTGGAAGCACCCGAGCTATCTTTCTCGACGTAGTAGACTTTGTCACACCCGTAAAGTCCACTCCAGAGGCCTTGGGCAAGTTTACTCGCCTCCCCCCCATCAGTTCCCCTCATCTTGTTGCCCTTAGCGCCCGTCATTAGCCTCAAAGTTTGAGACTTTTGAATTTTCTCAAACCGGCTGTTAACAAGTTTCTTTTTGCTAATGCCGAGTTCTTTCTGCATAGCCTCTAGCTATGTCCTTTCTTGAGCAATAGTGTCCAACAGAGACTCCTTCCCCGTCACCTTTGATTGAGGACCTACCGGTGAACAACGTATTATCATCAGCTAAGCAACATACAGTTTCAACATATTAATCTTATATATTATATATTGCTATACTTACTTTGTTTTACAGTTCTACACAAAATTTCTATGGTTTCCCCACCATCTCTCTGAAGGGCAATCACCCTTCACCCATATCACATTATTATTCCATGGTCGACCTGTTGGGTTCAGATCGAAGAAACAAAACAGAGTCAAACTCACAAAAAAATATGCCCCTCCACTTGCAGAAAAGTTTAGTACCCCATAAAACTACAAGACATCCTCAGGAGATACCCTCATCTCAATCTCATCCTCCTCCCACAACTTATGTAGAAACTCACAAACATTTATCACCTACCACATGGTTCCGTTCAATTGAACAGGACATACCCCGATGATGTTCATAATCCCTTTCACCAAATTGCTAAGGGGAAGACTCAACCCGTACTCCAACTGAGATAGGTAACACAAAAAAATCTCTGCCAAGTCGCCCTGGGCGTTTCCATCAAAGTACAAAGAGATCGATTTGTCTAAACCCCTATCTCGTTTCCCTTCTCCAAATTATCCAGCAGAAAAAAGTATTCCTCTCCAGTTGTTGCGATATGCAACTCCTAAAATACCTACCGACATGTTCTATACAACTACCCCATCTTCCCCCTACAAAAGCCTTGGTTTTACAAAACTCTTTGACCAAATTAGAATTTGGAGGATAGATTACCAATCTTCAAGGGAAATCTAGAAATTGAGCAACCCCTACTTCTTCCTCCCTATCAAATATTACAATCTCGGACTCTGCCGATCGACCAGAGGTCAATGCCTCATTAACAGGTGAAGTCTCCATATCAACTACAAATCTACAGATAAGGGTTTGATCCTACACAAACACTGCTTACGATCGACCTACATACAGGTCTAGGTACCCATCATTATCTATATATATATATATATATATATATATATATATCTTTAGTATATCATATATCAAATAGGTTTTTATAGATTGTTGTAAATGGTAATTTTTAGATTTCCGTAAGACAAAAAATGATTTTCAAAAATAACATATTAAAAATATCACAAATACTCTACTAGCCTTCTATGTCAGAATGTGAATCTGACGAAATGCCAAATCCTTCCCTCACAACACTATTATATAACCACCTTCGTGACTCAGTCTCGGTAACTTTCTCTCGCTTTGACTGTTGATCACTCTTAATTAATTTCTCATGCTCTATTATTTTTCATCTTTCCTCTCTCACCGTTCTTCAAGTTTTTAAAAGTTGAGAAATCTTTAAATGACGGAGATGAAGCATTCCTTATATTTTCTCTCTCTAACTGCTAGCAATTATTGGGCCTCGCCCAAGCCGTCCTTAGTTTTGGAACCGAGGCATCCCCTCCACAATCAATGTCAGGCGTCTTGCACCTTTTTGGTAAAAATGTTTTCCCATCATTGCTGTTTGCCCTATATTTTAATCTATCTTCATCTCTCTTTTCCAAATCTCCCTCTGACCTCCCCACACTCATGATGAATCAATACTTACACACAGTCAAACTTTCCCTACTATTTACACAATAGACAAAATCAAAAGCTACCTGTTTTTTCTATTTTTCTGCTTCTTCTACTTATAGAAGTAAAGACATCACTTCTAAAGGTCTTAAAATTTCAAAAATATTCAAATTCATTTTTTAGAATAGTCATAAACTGCATTTCTAGTAATAAAGGACAGATCCAAACTTCATTCTCATTCCATTTTTTTAGAAATTATTCAAACTCATATACTTGCATACATGTCACCCTTATTTGCATTCACTTCATTATCATCACACTCTCATCACAATTTACTCCCTCACATATAATTACACCTAAAACATCCCTAATGTCCTGGTAAACTGCATCCAATCATTTCGCCTCCAGCAATCTTCACATCTTCCAGTTCGATCTCTCTTTCAGCAATCAATTACACAGCATCTTTTCGAGCTGCAGGTTCCACCATCACTTCCCAAAATAGCTCCTCATAGAAACGACATTCATACTCATGTTCCCTACTCATATAATATAAACCTTTAAATTGAAACTCCCTTACTAACAGTTCAGCATCATAGTCTAACAAGCCAAAAATTCGCTCCTGTACTTCATCTATCTTTATCGCCAACCGCCCCTCAACGGCATAACGAATTATCTCAGAACGAGTTCATACCATTTCTATTCTCTTCTACCTGTTTAATGCTCATTTCCCCCTATTTTATCAATTTTCTAGATTGTTGTGAATCACTCACATTTCGTAATATTATCCTGTTCTTTCATAATAGAAAACCCTAGTATCTTGAGAAAAGTTCTTTGAACTTATCTCTCCCTACCGACCTCTGCCATTTCGACCTATTCCATATTGAGTTTATTCTTTCCAAATCTAATTTTACAAAATGACCTCTCGAAGCTCGAATTCCCCTTCCTAAAGCTTTTACAGTCTTCTTTCTCCCCCCAATAAATTTTAGCCCTCAGGTCGAACATCATTTATTATACATATTTCAAGTTATAAACATATTTTTATAGCTTAATTATTATAACTAGGTTATAAGTTCTAATCTTATACATAACATTCCATCCTATATTCGTAAATCTTTTAATCATTCATAGCTCAATTTTTAGAGTTATTCTATACATATATCAACACAGAGTTTGGATAACAAATTTTATTCAGCTCGAATATAAATTGAAAGTACTTTAAAGAAAACAAATCTTTTAGGTACTTTACAGATAACAAGTTGTTCAAGTACTGTACAGATAACAGGTCTTTTAGGCACTCCAAAACATCAAATCCTTCAGTTCATCTGACTTCAGTGATGTTTTACTCTAAGAATCCTCTTATGTAAAGTAAGCATTGGAGGTCACCATAGGTCCTTCCTTCACACCATCTTACTCTGACCAGAAACAGGTTTTGGAAGAAGTCTGGGAATAAAAGCAGAGGACTTCATGCTTGTACCAACTCTTCAAACTGAAAGTCTTCTTAGCGCCAAGTAACAATGGAGGTACAGAAGCAGACTTCCATTCTCTGTCTCCCTTCTCCACTACCACCGTCCCCTCCTCTATAACCACCACCTATACGGAGTTGGTAGAGATGAAGAGAGCCCAACCTTAGAATCCAGTCCAACATAAGACATCGGCGTAACTACCCCGCAGTTACGCCAAACCACGAGTCTGTCACCCCAACTTTGTCTTCAGGAAGGATGCGAAGACAAATCCAACGTTGCTTGCCTGTTAAGATAGTGTGATGAAATCTCTACATACATTAAAAATCATCCTCAACATCAATCACCTCTTCTTCTGATATACCTTGATACGTCGGTGGAACGGGAATGGGGGTAGGCATCTCCAAAGATCACCGAACTATCATAACTTTAACTCTTGTATCTCAACAGAGATCCTCTCTTCATAAACCATTCGCTGGGTCTTCACAATCATCAATAAGACTTCCAAAGAATTTTACAACAATTAGCTTAAGCCTCAATACAGGTACTATTTATATAACCCTAATATTTAATGTGCAGGTATGTTTCCCCAAGTATCATTATTCAATATAATTGAAACTATCAAAGCCCTAACCGTCGCGTACATCAATATTCCCATCAACATTCAATGCACAAACGTCCCCCCATAACATGCGCATTTTCCATACAGTTAAATCTATATATTTACTTCATTTATTTTTAAATTTCTAACCCATATACCCATAAATTTTTTCTCAACCAAAGCCACTCATGACATCGGTTGAGAGGGGGTGATTGTAGGGGCCTACCCCTCGATCTAATCCAGTTTAAACTACCTCCATGTTAGACTCACGCATTTTACACGTGACATTAGCAGTTAATATCGACACCTACTCCAAGAACTGATGAAGAACGTAGGTTGAGCTCAAACAAAAAAACATGAACAAGTCAAAGACATCTGTCTCTCACGAACTCCATAGTTACTCAATCAACCGCCACTAACCACATTGTACGAAGAAGGCCTATATAAAGAAAAAGTTCCAGAAGAGACAGGGACCAAAAAAATATATAAGAAATCACCAAGAAAACTATATTTTATAGATTCTCAAATTATCAAAACTTTTTATTTACAAGATCAAGTATTTCTAAGTTGAAAGATCACTTGTAATAAGATATCAGCCTCAAGCAATAAAAGTTGCTATTACAAAAGCCCTCAACACGAGGTCGTGGTTTTTAACCTATTCAGTAGTTTTCCACGCTAAATTACCTAAATTATTTCTTATTTCATTTTAGTTTTTGTCAATGGAACATTGGTATAAGGGCTAATTCCAAGCCATCTCGAGCTTACAAACTTAGACTATTACAAGCAGCATACTTGTATAGTAGACTGGCTTTGAGAATCATTTTAAGGGATCATTGCAAAGCGTAGTACTAGTTGGTGGGATGGCAATTGTATTTATGATTTTGGAAGTAAGGCTCATCTTTTCTGACCTCGATGGGGAAGGGAGTGCACCAGATAGAATTGACCTAGATGTGTCAGAGAAGGGTGCTGATAGGAGTAGTGAGTTCAGGTAGGACTAGCATGGGTCTTTTTTGTTAGGGTTTGGAAGACTGAGCATCAAAGTAAAGACATTTGCGGCTGTTATTTTCTTGGGAAACAGGAGCGACCATAGGTGTATTTGAGGGTTAAGGTTTGTTGTAGTTGGTGGTCAAGGCTTGTCCCTGACTATCAGATTTACGGAGACGTTCGAGGTTGGTATATCCATTGACCTTAGATAACATCTCCTCGAGTGTTCATGACTTTAGAGTATAATATACTCTTTAATGCGGCTGTGGTCAGGCAGAGTATTGGAGTAGGCGAGAACAACATTCGCATAGTCGAGGTTTTCAACTTTGCGTGATTCATCAAGAAAATGTTTGGTGAAGTTTTCAAGCATTTTAGTTGGTAACTTGCAAAAGTTGAAAAGAGCAATTACCCAGACCTCACGATCCTTATTGAAGGTGAAATGGGAGATAAAAAGGTTTAAAATTTGCTCAAAACTTTGAATAGAGCCATTAGGGAGGTGTGGTACCATTTGAGAAGGTTGTCGGTGAGACTGGTAGGAAACATGTGACACAAGATGTGATCCGCTATAGAATGCAGGCTGAGAGTAATCTAAAATTTAAGGACATGAGACTGTGGGTTGGTATTGTGGTATTTACGTATTTTGGGCGCATGAAAATTTGGATGCACCTCGACGGCAAGGAGCTACGGGCAAATGGGGTTATTTAATCAACTCCATGAGTTCAGAGTTGGGATCGCGCTGATACGAATGGCAGTATAAATTTTTGGTCGAGTTCTTATTGTGTAAGATAAGGAGAGCGAGGGGGAGAGCGCTGGGGGCGAGGGTAATAAAGCCGCGGGTTTGAGGTGTGTTAGGTACTACGCTCTCTGAGGCACCCCCGGGCAGGGTACCATGTAGGGTGGCAAGAAGTACGAAGTATAGAATTAGAGGAATCCTTCGTAACGGGGGTGCCCAAATAGACCGAGCCTGCGGGGATGGCAGTAGGGGCACCCTCGGCACCTAGGTGGACCAGAGGGACTTCAATTTGGGGGTGGGGCCCGAGGCGTGTGTGGGCAGAGACGCGCGAGGACACGAGTACCCGAGAACTCATGGTAGCGTCTTGAGTGTGGACTTGTTGAAGTTCGTGAACTGTATGACACAGTTCATCCCGATCTCAATGTTTCCTATCATTATCGTCTAAACGGCTCTGCCATTTAGCCTCTAGTTCTCGTCGGTGATCCTCGCGTTCAATGTGTAACTGATGGTTATGGCGCTCCTCGGCCTGAGCAAATTACTGGCAAATGAGGGCAAGTTAAGCGGTGATGCCGTCAACGAAGTTACCGACAATGGCAGAGGTTGAATGAAGGGTGGAGGCCATCGAATAGGGTAAAAGAAAGAGACGGGGGAGAGATTGGTTATAGTGGGTATAGCACAGACGGTGCCAAATGTAGGGGCTAGGTTTCTTTAAGGGGAAACTAGCTCTTACACCACAGAGGTTCTCTTCGGCTAGGGGTATTGACAAGCTTATAAGACAATAATGAACTAGTTTACAGTACTAACATAATTGCGTAGAGTCCATCAATTGAGTATTCCACAACCTCTAGTAAAGATTTGAAGATAAATTGGTATATATATTGATTGAGATGACAGTTCGAGTATGGAGGTGATTACAAGATATTTGAAGGTAATCTTTTAGGGGTTTCTTAGGCAGGGTTTTTTATAACCCCTTCATAGTGTCCACCCTTTCCTATTTATTGGAGATAGGAAATGAGGTGAGTCATTATGGGGGGTCAAATTATATGTATATCCTTTGGGACAGTTATTCTGTACGTGGAGTCAGTTCTTAAAATATAGTTGTTTGGCGGCTCATTTTTGTTGTCCTGTCTGGTGAGCTGGCTATCAGGTCTATCTGCCTTTAACCATGCGTTACTATGGTCAAAGCCCTTCCGGGAT
Organism: Kingdonia uniflora; assembly: GCA_014058105.1. Taxonomy (NCBI): domain Eukaryota; kingdom Viridiplantae; phylum Streptophyta; class Magnoliopsida; order Ranunculales; family Circaeasteraceae; genus Kingdonia; species Kingdonia uniflora. The sequence goes on along the minus strand of JACGCM010000704.1, from coordinate 7,640,346 downwards.
TAGTATTGGCCAACTGTCTTTGTCTTTGGTTTCGACTAGCTTTACTACAGTATTCAAATGCTCAGTTATTCTTGAGAGGCTTCATAGACTTTGATGCTGCCTGACTGGACTTCTAGTCTCTTAGTAGGCTTTGACGTAGACTTCGAGTATGTGGCTTATACTAGAAGGCTGCGAGTAGGCTACTACTTCATGTGTAAAGAGGTAGCCTTGATGCCATTGCTGCCAAACTTACCGTTGTAAGGCACATCCAGGGATGTGACATACCTGCGACAAGTGGAGTGCTCCTCATTATGGAAGTTTGGATACCTGGCCACGATGGTGGTAACGTCGGCGAGAGTAGTGAGAGATATAAAAAAGTGGCAGCCACCCCATGTGAGCATGCATTTTCCCAAATCAGGGTTTAAGAGGTTCTTGTAGAATCTCTGGACAAGCTCTAGGCAATACTTGTCCCCCTCCGCATAGTAGAGCAACCTCCAATTCCGGTGAACAACTTCGGCGCAATGAAATGGAGAATTCTCCACCATCATCTTCTCACTGAGCTCTTTACCACGAATAATTTCCCCATTCTAATCTAAAACGGAGTTGAGAGATTGTTGGGAAGTTGAGGAGAAGAGATGGAGTACCAACTCTATTAATGGTCGGCGATCGCTGGTAATTTGCCTAGGACTGGCAGCGATCATTGGTTGTCTAAAGCTTCTGGTGCTCTAGTTGTAGCTAGGGTGCTTGAACAAGAGGAAGAAGATGGAACTAAGGTAGAATGAGAAGGTACCCCTTAGGTATTTATAGGAACAAACTTCCTGAAGTTTAAATTTTGAATAAGAGAGTGGCATTTGTGTAAATAGGAAAACCTAGGGTTAAGTAATGGGAGACCAACTCATGACCCCATGCCCCCATGTGAACAAAATTACATGGGTGTATTCCCAGAATTCCTCTTAGAATTTGAGTAGGAAATTCAAACTCCTGGCTTTTGGATTCAAATTTGAAGTGTAGGGGTATACTTGACAACTTACCATATTTTGATCTTCTAGATGGTTTATATGTGCACTCATGCCCTAACTAATAAACACCATGATGCAAGACCATGGTGTATGCCCTTAATAATGCTCTTATCTATTGGAATATATGGACCCTAATACCTATTTATTAAACTAATAAGACTTTGTTAACACTAGGAACTACACAGGCTATTCCAAGTATTTGGGTTGGCTCTCAATAAATGCTAAGTTTAATGTCTTCAGCCAGACATGACTACCCCTAAACTTAGAGTTTGCCAATATTCTGATTTTCTTTCTCAGGACTTGCTGCGAGAGAATAGATTAGGGGGTCGCTAAGATATCACACCCTGTTAGGCCACAAAAATACTCATGGTGGCATGACCAGTCATTAGGATGCTTATGAATACTCTCACTCATAATATATTGGACTTCAGCCAGTTTACATTATCCTTCGCACATCTCCTCTATTGAAGTTGTCCTTTCATTGTAAACAGAGGCATATTGCAAAAAGTGTTGCGGTTCAGGGTGGTGTTCGTCTTGGTGGAAAATAACCATGTGAGGCAAACCAAACTGTTGAAATAACTATATCAAGAATGTTATTATGTAACATACATGTTTTGAGGGGAATGCAAAGGCTTGAGACTATTTTGACTCGGAGTCTATAGTAATTAAAGCGAGCGAGTTTCCCCGTGAAAGTGGAAATGGTCCTATAAATCCTACATTTCATACCTCTAAAATATTGGAGGGTGTAGGATCAAGCAGAATCATTCGTCGCTCTATGCTTAGTCCTAGAACATGGCATGCTGTACAGCTTAATTAGTGGAAATGGGCATCTTTGAATAATGAGGGCCAGAATAGCCCACTTTGAAGTATCTTTATGATTGTTCATTTATCGCTATGAAATGTTCTACAGGTTTCAAAGTGATAGTGCGTTAATGCCTTAGGTATTTCCTTGTTGACTATACATCTACAAATAATATGGCCGGAACCAATCTTGTAAAGGCATGGTTCTTCCCATGTGAAGTTTCTAACCTCTAGGAGAAAATGCTGTATTATCCTTACGGACCAACTCTTGGGTACTTTATTACTCAAAAGATATATCTTTATGTCCTCATACCATGGTTGTATTACTGGTGGCATAATATTGACCAGGTCATTTAAAGGTTTCCTAGAGAGGCAGTTTGCACTAGCATTAGGTGAATGCATTTTCTGGTGGATCTTTGTATTGTGTTTTTCTTATATTTTAATGCTTTGACATAATTAATGGAACCGACACTACAGTCTTCTATTTTGTCTGATGTGGGGGTAGTATTTTGTTGTTAAAGATGTTCAACGTTGTTTTCATTTTTCAAAGGGATAAGATAAACATGCATGATTGGCAATTCACTACTGCATGTGCGGTAGAAAGGAATGGTCTCCCCTGAATGATTGGTATATATTTTCCTGGATCGGATGTTTTTTCCGTTTCTAAGATCGCAAAGTCGACTAGAAAGTCCAAACCCTTGACTCGTATGAATATATCCATTAATATTCTTCTTGAGTACCTGATAGAATGATCTGCCATTTGCAATGTCATCTTTATTGGCCTCAAATCCCCAAGTCCCAGCTGCTGAAAAAGATGGTATGAAAGGATATTAACGTTAGCACCTAAATCTAAAAGAGCTTTGTTAATGACATGCACTTTTATCATGCAAGGAATTGTTGGGCATCCTGGGTCTTTGAGCTTTGGTGGTGTCACTATTTTCGTAAGAAAAACTTTCTTGTTGACATTGAGACTCTCATTACGCACGCATGCTTTCTTTAAGAACTTGGCGCATGACAGTACTTGCTAAATAGCTTCGTGCAGTGGCAAGTTGATGTGAATGTGCTTAAGTGCTTCTACTAGCTCATCATAATGCAGGCTTGAGACTCTTGATTATAGCCTTTAAGGATATGGGACTGGTGGTACGCAATCGCTTGTTAAAGTCTAAATAAGTATTTCTTCTAGCTCTAGGGTAGTATTAATTTCAGTTGCTTCAATCGTTGGTTACTCATCAGCGAGCATTTCTATGTGATTATCGATAACCTTACTACTCCTAAAAGTAGTTATCGCATCACACTATTGACTGGCTTAGCAACCTTCCTTGTTCATGATTGGAAAAATCATTTGCAAACTAAGACATAGTCGCGTCCAACTAACTTATTCGTTGATTTAATTAAGTGAATGGTTAACTTGTCTGTTGCATTAAGGTTTCCAGTGTTTGCTCAAGGGTTTCAATCCTTTTAGTATTGGTTGGTTTGAGTTTGATATTCTTGTGACTGATACCATTATTGTGGTAGCCTTTGGTATTGTAGTTGCCGCATGTTCGAGTTACCAGCAAGTCCTCCCTGATGTAGTCCAGTTTTATAAGATAAGTTGGGATGCTAAAGTACAAAGGATAAGAACAAGGTGCTAGGATTCCTTTTATTATAAGTACTAAACGCGTGAACTTCCTCTTCTAGAATTTCCTCGTAATGTTGGATGGTAGGACAAAGGTTAGAGACATGAGTAGTACTATACGCTTCTTGTTGAGCTGGAGGTGGTTTGGTTTAGTAAAGGTGTCGCTCATATTCTTGAGTAGGCTTGTTTGCGAATGAATTACAGCTAGGATAGCAGTGTTAATGTCTAACTCAAGAAGTCCTCCTTTCTTAGGTTCATTTCTTCTTTGAGTAGGATATTTTGTTTGTACGAGTTTTCTCCCATAGTTTCAAAGAGCTTTGAAGCTTCCATAGAAGACTTACGAACTAGGGAACCTCCACAAGTGGCATCCACCATACATTTGTTAATTTAGGACAACCCATTATAGAAACCATGTACTTGCTACCAATGATCTAGTCCATAATGCGGGCACTTAATTAAGAGACTCTTGTATCTCTCCCAGCTATTATAGAAGTGTGTGTCTTCCTTCTGAGTGAAACTGTTAATTTTGTTACATAAAAGGTTTATTTTGTGAATAGGGGAAATTTTCATCTACAATGCCCTTTGTAACATTTCAAGAATTGTCATGGTTCCTTGGGTGAGAGAATGCAGCAAAATCTTGGCCTTATCCTTGAGGGAAAAAGGGAAAGAAGCGCATCTGCACAAAATCATTTGGGCAATCTTTGTAGTGAAGTGTTGCGCATAGTTCCTTAAACTCGGTGAGGTCAAGGTAGAGGTCTTCGTGATCGAGACTGTGACAAGAAGGTAGGGCGTTGATAACGCCAATCTTTAGCTCAAATTGTTATGCTCTAGTAGGGAGCTCAAGTAACACGATACAAGAGGAGTTTGTTCTAGGAACAAGACTTGAATATTTGGCTAGGGTTTTGTGGCCATTATGGTAGCTTATTCTAGTTGGCATTGAATTTTATCCCAACCATGGGGTTTTCTAGCTGTCATAGAGTATAATAACGGTGTGTCTTTGCGATTTAAACGGTTTCCCTCGCGAGACCAACTTTAAATAAACTAATTAATTATCCTGGGAGTACAAACTAATTAACTACTAAATAAGATATAAGATAATGCACTACTATTTTTACTATTACAAATAATAATATGGTACTAGTGTTATACTAATTAATACTTACTAATATTATCTAATTTATCATAGGAATTAACTAAGTTATTTTATCTCATTTTTTTGTGTGTTTTTCATAATTTCTAACTAATTAATAAGCAAAGAGGTCAAGTTTCAGTCAATGCTGGGGTACAACAATCTTCTTTAAACCTTTGTCTACCACTCTCGTCAGAGAAAATTACCTTTGAAGCATGAAAGTGGAGAGAGGTTTGCGAATGATATTGATTCTTTCAACTGCCTGAGAGAAAAAATATTAACAATGCAATGATAAGTAATTATAACTATTAAAGTTAGGGGAACATAACCTAAAAATAGAGGAGTCAAGGCAGTTAAATGGCTGACGATCGCCACTAACAACCATTTGGTTGGCGACAATAGCTGGTTAGTGGGGCCCATGTCACCTCAAATTTTTATCGAGTATTCGTCAGTTCAACAAAACTCTACCCCAGATTTATCGTACAAAAAACTTATTCTAACAGAGACATAAAATTACCTACAAAAACCTAAAAACTAGAGAAATCCTACTTTAAACCTAACCTACGATTTCTTTCTAACCTTAAAATTATTGTAAGATCCCCGGCAATGGTGCCATTTAATAGAACATCATTTGTCTAATTAAAATCCGACTTACTTGATAATATAGTAATAGAGAAAGTAAGGTGTCAATCGGCTGAGAGGTACGTTATTCTAGGGTAAACTAAAATTTAAATGAAAGAGGGTTTCTTTTGTCGTAAATCTCCAGTTAAACATGGTTTTGAAAAATGATTATTATTGGTAACTAGACCTTCAAATTCCACTCGATATTAGTATATTAGGGTTTACTTTAATAGGTTTTTGGTCTTCTCCTCGAATCCTCTCTTTCGAGACAAATTCGTGGGGTTTAGAATTCTTTTATGATCTTTCGGCTAGGAACAAATTAAAGAGTCTAATCAGTTGAGATCTAGAATTAAATTCTAGGTTTTTAACCTAGGACTTACCCTTTCTTGTTGGAGACCATAATAATCCCTAGGTTTAGAAGTCACTAAGTGGACTGAGAAACTAGTTTCTTTTCAGGACACCAATCTCTCTTCTAGGTTAGAATTTTTCTCCTCCTTTCTGATTCGTTAGGTTCAGGAGAGGTAAAGAACAACTGGAAAGAGTGAACATGGACCTCTAGGACAGACCTATCACCTGCAGGAAAATATTAATATACACCTATAGAGTTTTCTCCTCATATATAATATGAGGGGATTAGCCCTGCAATATCTTAACTAACAAAATTAATGAAAAAAAATGAACTAACTATCATTAAACTTAATCTTAGAGTTATGAGATACAAAATATGTCCTTAAGCTCCCCAAAATCTACAATGTCAAAAAGTAGGCTTGGAGAGGTAGAATAGAACATTAAATAGGGAAAACTCTGAGATTGAATTATCCTAACTACCCCAGTCATCTTTAGCAATAAAAATTAGGCATTAGATAAAGATTTTCTCTTTTTAAATCATCTCAAGATCAAAGATTCAAAATTGCAATTTAAGGCCACCGTCAGCCAGTGATCGTTAGTGGTAGATCTTGTACTGATGCCGATCGCCGGTGGGTGGTGGCCAGAATCCTCCATCTTTTAGGTCCCTTATCTCTGTGATGATTTTTGATTTTCATGTAGCCCAACTATACCAATTCTGGTGAAAACTGCTCTACTAAACTACCAGAATTCCTTAGTGTGCATCTTGTGCCATTTTAGCTCTGATTTAACCCATTTCTTGCCAAATTGACTCCAGCAGGGTAGAAAACCTAAAAATAAAGGTAACTAGGCAATAATTGGACAAAAATGTGCACAAAAATGTAAAAGGAGCCAAAAACACTTGTAAAAGGGGCTGAAATTCTGTACAAAAATGTGTTTATCAAGTGGGAGATTGTTTCATCCAAACTACCTTGATTAGTAGTAACCATATTTTAATTGATGTTTGGTTTACTCAAAGCATTTTGAAGGAATATAATTTTTGAATGTATAAGTGAAGAATATTTTGTATATTTTTACTAGGGTAAGCAAATGTATATTATCTGTTACAGATTCGCACCTAAGTATTTTTCATATATATTTTATCTATTCAAAGTTTCCAAAACATATATTCAAAAATTAAAAAACATTGGACTTGGTTTTCTGAAAGTAAATGTGTATTGAAACAACGATTTCAAAACTTACCCAGTTTCTGAGTTTCAAAAATATATATTCGAAACTAGATAAGCTTCGGTCTTGGCTTTTCGAAAGTAAATGTGTATCAAAACTACGATTTTGTAACTTATCAAGTTTCAGAGTTTCTAAAACGCATATTCAAAACTAGATTAGTTTTGGACTTGGTTTTCTCGAAAGTAAATGTCTATCAAAATTACGCTTTTGAAAATTACCCAGTTTTAGTGTTTCGAAAATGTATATTCTAAACTAGATTAGTTTTAAACATGGATTTTCCTAAAATAAATGTGTACTGAAACTACAATTTTGATACTTACCCAGTTTTGAAATTGTGTTTTCGAAACCAAAACATAATGCAAAATCTAGTAACTTATACCTATAGTTTCCATTGATCTAAAATGCAAACTTAGAACAATATCAAACTATAAACACATTTAGAATAAGGACCAATTTATACCATTCATATGGAAGGATGTCCTTGATCAAAATGATTAAAGTAGCCCAATAATACATTATAATTGATTGAAACAAAATATTACATAAAATTAAAAGTGAGATAAAGCCCACTTTTACTACCCTCAGAACAAATATTCCAAGTTTTCTTCTTCGTTTTCTTCTGTACTAGTTATCTTCTTCCACTTTCACTTCAATTTATTCCTCGTCGCCTAGAACAAAAACAATATGAATGGATTTATAGAAAAAGAATGAAATAGTTACAGTGAAGTATGGTAGTTTAATATTTTTGGAAACTAACTTTTCGAAACCCAAATGCACATATAATTTTGGAAGTAGACCATGTGTTTTTGATCATAGTACTCAAGGTACCAAACAGTGATAAACGACGAGTTCCAGAAAATCGTTTTCGAAACTCGTTAAGTTTTGGAAAAGCATTATCAAAACTCGTTCAATTTTGGAACAAAGGTTTAGAAAAATGTTTTGTTACCTTATGTTACATAGAGTTTCGAAACACCCGATCCCAAAACAACACCATTCAGATCCTGAAATTAAAAAGGTAAAGCACATTCAAAGCTTGCAAAAATAAAACATCACCTTACTACAAGAATCTACAAGAGTTGTTGGTCTTGGAATTGCGCTGAAAACCTCAGATCTAGGGCAAAATAAAGGAATGTCCTCTCGGACTCAACTCTGAGCTCTTGAAACGGTCATGAAAAGGAAAAACAAGATCACTACAATGAGGGAAGCTTTGGGTTTATGGTAATATCAGTGGCTTTCAGGATTTCATTAGAGAACGGTAATAAAGGTCGGCCGGTGGTGGAGAAAGGGGGAGGGGGAAGAGAGAGAGAGAGAGATTAAAAGATAGAGAGACAGAGAAAAATAACTAAATAATTAAGGACCAAATTGTTCGGATTTCCAACTTTTCCATCTCACCTTTGCTAGGTGGAAATTAAAATCTACCACATTAAGTTGAACAACCACCTCTTTTATCTCAACCACTCATCTCACCAAATCAAGGGTTTAGAGTGGGTCTACAAGGAGGAGTATACATAGATCCATTATATATTTCATTACTTTATGTACGAGACAGGTATGATACTATTTGATGTAGATGAATAAAATAATTGAAATAAAGATAAACTCTAAAGAAAAGTAAAAAATACATGTCAACTACTCATAGTCATGATCTTGGGTACCCATGCCAACTAGCTCATATATGACAATCACCTCTGGGATACCCTCCTAAAAATCCTCAATTTTCTCCTCCTCATCGTCATTATGATGGACGTTTATATTCTAAACATGCAACAAACCATTTTACTCGTGCTCTGGAATTTTACAAGGAATAACCCAGTAATCTCATCCGTGTACCATCCATACATTATGTATACACTCATCTAACACTTGTGAAATGTATAAAGGTTACAAAAGAACCATCTCTCTAGCTCGAACCGCTAATGAGTCGAAGAAACAAATAATAGAAGTCATAAAAGCTTGTAGGTGGTAAATAAGATTGCTCTTTTTAGCCATTGCTGAATGAACATTTGTAGTGTACTGATAAATGATACCCCCAATGTCATATATAATATCATATCTAAGAATCTCTCGATTTAGAACGCGCAAAAACTCAAACCTATAAATTCTAATGTTGGTCGATCGACCTGAAGCCTGGATATTTCCAGAAAACCAATAAAGGATGGTTAACTGGTAAGTGAAGAAACTCGAGACTGGGAGTCTACCCTCATACCATGTTGTCCTCTCACAGAGTAAAATCTCTTTAAGATAGTCCTTACAACTCAAAGTGTGTCTCTGATAGACAAAATCTAGAATTGGGGATACTTTGGTGATTGCTCGTAAAAACACTTTATCTAACGAGAGGACACGCATCTATTACTCTATAGGAGCATAACCCTCACAGTTAAGGGTCATAACCGGTGATCGTTCTGTGAAAGTGATGCTCTGATTGAAGTGGTCAACTAACTTTTCCTGGTATAACCTAGTCTTATTGAAGAACAATGAACTGTATCCCCTCTGTAAAGTACGCTGGGCGTAGACAGACCCACAACGCCTATCTAAGAATAGGGAAGTACAATGCCTCTTAGGTATGATAGTAGCCTCTATAGCCATGGGGTGGAATTAATATGTAATCACATATAAGCTAGGGGGACCAGTGGGCCCCACTGCCAAAAATCACTTACCAAATAGCCAAAAATGATACATATATGTATAATTTGTATATATTTTACCCCACACAATTCTAATCATATAATTGATATTGGTCTAGTGGACAAGTATGTTGGTTTTGACTACCTAAACAAGGGTTTAAGTCCCCACAACCTAATTTTTTTCATTTTTTGATTAACAAGTCCTACTTCACCATTAAACTTTTAGATTGGGGACTCTCTTCTAAGACATTTTTTTTACCTGGCATGAGTTCTAATATATGCGATACTAAAATACCCTAATATGCTTCTTCTTCTTATTTTATCGGGAGCGATGCCCCCAAACCCCCTCGTTTTGTTTTTTGACCCAGTGGACTCAAGTCCTGGCTTCGCCCCTGCCTAATATGCATGAAGTCATATCTCAAAAATTGTACGTTAGAAAAACATGTTCTTGGTCAATTTGAAAAGGTCTTGAAAAACTATTGAATGTAAACTTATGAATTTTTCTAAATAATAGTCTAACAGCTTCACAAATTTGTAAAACATATGGCCGCATCATTTGCATTATTCATGTACTTCTATTGAGTGAAACAGTAATACATCACTCAATTTTAATCTGATTTCAGTGAAACTAATTTTTATAGAAAGAGAACTCAATTATCTGCAACTTTGAAGTTTTGAGTTTTTCCTAATTCCCTATTATTGGGCCTCTATAACTTGATGAAGTTCAGATTAAAGGCTACCAGCATTAGTATTTATAAGTATCTTAGTAGGAAAATGATTTATACCCAATTTGAATGTACCAAAAATTTAAGATAATACTGGAAAATGCATTCATTGATTAAAAAGGGTACATGACACCCATTTAACAGAAAAAGAAATACACGGCACTTTGGTTTTTATCAGACATTTTATGGATTCAAAATTGAAAAATAAAATAAGCATTATTCTCTTAAGCATGTCCCATAACAACAATGCAGGACCCTTTCAAGCTTCACCAACCCGACGTCGCCGATACAAAAGTCTTCGTAGTGACAATTGAAGCTCATTATCTTGTTTAAATGTCGTAAGATAGAGTCTAGTTTGATTTTATATTTCGAGTCTTGAAAACAACCCAATGTGTCATGTATTTTCTTTCATGTTTAGTGTATATCATGATCAATTATAAAACTGAAGTGTATGGTGTACCGTTGAGTACAAAAGAAAGTGTGGTCGTATCCCAAGAGACTTGTGGTACGAACTAACTTTGAGTTACTAATTTTATCCAATGAAAATGAGTTTGCTTTGTTATTTAACAAATAAATATAAGAATAAAATAAATTACGAGTTTGGTTTGGAGTGGGAACCAAGGCATCTATTCCACTTCACCCCGTTGTAGTCCATAAGAGAGTAATCTTTAATTAAAGTATATAATAATTCTCGTATCATGTATCCTTGGTCGGGTATACACGATACTTACAATGAATGAGAAATTAACATTTGGGAATTTTCTATAAATCACCCTGCATAACAGTGGTCATGTTTAGAAAGATGGCTTACTTTATCTTCTCCATATTCTTAACCTATCTTGTTATGGTCAAGCAAGATGATTATTTGGATTCTTCATTCCTCCATATCCAAACTATGGTCAAGCATATGACAAAGGAACAAAGAGTTCGAACTTGAGCCCGGAGAGAGAAAAATAGTACTAAAATTAAACACTACTTCTACAACTAGGCTACATTAGGATGGAGATTCCTCTACCTTGGCTAAGAGGTCTAACTACTCATCCCTTCGATCCTCGCCGTTATCCTTGATTATAAAATAAGAACAAAATGACAATAACAAAAGAAGAAGAGAATAAATAAGTTTATTGATATGTACCTTTGATATTACACTTTCCAAGATGTCTCTCATGGGTGGGATTCCTCTCCTATTTATAGAGTATATGAGGGGTTGCAAGACATCACCATTAATGTAAAATCCCCTAAACAATGCCTTAGACCATACATAGTTATTACAACTCATAAAATTAATCTCAACATTAAATTCTCTTCAATAGTCTTCCTTGGGCTTTCGGTTGACAACTTCAAATGAGAATCATTGCTCAAGTGCATCACCTTATTCTTTATTAAAAACCAAAAAAAATGTACGACTTGTTTATCATGCATCTGATTTCTATAAATATAAGCAAAAGTACTATTAGTATTACATTTATATAATAAATGACAAGGTAGATATAAATTTAGGAGTTGTACACGTAAATATTACGTGTCAATCAAATACCACCAAACCTCTATTTTGCTAGCCCTTGAACAAAAGTACATAAAAGTCATTTTCGCATATCACACGATTGTATTTAGTGTATGCAACAAGTCATTAAATCCCCAGATTCCCCTGGTGGATAAGTATTGCCTCGTGAGGGTTTACAGTGATTATACCCATAAAATTCGATAATGACACTTTGGCAACTCTATATTATAAATGACTCATTTCTTGTCAACTCATCCTTACTTTGCTATGACAAGAAAACATTATGACAAAAAATTCTTTAAAAATTAATGTTTTTCAAGTGTACCATAAGTTATCATTTACAAAATTCGAAACTAGAAATACTACCTCATGCTCAAAAAGAGATACTAACATTTTCCTTAGCTATATCTCAGTGTAGTGAAGATATTATTACAACACAATATATTGTATAAAATAGTTGAGTCAGTATTTGGTAGTCTAGTACTTATTAGAATTAATTCATCGGTTAGTTTGAAAAGTGCCTTAGTCAATTCGTTTTCCTGGTATTATTTTTTTTACAAGCATCTTTTTATTTTCATACTTGGTTATTTAGTGAAGCTGCCATAACAAGGAGTTTTGGTCGACAATCCCCTCCATTTGGCTAAGATTTTTAGGGTTTGGTACCCTTTTTAACCTAGACCCATGATTCTCACAAGTAATACTTTTTATGCTCTCTTCACATAGTTCATGGTCATACTCGAGATTGGTGATAATTTTTTGTCTTTCAGTTCTTAATCATGTGAATATGCCTTGTAGCATGAAAGTTTTAAAGTAAGTTGGTTTTTCTTTTATACTTTCAGGAATGAACTTATTCTTAGGCAGTTGTCTCCCTTGGAGTAAATTATTCCTAATATAAATGTTAAATTCTCTATGTTTTGGTCAAAAGCTCTATTGAAGCTATTAGTAGTTTAACCATAGTGAAGTGCAAGTTTTGAAAATGTACCAAAAACAATTTAAGTTATTCGATAATCATAAGGTAGTATATCGAGTTTAAGAACACGATAAATAAATATTATAGTATACACTTGGTAAAATATTAAAGTTTTTTACATTGCCAAAGAGTCATTATTTTACGGTTCATTAAAAAATATATAAAAAATAGTTTTTCTTCCCCAAAACTAAAATAAAACATTATCCTCAATGTATGAGAACAAAATTAAATACACATAATGGGAAAAAAAAAACTTAAACTTCTCACCTGAATGTATCTTAGGTAGCTTCCCACGAAGCGTTATGTTTTACCGTCTTCAGCCAGACGAATGTACCTCCAAACTTAAATATAGCAATAAGGCATGTAAGGGGCACACGTGATCAATTCTGGTAATATGGGTTAACTAGAAAAGTTGTATCTTCATCGGAAGTACAAGATTCAAAATATAGTTTTAAACTTTACCTGCTGACCTTGAAAGTATTATCGGCTTTAGAATCCTCTACCTCCACGGTTCCATGTGGATAAACAGTTTTGACTACGAAAGGGCCATACCAACAAGAATGTAATTTCCCAGGAAATAAATGCACTCGTGAATTATAGAGTAACACTTTCTGATTAGGCTCAAAAGTTTTGTGAACAATCGACTTATCATAAAAACTTTAGTTCGTTTCTTATAAATTTTTTGAATTTTCATAAGCCTCGTGACAAAGTTTGTCAAGTTTAGAAGGTTGAAGTTTTCTATGTGAGTCAGCTTTATTCATTTCAAATTTAAAGGCCTTTGTAGCCCACAAAGCCTTGTGTTCCAATTCTATTGACAAGTGACAAGTCTTCCCAAAGATAAGTTTATAGGGTGACATACCAATCAGGGTTTTGTAAGCTGTTTGATATGCCCAAAGGGCATCATCAAGATGCCCCTCTCTGCTTAGGCTAAGGTAGTAGGGCCGTAAATGGGCAAAGGTTCTGGTAAACTTCCTAATCACTTTCCTCTACGTGTCCAATTGATCAAAAACTAATAATCAAAAAAAAAATTGGCACCCGGTGCAGTAGACAATCAATCAAACTTAGACTCACTTTAACACATCAACGTTTTTTAGAAGTAATAATTAGGTCTCTCATATATTCTTTTATGTTCAAAATGGGCAAGATGGCAAAAGGTTTTGGCTCCTATACTCTCCTGCTTTATAATGCTAGTACTAGCTTAAAGTAGATGTTCTGTGCTCACACCCAACGAGTCACCTTATCGTACGTCAGCACTCAAAACGATGACGTCGCAAACCGACAACCAGTATTTCACGGCGCTAGGCTGGGGCCTTATCCTATGAACCCGTGTTTGTACCCTGGTCTGGTGCACTTATCCGTTGGGTGTTGAAATCCCATAGGAATCTTGTTACTCATTTTTATTATCAGTTATTTTGAGGTCCGGGACGTTTAATTTTTGTGTGATCCGAATTTCTTTATATCCCTGATGGGTGGTCCCACATGTTAGAGAGTTTTTTGAGAGATAAAATCTCGTGAGTATGTAACAGTTTTTACTTTTACTAATATTGTAATGAAAAGAATTTAAACACAACAATAGGTCAATCCAACCACAGCAAAAGAAATTATTAGAGCGACGTATATTTGTATAGTCCAGACGACTTTATATGTCCTAGTGTCGGGGTGGAGCGGATAGAATCTCCTTCTATATGTTAAGATTAGAAAAATACCAGCCTACAAGAAGTATTTCCCGGTGCAGCTGTGGCCGCCCTTCACTTATGGGGAGAATGAAGGAAGTGCCCCTTTATTTAGAGGGTACAATAAGGATTTTGAAAGAGCTTTGGCCGCGCTTTAAGTTTTTTGTATTTTTTGATAACCGCACATTTTTCGCTTCTTTTGTCTTACTTATCAATACCAAAAATAACCAAAGCTCAAACGACGCGTTATTAATCGAACATGGAGGTGTTATCAAGATTACCGAACAATGGAACAGTTCAAACAAAATACTCAAGTAAACTGTGCAAGACTATATAACAATTGGTCACCTGCAAACTCAAGCACGTCAATATTTAAATACCAAATTAAGTAAACAAAACAAGATATGAGCACATGCAAAACAAGTAAATCAAGGAGATGTGGTACTATTAAAACTTTAAACTACTTTCCCTCCTAAACCAAGCTCCTCTTTTGACTTTAGTCGTTAGTAACAGCTCAAAACAGTTATAATATTATTTGGAACAGCAATAGTTAGGACATAACCGTGACACTGTTCTCCACAGTATAATACCCCAGCCAATAATTTACGCCTTACAAAACGCCATTATAGTAATACCCAAAAGATTGATAGACAACTTAACATCCACACAATAGTGTCTACTTCGTTACTGTAGCTTTATGAGAATAGGCAAATACCAAAGTTGCAACTGTTACACATCAATTAACCTCAACTTGGTCACAAAACAAACTTTACTGTTTACACCAAGTGATTGCGTGATAAAAAGAAAAGGAAAGAAGAAAAAAAATTGGCTTAAAAATAACAACTCAAATATCAAACGCACATTCGTAAGTCCCTGGCAACGGCGCCAAAAACTTGATCGATTATAAAACTGACGTCTTAAAAGACCCAAGAGACATGTGGTACAAACTAACTTTGAGCTACTAATTTTATCCAATGAAAATGAGTTTGTTTTGTTGTTTAACTAATAAAGAGAAAAATAAAATAAATTACAAGTTTGGTTTGGAGTAGAAACCAAGGCATCGATTCCACTCCACCCCATTGCAGTTCATAAGAGAGTAATCTTTAATTAAAGTATAGGTTTTTTAGACTTTAGACC
This sequence comes from Kingdonia uniflora, assembly GCA_014058105.1. Taxonomy (NCBI): domain Eukaryota; kingdom Viridiplantae; phylum Streptophyta; class Magnoliopsida; order Ranunculales; family Circaeasteraceae; genus Kingdonia; species Kingdonia uniflora. Next base: position 7,624,977 of record JACGCM010000704.1, on the reverse strand, counting down.
CCATATACTGGTCCATCTTTGGCATTACCCCCCACCTGTGGCATTTCTTAGACTTTAGACCCCAATATTCAATTTTTGGCAAAAACAGAGTTGGTCAACTAGGTCAGTCCAAATTTGACCGAGTCAAAAAATTTAATGTCTAAAGTACCCTCACATCTCTCACGTGATATCAATTCTCAAATACTTAAGAACAAACTCTATCCTGCCAAACCTAGAAAAAACTAGAAGAGTTTACCCGATTGATAATCTTCCCTTCCAAATGAAGAATTCTCAGACAAAAAGGTATGCAATTCTCTCAAACTTATATATATTCTATGATTATTTTGCACAAAACTCACTGAGTACCATTTGTTGTGAGAGAGGGTTATTGAGAACCATTTATTGTAATTTTTGTGTAATTGGGGTTGTGGGTTGTAGAGCAATCGTTCTAATATTTGTGAAATTTGAGGCAACTAATTGTAGTTTATATGCTTGTTTGTAGGTTATCTAATTGTAGTTTATCTAATTGGTGTTGTGGGTTTATCTGCTTATTTTGGGGTTCTGGGTTTTAGTACAATTATTATTTTCTTTGTAATTTAAGTTTGTGGGTTTATTTATCTCATTATTTAACCACGATCCCAATTAATTTTTTGATTTCAATTTTTTTTTTTTTTTTTTGTTAATTGCGATTAACTATTGTTTTTATGAGTTATTTGTATTTACACTGTAGATTACAACTCTAAAACATGGATTTGGTGATCCATGTTAAAGGTTCCCCTACTTGTAAGAAATTGATCGGATTATCAGAAAAAATGAGGGATCATTTTTTGCAAACTACACATTCAATTCCTAAAGGGTCAATGCTCCAGATGTGTTGTTTATTCCTTGGCGATCTAAAAATAGTGGATTCTAACAACATCTTGAAGGATATGTTAAGTAATAGAGACGGTACAAGAGAAGGGAGTATACATTTTTATGTTTATGTTGTCAAAAAAAACCCAAACCTGTACCCCCAACACATAAAAGAAAGAGACCAAGTTACCTTTCAGAGGAGGAATTAGATGAGCTCCCAAATTATAGTGGCAATGATAATGGTACATTTATGATAAATTTAGATAAAGATGGGCAATCAGTTAATGTTCAAGCAAATGTTGCTCAACCTATTGATGTCCTGCTAATTTGATGTCTTGCTAATTAATGTGGAACCAGTTGATGTTCAAGCAAATCATTCATCACAGATTGATATTAACAATATAGATGTTGAAGACGGTTATTACAGCACTCACTCCTCACAGGATGGAGATGGTGTACCCACAGCTAAAGATATTACAAAATATGAAGAATTTAAAGATTTTGTGGGGGTGAGTAGCAATATTTTTGAGAATGATGAAAGTATTGTACCACTCGATAGTACAAAAATATAAAACTATCTTGATCCAATTGTAATTGGGATGGAGTGGCCAACTGTCAATGAGACTAGAAAATACATAAGGACATGGTTTATCCAAAACAAGTTCACATATTTGTAGGAAAAAAAAATGAAAGCTGCAGGTTAAGGTTCAAGTGTACTGATAAAAGTTACAAGTAGGTGTTATATGTTAGAAGATCCACTGATCAACATACCATGGTTGTGAGAGGATGTCATTTAGAGCATACTTGTGAAGGCAAAATTGATGACAAGAACAAACTGTGAGGATGGACTGAGGAATATTAAGATTTTTAGGCCTATTGATGTGTTCACAACAATTATAAGAAAATTTGGTATTAATTTATCTTATTGGACTACTTGGAATGCATAGACTATCTGTATGGAAAGGATTGTTGGTTCATATAATGAAGGATACTTTAAGATGCCTTCTTTAGTTATACAACTTCTTATTGTAAATCCTGGGAGCCTTGTAGGTTGTAGCAGAGCTGATACTACATTACAGTGGACTGGAACAATGGTAATGTTCAAGGCATCTTATGATGGTTGGTTAAAAGGATGCAGACCAGTTCTTGGATTAGAAGAACCAAGGCAAGTACTTGGGACCAAGATGGTTTGATACCAAGAGCAGTTGACCACATTGCAAAGTTAAAGAAATGGTATGGTAAATTTGATCTTGCAGGTGTTGACAAGAATATGTGGACAGCTACAAAGGATGAACAAAGGTAGACAGTTAACTTAGAAGCTCAAGAATGTGACTGCATGGAGTGGCAAATATCTGGGCTACCATTTGTACATGCAGTGTGCATACTTGTTTGGTTGAGAAAACCATCACAGAAAAAGTAAGTATTAATGTAATTACTATTTTACATTAATGGCTCATTGTTCATACATTCACTTGTTTAGCTGAAATGTTTCATATACATGGTTGTCAACAATTTATACATTTATTACTTTACATGTAGATATTACAGGGAGTACCATTGGGTGTCTACATACATGAAAGCATATGTTGGTGCAGTTTATCCTGTGGTTGATGAAACAAGTTAGGTGAAGGTAAATAATTGTTAAGTTTATAACCTTTTTTTAAATGTATCAGTTTGCTAATGTGTAGGTATATATTATTTTAATATGTTTTTCATATATATATTAACATATTTTCATATATATCGTATCATATTGCAACCACCCATGGAGATCAGGCCACCCCCGCTCTTAAGGCCAACTGGGAAACCTAGGAAAGCAAGGAGAAAAGATGAAGATGAACTCACTAATGGCTAATCAAGGAGATGAAGCAAGTGTGGACACTATGGGCATAATAAGAAGACATGTAAGGGTCCCCCTGCAGCTGATAAGGTTGCTTTTAATAAGAAGAAACTTACTAGGGTAGATACTCAAAGAAGTTAAAAAGAGATTAGAGAAAAGTTTGGGCTTTCTACTCCAGAAACAACTCAAACTATGGGGAGGGCAGGGACATCGCAACAAAGTATATAAACTCCAATTACTGGGCAAAGTATTAAAATCAATGCTAAAAGGACTTCTAATCAGTCTACTGAAAGGGTAAGACAACAAAATGCAAATACCAGAATCAATTCTAATCAAACAAATGCAAGGGGAACTCAAAGTGAACAAAGTGCAGATCCAGTAAGGGGTGCTAATCCCTACATGAGGACTTACAATGCACCTTGGCCAAAGTGGAGGGTTTAAGTTTGTGTTTTTTTTTTAGAAATATGATTCTTACTTTGAATTGATGAAGCACTTTCAATGTTAGAATTTTTGGAGATATGACTCCTTTTTTGTGGTGAATGTAATTCTTATTTGGTACTAAAGATAGGGTTTATGATTGCAATTCTTATTTTGTGGTGAATGTAATTCCTTATTTATAAAGATATGTTTCTATAGTTCATCCATTTTCTGTTCATCCATGGGTAACCCCATCCATTTTTGTTCATCCATTTTCTGTACAACTTTATGTATAAAGGCTGCTCATGTTCATCCATTTTCTGTACAAATAAGACTACAATTCTGTTAATCTATTTTTAGTTTTCAGACTACACCCATTAACTGCATAAATTTCATGTATCCATTTATTGGGAATAAACATTGTATCATTTCCTGTCATAACAGTGTAAAACATTTCCTGTAAATAGTTTTATCATAATAGTGTCCATTTTTTGCTTTAACCACAATGTATATACATTCAAAACAGTGTATAAGAAAAATATATAACAGTGCCATAAACAAGGGTAACAAGGTATAAGCAAAGTGTATAACATTTTCATAAACATCCATCTTATTAATACTCAAAGTTGCAACCATACACATCCATTCATTGTTGCCATAAACATCTTTTAAATGTTACAAAAATTCCATTATACTACTTTTACAATGTTGCTTTCCCTTTCAAATCACTAGCAAAATGTATCAGTTTTTTTATACTTTCCTAGAGTTGAGATACTTTTTGTGACTTTTCCAGCATATCCTGCATAGACTTTATAGAAAGGATGCAATATGTGAATTGTATTCTGCTGGCACCCCTCTTGACCAAGCTGCACTGAGATCTTCTAGAAACATTCGAAAATAATCTTCATCTGCATAGATGAGGTGAATTATTAGCTATACCAAAAGAAAAAAAATCTTGTTTGAACTGGACAAAATATAGATATTCAAGAAAGAGATCACGACTGTTGGAGGAACGTATTTCCCAAAACATGAGTAGAGAGACCTACCTGAACATCTTCCTTTATAAGTGCCAACTTTGCCACTTTCCTAAGCAAAGGTGAGATAAACACTGACTAAAGTTCCTCAGCACTGTCTTCGAAGTTTACACAAGAAATAATCCCATTCTTTGGTTCAAGTAACTGAAAAGCCTTGACAAAATGGTATTGTTCCTTTAATTCAAGAGTACACCAGAAATCTTGGCATTTTTTTTACCAACCAGAGAATATAGACGGGATATAGAAAACATAATATTTTGAATGATTATTTGGTTGGATGATGAATCATCATTGTCCCTCAAGTTGGCAATAGAAGGAAGCAGCTATTTTAAAAAGTCTACTTGGTTTCATGAGCAACAATTTTTCTAGCTTTGTTTTCCTTATACTGGAATCTGATGACGCCGCAACAAAATATGAAAATAACAGGCAGTTTGATATGCTACGTAACTTAGTATGGCAATGCAACAACGAATCACAGATCAGTTCCCATATCTCCAGGAAAATGAAAAAAGAAGCATTAAACGATATAAAAACAAGTTCTATTTATATTTCAATTAGTAGGATAATGGAAATATCTAGTACAAGTACTTTTGTAGTTTGAATGCAAATAGAACTTTAATATGGATTGAGATAGATTTTCCAGGAAACTGAAATGTAAGAAAACGCGAATGTTATCATTAATCAATTAACAACCATATAAATGTCCCAATGAAGAACCATTTCCAGGATGAGGCAATTAACTAATGAGCCTAGCTACCAAATAGTTACATCTTCAGGAAACAAGTGTAATCTTGTCACAAGCAAACTCCATAATTCAGTCAGATACTTATATATTTATTTGACATGTCCTTCAACATATACTATAGATTTTAAGATTCTTTGCGTTGATATGTTCGTCATCATATACTATGTATCTTGAGATTCGTACCAATTAAAAATTATATAAATTTGATGATTTGTTTTATAGCTTATATGAGCTTATCGAGTTTAAATAGAGATTGCAATGCAGTTGTTATCAGAAAAAATTAAAATGTGACCAAATCTAAAATAGATCATATAGAAGACATATCATAAGTATTGGTTTACATGAAACAACGGCTTCGTATTTCTTAAATACTCAGTATTGGATGTGCAATGTACACATGAGAAAAATAGAATTCATAATTCTATGAAACTAAGAATGTTAAAAATCAAAAATATCTTACATATGTGACCGAGATGATAACTCTTTGGTCAAATGTTTGATTGGACAAATTAAATGAAAAAGGTCTATAGTGTCTCATGGAAGAGGTCAAACAGACCAAATAAATAACTGAGGCACCCTTCTTGAAGAACTAATCAAACAGCAAAAAATCATGTACTTTTTTCCTTTCAAGACACGAGTTAGAAAATTAAAAACCAACAAACTAGCCTTCATATCATGACAAAAAACAATTAATATCATCGCGTTCCTACTCAATAAAAAAATGAGACAACCGAAAGGCATTTACAAAATTTGATTTTTTGGCTAAGAAATTTAACCATACCTGACCCTTCCCGGAATATGGTAATGATAATTGCATGACAATCTCAATGGTGTTATCTAGATAAAAACATCTCCATTTGTGATGAAGCTTGATGTAATTGACCTGCCCCAGTTATAAATCTACAATTTATAATTATAACGTAATTAGCTTATACCATTGAAAGAATTTACGGTCAAAATGATTTTAAACAGCAACAAAAAAGGCTGCTAACGGATATAAAGGTACATTTGTTTTACTCTTATCCGCCTTCTATCTGCTTGAACTTGGAAGAATATGCAACGTGATACACCCCCATAAATCCTGATATGAAAGCATACAAGGATATATAAATCAATTTCATTAACAGCAGCTTGTATATACTATTAGTATCCTCGCCAAATCTTCAACTAAATCGATTTCATTAGCATCAATGTATTATACAAACACAAATTAGAATAAATTCAAAATCGAAATGCAATATGTTCCTTGGGTACTTTTTTGCAAAAATTGCTTTCATTAAACCAAACAAGTGATGCAAAACATCCCAAGTATTTAGAGACATAGGCAAGAGGTTAACATTTTTACAGACATCAAAAGCATAAAACATAAACTAGCTACCGATTCCCAAAAGTTACATTTCTACAGAAAATGCTTCAGACATTGTAATACAAGTTAGTTGGAACACTGAGCTGAGCTGATGGTCCCTCCACTGCTTCCCTAATTGAAGCTTTGGCACCTGCCAAAACACAATGTTTAGGATTTGAGTTTGATAAGTAAAATATTTCTTTCCAAGGGGAAACTTGAAGTCTCTAAGGGTATTCTGAACCACCATCTCTTAGCTTAAGGTATACATTGATAGGTCCCGGTTTATTGATTTTACAAGATATTGGTAAACGGACTTCACTGTGAAAATCCCATCATCTTAGAAAGCTGTGTGTTCCATCAAGTACTTGGAACCTATATGTCATATGCAAAGAGGTATGTACAAGTGGGCGAGGGTGTGAATTTGCGTGTGCACGAGAGATGGAGGGAGACAGAGATAGGCATACGTACAAATATTAGCCTGAGAGGGCAACTTGAAAGGGCCAGGCACTATACGACAATAACAAATAAGAAACAGATACATACTTGATATCAAATCGTACTTTCTTTCGACCCTTTTCCTTCATCTGCTTAGCAGGATGTTTTCCCCCGTTAGTTCTATCAATAGTTGTCACTTGAGCACTAGAGACAGTTCCATCTAATACACTTGAAATTTTCGCCTGATTGCAACGTGGTTTCATTCCTGGGGGAACATCTCCAATTGAATCGGTAGTTGTTTCACACAAAGGATCCTTTTTATGGACATAAATTTCAGATTTCTTGAACTCTTGGTCCCTGCTTAGAAGACCTTGCATCACTTTCCGTTTTGACTCAAATAGGAATGAGTGACTGGAGAGAACATCCGACAATGCTATCATTCTAAGGATATGGAGATGGCTAAGATTGCTTCAGATATCGTACAAAATGGTCAAGAGAAATATGTAACAAACCATGTAATGTTTGTCTGTTTAATTACAACTAGTCTCTACTTAGGCTCCCGGGAATTATTAACTAATGGGCACCCTCAACTATTAAGATAAACATTTAATGAGAAATCAAATACCTGGGGATAGCGCCCTCGCAACACCAATTGCAATTTTCATGACATCGACACAAACGGTTTGGACCCGATGATCACAGTGATTAGAAGGAACCTTCACCTTCTGCTCTGCAACCCAACATTGGTGAGATTTACACTAAATTCATTCCTATTGACATCAAAATGACCAAAAAAACAAAATTATTCAATAATAAGCACAAACTATCTCAAATTCTGACCTTTAAATCAATCCGACGACAGCTCCACTATTTTACAGAGACCCCAAGCTTTGACAAGCCAACTAGATTCAAGTAAAACCAAATTAAAACTAACCCATAAAATTTGTAGGTAATGTGTTTGATGAAATGGGTATCTGAAGCCAAGCACTAGAGCACGACCAAGGTCAAACACAGAAGCTCCTGGGGTTATGAGTTTGTACTGTTTTTGCATTTGAAGAAGGTGGACTTGCAAACTATAAATCAATTAGGTTTGGCGGGATAGAGTTTGTTTTTGAGTGTTTGAGAATTGATTTCACGTGAGAGATGTGAGGGACCTTTAGACATTAAATTTTTTGACTCGGTCAAATCCGGACTGACCCAGTTGACCGACTCTATTTTTGCCAAAAATTGGATATTGGGGTCTAAAGTCTAAGAAAAGCCACAGGTAGAGGGTAATGCCAAAGATGGACAAGTATATGGGGTCTAAAGTCTAAAAACCCTTGGTCGGGTATACAAGATACTCACAATGAATGAGAAATTAGCATTTGGGAATTTTCTATAAACCACCTTGTATAAGAATGGTCATGTTAAGAAAGTGGCTTACTTTGTCTTCTCTATATTCTTAATCTATCTTATTATGGTCAAGCAAGATAATTATTTGGATTCTTCATTCCTCCATATCCTAACTATGGTCAAGCATATGACGAAGGAACAAAGAGTTTGAACTTGAGCCCGGAGAGAGAAAAATAGTACTAAAACTAAACACTACTTCTACAACTAGGCTACATTGGGATGGAGCTTCCTCTAGTCTTGGCTAAGAGTTCTAGCTACTCATCCCTTCGATCATCGTTATTATCCTTGATTATAAAATAAGAGCAAAATGACAATAATAAAAGAAGAAGAAAATAATTAACTTTATTAATATGTACCACTTTATTGATATGTACCTTTGATATTACACTCTCCAAGATATCTCTCATGGGTGGGATTCCCCTCCTATTTATAAAGTATAGGAGGGGTTACAAAACATTACCCTTAATGTAAAATTTCTTAAACAATGCCTTAGACCATGCATAAATATTACAACTCGTGAAAATAATCTCTACATTAAATTTTCGTTAATGGTCTTCCATGGGCCTTTGGTTGATAACTTTAAATGAGGATCATTGTTGGAGTACATCACCTTGTTCTTTATTGAAAACTGGAAAAATGTGCGACTTGTTTATCATGCGTCCGATTTCGGTAAATTCAAGCAAAAACACTATTAGTATTACATTTATCTAATAAATGACTAGAGAGATATAAATTTAGGAGTTGTACACGTAAATATTACGTGTCTTTCATATCATGTATCCTTTTATTCCATGAATATGATCTCAAGTTCTATTTTAATATCATGTTACATTTAAAGTTGGTTATTATATGTCTACATGGGGGTATAAAATTCGTTTCATACTAAACACCGGTAAAATAATAATGCTGTCATCTTTTCGCCCTAAACTTAAACGAATTTAGCGGCCAGTAACGAATTGGCCATAACTCAAACTTGAAAGTTGCAGATAACTAAATCTTCTTTCTGCAGATATAGATTTCACTATAATCTGATCAAAATTGAGGGAGATATTTATATTTTACTCAACAACAGCCATCAACGCGCGAAACTGTGCAGCCATATGTTTCATAATTGTTAAGACCGTTGGACCATGATTTTGGAAAAAGTCCTACATTCACATTCAAGGTTTTTTCAAGACCCATCCAAATTGTCATAGAACATGTTTTTCCAACGTATGGTTTTGAGTTATAACCTAATGCGCTTTAGGGTTTTGTTAGGTCAAATCCGCTCTTCTCTCTTTATCTTTTTACTAACTTTTATGTGCAGAATTTAACCATATTTATCAGGTAATTTTGGCCATCTTGAAGCTCTTTTAATCTAATTATTACCTAGTTACCTCTCTTTTTGGTTCTCTACTCTAATGGAGAAAATTTGATAAGAAAAATACCAAATCTGAGCTAAAATGATAACATAGCCACTCTGAGACATTCGAGCAGTTGGGATCTCTAAAATCTAAATTCCTCACTGAGAAAAGATGCCAACATGCTTAACCTATATTTAGCATCAACAAGACAAGCAAAAAAAAACTAAAAATTGGGAGACTGCGATTGCCACCGGCTAAGGCATGGAAATTAGAGATGGCCGGCCATATTCACAAGTTACGATCTTCTAACACGAATCCCTAGGAGGTCTAATGAGATAAAATATTTAACGAACACGCAAGCAATGCTGCTGGAGTAGACTTGGGGGAAGTTAGGACATTTCAAGATCAGGGTTTCTCTATTTAATATTCTGTTCTCCCTCTCCAAACCTACTTTTTGTTTTACAGGGTTTTGGAGAGCTTAAATATTTAATTTGTATCTCAAAACACTAAGTTTTAGTTCAATGATAATTGGCTTAATTTCTTTGTTTAATTTGGCTTATTAAGATATTGCAGGGTTACTTCTCTCAAACTAGATCTAAGGAGGAAGCCCTATAGATGTATGTTTAAATTTTCTTGTAAGTGATAGGTCTATCCTAGAGGTCTTTGATCACTCTTTTGGGTTGATCTTCAACTCTCTTGAACCCGACAAGTTAGGAAGTGGAGAGCAATTCTAACCTGGGGGGAAACCGATTTCCTGGATTAATTTCTCAGTCCACATAGTAACCTCTAGATCTAGGATTTGTTTTTGTCTTCGCACAAGGAAGGACAAACCCTAGGTTGGCAGCTAAAGTTTGAGCTTAGACCTTGATGGGTTGAGCTCTTTGATTTATTCCTTACGAAGAGATCGGAAAAGAACTTTTAACCCCTCCAATTCAATTCAAATAGAGAATTCGAGGAGAAGGCTAAAAACCAAGTATTTAAAACCTAATAAGCTAATATGGGGGTGAATCGGAAGGTCTAGTTGACCTTAATATCTGACTTTCAACACTTAATTTAATGTAGATTTCCCTTAGATTTTAGTTTACCATAGAATAACGTACATCTCCGTGGATTGACACCATACTTACCATTTAATATATTATTTCTTTAGTAGGATTTTGATTAGACTAACGACGGTCTACCAATATGTTCACTAATTAACGTTAATCAATTCTTATTGACTAGGAAATGTTTAAGTTTATAAGACACCCCTCTCGATGCAGATCCATTCCTTGATTTTCTCAGTTTTACCTAAGTTTGTTAGTTGCCATTCAAATGTGGAGGATTGTTGGAAAAATACAAAAAGTTTCTATTTTTTTTATTGTTTGAATAGTAGAACTAAGTGATTTTAGTCCCACATTGGATATTATGGATGCTCAACTCTACTATATGTGGTGTGTGTAAGAGTTGGTGGGCCACACAAGTATGTTCGGCCTATATGTGCAAAATAGCTTGGGTGCACGAGTTCCCCATGGGTTTGTCCAGCCTAGGAAACCCATCTAATATTATAAGTCTGTGATTCGGCCATGGGGCCATGGGCTCATGGGGATTCCTTTAAACATTTAGTCATATTTTTCAGTTTTGGGTTTGAGATGTGAGTTGAAATATGTTCAACTGACATAACTTAAGGTGTGACCTTTGGTGAAGAGGCACCAGCTTGAGGTATGTCTTAAGGTGTGAATGATATAAGAACCCATCATTGTGGATTAACCTACTCTTTTGAAAAATTCATCATCAAGTTTGGTAATATGAAAATAATAGGTTATAGAAGAATGCCCATATTCATCCTAGACACAAATAAGCTCCTATATATAACAAGCTCCTACATCAGTGACCCTTGCTGAAGAGGCACCAATGCTCTATATAACACCCATCGTCGCTTGCATTGTTTCTTTTGAGTTATTTCTTCAAAAGAGAAAACATACGCAATTAAGGTTTATTTGGCTGAGAAATATAAGTATTTATTTTCTTTCTGTAACTGATCGCTGTATCCTGGGGGACAAAGACCCGTATTTATGCAAAGCACCGTGGCAGGGGAAAATTTGTTTTAAGTACATAGTATGCATACAATATACTCGATCGACTCCTTAATTGGCGTTGTTTGCATATTCATGCAAATTGTAATATAGTATATGTCATGGGTTACACGAGACCAGATAATCCCAAGAATTGGGAGTTGCGAGCCGATGGCTATGATACCAGGTATTCAAAGAAAACTCAGTATAATGTTATGGAGTTGTTTTTGTTCAGCTTTCGTGGTTGGTAAACTTGAGATGATGGATACATTGGTGACATGGAAAGAACCACGACTTGTGTTATTATACCGACCCAACTTGGGTATATAGATTGCAATAACTATTACTTCATTGATTGGAAAGGAGGAAGCACGGTGCAGCTTTGGAAGTTGGCAAAATGAAATTTTGGTTTTGAGAAATAAAATACATCGGCACATGGTATGTGTGGCACAATGAAGTTCAGTTTGTCATGGTTATTGAAGTTGTTGCTTTGGGTAACCTACCAGACCATCACATTACCAATTTTAGTATGAGTCACTTGAAGAGTGAAATTTTTCGTGTGGGGGGTCTTTGTAGAGAAGGTCTGATACACTACAATCAAAGATTGAAGAGTTGAAGAAGGTTTATGGAAAACTCGGAGTTTCGATTTCATGTGGGAGATTGTTAGGCTGTGAAATAGATATTTTCGGGTTGAGTATTTCATTGAGAATTAAAGAAGGCGAGGGAAGTAAAAAAGAATTAAAGATGAAAATCTTTGTAGAATTTTAGGATACAAATAGATATGCAAATTGGGATGATAGGCCTAATTTAGTTTATAAGAGGTTTCTTACGTTTTTGGGCCAGGGAAATCCGAATGTAAATCTGAATGTAAGTTTCATCATGATTTCCATCTGGGTTTCTCGTTTTCAATTCTTGTTTTGGGCCATTTTGGTCATTTGCTTTTGCTTGGGGGTTTAGAGCATCTCATACCTTCATCTTCCTTCGATATACGTGATAAACAAGTCTAAACAAGTCTGGTTATTCATTTTGCATAAAAAGTTATAATTTGGGAATTTCATGTAGTATTGAAAGATTTGACCTTGGTGAGAAACAAGTTGTAACCTAACTCATTTTGAGTGGGCTGAATGTGAGTAAAATTTTAGTGAGAGAGAGCCTCTATTAGTGACTCCATTGAAGCTTTAAGAAAGTTTGAGAGAACCCAACTTACAGGGAAACTCCGTTAAAACTTATTGGTAGAAGCTTAATGAGATGAGATTTTGTTTTTATAACCTCTTTGTGTTGAGCAATAATGGATCGTGGTGGGAGTGTGAGCAAAGCCTTCGGGTGAGCCACGATAATTTCTTGTGTTATTTATTTTTATGCTTGTGTATGTGTGCTTATTGATTATTCAACTAAATGTTAGCTTCTTAGACACGTTTGTTCTGCAACTGTTTAATGAGGAGTGGAATCATATCAGATTTGTGACTCGGTGGGTTCCGTTTACCTCTCCAAATCCCAACAAAAATTAGACATAGTAAAAAAATCATGAGAATAATTTGTAAGCAACTGAGTGGAAGATGACATTCTCTTACCTTTAGGAGTTTGGAGATTAGAAGTAAACATGAAATTGTGAGAGAAGTTTAAGAGACTTTTTTTTTTTTTCTGTAATATTCGCCATGATTACTCACAATTTAGGAGCAATGAGGTGAGTTAGTTAGTGGGAGAGAAGAAATTAAATTTTTGAGGGAGAAAGGCGTGGGAAGGAGTTTTGTTGAAGGGATTTAGTGTTATTTAAGGGGGACTAGGGTTGAACAATTTTAATCCTGTTTGATATACAGGCCAGTCTTTAATCTATTTTTGTTTTATAATTATAATTATAACTAAAGCATAACAACATGGGGATGTAGCTCAGATGGTAGAGCGCTCGCTTAGCATGCGAGAGGTACGGGGATCGATACCCCGCATCTCCATATTTTGTTTAAAACCACAAACCCCCAAAAAGCTTGATCATCTGGCTTTTTTTGAAATATCTGGGCATTCTCCTCCCTCCATAGATAGTCCATACGTGGAAAGAAAATAAAAGAACCGAGTCGACTCGTCTCCAAAACCCTCCATTTCAATTCATTCACTACTTTGATCAGGTTCCTCTCTCTTTCTCTCTCATTTTGATGTAATAATAATAATAATTGTTTCAAAATTTTGATGAGAGTAAGTTGTTGGTCTTGAAATAAAGGGATACGCAAATATGCTTAGGGGTATTATAAAGCGAAAGCTCGCCTCCAATTCTTCGGTATTGTTTTTAATAATATTTACGTTATTTGTTATTCTACAATAGTAGCTGAATTATGATAATTGTGCATTTTAAGAATCTCTAAAATTAGGTTGGTTTTGCTCAGTTTATTGGACTATCACTTGAGAGGATTAGTCCAAGAGTCGCACTTGCACCACAAACTTATATCACAGCAAGCAATGAGGTATAAATGCCTAGCTTTAGCTCTTATCTTTTTCTCTCTTTTTTTGTGTTTTAATATTTTTTGGGCATTTTGGCTGTTTCACATTTTCCCTGTATATGTTTGTAATTTTTGTGGATATGCCTAAAGTACTCATCTCAACCCATTATCCCCGTTGGTGTTCACTAGCACTTCGATGCAAATTCATGCTAAATGGAAGAGGGGTTTCACTTTTTGTATTACATGAATTCTCTAGGCATTTCTTAGTTTAGGATATCAAACTTTGTGCTTCTTTGATATAATTAAATTTGTACTAAGAAAGAAGAAGCGATCATATCTTGTTATTATTCATCAAACGCTATTCTTTATATACACCTTTACACGGGTAATTCTAAATCCCTTGATACATGGGAGTAGTTACAGGAGAGATTATTTTAGTAGATGATCCCATCTTATATCTTTATACGTTCCCTCAAGTTGGAGCGTGAGGTTTGTAATGCCCAACTTCGTAATACATAATGAAATTGATCCCGACCGAGTGAGTTGTTGGTTGGTGGAGATCGTGACTCGTAGAGATGATTCTAGCAACAAGCTTTTCACGGACATAATGACAATCGATCTCGATGTGTTTGGTTCGCTCGTGAAAGACTGGATTAGAGGCAATGTAAAGTGCTACTTGATTATCACAGTGGAGATGTATGGCTTTAGAATGAAATACTCGAAGATCACGAAGAAGGGCTTTTAGCCAAACAAGTTCACATGTTGTTACAGCCATAGCCCGATATTCTGTTTCTACCGAGGAGTGAGAGACGGTACTTTGCTTCTTTGTTTTCTACGAAATAGGGCATTGTCCAAGCATGATAAAATACCCGGCGGTGGATTGACGAGTCATGGGGCAACTTGCATAGTCTGAGTCGCAGTAGGCTGAAATTTACAGCGGGCTTTTGGAGGGTAAGAGAATGCCATTTCCCAGTGAAGATTTGAGATATCGTAACACACGAATTGCTCCATCATAATGGGGTTGACGTGGTTGATGCATGAATTGGCTTAGGGTGTGGACAGCATAAACAATGTCGGGCCTTGTGATTGGTAGATAGATTAATCTTCCAACTAGGTATCAGTAGCGAATTGAATCAGCTAAAAGATCCCCTTCTTCATTTGAGAGATGCAAGTTTTGCTCCATCGGGAAACTAGCTGGACGAGCACCAAGATGACCACTATCTTGAAGGATATCGAGGGTATATTTTCGTTGACTCAGAAAAATGCCGGTTGGAGATCGAGCGACTTCGATGCCCAAATAGTATTTTAGAGGGCCTAGATCTTGTGTGGAACTTAGCATGAAGGAAGGCTTTCGTATCGGAGATAGCATCAGGATCATTTCCAGTTACTATGATGTCATTGACATAAACAAGGACGGCGGTAAATATGTTGCCATTTGAACGAGTAAATAGAGAGTGATCTGCAGCGGAATGTGCATAGTCGGCTTCTTTAAGGATGGAATACTAGTTTCGGGAAGCTTGCTTAAGACCGTAAAGAGACTTAAGAAGGCGGCAAACACGATGATCCCCTTGTTTTGAAAAACCAGGAAGAAGAGCCATATAAACTTCTTCGTAAATATCGCCATGGAGAAAAGCATTGTGTACGTCCAACGACGTATGGATGCAATCGCAAGTAGGCAACGTGCAGTAACGAGTTTCGCAACGGGGGTAAATGTTCATGATAATCTATTCCTTCTCCTTCTGTTTGAGTATACCCTTTTGCAACTAAACAAGCTTTGTATCGTCCGATAGTACCATCTGCACGATGTTTGATCTTATAAACCCACTTGCAACCGACAACTTTCTTACCTGGTGGTAGGTTTTGGAGAGTTCATGTTCCATTTTTTTTTTAATGCTTCTATCCCTGATGCCATTGCCTCCTGTCAATGAGGGAACTTAACAGCTTGTGTAAAAGAGAAAGGCTCAACATCATTAGTGATAGCAGATGAAAAGGCAATATGGCCAGGTGATAAATTTTCAAATGGTAGATAATTAGTAAGGGGATAGGGGTTACCTGTCTGTGTCGATGGCTGCTGAGAAGGGGTGGAGTTCGTGGAGGAAATCATAGATAAAGTGGGACACACATAGTCTTGAAGATAACCTGGTCGGTTAATGACACGGTGTGGGCGATTCTTATGTGAATGGGTAGGGGGTTCATTTAATTGTTGCATGACCTGGGGTTCGTTTAATTGTTGCATGACCTGGGGTTCATTTGACGGTTGCTCGTTCGAGGCTAAAATTTGTATGACTGGGTTTAGATTTTGAACATGAGAATGTGATTCAGTTGTGCCGATGACTGGATTTGGAATGACGTTGGAGGATTCACGAACATGTATGGTCTGGAACGGAAGGAAGATTCAATGAATGTGACATCGGCAAGGTAAAACAATTCCGGGTTTCTAGATCATAGACACGATACCCTTTTTGATCAAATGGGTATCTTACAAAAACACATTTAGAAGCCCGTGGAGAAAATTTGTGGCATTTGACATTGGGGGACATGAGCGTAACACAGACATCCGAATACCCTGAGTTGTTTATATGATGGTGCAACCAAAAAAAAACATTTCATAAGGGCTTTTGCCTTTGAGATTTGGAGTAGGTATTCGATTAATAAAAAAAGTTGCCGTTAATATGCATTCACCCCAGAAAACTAAAGGGAGATGTGCCTGAAATCGTAAAGCACAAGCTACCTCGAGTAGGTGACGGTGTTTTCGCTTGGCGACTCCATTTTGCTGTGCGTATCAACGCATGTGCGTTGATGGAATATCCCATTATTTTGTAAAAGGTTGTCATTGGTCCAAAGAGAAATTTTGTCCCATTGTCAGAGCGAATGGTGCGCACAAGATGATTGAATTGGGTTTTGTTGACCATTTTACAGAAGATGCATGCTTCAGATTTGAAACGCATAAGATAAATCCATGTACAGCGAGAATAATCATCAACAATAGTTAGAAAGTAATGGGCACCAGTGTGAGAAGCATATCCTCCCCAAATATCACAATGAATTGGAGCGAAAGGTTCACTACTTTTGTTACAACTTGATTGAAAAGGAAGGTGGGTTTGTTTTGCAAGACTGCAAACTTCACAATAAGAAGAAAAACGAAATGCTTGATGACTAGTAGAATCAATTTTATTTAAACGATCGTTTGAGGGGTGACTAAGACGCATGTCCCAAAGACTTGTTACCACATGAATGTTGAGTTTGCACGGCGGTTGAAGGTGCTGACACATAGTGGTAAATACCATCACGAACTTCACCCTTTCCAATCAGCTTCCTCGAGGATAGGTCTTGAAGTACACAAAAAGATGGGGAATATATGGCAGCATAATTTAAAGATCGAGTTAGTTTACTGATGGATAAAATGTTGAAATGAAACTTAGGGACACAAAGAACATTATCCAGTTTTAACTTTGAAGATAGATCAATTGATCCTATATGAGTAATAGGAGCATCATCACCCATTGGTAGTTTAACGGGTTGTGTATTAGATGTGGATCTATTAGACGTGAGCAACGTTAAAGAGTGCGTCATATGATCTGACGCGCCACTGTCTATGATCCATGGCGAATAAGAATGGTTAAGTATAGAGTTACATGAAAGCAAAGAAGTATTACTAGCAAGGTTAGCCGTAGTTGGCTCATATGGCTTTACCAAGCGAGTAATTGTCGATATTGAGCAGAAGATAAACCTTGAATCGGAGCATCATCAAAAATTGAGTTGGCTTCCTGAGTTGTTGCATTTTGGGCAAATTGGTGTGATGTCCCCCTTTTTGGTGTTTCAATTCCAATTCCAAGTTGACAGATAGCCAACTAGTTCATAACATTTATCCTTGAAGTGTCCAAACGTACCACAATACTCACATTGAGGTCTGCCTCGTCCTCGCCCCTGCCCATAAGATTGATTAGTTCCGCGTGCATTACCATGGTAAGTGTGGTTATTTTTAACCGCTATAACGACATTCTCGGAGGTAACTGCTGGAGGAAGGTGGAGAAGACGTTGTTTCTCTTCTTGGTTGATAATAACATAGACTTCTCCAACTTTCGGCAAGGGATCTATTACGAGGATCTGACTTTTGACTTTTGATAGACACATAAATGTCATTGAGTCCGGTGAGAAATTGAAAGACACGTTCGGTTTCTTGCATTTCCTGGAGCTGTTTAAAAACTTCACAAGTGCAGGTTGAGATATCCCCACAAATGCAATTTGGAATGTGATATAAGTTCCCAACTCATCCCAATAAGACTTGAGAGTATTATAATAAGAGGTCAACGATTATTGTTCTTGACGAACGTTAGTAATATCCATTTTTAACTGAAAAAATGAGGATTATTACTTTAAGAGAATCAACCTTCAAGATCGAGCCATACCTCACGGGGAGTGGCAGCGTAAATGATGCTTGTCGTGAGGGCTTTGTCGATAGAGTTGAGTATCCACGAAAGAATCATATCATTTCATCTTTCCCAGGCCTTTATCTCGGTGGAACCACTTGAAGGTTTGATGACACTTCCATCGACGAAACCAAACTTGTTCTTTGCATTCAAGGCCATCTACATAGACCTTTTCCACATTGAATAGTTATCTCCATTGAGTGGAGTCGATACGAGAATAGCTCCAACATGATCGAACGAGTGGAGGAAGTATGGTAGCGAGACATCATTGATTGGATTCGTTGAAACCGCATTAGTCGCAGTAAAGCTTTCAGCCGTTATAACCATTTTTACAAAGAAATGAAGATGAAAATGATGGTTGATTATGAGGTTACTAAATCGAACCTGGCTCTGTTACCATATTAAATTTGTACTAAGAAAGAAGAAGAAGAGATCATATCAGAGTGAGTTATCTGTGTTTTTATTATTCATCAAACACTATTCTATTATATACAGCCTTACATGGGTAATTCTAAATACCTTGATACATGGGAGTAGTTACCGGTGAGTTATAACTATCTTGTTACAGGAGAGATTTTAGTAGATGATCCCATCATATATCTTAATAGATATCGTAAGAGGGGTTCCACTAGAAAACTTAGTTGTCAACCTACAATTATCTTTTAGTTACAAGCTGTTTATATATTGTTATTTTTAAGGTTCAAGGACTGCGTTTAGATTGAGATGTGTCTGAAAGGGAAGTACTCTTGCATAAGAACATTAACAATCTCAAATGAAGTAGTCTTTTGCACACAATGCATTAGTTGCTTCTTGATTTAATTTCTGCCAAACTGAACTAGTTTTTGCCTGTTTCATAGTGACTGTCTATTATCCTTGATTGACAGTACTATTGAAGTTCTTATTGAGGTCACTAGAGTAAACTCTTTCTTACTTGTTGACTGGTTAATATTTTTTTTATATGGTAGAGTGACATGCGTTAACCTCTACTGCGAATATTTCTATCATTTTGACTTACGGGTTATATGCTTCCTGCTAGGTAATAACGACACGGATGCGGGTGTCGGTGTCCGTGTCCGACAAGGCACGGGTTGCCGGAAACGGCAAATAAAATAGAAAAGTACCTTGTAAATAGTGTTAGACACGTGTGCCCGAGTGTCGAAGTGTCCGACTGTCGGGGTGTTGGACACATTTTCCTATTTTTAAGGGAAGTGTCGTTACCTAGGCTTCATGTTGATTATTTTTGTTTGATTTTAGAAATGATCTTCTCAACTTATCTGATGCTAATTTGATTGATTTGAGAGGTAGAGGAGACATGTGCTAAACTGTTATTGGGTGAAAATTCTGATTCATCTTTTCTTCTACCTTTCATCTCTTCAGATATTACTTCCTGGAAAAGTATCTAAACTTGTTCAAAACTTCAGTTCCCATATTCTACCAGGTCATATTATCATCTTCATGGTGTTTTTCGTTTTCATGGCAGTACTTGGGTCATTGATTAAAATGATCATTTAATTAGCTCACAGAATTTGATTCCCAAAATTTCATTACAGGTGGTTCAGTTAATTTGAAGCTCTTGAGGTTATCACAAATCTCGTCATCTTTTACTTTAATCTAATTGAAAAAAATAAAAACATTCTTTACCTCTATATTTTTTCATTTTGTGAGAGTAGACTATTTTCTGCTTCTTATACAAATCCAAAATGAAAAAAGAATGGAGAAATTCAGGGCTTTGTCCTTCATATATGCTTTGTTAGCCTCAAACTTGTCTTGGAAATGTTATGCAGGGAATTCGGGGCATTACTCCAAAACGATTCTCCTATCCAAGTGCGGGGAAGATCATATTCTTCAGATAATGGTGCGATGCTCATGATATTTCATCCTCATCTATACATGCTATAGTAGTTTATTTATTTTTCCAAGAACAATCATTGAAGAGGGTTTTTTTTATAATGAAGGGGATCTGGTTGACGCTGTTGTCCCTTTCATGGGTGAATCTATTACTGATGGCACTTTGGCAGCTTTCTTGAAAAGTACAGTACCTCTCAATGGCGTTATAGACACCACTCTCACTCATAGACTCATACCTCTATTTGTGCTTGCATGTGATTGAGTTTGTGCCTACAAATTTAATAAAAATCTTATTTTAAACTTGTACCTGTATATTGGAAGCAGAACCTGGTGATAGTGTGAAGATTGATGAGGCCATTGCTCAAGTTGAAACTGATAAGGTGACCATCGATGTCGTTAGTCCTGAAGCTGGAGTTATTCAGAAGGTATAGCGTTATCGTCATTGCTGGTTACTAATTTCTTTATTTTTTAATAAGAGATCAGCTTTTGGTGACATGGCTTTCTGAATTTATTTCCTGACAGTTAGTAGCCAAAGAAGGTGATACCGTGGAACCGGGAACCAAGATTGCAATCATTTCGAAGTCCGGTGATGGTGTAACACAAGCTGCTCCATCAGAGGAAAAACCAGTTAAGGATGTTCCTAAGCCATCCCCTCCCAAGGAAATGGAAAATGTGGCGAAAGATCCCAAGGAAAAGGAAAATGTGGCTAAAGAGAAGTTTAAACCAGAAGCTGTTGCTGTCAAGGAGAAGCCTAAAGTACGTCTTCCATCTCCTAAAATATCGGCGGCTACAGAACCTGTGCTTCCTCCGAAGGAAAGGGAACGACGAGTAAGTAACGTGTTCTAATAACAAGCTCATGAGATCTGTTTCTTATGTCACCCTGTTAATGATCAAAGAAAGTTATGTGGAGTTAACCTACCATATTCATCAATTGCGTTGCGAATAAGGTTTTCTTACAGCCCTAAAAACATGGGGGCTATCTCCTATTAAGACAAAGAGCAAAGTAAACTTTTTTTCTTTTCTTTGATATATAAACATAAACATGATTGCAGGTTCCAATGACAAGACTCCGTAAAAGGGTTGCTACACGCCTGAAAGACTCTCAGAATACATTTGCGCTGCTAACCACATTTAATGAAGTTGATATGTAAGTTTTAGTTACAGTTTTGTTATTAACTTAGAAAATGGTCGTTTGTACCAAAATGTCCTCATCATTGATTTTTTTTTCTTCTCTCAGTAACATATGCCAACAATTGTTCATTTGCTTTAATTTTGGCTTCGTGCTATTTGCTATTTACTAGTGGCTTAAAGACAGAAACCGGAGGGCGGAGTGGATTACTATGGGACTATTTGGCTGCCCTGCCTTTCCGAACTTAACAGCTTGGATAGTTTGTTTTTTTTTTTTTAACCTTTCTATCGTCTTGTACACGCCTTACCCTACTAGGTCTACCTCATGTTAGCGTTTATAAACTTTAACGAACGTCGTATGCAAGATTGAACTTTTGTTGTTATTGACTTTTGAGAAGTAAATTCATTTTATGTTTTATTCTTCAGTGGGTTTCTAGGGATGAGAAGGGATCTCATTGCTTTCATTGTTGATGATATTTCAGGACTAATTTGATGAAGCTTCGCTCTGATTATAAAGACGCATTCGTGGAAAAGCATGGAGTGAAGTTGGGACTTATGTCAGGTTTTATTAAGGTATCTATCTTATGTTAGATGTGCTAAAATTCTATACACGTCAAAACATTTACATCTTCATAGTGATATAATTCTAATCCAAAGCTATAATATAAAAAATATAATGGTTATGTTGGTTGCCTTGATGTATTATTCCAGGCTGCATGTAGTGGGCTCCAGAATCAGCCAATTATTAACGCTGTCATTGATGGAGATGACATCATATATAGAGATTACATTGATATTAGTATTGCTGTTGGTACTCCAAAGGTTTGTTACTGCTCATTACTTGAGTTTCTGTTCCTTTTCCATTCTTTTTTTGCTCAAGGATGTTTACTTTCTGATTACTGCACATTATTCTACTGTTGGTTAAAAGGTCCCGTGTTAAAAGTAGTATTGTCGATTAACAATATATGATAGAAAAATTTCTAAAGATTGTTAGAGGGTTTTGAGAGGAGGATGAGAGAATTACTCTACTCAAGCCCTATGCTTGTTTATTTAGATAAATTAGAAAGTAGTAACTTGTACCTCAACCTAATACAGACTCCCACTAGAACTTTATTAGTTAGATATCTCATTCTCCAACTAAAGTTATTATTAACTCCTACTATGATTCTTATAACTCCTGTAACTCTAACTCTTATAACTCCTACTACACCACTCACACAAATAAGGCTACGCTTGTGTGTGAGTTTTTTCTGGGTAAGTGAGCTTTCAAAATAAAAGGAAAAGAAGAACAAGGTAAGTCAACCTAGCTCCAAACAAAAAAGGAGCAGGGAAACATTACAAATACAACAGCACTAAAGCAAGAGCCAAAACAGACTCCATAAACCAAACACCCAAAGACAAGAAGACCACCCCAAATCTACTTCCTCTCATACCTCTGGCCAGCAGCATCTTGTTCAATAATAAGAGTGAGCTCATTGTCAAAAGTCCTCACAATGAGCCTCCAAGAAAGAAACTCCAGGTTTGATCCCAGCAAGGTGATCTGCAGCTCTGTTTGACTTCCTAAAAAAGTGAACAATTTTGAAATTTTCCAGCTCGGCTATCAGCATGTGTATATCTCTGAGTAACCATCTAGCTTCCCAAGGAGGGTTGACCGTTTTGTTGATGTATTGAAAGGCCAACATAGCATCAGTCCTTATGCAAACTTTCTTGAAGTTACAAGAGATTTTACCCTGACTCTCCATATGAATACCCTGAAGCTCATGGAAGTAAGCAGACAGCTTGAGAGCTACCTGTAGCAGCAAATATGGTTTGACCACCAGGACTTCTAATAATGGTTCCACATCCACCAATGTTTCCAGTTATAAAACCATCAGTAATGGCCATAACTTCTCCTTGCTGCTCAGGAGGCATCCACTTGCATCTAATCACTGGTTTAATCTTGAAGGCAACCTGGACATTAAAGTGGTGTTTGTTTTTTTAACTTAAAAGTGTTGAATGCTGACCAAAGTGCTGTATGCTGAATGGTTAGGAATGCTGACTGGGTATGGTGTTTTATTTCTAAAAGTGTTGAATGTTAGTAGATGTCTTAAATACCCTTGTTATAAATATAATACAACATAGAACATTTCCTCCCCTAAAATACTATCAAATAAATGTGTTTGGGACTAATATAATTAATAAAGATATATATATATATATATATATATATATATATATATAATAAAACAAACAAACAAACAAAAAAAAATCTATAGAAAATACAGAAATTTCACTCATGGTTGTCATCAAAAGATTCAGGTCTCAAAGATTTCATGTCATCGCAAGACCAAATAATCAATAGAAAATAAAGAAATTTCACTCTACTGGTAGATATTTTCACACAAACAACTTACAAAATCATTGATATTTTACTAGTTATAAAGCAACAAATAACAAACTACTTGCAGAATCATGATAACAAACTACTTGCATATATAAATTTAACCATAGATGTCATTAAACTAAACAAAGTTATAGGGATTAATATACAGTAGGCATACATACATACATAAAAAGCTAAAAGAGACTCAGGATGAAAATAAAAAATTGGGAAGACAAACTAAAATTTGGTGGAACAATCAACACAATTGAGGCATTAATCAGCAATTGCAAATTGGAGAAACTTGGGTTCGTAAATAGTGCATTCGAAAGCAAACATGAGTAAATAGTAGTCAAGAGAAATCAAGCAAGCACAAATTAGGGTTGCAAAACCTCAAATTGAGAGAGAACTACAAATTAGGGATACTGGAGAACAAGGTTCATCATCGCATTCGTCGAGAGAAAGCGGGAAGGCTGAATGAGACATTAAGCCACTTTTTTTGGCTTACCCAAAAGTGCTGAATGATACTGCTGAATAGTACTACATAAGCATTTAGCCAAAAAAAGAACACTAGTTGAAGTGCTGAATAGTGCATTCAGCACTCCATTAAGCAATCAGCAGATTTAAGTAAAGAAAACAAACACCCCTAAGCTTGTCCATAAACTTAGTATTTCTATCAGTATCATCCATCACAATATCATTGTTAGTGGTGTCCATATTTACATATTACGCATGGATAATTACATATTAAATAGTATTACTCAGCAAAACCCAGTTAATAAGTTGAAGAAACTCAATACCTGAACATATAATCTAACTCAATTTGCGTTAGATTAAAATCTCAATACCTGAACATATTATACTTCCTTTGGGTTTTTTTTTTTCTAGAGGTATCCGGGCCAACTGCCTGCGGACCGTCGATTCCCTACTAGATCCTCTAGGGCTCGTACAATAGCCCGCAAACCACGAACCGGCAAGCCGACTCAAGACCGACGGGCTCATACCAACCCCAAACCCCATCAATGGTGAAATTCGAACCCTTGACCTCGGGAGATGGTTGTTTCCACAACATCACCACTTGAGCACAAGGTAGTTGGTTCCTATATTGCTGTAAGATAAGTGTAGCATGTGCTTGATAATTACATATGATCTTATATGAAGGAGAACAAAGAAAAATATGAAAGTTCAAGAATAACTAAGAACTTATAAAATAATTGGGATACTTTCCAGTTAATGATTTTTGTAAAAATGCATTTTCTAAAGTTACATCATTTTCAGAAATACTGTAAAAAGGAAACTTCATGGGGGTAATACCGGTTTTGTTATCACAAAATGGGCAGGAAGCTGCATTCTTGGTTCAACACAATGGAAAGACATGATTGATTAGATAAATTAGGCATAAATCACATCATCTATTTATAGAAACGTGGCTAGGATATTTTTTCAGGAAAGATAACAAACACAAATTTAAAAAACTTAAAATCAGATCAAAACCACATTGTATTTTCTTACAATTTAGGATGAAAGTATTTCTGAGGGAAATATTTTAGCTTTTACTATGTACAATTACCTTCTGCGGCTTACTGCGTGAAAGTAATCTTAACTTATTTTCACAATATCATGTTAGTGCAACTATTATCACTTACATTTTATTTATTTTTTGGTTTCTCAAGGGTCTTGTAGTTCCAGTTATCCGCAATGCAGATAAAATGAACTTTGCGGATATAGAGAAGGAGATCAGCACCCTCGCGAAGAAGGCAACTGATGGAACCATATCTATTGATGAGATGGCTGGAGGATCATTTACCATATCCAACGGAGGTGTCTATGGAAGCCTCTTGAGTACCCCCATCATCAATCCTCCACCGGTAGACAAATGCCTATTTACCGGGTCTTTTATCTTGGTGGAAAAATAATTGGATTTCTATTTGTGCCTCAATTATCAAATTGGCAGATATCATCTGCTTGCATTAAGCTCCTTCTAAATTACTACCCGTCTAACTGATAAGCTATTAATCCCTCTTGAAAAATTGCCTTCATGGGAATGGATAAGCTTAATAACCTCTGTTACTTAATAAGGTCCCCATAATCCACAACATAGATCGCAGTAAAGAACATGAGCTGGAGTCCGGAGTCCGGAGTCATATGATGGAACACCACACATCTCAATAACATGATTGCCCCCTCCACTAGTTTTATATGGTTAAGTAGCAAAGAGTGGATGACTAATAAAAGTGCTATTTTCTGGTATCATTTGGTTACTTCTTACAACAATTTAAGTTGGATATGTAAAGCTTCTGTCAATTAGTACTATTGTTAGTTTGTAAAGAAAATTAAGAAACTATTACACATATAGACCAAATCTATTGCAATTTAACCAATTCATTTGTCAATTTAACATAAAAATCTTTACTTTCACTCCTTAGTCCTTACAGAATTTTCTTTCAAAAAGAATGTCCAACTATTGAAAGAAAAAGTTCTGTAACTTCACATCAAAAGAGTTGTGTTGTGCTCAACTAATAAATATGTAGCAGCTCTTGGCTATACATAATTATACACTCTTAATTATAGTTAGTTTATGATGGTTGAAGATAAAATTTAACCAAGACAACTATTTTGGCAGTCGGCTATCCTGGGTATGCACTCGATAGTACCTCGTCCAATGGTGGTGGAAGGAAACATTGTTCCAAGGCCAATGATGTACATTGCACTGACATATGATCATAGGCTTATTGATGGAAGAGAAGCAGTCTTTTTCTTGCGCAGAATCAAGGATGTTGTGGAGGACCCTCGCAGACTTCTCCTGGACATATGAGACTAAGTCCAAACCACTGTAAAACTGATACTCTATGTAGGTGTATTTTGAAATTATTGAACTAAATAAAGGTCCATGAGACTAAAATTTTGTAGGAGCCTTGTTGAATTTATTGCTGCTGTGTAAGATTACTCTCAACTGTACAAAGAGATGGTTTGAGAAATATTGCTTTAATCGGCAGCTCCATTTTATTTACTTAATTGAAGTATATCTTTCTCAAGATTGCTTTAACTTTTGAGACTGATTACCTTGGCAAAAAACTTGACATAACAGGATACTTATCTTCTCCCACTGCTTAGCTATTTTTCATTCTCTATTAAGTGAAGAATATCAGGTTAGTACTTGGAGTGACCAACTTTGATCTATTCTTAATCTGCTTTCACAAAGTTTGTCTTCTTTTATTGTTCTAGACCTGGAAGTTGTTTCTTACCATTGAGGATAGACTGAGTTTGCATAGTTTGCACTGGAAATTTTTCAGCAGGCAACCTATAAATTGGAATTATTGTTTGAAGTTCAGCTAAGAAGAGTTCTTGATGGCCAGGGCGGGATGGTCTGGAATTATTCTCCACCGGACGGCTTGGCCTATACTTATTTCCCATATCTGGCTTTATGCAAGAGATGTGCTTCAGACAAATTGAAAACATTAATCTTTATATACATGAAAGTAAACTTTGAACCAAACAAACATCAATTAACAATGTTCTTGTATAAACAACTAAGAAATTTAAAATAAAGCTGTCCATTCAAAAGAAGTTCATCTCTTGTCAGCACAAACAGACGCTTGTACCAAAACATCTCTTCTACAATATCTTCACGACTGTTACAATAGTTCCATTTACACCATTATTCTGAATGTTTTACAAAAATATGACAAAACTTGAGCTCATTTCATGATACAAGTACAACACAAATTTGATAATATGCATCAAATCGGCACACCCGTATCTTATAGCTAAAGGAAACCTCATTGGACGATGAATACGGGAAAAAAGTGTGTCGAAGAAGATTCTACTATCTGATGAGAGTATTGATATGGATTCTATGAGAACAAAATTGGTTTTGTTGGAGGGAGATTCAAGCCCTAGCAAAACAGAAACCTCAAGTCGTCCGCTGTCAATTTGACTAAAGCATCTGCAGACCCGCCTACAGTCCTATACAAACATAAAGTCCTGTGAGGTCCTTTTGCAAACAAAAAAGTGATATCCGATAAAGGTCAAAACCAACTTCAACAAACCAAGATTAAAAAATATTGGCATATTACACCTCATTGTTGGCTTAATAATAACATCTCAACTCGATCAGATTTATCAGTTTCATTTTTATTTTCAAGAATTGATAATTCAGAATCTGTTAAGACTTTTGGAGACAATAATAGTATTGACTACAATATTGGACCCAACTTATTTTAGATAAATAATCATATACATCGAAATCCTGGCTTTAGAATATATATTGGCCGTGCGATAGATAATGATATCTAAACCAGGATTCAGACCAGTAGTGTTGAAATAACTTACCCTTCAAAAACTAGTTCTTTCTTCTCTTGCAGCTTCAGAATCCTATCCTCGACGGTGTTCTCAATTACAAACCTTACAATCCTGAGGGTATCCAAAATAGTTATAGTTAACCTTTGAAACCTTAACCAATATTTTCCTTGTCCTAAAAGTAATAACAGAGGAGAAGAGATTTACCTGATTGGTTTATATTGTCCTATACGGTGGATTCTATCTTGGGCCTGCCGCTCCACTGCCGGGTTCCACCAAGGGTCCATCAAGAAAACCTGAATCCATTTCAAGTTGAAAACTAAATAATTAAGTGAATAGGACCAAAATACTCGCTTACAAAGTATATAAGACCACAACAGTCTATGAAAAAACATAAGACATTCATATATCCATTACATTTGTTTGAAATTGTAAATATCGCAGAGTACATCTACAATACTGTCGCAGAGTATATCTACAATAAGGAACCTAAAAATTATAGTAAAACTACACGAAAGGATTGCAAGGAACTGTTTGCTTACATGTGATGCCACTGTAAGATTAAGGGCAACACCTCCAGCTTTTAAGCTCATAAGGAAAATCTTGCAATCTGGATCATTGGTGAATTTTGTTATTGCAGCGTCTCTTGCAGCCATTGTCATACTCCCAACTAATTGAACACATTGTATGCCAGACTGCAAAAGGTTTAGTAGTTAGAATAATTTTGGTGTCTAGAACCATTGATCTTGCACTATTTACTTTACCTTCTGGAGGGAGTAATGTATCAAATCCAAGAATGATGTGAACTGACTAAAGACAATCCCTTTTGCAGAACCATCTCTTTCAATCATGAATCTGATTTCTTCCCTCTGTAAGCCGTTTAAATCAATAAGCAAACTCACAAGAAAATTTTTTTTGAAAGGATAAAGAATTAGCTAAAATGAAATACACAAGCGCGTGAAGTTCTAATAGATTTTTTATGTTCATTTTAAGAATATAACATAATGTCCTACCCTTTTCTTTTGTATAACTTTAAGTTGTTTTCGGGGTGTAGGTGCGGGAGTGGAAAGTCCGGGAATACAACAAGGCAATTCTTTTAGGAAAATTCATCAATCTTATCTTTCTTGAGTTACACGACGAACATCTCACAGCCTTCTATAAAAGGAAATCTCCCTCCATTAACGTAATATATACAGGCAAGAAGAATGAAGTTAAGAATGACAAGTCATTCGTTCTTCATCAAGGTTTGTCTCTCTCATAAAACAAAAAAAGAAAGGAAAGTAATAGTGCCAAGTTGCAAAAACAAAGATTTTATAATTGTTAGACTAGACCTTATTTAGCAACATACGGTCTAATTCACGTTTAATACTCAGATATCAAAAGGCATAAACTTTCGTTCATTTCTCAACAGAGCCGTATAATACTTGGTTTATTTATTTAAGCATATTATATACAGTACTTGGTTAATTTTCTTTCTAATCATCTTAAAAATTAGAAACAAAAAGAAGAAGAAAAGGGGAAGAAAGACCCCAGACTGAGAGCTTACATACCAGAGCATCTATTTTCGTACTCGTCTGGAAATCTTCAAGAAAAATTTTATTGAGAATACTTGAGCATCTAAAACCCCTAACAGTTTTTTTAGAGCTCTGATCCCCTGTATCCATCTTCGTTGTAAAATCAGCAGTCAATGGTTTTGCACACGAAGGGCATGACACTTGTCCTAATGCTGCAGAGTAATCTATCAAACAAGTCCTACAAAAGACATGCAGGCAAGAGGTCACCTGAAACGAGAAATCAAAATACATAATATAAAATCATGAGTTAAGTGAGCATGTATCATATCACAAGGTACTCAGATAAAAGATTGATAACTCACTACTGGATCTTCTACTGGGTCTTGACAAAGGTCACAGGCCCGGCCGTTATTAGCATTGTCACTATTTTCATTCTTCATTAATGCAGTCTTAGAATAGATCACAAGGTACGGGTGATCAACAGCCTGCATAGGACAAAAAGTATCCATCAGATAGACTGTTTAGGAAGAGGCCAGGTGGGTATCGTTCAGTGAATCAGCTCAGCCAGAATGCCAGATACATTAGACACTTGGGCTTATCTTTTATATTCTTCCAACACATTTTAAGGCGCAGAGAAAATCATTTTTAACAAAGCAATACTGAACCTTTTGATCTTATCTTTTACCTTATAAATAGGATTCTTATATCAAACAAATGCAGTTTTAGTATTAGATGATTAGAATGAGCGAGACTAAAATCCAGATAAATTTAACCTTACCGTAAGACTAGCTATCAAAATATCAAAATTCAAAGAAATATGGTCAATCAATATTTCAATATATCTTCGGAATATCACGACTTGCTCTTTGATGCAGATACTATCATCGCAGTTCCTTTAGTGCAGATACTATCGTTGTAGTCTTCGACTTGCTCTTTGATTAGAGGACTACGATACGTACAATTTTGTTTGGGGATTGAAATGTTTCCCCAATGTTGGGCACACTCTATCTCTGGGTCTCTTCCAGTCTCTCTTTCTAGAAAGGCTAGGTTTTTAAGTTGAGGGAGCATGAGGTTGAAAAAGGGGTCCCCCTCTAGGGTTGCCATTGGCTCCTATTTATAGGCTGAGGGCCGCAACCCTAAAGCTATTCAGCATGGCCTCAGATATGACCAAACCCCATTGGTACATCACAATATGTTCACCATAATGTACTTTGGTTCATTAATTTTTCAGGCCGATAATTCTATCGAGGATATAAAATTATGACTTTGACTACTTACTAAAATTCTTAGATTCATGTGGTGATGAGCAAAGAAGTCTATAAGCCCATCTATTAAGCAAAGTTTCAGCAACAACTTTAGTATCAATTCTTTTTTATTTTTTACATTGTTTCAAACAAGCATTAATTTTGCGCGCTTCAGGATGATGTTTCTCCTCCCCTCGTTACGTAAGGTGCTATCTATATTTTTGCAAAATGTTAAATTGGTTTTATGCTTCATCTTTCCCCTTTTAACACATTCTTATTTTTAATTAATTACAGATGCATATTTTCATAGATTCACGCCACCTAATCGAGACTCAACAAAAAACCAAGCCAACCATGGTATTTCCAAATGTCAGAAGAGAGTGTTTAGTCTCGAGCTTCTAGACTTCCCAAGAACAAAAACTACTAGAAACACATCTTGTGGCAAATTTTCACATAGACCATAGTATATCATAGCATAGATATTAAGATTAGTAATCCACCTGTCGTAACCTCGTAAGGAGATCAAATATGTGAGCATAGTTATTTGTTAAGGTTCCGGCTTCAACATATCTGCAAAAGTAAAGCATAATAGTCTGTATTAATTCTAGAAATGGAAAATTTTAACAAAGCAATATGCTCAATGGCAAAAAAAAATTTCACAAATAGTAAATGAGTCCATTCTCCAAATCCTTGACCGCACAAAGAAATGTGACAATGTTCTAAACCACGAAATCCAAAATGGCATAGTATTATAGAATAAACCTAAGACTCCTTTTAAAGAACGTAGAGCACAAGGCCTTTCAAATTAGAAATCGTAGTTCTACTCCGACTAGTTCCTTTATTTATGCATACAAATTAGAAATAAATAAATTAAAACCAACTCCTAATTCATGCGGTATTCGGCTTTCTAACAAGAGAAAGACCCGAAATGGGTGGAGTAACGACCCACCAAACCATAATAAGAATCCAACAATGTGGGGTTGGAGCAGCTGTTAGGGACCATGCCGAAGGAAGACGAGACCCTAGGATTTAACTCTCCACCAACAGGTGATCAGTCAGGATAATCCTGGCTAGATGTAAGGTGTCGTTTTTGGGGCACCACGCCACCATTAATTGGGGGACATGGGAACAAATTACTACCCTGGATATCAGAAAAAGAAATAATAAAAAACAACGAACAAAAGAAACATCTCCGGATTTTGCTGGTGAAGGAGCAACGAATCAAACAAACTGGTTCATGGGGTGCTGCCTAAACCCCAGCTTGCCTTAGCAAAAAAATAAAATAAAATAAAAAATTACACAGAATAGTGATAAAAAGGTTGCATACTAAATAAATCAGGTATACTAGACATCCTTTTCAGTGTAAGCAAAAAACATTCTAGGGAATTAATGTGATATGCCCCCTCCTCCACCTTTACGGTTTAGAGAGACATCTCAGAATTAGTACCTATAGAAGGTATCTCAGTATTTTCAGCAGTCGCCTAAAGGGTAGGGAACACGCTGTTTCTTATTATTAATCAAGTGAGAATATATGAGAAAACAATGCCTAATACAGATGGTGTGCTAAGGAAAAAACAAGTAAAGTATAAATGGACACATAAATTATAAAAGAGCATGATAGTGACGCACGTGTTAAACTGAATCTGACTTTCATTGTATAAAGATTGATAGTAATCTGCCTCTTTGATGTCCAGGGTATCGCGTCTCAAGGTAACCTGTATAAACAGAAATTTTAAAAATTAAGATATACTAACTGGTTAAGCACGATAAAGGAAAAACAGAGCTTACAATTCTAGGAGGAAGGGCGAGATCTGCTGCCCTGCCTTTCTTAGTACGCCTCAACACAATGCTTTTAAGAAGTTTATGCTTTAGCAAGATCATGGCTCTTCCCCCCTCGTCAACATTCCCAGAATTTTGTATTGGAATAGCCACATTCTAATATAGAGAGAACAAATAAAAGTCAGAATAAAATGATACAAATCCGATTCAAATATTGATTCTCGGTAAAAAAGCAAACTGAAGTAAGAATACGCAAGACTCACCCTGTTCCACCAGCACAAATGCCTCGTAGCCTTATGAGGACAGGCTGGACACTGGGGTGTAGCACTGCAACATTGGCAAGTGAAAAAAATTATAACAAGCATGAGAAAGAAAGTAAATGAAACAAGTTACAGTGAAACCTGCCTAATTGCATTGCACCTGATATAAATGTAAGCCTCTGAAACTGGCATTAAAAGTGTTTGTCCCATAGTCGGGGAAATATAAATGTGTACTGTACAACATTTTTGCAGTGCTAAGAGTGTAAATAACCTTAAGTAGTAGCACATAGCTATATATTTCACAAATCAGGTAGAATCTTACTTCCTAGGTAAACACAATTAAGAGTTAGTAGTACCAATTAAATCCAGTAATTAATATTTACCTCAAACACTCTCCCCATAAACCAACTCGGGAATGTCAATTACTTCACTCCAAGAAAAGATAAAAAGACATTCATGCACCATAATAGAGCACTACAATGCTGTACGATACTTCTTTCCTAGATAACTAAGAAAAGAAGAAACCTCACAGCATTCTCTAAGGGTCTCCACTGTACTAAATTTTAAAGAATTGCATAAGGACATCTCTATTACTTTCTCCATTGTTACCACCTCCAAAAAAAGAAAGAGCCTAAACAATGCTAAAGCACAACCTTTATATAAACCACACTTTTGGCTGGTCCCAATAGAGGTATGCATTTATACAGGTTTCACTTCATAAGAGGATCATAGATAATTAGAATAAAAATGAAAAAATAAGAACAACATTGATGATGGTCTGAGTTAGTTAAATAGATGCGATTAAAGAACATCTCACAAGTTTTGAAGAGGGGTGGGAGCAAAGTCGGGTCTTTATGAGACTGACTTGTGAAGTACATGTAAAGATAAGAAGAGGATAGAACTAGAGCGATTTCCTCCACCATAGTTATAACAATATATGTTAAGACCTAAAAGCAGCAACAGTTATAAAAACATAGAGTGCTTAGTGCTTACCTATAATCAAGCGTTCTGCAATCACAGTCCTTGCAAAAGTAATATGAGTAAGGGTTTACCCGCAGGAAGCGGACCTGTACAACATAAATTAACTTTAAGAATCAAAAGTAAAACTCTTTTGAAAATTCTAGGTCAAGCAAAAGTTAGACTACACTAACCAGTGAATAAAGTTCTCCAACACGATTTTGTAAGGGAGTTCCACTCAAAGCCCATTTATATGAAGATTCTAATGTAAAAATGGCCTTTGCAGTGCTACTAGTTCTATCTTTTATAAAATGAGCCTACAAAAATAACAAAATATGGCGGTTAGTCCTTTAAGAAGCTAACATGAGTTTCCTGAACTGAAAACTATGAATGTAACTGGTAATAAAATGAACACTTACCTCGTCCAATATAATACGTTCCCATTTCACAGAATGCAAAATCGATTTTCCTGATGCTGGAATCTCCTTCGAGGAATCCACCCCTAATTCCTTATCTTTGCCTGAGGGCTTCACTTTCTTCTTACCCTTCTTGTTAGATTCCTTCCCTTTACTGCCTTCAAACTCGTCAGCATTCACTTCTTTAGACTCGTATCCAACTTTATCCTTTTTCATTTGCTTTGATTGCTTAGCTGTTTTAACAGCATCAGGCCCACAGTAACGTTGTAAATGTACCTTCAGCCTCTTGGATAAAAATCGCTTTCCACACCACAAACACTTATCCTTGGGTGGCATCTCGTAGGTCCTATACTCTGACTCAACAATAGAATAAGTAGTAATGACAAAATCGTAGTCAAAGAATCGAGCTTGATCCTTTGTTCTACTAGTTCCATGATAAACCAGAACCCTAGTGCTCCCTTCTTGTGTAAACTTAGCAATCTCATTTACCCATTGAAGAACTGCAACTACTGGGCAAATTACGAGGGTACATTTAGCTTCAGGTAGGGCCAGTGATGAACTCGTTGAGGGCGTATCCTCATAGGTTTGACAACCCCCTTGACGAATTGCTCGTTTAGCAAGAACAAGTGCAATTGCTTGGATGGTTTTTCCCATACCCATTTCATCTGCTAGAATCCCACCTCTATTTGAGGAATCCTCTTGTTTCAAAGCCCAAGCTAACCATTCCTTTTGGTACCTCAGTAGAGGCATGAGTAAGTCCTGTGAAGCCTCGGCAGTTTCCACCAACATTCCACCATCTTGACATTCAAAATCAAGATTATCTTCTCTTCCATTGGTAGCAACCCACTCATCAATCCATTTGCTATGTTCATCCTCCCAAACCTCCCACAACAACGGCGGCCTATTCGCTTTTTTTCTTCCTCTCCTCTTTGGTAGCTTCTTAACCACAGGCACCACCTCAGGTTCTTCGAAATAGTCAACAAGTACCTCTTCAGGTCCAAGTTCCACTTGTGCTTTCGAAGTTGCTCTATTGCTCCATTTGTTACTAAATGCTTTTTTATTCTTTCCTTGACCATCATAATCAGAATCACTGGTATCATCATTCAATTCATCGAAACCCTTATTATAGTACTCACTTGCTGAACAGTCAGAACCCGAATCAGATTTCAATTCATCAGAACTCAAATCATTAACTTCAATGACAGCCTTTCCTTTGCCTTCATTACTTATTCTCCTTTTCTTGATTTCTATTGGTTCATCACTTATAGGCAAAGGAGCACCACCTACATTTACAAGTTCACATAATGTAACCCTTTGATCACTTATATATAATTCTTCCTTTTCAAGAAGACAAAACCAAAATTGATTCCAATATTCAAAAAACAATTCAAATACATTTTTTTTTTCCCAAACCCCCATTTCTCTTAGTTTCATAAACCCTTTTTCAGAACTAAAATACCCTTTCCTTCCAAGAAGAAGAAAAAAAAAAAAAAAAAAACCTTCAAACATAATTTCAAACTCAGTTATATATATGCATATATATATATATATATATATATATATATATATATATATATATATATATTAAAAAAAAAATTGGGCTTCTCCATGCAAAATAAACTGAATTACTTTAATAAACAAATAGATATAATTTAATTCCCCCCCCCCCCCCCCCCCCACACACACACACACAGAAAGAAAAAAAAAAACCCTCTCTGAACTTAAATCATCACAAACTACTACAATTTTACAATCAAATTCAACAAAAATGTTCACCTGCATTGATTTCGATATCATCATCGAAATCACTTGGCGGAGCAAAATCTTCATCTCCATCAGACACATTTCTCGTCTTGGCCCTCTTCGCTGCAACACAAAATTGAGACCCTAAACATCAAAATTGATTTCAATTGAAATCAAACAACACTGATACAATCGAAGTTCTTACCATTGTTAGTGTTGCGTGGCTTCACAGCTCTTCGCCCACCTCGTCGCTTCATGAGAGATAGAGGGTTTTAGAGAGAGAAAGTGTTTTTAGAGAGAGAGAGAGGGCGTATCGTATAAAGGAAGAAAGGAGGACTGTACTCTCGGTCTGCGGAAAACGAAAAGGTGTGTTTATAGCAAAAAATATGCCCTGCGGCGGGAAACTCTCTCTGAGAAAAGACACTTGTGTCGTGGCCTCTTATATTATCAAGTAGTGTTGAGGATCTCGAGGAGGTTAATATTAGTTTGGAACCGTTGGATTGATTGTGATTTACTAGGGTAAGAGTTAACCACACTGTTTTGGTGGAGTTAACCCTTGTGTTGAGTTAACAAGATGATATAGTAGGGCCACTTTGAACTTTTTCATGGGACAAGTTCATATCTATTTAAGACACGTGTATTAATTCACTGGAGGTGATTGTTGCACCAGCTATTTAGTTCAACATATATTAAGATCATGTACAGTGTTAGGTATTTAAGTAAGTTAGGATCTCACTGTACTTGACACTGAGGCTTTTTGAGGTTTTAACTCACACCGTGAGGACAAAATTGTTGCATCATCTGAAAACATGATCAACATGGTTTGGTTATTTTAAGGACATGCAACACAAATTTGGTAGCAATGGCAACAACACTGCATGCATAGCAGCATGGACCAAAGTAAACACAAAATATAGTGACACCAAATACACTTTTTGCAATTCTTGAAATAAAAAGTTATTGTTGAATTACAGCATTCACGTTTATAAAGGTAAAAACTTGCAAAGTTGTTACAAAGGAAACATTGAGAAAAATCAGAACTCCCCTCCATCTGAATTAGGTAGGCTTGTAGTATTTTGTAGGCACGAATGGCATTTTTGTTACAACACCTTCATATGACTTCCCTCGAATAACAATCTTAACCTTTGTTCCAGCCTTGTGGGATCCAGATTTCAAGTACCCCATAGCTATATTCTTTTTGAGGCACGGACTAAATCCACCGCTGGTCACCTCCCCAAGAGCACTGCCTTGATCATCAACTATCTCACTGTGTCCCCTTGGGGGTGGACCGGAAGAGAAAAATCCTACACGTCTGATCGCTGGGCCATCTGCAATTTGCTTTAAAATCACGTCGGCACCTAAGAAGCCACCTTCGGACCTTCTTCTCTTCCCTACTGCCCATGTAAGTCCTGCTTCTATAGGCGTTACATGTTGCTCCATGTCGTTACCATATAAACACAACCCTGCTTCAAGTCTTAAGCTGTCTCGAGCACCTAACCCCGTCAACCTTATCTTCCCTTCAGATTTTTCTAGTAATGCTTTTGCAAGATCAACAGCGTGTTCAGAGGGCACAGAGATTTCGAAACCGTCTTCACCAGTGTACCTGAAAAGACCAAGGAACGATCAACGTTCAGCTAAACTCAATGTTTCCTTCTAAAGACATAAGACAAAAATATCTTTTTATTACTTTTAGAATTTTCATTACAAATCAATTCAAGGGTGTTGGTTTGGGCAAGTGAGACTTACTTCTTTAAAGAGGTAAAAGAAATCTCAGAACCATCTGTGAGTGATGCCGCACTCTCTACTCAAGTTGTCATACTTTTGATCAGATTGAAACCACAAGTTGCGTCATACTCTCTAAATTAATGGATTTCTTTCAACATTTTCCTCCTTTAGCTACAAGGTTCCAGAGCCAAATTGGTGTTCTTTGGTTCCATAGAAAGTGGTAGCATAGCATAGGTGGAATTAAAGGGAAACGTAGCAAAACAAATTGAAAGGTCTGAATGTTCTCCCAAGTCTTTACGAGAATAATCTGTCCATGGAATAAATCTATGCTACACTGATATTCAGAAAGCATGTGAGATACTCCAGGATCAGATCCATGACAATCCAATATCTCCCTAGGATCCCATTGGTAACTTAGCTACACTGATATTCAGAAAGCATGTGATACCCAACAAACCATACTAATACCTCAAAACTTACTTTACCCAATGGGTGCTTAGATTTACAGTTTTATCTATCTTGGGAGAAGTTTCACATTGTGAGGAAGTAGTTCATGGAAGAGGAAGTAATAGAAAACAAGTTCCTAGGAAGCCCAGAATGGTTTGTTGGCAAAATAGAGAAATTATCTTAAAAAAATGGAAAGCATGTAGAAATAACATAGTGGGAGTTAATTAACTGAGGTAGGGGACAATCTACTGAGAGAAAGAATGAAATGAAAAAATCTAGAGAGAAAAAACATAAAGAAGAAGAAATTTAAGAAGACAAAAATAAAATAAGAAAACTTGAAGATAAGAAAAAATTTGCGAAGAAAAATTGAGATTAGGCAGGCCCCATAACAAGAAATATTAACAAAGAATAAGAGATTTACAATCCGAGTATAGATCCTAACCTAGTACTGTCACCAAGTAGAACACGCAGGTCAGAAGGGAAAGAGCTAGGGTGAAACAGTCTCTAAAAAGTAGTAAGAAAGAAACTAAGAAAGCAAGAAAATCAGAACATTTGCTAGCTCCTCTATAGCTGGGGTAAAAGTCAAAACTTTTAGGCCTTATATCAGCTCCAAACAATCCTGGCGAGGAAGGTAACAGTTACATGTGTTGGGTATGAACTCGAATTGAAGAGATTGTCGAAGTTGGGAAATTGTTGAAGTCGTTCGAACGAGCTTAATAGTCGTTTGAACGAACTCATGTACTCCCTGGAATTTTGGCCCAAGAGTTAATCTCGTTCGAACGAGCTTGGATATCGTTCGAACGAGATGCTATGTTTCTAGGGTTGGAGACCAACTATCGCAAAGTCGTTCGAACGAGCTTCGCGTAGGTTTACCTTCGATGTTAGAGTTTTGTCTCGAGATCCGTACTACTTGTATTTTTGGTCCTCTACTATATAAAGAGGACTTAGGTTATTTTGTTAATCTATCTTTTGGTAAGTTTAACCTTAGAGAGGCTAGGGTTTGAGAGACTCCATTAAAGCTTGAGAAGCTTGAGAGATCGTTGTAACCTGTTTGATATCATAGTGAATTGTTCGTGGGGAGTGGTTTTTCATCCGCAAGGGTTTTCCACTTCCCTCCTCCGGGTAAATTCCTTGTGTTCTTTATTGTCATTGTTTGATTTACTTCTTGTGTTGGCGATTTCCGCGTATCGTTCTTCGCAGGGAAGAGAGAGTAGCTACCTCAATTCTCAACAACATGAAGGTTCCTTCCCCTTCTTAAAAAAGATCGTCTGTTGAGAGTCAGGAGCAATGCAGATATTCTTTAACCATCTTCAGTGTAAATTTTCAACCCATGATAGATGGCCTGCACCTCATGGTAAGTCACTGCGACAGGTGTACAACCACCAATACAGCTCACAACGCAAACCCCAATTTTTTTTATCCCTAACAGTCCTACCATACCCACCCTTCTTGCTGCACAAAGATATCTGTACACAGCCGCATGTCTTCATTAAGAGGCTTTCAGGAACACCGAAGTGTAAAGATAAAAAAAAAATCATTTGAGAGAATCTAGAATAGTAATATCTAGAAAGAGATATCTGGAGACATTATAGAGAGTGAGAAAGTCTAGAGAGAAATTTGGATTAAGAGATAATATGGAGCAAGAAATTCAAAAGATGAAAAGCCTGTCAAGAGAATATTTAGAGGGAGAAGTAAACAGCGAAGGGAGAGATTATGGATAGATGTTGCAGTTTAGAGAGGGAATTCAAGAAACTTAAGAAGTTGACTGTAATCAAACTTGAAGAGTTGAAGGTGAAATACCAGTCTTTTGTGCGTGTTAGGCTGTTAGCATACATGTCCTAAATCTAAATTACCACTAGTGCAGCATCCCTAGTTCATAATTTTCAAACAATGACACTAAATGATCAGATCGACCCCATCCTTCCGAAATTAGATTACAAGGCCTTTATAAACCAAACTTATAAATAAATTTGAACACCATAGTAAGACCCCATATGGACTTCTATACAGCAAGTTTGGTTTTACAACTTCCTCGTTAATTGAGTGGCGAAGTGAACAGAACCAATCTCTTTACTTTGTATCATATTGCCCGTTTCTATGCCATTTCCTATTAAATTCCCCCACCCCACATTCACCACCGTAGCTGCAGTCAACTCCATTTAACTGCCTTCAAATCCGGCTATACGCTGTCTTTAACAATCCATACTACTCCAAGTGATGATATCTGTCCAATGGGTGCTTCCATCACAATTCACGTGTCTCTTACACTCACATAAATTAGAACTTCCAAAGAAGGAAGAAAAAAATATAATGGGTGTCATCTCTTTAGCACCCGCTTCGATCTCGACACTAAAGTCTAAGAAAAACGTAGAAACCATTCCCATGACAGATGTCTAAGTAACAATTCCACTAGCTTACCTCTCTACTGTAGCCAGAGAAGAAGCAATCTTCAAGAAGCCAAACAAAACTCTTGCATGAAAAACTTACAATCTCATCAATTTTCAACAACCTCAAATCATTTTAACCATAAGCAACCTCAAAACCAATTAGAGAAACAACCTCAAAATCTCTCCCATCACATTTCCTGAGTAAGGACCTAATCCCACCAGGAGCAATGCAGCCTTCCCCAAACCAGAGATGAAAATACGCTATGAGCTGTACAAACAAATACACAAACAACGCAGCACATGTTTCTTAGTTAGTTTTTCTAGATCTCGGTCATCCACGACACTTCTAAGTGTGCTTGTGAACATTGATCTGGCCATCTCGTGTACAATGAATTCGGACGTAAGCTCAAAGGTCAAGGCCCGCACTGGAAGAAAAAAAAGTAGCCACACTTCATTGATGCCCCATTGGGAGAAGGAGGTGATGACTTCCTTTGCCCCTCACATGACAGCTTCATTGGTACATGAGACTCTTTAATCTCAGGCTAAGTGATTTATGGTGGCAACAAGAGGCGGAACAGAGCCCCCTCGGATTGGTGAGGTTGATAAGTGTTTGGGGCCCTTTGGTATTTTAGTAATGTAATTCTTGCCAAAGAAAAGGAGAGAGTAGACATGGAAGGCTAGTTCAATTTAATTCAGTGCAGTAAAATCATCTTCGTCTAAACGAGTGTAGTCATTTGAGAAAGA
Source organism: Kingdonia uniflora (assembly GCA_014058105.1). NCBI lineage: Eukaryota > Viridiplantae > Streptophyta > Magnoliopsida > Ranunculales > Circaeasteraceae > Kingdonia > Kingdonia uniflora. Next base: position 7,583,832 of record JACGCM010000704.1, on the reverse strand, counting down.
AAACATGCACTCAACATCATAACACTATGAAAACATTAACATAAATAAAAGAGTAACTGCCTTCAAACTCTAAGAAAACCATAAAGTCCTCAACTACCAACTGTAAATTGTAAACTAGTAGCAGGAAATCCTATTATCAACATACCCAGTTCTTGTAAGAAAACATTCCGCCCCATTGATGTCCAAAATGTGGAACTCTCCGAAGTACATCTTGCTCAAATCGTCTTTTGTCAGATGTTGAAGAACAGGTGCAGCAAGAGGACCCTGCACCAGACCGCAAATAAAGCTGTTAAAATATATCTCTATAAAGCTCAAAAGCACGGAAAAAAAGAAAGAGAGAAACAACGTAAAGTGGAAACTGCCATGAGCCTGTAGAAGATAGTCAACGGGGATCCAGAAAAGAGTAAGATTTCTCAATGATTTGAATCAACAAAGGATATAACTGCAGTCACCAGAAAGACAACATATAACAGAGTAACAGTGAGGACAAAACCTGAAGAGCTAAAAGGGACCTCTCATCGTGAATATGCCATCCAACATCCCCACCCTTGGCCTTAAATGCTTTCATATGCCCTTCAATGTGGTCCAAATCCTTATCCCTACAACCCGCATTCACAACTAGATAAATGTGATCATCCGTCACTTTTGTGATCACAGTATCATCAATTGCCCCACCCTTCTCATTCGTAAGAACTGAAAGAGTCCCGGTTCCAGGTGCAAGCCCAGCAATATCACCAATCACGAGTTTTTCAAGAAACGCAATGGAATTTTTCCCCTTAAGGCTGAGACCACACATGTGGGAAACATCAAAGAGGCTACCATTTTCCCTACAGTTAAGAGTTGAATCCATTATGGAGTCCTTATACTGGATGGGCATGCTCCACCCTGCGAAAGGAACCATCTTCCCTCCATGAGCGACGTGGAAGTCATACAAAACTGTCTTCTTAAGGTCCGCCTCACTGGCAAAGCATCTGCGAGTTATGGACTTCTTATCAGTCTGACTGAGGCGACGGGTGATTGACTGTCCAAGTTGCCATAAACCTCCTCCCCTCATCTTTATAACAAAGAGTTATCTGAGCATATGGTGAATAAAATAAGCAATTATCGACATATCTACAAATGGGCATTGCTTAAATCATTAAGACACCAATATTACATTAGATTGGGTGATAAAAAGCGACATATCTACAAATGGGTATTGCTTGAATTATTAAGACATATTACACTAGATTGGGTGATGAAAAAAGAAAGACTATAGCTACTTATCTACAAATGGGTATTGCTAAAACATTAAAACATCAATACTATACTGCAATTGGGTGAGAAATAAAATTAGAGTTATCTAAGCTGCCATATTATCTTAAGCCACACTAATATCACACTGTTAACCGATTAAAGCCAAAAAAAATCACAGTCAGAGAGACTAAACAAAGTATTGGTAAACTCTCAAAAAAAGAAAACATTTTATCCAATCAAAATACCATCAAGTGATCAAGCAGAGACAAAATAGATCTATGAAGAAACCAACAATCACATATTTGACTATTGCCAAAATGTACAATATGGGATCTTAGCAAAAAAACACCCACAAACTCTTACAAACCAAATACAGCAGAAAACAAAATCACCTAAAGAGTGTTTGATAAAATGTCTAAGAAGAAAAATGTAGGTAGAGAAACTTACTTAGGAGGAAGTGATTGTCTCCAAAGCAGCGAATCGCAGAGTGATGAGAGAGATCAGATGAGCATTTGTAAAAGTATGGAGCCAATATATCTTAGTTTTTGGAGTATATTTGGAAGGTTGTGTAGTGGGTGGTGGAGGGTTTCCTCTGTTTGGATCGAGATGGATACGCCACATCGTCAGTGAGTGGTGGCTGGTCACCTCTTTTTAGTTGCAGTATTTATCTTTATACTTTATATGTACGTCTGTATCTGTTGTACTCATACTACTAGTACATATTACTGGTCAGTTAAATTCCCTAAATTTGGTGTCTAGCACTCTACGTAGAGCAGCTGGTAAAGTTGCCCGACCCGATTTCAAGGGGTTTGGGTTTGGCCTTAATGGGTCACAGGTCATTTGACCCGAACCCATAATCCAAATATAGTCCCTCTACTTATTCCTATAAAAATCTATGTCTCCAATTCTCTGTAAAATCAAACACAAAAGTGCTCGAGTTCTAACTCTAATAGCAAGAATCTTATTTTTCTTCATCAAAACTTCAACCCCCTCCAAACTTTTACTTAAAACCAACAATTCCCATTTTGATATGCAAAAAAATCCAATTATGTTCAAACCCATAATGTTGGAATTTTTCAAAACTTGTACCTCTTTTGAGCCTTGAACCCATGACCTCTTGGTTATCTATTTTATGTGACTCCTATACTATAGCCTAAAGTTTAGTCCCACATTGTTTATAAACAATAGAGGAACTAAACATATAAGGTATTACCCATGTGACATGTGACATGTCACATAGAGACAGTGTATAATTGTGTAAGTGTGTAAGAGGATTTTATACCCTATACACACTTGGACCTCTCTCAGGCGGCCCGGCGGCTCGGACTTGGGATTGGGCAATTAGCTCTGGAGGCCTTGGAGGTCCTTTGGGCTTGGGTCTCCATATTCTTGGTCTTCACTTTATTTTCTTCTAAAAAAAATACAGAACACCACTCTCCTCTCTGTTGTACGGTCTGAGGGTGCATACTTCATCTTTACGTAGACTTTCGGGATAACTGAAGCTACTGTATACGTTATGCTCGTTGTTTCCTGGAAAAAGATCAGACCTTCAATACCTTACCCGAGGTAGCTCGTAGGTCGAAATACTTTTTAAAGTGAGTGCGACCCACGCCTCAAGCTATTGTTCCACTGTCTTTTTGTTATTAATAGCAGGTGGTGTTTCGTTTCTTGCTACTGTACCGAAACTGCCTTCTCTTGCTGCTATTTGTCGGAGATCAAATTGTCGTTTCTTACTACTGAAACTACCGCCTGTACTTCCTGCGTTGCTGTACAACTACTTCCTGCAACTTAGATTCAGAGCTGTTGTAGAGACTGCTTCCTGCAAATCAGACTTCCTGTTTGTTCTGTCGGAGCTAACACCTGCCTCACCCAACAGTTCTTGTTGCCTCTTATTCTTGCGCTAAAACTTGTTGTTTGCCGGAGCTGAAACCTGCCTTACCCAACAGCTCTTGCTGCCTGAACTTGTGCTACCTATCCAACTGTTTTGCTGCTGAACCTGCATGTTATTCTTGTGTTAATACATTGCTGTTTGCCAGAGTTAAACCAAGCTGCCTTTTGCTGCTGCTGTTATACTATTGCGGTACTGCTGCTGCCTGTTTTCATCTCAACTGCGGCTGCTTATAAATCAGTTGCTACTGCTGCCAGTTTTACGTTTTCATCTGCTGCTGCCTGCAACTCAGTTGTTGTTGTTGCCTGTTTATGTGTTGTTGTTGTTACCAAACTACATAAAGTTAATTACCACAGTTGTGCTATTGTTCTACAATTCTGGGAGAGCGAATAACAGGTTCATAAGTCTTAACATATTTCTTACACATAAGATAAATCATGAGAAACTTGGGGTTTCAACATTTTTTTTAACCATATGGAGCTAGTTGTGAGGAGTTTGATATGAGAAAAAGAAGAGAATTGTTGGAGATTGAGAGAGAAAAGAGGAAGAAATCATTAGAGACGTGACGGGATAGAGAAAGGAGAAGGAAAACACTTAAGTTTACGTTTTTGCCCCTAGTCTGTTTTATAATTGTTCAGTGTAATTTCGACAATAGATACAAACAATCATACAGACAACTGACAGCAAGCTGACGTCGTTATCCTTTTCTCATCGATATCTAATGTAAGAGAGGCCTCTCACGTCGTCGGTCCAATAATCTTAATTAACAATTGGATATGTATTTTAATCAAACTCATTATAAGAAGTTTGAAACACTTACTTGACAGAAAATGAAAGGAAAAACAATTCAAAAGAAAAAGAAAAAGAAAATGTAAAAGGGCTAATAACGAATTGAACCTTTGGTAATAAGATCAATTCTAAGATTATTAAGTAATTGAGCTACTTCTATTTATATTTAGAAGAATGAAGAAGAAGAATTATAGTATTATCTTTATATATTTTCAAATTTTTTGCACTATATAGTTTTTTTTTGGGGGGGAGTGGAAACTTGAGTTTCACTTGTGCCGATTGTAACAAAAATTTTAGTAGAGTGTACCGAATTTATGAAAAAATGAGATGCCCAATGCCTTTTAACCTATTTGATTGAGTAAAAAACATTTTTTTTTTTTATTCCATAAGGGTTAACGAGGAAAACTAGATTTGTAGCTGTTTTTGGGTGATGCAAAATCAAGGATCGATTACAACTTTTTTGGTGATGTCGTATGCTTTGATACAACGTTTTGGACAAATGGGTATGGAATGGTATTTGCACCGATAGTTGGAATTAATTCACTAGGCCAAACTTGTTTCTTTGGTGCAACATTGTTAGATAATGAAACTACTAATAGTTTTGTTCGGTTATTTGAAACATTTTTAAGAGCAATGGGTGCTAAGAAACCAAAAACAATATTTACAAATTAAGCAATCAGGGCTGTATTTCCAGAAACACGTCATAGATTGTGTTTGTGGCATATTAGGCAGAATGCTGCGAACAATCTTTCTCATGTTTATAAGGGATACGAAAGGTTTGCGGATGCTTTTCACAAGTGTATTTATGATACTAAGATCGAGGGCGAGTTGCTTCAAAATTATGGCCTAGTTGACAATGAATGGATGAAATCAATATATGGTTTGTGGGAAAAGTGGGCACAAGTCTATGGGCGAGAAAAATTTTGTGAGGGGATGACTACGAGTCAGAGAAGTGAGAGCACAAATCGCTTAATGAAGATGTATTTTTCAAAAAAATTGATTTTACGTATATTGATTGTTGAGTACGAAAAGGTGATGAAAGATCGACTTGAATGGGAATTATTTGAAGAAAATAGAACCATCCAAACCTTTCTGGATTTACTTACCAAGTGGAAATTGGAACGTAAAGCCTCTAAAATATATACAAGAAAAACTTTTTCTGATTTCCAACAAGAATACTTGAAAATCATAGATCTGGATATGAATCTTGACAATGATGACAACATAACAAGTACATCGTTGCATCGTTGATATCCGGAAGAAATCGTATAGTTACTTATGTCCCTTCAGAACATATAGAGAAGTGTACTTGTAAAAAGTTTGAATTTGATATGATCTTGTGCTTACATATAATAAAAATGTTCCGTACATTAAACGTGAAGGAGCTACCTGCCCAATATTATTTAAAGAGGTGGACTAGGGAAGCGGCCGAGGGTCATGTGTTTGATGAATGCGGGGATCCGATTATGGTTGTCACCGATCCAAATTTTGCGGGGCATTATAACGACTTACCAGGCCTTTCTCAATCACTAGCTGTGATGTGTGCTTAGGACGAAGACCTGTACTCATTAGCTAAGGAGGAGTTGACGCAAATATCATAAAAGGTGAAGCTACAGTGGCCAACAAAAAGAAGATAAGAAAAAATCATGAAAAAGGTTATGCTAATCTTAATGACAATGAGGATTGGAAGGGCCTATCCTTCGAACTAGTCCAAAATCGAACTACCTCAATATCAGATTCACGCATTTCACACATGATAGGAACAACATTGATACCTAGACCACGAATTGATAAAGAACGTGGATCGAGCACAACATAAAAACATGAACAAGTCAAAGACACCTGTTTCTCACAAACTCAACAGTTACACAGTCAACCACCACTTACCTCATTATTCGGAGAACGTGCTTCAACTCGGTCTATATAAATAAAAAGTTTCAGAAGAAACAGGGATCAAGAAAAACCAGATTTTCTATACTCTAACACAAAAATTCTTATTTACAAGATCAAGTATTTCTAGTTCGAGAGATCACTTGTACTAAGATATCAGCCTCAAACAATAAAAGTTACTGTTACTAAAAGCCATCAACTCGAGGTCGTGGTTTTTTACCTATTCAAAGGTTTTCTATGCTAAATCACCTGTGTCATTTCTTGTTTTATACTAGTTTTTGTCATAGGTACATTTGGTGTAAGACATGTCACGAATTGGCCATCAACCTCAACGTCACGGTGGTAAAACAGAAATAGCGACGACTCTCACCTCGTCTTCGAGATGAAGTCAACATTGAGATCGAGAAATTGATCAAAGTGGGGTCCATTCAAGAAGCCAAGTATCCAGATTGGATATCCAACATCGTCGCTGTTCCAAAAAAGAATGGAAAGGTCCGAGTTTGTGTAGATTTTACCAATCTAAACAAACACACTCCAAAGGATAGTTTCCCTATTCCCATCATCCATCAAATTCTTGACTCCACAGCAGGTCACGAACTTCTATCTATGATGGACGCTGCTTCTGGATACAATCAAGTTCCTCTCATAGAAGAAGATCAAGAAAAAACCACTTTCATCACTGAAAGAGGACTTTACTGCTACAAAGTTATGCCCTTCGGACTAAAGAGCGCATGCACAAATTATCAACGGATAATGACGACTATGTTCAAAGCACATCCTGGGAAAATCGTTGAAGTCTACATCGATGATCTCTTGTGCAAGAGCATACAGTCAAACGGCCACATCACAAATTTTACCACAATATTTAACATTCTAGGATCTTACAGGATGCGCCTTAATCCTGATAAGTATCAATTTGGAGTACATTCAGGCCAATTCCTCGGCCATCTCATCAGCAAGAAGGGGATTGAGGTCGATCAAGATCAAATTCGAGTTCTCCTCAACATGTCATCTCCAAAGACGACGAAGGACATACAAAAGCTTAACGGCGAGATTGTCGATATCAATTGATTCGTTTCTAAATCATCAGATTGTTGTCATTGGCTGTTCTTACTACTTTGAGGTTGTACCAAACGAGAAAAAGTTCAGCCCAATAAAGAGATCAAGTGGACATCAGAATGCGAGACAGCTTTATAAGAACTTAAAACCTATATGAGGAAGTCTCCCATCATTAGCACCCCGACAGATAATGAGGAGCTAATCATCTACCTGGCAATTATAGACACTTCTATCAGCTCTGTAGTGGCTTATTCCGCATTACGACCTCGTGCTTCATCTATGAGCTACAAACTAACTTTTGACCTCAACAACAGAATACGTGGCACAATCACAACCATATACAGAACGAGTTTCTCAACTAATACCACTCATCCCTAACAATACTCATGCTAGTGGTTGAGAGCCGTCTTGTAATAACTTATTTCGTACCTTGGGCTTAGGCCTCGCCCTCGATCTCATCAGCATACAGGAAACTACTAAAGACGTTACCAAACTTTCCCCAGTTCGAAATATCACTTTCGACCTCTACAGCAGAAGTCCAGCCTGCCAAGACATCTCCAGCTCGAGATATCACTTTCGACTTCTGCACCAGAAGTTCAACCTGTGCATACAAGATACACAGTCAGCAATAAAGCCATTGTACAACAGCAAAGGCCGAAACATTGTACAACCTGGTCAAAGAATATCTCATACTCACTTTGTAACGTTCATCATTAAGGGACTTTATGGTCTTTAAACGGTCATAATAGAGACCTATAAAAGGACCTGGATGACTGCAGATGATGAACAAAACATTTTTCATAGAAAAGTTCCTATCCTATTATCTTGTATTCTCAAGACATTCATTGTAATAGAGTAGCAATCGGAATAAGATTAACACTTTCTTAAAATCTTCAGGAGAGGTTGTGGTTTTTAACCCATTCAGGGGTTTTCCACGCTAAAATCGTCTTATTGTCTATTGTCTGTCATTCTTGAACGTTCTAAATACATTTGGTGTAAAGGCTAAGTCCACATATCGGAATTAGGCTATTACATTTGGCACCGTCTGTGGGAACGAAGTTCTCAAATTCATTATCTCAAACACCACTGATCACCTTTTTCTCAAAATGTTGCCTCCGGGTCAAAGCGCGCCGATCGTCCAGGTGGAAGAGAACGTAGCTTTAGCAAATCTGAGGGTCACTATGAACTCAGAAGCAGAATGACGTGTAGCCTACAACTCATGAGTATTCAAGACACACTAAAAATCTTACAAGGCCAGTAGGTTGCCGCACAGAAGAACAAGGCCGTATTACCTGAGCGATCACGGATTTCAGTCCATGACATAATAGGGCCTCCTATGAAGGGCGTTCACGCGGGAGGTGCGCTTCGATCTAACCGTCAACAATAGGATATGGATCCCACCCAGATCTAGGAGATCCAATTGAAAGTAGATGGCGACCTAGCGAGAGCCATACAGACTAAAAATCTACTTCGAAGAGTTCGAATCCCAGCGAAGGAACGTCTAAGTGAATGGAGTGGTGACCACAACCCTGGAGAAGGGCGCATCACACGACCAACCATCACAGCCCGTCAATATGTTACACAGGAACCTGTAGAAAAGCGGATCAAAGAATTGCTTGAAGCCCACATGCCGACGAAAGGGATCCACAACAGGTTATAGAAAAGCACGATCGCCAAAGAACTCTTGGACATTAAGGTCCCTACCGGTTTTCACACGCCAAAGATCTGAAAGTACAAAGGGACTAATCCAGTGGAGCTCGTTCAAGAGTTCCAAGACGCTCTAGGCCTGCATTCCACATCCAACCACATTCTATACCAGCTCTTTCCTACTAGCCTATTAGGTGAACCCTTGCATTGGTCCACACACTGCCTGAAGGGTCTATCACGACTTTCAAACAGTTACGCGAGCTCTTCGTCAAGAACTACTCGCACAAAAAAGATAAGGAAGAGAACTTGTATTCTCTGTTTAGCCTAAAACAGATGCCAGGAGAAAAGCTCAAGACGTTTAACAAAAAGTTCCTAGAATTAGTTTAAAAAGTGGATTGATTAGACCAAAAGATCACTATTTCTGCTTTCACCAACGCCTTACTAGTCGATGGCCGAGCAAAGGAGTACCTCGTCCTCAACAAACCAACCACACTAGAGGACATGATCGAAAAGGTCAATGGATACATCGACCTAGAACGGATGGTGTCCGACAAACAGCAGCCTCAAAAATCAACACTGATAGCTCGAGATCAGCCAAACAATTCTGATTTTAATCAGACATTAGACCAAGGAGGAGACAGAAAAAGAGCTAAATCTAACAACTAGCGACCTCGGAAGGGAAGTAACTTGTCTCGCCCTTACCTTTCGAAGATGAATGTGACTATCACTAGCATATATCCATTATTGTAGAAGGACAAATTCTTCTAAAATGCACAGTACCTATAGCCGATCGAGAACAAACCATACTGCATCCACCATAAGGTCCAGTATCATGAAACAGAGCAATGTTTTACCCTACAATGGTTGCTGAAATATATCTTCGCAGATGGGCAAATGTACGAATACATAGTGGATGTGGAGAGTTATAAGAGCAGGAGTTACAAAAACCATACTGTAACTACACAAACTGAGGAGCCCACGACTGAAAAGCATTTGTACTATTTCTCCCTCTGCTATCTCGTGGAGACCCAGGTCATCAAAGAGTCGAATAGAAGAAGCTTGTTTAATCCCAGTATCCAGCTCTTAACGAACTGGAATCTCTTTCGACGATTGCGATGTGTGGCACGTCAACTATCCTCACCATGATGCTTTGGTAATCATGTTAAAAATGCGGAACATGGTGCATCATACGATGATGGTTGACACGGGCAACACCATTGAAATCCTTTTTCAGAGCACGATCGACCAGATGGGTCTAGCCGATAAGGTTCAGCCCAATGACGTTGATGTCTGCGGTTTCAACGGGTCCAAGGAAGAATGCGTGGGGAAGATCGTGTTCCCCATCACCGCAGGGCCAGTGATACTGGATGTCAGCTTTTACGCCGTCAACACAAAGTCCCGATATCTAGGGATCATGGGTCGTTGTTGGTTACACAACATGCACGCTATTCCATCAACCTACCACTTGGCATTAAGTTTTAAGTGAGAGGGTAGCGTGTACAAAATAAAAGGAAGTTAGAAATTAGCTCGAGCCTGTGAAAATTCTATCGTCATCGAACCAGCACCTTCCGAACATCAACTCACATAACAATTATAGAAGACAACAGGAAACATTATAGAAAACTATACAGTTAACACTACAGGGCAACATCTGCCCGACACAGAGATTACAGAATACATTGAAATCAGTGGATACAAACGGGGGACATATATTGGAACCCATCAGGCCCCTGCAGAGTGTGACACTCTTATCCAGTTCCTTAAAGATAAAAATGATGTCTTTGCCTTGAGGTTTTACGAGATGCCGGGTATCGATCCAAACCTGGCCTGTCATAAGCTCAATTTGAAAGACAACGCCGTCGCTATCAAAAAAAAATAGGAGACCTTAGCACCAAGACTTCGCGATGAGGTCAACCAGGAAATCAAAAAACTCATCGAAGTCGGCTTTATCTGCAAGGCCAATTATTCAGAATGGATATCAAACATCGTAGTGGTACCAAAGAAGAACGGGAAGGTCAGGGTATGCGTGGATTTTACCGATCTGAATAAACATACTCCGAGAGGCAGTTTCCCACTCCCAGTAATTAATAACCTACTCGACTTTACGTCAGGGCACGAGCTCCTGTCTATGATGAACATCACATTAGGCTACAACCAGATACCTATGCTACCTGAAGACCAAGAGAAGACAACTTTCATTACATAACACGCCCTATACTGCTACAAAGTCATACCATTCGGTCTCAAGAGCGCTAGAGTTACCTACTAGCAGTTGATGACCCAAATGTTCAAGGATCATCTTGGAAAAACAATTGAGGTCTATATAGATGATATGTTGTGCAAAAGTTTTAAGAAGGGAAACCACATTACAGATTTACAAAAGGCCTTGATATTCTCCGTCTCTACAAGATGCGACTCAACCCTGATAAATGCCAGTTTGGGGTTCAATCAGGGAAATTCTTGGGTCACTTGATCAACAAGCGTGGTATCGAGGCCGATCCAGATCTAATCCGCGCACTGTTATCCATGCCTTCCCCCAGAATGAAGAAAGAGGTCCAGAAGTTAGTAAGGAAGATTGCCGCAATAAATTGTTTTGTCTCAAAATCATTCGATCGCTGCCGATGGTTGTTCAACTTATTACGTGAGGGGACAACAAAACAAAAACCTATGAAAAACCATGAAATCGAATGGACACTGGAGTACGAAGCAACTTTTCAGCAATTAAAACTTTACTTGGGATCACCACCAGTTATGAGTACGCCTAGCGAAGGGGAAGAGCTCACCATCTATCTCGCAGTTACTGAAGAATTATTTAGTTTCATTCTCATTCGGCTTGAGGAGAAAATCGAGAAGCCCGTCTATTTCCTCAGAAAAACTCTCACTCCAGTAGAATCTCGATACAGCAAGGTTGAAAAACTGTTGTTGGCTCTCGTTTATACCTCACAAAAATTGAGACAATACTTTCGGGCCCACTCAGTCCGAGTAGTGACCAACTACCCTCTACCCAAAATGTTATCCAAGCGAGAAAAATAAAAACGAGTCCAACAATGGTCAATCACTCTGGGCGAGCATGACATCCGATTCGAACCCAGACATTCTAAAAAGGGCCGTAGCGGATTTCCTTGCCGACTTCCCCGTAGAAGACCCTGACTGGGAAGAAGACAATACAAAAACTTATGTATAATAGCTCGAAGAAATGGTAGACTGGATAACACAAAAGGGATGGCGTCTGCTGACTGATGGATCCTCTGGACCCACATGATCTGGCATCCAAATTGTACTGATCATTCCTTCTAATGATAGGATTATACAGGCAATCCGGTTAAATTTTGAGGCAACCAACAATACAGCAGAATACGAGGCAATGATTCACAGTTTTGACATGGCTCTAAAAAATGGAGTGTCTGAGCTGTATGTATATACGGACTCTCTGCTCATTGTAAACCATTGCACAGAAAAATTCTAGAAGAATGAGAAAATGATCGACTGCGCAGCTGCCGTAGCTGGCAGAATAAGTTAATTCAAGAAAATTTCCATCAAACATTTGCCACGCAGTGAAAATAGATATTCTGATTCCCTTGTATACCTCGCAGGAGTTCTGGGCTCAGAAGCTTGATACCTTAAGATTGAAGTCATCTCAACCCCCAGCATTAACATCATCAGCTCAAATTCTGTTAATACTGGGGGCGTTAAAGAAGATGAGGATGATTGGTGACAACATTTCCTCAAGTATATTGGTACAAAGATCACATTCTATGGCGAACTTCCTCAAGACCCCACTGAAAAAAGGCGTGTCCTTGATAATGCCAAACGCTACATCGTCGAAAACGGTCTCTTATGCAACATTTCGGTCACATGCCCATATCTTGAATGCTTATCTTACAAAGAAGCTCAAAAATTCCTACACGAGCTACATAAAGGCACTTGTTGTTCCCACGCAGCAGGACGATCTCTAGCCAACCGAGCTCTTACTCAAAGAATCTTCTGGCCTAAAATGAAAGCTCAAGCAATCGAACTCGTAAGCAAATGCGATGCCTGTCAACGACATGGCCTACAAATTTGGGCTCCAGCTTTGGAATTACATTCCAGCAACGTCGTATGGCCATTTAAAAGATGGGCCCCCGACCTTGTCGGCGAATTTCCTACTGCACCGGGCAAACGGATACATCTCTTAGTCGCAACGGATTACTTCACTAAGTGGGTATAAACAGTCCCTCTATGCCGCACACGAGAAGATGAGGTTATCAAGTTCATCTAGAAAAACATCATCATTCGATTTGGTTACCCCTACCTCATCCAAATAGACAATGGACCTCAGTTCATTGGCCACAAGGTTGTCAAATTCCTCAATCAGCATAACATCATACATTCCCCTTCAAATGCCTATTACCCACAGGGAAACGGCCATGCCGAGATCACTAATTGCACTATCGTGGATAAAATCAAAAAGCGCCTAACAGAAAAGATAGGAAATTGGGTCATGGAGCTACCGCATGTGTTACGGGCATATCGAACTATGCCCCGAGTTTCAACTGGTTGCATACCGTTCCTCCTGGCTTACGGTACCGATGCAATCATCCCAACTCAGTATCATCCCCATATTCACGACCATACCATGACCGATGAAGAAAATGAATTTTAGTTGGCATGTAATATGAACTGGATCGAAGAGACCCGAGATAAAGCAATTATGCAATTAGGAAGGTTTCATCAAGCGTTAGCCCGATCTTGCGACAAGCGCGTTAGACATCGAGAGTTCGAAATCATGGATCTGTTCCTCCGAGAGATTCTAAAACATCTCAAAGAGCTCAACGCCGGGTAATTATCCAAAAATTTGGAAGGTCTTTTTGTCGTCATCGGGAAAAGCGGTCTCGGTTCTTACAACCTCGCCACTGAGCATGGCGAGCACGTACCTAACCCTTGTAACACAAGGAGATTGAAATTGTATCATCGATAACTTCCCTATCACAGTTTTCTTTTCTCAATCAAACTATCATGAAGAGCTCACATTAATAAAAGATTACTGTTTTGGTAAAGATATATGGGCATTTTCCGCTATACTGCACGGACTTTCTATCTACAGATTGCAGATCATTTGTTGCTATGGCCAAATTGATCATCTAACAGATTGTTTGTTGCTTTGGCCAAACTGATCTATCTAATACATCCGCCGTACAACAATCTTACATCAATAAAATACTTGTGCTCGATTACCCTACAAACATTCTATACACAGATCACAGATCATTTGTTGCTATGGCAAAATCGATCATCTAATACATTATAGATCGTTTGTTGCTTCAGCCAAACTGATCTATCTAATACATCCGCTGTACGACAATCTTACACCAATGAAATATTTGTGTTCGATTGCCCTACAAAAATTCTATATGCAGATCACATATCATTTGTTGTTATGGCCAAATCGATCATCCAATACATTACAGTTCGTTTGTTGCTTTCGCCAAACCAATCTATCATAAACATTCGCTGTACGACAATCTTACACCAATGAAATACTTATGTACGATTACCCTGCAAATATTGATAAGCATAGATGATAGATCATTGCATTGCCTTGATCACGCTGATCAACTCTTGCATCATGGCTAGTTTACCAGGTGAGCTACTTTGATGACATTATCAGTGGTACCTCACATGGTTAGTACAGTTTGCTACTCATCCTTAACCATTTTTGTTTATATTCATATTTCTTTTCTATTCATTGTTCGTATACATACAACATAATCACATTATTCATTCTTCACTAGAGCTATCGCTCGACTCATGTCTCACATTAGAAGGACCTGCCACGTCCTCTAGTGAACCCTTCTGCAGCTCGTGCCGCATATAGTCTGGCATCTTCCCAATAATAATCTTCTTCCCCTCTCTAACCATCCACTGTTTAAAAGATCCAATCCTGGATATCATAGGTTCTAAAAATTTAGATCGGAATACCTCCAACTCACATTTTATACCTCGAGAGATCAAACCGTCACTTACCCTCTTACTCTCCGCTTCCACCCTTTTCAATTCCGCCGTAAAAAATGAGATTACTGCGATCAACTCTCTCTCATGACTACTACCTACCTCATTTTTTACCTTCCAACTGAGAAGGAGTTCGCTCAGCTTACATCACGCTTCCTTCAAATCGTTCTCCAGCTGCTTACAACGATCGTCCCCACGTCGTACTGCGCGGCACACATTAGCATTCCGAGCTGCCAACACGGTCATGAATACATCCATATGATAAATCAAAGATATTGAATTTTCATAACCTTCACATTCTACCCGCTTCGAATCATATCTTACCTCCAACCGCAACAGATCTTCCTCCAGCTTCGCATTTGCGCTTTGAAGTCTTTCATTGTCGGCCTGGTATTCCAGGACATCAAGGTGACACTTTTGTACAAACTACTCCAGATCACATATTTTGTTCCAGTCCTTCTTTATGACTTCATTCTGTTGGGCACAAGCTCCTTCCATCTTTTTTTTCCACCATACCAATAACCAACCACAGTACTTTATACTTGCGAGCACGAACTCTAACCTCACTTATCACCGCTTCATGCACATTCACTTGAAACTGCATCTCCTTCACAATATTTCCTTCAGCCTCTAGCGCGACCCACAATTTTGTACTCTGCGTATACACAGATAATAATTCAGCACCCCGTTGACTATCTCGTCCAAGATCACCTCCAGCCTCCACGTCCTTTTTTCTTATCTCCGCCTCCAAACTTTTTATCTTCCTCAAACAGACAGACATCGCAGCCTCTTTCTCTTGAAGAGTTCCACTCATCTCTGCCCACAATTTTTTTTTTCTGCCGCAATAGCCAATTTTTTGGCCTCTCTACTCAATCTTAGCTCAGCAAGTAGTTGCTTATTTTCTATGCATAATGTGTCGCACTGGTTTTGTACAACAACCAGATCGACCTATCACAACATATTACACTTATAATAATTCTTCATAACAACATAGTACATATAACAATTCACAAGTTTACATCAAGAATGTGGTATTTGAATAAATTAAATCTATTATTATGTTCTAAACAGAAATCACAAGTTAAATTTCTCATCAAAACATTATGAAGAGCTAGTCACAGAAAAACAAGAGTAATCTATTTATTACTTTTCTGCGCAGGAGATAACCGTAGCTTGTCTCTCCCTACCTTTCTACTCGACACCTGCATGTCTACCGGCGTGGTAAATGTTACGACCTCCTGCTGACATTGTTTACGCCGGGTTCAGGATATCAGAGGCTCAACCTCTTCTTCTTCTGAGGACTCCTCCCGCGACCTCAGGCTGGAGGGTTACTAACGATTCCTCCTTCTCCTTGACTAAACCACAGGTTCTTTACTTTGAAATTCTCCACTTCAAAATCCTTCCTGCACTTATCAACAAAATTCCTAAAGGCGTTCTCTACTCTAACTAGTTCCTCCCCATAAAACTCGACAATGTTGTCTATATGACGCTCATGCTTCGTTCGAGCAGCACCTTTTGTTCGCGCGGGGCTCAGATGCTCCTTCAATTTTGTTTGTGCTTCATGAAGCCACTGACACATTTTTTTAGTAGCACACCTAAAGTCCTCATTTCGGTCTCTACCTTTATTCGAACAACCACTTCTTTCGACAGCCGACTTGCTAAAAACATCTTCTGCTCCATTTGCTGCGATAACTCATCTTGTAACCCCTTTACCTTACTCTCTAATTGCATTTAAACTGCTATTTGCTCTTTCCTTATCCTAAAAAATACAATCCTCATAGCCCTTCGATCCTACATAAAGCCAAAGACATCAAATAAAGGTTCTACATCATCCCATGCAATAGTAACACCAGCCCGAGCTGAGCATTTTTTAGCTTCTAAACTATGGAAATTACGTATTTCTTGAGCTAAAAATATAACTCGAGCTGGGTCTGAAACTACACCTTTCTCCTTCAACAGCTCTAGATAAGCCTCCATTAACCCTCACTCACTATCTACTTTGACCTCAAAATACAGAGTTAGAACTAATAACATACTCTGACTCCGCGCCCTATCACTCGGGTCTAAAAAGCAAACCAACTCTTTAGGTTTTTGAACTACTATACCCTTTTCTCTTCCTTTCTTAACACTTCGTCTCTCTCCACTTTTATCTTAGCATATTTACATTGTAGATCATATAACTCTCCAAATGTTTTCTCTAAATTTAATTTAAATTGCCTTCACTCGTATTCAACTTTGTTAAGTACCTGTAGAATACAGGCCGCGGAGTCCCTCGCTTTACCCTGCAACTTCTCCAATTTGGAGTTTATTTTTCTCAAACGTTCTATCTCTACATATTACAGATACCTTATTTTAATACCAAACATTCACGAAAAACATATTTTGAAATATCACTCAAAGACAGTGTACGATTATACAGAGTACTATTGCAATCTACGTCACGCAAATAGAAAAACAGAAGACAAGATGCCACAGAACGTTGAAAGAGGCTTGCTAAATGTCTACCTCATAAGGAGATTTTAGTATTTTCCCCAGAGAAGGAACTGTTTCAGTATGTTCCAACAGAGGGTCCAAAGTCTGCTCAATAGTATGGACCACCTCTACAGTGCCTGGAGGAAGATGCACTTTCTCAGACATACAACCACCCATATGTTCCTTCTCAGTAGGAAGCTCGATCTCCATGTACCGACCATTCCGAGCCTAAGCTACATCAGCAATACTCAACCCAAAACAGTAGTACGAGTTGATGAAGTGATCTCTTTCCACTAAAGCCGCCGCAACCGCATCAGACATGAGCTTGTCATGCTTCGACAACTCACTGTACTTTACTGTTGCTACAGTAGCATCTGCAACCCTTCTCTCTTTCTCTCCAACTGAAGGTCACTCTCGAGCTCCTTCATACGAGTTGACTGAGCCTCAAACTTTGCTATCAAGGCATCAAACTCTAGGCTTCTCTTGCCATACATTGTATGGCCCCCTTCAACATAGTTGACAGCTGCCAACACAGCAGAAACAAAAGAGTTTATTCAAAAAAATAAAAATAGTTCGAAAGTAATAACAAGCGCACAGTTTGTTAGCAAAACATACTGCGAACGTGTGCTCGAGATACTCATCCTCGAGCTTCTGTCCATCCGTCCGGCCATCTGATAGTATCTCTGCTGCAACTCTTGCATCTTGGTAGCAGCAAGAGGTTTCGTCCAACCACTGCCCCCACCCACAGGCCGCTTCCTCTTCAGGTTCTTCTCAACATCCCCTAGCACAGACACGCCCACTTCATGTGTTTTGGGCAGGTCACCAACAGAAGGCTTTGCGAGCTCTTATTCTATAGACACAGCCTTAACAGCCAAACTACTTTGTTGCACTGAGTTTCGACTTTTGCGAGTAAACCACTTGAGAGTCTGTGGCACAAAAGGTGGAAGACTAAGTAAGTCAGCCACGGTCTCAACAACATTTCCCCTTGGCCATAACTTGTTTCTCTTAAGCTCGCTGAACTTTTAAAACTATTGAATCAACTCGTTTATGCCTTCGAATACCCAATTCACTGAGTACCTCCGTGAGATCGTCCTGGTCGCGAGCAACATAATCAAACAGACAAGCTTTATCTGGAGTAGCCAACGGTTTGGGCTCTGCAAATCAAACGGAGCAGAATATTAGGAACACATCATGCAGATATAGTTATCAATTATTCGAAGATTGGTCAACATTACTTACTCGGATTAGTATATCTATGGTTTATCTAGAGCGCTAGTTCATCTGGAACCTGCAAATAGCTGCCCTCGACCCACACAAGGTGGTCGTTCCATGGCCTACCCGAAGACTCAAAATTAAAGAATTTTGGCCTAGCCAAATCACTATACAGGTACCCACTGTTTCGACCCTCCATATACTTAAACTTATAAAATTTCAAAACATCTTCCGCTACAAATTTCTTTGCAGACCCCTCCTTCCTCCATTTTTTGTTCAGCGCCTCACACACCCTTATCATTTCATACACATTCCCATTCAATTGGACAGGGCAGCACTGTAACGCATTCATGACCCCTTTATGGAAATAGGTCAGCGGAATTCTAAGGCCATATTAGACCTAATTCATGAAACATAAAAACCCCCCACTCGGGCCTGAGATCCCGGGCCCATTGTAATATGAGAGGTTAACCCCCTTACCAATACCTCTCTCATTCTTTCATTTTTCTAAACAGGGAAGTTGGTAGTACGTCACTTCCTTCCCTTTCTCGGGGACATAGGCTCTGAACCAGAGACCTTGCTCCTCAACATATCTGCCCCACTCTCCTGGGTATTTCTTTTTATTTCTTAAATACTCTTTCCCTACATCCACCCCCTTGGGGTATATGATAAAACTTCTCTCTCTTTCATCCTCCCTCTTCTTTACGTCCTTAGATCTATTGGGACCCACCACCTTAATCGTCGTCCCTATACTCTTAACAGTTTCCTCCATTTTACTACACTCGTCGCCCCTCCCAGAAGACGATGTTTCCTCAGAATCAGACGAGACTAGGAGCTTACTAGTAGGAATAATAGGTTTTGAACGCATACTGAACCTACAGATATAAAGACATATTTTATCACTATGTTCTAAACAATACAAATAGACCCACCCTCTACCATGTCAACACGTCTATTCTCCCTACAATCCTAAAAACAAAATCAAATTATTTCAAATTTCCCTCTTCACCTCCAGCAAACATTTTTTTTCTCTCTTTAAAACAACATACGCACAAACCCTCTATTACAAACTCTCTTTCATTCTTATCTTTTCCTCTAAAAACCTCAGTTTTCTAAAAACACACTCACTAGACTACTAACAATTACAAATTACTATACATAGTATTTACAAGATCAAAATAGTTAGAAGTTTTCACCACTAACCTGTACTTGCTGAGCAACAATCGTCTGCTTTACCTAGACGCCTCTTTGAATATGAGCATTCCCGTCGCTTCCCTGACAGCCTCCGATCACTCGATGAAGATGTCTTCCTTAATATACAATCAACACTCAAACGCCTCTTCTCCTTGACAATGAGATACGTACCACTTTTTTCTCTCTTTAAAACTGTAGACAATTTATGAGGGAGAGAGAGACGAGTTTTATACTCCCCCTCAGTTTCTGGAATGATGGCTCCTTCTGATACGTGTCAGTCATCCCCGCTATTGCTACAGGCATGCCTTTTCATTTCAGAACATCATCATGACTGCCATGATAATGTTTGCTACCATTAGGTTTATCTCTGTTATCTACCATTACCAACCCTATACCTTTTCTCAGCCTTGTACCAACACGACCAATTATCTTACTTATACTCTACCAAGATTGTAGAAACTATCCTAAAATAGCTCAATTTTCAAAAATCGAAGATATTAATACAGCTGTTAAAGTTCTACAGCTGTCGTACGTAGTATCTATACACAATGATTATAGCAACATATTTTATTCAATCAGATTGAAACATCACATACATTATTCTCTCACGATATCTCAGGTTACATTTTATTCCCTATAGAGCACTACCATAAAACATTTTACTTACCACAAGTCTCACAACCTCGAGCTCACCGAGCTCCTCAGTCACATCTGAAGCACCCTCGATGGTTCGGTTGACCACATAGAATTAACTCCCCATTCGCCACCCTTGCATCCTCTTCTACGATCTTGTCACATGCGAGCTCTCAGACAGTCTGTTCTCACACGTGGGGATCGAGCAGCGACTTTTGGAAGATATTGCACCAGATAAATCGATCTTGCTCGGCACGCCTGCCTTTATTATCTAGGCCAACCAAATTCAACGGCCATTCTGGAAGAGCAGCATTATACAAAAAATGACAAAAATAACATTCACGGAGTTCCACAACCTTGATATGAAACTGGCCATCTGCCACCTGTTGAGTACGCTGAGACCGAATCCTCACCATGCTCGAGCACAACTACAGAGCAATACAAGTAGCATCAACAAGGAATCCCTAATATTTTGGCACGGACATCTCTGGAACAACATAATATATATGCAGAATATCGTGACAGCTCATCACCTCACAGCATAAAATATCCCCTCAGACGCATAGATGGATACACACAAAGCTCGCACAAAGATAAGACTTCCAGTTCAAACCAACAACTCAGCCTTCTCTAAATTTTCCCTATACCTACTTATCGATATTACCAATTCCTATGTTACAAACAAGAGAAGAAAATAGCCAAGCACAAAGACACAGTATCATAATCATAGAAAACATATATTTTATTATGTCCAAAAGTAACTTTTACATAATACATTACAACAGAGATTTTATAGATTATTTCAATTTATATTAAATAATAGCTCAAAATCCTTTTCATGCCTCGACCAGTTCACAGATGATACAGACCCCAAACTTTGATCCTATGCTCCAAGACATAGGGAAATCAGAGACAAATTTCACAGATAAATGATCTTCTTCACAACCAAAGAACTATGGCCCATAGAAGAAAATGATCCTTTGCATCCTCCTCACCTCCCCGTATGCTAGAGACAAACGGAGGGCCTCATTTCTTTAACAAGACTGACTCATTAGCAGGGTATTGGCGCGACTCCCTCGGTCAAACACCTGCTGCTTTATCTTTAGTTGTAACAGCCTCCTCCGCCAACAGACAAAGACCATTATGACGCACTGCCTCAGATGTCACCAAGTAATAAAAACGTACCATTTGGTAGTAATCATCACCTGTCTCCACCACCTCTTCATAGGACATACGATAAAATGTGGGAGACACAGGAATGGGAGTGGGCAGATGCAGTGGTTGATAACCGAAATACTTGATACAAAATTCTTCCATCTTCCTCTGGATCCTAAACTCCCGGGCCTGAGTCCTAGTCGTCACCATTTTTACCAAAAGAAAAACTATGAAAATAAAACCAGAGACGGTGGGTTTGCTCCTCCAATCTCAAGTCAGAGTACATTTTATGCACCAATCAACATTCAAAGCAGACTCTACAAATTCTCAATGCCAAAGGGATTCCCCAGGCAACAATGTTTGACTACAGTCAGTGGCTCTCTAAAACCCAATAAACACAAGCAAAGATTCATGTATTGACATAGGAAATGTATCCCGATATAACTACAACATTTATTGACTCTTCTCAACCAATACCACTCGTCTACAAACATTCTCGTACTATTGGCTAAGAGGGGGCGGTTGTAGTGGCTTATTCAGTATTACGACCTCGTGCTTCACCTCCGAGCTACAGACGAACTTTCGACCTCAGCAACAGAACATGTGGCACAATCACAACCATATAGAGAATGAGTTTCTTAACCAATACCACTCATCCCTAACAATACTCATGCTAGTGGTTGAGAACCGTCTTGTATTAGCTTATTTTGTACCTTGGGCTTAGGCCTCGCCCTCGATCTCATCAGCATATAGGAAAGACTACTAAAGACGTTACCAAACTTTCCCCAGTTCGAGATATCACTTCTGACCTCTACAACAGAAGTCTGGCCTGCCAAGACATCCCTAGTTCGAGATATCACTTTTGACTTCTACACTAGAAGTTTGACCTGCGCAAGATACACATTCAGTAATAGAGCCATTGTACAGCAGCAAAGGCCGAAACGTTACAAAACCTGGTCAAAGAATATCTCACACTTACTTTGTAACGTCCATCATTAAAGGACTTTATAGTCTTTAAGCGGTCATAATAGAGACCTATAAAAAGACCTGGAGGACTGTAGATGATGGACGAAACACTCTCTATAGAAAAGTTCCTATCCTATCATCTTGTATTCTCAAGGCGTTCATTGTAATAAACTAGCAATTGAAATAAGATCAATACTTTCTCAAAATCCTCAGGCGAGGTCATAGTTTTTAACCCATTCAGGGGTTTTCCATGCTAAAATCATCTTATTGTCTTTGTTTGTCATTCTTGAACGTTCTAAATACATTTGGCATAAAGGCTAAGTCCACATATCGGAATTTGGCTATTACAAGCTCGGTTCTCATTTGACTTGAGGGGAAGATAAAAAAGCCAGTCTATTTCATCATCAAAACTTTCTAACGGAAATGTGGTATTCTAAAATTGAGAAACTCCTTCTTACTCTTGTTTACACTTCACATAAAGTTAAGCATTACTTCCAAGCTCATTCAGTCAAAGTCATGACAAACTACCCACTCCAGGAAGTTTTATCCAAAAAACAAAAATCCAGAAGAGTACATCAATGGTCAATCAGTTTGGGAGAACATGATATCAAGTTTGAACAATAACATTCATAAAAGGGTCAAGTCATTACCGATTTACTCACGGAATTTCTAGTGGTAGATCCCGATTGGGAGGAGCATGATCCTGATCTTACAGAAAAAATTACGGAAGATCCTCCCACCAAAGTATTTGACACATTTGACAAGAGAGCTGAATAGGTTATAAGGAAAGGGTAAAGACTTCTTATTGATGGTTAAGCAGGACCTACAGAGTTAGGAATTAGAATTGTATTGATTACCCCTTCAAACGATAGAATTGAGAAATCAATCTGCCTAAATTTTGATGCCTCCGACAATGTCATAGAATACGAAGCTCTAATTCATGGACTCGACCTAGCTCTCGAGTTTGGCCTCCCATAGCTCTCAGTCAACACAGATTCTTTACTCATCATTCACCATTACTCTAAGCAATACAAAAAAAATGGTAAGATGATCTAGTATGCAACCCTCATTACCGACAGGATGAGCAGATTTGCGCGAGCAACTTTAAACTATCTACCTCGAGATGAAAACTGACACGTCGATTCCTTGGCTTACCTAGATAGAGTCTTGGGTCCAGAAGAAAGATATATACAGATCAAAGTTATATCAACCCCCAACATTGATCTCCACTCTGTATGCACGATCAACATTGGGGGCAAAAATAAGGAGGACGACGATTGGCGAAAGCCTTTCATTGCCTATCTTGGCTCTGATAATAAATACAAAGGGCCCCTCTCAACAGATCTGAAAGAGTGTCGACAGTTGATTGAGAACTTAAAGCATTACTCAGTTGTAGTGGTGCATTTTTTGGGAGAAGAATCATTACCAATACTATTAGTAATAGAAATGCAATAATAGGCTAAACAAATAAGATTTTACGTGGAAAACTCAGTAAAAGTTGAGAAAAACTATGACCTCGACGAGGATTTTGATATAAAATATAATATGTTGCTAGTTATTTTAAGTTTTGAGTGGTAGTAGGGTTAGGAAGTCGGGAGAGTAGAGTTGCAGATTGTGGTCTTTTGAATAATCTATTTTCTGCCTGTATTTTTAGTATATACATGCAGTTTACAAAAAGGAAAGAAATAGTCTCTTATTCTGGGGGAAGTGGGTAAATTTTGTAGATCTCTAACAACTCTTTCTTGACTAGGCACAATGGCTACTTTTAGTAGGTCGAGGACTTATGGTATCTTCTCGAATGTTATCTGTCTTTGATTATGTATGATTGTCTTCAACTATACTGTGTTGGCTTACTCTTGTCGAATTTGGGGAATATGTTTCTACAATTGCCCCATTTTTGACATCAGTACTTATGGTTGCGTCGTGAAGAAATTAGAAGCTGAAGAGGTTGTCGAATTTTATCACGAGTCGTCATATTGTCATTTTTGAGGTCAAAGTGAACTGTATCTGGTCATCTTTTTTCTTGAGGAGCAATTAATGTGGTACATTGGACCTGGCAGATTCACGTTGGCTATAAATAGATGGTCTCAAGGAGGGTTGTATGGTGGTGGATTATAAGGATGCCACCTCAAGTGTGGTACAATGCATTGCTTGAGAAAAGAGATTGTGAAGAATCTGAGTTAAAGGTCTGTCTCAAATCGGTCCTTTATAATTTTTCAATTGATCATATCATGATTTGGAGGGTGGGGGGAGGTAGAGTCAAAGAATATTTGCATCTGTCAGAACCATTTTGGCCACCATGCGGTGCTGAAGGTAATAGAGTGTATCAGTTTGGGGGAGAAGAATTATTGTTTGCAGTGAATGCAAGGATACGTTGGCTGGTTGGGCGTCCAGGGATCTTGCCGAGCGAAGGAGGCGTCTTGCAATTTTTTGTTGCCTTTCATCTGTTGAGGCAGCTCTTGTTAGAAGTTCAGTGACTTGAGATTCATTGAGTTTCTTAGGATATCCCTACTCTGCAGCCAGAGATAATGCCAAATTTTTGTGAAAAGATGCAATAATGTCAGATCCTGGTGAAAAGAAGCACAAAGCAATTAGTCCTTCAAGTCGAATGTAAAGATAGTAGTGTAGTTTTGATGTAATGTAATCGAAGGAGATAGTTGTTGAATGTAAAATGTAACCATTTAAATAAATAAACTTATTTCTCGACTTTAATTTTGCACTAATTGTCGACTATATATTTGTAAATATGAAAGTCATCGATGGTTAAATGTCAAAGTAAGATGCTTAAAATAGATGTATGTTTAACTACAACTCGAAGTATATTTGACGGAATGGGTCCAGGAATAGATTTCGATGTTGATTGATTTGACTGTTGAAAATGTATAGTTCCAAGGTGAAATAAATGTGTTGTTTTGACTTTGAATTTGGAGAACTATAAGTATCCTTTGGTGTTTGAAGTGAAAGTTGTTTTTGTTTGAAGAAATGGTGAAGATGAGATCTCAGGTGCATAATGAGGTATATAGCCATGTTCAAGCAAAGTATTGGGAAATATATAATCGGTACATCATCTTTTAGAATGCGAATATCCACTTGGAAGATCCTGTAGAACTGAACTATGATAAAATGAGCGAGGCAGAGGCAAAGGATGCTGAGGAGGATTTTTAGTTTCTGTGCCAATTGCAATATTTGAGTCCACCTGAACGTGTGAGTTACATGTGGACTCGTGTGATGAATCTGATTAAGAAAGAAGATGATGCTGTAGCTAGGGGTTTGTAATGCAAATTTTTGGAAGAAATATATGTAATGGTCGAATTGTATTTAAAATAAAGTGCGAATTAAATTTGATGTAGATTGAAGTTGTCAATATTTTATGTTGTGAATTTAATATCTAATAAATTTTGACTTAGTAAAATTGTGGAATTCAATAATGTGTTACTCGTTGTATTTGAAAGTCAAATGAATTTTGAATTTGAATGTGCGCTGAACTTTTCCCTAGAAATAAAAATTTATAGATAAAGTATAAAATGGGGGCAGGTAATAAGAAGAGTGATTCATGGCGACGTGTATTCTTGTAGGGGATATTTTAAAGTACAAGGAAAATGATGTACATCGCTTGTGTGACAAGATAGATTGTGCTTTGTAGAGTATGAATGTGTTAGAAGAAATTCGTCTAGATATGGAAGGATTGGAGCAACAATGTAGGGGTCTGTTGGTTTTGAGAAGGCGTATAGTCAAAGACTTGAAAAAAAGACGTGTAAGGTGTTATGGTCGAGTAGTAGCACGGCGAACAGTCGCGTGAGGTGGTCTATAAATAGTTCGGAGGTGGGCAACTATTCATATTTAGCAAACTTTGAAAAAATTCTCTCAAGTGCGAATTGCTTGTGCTCGACTCTGGATTTATTATCTACAATTGGGAAGGAGGAGACTAGTGTTCTGATTACGAGAGCGAAGCAGGCAAAAGAGAGGGATACGGAGGCAGCGCATAAACAAGGTTAGTAATTGTGATGTCTTTGTGCGGTTTCACGATTTTTGTTTATTGAATTTTGTAGAGATATGCATGGTTAAAGTATGTGTAGAAGGAATTAGAATGAGTGTATATGGATTTAGATGTGGGGAAGAGTTAACTGTGTTAGTGTTTGATTATAAAATTGCGATAATGATGGGATTGAAAGGGATTGTGTGATGGTAAATGGAATTGTAATGGTAAATAAAGGGATTGAGGTGCAAAAGATTAATGCAATTGATTTTGAGGGGTAAAGAGAGAATGGTTGGTGGCGCAGTGATTACGGTGCAACTTGTAGGGGAATCGATGGGTTTCGGCGAGATTGGTAAGGATGCTGTTTTTGAAGTAGTTTGGATATGGCCGAAATTGATGCCGGAGAAAACGATATCCGTATTTTGAATGAGAGTGGTTTTGGCGGGAAACATGTATAACATCGTCGAGAACTAGCAGGATTCCTTTAATTTGACTAGAATTGAGTTTAATATTGTAATCGATGTATATTACTCAGAAAATTTAAATAAAATTTCATCGAGAACTTAATGTAGTAAGATATAATTGTAAGTAACGATAGTAGATCGAATTAGTTATATAAGAATGATGTGTTGGAGAGTAATCTTGACAACATTATGATTATGAACATATTAACCTATGAACATATATATGTATTAGATATGATAGATACTAACTATGGTAAAAATATGGAATCTGATTTACAAGTTCTTAAAAATGTCCAAACCAAATCAAATTGATGATAAAGATATATATGAGAATCTCTAAAACTTAGAGCATCTGATGATTGATGTATCCATTTGTGCATAACAGCTGGGAAGTAGTTATAGGGTGGGCTCGAGTAGTACTAGTTTAGCTAGTGTCGACCAGTTTAGGGTGGTTCCTAGGGTTGTCGAAGTGTCTAACAAGGTGGCTACCGAAATAGACATGGATCATGAGCCATAGGTGAGTGATCGAGAAGGTAGTGGGGGTGAGGAGGAAGATGTGGAGAAGGGTGAGGAGGCCTGCTATGGAGAGGGTCCAGAGATGAAAGAAAATTTGAGGTTCAAGAGGAAGTGCGGTATTCCTGGAGATATTAGGTTAGAGAAGTACCAGTATGATATGATTGGCCAGGAAATACTCTTGGGTGGGATTTTTGTTCATCGAGAACAAATAAGAAAGTGTTGAAGCTTCCCCTTTGAGTTGACCCGAAAAAGTTGGTGAACTTTTTTGATATGGCACCTGGTCAGTTCAATCCAAATGCATATAACCTGTTTAGGGTATGTGAGGCGATAAATGGTTGACTGAAAGACAGGGGGGAGGAGTTGATCAGAGTGGATTATTTATGTGTGTACAACATACTCAAGATAATCCCGACGAAAGTTGGCTATTACTACTTGGCGAGGTTTTTTAAAAAATTGTTGTTTTATGACATGGTGTCAACAGGCGGGCAATACAGTGATGAACATTTACTCATTTCTGGGAATTGCGAGTTCGACAAGATAGAACCCAGGAAGCCCTTAAAGATAAAGACCTTTCACTTAGGTTTGTGGTTAGGTAACTTAATTGTCAATGTTTTAAGTCATAAATGTTATGTGAATTGTTTGTAACTGTATTTTGTATATGTGCAGCTTTGAAGAAGATTGACAGGAAGTTTAAAATTAAAGAATAACTGTACAAGATAAGGAAGGGGCACTTTGGTAAGATCGACAATCTGGTTATCGACCAAGATCGTGTGAGCACCCTCTTTCAAGAGGTCGGGCTAAAAAGGTCGAGGGAAAAAGGTGCTAAAGTTCCTGTTATCGACGGTAAGATGTCGGTGAAGAATAAGAACGCCACAGAGGCTAGTCTGCCCTTAGAAAATCCTTCCTTGGCCGGGTATAATACTGACACAGAGATAAACATGATGCTTGGAGAAAACTTGGGAAAGAATAAGAAGAAAAGAGTGGCAAGCGAAGTTGTGCCGTCGTTACTTCCTCATAAGAGGAATTCCCAAAGATCGACAACTAAGGAGGAAGTGAAGATCGTGAATCTGGTATCTGTGCTAGATGGGCATCCGCCACCGGGTTCGGCAAGTACATTTATGGAGAAGAAAGTGAGTAGAGAGTCGGCGAAGAAGAAGTTCGTGGTAGAGTCTGAGACTGAAATTCAAAGGACATTGGAATCTTATATGTCGGGGGTGAATGTGTTACAGGAAGAAGTTGATGATTGTTTGATTGGGGTTGAGAGCTTGATAACCTTTCTTAGTGAGGGTCATCGTAACATGGCAAAGGTGAGAAACTTTTCTACTTTGCTTCGATTAAAGAAATTGGTATATCACTCGAATACTCAATTTATGAATTTAATGCAGATCAAGAAGTTGCTGGCGGATGCTAAAGATTGCATTGGTGGTAGTAGCGACCTCGCAAATCAAGTTCTTACGTATAAAAATATCGAGAAAGATTTGACGAGGGAGAAATAATCTCTGATCAAGGACAAGACGGGGCTGAATGCAACCTTGTATACCTACAAGATAGAGACACAAAAAGCGCTGCTCTTCGAGAATCGAAGAAAAAGTGGGAGAAGGAAAAAGAGGATGTTCTGGCGCTGTTGAGAACAAATTTTGAGAAGGATGTAAGGGAGCAGATTGCCGATGTGCGGAGGGCGATGAAGCTGGAACATCGTAAGGTTTTGGATGAGGTTAGGGAGCAGTTGTTAGCAGAGATGCTAGAGAGATGTCAGTAAGTAAGGGACCACTTTACTGGGTAGTATAAGGAGCTGGAGGTGAGGAAGGAGTTTTATAAGGGGTTGGCCAAGTCTGGTAGTGTTGTTTTTGAAGATTCGGGTGTAGAAGATGATGTTCCGAAGACTCCCAAAGTTCCCAGTGGGACCGAAGTTGCCGATGATATGGTTATGATAGAGACTGATGGGGTGCATCCTGGGGAGTTCGCAGATGTTTTTGCTCCGGAAGGCTTGGTGCAGGTGGACAAAGTAATCTTTCATTCTGCTGTGGAGTAGAATATGTGAATTAGTATGTTTCGTTCTAGAAGTGATGTAAAAAATGGTCAATGGGACCGATACATTTTTTCCTGATTTTGAATTGATGAATATCTATTTTTCGAAGAAAAGTTTTATAAATCTAGATTCATTGATTTAGTAAATTATGCTAAATGGTAGATGTGACAAAATGATATTTGCCAAATGAAATGTAAATATGGTAGTTAAGTGAGAAACCCTTCGTGGCATGACTAGTAAACGATGGCCATGAAATGACAAGTAATGTGAAAGATTACCAGGTTGTATCCTCAGTGGGATATCTGGATTTATATTCGACACTTTCTAACCAAGTGATTCATTGATAAGTAAGAAATATAAAGTATAATATCCTATAATTGGATAGGTTTCGTATAAAATTGAATGACAGTTTGGAGGCATACTTATAAAGTATGGATCGAGATCAATAGAAGATTGAGATAGCAGACTGTCTGATGAATACTTAGTAAGTATGGATTGATATCAAGTCAAGATAGTAACGATTGATTCTCTGATGCATACTTATAAAGTATGGATCGAGATCAAGTCAAAAATAGTAAAGATGATTGATTGTCTGATGTATACTTGTTAAGTATGGATCAAGATCAAGTCATAATAGTAAAGATTATTGATTATCTGATGCATACTTGTTAACAATAGACCGAGATCATGTCAAAATAGTAAAGATGATTGATTGTCTGATGCATACTTATTAACTATTGATCAAGATTAAGTTAAAATAGTAAGGATGATTGATTGTCTAATGCATACTTTCTAAGTATGGATCGAGATCAAGTCAAAATAGTAAAGATTATTGATTGCCTGATGCATACTTGTCAAGCTTGGATCGAGATCAAGTCAAAATAGTAAAGATTATTGATTGTCTGATGCATACTTGTCAAGTTTGGATCGAGATCAAGTCAAAATAATAAAGATTATTGATTGTCTGATGTATACTTGTTAATTATGGATTGAGATCAAGTCAAAATAGTAAGGATGATTGATTGTCTGATGCATACTTGTCATGTATGGATCAGGATCAAGTCAAAATAGTAAAGATTATTGATTGTCTGATGCATACTTGTCAAGTATGGATCGAGATCAAGTCAAAATAGTAAAAATTATTGATTGTCTGATGCATACTTGTTAAGTATGAATCAAGATCAAGTTAAAATAGTAAGGATGATTGATTGTTTGATGATACTTATCAAGTAATGATCAAGATCAATTTGAAGTAGAAATGAGTAAACTTACAGTAAAGTTTGTTTATTTGAATCGATGAAAATGGCTACAGTGTTTATCTATAAAACCATTTCAGTTGGGCAGTATTCCACAAATATTTGAGCTAGATTTTGTCTTTAGTCATGAGCCAGTAAGTTCTACTATCTGTTTTGTCACTGACAATGTATGGCTCCTCTTAGTTTTCTGATAACTTTTCTAAATTTTTAGGCCGAGTATTATCTTGGATCCATTGAAGGACAAGGTCTCCAATACTAAATTTCCATTTTCAAACTTTTTTGTTGTATGCATTTTTCAATGTGTCATGGTATCGTCCCAAGTTTGCGATGGCCTTGTCTCAGGTCTCTTCGATCTAGTTAAGGTTGCAGAGGAGACCAAGCTCGTTGTCATCATCGGTTACTTTCCTTCAGGTACTTAGTAGATCGAGGTTTGAAGGTATGACTACTTCAGTACCGAAGGCCATTATGAACGGAGTGTAGCCTGTTAAAACTCAAGGAGTAGTTCGGTAGGCACAGAGAACATTGAGTAATTCGTCAACCCACCTGCCTTTCTTATCGTTGAGGATCTTTTGTGGACTTGATTTAATGTTCTTGTTTGATCCAGAAGGATCTAGGAACATTTGAGTTTTTATTAAAGTCGTTCAAACGACCCTTTTCATACTCACTGGAATTTTGGCCCAGAGCCATATTTCGTTCGAACGAGTTGAGATTTTATTCGAATGAGTTAACAATTTTCTAGGGTTTTAGACCAATTAGGCGTAAAGTCGTTAGAACGACTTTGGCGGTGTTTTTGATTCTCAGGCGTTATTTTGCCTCGAGATCTGATCTTTTATGATTTTTGAGTTCCCTAGTATATAAAAGGAACTTAGGTTATTGTCTAGGTTATGTTAGATCTAGAAAGAGTTTTGAGGAAGCCTAGTATTTTTGGAGTGATTTTCTTGTAATTACTTCATTTTTTTTAAGCAATTGAAGCTTTATTTTCCCCAATCAATTGGTGTTCTTCATACTTTCAGCTAACTAAAGATTCTTAATCGTATTGTGGATTAAGTGTTATCAGTTTTCCAGTTGTTATTCTCAGGGGGTTGATTGTGGTTTATGGTCTCTACTGGTGACCGTTTCAAGCAAACGAAAGAGAAGCTAGTGAGTCCGTTGACGATTCATCGTAAACCTAATTCGAGGAAGAAGAACGATTTGGAGATGGGTGATTCCAACGAGCGACTCACGACTTTGGAAACGACAGTTTCCAACCTAACTTCTACTGTAGGGGTGTTAGTAGAGCAATTACGTCTCATAAACTTCGTGAAAGATTCCACTTTGGCAAAATGGTGTGGCCACTCGAAAAAGAAAGGGGTAATGGAGGTGGATGGAGACGGTCTATTTGTGGAGATTAATAGTGATTCTAGTAAGGCCGAATCTGACAAGGAGCGATCGGGTATTGGTAAGTCATCGAATCCCATTTATAATCTTCGTATCAATTTTAAGATTGAAATTCCGATATTCGACAGTTCGATTGATGCCAAGAAGTTGGATGATTGGTCAGATAGGTTAGAAACTTAATTTTCCGTTTATAAATACTCCAATGCTCAGTAAATATGCTTTGCAACATTGAAATTCGCAAGTCATGCACTTACGTGGTAGAAATCTTATTGGAAATGTCGCGATGTAGGAGATTTGGGTTAGAAAGAATTCAAGGTTTGTGTACGAAAGCAGTTTTATCCGATTGGGTATAAACAAGAGAGATGATATACATGGCACAATTTGCGCCAAAAGTTTGAGCAATCCGTACGGCATTTTATAACCAAGCTTTGGTTTTGGACATTGATGTGGACGAGTATGAGGTGTTCATGAAGTACACGGGTGGTTTGTTGGAGTCAATTAGGAGAGGGTTGAAGCTCTTTACTATGGTCAATATCAAAGACGCTACCGTGAAGGCAATTATGATTAAAGGCAAGTACTTGAAGAGTGACAAAGAAGATAACAAGATCAATTTATGGTACAAGTCTAGTTGGAAACACGAGCATAAGGGAGAGGCCAAAGGAGAGAGTTTTTCGTCCAAGGAGTTTTATTATACTCCTTGTAAGGCAAGTAGGCATATTTTCGATTATTATTGGAAACTTCACCCAGAGCTTAGGCCGAAGGAGAAGAAGAGTAAGAAAGAGAGATATGCAATAGCCGCAGAGGTTGTTGACCTCCCAGATTTAGGTAAGCCAAATCCTAAGCTTACTCTTATGTTTCAGCGAAATTTGGCTACCGAGGTGGAGAGTCGAGAAGAATTTTTTCATCTTAGAGTTCAAGTAAAGAAGAGCTTAGTCGAGGCCATTGTTGATCCGGGCAGCGAAAAAAATTAGATTTATGAGGCATTGGTGAAGAAGATGAGTTTGACGACTACAACTCATCCTATGCCGTATAGTTTGGGGCAGATTCAGAAAGATGCGAATTTGATGATCACGAAGCAGTGTACATTCAAGTTTATGATCACTGAAAGGTTTATTAACACGGTGACGTGTGAGGTGGTTCCTTTAGATGCGTGTCAGGTCATCTTTGGTTGCCCTTATCTTTTAGTAACGGCGACTCAGGTGAAGCGGTTGGTTAATACGAGCGGTAAGTTTGTGTTATTGGTTTGGCCAGTTCTGGAGGGTACGTCGGCTAAAGTATTGTCTCTTATGACAACGTCTTATAGGCAGCCACCCGATGTGGGGGCGTTGCAAGATGAGGTTGTGGTACATACTGATCACAGACCATTACAGTTTTTTGCTAAACAGTCCAAGCTATAACAAGCTCGCCAGATGAAGGGGTTGTTGTATCTCTAACAATTTCCCTTGATTATACAATATAAAAAGGGAGTGGACAACAAATTGGCTGATAGGTTATCTCGACCCCCATTACCAACTACTTCCACTATGTTGGTTTTTATGTAGATACAACCTTTTGTTACATCAGGATATGTTGTAGGATATGATGATCCAAAGGGGCGTAGTGTGTTTCGTTGAAGTTGTTGTCAGGCAAAACATGTGGTGGCATTGAGTCGTTCCAAGTTGGGAAGATGGGTTAGCAACCTAGTAAGTCAAAGTGGTACAACATGAACATGGGCAGCACCGCATTACCACCTCTCCGATTCCAGCTTGAGCAGGAGCTCAAGGCTCCTAAAGGGAGGAGCCATGGTCTAGTAGAATTTAGGAATATTTGAGTTTTTATTAAAGTCGCTTGAACAACCTTTTTGATGCTCACTAAAATTTTGACCCTGAGCCATATTTCGTTCGAACGAGTTAAAATTTCGTTCGAATGAGTTGACAACTTTCTAGGGTTCTAGACCAATTAGGCGTAAAGTCGTTCAAACGACTCCCTAGTTTGTTCAAACGACTTTAGCGTTATTTTGCCTCGAGATCCGTTCTTTTATGATTTTCAAATTCCCTAGTATATAAAGGGAACTTAGATTATTTTCTAGGTTATATTAGATCTAGAGAGAGTTCTAAGGAAGCCTAAGCTTTTTGGAGTGATTTTATTGTAATTGCTTCATTTTTTTTAAGCAATTGAAGCTTTATTTTTCCCAATCAATTAGTGTTCTTCATACTTTTTAGCTAGCTAGAGCTTCTCAATCGTATTGTGGATTATGTTAATGGCTTTGGCTTATCTGTTTCCTTGAGGGTAGTATGGTGTGGAGGTTGAGAGTTGTATTTAGTATTTGTGGAGAAAAGTGAGTAATTTGGCATTGATAAATTGTTTGCCATTGTCAGAGCGTATCATTTGTGGGTAGCCAAACCTAGTTATGATGTGTTCCCATAAGAACTTAATTACTTCATTCTCATCGGTATGACATAGGGGAACTGCTTCGACTCATTTTGTGAAGTAGTCAGTGGCGACAAGTATAAATCTTCAGTTTCCCGATGCTGGATGGAAAGGCCCAATGATGTCAATTCCCCATCGTTTGAATTGCCAGAGGACATTGCTAATGTGTAAATCAAGGGCTAGGCTTTTGATGTCCTATACATGGATTTGGCATTTGTAGCATTTACGTACATATTCTTTGCAATCTTGTCTCATCTTCGGCCATTAGATGCCTTGAGTGAACGCTCATTGGGCTAATGATCTTCTTGAAATATGGGCTCCGCATATACCTTCGTGAAGCTCTCTAATTTTAATATGAGCTTGTTTTTGAGAGATGCATTCAATAAGGGGCCTCCTCCGCTGATGCGATAAAAGATGTTATCTTGGACTGTAAATTTGGGGCACTTGGCCAAAAGTGATCGGGTTTCTTCTTTGGTACTGGGGAGGACGTTGGAGTTGAGTTATGCATAGAATGGTCTTTTCTAGTCTTCAGGGTCTTCGTCTTAAGCAATGATGATCTTGATTGTTAACAGTATATCGAGACTAGAATGCTAGAAGATTTCAATTTCTATAGATCTTTTTTTATTGTCTCCCAGCATGGCAGCGATGCAAGCTAAAACGTCAGCATACCAATTTTCTTGTCGAGGTAAGTAAGAGATCGATGCATTTTTGAATTTGTTCATCTTTTCATCGACTAGTGCTGCATAATCAACCATTTTTCCCATTGTGCGGAATGTCTTATTCTAATGATTTGCCACGAGTAAGGAATCAACACAGACTGCCAATTCTTCCGCTCTGAGTGTGAGTGCGAGATCTAGACCATAGAAGATTCCTTCTTATTCGGTCTCATTATTGGTGCCATAGAAGTTCAGCTTGATGGCTTTCTCGATGCGATGATTAGAAGGTGTAATGAAGACAATGCCAATTCCTGACCCTCGCAGTCCAGCTGATCCGTCTGTAAAAAGTTGCCAACCAGAGCTTTTGGACCATGCGTCTATCTCTGCAATTGAGTCATCCATGAAAATTTCTTCGAGTTCTTCCCAATCGGGGTCTTCGACTTGAAAGTCTGCTAAAAAGTCATCAACTACTTGTGCTTTGATAGATATCTAGGGTTTAAAGGAGATGTCGTATTCACCAACGAAAATAGACCATTGCTGAATTCTTTGAAATTTTTCTTTTTTGGAGAGTACCAATTTGAGGGGATACTTGGTGATGATTTTGTTGTGATGAGTTTGAAAGTATGGATGAAGTTTATGAGAACTGTAGACCAAGGTGAGTAGCTTTTTTTTTGTTGTGTATCTTTTTCAGCAGGCATGAGTGTCTTGCTGATGAAGTAGATCGGCTTTTTTATTCCTTCATCTTCTCGAATAAGGGCAGAACTAATTGAGTATTTAGTTATGGATAAGTACATTGTCAGTGTTTTGCCATCAACTAAAGTACTCATGATAGGAGGACGCCCCAAGTATCGTTTAAGATCTTGGAAGGCTAACTCACAGTCAGGAGTCCAAATGATTTCCTTATGTTGTTTCTTTGAAGAGGAATGAGATTGCCACGAAGAAGGAGGTAAAGAAGTTTGCATCGATTAGATTACTTTGAGATGAATTTGTGAAGAGCGACGATCTTGCCTACAAAATTTTGAACATCTTTCTTTGTTCGGGAGATGGTATCGCGATGAGTGCTTGGATTTGTACATGATCAATTTTAATTCTTCTTTTGCTGACCAGGTGTCCTAGGAATTTACCAGATGTAACTCCAAATTGGCATTTCTCTGGGTTGAGATTCATCTGGTATTTGCAAAGGATGACGAAGATGGTTTAGAGGTTGCTAGAGTGATCTTCGCACTTCAAGCTTTTGCAGATCATATCGTTGATGCAGGCTTCCATGATTGTGCTGAGATGATCTTTAAACATTTTGGTCACAAGCCATTAGTAAGTAGCTCCTATATTTTTTAACCCAAAAGGCATCACTGTATAACAGTAGAGACCTCTTTCAGTAATGAAGGCTATTTTTTCATGATCATCTTTGGCGAGTAGAATTTGACTGTAGTCGGAGGCTGCATCCATCATAAAAAGAAGTTTGTGCCCTGCGACTGAGTTGAGGAGTTGCGGAATCATTGGTAGTGGAAAACTGTCCTTGGGTATAAACTTGATGGGTTCTGTGAAGTCAACCCAAGCCCTGATCTTTCCATTTTTCTTTGGGACTGCTACGATGTTAGAAACCTACTTCGGATACTTGGCTTCCTGAATAAATCCAACCCAAAGGAGTTTATCAATTTTTTTGCTCACTGCATCGCGGAGGCGGGGAGCTAAGTTCTGTCATTTCTGAATGATAGCTTTGCTATCCAGAAGGAGGTTCAGTCAGTGGCACGCGATTGATGGATCGATGTCAGGTATTTCTTGGAAAGTTCAGGCAAAAATGTCGATGTTTTTTATAAGTAGCTGGATCATGGCTTCTTTTTTGTTGGTGGATAGTTTGGAGCTGATGAAGGTGTGATGCCCTGGACCATCGAGTTCAATGGATTCAACTATCTCAGTGCCATGCTGCTCGAATGTGGGGGGGTGCCTCTTTCTGTAGTTGCTATGCTTTGAGAAGTTTTGTTGTATGAGAGTTGGTTATGGTATTTTCGTACATACGTGCAACTGCTTGGCAACCTTTTATTTTGTAGATTTTGTGATCTGCTGGAAATCACAATGCTAGATAAAAAGTAGAAGGTACTTCTTTGATCGAATGTAACCAACTTCGTCCCAAAATTCCCTAATATTTGGACTCAGCATCGATGACAAGAAATTTTACGAATGTCATTTTTGATCCTGCCTAAACTGGCAGAGTGATTTCTCTTGTAGCTGATTCTTTTGAATTGTTGAAGCTGGTGATTACTGTTGTTGAAGCTTTCATAGGGTCTATGGGGCCTAGGACCTCAATTGCTCTTCAGAACAATACATCCGTCGCGCTTCCTGTATCGACGAGAAGTGTTTGTAGGTAGTCTTGTCCGACTTTTAGCATAATAACGAGAGGGTTATTGGGAGGGTATTTCACGTGGCTGGTGTCACAGTCCTCGATGGTGATATGGTATTGACGCTTTGATTTGCTCGAGCTTGGATGAAGTTTAGCTGATTTATCTGAGGAGGTCGTTTTGCAGCAGGATGTAAAATCTTGCCAAGGTCGCTTTAAGTTTCTTGCAAGAAGCACTTGTAAAATCTTGCCAAGGTTTCTTTTGTGCCTTGTTCGAGGAAAAACATGGAATCCACAGTAATCTCTCATTCCTTCGCGTAAACATAATTCGACTCGAATAAACGCTATAACTGATTGAAAGTGGTGATGGAACCTTCTTGGATCGTATGGAACCATTTGAAAGGTTCTTCTTTCTGACTCATATTGAATGGCCTACATAGCTTGTGGTTGAGTTTAGAGTATAACCCCACTGCGGCTTTGAAATGACGGACAAGGGTGAGGGGATCAGTGAGTCCTGTATATTGAATAAATTTTGGCATGTGGTAATTGTTTGAGATAGGCATGACTTTGAGATGAGGGCATATGAGGTTTATCTCAATTTTTTCAAGCACAGATCTTCAGTTTGGGATATCAGAGTTTATGACCTAGATTCTATTGTTTAGGTCGTCGAAAGTGACGAACTATTGTGGAGGAATCGGTAAGGCTGTAATATGAGGAACAAAATCACCTTGTCCTTCTAGTCCCAATCGATCCCTAATTATTCTTCTTTCTGATGGTGAGGGGAGTATGATGACGTGTGCATCGACTTCTTTGAGTTATCGATGATGGGGATGTTAAGCCAAAATGTTGAGAAGCTCTGTCTGGGTTTCCAGATCTATATTGAGAAATTCGTAACCCATCTTCTCTTAGTTGATCCTCATGCTGAGTATCTCTTGATCGATGATCGCTTCGGGCAAATGGAGGTGACGTTTGTCGACCGGTGAGTCAATCATGGGTTTTCCTTAATCTTTCTATTTCCTTTTGATGTGTTTGACTCTGTTGATCCAAGGCTTTCCTTCTTTCGTCTTTTTCCAATAGAAGATCTTGATAATGAATGCACTAGTCTTCCAATCTTTTGGTTTTTTCTGACTCTATTTGATTCTGAAGATCGATCAGTGCATTGTGCAGGTTGACTGTTCCTGGTATCAGATTATTTTCTTGGTCTCTCACCATGTTGGATTGGCTTCTATGGTTCATATTTGTCATCGGAAGGTTTTTAGATCAGTGGTAGTATAGAAAAGTGTGATGCCTTCCACAGATGGCAGCAATTATAGTGCCGTGTTTTCTGGAAGAAGAATCTTCACCAATACTATTAGTAATGGAAATGCAACAATAGGCTAAACAAATAGGATTTTACATAGAAAATTCAGTAAAAGCTGAGAAAAACCATAACCTCGAGGAGGATTTTGATGTAAAATCCAATATGTTGTAAGTTATTACATGTTTTGAGTAGTTGTAGGGTTAGGATGTAAGGATAGTAGAGTTGCAGATTGTGGTATCTTGAATAATCTATTTTATACCTGTATTTATAGTAGATACAGGCAGTTTACAAAAATAAAGAAACAGTCTCCTATTTTTGGGGGAGTGGGCGAACTTCGCGGATCTCTAGCAGTTCGTTCTTGACCAGGCGCAACGGCTACTTTTAATAGGTCAAGGACTTGTGGTATCTTCTCGAATACTATTTGTCTTCGATTATGTATGACTGTCTTCGGCTATACTTTGTTAGCTTACTCTTGCCAAATTTAGGGAATATGCTACTACAACAGTTCAAAATAGTTTTTATATCGCCGTTCAGTCACGGAACCTTATCTCAAGTGCTTCTCCAAGAAGAAAGCAGATGGAATGCTTTGAGATTTACATGAAGGAACTTGTGGCTCCCGTACAGCAGATCGACCACTTGCTAACAGAGCTATTATACAAGGAGCATTCTAGCTAGGCAAGCGGAAGTAAGCAGAAAAGTACTAACACAAATGCGATACATGTCAACGACATGGACAAATGATCTGCGCCCCTGCGCTCGAGCTACATGCAAGCAAGGTGTTCTGGCTATTTAAGCGGTGGGCGCTCGATCTCGTCAAAGAATTTCCTAATACTCCAGGTAACCGATAATACCTACTCGTAGCAATAAATTATATTACAAAATGGGTAGAAGCAGTTTCACTCTGTCAAACTAGAGAAGAAGAGGTCATCTCTTTTATCTGGGAACACATCATCACACGGTTTGGATTCCCCCACCTGATTCGGATCAATAATGGGCCACTGTTCGTTGGTAAAAAAGTTGTAGCCTTCCTCAATAAATAGAACATTATCCACTTACCATCCAATCCTTACTACCTTCAAGGCAATGGCCAAGCCAAAATAGCCAATAAAACCATAGTGGATGGACTCAAGATAAGGCTTCAATCACAAAAAATAAGAAAATAAATTGGATACGAGAACTTCCTCTTGTCTTATGGGCGTACCGCACCACTCCACGTCAATCAATCAACTGTACCCCCTTCCTTCTAGCCTATAGCACCAAAGTCGTCATTCCAATAGAATACCACCATCCCACCAGAGATCACGAGCTTACAGACAAAGAAAATAAGTTCAAATTGGCCTGCAATATGAACTTGATTAATGAAACTAGG
The DNA here is from genome assembly GCA_014058105.1 of Kingdonia uniflora. Classification (NCBI taxonomy): domain Eukaryota; kingdom Viridiplantae; phylum Streptophyta; class Magnoliopsida; order Ranunculales; family Circaeasteraceae; genus Kingdonia; species Kingdonia uniflora. The sequence goes on along the minus strand of JACGCM010000704.1, from coordinate 7,544,016 downwards.
GAGCATGTTATTGCCAACCTAGGTCGATATCATCATATGTTTGATAGCTCGTACAACAGAAGAAACTGAAGCCGTGCGTTCCAAATCAATGATCTCATCCTCAGAGAGATCCTACAATACAGAAAAGAAGCACATGCTAGAAAGCTGGCAGAAAATTGGGAAGGTCCATTCCTCATTATTGGTCGAACTGGTCTGGGATCATATTATCTCATGACGGAGTAAGAAGTTTAAATCCCAAATTCATGGAACACTAGGCGACTGAAACGGTACCATCGTTAATCCCATGGTTTCTCCATTTTAATATTCTTGTTCTTTCTATTCCAAAAGTGAGATTTCAATCTCCATACAGTGTACCTTCTATTCTACTCAATGAAAGCTTTCAAGTTTTTTCCCACATTACTCTCTACTTACGTAGATCCTACTAGATTACACAGATTAAAGCAAAGGTACTAGCTTTCAATTTACCTCTTACAGATTATAGCATAGGTAATACTAGCTTTCAATTGACCTCTAATAGATTAAAGAAAAGGTAATACTTGCTTTCAATTGACCTTTAAACAGATTAAAGCAAAGGTAATACTAGCTTTCAATCGACCTATAAATAGATTAAAGCAAAGGTAATACTAACTTTCAATTGACCTTTATACAGATTAAAGAGTAGGTCATACTAGCTTTAAATCACCCATCTATACATTTATCTTTGATTAAAACGAAGGTCATACTAGTTTTCAATCAACGATCTCTAATAGGCATAAGATAAAGCAAAAGTAAAATTAGCTTTCATCTCTCAATTTGTTTGCAATTATAGAAGCTTTACAGGTTACATCTACAAGATACTTTTAAAGATTCTTCTCTGTTGATGGGAGGTTAGATGCGCCTTTCCCTTTAACAGGAAGACGTTTATCCGTAAAATCTAAAGCTCAAACAACCACAGTAATCCTGTATTGCTCTACCAATTCAGTAGGTCAAAAACATAATTCCATTTTCATGACATTTATAGAGTTTCCTCGATCTACATCGGCTCTACAAATACATCATCTTCCCGACAGACATGTAGTAGCACATTTCCCTAATTTGGCAAGGATCAGCCGGCATAACATAGTCGAAGATAGTCAACTTTTATATAGTCGAGGATAGGCAGAAGTCGAGAAGTTACCATATGTCCTCAACCTACCAAAAGTAGTTGTTGTGCCTGGTCAAGAAAGAGTTGTTAGAGATCCGCAAAGTTTTGCCAACTGCCCACAAAATAGGAGACTGTTTCTTTCTATTTGCAAAACTGCCTGTATCTACTATAAATGCAGACAGAGAATAGATTATTCGTATCCGCAAACCAGCTATATTTATTTCCTTACCCTACAGTCACTCAAAGCTAGTAATAACTAGCAGCATATTGGATTTTACATCAAAACCCTCCACGAGGTCATGATTTTTCTCGGCCTTTACTTAGTTTTCCACGTAAAATCTCACTTGTTTTAGCTTGTTATTGTACCTTCCTTACAAAATGTATTGGCAAAAATTATCCATCTAGAAAACACGTCATTACAATTGGCGCCGTCTGTGGGAAATACCACATTTTTCTTTACCACCCCCGATCAAAAAGAATTTGATGACAAATATTAATCTCTAAAGCCATTCCAGCACAGTAAGGGATCATGAGATCAATCCGATACCAGAAATAGTCAATTTATATAGCGCAGTGATCGAACTTCAAAAATAGATGGAATCAGAAAAAAGCCAAAAGGTTGGAAGATTAACGCATTCATTCTCAAGCTCTTCAAGTAAAAATAGACGAAAGAAGGAAAGCTTTGAACCAACAAAGTCGAACACATCAGAAGGAGATGGAGAGATTAAGGAGAACTCAAGATCGAATCACTGGCTGTCAAGCGTCACCACCACAAGTCTGAAGTGATCATCGGTCAAGAGCTACTCGAAGAGATGATGCGCCAAGAGAAGACAAATTACAGACTTCTAAAACAAGATCAAGAAATCTAGACAGGGTTTCTCGGCATTCTGGTTTAACATCCTTAGCATCGACAACTCAAGAAGTCGACGTACGCGTCATCAAACTCCCCCACCACCAGAAAGGAGACCAATTAGAGATCGATTGGGACATGAAGGACAGAGAGATTTTGATCCGCAAATCCCAACCTTCCATTTCCTCCTCCATAGTCCGTCACCTTGGACGATCTAAACAACAGAATCTAGGCTATGCACTCCGATATCCCAGGATGAAGATCTGTACTTGACAGAATCAAGGCAAACTCCATCTCCCCTCATCTCGGAGTCATGCCCGTTCTGGAAAATTTCACATGCCAAAATTCATTCAATATGCAGACCATACTGACCCGCATACCCATGTACGACATTTCAAAGCCGCAGTGGGATTATACTTCAAACTTGATTACATGTTATGCAGGCTATTTAACATGAGCCCGAAAGAGGAATTGCTCAGATGATTCTATACAATCCAAGAAGGTTCTATCACCACCTTCAGCCAATTACAGTGTCTATTTGAGTCTAATTATGCTCACACTAAGGAGTGAGAGATTATTGTGGATTCCATGTTCTTCTTCGAGCAAGGTGCAAAAGAAACCTTGGCAAGTTTTTACAAGTATTTCTTACAAGAAATACGGAAAATTGAGAATTTAGACCCCAAAATTGTTGTTCCAGCCTATTCCTTAGCCCTACACATCGACTCTAAATTTCGAGAAGAACTAACTCTACACAAGCCAATAATGGTGACAGAGATGATTGATGTAGTTAATAACTACATTGAACTATAACGATCCAAGAAGAATAAAATGAAGAGCTCTTCTGCTATTCATTCTCGGGAAACAACTTCTTCTCTACCTTGAAAGTCGACCACTACTGAAGTACCCAAACAATGTGGCAGAAATACCGACAATAATAGGAGACCCAACAGAAAAGATGGATGACCCGACAGACCAGTACCAGTTCTACGCTCAATGTCAACGACCCCCTCCTTTATCTTACCAACGATAAAGGAAGATGAGTGTTATAGAGCACCACAAACAATACCAGATTTCCCCAACAAGCCTCTATATCAGTATCACAATGTGCATAGTCATAAAACTGATACTCCCTCATTCAAATCTTTTATTTCATTTCTTGGCAGGTAAGCACCATAATTATGTCCTCGACATTCAACAGTTCCTTGAGGATGAGACAAAGAACAAAGACGATGAACAAAATCAAGGCCAGGGGTAAGCTCGCCACCTTTATCTGATCAAGATTGAAAAAGGAAAAAAAAAGAAAAAATGACGATCGGATCACATCTTGTTGCAAAATGACATCCTCGAATTAATCCCCGAAACTTCTTCCCAGCTCGAGTAAGTCAAAACGTCCATACCAAATTACCTTTGAAGACTGTGATACCAGCCATGTGGAATATCCTCATGATGACCCTCTAGTCATTATGCTCAAATTTAGACAAGACTACCTACACACGCCTCTCGTCGATACAGGAAGCGCCACAAATGTTTTATTCAGATGGGAAATTGAAGTTCTTAGACTCAGAGATTCCGTAAAAGCTTCGACAACAACAATCACCGGCTTCAACGGTTCGAAAGAATCAGTCACCACTATACCAATTTTAGCAAAATATCACGGACTCTGTTTGTGGTAAAATGTTATTTGCCACAGGCTTTGGCTGTGGTGGTGGTTTGTAGTAAAAGGTACGTGGCATTTTTTTTTGCCACTGACTTTATCTGAGCTTAAAGTACTATGATGCCATGGATTTAATCTGTAGTTAATTTATTACCACGGATATAAACCATGTTATGAAATAAGATAAGACACAATCTTAATCCGTGGCTATTTATTTACCACAAAAAAAGTTTGTGGCAATTCTTTTTCATTTTTTCAAAAAAAAATTCACAAATATATCAAAATTACACCTCATAATTTTAAACACTCTAAAAATACACCTACACACATGCAACTTTGTATTAGATCCTATATCAAGTCATAATATATCAACAAAAAGATAATTAATAACTCCTTTCATTCATTAATAAGCAATGAAGCATCCATGTACAATAATCCATGCGACAGAAAGATGAATAAAAAAAAATATAACAACAAAATTGAATAAAGAGAATGATAATATCTTCAAAGGCTAAGGATTTAAAGGACATAGTTTCCATCAGGATAAGGTCAAAAAAAATTTTGGTTCTACATTTAACCTTAAAATTTTCTAGTAAAACCTAAAAGAGGGCTAATTCAATTGTCTGAGAGAGAGAGAGAGAGAGAGGGCCTGACATAGCTCATCCTCGCAAAACAGATCTCTATTAGATGGAAATGATTTACATACAGACTTGGACAAAACACAGAGGCAGAATGCACCTTTAAGGAAATGTTGACTCCTAAAAGGGGACTATAGTAATCTGTCGTACTTGAGCATCAGAAACTTTGTAATGAGAATGAGGGTGTGGACCCTATCTAGGCGCCTTTGGGGTGTGGGGGCTGGGACAACTTATGCCCTTTCCATTTCCCTTGCTATAAGGGACAAATCCATTTAGTAATACTAAAAGGCAAATCATTTATTTAATAACATATGAGCCAGTTTTTAGGGAATTAAAACTGGCATAGAGGGGAACAAATTAATTGTATTCTTATATTTATAAGACTAACCTTATAAAAGGCCAATGTTCAGTTAGAAGGGTGTTTTAGTTCTCAACATCTCGTGTCTAGTCCAATCTGGGGTTGTGTAGTTGAAGTGAAATTTCCTAGCAAGTATAACCTGGTTAATCAAGTGTACGTATCATTATTCAAATTCCAAGGGATTAAAGAAAACAAGCATATGAGATTAGAGAAAAGGGGACTTACAGCTTTTCTGAGCTTTTCAGAAACATGAAAGCAGGTCTTAGTTGGTCGTGATGTAAGTGACAAAGAATCTTAGACTAAAGATTTGACGATCCAATTAAAGAGACATAAGCAAGAAATCAAAGTCAGCAACTAAAGTAGCATCAAAGTACAACATATGATAGTGAAATATATTACAAAAAGAGGAAATGGTGAGAGGGAATACCAAAATGTCCATGCCAACAACTATTGGATTAATAGTCTTCACACTTGTAATCATGATCACTTAATAAGCGTAATTTACCTTATACTCAATTGAAATAGAAAGTAGTAAACCGCCCTTAGGCAGACATATATTCATGCACAGGGCCATACTTATCATGGTCAAGTATTTTCTTGGGTTACAATATTTTTCGACATCTTGTTTGCGATAATCATATAATGTTTTAAGCGCACTGAAATAGGTTGAAGGTACCTTTTTAGCTGGAATGGTTCTTTGTCGAGAATAGGAGTCTTCATTTCTGGCCTCCCTGGGAAGGAAACCTAGATTACCAATATTCATGGATAAACATTAGATTAAGAGAACTTCAAATCGAAAGTTACGATCCATCGTATTTCTTCAAATAACTTTACCTCAACTGATGTGAGGAATGGTAACGGAGCTTTAAGCCATGCACGATGTTAATCTTGAGTGTCCATTTTATATATTTATCTGCATTTGGAGTGAGCAGATTACTTGTAAGATGTTCATAACCAGGTGACAAAAACGGTAGCAGATCATCTTGAGTGCTACAAGTAAATTAAGAACCAGCAGAATTTTATTATCGTCCAACACTTGAAGTTGTTCAACTTCATGAAGTTAAGACATAATTACAGTAAGCAACCGCAATCTTCATGATTTAAAGGCTAAAAAAACACGACCATACAAAACCTATATAATAGATAACAATGTATTACTAGAAAAGTAAGGCCCAAAGTCGTAGAAATGATAATGACGACGAACTAAAAGGATACATTGTTGAGCCACAAATTAGATATTGTCCACAATATATTGATTTTTTTTATAGAATTAATATTAGCTGATATTGTAAACCCCATCTGATGTTATTTTAATACTTTTCTAGTTGTTATCTAACAACCCACTATATTCGTTGTCCGTTTGAATCATTGATGTGATAACTTGAGATAAATTTAAATTACTCAGATTCCGAAGATAAAGTTATCCTATGATTACTTGGTCCCCAAACATAACACAAGATCAGACCTTGTACAATGCATCTCTGCAAGATCCTAGGAGATACAATTAAAAGGGAAATATTTTCATTAGTCGAATATTTGCAGACATACCTGGGTTATAAATTTTTAAGGATACCTGCTTTCTCTAGTTCAACCAAATCCATGCGAGTCAAACCTGGCATAGCACGGTGAAATGGTAGGGACAGTCCAGGAACACCTTTGCCTTCACGCTGTAGCTCAAACCAAAAGAGGTGGTTGAGACTAGAGAGTGTCTAATCCATTAATTTTACCAATATACAATCATATAGTCCAAAGAGTCGAATGGATTGAAAAATTCCATTTTATTACAATTAGCAATTCACAAAAAGAAACAAGAACCTTGACTACAATTAGTAATAATTTATAATGTGTCATTTATGTAGTTTACAGGCTCCCCTGAAGCGTCCAAACTCACTTTGGGTCTCGAAAATCAGGTATACCACAAGAAGTTGATGTTCCTACACCTGTAAATGCAACTAGATACTTGCTCTGCATGTACATGCAAGTAAGGCACAACATAAACAAACATACTCTTTTTTTTTAGTCTGCAATCATGCATCTCATATAGCATGTACCATTAAAATTGAAACAAATCTAAAGTAATGACATTCCAATTTCTATTCAAATTTAACAAAATAAAGGAATGTGATTTTACAGAAATTGCGTGCAACGCTTCTTCCTCCCTCGCCTCTACCCTTCACTTTTTTTGCTTTTAGGGTTGTAGGATATTAAACTTCCATAGTATAGTTGCGACAAGATTTCACCATTTTCTCTCAAACATATGTCCCGAACACCACGAAGAGGCAACTCAAATGGAAAACTAAGTCCAACAATATATTGTTTGTTCCAAAATTTGTTCACATTGTAATCCCTCAAAATCCATATGTCAATATAACCTTTACTGGACTTATAATCGGTGAATGATATACATCCTCCTAAAACTCCCAACTTGTAAAAATCATCCCAAGAGCCTACACCAGGCAAGACCACATCGATTAAAGGACTTATTATCTCTTCAAATTCTTCAGAATCCAAATCAAACGACAAAATGCACATTGCAAGTGCATTTACATAATAGATATCATTTTGGTTGGCATTTTCCGCCCAATGAAGCGATTCATTCATACATACTGAACGACCATACAGGTCCTTGTAAGAAACATTTCCCATGTCCTTCGTCTACAAGCTCCTACCGCAAACACTTCAAAATGTGATTCAGGTTGTTGCGTTATTTCTCCTCAATATGGACTAAACACTTGTACCACCTTGAGCTTTTTAGTAGACACACAGATCCCCATTCCAAAACTATAACATCTCGTCTTACCCGGATCAAGTACCAACGCCTGTGTATATTTACCCATAGCAATACTACCCAGGTACCTCGAATTCGAACGTTAAAGAAAAATTACACCATGACTTATACTCCATAACCACATATTCCTAATAGAAAAACTGATTCTCCCATATCGCTTTACAACAAAACTTCTATCAATGTCACTAACAAAGTAGTAATTGTTGGATTTACGCCTAACCCAAACTATGAACCTAGTTCAAGTAGTAGTGGTGGATTTATTTGTAAAGTTAAGAAGATGCAATTTAGAGAACCTGATTTCGTCTACATTAGTGGACAAAGTTTTACAAATGCACCCGCAATTGAGGAATGAGCATAAAGGTAATTTGGTGAGGATCTCAGTGGTGATTTCAGGTGGGAGCTGGAGTAATTCCATTATATTTGATCTCAAGATCCACTCAACAAGATGAACAGTTGATCTGATCAGAGTGCTTCACTAGATCCCCAAATTATGGTGTAATTTAGGTTAAGCTCAAACACACTAGAGTAAACAATCTCCCCTAAAGAGCTCAATGTGGATGACCCAAAGAAGGGGAAGCTGAAATGAAGAAATGGTAAGTAAAGTAAAGGGGGCAATAAAATAATGAAAAGATAAGAAATTAAAAATTACCACAGACTGAACTTCAATTTTCTATAGGTTTACTTAGTGCTAAAGTTAGCATAGTAGAAATCTGTGGTAAAGTTCAAAAGAGAGTGTGGCAAAATTATTATTTTGGTGTAGTGCACATGATAAATTACTCTACAGTTCAGGCAGGGTCAGAAACCACATTCGTTAAATTCCTCATCATCGATGCTGAGTCCAAGTACTTGGGAATTTTGGGACGTAGTTGGCTACATTCGATTAAGGCAATACCCTATACATATCATTTATTATTAAGATTTCCAACAGATCACAGAATATACGAAATCAAGGGTAGCCAAGCAGTTACACGTATGTGTGAGAAGACCACCACCAACTCTCACACAGCGAAAGTTCTCATAGCATAACAACTATAGCAAAAAACATCCCTCACGTTCGAGCAACATGACACATAATTGGTTGAATCTGTTGAACTCGATGGACCTAGGCGTCACACATTCATCGGCTCCAAGCTGTCAACCAACAAAAAAGAAGACATGATCCATCTACTTAAGAAAAACATCGACATCTTTACCTGGACTTTCCATGAAATGCCTGGCATTGATCCATCTATCGCGTGCCACAGACTGAACCTCCATCTAGCCAGTAAAGGAAGCATACAGAAACGTCAGAATTTAGCTCCCCGCCACCGCGAAGCCGTGAACGAAGAAATTGATAAACTCCTTCGTGTAGGATTTATTCGAGAAGCCAAATATCCAAAGTGGGTTTCTAACATTGTGGCAGTCCTGAAGAAAAATAAGAAGATCAGGGTTTGTGTTGACTTCAGAGAACCCAATAAATTCATACACGAAGGTTAGCTTTTAGCTACCACTGATCCCACAACTCTTCGACTCTGTCACAAACTTCTTTCCATGATAGATGCAGCCTCCGGCTACAATCAAGTTTCACTCGCCGAGGACAATCAAGAAAAAACATTTTTTGTTACTGAAAGGGGTCTCTACTGTTACGCAGTGATGCCTTTCAGATTAAAGAATGTAGGAGCTACTTACCACTGTCTTGTCACTAAAATGTTTAAAGTTCGTCTAGGTAAAATCATGGAAATCTACATCGATGATATGATTTGTAAAAGCTTAAAGCGTGAAGATTATCTCAGCAACCTCCAAACCATCTTCGATATCCTTTATCAGTACCAGATGAAACTTAACCCTAAGAAATGCCAATTTAGTATTGCATCTGGTATGTTTCTGGGACACCTGGTCAACAAAAGAGGAATCAAAATCGATCTTACACATATCAAGGCACTCATCGCAATGCCATATCCTCGAACAAAGAAAGATGTCCAAAAATTTATAGGCAAGATCACCGCTCTTTTCATATTCATCTCCAAGTCATCTGATCGATGCAAACTTCTTTACCTCTTTCTTCATAAAAATCCCAACACACTGTCAAAATAACAAAACAAGGAAATCTTTTGGACTCCTGACTGTGAGTTAGCCTTCCAGGATCATAAACAATACTTGGGGCATCTTCCTAGAATGAGTACTCCAGTTGATGGCGAAACACTCACGATGTACTTATCCACAACTGAAGACTTTATTAGTTCCGTCCTAATTCGAGAAGACGAAGGAGTTGAAAAACCAATTTACTTCATCAGCAAGACCCTCATACCTGCTAAAAAAAGATACACAGCAACAGAAAAGCAACTTCTCACCTTGGTCTACTGTTCTCAAAAACTTCTTCTATACTTCAAAGCTCATCCTATCAAAATCATTACTAAATACCCCCCTCAAGCTGGTACTCTCCAAAAAAGAAAAATCTCAAAAAATCTTAACAATGGTCTATTTTCCTTGGTGAATATGGCATCTCCTTTGAGCCCTAGATTTCTGTCAAAGGATAAGCAATCACTGATTTCTTGGTAAACTTTTAAGTCAAAGATCCCGATTGGGAAGATCTCGAAGAAATCTTCACTGATGACTCAATTACCGAACCAGATGCATGGCCACGAAGTATCGAATGACGACTCTTTACAGATGGATCAGCTAGACCACGAGGGTAGGGAATTGGCATCATTCTCGTTACACCTTCCAATCATCGCATTGACAAAGCTATTAAACTCAACTTCTATGCCATAAACAATGTGACTGAATATGAACGTATCCTCCATGGACTCGATCTCGTACTCACACTTGGCAGAGAAGAAGCAGCAGTCTACGTTGGTTCTTTACTCGTGACCAATCATTAAAATAAAATGTTCTGTATAATAGGAAAAATGGTCGATTATGCAGCCCTGATGGAAGAAAAAATGAACAAATTCAAACAAGCATCAATCTCCTACTTACCTCGCTAAGAAAATCGTCATGCCAACGCATTGGCTTACATCGCCGCCATGCAGGGAGATAGTGAAAAACGATCTTTAGAAATCAAAATCCTTGAACATTCGAACCTCGGTATACAGTCTACCATGCAAATCACTATTACTGAAGGTGAAGTCCCTGATGACTGGAGAAAACCATTCTTTGCATACCTCAACTCCAACATCCTCCCGAGTAACAAAGAGGAAGCCCATTCACTTTTGGCAAAATGCACCAGATTTACAGTTTAAGATAACGTCCTCTATCGTATCACAGGAGAAGGACCCCTGATTGAATGCATCTCCCAAAATCAATCTCAAGTCAAAATCAAATAACTTCACGAAGGTATATGTGGCGTTCACGTTTCGGGAAGATTATTAGCCCAACGGGCATTCACACAAGGACTCTACTGGCCCAAAATGAGATAGGACTGTAAAGATTTTGTACGAAAAATGCTACAAATGTCAATTCCATGCTCATGACATCAAAAGTCCAGCACTTGACTTGAATATTAGCAATGTCCTCTGGCCATTCAAACGATGGGGAATCGATATTATTGGACCTTTCCATTCAGCATCGGGAAACTGAAGGTTCGTCATTGTAGCCACTGGAAGAAGATCCTCTATGTCATACTGATAAAAATAAAGTGATCAAATTCCTTTGGGAACACATAATAACCAGGTTTGGCTGCCTACAAATGATACGCTCTGACAACGGCAAGCAATTCATCAGTACTAAAGTCCTCGCTTTCCTCCACAAGTACAAAATTTAACTATCAACTTCTACACCATACTACCCTCAAGGCAACGGACAAGCTGAAGCCATCAATAAGAGCGTCAAATCAAGTCTGCGCAAGCGCCTCGATGAAAAGAAAGGCAGATGGGTCAAAGAACAGCTCATTATTCTATGGGCATATCAGACAACTCCCCGAACTTCCACTAGTTGTATTCTATTTATGATGGCCTTCGATACTGAAGCAGTCATACCCTCAGACCTCGATTTACCAAGTCCCTGAAGAAAAATTTCAGATGAAGACAACGAGCTGGGTCTCCTCTGCAACCTCAACTAGATAGAAGAAACTCGTGACAAAGCCATCGCAAACTTGAGACGATACCATGACGCATTAGAAAAGGCTTACAACAAAATAAATTGAAAGAAATTTTTTTGTATTGGCAACCTTGTCCTTCGACGAATCCAAGATAGTACTCGACCTAAGAATTCTGGCAAATTATCTGAAAACTGGCAAGGGCCTTACATTGCTAGCGACAAAACAGATATCGACACTTACTGGCTGATGACAGAAGATGAAGTCCAACTTGAATTCCCATGGAACACTGCTCAGCTAAAAATCTTTTGTAGATAACAACTATAACATTTATCATCTTTGGTATCTTTACTTGATATCGATCCATACCTGATAAGTATGCATCAGCCAATAATCATCTTTACTATATTTACTTGTTATCGATCCATACTTGATAAGTATGCATCAACCAACAATCATCTTTACAATCTTAACTTGTTCTCGATCTATACTTGATAAGTATGCATCCAAACTATCCTTCTATTTCAATGCGAACATTATCCAATCATAGGATACTCTACTTCACAGTCCTTACTTATCAAACAAAATATAACTGTTTTGTTTTCTTTCTGAATCTAAATCTAGATATCCGAGTGAGGATACACATCTGGTAATCCTTCACATTACTTGCCATTTCATAGCCATCGTTTAATTATTACGCCAGCAGGCATTCCTTCCTTATCTGCTACAAGATACAATCACATTCTACAAATATCATTCTTGTCGAATTTAACACTAAACATGATTTACCAAATATATGCATCACAAATTTTCAAACAAAACTTTCTTCGAAAATAAACATTCATCATTCAAAACATAGTATAGCTAAAATGTGTTCCGATCCCATTGACCACTTTTACATCTCTCTTTCAAAACAAATAATGTTTGTACAAATGCATTTAAACTACATGAGGAGACACGACAACATGAAACTTCACTAACCCCTATGGAGCAAACACTTCCCCTGAATTCTCAGAACGCAACCTATCAGCATCGATCATCACCACATCATCGACGACTTCCGTTCCATTAGGAACTTTGGGAGTTGCCAGAACATCGTCATCTGGATCTGAATCTTCAAAGATAACACCACCAGACTTGGCCAACCGCTTATAATGATCCTTCCTCACCTCCAGCAACTCATAATGCCTTACATAGTGGGCCCTCACATTCCTGGACATATCTAGCTTCTCCGTCATCAACTGATCCCTAACCTCGTCCAAGATCTTACCATATTCCTGCTCCATTGCCTTTCGCACATTGGCAACTTGCTCCCTTACATCCTTCTCAAAGTTGTTCTAAGCAACGCCAAAGCCTCCAATTTCTCTTTTTCCCACGCATTTTTTTGCTTCGCGAAGAGCAGCATCTTTTACCTTTCGTGCTTCGAGCTTGCAGGTATTCAACGTTGTATTCAACCCCTTCTTATCTTTGATCAACACTTCTTTTTCTCTTGTCAAATCTTTCTCGATGTTTTTGTACGCAAGCACTTGATTTGCAAGGTCACTACTACCGACAATACGGTCTTTTACCTCCATCAACAACTTCTTAATCTGTATTATATTCATAAATTGAGTATTTGATTCACATACCAGTTTCTGTAATCGACGCAAAGCAGAAAAGTTTCTCACCTTCGACATGTTGCGGTGGCCCTCGCTGAGAAATCTCATCAAGCTCTCAGCCCCCACTAGACAATTATCAACTTTAGATTGTAACATATCCATCCCAAACATATACGACTCTATCATCCTCTGGACTTCAGCCTCAGATTCCTCGATGAACTTATTCTTTAATGACTCTCCACTCCCCTTTTTCCTTGGGAGTACACTTATCGTACCCTGGGGAGGACGCATATCCAACACCGCAACTGGCTTATCACTTTTTACCTTCTACTCTGTTGTTGACCGTCGAGTATTTATCTTAGGAGGAAGTAGCGGAGTAACTGCTTCACTCGCTGCCCTTTTCTTTTTACTCTTCCCCAATGTTTCTCTAAACATCGAGTCTATCTCCGTGTCAGTCGTGTACCCAGTCAAGGAAGGATTTTTCAATGGTAGACTGGACTTTGCGGCCCACTTTTTTTTTGTCGAGATCTTACTGTCGATGACAGACACTTCAGAACCTTTTTCCCTTGACCTCTTTAAACCGGCCTCTTTTAAAAGAGTGCTCACACGATCCTGGTTGATGACAAGGTTGTCGATCCTACTAAAAAAACCCTTCCCGATCTTGTACAATTCTTCTTTCACCTCCGACTTCCTATAGACCTCCTTCAATGTTGTACATAAACACAATACAGTTACAAAATATTCACATAACATTCATAACTTAGAACATCGACAATTAAGTTATCTAACTACAAACCTAAGTGAAAGGTCGCTGTATCACCCTCCTGTCGACACCATGTCATAGAACAACGGCCTTTTAAGAAACCTCGCCAAATACCGATAACCTAATTTCTTTGAGTTCATCTTCTGTGTGTAATACGCATATAAATCATCAACTGTGATCAACTCTTCACCCCTTGCCTTAAGTCAACTGTTTATCACCCCACATACCCTAAACATGTCGCATACATTTGGATTAAACTGACCAGGTGCCACATCCAAAAAGTTCATCAACTTTTTTTGGTCAGCTCGAAGGGGAAGCTTCAATCCTTTCTTAATTTGTTCTCGATGAACCAAAATCCCATCCAGGGTTATTTCCTGGTCAATCATTATGTACTGGTACTACTCTAACCTAATATCTCCAGGAATACTATTCTTTTTCTTGAACCTTAATATTTATTTTGCCTCCGGACCCTCTCCGTAATAGGCCTCCTCATTCTCCTCCACATCTTCCTCCCCACCCCCACTACCTTCTCGATCACTTAGCTGTGGCTTGTGATCCTCCTCGTCAGATACTTCGACAATCCTTAGTACCACTCTAAACTGGCCCACACAAGCTATGTCAGCACTACTCGACCCCACCCTATACCTACCACCGAACTGTTGTACACATGTGGTAATATCAATCAGTAGGGGTTCTACAACATGAAGATTCTCGTATATTTCTTTATCATCGATTTGATTTAGTTCACCCATTTTTAAGAACCTGTAAATCATATTCCATTTTTTTTACCACAGTTAGTATCTATCATCTGTGATACAAATATATGTTCATAGTTTTATATGATCATATTCATATAGTTGTCGAGATTACTCTCCAACATATCATTCTCATATTACTAGCATTACAATCTACAATCGTTACTTACAGCTACATTTTACAATATTGAGTTCTCGATACAATTTTATTTATTTCTTTTCTAATTAATACACAACGATTACTATATTAATTTAAATTTTGATTGAATTTAAGGAATGTCGATAGTTCTCGAAAATGCTTCACCTGTTTCCCGCCAAACCACTCTCATTCAAAATACAGATATTGCTTTCTCTGGCACAAATTTTGGCCAAATCAAACCTAATTTGAAAATAAAATCCCCAACGATCTCGCCGAAAACCCAACAGATCCCCTACAGTTGTGCCATCCTCACCACGCCACCAACCATACTCTCTCCACCCCTCACCACCAATTGCGCAAATCTCTCCTACCCTAACACCTTTATTTGCAATTACTACTCCATTGCCATAAAAAAATTAGCCTACAACGATCACTATAAAGATTTTCTCATCAAACCCTAACACAGTTAAATCTTCCCTACCTCCCAATTCATCTACACTCATTCCAGTACATTCAACAAATACTTTAACCATAGTTATCTCTAAAGACTTATGTAAACAATCAATCGTGAAGCAACAAAAATATTACAAATACTAACCGTGTTTGCGTGCTGCTTCTGTATCTCTCTCTTTCGCCCGCTTTACTCTCGCAATCAATATACTGATCTCCTCCTTACCAATTGTAGCCAACAAATCCAAAGACGAGCACAAGTAATTTGCACTTGAGAATTTTTTTTCATAATTTGCAAAATGTGAACCGTCGCCCACCTCCGAGCTATTTATAAACCCTACGCGACTGTTCATCGTATAACTTCTCAGCCGTTCGAGTACTCGAACATAATGCCTTACACGTCTTTTATCGAACTCTTTGACTATTTGCCTTCATAAAACCAATAGACCCCTACATTATTGCTCCAATCCTTCCATATCTCAAAGAATTTCTTCTGACACGTTTGTACTTAACAAAACACAATCTATCTTGTCACAAAGACACTGTACATCATCATCCTTATACTTCCAAATTTTACCTACATGACCACACCTCGCCATGTTTAATCCCTTCAATGCCTCCACACATTTTGCCTTATTTGGAACCCCTATATCTACGACAAATTTTCATCAATCCGATTAATTTTCAAATTTTCATTCGACATTACAAACACAACAAGTAACACATTACTACATTCCATAATTCTACCAAGTAAAAATTTATTGGATAGCAATTTCACAAAACAAAACATTGACAAATGCACTTGACGTCAAAATTCTATTCTCATTTCATTTCAACTACAATTCGACCATTACATGTCCTTCTTCTACAAATTCATATTACAAACTCCTAACTGTAGCATCATCTTCTTTCCTAATCAGCATCTTCGCACGAGTCCACATATAACTTGCAAGTTCAGGAGGACTCTAATTTTACAATTGGCATCAAAACTAAAAATCCTCTTCAGCATCCTTCGCCTCTGCCTCGTTCAAACCTTCATAGTTTGGTTCCACAGGATCTTCCAAGTAAATACTAATATTCTGAATACCGATGTAATGACTATATAACTCCCAATACTTCGCTTAAACATGACTGTACACCTCGTTACGCACCTAAGATATCGTCTTCACTATTTCTTCAAAAACACAACACTTGAATTGAAATATCTAGGGGGATACTTATAGCTTTCTACAGTCAAACACAAACACAACAAATATTTATTTCACCTTGGAACTTTACATTTTCAATAATCAAATTGATCATCCTCGAAACCTGTTCTTGGCCCTACCAAGCCAACTATACTTCGAGTTGTTTCACAACCACTCATTAACTATAGTTCGATAACTTGCATATTAACAAAAACACATATTATTCGACAAAAAAAAACAATATATTGAGGAAGTCAAAGCAAACAACTTTATTCATTGAAGTAACAATTATATATTTCATTAAACAATTCCCTCCTTTGTTTACATTATATCCAAAATATACTGCTCTATTTACATTCGACCTCAAGGACAAGTTACTCTGTGTATTTTTTTCACCAGGATACGACATTACTGCTTCTTTTCACCAGGATCTGACATTACTACTTCTTTTCACCAGAATCTGACATTTTCTCTGGAAGCATGGCCAATGATATCCTAAGAAGCTCAATGAATCTCAGGACAGGGAACTTCTAAGCAACGTTGCTCTACACGGCAGCAAAAAATTGTAAGAAGCCTCCTTCATTCAACAAGATCCCTGGGCGCCCAACCAGCCTTCATATCCTCATCTTCAATATCAACAGTACCCCGTGCCCCAATACCATGATCTGCCTCGAAACCCCCACCAATGCCAACTGCACCCAACCCAAACAGATACCCCACTTGAATATACACTCATACTCTACCTCCCCCAACTCCCCCCAGCTTGATAACTCTGATTATAAAACCGTAAAGAAAATCCTTGGCATAATATCTTACCTCAGTTTGGCCTTCCTTAATCCTATCTTCATTCTCAGAAGACTCGCTACGCCACACTTGGGGCGACATCCTTACAATCTACCACCTTCAAACCCTTCTTCATATCATCCTTTTATACCTTGCTTGAATTTCCCAAGTCCAATGGACCGCATTAATTACTCCTCGGGAACGACATGACCTGGTTCACTTCATTTTAACCTCAGAAATGATAACATACAGACTTTCTCAGTCATTCAGCAACCTTTTCAAATTCCAACTTCTTCTCGACACAGCCACAAGTACTTATATCGAGAATTGGGTGATTATAGTAGCACATTTCCCAGATTCGGCAAGGATCAGTCGGCATAACATAGTTGAAGACATTCAACTTTTACATAGTCGAGGATAGACATAAGTCGAGAAGTTACCATAAGTCCTCGACCTACCAAAAGTAACCGTTATGCCTGGTCAAGAAAGAGCTGTTAGAGATCTACGAAGTTTGCCCACTCCCCCCGAAATAGGAAGTTGTTTCTTTCGTTTTGTAAAACTGCTTGTATCTACTATAAATACAGGCAGAGAATTGATTATTCGTATCCGTAAACCTACGACATTTATTTCCTTACCCTACAATCATTCAAAACTTGTATTAGTTAGCAGCATATTAGATTTTACATCAAAACCCTCCTCGAGGTCATGGTCTTTCTCAGCCTTTACTGAGTTTTCCATGTAAAATCTTACTTTTTTTAGCTAGTTATTGCACCTTCCTTACAAAAAGTATTGGCAAAGATTATCTGTAGGGGTCTAACTTTGTAAGGAGGGGAAGTCAGCTCTTACACCATGGGGTTAATCTTCTATCAGAGGATTCAAGTATATAATCAATAATATTATAAGCCTACTGACAACATACTTGTGTGGAGGCCTAGAATGGGATACTCTGCGACCTCTGATGAGGATTTATAAGAGATTTGATATTACTGTCGAGTAGTCTAAGGTTCGAGTAATGGGTAATTTATAGAAAGATCGAAGGTAAACTATAAGGGTTCTGGGGAGAGATTTTGTAACCTCTCCTTGGTTCCCCTTCCTTCTTATTTATAGAATATAGGTAGGGCTGAGTCACCATGGGAGGTCACATTATAAGTGTACGCTCTGGGTATTAGGCTGGTATCCCGGAGTGGGTGTTGACGCCAGAAATGTTGGGTCTAGTACTATACTCTAACACTGTAGCTATTTCGGGTTATGTCATTGTAGCTGTAAGGACCAACAACGACACTGTTCTTGTCTGGTAAGCTGGCTATCTGATATGTTTGCCTTCGACCATGTACGAATATGGTCTAAGTGTTTCTGATGCTGATGTGGAGTTCGTGTACTGACGGATCTGTCTTTTTCTTTGAGGTTTGTTAGTAGTCGAGGCTTCGCCTTCATGTACTTTTGCAAGGCTTATTTATAGATTGAGTGGGCTTTGAGGTATTCGAGTAGTCTTTGAGGTAGCCTTCGAGTGTTCGTCTGGAGTTAGAAGGCTGTGAGTAGGCTACTACATTATCTATCTGGAAAACATGCTATTATAAGACAATCGTGCAAGGTATCCCTCTCTAACTCAAGCCTTCTCACTTCCTCCACAAAATAAGCAATAACAACTATTAGCATCTGTGAGCGCGTTGCTTCGGGTATAACTGCCTTGAAAAATTCTCTCTCACTTTCTGATGACGCTCTTGCAACTTTTTTTACCGTGCGTCTTGCCATTCTATGTGTCTATCTACACGGGACATAATATTATTATGCTCATTCACCTTCTCCATTGCTTTATCTGACTTTGTCTAGTTCATCATCCTCAATTCTGTCACCTGAGCACAAAGTTCCTCAAGCTCCCTGTCTTTACCTACACTTCCCCCAGTAAGAAACTTCTTTAGCAATTCATCTTTCTTCCTTATCAATTGATCCCTACCCCTGATCACCCGCTCTAACTCCTACTCTTTGTTATAAGTATTATCCAACTTACCTTGGTTCTCCCTTAAACGCTCATTTCCTCTTTGTACGTGAGCTTGAATGTGGGCCACATCTCCCTCCAGCTCTCTAATTTGAGCTGATAGATCAACAACATCCCCTTATATAATGGAGAGCCCAACATCACTTTTAGTCTTCTTCGACCGCTCTCTAGCCTCGGTTTCTTGACACACAAATTTTCCATAGCCAAATTGGACTTCAATTGGGTCACGTTATCATTCAATTTATTACATCGTCTTTGAACCATCCGGAAATCTATATCTTTAGTAGGTAAAGGCTCACTCAACTGCTTAACCGCAATTTTGGATTTGGATAAGTCATCTCGAGTTCTCTTTAGCACGTTATCTTTCTCAATTATTTTATTCA
This sequence comes from Kingdonia uniflora, assembly GCA_014058105.1. Classification (NCBI taxonomy): domain Eukaryota; kingdom Viridiplantae; phylum Streptophyta; class Magnoliopsida; order Ranunculales; family Circaeasteraceae; genus Kingdonia; species Kingdonia uniflora. The sequence continues at coordinate 7,524,536 of JACGCM010000704.1, read as the reverse complement.
TCAATCACTCCAGTTTGGTTTTGGTACTCACTAGATTAGCTCGAGTCTGTTCTTGCTCGTTCATTTTGCTAAGCATTTTACCCTTCAGACTAGCCACAAAACCTCATAACTCTTTCTCTCTTGATTTTAATGACTGGGTACGGTATCGAGCCATGTTCGCCTCCTTACTCTTCACCATCAACGCCTCATTCCAGCTTTTGAGCTTCTTAGTCTTCTACTTCGTCTTCTCAAGCTCTTTTTGCGCCTTATTAATTTCAACATCTCTTTCCTCAATCTTTCGAGTCAAATCTTCAGCAGTTTGTGCTGCCTTGACAAACTTGAAATGAACTTTGACATGTTGGTCTTCCCTATCTACATTTTCCTTTATCATCTTATCAAACGTTACCGTAAACTCTTGGTTATATTGGAGTGTCTCTTGTCTACTCAAATGAGTTAACTCCAATTTGACCTATATCACAGAAACAATACATCAAGTTCGATTCGACAATACTCAACATTCAGATCATAATACAGGAGTCTGATTTCTAGCAAATTTTTATTTTCTGGCATCCCATTGTTGTGAGACTACTTCTAAACTTAAGGTCAAAGTATGATCCCAGTTCGATGACAATAACAAGTACATCAAATTTCAAGGTACACATTCCCTATGTTCTAACTTTTTTAATACTTTGGTATTATCTTGACACATTTGATTAGCATTGCTCCTAAAATGTTAACACGTTTTTGGTCTATCTCTATACTTTAATTTTTACTTTGCAGCTTTAAAGTAATACAGCATACAAGTTAAATATTTCTTGCTCATCTTTATCCTGTAGCTCCGCTTGTGAAGACAACAGGAACGTTGAAGCATCTTTCTCCTTAGTAAGCTCATTCTCTGACTCCTCAATTCTATGGCACATATCCTTAAGTTCCTACAAATAATTTTTACAAACATCTCTTAGCCTACAGAAGTTTATCCTACAAAATAATATCTCATACAATTCCAGTTCTTAATCCCCACAAATCACACAACCATAAATTCAACAATATTACTCTACCTTCTCATTATCATTCTCTAGATTATCATTGTCATCCCCTTGGTTCTCTAGTTCAGTTTGGGGAGAGACACCATCCAACTCTCCTACTACTCCAGAAACATCATTATCCACCTTGTCCTCTTCGACGTAGGTTTCCTTCATAATAGCTGTAACCTCAACTTTATAGTACCCCACTTTGAGGAGCTGACGCCCGAGTCTATCTCGCTGAACTAACACCTCGTCTAGGTTCTTCTGCGCTTCTACTGTCAGATTACTAATCTGTACCTCATGCGCAGCATTTACAGAATCCACTCGCTTCCCCTCCCAAGATAGGTTAGACTTCAATCGAGCCACCTTCTTCTCGAGCTCCACCTTCCCACTCTTGAGCTCAGCTTTTTTGTCCTCGATCCCGAGACAGATCCCTTTCAGCAAGCGAGCAGCCTACAATAAATTGAATATATTTTTAGCTCGAATCATAATACAAAGTTCAAAAAGAAATAAGTCATCAAAACTTAACATTTTATTTATCTCCTCAACACCCTAGCGAGCTGCAAGCCTCACTTTGTCCCCCATAGCTATCAGCTCGTCTTCATCAACAGGTTGATTCTTTACGATCTTCACTCCAATTACATCAGTAGGAGGATCTACCCTCCTTTTTGTATCCCCCTCGACCTCACCACTCCCCGTGGTTCCAGAGGCCAAACCACACTTCACAACCCTCTTCTTCGAAAACTTCTGACCTAACTTGCACAAAGTAGTAGATTCTGGAACATCCATAAAATCTAACGCAGTAGCCTTCGGCAAAGCTACTCGCTTCTCTCCGTCAGCACCTATTTTCTTACTGGCTCCAAACCCCTTCATTAATCTCGTCGCTTGAGAGTTTTGAACAATCTCAGGCCTGCTGTTAGCTCATTTATTTATATTAATACCGAGGTCCTTCAAAAATCCCTCAAGCTCAACCCCTTCTTAAGCTACAATATCTAACATGGACTCCTTCTTTGTCACCTTCAAGTGAGGCCCTGTAACAAAACACAACACATTATCAAACAACAAAGCAACATTCAATTACAACAGTTTGATATTATACACTATTACTTACTATTCTTCACAGTCCTATACAAAAGTTTAATGGGTTCTTCATCTTCTCTCAGAAGGTAATCACCTTTCACCCAAATCAGATTATCAATCCATATTCGACATGCTAAATTAAGATAAAAGAAAAGCGGTCAAGACGAGCTCAAAAAGAAGTATGCACCTCTAGTTACAGAATAATTTTTTACTCCATAAAATAGCAAAACATCATCGAGAAATATTCACCTCTCCACCTCATTCTCCTCCCACAACCTATTCAAAAATCTCACAAACATTAATTACCTCCCACATGTTCTTATTAAGTTGGGCAGGACAAACTCCTATAATATTTATTATACCTTTAGCCAGATTTCTATGGGGTAAACTCAATCCATACACCAACTGAGACAAGGAGTAAAGAAAACCCTTGTCCAGTTCGCCCTAGACATTTCCATCAAAATACTCCAATGATATCGATTCATCCACCTCCTATCCGATTTCTCCTTCACTAAGTCGGGCAACAAAAAGATATGCTCCTCCCCAGATTCAACAATACAACCCCTGAACTATCTACCAGCATGTTCTATAATGTTGCCCCATACTTCCCCTACAAGAGCTTTGGATTTACAAAACTCTAAAAATATATCGAACTTCAGAGGGTATGATACCAATTGTCCATGGAAATCAAGAAATTAAACAAATACTACTTCGTCCTTCCTATCAGATTCTACATTTACAGATCCTACAATATTAAACTCAACAGTATGACCAGAGGTCAACGTTTTCATATCAATTGAAGTATCTATCTTAATTACAAGTCTAAGGATGAGGTTTGATTCTACACGGATATTCCTCACGCTTGACCTACATACAGGTCCAGGTATTCTATCATTATCTTTTTCACATCTATCATACATATACGTATATCATATCATATCTCTTTTTCACACATATAACAAGCATATTTTTATAGGTTACTATAAATAGTATTTTTTTTGAAATTTAACAGCCACAAAAATCTTTTAAACACACATTCGCAATATCATAGATCATCTACTAACCTTCAACGTCTAAATACGAATCTAAAGTAGCCCCAAATCTTTTACAACGTTACTGTATAACCACCGTCTTAACTATGTCTCCCCAACTTTTTCTTGCCTTGATTGATGATAACTCTTGTCCAATCTCTCACGTGAATCTTTATTATTTTATCTCTTTTCTCTCCCACTATTCTTCAATTTTTCAAAAGTTGATAAACGTTTGAATGGGGAAGATAAAGCATTATTTATAGTTTATCTCTCTAACTACTGGCAGTTATTGGGCCTTGCACGAGCCACCCTCGGTTTTGGAACTGAGGTGTCCCCTTCACAATTAATGTCAGACGTTTTACACCTTTTTGGTGAAAATACCTTCCCATCATTGCCCTTTGTCCTATATTTTAATATATTCTCATCTCGCCTACCCAAATCTCCATTTGACCTCACCACACTCATGATGACTTAACACTTACATGCAATCAAACTTTCTCTGCAATTGCACAAGAGACAAAAATCAAAGCTACCTACTTTTTCTATTCTTGCTTTTGCCATTTATAAAATTGCTGACGGCATTTCCAAAGCTCTCACATTTCAAATTCAATTTTTTTATTCACAGCAGTCATAAGCAATATTTGTAACAATTGATCACAGATTCAAAACATCATTCTAACTACAGTTCAATTATAGTTATTCGACCTCATACAATTCACTCCCTCACATATAATTACACATAAAGCATCCCACATGTCTTGGAAGCCCACACCTAATCAGTTCTCCCCCATCAATCTTCACATTTTCCACTTCAATCTCTTCCTCAGCAATTTGCCTCATGGCTTCTCTTCGGGCTGCAGGCTACAGGCTTCCGAATCACTTCACGAAATACCTCCGAGTAAAAATGACGCCCAATCTCAAGTTCCATTGTCCTCAAATTTGAGCCTTCGAATTGTACTTCAGATTCAGGTAAAACAAAATCATAGTCTAATAACCCAAAAATCATCTCTCGCACTTCAGCTATCTTTATCGCTAACCGCCATTCAATAGCTTGACAAACTCTCACAGATCAAGTTCTCACCATATTCACTTCATTCCTCCTCTTTTAATCACATTTCCCCATATTTATACAATTTTCGAGATCATCTTCAATCCCGCACATATATTTAAATATGTTTTTCCATAACTGGAAACCCTAAAATCTTGATAAAAACTAAATTTGAACTTATTTGTCCACATTGACCTCCTTGGATTCTTCTTACCTCATTTCGACCTATCCATCACAATTTGTTCCCCAATCTAACATTTCAAGCAAGATCTCCATAAGCTCAATTTTTCAATTCCTGTAGATTTCATATCTTCTGAGATATTCTCCCCCCCCCCCTAATTCTATGCTTTATTCAGTTCGAAACAATTATTTTCACATTTACTATTTCACACACCTTTTTCACAGTTCGATTGCTAAAATAAACTTTCTAGTTCGATCATAAAATATTACATTTCATCCTCTAATCATACATATCTGTATTTCTGCTAACTCAATTTTAATTACAAGAGCTAATTTAATCTATCAACACAGAGTTTAAATAACACATTTTTATTAAGCTCGAATATTAATTACAGATACTTTATAGATAACAAGTCTTTTAGGTACTTTACAGATAATAAGTCTTTCAGATACTGTTATATTTCATTCTCAAAATCATATTAGTTTTCAATGATGTTTTACTCCGCGAATCTTCTGAAACAAAGTTGGAACTAGAAATTACTGAGCATCCATCCTTCTTCGCACAATTTATTTTGACAAGAAACTGAGTTTGGTCAAAATCTTGACATGGAAGCAAGGAAGTTAGTGCCTGAACCAACTCTTCAAATAGAATGCCTTCTTAGCACCAAGAAACAATGATTGTGTAGGGGCAAAACTTCCAATCTCCGTCTCCCTCCTACACCACCATTGCCCTCTCCTCCATAACCCCCACCAACAATGAGTTAATGGAGACGAAAAGGAGTCCTACCTTAGAATCTAATCGTTTGAAGGATACTGGTGATACTGCCTCACAAATATACTAGCCTCCACATTTGTCTCCTCAACCTTATCCCCTGCAAGGATGCGGAGACACCTCTAACGTTGCTCATCAATCATGACAATATAATAAAACTTCCACATACAGTAAAAGTCCTCCTCAGCTTCAGCCACTTCGTCTTTAAACATACCATGATACGGCGGTAGAACAGGAATTGTGGTGGGCATCTCCAAAGATTGATCCCCAAAATATCTCAACTTAAATTTTTGCATTTCAGTAGAAACCCTCTCTTCATACACCATTCGTCTAGCTCCACCATTAAAATTCAAGAATCCAAAGAAATTTTCAACACAACGTGATTTGCCAGAATCCACAGTACATGAACTATTTATATAACAACCATTTTTAATGCGTAGGTACGTTTCTAAAGAAATTATCATTTAAAGCAGAACCACTCCCAGAACCCCAAGCGTCACGTACATCAATCATTTCCAACTCATAAATGCCAAATACATCCCTCCATAAAAAATGCCGAGTACCAACCCAGTTAAATCACCATTAATGCACAATTTCGTTTTAATTTCCAGCACCACCAATACATAGGTTCTTTCTCAATCAAATCCACCCGTGCCTTCAGTTGCGAGGGGGCGATTAGAAGGGCCTACCCTTCGACCTAGTCCAAAATCGAACTACCTCAATATCAGACTTACGCATTTCACACATGATAGGAACAGTCAGCATTGACACCTAGACCACAAACTGATAAATAACGTGGATCGAACACAAAAGAAGAACATGAACAAGTCAAATATACTTGTCTCCCACAAACTCAACAGTTACACAGTCAACCACCATTTACCTCATTATTCAAAGAACGTGCTTTAGTACGATAACGAGTTGCGGGTAAGGTCTATATAAAGAAAATGTTCCAGAAGAGATAGGGACCAAGAAAAACCAAATTTTCTATACTTTAGCACAAAAATTCTTATTTACAAGATCAAGTATTTCTAGTTCAAGAGATCACATGTAATAAGATATCAGCCTCAAGCAATAAAAGTTACTGTTACTAAAAACCCTCATCTCGAGGTCATATTTATTTTTACCTATTCAAAGGTTTTCCGCGCTAAATCACATGTGTCATTTCTTATATTATGCTAGTTTTCATCACAGGAACATTTGGTGTAAGAGCTAATTCCGACCCATTTCGAGCTACAGAATTAGGCCATTACAAGGATGGTGCTCATTCATGTGCCAATATAGAGATTCGATATCCAATTCACAAGAAACTAATAGATCAAACTAGTAAGAGAATGAAGAATCTGGTGAAAACAACGAAGAACAAAAAGAAAACTCAACCATCACAATCGTTTGAAACAGGTTAGTTATTAAATGCAAATGAAATAAAAAATTCTTGTGATATATTTTAGTTATAACTGATTATGCTAATGTTAATATTTTATGTTCAATTAAAGTAGCTAATGAAAATGGTGCAACCCCCTACATTGTTAATAACAATACAACCTTACCAACTTTTCTGATGAGCGTACCAGACTCCTCTAAATACACTCAAGGTATGAATTATTTTTAATTTGATACTATACTTAGGCTTGCCCTAAAGTTGGATTTTCATGTTTTCACAGGCAAAGCAAATCACTTGTATATATTTTTAATAAGGTCAACTTTTAGAATTAATAAAAAAAGAACTCATCACTAATTTTGTTTTGTTTGTTTTTATCTACAGGTCAATACCCTTCATAGGAGTAAATTTTGGGAAGGAAATCTGGATTGAAGAGGATAAATTTTTATGCTTTATTAATTTGGATTGAGGAATTATGCTAAGCAATATTGTTTTTATTAATTATTCATTGTTCAGACTTTAATAATTGTTTGGGAGATTTTATTTTTGACTCCATTTGGGACTTAGTTCACGTTGATTTAATGTTCAAGGGAAAGTGAATGATGTTTTAGAGAAACAATGCTTGGTTTGAATTAGATGTTGATTTTAGAGATCACGGTGAAGAATTTGGGAGAGATAAAATTATATTGATGGGAGCGGTTAGTTAGATTGGTGAGAGAGAGAAATATGATGTGGAAATATTTTGTTTGAGACATACTTTACGCTCTAATGTACATTTCTTTGTGACATACTTTTGATATTAACTATGGGAGAGGATTCCCCTACACACCAATTTCGCTACACATCTCTTAACCACACAACCTATCTGACCTAGCATCTCACTCCCTTTTTTTAAGAGGGAAAAATTGTGACGTGGACAAATTTGAAAAAAAAACTGCTCTCAGTATCCCACTCGTGCAACTCACTCTCACTCTCGCTCACATACTCTCTCTCTTTCTCTCTATCAATCAACTCTCACTCAATCACTCTGACAACTCGCCCACATTCACTTTCTCCCTCAGTCAATATCTCTCTCTCTCACACTTAGTCTTTATCTGTCGGTGATTCTAAACCACGGAGGACTGTCATCATCCACCAAATTTGGGAGCTGTAAATCAGAGGATTGCCATCATACACGTGATCTTGATTGACCAGGTAATTGAATGCATTCCCTTCAATGGATCACTATTCCCATCATCTTGTGCTTTTATTTCTTGTTTAAAATTTCCCGTACAATCTATTACGGCTCTTTTTGTTTGTTTCTTTTACAAAATTTTTGACGAATTTCACAAATTTTAGAATTTAAGCAGAACATCGACAAATTACCCACTCTGGGGAGAGTGAAACTTTTGAAAAATTGTCGATGTCTGATTAATCGATAATAATTACTATTATTTTGAGGAAAAAATTGTCGAATCTGGTTAATTTCATAAAGTATTGTCGATACATTTGTTGTTCGATAATTTATATTGTCGATTATCATAAAATCGATAATTTCTTGGTAATATTTATCGATTATATTTCTCATCGACAATATTGCAATGATTAATTGTCGATTTTTAGAGTTGTCGACAATTTTTGGCTTTGACAATTTTAGTGTTTAAACTGATTTAATGCGTTTCTCAATACCTAATTTGAGTTTCTTAAGCAGAATGTCTCCAAAGTATAAAGACCCAGAGAAGATACTCCCAACAACCTTACATCGAAAGAAGCTAATTAAAGATCGAGAAGATACCTTATATCCAAATTTTAATCAACCTTCTCCCGTGCCTGCCAAATGGAGCAAAACTGATTCTACTGGGGCAGAAGAAAGTGGGAGTTCCCCTCAGGTGGTAGTGACACCTAAAGAAGTTTAGGATGTTGAAAGTCCTTCTACAAGTGGGGGTGATTCGCAAGCATCTGTTGCTAGTACAAATTATGTCTATCGCAATGTAGCAGCTCCTGCGAGCGATACTCCGCAATATGAACCTTTTTTAAACCCTGCAGTTGAAGAACAAGAACAAGGTACGAGAACCACTGACGAAGAAAGTATCCAGGATGACAACAACGATGACTCAAGTGAGTCAGAAGTGAACAAATATGGTCCCAGGGATACCAGTTTGTTGACGAGCTTCCAGACACACAGAGCAAAAGCTCTAGCTCTTGGACAGGCAATGTTTCAGTAGCCAATTATTTTAGTCATCATCCCAATTCCTGTAATGTTCCCATTTTCCTATCTTTTATTTAGAAAATGATTTCATTGATTATATTATATTGTATTGATAGGACCCCGACTGTCTACGGGTGTTTTACCACAGTCCTACTTGGGACATTGGTAGGGAGGTGGAGAAGGTCCAAAGTTTGGTGAAACTACAAGGGCTTAGCAGAATTGGAGCCATTTAATACACACACACTACAACATAGCATTGATTACAACTTTCGCAGAGTGTTGGCATCCAGAGACCAACAATTTTCATTTTAAATAGGGCGAGATTACTATCACGTTAGAAGATGTGTGGAAATTAATTAGGTTGAGAGTTGGCGGTGATATGACAGTTGTTCAGGGGAAGTGGAGAGCAACTAATGTCAAACAAGTATTTAGAGAATATTTTTACCAAAGCGATCAAGTTTACCTTGATCTCAAGGCTAGAGGTGCAGGGATATCTCTTTCACTGGTGAAGATGGTTAATTTCTTTGCCTACAAGGTTGGAACAAATACAGCAACAGATGCATCTTCTTCCTCTAAACTCCCGAGATTGTCTCTTCGAGAAGTTGCCAAAGCATACATGTTGTATGTTTTAGGATCCTTTCTTTTCCCTACCAAGAAAGGGACTGATGTGTTGCCAAAGTATCTTAATTTCTTTGAGTTGAAGAACTCATACATTACATGGTCATGGGGAGCAGCGACGTTGGCACACCTGCATTATAGCTTAGGCGCTTCTTCGAGAGTGAATGGTAAAGATCATGCATGTTGTACTACATTGCTAGAGGTGAGTGTATGCATACATTTATTGGTTTTGTTGATGGTCTATTGCTTTTTTTATGTTGTAATTAAAGATTTTTTAATTTTTACAGTCTGGGATATTCGAGCACTTCCCGAAACTCCCCGGAATTCCTAAACTAAATGATTCCCATGCTCTTGAGTATTGTACGAGGTGGTCTTTGAGTAGAACGACAAGCGATAGATCTGGTGAAAAATCTGTAAAAATATTTAGAGAAGCGTTGGACAACTATAAGCTTGAGGATATAAGTTCCCTTTAACCTTTCTTGGATTAATTCCCCGTTATAGTACTAGTCATTTATAGTTGTAAATTGTTGAGATTTTATAGTGCATTTTATAGTACAGTTGAAATTATCAAACATTCAAAATGTTCGACAATTAATGAATATAAAATTGTCGAACATTCCAAAATGTTCGACAATTTTATAGTCATTAATTGTCGATTACTTGATTTATCGACAATTTCATGTACTATATTGTCAAACATTTGGCAAATCGACAATTTCACAATCATTTATTATCAATTATATGCATAATCGATAATTTATATTATAACTAATTGTTGATCCTCCTTTCATGTTCTAGGTCGTTTAGGACCCGTACTTGGAGAAAAGAGCTGACAGACATGTGTTCAAAAAAATTGCTAGTTTCACGGGTTTTATTCGTAGCCCTGAACACATTGAGGCATACTATCCTAATAGAGTACAGTGCTAGTTTAACCGAAGGCAATATGTGTCAAGGAATCCCATTTGTCTTGAGGATAGCGGTTTGCGTTTTGCTGTTGAACCATGCACATACAAACCAAAGTACGAATGGGCGGATTCTCTGGAGGGAAATGGAAGGACTCTTTAATTACAACGAGGGGGAGAAAAGTACATGATGGAATCCCCGCATGTGTTGAAGGATACTATGAATGGTTCAAAAGTGTTTCATTCACCAAACTTTTCCCTACTGCAGTTAATCTTGATGAAAATAATGATGGGAGGATATTTGGCGATAGTGGTGCTATTGGTGGTGGTGTTGGGAGTCCTGTTGGGGGTGCTAGTATTGGGAGTCCTATTAGGGGTGGAGTTGGCAGTAATCATTCGCAACGTGAACATGTGAGTATTGTTGTTATAGTGTTTGCCCCTTGGAGTAGTACATTTGTTACTTCTTCTAATATGCTTCAACTCTTTTACAGGTTTAGGGCCAAAATGAAAATATCTCTCGTTTGGAAGAGGAGATCTCCAACTTGAAGTTAGCGAAGGAGGTGGCAGACCGGGCAAAATCAGAATTGCTTGAGGCTATCAAGTTGAAGGTAGGCATGCACTCTCCTCACCATTAAATTAAAGTAATATTGTCATACAAAAACTCACATTTAATGTAAATTGTTTTCAAGTGAAGTTAAAATGCATCATAGTCATTTATTGTCGATTTTAAATAAAATCGACAATATGTATTCATTTATTGTCGATTATAAATAAAATCGACAATTTATAGTAATTTATTGTCGAATATACAACATTCGACAATAATCATGGTAACTAATTGTCAATTATTTCTTGAATCAACAATTTCTCTTCACTCAATGAAAATCTGTTTTAATTTATTTGGTTTACTAATTAATTTGTTAGTGACTTCAATTAATTTATTTCCCTTACTATTACAGACAGATGAATGTGAAAGATTGAAAGAGTCAAATGACAGATTGCAAGCCGAACTTCAGGCGAAGCAAGTGTTCGACTCGATCTGCGAGAAAGAGTTCAGCGAAATAGAAAAGAAGTTGAATGACAAGGTATTTGTAGTTTCTTTTCCCCTAGTTCATGATGTTTTACCATTCCCTCATTTATGTGTTGTTCATAGATGCCATACATGTTTGTTATTAGAACTTGGAGTGCAATTCACTGAAGGAAACAAATAAGAAGTTGTCAGAAGATGTTTGTTTGTTGAAGGAGTCTCTTGTAGATTTAAACGTACAATTAGAAAAGAAAATAAGTACTATTGAGGTCCCTAGTATTAATGCGAAGGGCAAACATGTTTATTAACAGTTATTCATTTATTGGGAAGTACTCATTTGTGATTGATAACAGGTGGACGAGTGTGAGACCCTGGCTTCTATCAATGTGAGAAGTTGATGGAACAAGTTGTTGCACAAGAACCACAACCTTTAGCGGTGAGTAGGAAATATTACATAAAGGAATATAGTACATTAAAGTCAATATGCCATTTATTAATTGTTTCATGATTATCCTTCTTTTTATGTGCAGCTAAATCTAGTTCCATACTCAAACGCAAACGTCGTAGGAGTCGAAGACTTGAAGCAGAAGTATGACGAGTTAAGCACAAAATACGAAGAAGCACAAAGGAAGTTGAGTGAAAGAGATAGGAATGTAAGTTGATTTAGAGGAGAATTTATATGTCAGTAGATTTTTGGAGGAGAGTTCATTTTTTGTTAGAGGAGATTTTCTATGACAATAGAATTTTTTATATATGCCTTTTAAATATTTGCAAAAAATTTTTAAAGGAGTAACTATTAGCAACATTGTAGAGTTGTTTGTCAACTTCGCAAGAGATTTGAATATATTATTGTTGAAATTGACATATTATTGTCGAAATCGACAATAATGTACATTGTGAAAATTGTGCTAATAATGTGGTAATAATGCCCTCAATAGATTGTCGATTTTATTTTATAAATTTAAATTACTATAATCAATTTAAATTACAAAATTGTCGATAGAGTTATATATCGACAATTATTTTGTTGATTCTGGTTAGTCTCGACAATATGGTTATCGATAATGGTGGTTGTCGACAATTAATTGTCAACCTACAAAAGACCAGTCAACAATTTTTTGATTCAGTCATAAACTAGCTCTTCTGTACGCTAATTTTGTGTGTTTTACTATTTATGTATATACAAACCCATGTTTAATAGGTGGAGGCTACTCGTGACAGGTGGTACGCCAAATATATTTACGAAACCAATAGACTTGTAAGTTGTCGTGTGACTTCAAATTTTCTTTGCACCAAATATTAATAATGTCTTTTAAAACGGCCCCTATACTATTCAGGAAACCAAACTGACAATATCGGAAGAGATGAGATTCAATCTTCAAATTGACAATGATGAATGGGTGTGTGTACCTTTGTCATCCAACGCTTGTAGTTTGGTTTTAAATAACTTTGTTTTAATTTTTTACTACGGTCTCTTGGTTGTGTTTGTGATATAGAGAGTGTGGCGCTTGGTACTAATAGGTACCATTGAAGGAAGGGAAAGAGATTTTTAAGATCCTGATGACTCGACATGGGAGGAACTAAGACTGCAATTTACTAAACTTTTAACTATTACTCAAGAGGGTCCAAAAGGGGAATATCAGGATGACTTGATCGTAGAAAGGGGGAGTATAATGAGATGATTGAATCAAGGTTGAAGAAGATTGATTATAAAACCAAGCTAAGACGTACTATGTTTCAACCATTTAATTGGTACCAGCTAGATATACGCAATGCTGAAAGGGATGGGAATACAATGTTTAGGGTTGCTGCTTCAAATGCATATCAAAGCCAATTGAAGTTATTGAATGTGAGCAGTCCTTGTGTACCTTGATGACCAAGAAACCCTCTTATTGAAAGAGTGTGTTCAGTTAGACGTTGGATGTAGCTTACAATGATTTGGGAGAGAGACGGTATAATACTTTGCTACGGGGATTTAACTTTAGTGGTGTGTTTGTGGAATATTTGTATATGGGCCATTTGTTGGCAACATATTACGAGAAGGTGGTGATCTTCATCAGGAACAAGGAGGCCCTAACATTTTTACCCATGTTCTGGCCCAAAGCAAACAACAAGATTAGCAAATTTGAGAGGTTTCAAAACATTCTTGTCGATAGCTCGAAGTATTGGTAGGTTGGGATGATATCTGATGAAAATTTTGTAAAATTGAAAACCAAGTACCTATCACCTATTCCTCCACTTTCTACACTATGGTACAATTGAAGATTCCAGATGATTTTATGAAGGAATCTGTGAAGACCTATTTCAACACGTCAAACCAAGCTTGGATGAAGTTGATGAAAGACAACAAAGTTAATCCATGAGATTATAGTACAAACGATTTGTTTTCTTGAATGCTGTACATATTTATATGTTTTTTTTATGTACAGTTTTCACAGAAATCTATTTATTTTTTGTAGCTTCTTGACATAAGTAGTTGTTTCGCCAAGCATTTGCAATTGTCCAGGGAGTTCATTGTGAAGCTCATGGTGCTGTGGACAGATGTAATTGTCGAGTTCAAGGTGAATTCGATAATTAATTGTCGAGTTCAAGGTGATGTCGACAATTAATTTCCGATTTCACACTTTTTGTTCGACTTCAACGTGAAATCGATAATTAATTGTCGGGTTCAAGGTGAATTCGACAATTAATTTCCGATTTCACACTTTTTTGTAGACTTTAACATGAAATCGACAATTAATTGTCGGGTTCAAGGTGAATTTGACAATTAATTTCCGAATATACAACATTGTCAATTACAAAAAAAATTGCTAAAAAAATAAGACGATTACTCTACGATAATAGTAATTAACTGAAAGACAATTTATTCCCACGATAATAGTAATTAACAGAGAGACAAAAAAAAGGGACTAAAACACACACTAGTTATAACTAGGGGAACAACTAGTTATAACTGAAATGGCTACCAACACAAACATTACGCGTGGTTCCTCACCGCAAGCGCATCTTCTTCCCTCACCATTGTCTTGGCCCGGTTGATGAGACTAGCCACACATTCCCGTAGAGTCACAATCACGGGCTACAGTTGACAATGGTAGAGATACTCTTCCCTGCACACCTTTGCCTCCACCTCGCTCAAATCCGAATAATGTGCCTCAAAAGGATGCAAAGTCGGGTCGTTGACACTATTCAAACCAAAGAATCATTGCACCAACTCGTTATACTTCTCATGCACATGACGGTTGAATGCTTCCTGATGAGTTTGAAACCTAGTTCTTGCCATCTTACCAGAGAAAAGAAGGAAGAAACAAGAAAGGAATGTGAACCTCCTCAACTAACACATTTGGTATAAATACCTAGGGTTGGGGAATTTAAACAATATTAAGTACATTTTTATCAGTGCAGTTGTATCAATGGGATATCTCCGTATCAATACATTATTGCAGTATTCAACTTAGGCTCCCTCCATCTTACTTTAACAAGCTTAATATCGTTAAAAATTTAATCTTAAGTACAACAATAAGGGAAGTCCCAATGATGTAGACGGACATGCAAGCATATAAAGCTATTCAGCAACTCCCTACACCATGGTTGTCTGATTGTGCATCTCTTCCATCATTTGTGCCAACCCCTACGTATGAAGCACAAATAAATTAGAAATCTCATATTCAACATATGTTATCGTATAAGTTGGTGGGAAGTACTTATTTCTCATATTAGGGTACTCACCAGCTTCTACTTTTTGAAACAATAATTTTATTTGTGGCCAAGTTTATTTGTCGTGGCTGCCAATGACTCCGCACCCTTTGCATGTCCTCTTCTTCTTTTCGATAGCTATCTTCATTCTACCCTTCCATCGACCACCTTTCTTGTGATCATCTTTTGCACGGCCTTTAGTTTGTACCACAAGAAGATCCAAAATACGAGCTGAAGACATCACTGTCTCAGTTAATAGAGTTGACATTAAAGGATCCAAACCTGAGAGTTGAGAGACATATGCATCGTACACATCTAGGTGTAACTTAAGTTCGTCTAGCCTTGAAATTTCATATTCAAAGTTTGTTTTATTCTTTGATACCCTTTTAAAAAGATTTGTTGTGTGAAGTGAAAGGTGGATATGGTATAAGGGTTTCCTCAAGTTCTCTCCATCTAAGAAACTCTTGTCGTATGATCGGGAATATTTGTTGGCGCCAATCTTCCACCTTAGCAGAATGAATGCATATGGAATTTGGAGAACATCATATATGGAGAAGACCTTGAAGAGATGACGGCATGGAAAACCTACATAATCGAACAACTTGCATTCACAATGACCTGTCAGGCTGACCAAGTCTATCTTCAGCTCAAAGCTTTCAGGCGGTCCGCTATGTGACTTCACAAGTATTTCTTAAACATGGTTGTCTATGCTCTTTTCTATTGCTATAAAACGAACAGTTTGATTGAATTGGTCTTCAACTTTATGGAAAATCTGCCTCGTATAAATCTTTGCTGCATGTTTTAGTAAAACCTGATGAGGTCTGACTTGCCGATATCTATGTTGGGATTGGAAGTCCTCTTCCTTCTCTCTTTTAAATGTATTTAACAGAGCTGTTGCATATTTCATCATGAAACTGTACAAACCAGTTAAAGGAAGTAGCCAACCATTGAAGAAATTGTTTGCTGACTCGCTTCGACCTATTATACTCATGCCAGCATAGAAAGTACCTCTATTCCACAAAGGTATCCATCTTTCTCTTATATTAAATATTCGTTCCATCTAATTGTTGTCATCAAGATTATGTTTTTTCATAAGCTCATTCCAGCTACTATCGAACTCTGCAGGATCATATGTGTTGTGGATAATTGAATCTATATTAGTTTTGAATGTAGATGGATCTCGATAAACATGACCAATTTTTTCAGGGAACTTGTATATGATGTGCCATAAGCAGAGCCGATGTTTGGTGTTCGGGAACACCTGTGAGAAAATACAGATATTAGAGAACATTAATTATGGATTTTGTGACTTGCGAGAATTAAATTGTCGAGTTCAGTATTGTCGAGCTCATGATTTTCGACAATACAATGTCGATTTTGTGATTTTCGACAATTTGTATTGTCGAAAATCTAGATCTCGACAATTTATTTGTCGACCTCGTGGCTTGCGACAATTAAATTGTCGACCTCGTTATTATCAACAATTTAATTGTCAAAATCCACAAAGTCGACAAATAAATTGTCGAGATCAAGATTTTCCTTAATACAAATTGTCGATTATCATAAAATTGATAATTTTTATAGTCGACTTTGTTGATTTCGACCATTTACTCGACAATTCTTGTAATACGCTGAGACTAACCTTAAGAATGGCGGCACCCATTGCAGTGTCTTGGTCAGTGATAATAGCCGTCGGGTGTTTATTGCTCATCGCCTTTAGCCATATAAATAATAACCAAGTAACGGTCGTCTCTTGCTCATTCCTCAACAAAGCACATCCGAGTTGGATTGTTTAGTAGTGGTTGTTTATTCCCGCGAATGGAGCAAATGGCATCTTATAAGCGTTTGTCTTATACGTAGTATCAAAAGTCACCACATCCCCAAAAGCCTCATACGCCATTCAGAATTGGCCATCTCTCTGTCATCATCATCGAGTTGAATGTCAAAGTAGAACATAGGATCTTCGAGTTATTTTTTCTTGAATCAATCCAATACAGCCTGTGCATCACCACTCGATAGACGTTCCTTGTTAACCTTGGCTTTGTGGTTGTAACAATCACGTTTGTTGAAGCTCTTGTCTGGGAATAGAGTAGGCACCTTGCTTATTGAGATATTGTGCAGCTCAAAAGTCTTAGTTAGGTTTTTTGCAGCTTCAGGAAAGAAACGATTAATCTTCATACGATGGTGGTTGCGAGGTGACACAAGCTTGTGGTTATGCACATCTGAGAAACGGGTAACAACAAATTTACCAAGTTTTTCTCTCCAATTAATGTTCAAAGTAGCCTTACACCCGCATTGGTAAGAAGATCACTTCTTCCCATTTTGTTCACTTGTATCAAAAGTTTTGTTTTTCTTCGAAAATAAAAGTGTCGACAACCCTAGAAATCGACAATTTATTGTCGATTTATAGGGTATTCGACAAAAAAAATCTCGACAATCCTCTAAATCGACAAAAAAAAATGTCGATTTAGGCGGTTGTCCTTACATCGACAATTTTTGTCGACTTCGACATTATTATCGTCGATTTCATATGTATTCGACAATAATTTTGTTGATTGTTGTTTATTGTGTTGTACGACACTGCTAAATTGTCGTATGGTGACATTTCGACAATAACATGTCCACTGTGTAGTGTACGAAACTTTTTAAATTTATAGAGAAGAAATTTGCACACCACTGACCTGTTGGTAGATGTTGGGATGTTGGGTTTCTTAGTAGATGTTGGAATGTCGTCCACTAGCCTGTTAAATCAAGCAAAATCAATACCCCTACACAAATTACGTCTGTACCACAGCTCCAACATCACGTTCACAAAATACAGTTTCCCAACAAGGATATAAACTGAGAAAGAATCGTACCTTAACTAAAGGTAGATAGAGAGATAGTGAAATTTTAATGGGAATTTGAATTTTGGATTGAGAGAGAGAGAGAGAGAGATAGTGAAATTTGAATTTTGGAGTCAGGAGTGAGTGAGTGACGAGTTGGAGTGAGTGAGAAGCCACATAGGCAAAGAGAGAGTTGAGTGAGCTGTCAGGTCAGATAGGTGTGTGGTTTAGAGAGTGTAGTTGGTGTGTAGTGAAATTGGTGTGTAGGGGAATCCTCTCCCATTAACTATAGTCTAAAAGCTAAAAAAGACAAACAAGGTGTGTTAGACCAATTCGTGGTCATTATGTATGATCTAAAAGCTAATGTACTCTTATTTTTGTGAACATGAGATACAAAATGTCGAAGAACGATTGCCAGGAAATCAGGGTTGATGGTCATGTCGAGACAATTTATAAATATTATAAATATTTGTACTTCGACAAAAAAAACTCCCAATAAAGACTCAATTTTGCGAGTGAGAATGTTACATAAAACCTCTGCAGAACAATTGTGATGACTCATTTCATGTTCGCTCCACCTACAGATACAAACTTAGAGATACTTCTGCATAAGTTTTGTTAAACTTGAAAGAGATGGGAAATGCTAAGTATTAAAAAGGAGAGCTTGCAATCTTGAACATCCACTCATTGCTTGATATGGAGATTAAATTGGTAAACCAGCTTGTAATTCTTAGTCTATACTTGGGCAGAACTCAAGGTTGAGGTATACTTGCATAAATAACAAGCAAAACCTATTAAAATAATACTCAATACATTTGTACGTTCTTGAAATAAATACATAAGCTAAACATCCTAACAAAATTGGAGGTAAAACCAGAAAAGATACAAAGCATTTATCACAAATCCTGGAGAGCAATCAATCCTGTAGTGTCCTTCAGTGTCTTCTTCGCACGCCAATAAACAGCATTAGCTTTCTCTGATGTCCCAACTTGTATAATTTAGAGTAACAAAAAGTAGATTAGGAACTCTTGTAAGATAGAATACAAGAAGATTAAAATCAATAATGATCCCCATCTCCCAGGCTAGTGCAAATGCTGGACTAAAAGAAGTCAGAAATATGTCTCATGTTGTATTTTTATCAGATAACTGTATATTAGTCCAATTGCAGGATCAGATTTCTTGTACTCCCAATATAACCAGGTATAACTGGTGGCGTACAGTATGTTTCATGGGCCAAAATATTGCACACAATGCCATTTACTGATTCAGAATACTATTCTAAATAAGTAATTACCTTAATCTCAAAAGAGTAATAATTTTGCCACAATCCCACATCTTGATCGTATGACGAAACTGCTGATTCATACAGCTTGCGTGCATTTACAAGACCTTCACTGTCACCAACAAATGCGAGATTTGATTCTAACTCAATGCAGTTCCCATATATTGCAAGACCTGGATGAGGTGCACCCAGAAATCTGCACAGGATACAACAGATATAGTAAGGTAAACTTAAGGAATATAAACAACATAGAATTCACCGAAGACTTGTAAGCAGTTTCCACAAATATTGGGGTATGGCAAAAAATTTAGGCAAGATTGATTACCTATATCTAGTCAATATCACAATATAGTTGGTATACTAACCATTTTGAAAATTTCATGATATAACAGCAATATTACCACAACATACTGCAACACGTCACAATAACTATGAAAAAAATGCGGCCATTAGGTGGAATTGAGGACAAATGAGGAGAGACGAAACCTGGGAGGATTTTGGTAAGAATTTGGGTTATTTGAGAGAAGTTAGGGTTGGGACAACGATCAAAGTGACGACAACTGTAAACTATAGCTTTTCTAAAATTCAGTACGCAACAATTTGCAACTGTGGACCAGCATGATTCGTAAAATAAAGTTTTGGAGATAATGATAAAAGGATATTAATCTTGCAACATACCTCTTGTAAGTTTCTCTTGCACATTGAATACCATCCTTCTGAACTACCAAATTTAGAAATACGGAAGAAAGAGAAAGTCCACCTTCCTTGTCTCCTGCTAAGCGACTCAGAAAAGTACGAAGCAACTTATCAAAATACTTCTTTTGATTCGAAAAGCATTTAATAGCCTGCAAATAGTAGCCAATGAAATATGCTTAGAAAGTGTCTCCTTAATGTTTTATGATCAGCAAACAAAGTAGTAACAATATTTAGATGATAATGTGTTGTTGCCAAAACCAGTGGGAAAAAAAGAGATACAGTAAGAAGCATACCATCGCCCATAAGCTCTCAACTTCTGAAACAGTCACTTTAGCCAAAACTTTTCGAAGAAGCTAGAAGACAGAGCGTAGGTCCTCCTCACTCGGAGATAGAGATTCCCTTGTAATCAATTTCATTTCTATTGAAATCCTTAAAACCCATATCTTTACTGCTCCAGAAAGTTTTTTGTTACAAAGCTTTTTAGCAAGCTCTCTCGCCTCTTCAAGTCTCTCCAGTTGCAAAAAGAGTGAAACATATTGGCACGAAAGATCCTCTGTTAAGCATCCCATAGAGTAGGCTTTTTCATAAACCTTCAACAGTTTTGATGTGAAATCTACGATATGATCAGAAGTATTTGAGAACCCAAAATTTTGAGAGTCGTTATCTTCAGAATTTATAAGATCTATCCAAAACTTTGCATACATGGAAAACATCTTTGGACAAGGCACAATATTCAAAGCATCCTCGTATACCTATACCAAGCAGAACATGCAAGGGAAGGATTAGAATGGAACCAAGGATCAAAAGGCTAAAAAAGAAATTTGAAATAGAGCAAAATAATTAGTATACTTTTTAGCTGATAGAAATTTGTTTTATATAAACTCGTGATCTAGATTACGCCATAGATAGAATAGTTCATAACTTCAAATGCTATATCAAGATTAGCTGTCCAACATTATTTAACCTTATCCAACCTGTGATAGCCAATATATCATATCAGCCAGCCGTGTATTAGTATAGCTATATGCAACTGGGTATTTTGAACACTGAATGATACAGGCCTAGAGCATAAGAGCTAGTCATTTATCCTAATGTTCGTTTCCAACTAATCTAAGATTTACACTGTATACATATAAAGCATGGTACATGTTTTACCTTTGATGCTTTATTTAACAGGCCAAGAGAATCATCTTTAGTAATCTTTTTTGTCATTTTAACTTCATGACTTTGCAGTCTTGCAAGCCAGTCCCAGTACTCCGGGTCCTTTGCAAAATCTCGTTTCATGACATCCATTATCTCTTTTCTCAGCTCTTCTGAATGTGCCTAGTCTGTTCCATCCAAAATCTCCAAAAAAACGCTTTCGTAAGCCTATACTTGACGGGAGAGCCACAACTGCTCTGCTATAAACCGTTTGAAGTATTCTCGAACCTTGTTCACGAAAGGCATCCACCTTTTTTCTTGATTCATCATCCTTATCAGGTACATCAGATCCATCTGCATTCTCTTTTTCTTCATTAAAAAGGCATAAAAAAATCTGTGTTTTCTTCCCTCCATTGTATATCTTCCGCTTCTCTGTGATCACGAACGAATGTCCCCGTCTCTTCTCCAAGAAAGGTCTTTCGGGTCTTCAACTTGTTAAGGTATGTAAGTTCCATACAGAGATACTCAATCCATAGGTCCTCAGAATTTGAGCAGACTCTTAATCCAGTTTGCATGAGAGCACGCGCGGCAACAACATTTAAGTTGTAATCAAACTCCCAAGCTGCGGTATAAATCCAAAGGCCAGGAACCTTGGGATGAAACCCGATTGCTTCAACAAGAACCTGTACAAAGAAAAGTTTCATTCTATTGTTAAATTTGTCTCATTCAGTACTTTGCAACAATTTTATATCGATAAGAACCAAAAGAGTAACTCACTTAACAGTAACTTCAAACAGAATTTAAAGAGAAATCAGAGAAAACATAGAGCGTTGATAGTTATAAGGATATCCAAAAACTTTAAGCATAGAAAACATTCAATCACAATTAACATTGACCGGTAAATCCCAAAAATTGATACAGTAACAAGACTGTTACGAAGAATATCCCAAAAACCGCTGCCAAAATTTTAAAACTGGAGTCACCAATCAATAAAAAAAAACAAATGTCCTGGTACATGGCTAAGTTGGCATTAACTAAATACCATAATAGTTTTCTATATGCTGAAAATGCGCATTTTTTTCAGCCCCTTCTATGTTAAGGTCAAACTTAACCCAAAAAAAAATCAAGGATTTGATTTACTGCTTTAAAATAGCAACTTATCGCTGTTTTCTAGCAGGCCAAACACAAAAAGTTTATTACTAGTGATCCACTTTTGGATAAATTTTGTAGGGGTTGGAAGGTCATCAACAACTACAGTCACTCAGATAAAGGGAGAAATTGGGTTTGCTGGAATTTAGATGAAGTTAAGATTGACAATATACAAATTGAAGAACAACAAATCACTTTAAACATAAAGCTCACTTCTAGTATGAATTGTTGCTCTACTTTTGTCTATAATAGTACTAGTTACATTAAGAGAAGAATTTTGGGGATAAATTGTCTCCATTTCTACTAACATGTCTACCTCTTGGTTAAGTCTTTGGAGATTTTAACGCTATTACTAACTCCTAAGAAAAAGTTGAGGGCCCCCTGTCTGTTCCCAAACCATTATTGAGCTCTTAACTTGCATCCAAAATGCCGGTATTCTGGATTGTAAGTTTAAGGGAAAGCTTCCACAATAAAACACAGTGGGTAAAAGCGTAGAAGTGAAACTTGATAGAGTGCTTGTCAACATCCTGTGGGTTAACAACTTTAACAACTCTGAAGTTCACTTCTTGCGATCAGGGGTGTCTCACACTCCCCTTGTGTTCTGAACATCACTAGCAAGTTGAGCTCAGGTCTTAAACATTTCAGAAATTTTAATTGCTGGGTTAACAACCCTGAATTCACGGAAGCAGTCAGAAGGTCTTTGGACATTAATGTGGAAGGTAATGACTCGTATATCTTTGTTACCAAAAAGAAAAATGTTAAAAATTCTTTTAAGTATAACTTCTCTAATTACTATTCTGACTAGGAGAATAAAGTGGAAAATGCTAAGGTTAGTCTTGATATTCTTCAAGAAAACCTTCACATGGACCCTTTAAATCAATCTTTGGTTGTTGAAGAAAAAATTGCTTTAGGGACTATACTAGTCTCTTAAAAGCAAATGAGAGCATCACAAAGCAAAAGTCAAGAATCCAATGACTTGACCTAGAAGCAAGGTAGTTAATGCATGATGCGATGGGATGCGATCACGAGCAAAAAATTACTACTTAGAATAACGCGAATACTGCAACGCTATTGCGAATATTGCAACACAGTAGACAAAAATTGCATATAATACTAGTATATGCGCATATAAATCTATATGCGCAATGTATTCATTAAGTAAAGCGTATAATATAACATAACTAACAAACTTAGGTAATCCAAAAAAGAAATGAATAACTAAGATATTTACATATACCATGTACAAGCTAACAAACATAACTTGGAAATATAATCCTTGCTGCCAAGTAAAAACTAACAAACCATAACGGGGATATTCAAAAACTAACAAACCATAACGAGGATATTCAAATATGTCAAGTATCAAAATAATAAATCTGGTTTCAGGGGAATTCTTGAAATGTAGGTGTTTCATATTTTAGGTTTTACTTTGAATAAGGTAATTGAATATCTTGTTTCTCATATATCTTATCTTAGTCTTATCAGGAAGCTTATACTTTTTGTAATTGCATCATATATTAGTATCGCATAATAGATTTTGAATATGGCCTTTTTCGTGTAGTATTAGCATATACTCGTTCAATATTTTTAGTTGGTTTCTCGCAGTTGACTACCCCTAGGAGATAGTAATTCTAAATTCTTTCACAACTCCATAAAGTCCAGAGGAATAAAATCCTGAGCATTCAAGACCCTCATGGAAATGTTTTAGAAACTGAGTTGTAAGATGGGTTAAGGATCTTTAAGGCACTGAACACGAAATGCAAGATAGATTCAAAGACCTTCAATCTCTTAATCTAAACAAAATCAGTGAAGAGGAAAATGATGAGTTGGAGATCGAAATCACTTCTAAAGAGGTCTTTGACAATTTCATTGACATTGATGATAGTAAAGCTCTTGGCATGATGGTTTGTCTGCCCTTCTCTTTAAGAGAGCATGGTCTATCTGGTGAGGACTTTACCAAAGTAGCTAAAACCCTTTTTAATTTTGATGTATAGGAAATTGCTAGGTGAGATCGACACTACTATTCTTGCTCTGATACCTTTAAAGACTTCATACCAATAGCTTGTTGTTTTGTAAAAATGCATATCCAAGATTATAACTGGCAGAATTAAAAGAGTAATTGGTACCATGATTAGTCCTTGTCAATCTGTTCTTATTCATGGTAGGAATATAGCAGACAACATTATATTAACTCATGAGGTTGTCAGAAACTACCATAGAGATAGAGGAGTTGGTAGATGTATTGTGAAACTTGACTTATGCAAAGCGTATGATAATGTTAATTGGGAAGTTGTTATTGAGATCTTGCAAGCTATGGACTTTCCATGTAAACTAATAATGTGGATGTGGGAGTGCATCTCCTCAGCCAGGTACTTTCTTTCCTTAAATGGTACTCTTAGAAGTTACTTCAAAGGTAAGAAAATAATTGGGCAGGGAGACCCCGTCTCTCCTTATCTGTTTGCGATAATAATGGAGGTGATTTTAAAAATCATGAAAAATAAAGTTAAGAATGGAGAATTTGTTTTACACCCCAAGTGTTATAATCCAAAAATTTCTCATCTTTGTTTTGCAAATAACCAAATCATTTTTATAATAGGGGTAACATCTAATGCAACCAATCTAGTTGGAGCTCTTCAAACCTTCAACTCTTATACTGGTATGAAGGTAAACTTCAGCAAAAGTAGGCTCTACTGTGCAGTATGAGCTCAGAGAATGTTGATTTTTTTTTGTGACATTTTTAGAATTGAATGAGGTTCTCTACCTGTTAGATATCTTGGCCTTCCCTTAATAACTACAAAGTTTAAATTTAATAACTGCTTGTCTATGGTAGATAGAGTGGTTCAGAGAATTAGGGTACTTGGAAAATAGATGCTTGATAGGCATAACTTTGCTGAAAGCAGTGCTTGCTTCTAGTATACATAACTACTGGTGTTCTATCTTCTTAATTCCCCAATCACTTATAAAATTACTACGTAGTATATTTAGGATTTTTTTTATGGAGCGAAAATGATCTTGACTACTCTCCTAGTTAGTTGGGTCAAGTGCTGCTTTCCCTTTCTTGAAGGGGGCTTAAACATAAGAGACATAGCCACTGCAAATCTAGCAACTATCTTAAGAAAAACTTGGACTGTAGATGCAGGATCCCAATCCATACGGGCAGATTGACTACACCCCTAGTTAGTTCGGTCAACTGTTATTTTCCCTTTCAAGAAGGGGGATTAAACACAAGAGGCATAGCCACTGCAAATCAAGCAACTATCTTAAAAAACACTTGGACTGAAGATGCAGGATCCAAATCCATAAGGGCAGATTGGATTAAAGCCAACCACATACAAAACAAAACAAAAATGGGCCTATGAAAATTCCTTGGAGACACATTCTCCCGAGCAGAAAGCTGGCTTCTATCATAGCTCTCCACAAGATAGGAAGTGGTCATAGCACCTTGTTTTGGCAAGACCCATGGCATCCACAGGGTATTCTCTCTCATCCCTTCCCCCAATAAATCAGCTATAATAGGGCCCTTAACTACAATGCTAATGTGAGTAATATTATACATGAGAGCAAGTGGAGCATTCCTACTAATTCAGTCAATCAGCTCAGTTATATTTGGGATCAAATTAACCAATTTGATCCACCTCTGTAGATGGTAGTTCAACCTCAAAGGACACTTTCAATTTAATAAGAGAGAAGAAGGGCATTGTTCCTCGGTCTAAACTAGTCTGGTTCCAAGGCAACATCCCCAAGCATAGCTTCATATCTTGGTTGGCCATCAACAAAGTTCTAAGAACACAAGATGGGCTCATAGCTTGTTGGGGTGTCACTTATCAAGCTAAGTGTGTTCTTTGCTGGGGAAAATGAAACCACTTATTCTGTAATTGTGCCTACTCTCAAACTGTTTGGAGAGGGCTGCTTAACAAATTAAATCTCAGTTGCTCCCATAGTCAATGGGATGATGTTATCGTGTTGTGTTGTAACAATTTTAAGGATTCTAACCTTGTTCATAAAACTAGAAAACTTGCTCTATGTGGGTTTATATACTACATATGAAGAAAAAGGAATTCTAGGATCTTTGAGAGCAAGGGCAGGCTGCCTATCTCCATTATAAATAACATTATCTCGGACATTAGGAACAAATTAGTTTCTAGTGACAAAAGTATTGTTGATAATAGTGTGAACAGGAATTTTGTGCTTGACTGGAATCTCCAAATTAGACTCCATAAGATTGAACATATTGTATGCAGATGGACTAAACCCCCTGAGGGCCATTATGGTTTAAACACTGATGGTTTCCTTAATGATACAGGTAGTTTTGGAGCAATTGTTAGGGACAGAGAGAGAGAGAGATCCAATAGGTGCTTGTGCTGGAAATAAACGATTTCAATTCATTACCATTCATGATCTCCAGAGGATTGAATATGGGCTGATGCTTGCAAAGAAGATTGGTATTTTGAATGTTGTTGTTTACACTGACTCTCAGGAAGCTATTAACTTGTTATCGTTTGATGGGGACCCCCCCTTGGAAAGATAGAAGATTGGTGGAGTCCATTAAAAGGCTTATGCTCTCATTCACCTCTATCAAGCTTTGCCATCTTTATAGAGAGACTAATAGAGCTGCAGGTCACCTAACCAAAATCAGACCTCCTGAGGCATACCAGGAGATTGACTCAGACCACTTTGATGAGGATTTAAAGAAGATTATCCATGAAGATGCTTCAGGCAAAACATACTTCAGAGTGTAGCCTAGTGTGTTTGTATAGTGCTAGTTATAAAAACCAGGTTACCGTTCAAAACCAAAAAAAAACTTATCAATGTTCAGTTTTCGTAAGTTATATGAATTTCCGAAGGTGTTAAGCACATCTCCAGTAGTAATGTTAGAAAATCATTTGACTTAATAAAACAACAAAGGGCATATCCAATGGTAGGATTATAGCGTTAAAAGCGACAAATCGCTTAAACCTCAACCAAAATAAATCGACGAGCAAAAAAATTGTAACAGTAAATTCATATAAATACACGCATATTCTCTAAGCTCACCACATTAACCCGGCATGCCACTCGGCAAAATCCCTTATCTGCAGTAATGTGGAAGAAGATGACACCTTAAGGATAACCCCAACTTCTGCGTGCCTGATGGAGTCCTACTTTCCACTGTATTCCTCTTAAAATGCGACATTTCTCTATTTTCATTTTTCACTGTATACGCATAACGCATAAGCGCATAACACATTCTTACCAAAGTTTTGGCAAATGGGTTTTTTCTAAAGCTTAAGATCTTGTTCCAAATACAAATCTAATTCCCAAACATACTATTAAAGTCGTACTTTCTGCATTTTTTGCTCTAAATGCGTTGGTATCTGCATTTCTGTTATGATAATTGTGCTAAACCTCAAAACTTTATTCAAATTCCACCCTAACTCCAAAACAAACTTCATACAAATGAGGAAAAAAACACGTAATAATCATACCTTCTTCATCCTCCCATGCCCATGCTCTCGACAAAACTCGAGATACCGAAACCACACATCAATATCCCCTTTGAACCGCATTACCGCCAATCGAAAAATCCCGAGAATTCGCAAAATCCCAGCATCATCCGAAACCGATTTTTTCAGTCTCTTCTTAGTCTCACTCTCCTTCAATTTCCTCGCAATTGATCTCGCTCGTAAGCACCGGAGCTGATGAAGATGTTTTTCGTAATCGATGAAGGTCAAGTAATCTTGCTTGAGTGGAGATGGGCGTTTCAAGCGGTACTCAAACTTTCGTCGCTTCATCACGATTTCTGCGAGTTCTGCTCGAGAGAAGATACCTTTTGCGTTCTAGGTCTTCGAGCTCAATTAGGGTTTGCTCGAGTCTGCATTGGACTACGTCCGCCATTGTTGTGAAGTTAGGGTCTGCTTGCGTAGGGTTTGGGCGGGAGAGAGAGAGAGAGAGAGGTGAAGAAGAAGGGAAGCAGGACTGTGGTTTTTAAAACAATGCATCGTTTATTTGTAAACGACATTTATCAATAAATAACTCATTTATGTTCCTACTAATTGACAAGTTATTCGGCGTTTATATTTGAACTAAGATTATGAATTGTTATCTCTGTAAGAGCATCTCCTAAAGTGCCTCACTACCTTGGAATCCAAGGTGCCACCTAGGATTTTCGTCATCCAACAGTGCCTCACTACCTTGGATTTGAGTCTCCAAAAGCAAGGCTGAGTCTTGGAATCCAATCCAAGACTCAACCTTGGTTCTTAAAGTCGCAATTGGGCGCCCAAGTGTTGGGCACCTATTATGTTTTTAAACAGGCGCCTAAGGTTTGGGCGCCCAATTGTATTTTTTAACAAAAATTCAAATCGGGGCGCCTAAGGTTTGGGCGCCCAATTTTTTTTATTTAAAAAAAAAATCAAAACGGGGCACCCAAGTCTTGGGCGCCCAATTTGAACTTATGAAAAAAAAATAAAAAATAATAATAAAACAGGCGTCCCACTTGGGCGGGCGCCTGTTAAAAAATCCAAGTCAAGTACTGTTGGAAGAAATAGAGCCTCACTACCTTGGATTTGGTTTTTTTTTTAACCAAGGTAGTGAGGCACTTTAGGAGATGCTCTAATTGCTTAATTCATTTAGTAAATTAAATCTTGTTATAAGCTAAGGCCCCACGAGGGGAGCCGAATAGCTTCAGTCCATTGTTATCATAATATAACACGTTATCATCACAAGACTCTTCTATGATCTATACCTTCAAATCTCTACTTGGATTTCTCTCTAAAGAAATTTGTGGCTCTCGATCTATAAGTTATCTTTATACTACCAAACCCTAGGTTTTGATTTATCAAACCCTAGAAGTTTGCATAAGGAAAACTTGGTGTTTCGGCTTCAAGATTTGGCGACTTCAAGTTCGGCGTGAAAACTGGATGTTTCGGTTTTAGGGATTCATGATCTTCTGGTTTGGCGTGAAAACTTGCTGTTTCGGTTTGGACTTGGTGATCTTTGAGTTCGGTGTAAAAACAAGGTGTTTCGGTTAGGTTTGTGACTCGGCAAAACTTGGTAGAGATTCGACAAAACTCAGCTCAAAGGCTCGGCTAAAGGCACGGTAAAGCTCGGCTCAGACTCGGCTTATTCGGTTTGGCAGTTTGTGTGCTATCCGATTTTGGTTTTGGTTAACAATATTTGCTCAAATCTCGAGGTATAAATCCTAACCCTAATTATTATTATTTTGCAATATATATGTGGTGCGTAAGTGTTTGATACCTAATGTAATGCGTAAGTGTTTGGCATCTATGTAACACCCTAGCGTGAAAAGCGCAAGAAGAGCCTGCTAAACTGCCAGCAAGGTTCCTCGCTATACATTAATATGAAAATCGACACTTGCAAATACTTTTTTTCCGTGCATTCTCAACTATCCAATTAAATAACTTGGTTAAAATAAAGGGTGTCACACAAGTGGGACCATTATATATATATAAGAGTGATTATGATACATAGAAAAACATTTATATATACAATATGAAAGCTAAGTACCACTATCTACATGATCTACATTAAAAGACTGTCAGTCTAGCTATGTTCTATTATACAACAATATATGTCTAAGGACCCTAAGATATCCTAAATCTATATTACTATGGATCACCTCCATCAAGTATGTACTCTCCTGTTTGATCATCTAAAATCTCGTAATACTCGATAGGTTCATTGTCCTCGGTACCTGTATCTGAAATGTATTGGGTTGGGTGAGCAAACTTCCCATATCCTTGCATGCAATTGAAAAACTAGCTAATAATAGTAATAATCAAGTCTAGAATCATTTGCATAATAATTAACAGTGTAAAAGCATGTTGAGTTAAATAGATTTGAGAACGGATAAAGATGATTTATGGTAATCACATAATGGATGTTAGGCATTTTGTGTTTGTCTAGTATTTTAATAAGTTATTAGATTCACTCCCTAAGACACCGACTAAAGCTCGCCAATATGACAGCCCTTTCCCTTATTCTCCCGTTCGAGAGAGATAAAATATTTGAGTCAAAGATGACCAACTCTTTTGATAGCCCACGCTGACGAGGCAGTGTACCTCGTTGCCCTTCAGGCCATCTCTTTTGACAGCTTAAGCTGACGAAGCAACGTACTCCGTTGTCATATAGACCACCTCTTTGTCAAGGCAGAGTACCCCATTATCTTAATAGATGTCCATCTATTTTGACAGCCTATGCTGACAAGGCAGAGTACCTCGTTGCCCTTACGGACCGTCTATTTTGACAGCCTCTATTGCCGAGGCAAAGTACCTCGTGGTGTTGTACCCTTTTCGAAGTCCCTCTATAGAGGTAAGCTAGGTTGAATCCCCTTGCGCGGGAATCCTGAAACACATAAATGTGAATCCCTAGTTAGTACAGGCTCTTCAAACCATTGCGGTGACATCTTGTGGCTTGCACACGCCCAGCTGCTTATGCTCTAACCCCACTCTTGTCCAATAAAAACTCTTTACAATTTCCTTGTCAGCCAACTTAAATTCCTTAGAATGAAACCAGACAAGTCATCTTATCACTTGGTCATGTTATATCTCAAAACAATTACATCTTATCAATCTATTACCAGCCTGAACTTCTATTCTATGTTGTCAATCTCCCTAGACTATCCTAGTACATGTTATTGATAAGACTTGTTTCTCACCACTCTACATAGATCGGTGAACTTTAGAGCCCAACCCTAGGGTTGCAAGTCCATTGGCAAACTAAAAGAATCCTAGTCAAGTAGAATGAAAGAAGAGTAGTCTTATTTTACTGGATGTAAATAGGTCAAATCTCACCCCTTATGCAATGCAAAGAGAAAAGACATTTTCTAATTTACTTGTTCAAACATTGCCAGTCTTATAAAACAAATTTATCTTTTTAAATCCTTCTTGAAAAACCCCACTAGTTTTTCAACATTGGATTAATCACCAAATACCCAAGGTGAATTTTTTTTTATTTTTATAAAACCAAAGGTAAGTCCCAAATTGACTCACAATGGCGTAAAAATCCAGTTTTGAGTAGTGTTGTAAAATATGCATATCAAGCTATGTAAAACTCAGATCGAACAACTGTCAAATCCTACGGAACCAAAAAACCCAGGCCTATGATTCATCAAGTAAGACCAATTATCAAATTAGACGGTAAAGGTAACAAAACCTGCTCACAACTCAATGGTCCAGAAACTTTCCCAACAAAACACAGGTAACATACTCCTCCGTTATAGGATTAGTTTTATACTCAAAACTCAATCATATTTTTTGAAATTTATACCACAACTTCCTGACACCTTAGTGAACATATATCCATAATTTTTAATGTGGCACATCACTCATAAGATCATTTACCCACCATAGCACCTATGTTTATTTGATACTTTTAAATAATTTGTATTTTAGTCTTTAGCTTAAAGCCTGTTGGAGAAGCCCAGCCTAGGTTATTAGCAATTTCCCAATTTAAGTAGAATTATATTTTTAATTAGAATTAGGGTTCCTAATTCTAACCCCCTTTGTGTTCTATAAAAGGGGTGGTCTAGGTTATTAGTTTCTTAGTTAATGCAGTTAATTTAGTTAAAGTAGCCTTGATCTGAACAAGGTTCTAATTAATAAAATTAGGGTTCCTCACGAACCTAATTTTCGTTTATTAAAACTGGTAATATTTTTGATTATTGGCTTCCGCGTAATCAGTTTACATCAAATTGGTACCAGAGCTGCGTGAGATCTAAGTGTAGTCAGTTTCAAAAGCATAGATGCTTCGTGGAAGAACCGCGACGAAAAAACCTACTCTAGTTCAAGACGTAGCAAGGATAGAGGAGAAGTTTGATAAGCTTATCGAGTATAAGTTTGACACGCTTATCGAGGCTTGGGGTAGATGAGCCTTTTTCTTGCCCCCCCCCCCCCAACCACCTTCGTTGGGCGTAACTAAAGATATCTCGTTAGAAGGAAGCATCGCCGCGAAGAACGATGATCTATACACTCCTTTTGCAAAATTGGACATCGAAACCGGAGTTCATGAAAAGGGAGAAATTGATATTCAAAACGACGTTGAGGATACGTCCATGTTAACCAACCTCTACGCAAGTAATAACGCACCGCAAGGAGATCAGATCTTGCCGACATCCACCCTCTCGGCAGCTACCACGGCGGCAACTCCGGTCTTGTTAAGAAAATCTAATTTTTTAGCTTGGGCTGCGAAGAAGCAAGCCCAAGCTTTTCACACACAAAACCCACCTCATGGGCCAACACTACCTAACCCAGATCAGGCCCAACAAGTTCAAGTCCAAGATTCTAATCTCAAATCTAGATCTGCCTTTCAAACAAATAGTGAAAGCCCAACCCATAACTTATGGGCTCGATGGGTTGGGATGCAACAAGCCTTAACATGGCCTGATTTTGTGGGTATAAACCCCTCTTGGTGGGCTACTATCTACAACACCTAGGAAGACCAACTCCACGATGAACCACAACCACCATCACCGGATCTGGTTGGCAAAGACCCATTATGCTTCTCAAAAATAACCAGAGTAGAGGAGGCACCTCTCTCCAAGTAGAGAGAACTACTAAACCCCGAGTTAATACCGGGGTTACAACCGTTACAACCGGACAGCACAATAAGTCGAGGAAAGCAAACTGACTTACCCCTAGTCGTCGACCGGTAGATTCTACTACAGGGAGCTGCATCGGTGGAAAACCTTGGTAAATCCTTCCCTTTATCGACTGATCTATACCGCCAATACCTACAATTCGACCTTGGCAAATAACCACCACCAAAGACGAACCCTAAATTTGGTGTTGAAAACCGAAACCCCTATGTTGAGGGATGGGGACTTCGTGATGATAATATTTTAGTGTTCGATCGAAATGGAGGCATAAATCTATGGGTTCTCGTTTTATGCAAATTGGAGAAAGAGAGAGAGGCAATTCAGCGGAAGAGACTGGGGCTGAGGTTCTCACCCCCCGGTTGACACCCATTTATGTGACTGTTATCAACGACGTCCGCTTGGTTCACCACCTCATCCACCAAGATATCCGTATGCTATAACTTGGCAAGATGATGGGTACAATTCCGATTATGAGGAGGAACAACGACCATAGCCGCGCCGTAAGGGTAAGGGTAGTGACATTAAAACCTTAGCCAGAGCTATCTTAGAATAGAGGTATGACGTTCACCTTAAAGTACCAGAGTTCACTGGAAAGTCTGATACGGACGCCTTTATCGAGTGGTTGGATAAGGTTGAGCGTATATTCAATTACAAGAAATATGGGGATCTAAAACAAGTAATGATCACTGAGTCACGCCTTACTGGTTTTACCCTCACTTGGTGAAATAGTATTCAGCAGGCAAGGCGTACAGCGGGTTATCGTCCTATTTCGGAATGGTGGAAAATGTGGAGAGAGCTGAAGGAGAGGTTCATCCCTATGAACTATGGCGAGGTTGCATTTGAGAAACTTTAGTCTCTCAAAATTCCCTTGATGATTATACAAACCAATATTATCTACTTGAGGTACGAGCACGACTCCATAAGACTGAGCAAGAACGGGTTAGTAGGTACAAGTCTGGTTTAACGAAGAAACTCCAAGAGGCAACAACACTTCAACCTATCTTTTGTCTTGCTGAAATTGTACAGTTGGCCAAACAGGTAAACGAGTTACATGCACAATATCGCCCTCTCATTCCAACAGCCCCAACTAATCCAGTAGCCACTGCACAACGTACTTTTGTCTTAGGTAACTGTTATGGATGTGGCAAACTGGGGTACCAGAAACATGATTGTCCTATATTTGTAAAGAAAGTTGGCCTCATCGTGGATGGTATGCGTGAGAGCGTGAGAGCAACAGTTTAGCGTGTTATGAAGGATGAGGACGAAGGAGAGACTGGGATGCATACTACTTACATACGTGAGTCCTCTGGAGTACCGCCCCCTTGATTTTGTGAACGAAATCTTCTCAGACGGAGGGTTTGATGTGGCGCATCTCTCATATGATCGTTTACCCACCGTACCACCTATGTTTATTTGATGTTTTTAAATGTTTTGTATTTTAGTCTTTAGCTTAAAGCCTGTTGGAGAGGCCCAACCTAGGTTATTAGCAATTTCCCAATTTAAGTAGAATTCTATTTTTAATTAGAATTAGGGTTCCTAATTCTAACCCCCCTTGTGTTCTATAAAAGATGTGGTCTAGGTTATTAATTTCTTAGTTAATTCAGTTAAAGTAGTCTTGTTCAGAGCAATGCTTTAATTAATAAAATTAGGGTTCATCACGAACCTAATTTCTGTTTATTAAAACTGGTGTTATTCTTGATTATTGGCTTCCGCGTAATCAGTTTACATCAATTTTAGCTTCATACATGAAAAGTTCAATTAGTTAAAATTCTAGCAACATAGTAGAATATTCAGGCTAACTATATATGCAAGAATTTCTGAAAAGCAACAAACATGAATTGTATACTTAAGAGATAATTTTACCAAGCTAGTATCATGAAAATAAACCTACATGATCATTTCTACAATACGAGATGGTCTTACTTGCCTCTTTGGCAAATTTTGTTTTACCCGTATTTTCCCCAATTTCAAATGCTTCCTCGATTTCTCAAAACCTCTGATTCTTCTTTCCTTTTCTTTTATGTTATTTGCTTGTTTAGCCTTCAATCCTCCTTATATATAGCTTTAATTTCAACTCTTATACCTTTAATCCAAAGCTTTCTCCTCTAAGTATTTCTCTTGATGAAGATAGGTGGTCTATGGGAGGGATTATGCATAAAGGATAATGATATGATGGTGATGGTGATCATGAGGATGAAGAATTTCAAGTCATAGCTCTCCTTTTCTTTAAGCATCAAAAGAATATGAAGTGTTGGTATAAGGTTATTTATAGTTGTTCTTAAGCATGAAGTATTTTACTTAAGCATGAGTTGTGTTACTTAAGCATGAAGTGTTAAATACCTTTATTCCACTACAAGAATAAAGGGTATTAGCCACTGAAAAATCTGTGGCAAAAAGGCTTTTGCCACTGTTTTTACCATCGCTAGGGTCGTGGGCGTAGATGGGGTGGCTAAAGCTTTGGCACTATTTTTACCGTGGCAAAAAGATATTTTTTGCCACTGAAAAATCCGTGGCAAAAGCCTACATTAACCATTACAATATCCGTGGCAAAAACCTGCTTTTACCACTACAAAATCCGTGGCAAAAACCTGTTTTCCCTACTACAAAATCCATGGCAAAAGCCTACTTTCACCACTACAGAATCCGTGGCAAAAACATATAATAAATAATAATAACATTTTATTTCAAAAATATACAGAAAAGGCTGCAGAAGTAAACTTGATACAAAAAATTATTTCAAAAATATGCAAAAAAATTATAAACATGATTCACGAAATAAACTTAAGGTTTGCAGAAGTAACTTTAGAATCTATATAATTGTCAGACAATGGCTAAAGCAAAAATGAACATAATAAAAAAATGCATAGCGGAGAAGGTTCAAACATTAAGTGCTAGCTAAAGGATGGAAAACGTTCCCAATCTCTTTTGTCTCTTTTGTGGCTTCTCCAAAGGATGGAAAACGTTTCACTCATAGAATCTGCAAGTTGACAGATGAAAAAATAAGAGTCAGAACTAAGCAAAAGTAGTTCTTAGAATAAACACAACATGGATAGCTAATAAACAGAACATGGATATCCAATAAATTCTTAAATACAGTAAACATTATCTAGTATGCTCATAACTAAATGTAATACACTTGAACAAAGTTGGGTTATGCCTGCCTATACCATAGCATCGAAGGAAAATAAAAACTACAGGTGTAAGAAGAGATCAAAGTTGACTATAACGGTTAACTAGGATGACAAATACAGTATAACCATAAAACTTTAATTAAGAAGAACAGGGGAAATCTAAAGAACATACGCTTATGAAGAGAAATATTCTAAAATAAGCACATAGAATACTAACATGTATTTATATATATGATGATATAAGAAGAAGAGAACACTACCTTCAAGTCGTTCTTTCCAGACACCACTCTTCAATTGGGAAATCGTATTAGCTTGTAAGAGAGATCCAAGTCGACTCTCGATTTCATCAAGGCTCATCTCTGATGGCTGATTTTTTTTACCAAACACTCGGTTATACAGGCATACCAACACCTTCAACAATATCCCACAAATAGAAACTGGTCAATCATTCACCTCAACATCTTCATGTTCAACTGACCCCGAAGCCTTTGACTGCCCACCTCCCTCTCCTTTCCTGCTAGTACCCAATTTAGCTGAACCGCTTTTCTTGTTAATCGGCTGAAAACAGTAGATTGAACTTAAAAAGTGGTAATAAAAAGATAACGAATCTCTAGTCATCAAATGAAGAGAGGAGAAAGAGTATGAAGAAAAAAAGTGGTTATTCAATCAAAAAGGAAAAGAAGAGACATTTTTTCAAGTTCCCTCAACATTAACATTTAAAAGTATAAGTGTCAAGGGGAAATTCAAAAATCAACGTGAGCACATGAGGCATAGGTTCTCATCATTGTTCCGATAATAAGTCAGTTGAGTGTACAGTTTACAAGTGATAAATAACGAACAGTTGATCAAGCACATGCTAATTGGAAAGATTTGGCAATATGCTGAGAATCACCGGGTAGATGCATTAAAATCAAATGACGAAGCTGTAACAAGAAGTGTGCCTGTTATAAGTCAGAAGAC
Organism: Kingdonia uniflora; assembly: GCA_014058105.1. NCBI lineage: Eukaryota > Viridiplantae > Streptophyta > Magnoliopsida > Ranunculales > Circaeasteraceae > Kingdonia > Kingdonia uniflora. The sequence continues at coordinate 7,487,835 of JACGCM010000704.1, read as the reverse complement.
TGATAAAAATCATAATATTTCCAGTTTGGAATATCATTCTGCTCGATTACCGGAATGGACAGCTAAATCTAGCACTCACAAAAGCATCAATACTAAACATGTCCTTTCGAGTATACCACCTATTAAAAGCTCCAAGAGTACTTCTGTTGAAATAAATAAGTTTTATCCTCTGACAGCTGACAACAACACAATTGATGTCAGTGGCTTGAAGCCACTTAGGCCATCTATAACATCAAAGAAGGGCCTATCTCATCCCACTGTCAGAAAGGAAATAAAGTTACTGACGCGCTCGAAGGAAAACAGGAAAGTATACACCAAAGGAGTGATAAAAAATTGCCTCTAAAGAATGTGTACACCCGCTATTATATTAACAGAAGAATTGAAAAACTGGATAAAGTTAGCAACACCCAATATAAACAAAACATCCTACTAACCTGAACATAATGTGCTCCATTTATCTTTGTTGAAGTACTCACTAACTCGAAGACGGAAATTCCATCAGATTTATCAAAATTTGGAAACCGTAAAGAGTTATTGGCTAAATCTTGGAAGCTCCAGCTTCCTGCATCAAACAAAACACAACAAATGTTATGAGACAAACACATAAGATACTAATTAAATAAACAAATACTCGAAGACCTGATCTTTAGCATTCTTATTTAAGTATCTAACATGATCCATATATGAAGAAGAAAATACCAGCCAGGCCAGTACATAAGCGCATTACAAAGAAAATAAGCTCAAGAAAAAAAGGGCTTAAGTACAAATGAATGCCTAACACATTAAGAAGAAACAAAGCAAAAAAGTAAAATGAAATGTTGCTGCAGTTTAGACACTCAATGGATATAAATCATTTTAGTACAGTTAGCTTGACCACATTTCCAAAGTCAGACAAGTTGCACAACTTTTATAAAAAGAAGAAATATAATCTTGGATAGCCAAAGGAAAAAATAGTTAGCAGGAGACACATACCTAGAGTAGATGATCGTTATATGACAACAGAACCATCAACATAACTTATTAATGAAAAAAATAAGTGTTTTTGATTAAGAAAAGGTTCAAAATAAGAAAGTGAACTCCATCCATCAAAAGCCCTAACAAGCAGGAGCTGCTATCTAACAATTACTAAATAATTAAATCATTGGAAAACGAATAAGGAAAAAAATCACCTCTATATGTTCCTGTAATGTTCCAAGCAGAATATGGTCCCACGTCATTATCATATCTTCTAACAAATAGCCACTGGAACGCTAGATATCACATGCCCGTCTTGGATGGATTGGTTTCATGGCAATTTACAGTATCAAATTGAGCATCATTTGTTCCCCAAGTTGCCAAGGTGTAACTTTAGGAAGATATCCCCATATGTGAAAGAAGCAAGGCATCTTGCAGATATGTTAATGATCTCTGGATCACCATAGTATTTTCTATATGCAACAACTTGTGGAAATCAAGAAATAAATAGAGATATGAAGAAACAAAGACATTAGCACAGTTCATAAAACACTGCATACTTCAAGACATTGCAGACACAGCTACACAATCCACAAACAGCATTGCACAACACCATGGAAGATTTAAAGGTTATAAAGTATATAAAACTACTAAATTAACACCTAATAGAATATTCTAGAGAGAGAGAGAAAGCCCAAAGCCGACCAACATCTAGGTCCCACCCCCAAGAAGGAAACCATGCATTCACATTATTCTTAGACATTTTGCAAAATAAGAATTATGTGCGTTCCAAAATCTCCCATGACAACCAAATCAGTAAGTGAAGAAAAACCAATACCCGAATTACCTAATCAAAGGCTTGCCTGCTACGTTCTGGGTTCTAAGTGTTTTGTACCAACCTCTTTCTTAACCATATGCAAAAAATGAATGAAGCAAAGTAGCATTTACACGCCACTTTTAAGGCATCCTAATGCTTGAAATTGTACATGAATTATAATACTAAAGGATGAGAACTAACAAACTTTTTTAGACAAGCCAAAGGAAGCTTGTATAAAGATGCTCAAAGTCTTATTTAAGGCGCATGTGCAACATTAACCCAAATAACTAATGGAAAAACTACATGCACTACTCACATCCTGGTTTGTAGACAAGTTGACTTCCAAGAGGGATTGGCTTGAAACTATCAATATTGGCCGTTTCATCTTATTAAAGTAGTCCTAAATTTGCATCTAAAGAAAAATAAGGAATCGGGTTTTTAGCTCATACATATACACCCAAAAAAGTGAACCTAATGCCAGAAAGAATACCTTTTCCTCTTCTAATTGAAGCATCTCGCAGATTTTGTGGTAAAGTTCACATATAGAAGCCTGAAAATAGATTTATCAACATGTTTATTATGAGCATTTACATATTCTCTGTATGTAAATTACACCAAAGCGAATTAAAGGGACGAGGTGTAAGAACTACATATCTAGGAAGAAGTAAGATGCAGATTTGTGCTTTACGTCTTGTATTCGTAGGATCTTCTTCGCCTTTAATTTCCTATTTTCATTCTCATCTCAGGTGATCTCATTCACGCCTAATCAATGTTTCTTATTCTTTATTAGTGGCTATTTTTCCCGCCCAATCTATGTTTCATGCTCTTTATTAATTTGGACCATTTTCAAGCCTGATCCATGTTTCCCAAACTTTACTTATAGCTTTGGAGATTTGGGTTGAGTTAGTCTGACGGTATCATATAGCAAATATGGTGAGGTCATAGGTTACTGATAGGCTCTGAAGTTTAGTCGCTTTACAGTTGCACTGTGTGGAGAGTGGGTCTTACAGACCATCCAAGAGTTTAGATGCAAAACTAGCCTAGTGACACTGAAACATAGAAGAGACAGGACAAGACCTTGGGAAGATGTTTGGTGTGGTGAAGCTGCACTTATGAAAGACTCCGTATATTTCTATATCCATAAAAAATCACTTTTTAACATCAAATCTGATAAGGAATACTACTATAAAGAGTGGGAACAGACATGCCCAATTATCAGGAGTGCCACAAGCCCAACGCTTTTGGAGTACCATTTTATAGCTATCAAATATTTTGGAATGAAATAAACAAACGAGGGTACAATACCTTTTTACTTATATGAATAACAAATTGTTTGTTGTCTCTAGCATCAGTTAGTTGGAGACGAAGAGGGTAAACCTCCACACTAAATGACCTGATCTGAGAACTTTGTTGAATCATTCTTCTAGGTAATGCCGGCCCCCCTTTGTACCTGTAGGAAGACGAATAAACCAAAACATATGAGCAAACGATGGAAACACATGCAGAAAAGATGAAGATGGTCCACATACAAACACATGACGAAGCTTGAAATGCTACTAAGACAATACATTTAGTTAAGTGTGAGCCATACTGTAAGAGAGAATCAAGCAAACTACAGGAGAACAATGATACACCTTAAAATTTGAAAAGCGGCCGTACTAACATCAGTTTATAAACCAAAGCAAGCTAAGCATCAAAAGACAAGTACATGATGACCTTACAAGTTTTCATTGGGATGTAAATAAAAAGTTCTATAATAAATGTCTCATTTTAAAGGGGGAAGCAGATTTTATTTTTATTACAAGTAGTGAAGCTTTTTCCAAACTTTTTGAGGAGCCAAAACATAATCACACCCTTCCATCAGGGTTTGCATTAGCTCCAAATCATGACCTTCGCCCACACTTCCATTTACGATTAGATGAGAGTTGTCTATCAGTCTAGGTCTAGGTGTTTTCATTAATTTAACTTTGTCTGAATGTTGAAAATCAGTAGAATCGTCATCGATTGGAACATGAACCTAGAAAGTAGCAGTGTTCTATTTTAGGGAATGTGCTTAAATAAAAACCTAAAGATTATTCATGAATATACCTCTGCAAGCAACAAAGTTTTGTCACTCCTTAGGTAGCATTCAACACTTAGTGTTTCAAGAAGATCCTTGCATGAACCATCTTTTAGCACTGTTACACTAAAAGGCATAGGAAGAGCAGTGCCATCGCCATAGAATACAGTTACTGTAATCTCCGGAGTAACCGTTGAAGGCAATGGCAATGAAAAGTACATGAAGGGATCAAAAGTCACTGAAACTTTGCTACAATCTGGCAGATCAGTGTTGACTTATATTGGCACTGAAATGAATGAACACATCCTCTTACAAGCTTAGAAGCTAAGACATATAATTATCTCAAAAAGAGAGTTTGTTGCATCCATACATCAGTTAAATTTCAGGAAACGCAAAAAGAAAGTCTACACAACTCACTTGGCAAACGTCCACAATTACAAAATCATTTCAAGCTTTGTAGTTCTCCCAACATTCATTTGCAAATTCCTCGTCAGAGTGACCATTAACATCCTTTAATTTAATGTAAGGTTTGAGCTTGACACGATTCAAATCTTCATGCAGTCCATCCAATAAGAAAGCCAGAAGCTCCTAAAATAATATGATCCATTAATTTAAGCATAACTAATTACTAGAAGCAACTGCAAACAAAAACCTATATGAAACAAAGCAACGTGTGCACCGGCTGCGTAAAGAGCACAGAAGCTACTACTATACAACAATTATTTCTCAAGCACAATTACTAAGTCTATGGATTTCTTACTAGCTTCAGGTAGTGTTTAATTGCTTTACAAGCATTCAATTTGTGTGTAGCAATGGCCAAATTCATCTAAGACCCGATAATGAGTTGTTGTAGCGAAAATATATTCTGTGGCAATTTCATTAAAGTGAATGATGCTGAAACACATTTGTTTAGCACAATTTCAGTTAAATAAAGTTGAAAGGACATATCAAGCAGAAATTAGAGATTCAAACCAAAGTAGAAAAAACTGCACAAAACTTCAAGGAAAGATCAAATCAAGCAAATTAGAGGTTCAAATCAAAACCTACACAGAGAAAAAGAAAGGGATCATCACCATCCATAAATGCATATAGCAAAACAATCGCTAAGATAATTTATTCGTTCTTCTTCAACCTTATCCCATTTTTCCCCGAATCCATAACTGCATATAGCAAAACAATCAAAACTAGAGATCAATACTTCAATAGGGACTCAAATCGATTCTAGAATCTAGAGCAAGATAGATCAAACATTACCTTATTTTGATCGGGGATGGAGCTATCGAAGGAGAGAAAACTGAGTCTTGAATCGATAAAGAGAATTGGTGAAAGTGAGATCGGTGAAAGAGGTAAACAAAGTTTTGGAAATACCTAGAGCAGGGAGTGTGGAGAGTATAAAAGGATTTCTCTCTTTCGAACAAAGCAGGATCGCGAGAGGTGAAATAATTTACAACCTTTTTTGCCACAGTTTTTATTTCTTTTCCCACGGTTTTGCCAAAGGCCAAAGCACTATAATCAGTTTATTTTTGCATGCTAACCTTTTGGGCACTGTTTTATTCAAATAGCCACCAAATTATTTGTGGTAGTTTGTCACCGAGAAAACAATGGCAAAAACTAAAAGTCCTCCGTGGCCTATGCCCTATTTTCTTGTATGAAGACACATTGGTTAGGTGATGGCAGCCCATAACTTTAACACCTAGCACCAATAATCTCGCGTCAATGACAATATTTTTCCCGTAAAACTACGCATATAAGTTGTCCAAATTACTATTTTATCCCTGAATTTCACTCACTTATAACTCTCATACCCGATCTCCATTTTAAATTATGTAAAATCCTATGAGTTCCTAAGATCGTGCTCTACAACTCATATTCAATAACCTAGGTTCATTTCTAAGCCTACGATTTACTATTTATTATTATATCAGTAGATCTCTATGATACTTAATCTAAGGGTCTAAATTTGTTGGATTTTGCAATTATCCCCCCTTAAAAGAAATTTTGTCCCAAAATTTAAATACTGAGTTAGTACCTTAATCCTCAAAGAGATGTGGATATCGTTCCTGCATCACCGCCTCTCGTTCCCAAGTAGCTTCCTCAACTCCTTGGTGTTGCCACACAACCTTTACTAGCGGAATCTTCTTGTTGCGTAGCTCCTTTAATTTTGATAAACAATCTGAATAGGTCTTTCTTCATATGATGTGTCTTCTTTCTCCTCCAGAGGCATCAAGTCAACAACTTGCTGACTTAATAGTTAAACATGAAACACATCAAGTTACCTAGAGAGCTGAGGTGGTAAAGTTACTCTATATGCTACAGCTCCAATCCTCTCAACGATCTGAAATGGCCCCATAAACCTTGGTGCTAATTTTCCAGTCTTTCCATAACGTATCAAACCCTTATATGGTGATACCCTTAAAAGCATATAATCACCTTTAGAAAATTCTAAAGGCCTGAGCCTTCGATCCGCATAGCTCTTCTGTCTGCTCTGGGCTGTCTTTTACTTCTCTCGAGCTATCTTTATCTTCTCTGCAATCTTTTAAACATAGTCCGATCCCAGTAGTTGATGCTCTCCATACTCTACCCAACATAAAGCTGATCTACATGGTCTTCCATATAGTGAATAGTGCTTCAAATGGTGCCATGTCGATACTAGATTGATTGCTGTTATTGTAAGCGAACTCAACAAATGGTAAGTACTCGACCCATTTTCCTTTGTACTCTAAGATACATACCCTTAACATATCTTCTAATATCTGAATAACTCTCATAGATTGCCCATATATTTGAGGATGTCTAGCGGTGCTCATTGTCATCTTTGTCCCCAATGTCTTTTGCAAGTTCTGCCATAATCTCGAAGTAAACTTTGTATCACGATCGGAAACAATCGTCTTTGGTATTCATGCAGTCTTACAATCTCTTTTAAGTAAATTTTGCCCAACTTATCCGATATGTACATCAATTTGATAAGAATGAGATGTGCTGATTTAGTCGATCTGTCCACTACTACCTATATCGCATCAAATCTTCCAGTAGTCTTTGGCAATCGAGTGATAAAATCCATAGTAATATTCTTCCACTTCCACTGGGGTATAGGCAGAGGCTCTAACAACCCTGCTGGTCTTTGATGTTCTGCCTTTACCTATTGACAAACCATGCACCTACCCACAAAGCGTGCAATACTTTTCTTCATACCTGGCCACCAACACAGCTTTTTTAATTCCTTATACATCTTGTACATCCGGGGGGAATCGTAAACTTCGAGCGGCATACCATAGTCATAAAATCCTCTTTTAAATTATTATTTATGGCATAAACAGTCTTCCCTGAAATCTCAAACCCCCGTCTAACGGTGAAATCTCAGTCTTTATTCTTTCCTACTTGTGCTTTTATATTTCATACTTTGGATCCTTTGATTGACAATCGATAATGTGATCCTTTATCGATTCTCTGATTGTAATGGTACCTAACAGTATCGAGTCTGCCTCCTTCTCATTTTCATCAAACTGGTTAATATACTCCATCATCCGCCACCGTTGATGAATCAATGTTGCTATGGTGGTCTTTGGGTTCCTACTCAACCCATCAGCTAGACATTTGCCTTCCCTAGATGATAATTAATTGAGAAAGTATAATCTTTTAATAACTACAACTATCTTCGTTGTCTCATATTCAAATCCTTCTGCGAGAATATATACTTGAGGCTCCTATGATCTGTGCAAAGCTTAAAATGTTCCCCGTACAAGTAATGCCTCTATATCTTCAGAGCATACACAACTGCTGCCAATTCTAAATCATGTGTAGGGTAATTTTTCTCATGATCCTTAAGTTATCGTGATATACATAAGCAATGACTTTTCCCTCTTGGATCAATATACATCCTAGTCCCGAAAGTGAAGCATCACTGTAAACCACATACGTTACATCTAGTTTTGGTACGGTTAACACTATTACTGTAGTCAGTCTCTCCTTGCAATCGCTGAATGCCTTTTCACACTTGTCATTCCACACAAAAGATACATCCTTCTTCGTCAAATTAGTAAGTGGTGCAGCTATTTTTGAAAAGTCTTAGACAAATTTTTGATAATACTCGACTAGACCACAAAAACTTCATACATCAGTAGCAGTCTTCGACTATCTCCATTTCAACAATGCATCCATTTTGGATTGGTCAACTGATATCCCGTCCTTACTAATCACAAGACCCAAAAACTTAACCTCTTCCAACCAGAATTCACATTTACTCAGCTTCGCATATAACTTATGCTCTCTTAATGTTTGGAGGACGATGTGGAGATGTTTATGATGATCTTCACAAGTCCTGGAGTAAATTAAGATGTCATCAATAAACACAACCACAAACTTATCCAAATACTCCTGGAAGACTCTATTCATTAAATCCATAAAAGCAGCTGACGCGTTTGTTAACCCAAATGGCATTACCAAAAATTTAAAGTGCCCGAAATTAGTTTGAAAAACTATCTTTGGTACATCCTCCTTCTTGATCCTCATCTGGTGATATCCTGATCTTAAGTCCAATTTTGCGAAGTATCTCCCTCCACCAATCTGATCAAATAGATCATCAATCCTTGGTATCAGATACTTATTTCTGATTGTGACCTTATTCAATGCCCTGTAATCAATACACATCCTCAATGCGCCTCTTTCTTCTTGACAAATAGTACTGGCGCATTCCACGGTGATTCACTTGGTTGAATAAGGCCATTCTCCTTCAAATATTTAATTTGAACATTTAGCTCCTTAATTTCCTTTGGGGCCATTCGATATTGTGGTATGCAAATAGGCTTAACACCCAGTTCGAGGTCGATCGCAAACTCAATCATCCGTGGTAGCGGTAAACCAGGTAATTCTTCTGGAAACAAGTCTGCATACTCACTAACCACTTGAATATCCTTTGTCGAACACCTTTTCTCTACTACTTCGATTATATTAGACACCAAGCTATTTGATGTTGCGCTGAACGGCTACATCTACTGTTTTCTCGATCCTGGCGCAAGATATCTAGTATTTTCTCTTTTGTATTGATAATCTACAATACGAAGAGAGAAACCCTAGTTAGCAAAAAATTGCGAAGAATACCAAAAATTGAATTGGGAAAAGTCCCTTTAAGAGCTTCAATTGATTAAATGCAGTTAATTACAATAAATTACTCTAAACCCTAGCTTCTTCCTCAGAACTTTCTATTAAACTAACATCATCTAAAAAAACAACCTAAGTCTCCTTTATATATGAGGGAACTAAAAATACCAAATAACACGGATCTCGATGTAAACCCACGCCTTAAAATAACAACCAACGCCAAGCTCGTTCAAACGACATCCAAGATCGTTTGAACGACTTTACGCTAATTGGTCTAAAACCCTGAAAACTTGCAAGTCGTTCGAACGACATCCAAGCTCGTTCGAACGAAATTTGTCTATGGGCCAAAATTTCAGAGAGTATGAAAATGGTCATTTGAGCGAAATAGGGAGTCGTTCAAACGACTTGGGTTTCCTGGGCCAAATTTTAGAGAGTATGAAATGGGTCGTTCAAACGACTCTCAACCTCGTTCGAACGACTTTACTAAAACCTCAAACGTTCCTAGATCCTCATGGATCATGGCTCCCCCCTTTAGGAGCCTTGAGCTCCTGCTCAAGCTAGAACTGGAGATGTGGGAATGCGGCGCTGCCCATATCCCTGCTGTACTTCTTCGACTTACTAGGTAGGTAACATTTCTTCCCAACTCGAAACGATTCAATACCACCCCGTCTTATAGTGTGAACTTTCTTCTCTAGAATACCATCCTCCTGTAACGGATCTTCTCTTTCCATCCATAAGTCATCAACTGACGGTAGGCGAGTCTCGATTGTAGAGTCTTCATCTAAAAGAGGTGGCTCAAGCAGCTTCAAATGCTCGACATTAATCACCGAATACATCTTCATGAAAGGTGGCAAATCCAACTGGAATGCATTGTCACCAATCTTCTTGATTATCAAAAACAGACCATAACGAATAGGTTTGAGCTTCTTACCTTTCCCCTTAAGTTGTTCCTTACCCAAATGCAACCAAACTAGGTCGTCCTCTTGAAAAGTACACTCAACCCGATGCTTGTCGTGATGAGCCTTATACTTTGCTTGAGTTTTCTTCAACTGTGTTTTAACCGCCTCATAAACCTTGCTTATCATCTTAATGAAACGCTGAGCTCTAACCTGCTCCTCTTCTTCCTTCCCTAACACCGTCTTATCACCAAGACTAAAAGCCAAATCAAAAGGGCTTTGCGGTAAGTACCCCAAGCAAAATTCAAATGGAGACTTCAAAGTAGAACCATGAATCGCCCAGTTGAACACAAACTGAAGATACGGTAAACTCTCATCCTAAGTCTTAGGACGCTTATAATGGAATCCCTGTTATAAATGTACCAAAGTGCGATTAACTACCTCTGTTTGCCCACCAGTCTGCGGATGAAAAGTAGTATTTCTCTTCAACTTAGTATCCATCATCCTCCATAATGATCTCCCAAAATGTCCTAAAAAGTGGCTATCCCTATCAGAAATAATAGAAGAAGGGAGCCCAAAATACCTCTAGACTCTCTAAAAAAAATTGTGCTGCTTCTTCCCCGGTGACCGTCTTCTGGCATGGAATAAGAACAATCATCTTGCTGAATCGATCCACCACCACAAATAAATAGTCATTCATATACCTGGTCTTGGGCAAACCACCCATAAAATCCATTGAAATGCTCTCCCAAGGTCGACTTGGAACTGGCAATGGTAAGTACAGTCCTATCTTCCTATTGGAAGGCTTCGATGTGTTGCATAACACGCAACCACGAACCATGCGAGTAACATCCACTTGCATCTTCGACCAATAGATATAACGTCGCAAATTCAAAAGAGTTTTCTGAACCCCAAAATAACCTGCTACCCGGGAATAATGGGCCTCTCGAATCCAATGCAAACGGTCTCCACCCTCCGTATTACATAGTAGAATGCCCATGTAAATCAAACCATCCTTCAGAACATACTCGCATATCTTACCTTGCAGTAACTTCTCGTGAATCACACTGAGCTCCTTGTCGTCGTCATACCCTAAAACGTACTCAGAAGGAACAATAGGTTGTATCTGCATAGCTACCAACAAAGCGAAAATAGTTGGTATTGGGGCTCGAGATAACATATAAGCCATTTTGATGCCCACTCATTTCTTATACTTGATCAATAAGGTAAACTGTTGAAGGTATAACATCCACTTCATATGGTGAGCTTGTTGTAGCTTGGACTGCATAGATAAAAACTGTAATGGTTTGTGATCGGAATGTACCACAACCTCATTCCCCAATAAGTAACTCCGCAAATGTTTTACTGATTGATATAACGTGCATAACTCCTTATCGTAGGTAAGATAGTTGTGTACTGCTCCTGTAAACATCTCAGAATGGTAAGCAACCGGCTTCCCATCCTGTAAAAGGATTACCCTCAATGCATAGTCTAGCACATCTGTCTCGACCTCAAAAGGCCGCTGCAAATTGGGCAATGTTAATACTGGTGCATCCGTAATCTTGCGCTTTAGTAACAGAAAAGTCTTCTCATGGTGCTCTTCCCAAACAAACTGTACTCCGGTCTTCGTAAAAAAATGTAAAGGTGCAGCTATTTGCAAAAACTGCCGAATAAACTTTCGTAAGTACTGACAAGAACCCATAAAACTCCTCACTTCCGTCACTGTACGGGGTTTAGGCCAATTAGTAATGACCGAGACCTTCTCTGGATCTACCTTAAGCTCGCCATCACCAATAATGAATCCCAAATAGACTAGTTCCCCCTTCGCACTTCTTCCCATTCAGAAAAAGTTATTGTGATCGCAAAATGCCCAACACTTTGCGTAATTGTCCAAGGTGTTCATCCCATGTACGACTATATATCAAGATATCATCCAAATACACAATCACAAAATCATCAATAAAAGCACGAAGTACCTCATTTATTAACTGCATAAATGTCGTCGGAGCATTGGATTACCCAAAAGGCATCACCAACCACTCAAATAGGCCCTATTTGGTCTTGAACGTTGTCTTCCAAGTATCTTCTTCCTAGATTCTAACTTGATGGTAACCCGACTTAAGATCTAACTTGGTGAAAAACTGAGCTGTCTGCAACTCATATAAAAGCTCATCAATCCGTGGAAGCGGATAATAATTCTTCACAGTAATCTTGTTCAGCGCCCAATAATCCACAAACATTCTCCAAGACCCATCCTTCTTTGGCACCAATAACACCAGTGAACCACAAGGTGAACAACTTGGATTAATAACTCCTTGCTCTAGGAGTTCATGTACCTATTTCTTGATCTCATTAGACTCTGTAACAGAAGTCCGATATAACCCAATATTGGGTAGTGGCTCACCATTCATCAAGGTGATATTATAAACCACATCCCTCTTGCGCGACATCCCTTATATGCCCAAAAACAAGTCTTTATAGTCCTCTTGCAACTTACCCATATCGGTTTGTTGCTTAAGAGATATTGGCAAAGTAGATAACACCTTAGCCGACAGACCCTCTTGAACCGGTCGCACCAACAACAATACAAATTTACCACTCGCATTAACCAACCTCTTCGCCTAAGTCGCCGTTACTAAATTATTGGTAGTGAGATGTTCCTTGCACGTATTGATATGAAACTCTGTCCCATCCTTCACAGGACGATACTTGCGAGCTCTACGGTAAAGGATTGTATCTCGATCCCAAAGATAAGGGCTACCTAAGATGACTTGACACACGTCCAACAAAACCACCTCACATGTCACTTCGTCAATAAACTTCTTAGTAATCGCAAACTCGAATGTACACTGCTTAGTGATTTTTAACTCCGCGTCTTTCTGAATCTAACCCAAACTGTACGGCTTAGGATGAGCCACAGTAGCCAATCACATCTTCTTCACCACGGTCTCAGAAATTAAATTCTTCTGATTACTCGGATCAATGATGGCCTCGACTAAGCTCTGCTTCACTTGAATGCTGACATAAAAAAGCTCTTCCCGACTTGCCTCGTTGATAATTATAGGTTACTTGAACATGAGAGTAAGCTTAGGATTTGGCTTATCTAAATCCGAAAGATCCACAATCGTTGCGACCAATGCATGTTTCTTTTTCTTGCCCCTCTCCTCCTTTGGCCTAAGCTCTGGATGAAGTTTTCAGCATTTATCTAAAATGTGCCTATTAGCCTTATAATGACTACAAATATTCCCCTTGGATGAAGACCCCTCTTCTTTGGACTCTTCTTTCTGATCATACTTCCAACTAGACTTGTACCCTGACTTGCTCTTGTCGTCTTTCTTATCACTTTCAAGTACTTACCTTCAATGACAATTTCTTTAACGATAGCATCCTCGATATTATCCACATTAAAAAACATTAATTATCTTCTAATAGACTCCGATAAACCTCCCGTATAGTTCATGAACACCTCGTACTCATCCACATCAATATCCAAAACCAACGCATGGTTATGAAACTCCGTAGCGAACTGTTGTACGGATTGCCCAAACCTTTGGTACAAATTGTACCATTTGTACCATCGCTCATATTCATACCCAATTGGATAGAATTGCTTCCTCACCAAAACCTTGAATTCCTTCAAACTCAAACTTCCTATTTTGTGGCATTTTTGATAGGATTTCCACCACGTTAGTGAATGACTTACGAATTTCAAAGTAGAGAAACAAATTTTCTGAGCGTCGAAATATTTATAAACAGAAAAATAGGTCTCCAACCTATCTAGCCAAATATCAAACTTCTCGGCATTGATTGAACCATCGAATACTAAAATTTCAATCTTAAAGTTAATACAAATATTATGCATAAGATTCATTGAATTACCAAAACCTAAGCGCTCCTTGACGGATTCGGCATCACTAGAATCACTATCTATCTCCGCATTATCCGCGTCTCCATCCACCTCCATAACCCCTTTCTTCCTCGAGCGGCCTCGCCGTGTCGCCGAAGCAGAAGTCTTGGCGTGGTTCGTGAGATACAATTGTTCAACTAACTCCCCTACATTAGAAATTAGGTTGGAAACCGTCGTTTCCAAAGTCGTGAGTCGATTGTTGGACTTGCCCATCTCCAAATCGGCCTTCTTCATCGAATTAGGTTTACGATGAATCGTCAACGGACTCACTAGCTTCTTCTTCGTTTACTTGAGACGGTCACGTGTAGAGACTATAAACTACGATTAACTCTCACAGATCATAACTGGAAAACTAATACCAGTTAATCCACAATACGAGGAGAGAAACCCTAGTTATCAAAAAAGTATGAGGAACTCCAAAAATTGGATTGGGAAAAGTCCCTTTAAGAGCTTCAATTGCTTAAACGTAGTTAATTACAATGAATTACTCTAAACCCTAGCTTTTTCCTTAGAACTTTCTATTCAACTAATATTATCTAGAAAAATAACCTAAGTTCCCTTTATATATAAGGGAAATAAAAATACCAAATAGCATGGATCTCGATGCAAACCCACATTTAAAAATAACAACCAACGCCAAACTCGTTCTAACGGCATCCAAGCTCATTCTAACGACTTTACGCTAATTGGTCTAAAACCCTAAAAACTTGACAATTCGTTCGAGCGACATCCAAGCTAATTCGAATGAAATTTGTCTATGGGCCAAAATTTTAAAGAGTATGAAAATGGTCGTTCGAATAAAATAGGGAGTCGTTCGAACGACTTGGGTTCCTAGGCCAAATTCCAGAGAGTATGAAAAGGGTCATTCGAACGACTCTCAACCTCGTTCGAACGAATTTACTAAAACCTCAAACGTTCCTAGATCCTCCTGGATCAATTAAAATGGTAGGTATCCTGACATCTTGAACGTAACCCTCTTCTCGTAGCATTCCATACTTGCATCGTATGCTGATAACCACTCAATTCCAAGAATAACCTCAAAGTCTATCATTCTTAGGACATTTAGATCCCCGACTAATTCATAGTCCTCAAATTGAACAAAACTTTCCTTGCATACCTACTCAATGAGTTAGGGTTGTAGAGGGAAAATCGTGAAACCGAACCGAACGGGTCTGAATCGATAATTTTTTCCAGTTTTTGTGAAACCCGGTTCGGTTCTCGATTCAAAATGTGTGGAATCGACCAAACCCTGTTTGGTTACTATTTACACCTTCGTTTAACCAAAGCTAAACCAAACCGGGCTAGTTTTACTTAAAGAGGCAAAAACCTATAGACAAAGACCCATAAACAACTTTAATCATGAAAACACTTCATCTCTCTTCACCTTCATCAACATCACCCTTTAAATCATTTGATGTTTATTATTGGAAACCACAACCTTCAAGGATTTGATGTTGTTCTTCGAGGAACCATTTTTTCATACCAAAGCTTCAACTGTTTAATACAAGTAGATTGAGAGAGGTGTGAAAGAGCCTTCAATTATTGGGTTTTCTTTTGATCCATATTATGTGAGGTAATCACAATTCACAAACCCCCAAACCTTGATGTTTAACAGTTGGAATGCAGAAAAGAAGTAGGAGATGCAGCTCATCTCTTCCCCATTGCTCAGTGGGACTTTAAGAGACGACAGTTTGGGAGGTATGCAGTGGCAATAATATATGTAATGAAGAAGCATTAAATAAAAAAATTACAAGTTGTTTGTTGCTCGGAATATTTAATAAAAAATAGACAGTTTGGTAGTAATGACAGTTTGGTAGTACATTTAGTATTAAATAGGAAAAATGTACATGTGCATGTGCATGTACATGTTGGGCATAGAGTATTAAATAGAAAAATGTTATAATATATGTAATGAAGAAGAGAAGAACACGTCTAGTCTAATTATCACAGTTGGCATTAAATCAACGTAGATGTACTATGTGCATGTTGAAAGTTGAAACTTGTGCATTAAATAAACGCAATCACCAGACAACAGTCACAACACACGTCTAGTATGATTATTATAGTTGGCTATAAATTTAAATATATATCTCATCAGAATTCTAAACGACATCATCATAACACAATGCATCAAAACCAGACTCCTCCGTTACTTCTTCTTCCTCTTCCCTAGTATTTCTCATTTTCTCCTACAAATCTCATCACTAGACCTTATCTTCTTCGTAACAGTTTCTCCGCTAAACTAAGATCATCATTCACCCATGCTCGGTGAGCTCCTTAAACGCGTCGGTGACTCATCAAGAATCATGAACGATTATGATACATCGCCGACAAATAGGTCATTTTCTGGTTTTAGTCAAAAACTGAATACGATAACCAGACCGGCCGATTTGGCTTTGGCTTGGTTTTTTCTGAGGCCGGTTTGGTTTCGGTTCACTATTATAAAAACCCGGGGGTATCCGGTTTGGCTCGCGGTTTAGGGCCAAAACTGAACCGAACCGGACCATGTACAACGCTACTATGAGTTCTGACTTTCCCATAGGTGTTCCTACCCTCAGTGGCATTTCTTTTTTCTCTGGTTCCATTCTTAAAGCATCTATACATCATTTATAAATAAAAGAACGTATAGCTCCATAATTAAATAATGCATGCAATAATTTACTAAATAACGATATCATACCTTCAACTAAGTCCCCGTTTGAAGTATTATCCCGTTCTGCTACCATATACAACCTTCCTCCTAAATTCACTTTGGGTGCTTTACAGTCCCTCAAAATATGTACTGGATTATGGTAATTTTAGCTCACAATCTGTCCAGGTATTACTTTATGAGCTTGATTCTTAAACATAGAGGCATTGTCAGACCACAGCTGATTCCCTGATGAACCAACTCTAATCTTCTGGTGCTTCACCATATTTGGATGACCAATAAATCTCTTGATCATCCTTTATCCTTTTGCGCGAGTAATCCTTAGCGCCCTTTCAACATGTTGAACGTGAGACACAATTGTTGCAAAACTAGAATTATGGATCCAAGCTACAACCTGAATCTGTATTTCCCTTCTCAGCCTATTATAGAACCACATAACCTTCAACTTTTCATTAGGTATCATCTATTGGGCATAACAACCTAGTGCATAAAATTCTTTCTCATAGTCAATTACCGATTCTTCCCCTTGCTTCAAGTTCATGAACCTCGAGTGCCTCTCAGCTCGAGCAGCTTCAGAAACATATCAACCATAAAATACTTCTTTGAAATCTTCTCAAGTAAACACCCTCCCTGGATCCCTACTCTAGATGTTTTGCTACCAGTATCTGGAATCGTTAGTAAAATAGTAGGTTGTCATCACTACCTTCGATCCTTTATCCAATCTAGCATATTGGAACTTTAACTCCATGCCTTATCCACTCATTAGCATCTTCAGGTGTTGTAGATATACCATTCTCTTTATGCTTCAGTTTCCTAAACTTAGAAAGCTTGTACAACTCATTATTTATCCTCCCATTTTTATCTTCTAGAGGAACTCTGATTCCCTGTTCCGCTACTGCTTTAGGAGCAACCTCAGGTACAACTTTAGGTATCACTGGTGGTGGTGGTGGTATTTCTAGTTTAGGTACTGGCATCCCAACCGGTGACGGTGGTGCTTGTTGTTGAGTCTGCATATTTTAAATCATTTTAAAAAGTTGGTCAAATCTTGGATCATCTGTTGGAACATGTCCACCTACAGGACCCCTTGCTGTTTGCCTATCTCACCTTTATTTTTATCCACGAGGAAGCGCACCTCTACCACGATCCCCAAACCTAGTATTTGCCATCTCCTATCTACATACGCAAGTGAGTGCTTCAGTACTAATCCTAGTTAACAAATCAAAAGTCAAGTACTAAAAATCAAAGAAAACAATAATAAATATTTCAGTTATGTAACTTTTTCATATATATATATATATTCCTAAGGCTCTTATTAATCCTATTTATATCCCAATGCGGACCTAACATTTAAGCTCTGATACCACCTAATTATAACACTCCGCTGCGGATATCGTAGGAAGGGCCTGTTGAAGAGCCAGCTAGGTTCCTCGATATACATTAATGATCGATATAAAATCGACGTCTTAAAAGACCCGCAAGCGCATGATGTACTGTTGAGTACAGGAGAAAGCGGGGTCGTATCCCTAGGGACTTGAAGGTGCAGATTATTTTTTGAGTTACTAATTTTATCCAATAAGAATGGTTTTTGTGTATGTTTTGAATGAAAAGAAGAAAGAAACAAATTGCAAGATAAATTAGAGTGGAAATCATGACATCAATTCCACTCCATCCCTTTGTAGTCCATAAAAAAATATCTTTAATTAAAGTACTAATTAATTTCTGTACCATGTATCCTTGGTCGGGTATACACGGCACTCACAATGGAAAAGAAATTAACGTTTGGGAATTCTTACTAAACTGCCTTACAAAATAATGGTCATGTTAAGTAAGGCGGATTACTTTTGCTTCTCCATGTTCTTAACCAATCTTGTTATGGTCAAACAAGATGGTTAATTAGTTTTTTTATTCCTCCAAATCCAAGTCATGGTCAAACATATGGCGAAGGAATAAAGGATTCAAACTTGAGCCCGAAGAGAGAAAAATAGTACTTAAATTAAAGCTACTTCTACAACTAGGCTACATTGGGATGGAGCTTCCTCTAGCCTTGGCTAAGAGGTTTAGTTACTCATCCCTACGATCATCGCCATATTACTATTATAACAACAAAAGTAAAAGGTAAGAAGAAAACAGAAAGAAAAACCTTTATTGCTATGAACTTTGATTTACACTCTCTAAGATATCTCTCACGGGTAAGATTACCTTCCTATTTATAGAGTATATAAGGGGTTACAAAATGTCAACATAAATGAGAAATCCCTTAAATAATGCTTTCCATTATGCATAAAATATAAGAACTTTAAAACCCCTTACTACATGCCTTAGCCCATGAACAAAATGATATGGCTTGATAATCTCCATCAATACCTCTTTAATGCTCTTCATTGGACTTTTGGTTGACAAATACAAGGGATGATCAACTTTTGGAGTGCATTACATTATTTTCTTTGTTGAGAACCACAAAAATGTACGACTTGTTTATCATGCGACCAATTTCTGTAAACACAAAAAAACACTTATTAGTATCATATTTAATTAATAAATAACAAGTTAAATATAAATCTAGAAGTTGTACACGTACATATTACGTGTCAATCAATTAATATGAAAATCTATACTTTAAAAACTTTCTTTCCATGCATTATCAACTATCTAATTAAATAACTTAGTTATAATGAAGCGTATCACACAACTGGGACCATGATATATATAAATATAGAGTGATTATGATATATAGAAAAACCTTTATATTTACAATATGAAAGCTAAATACCACTATCTACATGATCCACATCAAAAGACTGTCAGTCTAGGTATGTTCTATTATACAACAAAATATGTCTAAGGACCCTCAGATGTCCTAGATATCTATCACTGTGGATCACCTCCATCAAGTGTCATGCCTGATCATATAAAATCTCATAATAATACTTAATAGGTTTATTATCCTTGGTACCTGTATCTAAAATGTATTGGACTAGGTGAGCAAACTCCCCAAGTCCTTGTAATAAATGCCAAACCTAGCTAACAATGGTCATAATCAAGTCTAGAATCATTTGAATATTATTTAACAATGTAAAAGAATTATGAGTTAAATTGATATAAGAAAAAGTAAAGATAATTTATGATAATCACATAATGGATGTTAGGCATTTTGGGTTTGTCTAGTTGGGAATCCGCGTCAGACTACTTTCCTATTCATTCCCTTAGTATTTTAGTAAGTTATTAGATTCACTTTTTGAGGCACCGATTAAAGCTTGCCAAGATGACATGACCCTATCCCTTATTCTCCCGTTCGAGAGTCATAAAACATCTAAGTCAAAGATGACCAGCTCCTATAACAGCCCACGCTGATGAGGCATCGTACCTCATTGCCCTTCAAGCCAGTTCTTTTGACAACTTAAGCTGGCGAGGTAGTGTACCCCGGTGTCACATAGACCGTCTCTTTGTAGAGGCAAAATACCCCCTTATCTTAACAGATCATCTATTTTGATAGCATCTATTGTCGAGGTAAAGTACCTCATATTGTTGTTCCATTTTTAGAGGCCCTCTATAGAAGTAAACTTGGTTTAATCCCCTTGCGCGGGAAACTGGAAACACATAAATGCGAATCCTTAGTTAGTACGGGTTCTTCGAACCATTGCGGTGACATCTTATGCCTTGCACGATACCCAGTATGTGCTCTAACCTCACTCTTGTCCAATAAACATTCTTTGGTTTTCTCGTCGGCCAACTTAGATTCCTTAGAATGAAACCAGACAAGTCATTTTATTACTTGGTCATGTTTTATCCTAAAATAATTACCTCGTATCCATCTATTACCAGCCTAGACTTCTATTCTATGTTGTCGCTCCCCCTAGACTATCCTAGTATATGTTGTTAATAAGACTAGCTTCTTACTACTCTATACACATCGGTGAACTTCAGAGCCCAAACCTATGGTCGCAAGTCCATTGGCATTTGCAAACTAAAGAACCTTAGTCAAGTAGAATGAGAAAAAAGTAGTCTTATTTCACTCGATGTAACTAGTTCGCATCTTACCCAGCCTCATGCAATGCAAAAGGAAAACATATTTCCTAATTTAATTGTCCAAACATTGCCAATTTTATAAAATAAATTTATCTTTTGAAAACCTTTTTGAAAAAGCCTGATAGTTTTTCAACCTTGGATTAATCACCAAATACCCTATGTAACGACCAAATTCCGTAGCCCGATACGATCAAGAATTAGCTATCACACCAATAATCTAGTAACAATACGTTAATATAAAGCAAGAGTTGGAGATAAGTGTTACCGTAGAAAACCTTTGAACAGGTAAAAAAACCACGACCTCGTATAAAGAATTTTTATAATAGTCTCTTTATTGCTTGGAGTGGATATCTTTATTACAAGTGATCTCTAGAATATATAAATACTTTTGATATCGTAAATAAGAAGTTTGCGTAATTTTTTTGGTCCCTATCTCTTCTGAAACTTTTCCTTTATATAGGTTTCTCCCACAGCTCTTCGTCGTGCTGGAGCACGTCTTCTGAATTATGTGGTAAATGGAGCTTGACTAGATAACTGACGAGTTCGTGGGAGACAGGTGTCTTTGACTAAGTAACATTTTCTGGGTTTAGCTCGGCCCACGTTCTTAAGTAAGTCATGGAGCTGGTTGGATTATTTGACTGGAGTGTTAAGTGCTAAAATTGCGTGAGCCTGAGATGGAGGTAATTCAAGCTGTGTGAGGTCGATCATGAGTGAGCTCAAGGGATAAGTCCCTAAAATAGCCCCCTCGCGACCGAAGTCACGAGTGGCTTTGGTTAAGAATAAATAGGTTAAACGTTGCATATACGAAACGGAGCAATGATGACGTTTGACTGGGTAGAAGTTACGTGATATTGGGAAGTGGTGGGTATTAAATGATGATGTGGATGCATGTGACGGTTGCGTTTGAATAGTCGCGTCCGTGATAAATGATGACGCTTGGAAAAACGTACCTGCACAATAAAGTTAGGATTATATAAAGAGTACCTTGATCGATTCTTTGAAATAATTCTTGCATGTGTAACATTCTCTGAGATGGTGAAAACTCGGAGTATGGCTCTTGAAGAAAGGATTACGTCTGAAGCGCAGAGGTTGAAGTTGAAGTACTTTGGTGATCGCTTCACGGAAATGGCGATCCCAGCCCCTGTTCCTTCCACGTACCAAGGCTTATCGGGAGAGAAAGCGGTTGAAGATGAGGAAGATTTCTACTATAAGTGGAGATTTCATGTCTTCATCTTGACAGGCGATGAACGTTGGGCCTGTCTTCGCACCCTTGCTGAAGACTGGGTTAGGGGGTCATATGCAGGGAAAGGTGTATCTGTGGGGCAGATATTCTGATTTCTTGTGTTGCCATCGATTCTAATGTCGGTCCCTCTTCATCTCTACCAACTCTTCGGTGGTGGTGGTTATAGAAGAGACGGTGATGGCAGTGGAGGAGGATGATTGGAAGGGGGATCCTGTTGACGCATTTCCATCATGTTTTTGCACTCAGATGACCTTTCATCTTGTTTTGTGGGTGCCAACACTGAGTTCACTGCTTGTATGGTTATTGTATGGAGTTCGACTGGGCTTCAACCGAGCCATGTGAGGGAAGATCTTTGTTGGTTCCAATGTCTTCTTTGCATCAGGGTGAAGAATCACTGAAGTAAGAAGAACTGGAATACATGATTCCTCTGCGTGCCTGAATAACCTGTAGCTTTTAACAAACAGGGAAAACTTGTTATCTGTAAAGTACTTGGAGTTTGGTGCTGGACGGATAACATTCTATTGTATTCCTGTGTGAAAACTTGTTATCTGTAAATCGTATGTACTATGTTTGATATGAATAAATGTGATTTTTAGTAAACTGTGTTCAGAAAAAAAAAATTGAATTGAAATAAAAAGTGTTGTGTGTTGGTCAAATAACCGCTGATAAGTGATGAAACCATGTTGTAATGCTACTCGAACTGATGTGAATACGAGCTGGGAAAGTCGTGCTGATATAAATGATTTGGGATAGAAATTGTGGGAAAGATGTAAATTCGAGTTGTTTCAGGTCAATAGAGATACTATTTATGGTAGTGAAGGTTGATTTAATAACCAATGTGTGCATTAGTGAGGGGATAAGTTATAATGAGCGAGTCCAAGATTTTGGGCTTCTGTTACGTGATACTAGGTAAAAAGAACCATGTGAAAGGAGGAAGTGATTGAGAAACTTATAAATACTGATAGCATGACCTACAAAAATTTGGGGAAAGGTTAGGATGGTGCGGACTCGATCTCAGAGGACTCATCATGCCGCAGAAGGTCGATTGGATATAAAAACTGCTATAGTATGGAAGAGGATCTTTGGTTCGTTTGGGTACGACGCTGAGTTACCAATGAGGGAATGTCAGCTCGAAGGATTAGATATAAGGAGCAGAGAACTTGAGTATGCCCGTTTCTTTTATGAGTCATTCTTCCGTGTATTCATGAGGGATTTCGTTGAATAACAAAATTTGGTGGATTTGATCACTAAAGTGGAGATCGAATTTGAAGATATGAGGATCAGTGAATGATGTGATTAAATGTTGGTTGCTTAAGTATACCAAAGCTGTGATGGATGTTGTGTAAAGTATGTCTTATGAAAAACATAAATGCTGTGAAAGTAACATAAATAATATAACTCAATCGGATCCTCTATAGGGGCGAATCTGTTTTGAGACTGTTTAGCAAACATTTTGAATAAATTTGAATATTTGTAAAATTTTGAAAATGACGTCAATCACTATAAGTATGATAAACAAGGACTGTGAAACAAAAAAAATATGAAAATGCCGAAGCTTCTAGTTTTGTTTTGTATGCAAAAGGAAATAAAGCTCTGACATCGAGCAGTGTGAGTCATCATGAGTACAGAAAGGTCAGAGAATGATGTGGAAATGAGGGAAAGAAATATGTTAAAAATGAGGGGGATTGTAATGATGGAAATGTGGTTTTATCGAAAAGGTACAAGGCGTCTGATATGGAGAGTGGAAAGGATGCCTTAGTTCTAGAATCGAGGACAGTTCGTGCAAGGAGTAATAAATGCCATGTGCATTAGAGAGAAAGGATAAATAGTTCTTCTCCTCCTCCAAGCAAACGTTTTATCATAAAAAACTTGGAGAACACTCAGAGAGAAAGATGAAAAATTAGGGGATTCGATAAAGAGTTATCCGAAGGCGATAAATGTTGAAGAGTGCAAAGGATTATGGATCTCATAGGTGGCAATACAATAGCGTTGTGAGGGGAAAACTTGACTCTATTGCCGATTCTCGTTCGGATACGGAAGGTTAGTAAAGATACTTGCGATATATGTTGATTTTCATAGTTTTAAGATATGTGTTATACGTTAATGATTGATCAGAGATATATGTTGAATATATATATATATATACATAGATGGAAAAATGATAAATGTCTGAACCTGTATGTTGGTCGAGCGTGAGAGGCATCTTTGTAGGTCAAAAATGTGCCTGTAGAATTTGTTTTTAAGATGGGTAGTTCGTCTGTTAATAAGGTTTCGACCTCTGGTCGGACGAATGAGTCTGATAATGAAGGGGAAGGAGGATTGAAACAATTCCCGGGTTTCTCTGGTCAGTTGGTGTCGTATCCTTTGGGTTTTAGTGCCTTTAGAAAATTTTGTAAAGCCAAAGCGGCTGTAGGAGGGAAGTGGGGTAAATGTATAGAGTTTGCTGGCAGGCAGTTTTGGGGTTGTATGGTAGCGGAGAGGGAAAAGTATTTTTATCTGTTGGCAGATTTGGAGGTAGAAAAACGAGATAGGTGTATAGATGAATCGATCTCTCTAGAGTATTTCGATTTGGATGTCCAGAGTGACCTCTCGGAGGGTTTTCTGTGTTACCTATCTCAATTAAAGTATGGGTTGAGCCTTCCCTTTACCAATTTGGCGAATGGGATTATGAGTGCAATTGGGGAATGTCATGTTCAAATGAACGGGAACATGTGAGAGGTAATAAATGCGTGTAACCATCTAAATAAAAGGTGGGAAAAGGAGGAAAAATTGAGGAGGATAACCCCTGAGGATGTTATGTAGTTCTATGGGGTAAAGAATTTTAAGGCCAGTGGGGGGTTGTACTTCTGTGCGAGTGTGACTCAGCATCGCTTTTTCGATCTGAATTCAGCAAGTCAAACCTGGAATGACAGCATCATATGGGTGAAGGGTAATTGCCTTCAAAGAGATAATGAAGAGCCTTTAGACCTTCAATTTAGATATGTAAAAAAAAGTAAGTATAAACTTGCATAGATAAAATTATTGCTATGTTTTGTTGACAGCTATAGTTGATAGTAAAATATGTTATTGCAGGTGTGAAGTCCATAGTGGAACGGAAAGAATCCCTGTTAGACAAAGTTGTGGAGGAGGAGGCTGAACTCAAACTCATTTTGGGGGAACTCGGCCTGAGTAGAAAGACGAGAGTTGACAGTAGGTCAAAAAAGGTTCAAAAGGCTTAGTCTGCTAGGTCGATGACGGGGGTTGATGAAGGAAAAAGGCAAACAAGTGGTGAGGATGCTCGACCGAATCCTTCCAAGACTCCTGGAACTGGCCGTTTGACTCAGCCGAAAACCGTTAAGCTGAGCAAAGTAGCTCAAGTCTTTCTGAAGAAACGGATGCTAAAGACTATGCCAGCCCCGGATGCCATGGAAAGTGGTGAGGTTGTAAAAGCGAAAAGGAGGAGGGTCAAATCCTCTGGGGAGAAGATCGCTGAGATATGACCCGCTGCGGTGGATGACTTAGGGAGGTTGAGGAAAAGGGTAGGTTGGCGGCTCTCCACGGGGTGAAAGATACGAGCAAAATGGTAAGTATTATGTTATTAGAAGGAAATGTTTAATATACTTCGAGTTAATAACTGAGATCGATATAATTTTTGCAGGTTTCTCACCTTGTCAAGAGGATTTGGCTCGCTATTGAAGAAGAAAAATCTGAGTTGAAGAAGGCGAAGAGAGAGCTGGTGAAAGACCTAGCTCGTGCCAAGACTGAAGCCATGAGGAAGTCAGGCAGCTAAAGGCTACTCACATTGTGGCGATCAGTCGGCTATAGGTCGAGACCAAGGCTAACCTAGATGAGATTGTTAAGGAGTATAACAGACTGGGTTGTCACTTGATGTTGAAGGGCTATTCTCAGGAGGAGGTGGATGCCATTAAGGCTGACACCTATGTTGAGGTGAAAGATAAGGAATCGGAAGTGGTGGAAGTCGTGGATGGTTTGGACGATGTCTTCCGCCAGACAGTACTTGACAACCAAGGGGATGATGTCGAGCTTTCAGATGGTGGGAGTGAGAAGGTAGGGTAGTTACGTTGTATAAATATCTGTAAGTTGTCTGAATTCTGCGTGAGGAAGAAAACTATTGTATGTTGACTTTGTTTATAAATCTTGTATAGGTAGTTAGAGAGATGAGTCTTAGGATAAATGAGTTAGAGTCTGAACTTGCTAGGGAAAGAGAGACCTCTAAGGCCTTGCTGTCTGCGCAAGCAGAGCTGCGGGTTAGATCGGTATAGGTTATTCGACTTTCATGTTACACCAACGTTAAGTTATCAAGTAAATAGGATAGGAATGCATAGAAAAAGTCCAACGCTATTAATACAGAATAAGATATCCAAAGTGTGTACCTTGTACGCCGATAGAAGATTCATGAAATGTTCATCTGATAATAGACTCCAAGCTTTTAATCTAAAAGTACTTGGAAACAGATGTTTAGAAACTACACAGTCTCGTAGAATGTTGTATGTAGATGTTAGGAATTAGATTTTTAGAATCGAACTGTACTAAAACTTGTTATATTTACTAGGTCGAACTGAATTTGTCTCGTGCACGTGAGGACAACGTACTCTTGTGCAATTGGGAATTTGAGGAACAGTTTGACAGGATGAAAGAGGAGAACAAAAATAGAGAGGATCAATACGTAAAAGCGCATTTCAAACTCGAGAAGTTGAATCAGGTCATTTCTGACTTGACTCTCCAGGTTGAGGAGAAAGATTATGAAATTAAGAATGGATTAGAAAATCTATCTGAGGCCACAACACATGTCGGGAACTCTAACGTCAGGTCTTCGCATTGGCTGTGAAAGGTAAGCAAGCCGACACGGCTCAATACTGTATTCAGGCGCTGGAACAATCTGAGAAACAATGTCGAGCTGATCTCCAATGATGTAGGAACAACCTGGAGCAAATGAGTTTAAAATTAACCGAAAAGGATAACGAACTGAGGTCAGCTCAAGAAAATCTATCGGCTTCGGAGGCTGTAGCTGAACATTTGCAAACAGCTCTCCCTGCCAAGGATATAGAATTCCGAGAAATGCCGCATAGGTGCGATGACTTAAACGAGACAGTTACTCGACTTAAAGACGAAAAGGATCAAGCCATTGCTCGTGCCAAGAAAGCCGAGGCTAGAGTACGCTCTTTGGGAAGTAGAACTGAGGTTAATGCTCCTTTAGTTCGAGGGGATGTAGTCAATCTCTCAAGTTGCATTAGAGAGCTAGAAAGTGACTTATCTCAAATTCAGGGGCATGTTCAGAAAGGAAATGCAAATTTAAGGGAATGTCAGCATAAACTGGATGCTGCTCTTATTAGGGAGAAAGTTTTGGAGGGGGAGATCAAAGCAAAGGACTTGCTGGTAAAGAGGAAGGATGAGTTATTGAAAGATCTGCCGGCGAGAGAAGAGTTGAATGCTGAGCTTGGGTGACTTCATACTCATATAGTAGACTTAGAAGCAATGAACCTAGCGAAGTCAGCGAAGTATATTTCCAAGTTGAAAGAGGATGCCATTTATCATGACAGGGCTGATGCAAAAATAATTGAATGGAAGGATAATTGTGCTAGGCTAATGGTATGTCTCGAGAGGTTGAAGGAAAGATTTGCAACAACGGTAGTACCTGGTGTATCTCGATCTGGCCTGTTAAAGGTGATCGTTGCATATTTTGTAGAGGAAGTTAAAAGACTTGAGTCGGAATGAGATACCTTGCTCAAAACTCTGTCAGATAAGGGATGCACCTGTGGAGCTAAGATAGATTGAGGTAACTATCTGAGCGCCATGGAGACCCAACTGGGCCTCGAAATTCTGAATTAATAGATCAAGGTAGAGCTGTCATGGCCCGTGAACTGATAGATAGACCTCTTGATGATGTGGAGGGAAGCATTGTTGGCACTCCATTAGCAGAAAATAATCTTTTGTTGTATGATTTTGACCTGAAAATAAATAGAATTATTGTAGACACATTGTTATAGATAATAGCTAGTATGACGATTGCCTTATCTTGTCTCTGGCAGGGTCTTTGATATAAAACAAAGTTTTCACATTCGTTTTAATCGCCGAAGTGGGTTGAGTTAAACCAAGTTGAAACTTGATTTGAACTATAGAAATGTCACAGGCATATTGGAAGAGATGAAAGCTAGTATAACTTTTGCCTTATCTTATGCCTGGCTGAGTCTTTGATGTGGAACAAGTTTTTACACTTGCCATCTTCGCAGAGATGTAAAGATTCACCTGAACCAAGTGTTATCCTCGATCCAGCCTGCTGAAGTAAACCAAACAAGTTGTAAAAGATAAAGACTAGTATTACCTTTGTTTTATTTTTTATTTGGCTGAGTCTTTGATGTGGAACAAGTTTTTACACTTTACACCTTCGCAGAGATGTAATAATTCGGCTGAACCAAGTGTTATCCTCGATCTAGCCTACTAAAGTAAACCAAACAAGTTGTAAAAGATGAAGACTAGTATTACCTTTGTTTTATCTCTTGTTTGGCTGAGTCTTTGATGTAGAACAAGTTTTTACACTTGCCACCTTCGCAGAGATGTAAAGATTCACTTGAACCAAGTGTTATCCTTGATCCAGCATATTAAAGTGAAGCAAACAAGTTGTAAAAGATGAAAACTAGTATGACCTTTGTCTTATCTCTTGTTTGGATGAGTCTTTGATATGGAACAAGTTTTTGCACTTTCCACCTTTATAGAGATGTAGTAACAGAAGCCAATCAAGTGATATCCTTGACCAAACTTAGAAAATATTGATTATAAACTAGTATTATCTATGCTTGAATCTGTAGAATGTGGACGACATTGTGAAAAAAAAAATTCATTGATAAGTTTCAGAATTTACATTAGATGGAAATAAGAATCTCACTTTTGGAATTGCAAAACAAGGAGCGAAACATGGGAATAGAGTAGTAAGACGCCTAACGATAGTACCGTTTCAGTTGTCTAGTGTTCCAAGGATTTGAAATTGGGATTCCTTCTTTTGTCATGAGATAGTATGATCCCAGGCCTGAGAGACCTGTTATAATGAATGGACCCTCCCAATTGTCGGATAATTTTCTAGCATGAGGCTCTTTGCGATATTGAGGAATTTCTCGGCAGACGAGATCTCTGATTTGGAATGTACGGCTCCTGACTTGGCCATTATACGACCTGACAAGCATATGATGATACCGACCTAGGTCAACGATGGGGTGTTCTGTGGTCTCATCTATCATATTGAGGTTGCAAGCCAATTCAAACTCATTTTCCTAGTTAGTTAGTACGCAATCGCGAACTAGATGATGATATTCAGAAGAAATGACTGCCTCAGTGCCATAAGCAAGGAGGAGTGGGGTTCACCCAGTGGACTGTCGGGGAGTAGTTCGATACCCCCACAGGACGTGAGGTAGTTCACGAACCCAATTTTCTTTTTTCTTTGAGTGAAGCCTTTTCTTGAGTCCATCCACATGGTTTTATTGGTGATTTCGGCTTGACCATTACCTTGAGGATATTATGAATTGGAGGGTGAATGGATGATATTGTGGTGATTTCGGAAGGTTACAACCTTGTTTCCCTTAAATTGGGGCCTGTTATCGATGCGAGTTAGGTGGGGACACCCGAATCGAGGGATTATGTGGTTCAAGATAAAAGAGCTGACATCTTCTACTCTGGTTTGACATAGTAGAATTGCTTCTACCCATTTTGTAAAGTAATCGGTAGCTACGAGTAGGTGGCGACGATGTTTAGTGCCCATCTTTTGAATGGCCAGAAAATCTTGCTTGTATAGAGCTCGAGCGCAGGGGCGCATATCATATTTACGTGTCTTTGGCAGGTGTTGCACCTACGGGAATACTCTTCTACTTGCTTGCGCATGCCGGGCCAGAATACTCCTTGAGTTATAGCTCGGTCCGCCAATGATCTACCTACGACGTGGGAGCCACAAGTTCCTTCGTGTAATTCATGGAGTTGTGGATCAGTTGTCGGCATTCAATTGGATCTGATGGGAGTGGTCCGTTGTACTTGTTATCGATGCCGAGGTAATCTAAGAAAGGCTTTCGCCAATCCTCGTTTCCCCCTTTATCGCCCCCAGTGTTGATCGTGCATATAGATATGCGATCAATGCTGGGGGTTGAAATGATTTTGATTTCGTGATATCGAGCTTGTGTACCCAAGACCACGGCTAGAATAGCCAAGGAATCGGTGCATCTGTTCTTCATTCGAGGAAGATATTCGAGAGTTGCTTTTGCGAACTTACTCATCCTATCTGCAACAAGGGCTCCGTATTTGATTATCTTCCCATTCTTTTTGTACTGCTCAGAATAATGATGAACGATGAGTAATGAATCGGTATAAACTGAGAGTTCGGGGACGTCGAGCTCAAGAGTGAGGTCGAGTCCGTGAATGAGAGCTTCATACTCGGTGACATTGTTTGAGGCCTCAAAATCTATGCGGATTGATTTCTCAATTCTGTCGTTTGAAGGGGTAATCAAAACGATTCCGATTCCAGACCTTGCGGGTCCTGCTGATCCATATGTGAGAAGCCTCCACCCTGACATAGTGATCCAGTCAGCTCGTTCGTCAAATTGCTTGGGAGTCGGATTCTCTGGCATGTTTTTGGTAAGGTCCGGGTCGTGCTCCTCCCACTCGGGATCCTCCACTGGAAAATCTGTGAGAAAATCGGTAATGGCCTAACCCTTTTTGGAATGACCTTGTTCGAACTTGATATCATATTCGCCCAAACTGACTGACCATTATTGCACTCTTCCTGATTTCTCTTTTTTAGACGAAACTTCCCAAAGTGGGTAGTTCGTCATCACTTTGATGGAATGTGCTTGGAAGTAGTGCTTGAGTTTTTATGAAGTGTAAACAAGGGTGAGAAGAAGTTTCTTAATTTTAGAGTACCTTGTTTCTGCTGGTGTGAGTGTTTTGCTGATAAAAAAGACCAGTTTCTCTATTTTCCCTTTCAGGCGAATGAGGACCGAACTGGGAAAAGTATCTGTGATTGTGAGGTAGATTATTAGTTCCTCATTACCTACTGGGGTACTCATTATGAGAGACCTCCCCAAATAGATTTTGAGATCCTGAAAAGCTGCTTCGCATTCTGATGTCCATGTGACTTCTACGGTTAGCTGAACCTTTCCTCGTTTGGTACATTCGCGGAGTAAAAGGAATAGCCATTGACAGCGGTATGAAGATTTAAAGACGAAACGGTTGATAGCGGCGATCTTGCCGGTGAGTTTTTGCACGTCTTTTGCTGTCTTTGGAGAAGGCATGTCGAGGAGAGCTCGAATTTGATCCAGATCGGCTTCGATCCCTTTACCGCTGATGAGGTGGCCTAGAAAGTGGCCAGAATGTACCCCGAATTAACACTTATCAGGGTTTAGACGCATTCGGTAAGATCGAAGGATGTTGAATATTGTGTTGAGATCTGAGATGTGATTAACTGACTATACGCTTTTGCACAAGAGATCATCGATGTAAAATTCAACAATTTTTCCCAGGTGTGCTTTGAACATAGCAGTCATCAGTTATTGATATGTGGCCCCTGTGTTTGTGAGCCCGAAGAGCATGACTTTGTAACAGTAAAGGCCACTTTTGGTGATGAATGTTATCTTCTCTTGATCTTCTTCCAAAAATGGGATTTAATTATATCCTGAAGTAGCGTCCACAATAGATTGAAGATCATGACCTGCAATGGAATCGAGGATTTGATGAATGTTGGGAAGAGGAAAACTTTCCTTTGGAGTATGTTTGTTCAAATTTGTGAAATCTACGCAAACGCAGACTTTTCCGTTCTTCTTTGGGACAATGACAATGTTGGATATCCAGTCCGGATACTTGGCTTCTCGAATGAATCCCACTTTGATCAATTTCACGATCTTGGTGTTAACTTCATCTCGAAGATAAGGTGAAAGTCGTTGTTATTTCTATTTGACCGCTGGGGTGTTGACACTGATGGAGAGCTTGTGGCAAGCCATAGCTGGATCGACTTTGGGCATTTCTTCGAAAGACCATGGAAAAACATCTCGATTGAGTTGAAAGAACTGGATAAAAGCATCTTTCTCGTACTGAACCAGCTTAGTTCTGATGAATGTGCCTCTGCTAGGTCCATCAATGTCGACATATTCCGTGGGCTCCTCTGTAGGTGATTGATCGTCAAGGTGATCAATTTTTTGTAATTGCTATGCGGCTAATCTGTCTGAAGTATCTAGGATGGTAGAGACAGTATTTTTGTAAGCTCGTGAAAGTTTCTGACTACCTTAAATTTTGTAAATACCATTGTCGTGCTTGAACCGGAGTGCTTGATGATAGGTGGAAGCGATTGCTTCCATATTGTGTATCCAGCAACGGCCCATGATCCCGAGATAGAGAGACTTGGCATTGATGACATTAAAAATGACATCAATTGTGGCTGGTCCTGCGGTAATAGGTAAGATAATATTGCCCACTCATTCCTCCCTGGAGTCGTTGGACCTGCTGATGTTGGTGTCGCTCTGAATGACTTGGTCAGCCAAACCCATCTGGTCGATCGTACTCTGAAAAAGAATTTCAATTCCGCTTCCAGTATCGATCATCATTGTATGCATGACAAACTGCTTCATCTTGAATATTATGACTAACACAACGTGATGTAGGAATTTAACATGGCTAGTTTCGCATTCCTCGAAAGAGATTCCAAGTCGGCAATTGCTCGACTCGGGAAGAAGTTTGGTTTCTTTGTCTTGAGGTACAAGATCACAGCATTCAGAGAGCCTTCAGCACTTTGATCTGTTGGAATTGTTAACCTGGTTGATTTTGATCATGTTGCTGAGGTGCATGTAGTAGAGATGCTTCTCCTCAGCTCCGTCGTTGACCTGAACAACTTCGAGTTGTTTCTTATGGTTGCCATCTTGGTATGACTTCAGGTCAACAATGTATTTGAGCATCCATCCTTCTTTAAAAATGAGCTCGAGCATCCGCTATATAGCATAACAATTGTCAGTAGAATGATGATTTACCTTATGGTGTAGGCAAAATGGTCGACTCTCGATGGGCTCCAGCGGTCGAGAGGCGCGGTAGAGCGAGTCTTTAAACAGTAGTGGAAAAACCGTGGAGATTCAGACATTAAGCTTTGGGAGGACGGGTCTGTTTTGTGGAGCGCTTCTCTGAGGGCACTCAGTGTTTCCCTTGGTACGTTTATGATCTCCCTGTTCCTCCTTAGGCTCACCGGTCCGCTCTACAGGTGGGGATTTGGTGGAGAGGACAGACTTTGTAAACTTTCGTCGCTCAGACATCATCCTCTCTAAGTCGACGTAACCGTTGACCTTGGTGATCATCTCCTTTAACGTCGCAGGTTTGTAAGGAAGATCATTGGTGAAGCGGCCATAGCTGTCTTTTGGTCGAGGTTATCCACCTTTCTTGCGGGCTCTAGGAATTTCTTTAAAAATTCTTCAAGCTTTTCTCCATGTGACTTCTTAAGACTGATAAGAGAATACAAATTCTCCTCTTTGTTTCTGTTGTGAGCATATGTTTTGACGAACTTCTTCAGCAGCTGATCAAATGTGTAGATAGATTCCTCAGGAAGAGAGTGAAACCATCTGAGTGGCACTTCATGTAAACTTGTGGCAAATAGACGATAGAGAATGTGGTTGAGATTGGAGTACAACCCCAATGAATCGCGGTATTGCTGGAGATGCTCCTTCAGGTATGTACCTTTGTACTTATGAATTTGGGGAGTATGGAAACCTTTTGATATTTCCATATCAAATAGTTCTTTGGGAGTCAGACTTCCTTGTAACGTTGTGGTGTCGCCGGTAGTTCCCAGAACTTGTGCCTCGATTAGGTTCATAATTCGTTGATCCATATGTTCTTTTGTGACGTAATGACGTGTTGGTTGAATTACTTGGCGTGCCGGCAGGGGATAATGAGTTCCCATACCTTCACTCAAGTGATCTCGTGCTTGAATCTGACGGAGAGGTCGCTGGTCTTCTTCCTGATGGATGGGAATCTGGTGACCCCGAATGACTTCTGATTGGGCTTTTCCCCCTAAATGGATGGAGGGTTTCGGTCCATGTGGTAGATTTCTTGAGATTGTTTTACTGGCAACTCCCCAAGGTCCCAATCTTTCCCTTGCCAAAATATGGGAGGTCTCTGGAAGTTGATCGTGACCCCTAGCTGGAAGAGCCTGCTGAGTATTTTGTAGAGCCTCGAGTGCAGTCTGTATCGTCGTCATCTAATCTTCATGCCGTTTGAGCACTGTCAAACGAGCTTGTCATTCTTCATCGAGCTCTTTCTCTCAGAGCTTGTGATATTTTGTCAATTAAAGTTCAAACTTGGCGCGTTTCTCTGCCTATGCGTGGAGATACGCCCGTAACTCAGTGAGTTGTCCCGGATCGTCTGGAAATTTCGAGCTGAGTTCCTATTGCCTATCGTCTGGAAAAAATTATAGTTGAAAATTGTAATGAAAGACTGCCTTAGGATATCGTGGAAATGCAATCTTTCCCATAGACGGCGCCAAATGTAATGGCCAAATTCCATAGCTCGATAAGATCAGGAATTAGCTGACACCAATGATCCTGTAACAATACGTTAATATAAAGCAAGAGTTGGTGACAAGTGTTCTTAGCGTGGAAAACCTCTGAACAGGTAAAAAAAACCACGACCTCGTATGGAGGATTTTTGTAATAGCCTCTTTATTGCTTGGAGTGGATATCTTTATTACAAGTGATCTCTAGATTATAGAAATGCTTTTGATCTCGTAAATAAGAAGTTTGCGTAATTTTTTTGGTCCATGTCTCTTTTGTAACTTTTCCTTTATATAGGCTTCTCCCATAGCTCTTCGTCGTGCTGAAGCACGTCTTCCAAATCATATGGTAAATGGCGGTTGACTGGATAACTGACGAATTCGTGGGAGACAGGTGTCTTTGACTAAATAACGTTTTCCGGGTTTTTGCCCGGCCCACGTTCTTGAGTAGGTCGTGGGGCTGGTTGGAATGTTTGACTGGAGTGTTAAGTGCTGAAATTGCGTGAGCCTGAGATGGTGGTAATTCGAGTTGTGTGAGCTTGATCATGAGTGAGCTCGAGGGATAAGTCCCTACACCCAATGTGAATTTTCATTTATTTTTATAAAACCAAAGGTAAGTTCCAAAATGACTCATGATGGCGTAAAAATCCAGTTTTGAGTAGTTTTGTAAAACATGCATATCTCGTTATGTAAAACTCGGATCAATCAACTGTCAAATCCAACGGAACTAGAAAACCTAGGCCTATGATTCATCAAGAAAAGCCAATTATCAAATTAGATGGTAAAGGCATCAAAACTTGCTCACAACTTTGAGATCCTGAAACTTTCCCAACAAAACATAGCTAATATACTCCTCCGTTATGTGATTTGTTTAATACACAAAACTAAGTAATATTTTTTGAAATTTATACAATAACTTCTTGAGACATTAGTGAACATATATCCAAAAGTTTAGCTTCATACATGAAATTTTCCATTACTTAAAATTCTAGCAACATAACAGAATATTCAGGCTAACTACATGTGCAAGAATTTCAGAAAAGCAACAAACATGAATTGTATACTCAAGCAATAATTTACCAAGCTACTATCATGAAAATAAACCTGCAAGATCATATCTACTATTATGGGATGGTATTACTTGGCTCTTTGGCAAATTTTGTTTTACCCGTGTTTTCTACAATTTAAAATGCTTCCTCGATTTCTCGAAACCTTTGATTTTTCATTACTTTTTTTCTATGTTATTTTCTTGTTTAGCCTTCAATCATCCTTATATATGGCTTTAATTTCAACTCTTATGCCTTTAATCCAAAGCTTTCTCCTCTAAGTATTTCTCTTGATGAAGATAGGTAGACTATGGGAGGGATTAGGCATAAAGGATAATGATAGTTTGGTGATGGTGATGAGGATGAAGAATTTTATATCATAGTTCTCCTTTTCTTTAAGAATTAATGGAGTATGAAGTGTTAGTATTAGGTAATTTATAGTTGTTCTTAAGCATGAGGTGTTTTACTTAAGTAAGAGGTGCTAAATACCTTTATTCTTATAAAGACATATTGGTTAGGCCGGTGATGGCAGCCCATAACTTTAAGACGTGGTTCCAATAATCGTGCGCCAACAACATATTGGTTAGGCCGGTGTCAAAATTACTGTTTTATCCCTGAACTTTACTCGCCTATAACTCTTACACCCGATCTCTGTTTTAAATTCTGTAAAATCCTTTATGTTCCTAAGATTGTACTCTACAACTCATATTCAATAACCTAGGTCCATTTCTAAGCCTATGATTTACTATTCATTATTATATCAGTAGATCTCTATACTATTCATTATTATATCAGTAGATCTCTATGATACTTAATCTAAGGGTTTGAATTTTTAGGATGTTACAATTTAACATCTAAACATATATTAATGTAATGCGTAAGTGTTTGGCAATGATATTTATTTGGTTTGAATCTTCGTTTTTCTATATGAAACACGAGATTATTTTTGCAAAAATAACTATAACCTAGATTGGTGATGTGTTTTTACTAGGGGGCTTTCTTTTCCCCTAATTTTACATGTCATAATCGGTTATGGATACGTTATTTTAGGGGTGCTTCCCTTAATTTATCGTATTTCATGTCGATCTATTACAAAATCTGTTGATCGCAAGCATGATTAATGTCATATTTTTTTCTCTAAAATTAGAGTTTTTCACAAAAACAATATTTTGAAACGATACATATTTTAGTGTTCATATTTTTAAAAATTAATGGGTTGCTTTAATTAAATGAATGCATATTTTCACTATATTTAGTTTTTATAAAAATTAGAGTTTATCTATCTTTGATAGTGAATATATGCGGAGACCATATTTTATCAAGTTACGTGAGCTTTTATGGGGATCATACTAATATTGGTGTTGAAACTTGGGTATGATGTGGCCACACTATAGCTACATGTACATAAGTACTAACTTGAAATTTCATAAAATATTATGA
Organism: Kingdonia uniflora; assembly: GCA_014058105.1. Classification (NCBI taxonomy): domain Eukaryota; kingdom Viridiplantae; phylum Streptophyta; class Magnoliopsida; order Ranunculales; family Circaeasteraceae; genus Kingdonia; species Kingdonia uniflora. The sequence goes on along the minus strand of JACGCM010000704.1, from coordinate 7,451,201 downwards.
AAACATAAAAACAATTTTTGATCCAGTCCCTAAATTTGTCTTAAAACCCCTCATGAATATTTATAGATTTCTCCATGAGCATTATATTATTTTTCACTATAAAACAAAGTCAGGTACAAGTGTAAAAAGCTATTGATTGGTAGATAGTTTATCTCTTTGTATTGTTGTTAAAAAGTATCCACAAGGGAGACTTATTATGGGGGCTAGGCCATTTTGACAAAATGCATAGACTTGTTTATGCTACAATGACACATATTAACCATAATTTAACCACGGAGGGTACATTTTATGGTTTTTTAGGGGCACATCAAGGGAAACTCCATATTTAATGAAAAATGTCTTATTTTTTTCATTAAAAAGGCTATTTATGTAATGTATAAAATATTTAATGTAAAAAGCTATTGATTGGTAGATAGTTTATCTCTTTGTATTGTTGTTAAAAAGTATCCACAAGGGAGACTTATTATGGGGGCTAGGCCATTTTGACAAAATGCATAGACTTGTTTATGCTACAATGACACATATTAACCATAATTTAACCACGGAGGGTACATTTTATGGTTTTTTAGGGGCACATCAAGGGAAACTCCATATTTAATGAAAAATGTCTTATTTTTTTCATTAAAAAGGCTATTTATGTAATGTATAAAATATTTACGTAATGTATAAAACATGAATTAAATGGGCTTGAAGATGTTCTTCAAAACATTTTAGCCCATGTTTCTTCGTGTCTAGTATCCTAATCTACTCAGGAGGATGGATTGGGGATTTACTAGGTAAGATAGTATAGAGTTATCTTACTACATTAATCCCAAATTACCTATCAATTTTACATTAGCTAGTAATTCTTAGGGTGCGCAAATGTGTTTTACCCCTAAAAAACCCTACTTTGAGGGCTATTTTTAAAATTTCGTTTCACTTTGGTAAACTATTTTAAAATAAATATGATAAAAATGTACATTATAGGGATATGTGAAGTAGTTTTCATTTTTTTCCTTCTCACATGATCACCTTATTTACGGTAATTACATATTACGGATATATCTGTCATGCTTTGAATTATATTGAATTGTCTGATATTCATAACTGATTATAATTACAATTGTATAACGGGTGTCTGTATTTAACATCCATTTTTAGGGTCTGCACCTCATATGTAACACCCCGGTTGAGCGGTTATTAGAAAAATGCCTAGCCCAATAGCGGTAATGGTTGCACCAATGGTTTAGTCCCACATCACTTAAGATCCTGCCAGGTGTATGGTCGATAAGTTGAGATTTCACTCTACATGTTAACGAGGCATTTTCTTAGGAATAAAAATCCCACACTACTGGAGATTCACAGTGGTTAAGTGGGAATAATATCAGGGCGCGTAGAGTGGGGTTGTGACATTGTAGGTAGCGAGAGGTTTTTGTTTTCGTTCTACAATCTTGAACAACCAAACCAAACATGGGTACGAATTGTGGCCATAAAAAAAAACTGAGGTCCCTAAAGAAGGCCCGCCGTACCATGATCACCTAATAATTACATGCCCGGTAGCCTAATTGCGTGGGCTAACCAAGAAGGATTGCACATAGGTGGTGCTAACCTAGGTGGATTGCATAGAGGTAGTACAAATTAGCGCGAATTGTACAGAGGAGGTGTAAATGACAATCGTTTACGACATTCTCGATGTAACACGAGTGCAGCCCATTACAATAGACGTGAAAACAATTAGGCTGTTTATGGACCCCAAGCTCCAGTGCTATGGGAACGTAATAAGCGTTGGATAGTGTGACGACCTACCGAACGCCGGCCAAATTTACCCGAGCGTTTTGAGTTCTGTCCGAATGTATTTGTTCTCTATATCCTAATATAGCAGCACGCCAAGTTTCGTCGCAATCGGATTCAGTTAAGGGGGCGAAAAGGTCCAGTACGCTTCGTCTCATGTTTTAACGTTTCCTTTTGGAAGTTGACTATTTACTTAGTAGCTATATTAAGGAGGAACCTTGGTCCGATCCTCCCCCATGACTAAAAGAGCTTTAATGCTTGGTCATCAAGGACCCCGGCTCATGGACTATCTACAAGGGATAGTTATGAGTTCTCCTAGGCCTAGGGTAGGCTAGGGGACATTGCCTCGCAATGCGGGCCGGTTTTCATTAGAGGGCTTCATATGGCGCCGCTATGCCCCGCGGGCTATCCGGGACGCACCGCCCCGTTCAGATGGACAGTATAATTAGCCCAGGCTCGTCGCCCCTTGAGATATGAGTCCCTTATGTGGAAACCGGCATATTGAGCTACCCTGATCCGCTATAGGACAGGTGTGCTTTCCGTATCTCGCGCGCGTCGTGAGAGATTACGCTGTAGGGATTATTGAGGGAACCTTCAGCGTTGTTGCCTTTACTGAATACATATTCAATGACCCCTCACGAGTATCCAGGATAATCCGGATGTCGCTCTAGCATCCGTGGGTTGTATGCCACTGGCGCGCCGCGCCTGTGAAGATGGCTGGTACACGCCGACATCGCGTCCGTGTACGCCGCACGGTCCCTTATTCCGCTGCACTCCGGGCACTGTAGAGTCGGTCCCAGCTAGGGCCGTGTCAGTTGGTATCAGAGCGAGAATAGCTTGTTGAAGCTTAGCTCTTGAGTTGGTAGAGCGTAGATGGATTGTGCCTACGTCTGCCAGAGCTAGACAGAGTTGGGTCTGGGCTTATCCGAGCAAGGCTTGCTGGGAGTTTGCTTGTCAGAGCGTAGATGGGTTGTGCCTACGTCTGTCAGAGTAAGCAGAGTAATGATTCCCGAGTTGGTAGTATGGGTTACCCATTTGGCTGTTGTTCTCTCCAGAGCCGTAGTTGCTCCCTAGAGATGTTCCAAGCACCGTTGTGAACGCTTGTAGAGTGTGTTGCCTACATGTCAGTCGATATTGGACGCAAGAGAAAGGCTCCATATCCGAGCGCGAGATTGCTCAAGTTAAATGTGCTTTGGACAATGACGCTAAGAGGAAGGATTGAGATTTGAGTTGGACGCGATGATCTATATCGTTGGTTGTCTCTAGAAGGCTGATCAGTGTCGCAGATGCTCTATGAAGAATAGTAATAGAGCGATCTAGCAGGTTGTGATTGCATTCGGTCCGTATCCGCGCTGCGAAGTTTAGTAACAGGTGTGATCAAGGACGATGCCCCTCAGCAGAGATCGATATGGTCAGTGTCCGTTGCCGAGTACTTTCGTGTGGAAGCCGCGAAGCTTGGTTTTGTTGGAATTCCTTAGTGTCTACAAAAGATTGAAGAATCCTGAGAGATACTCGTTGTGATTGTCCTGAGTTGGACATTGAGACATTCCAGAGGTGAATGTCATGAGCCGAAGATGAAGCGGCACGAAGTAGAGATGAAGACATGGTTTGGGTCCCGAGTTTGCACACAGTGATATCGTCAAGTAGACGTCGAGGGCAGAGTGACTCGTTATGACGCGACATGAACTGCGACCTCCCAGATGGGTTGTCGCTTGTCCGCAGTTGGTCCCCAGTTACATGAGACCCTGCTTACTCACTCAAAGAAGGCAAGATGCCGAGTGATGTTTGTTTTCTGGCTCCGAGGTGAGTTTCAGGTTTGTCGGCGTTCGAGTACTCTAGCCGAGTTGATCCATGTTGTTCCACATGATGGTTCTGGGTCATTCTTAGCTCACAGATGGAAGACTCACGTTTCCGAAGGTTAGTAAGTTACGTGGTTGTCGCAGAATAGAGTTGAGCTTCAGTCAGTTGTGCGGGTTACCTCAGACATGATCTCGGATGGAAGATTGCTCTAGGATGAATGATCCTGAGCGGAATTGGATGTTAGTTTCCCAATTCCTTATCACTTGGTGGTTGGCGGTAAGGATATAGTACCCGCGCCTCGTTCTTTGTTTGTAACGATGGAGTGTCTTTAGAAGACCACATCTCAGTGACCGGTTTGAGTTGGCTGCGTTTGTTGAAGCTAGTTCAAGAGACAGAGAATGGCTACGCTTCAGTTCAAAGATGATTGCGACAGTATGAAGGTTGGTCTCCGCGAGTTTGATAGCAGTTGGACATGGCAAGCCAACGAGCTCAGGGCGATAGGTACAGTGACAGTATCTTGTTCCCAAGTTCCCCAAGTACTCAGGTTGGAGTAGGGATGTAGAGATGGAGAAACGCTTCAGTAGTCCATCAGTTATATGTCACAGCTTTGTTCTCGACGCGGACGTCGAGCTTATCGAGTGTGGGAAGAGCTGTATGTTGTGACGCAGATGTACGCAGGTTCCAGCAAGGGTCACTACCACCAGAGTTTGGCAAGTACAGATGCCAATGTTAAGTCCTCGTTAGAGAAGAGGTATTGAGAAGTCCTCGTTAGAGAAGAGGCATTGAGAAGTCCTCGTCAGAGAAGAGGCATTGGGAAGTCCTCCTTGGAGAGTGAGGCAGATTAGAGTCCTCCGGAGTGGAGAGACCTTTGGGCACGCCGGAGTGGCGATCACCCCTTCCTGCAGCCAAGTTAGGTGCAGATGCCATCTAGCGTTACATGGGTTAGATGATGGCCTACTACGAAGTGGTAGAGCAGAGACGCGGCTGCACAGATAGATGTCTCATGGGTTTTAGAAGTTCACACAGGACGCCTTTATGGCGGACCTCGATGGTTAGCTGGCGGTAGGGAACAGAGTACCCGCGCCTAGATAGGCTGCCTCGATGGTTTTGTTGGCGGTAGGGAACAGAGTACCCGCGCCTCGTTGAGAGTATGCTACCTTCTAGGAGCTACCCTCCCTCGCCCGAGTGAACAATGAGTACCAGTTCAGTTCTATACTGGTAAGGCTAGAGTGCCGCATCTTGATCTTGTATCCCCGATGGTCCGTAAGAAGGGCGGACATGGTTGGAAGACCTTCGCAGAGTTGATTGAAGGGCAGTCAGGCAGTTCAGTGTGCGGCAGATGTTCCGTGCAGTTGGGGTGAGTTACCCCTTTGTTTTAGAAGACTTGCTCCTTACCACTCGCAGATGAAGAGTGAAGTTTGAAGCCGAGATTCACAGAAGATTGAACTCTCGAGCAGCGAAGGCATTGTGCGACTCGGAAGTGAGCGCACTTTTGGACGGGATTGGAGATATCCTCGTCGGGCTGTCCGGAGGAGACGCCCTTGGTTTGTCGAGAAGAGCGACATTCCATACAGTGTCAGGGGAGAAGGCGCTTTGCAGCAGGATGCAGCGCATTTCAGAGGGCGCAATGCTAGAGTGCACCGCCCATACATTTTTTCAGAAGGTTCGAGACCAAGAGACAATACCCAGAGGAAAAGGCAGACTCCAGTCGTATGAAGGTTCAGTCACTACGCACTTCAGTTGGAATAGGCGAAGTTATGGTTCAGTTCTGAAGACACAGTTGTCAGCATCGAGACTAGCAGTTGGGCTCAGTATCCGCTAGTACAGAAGAAGATATAGTACTCTGAACTAAGTGCGGGAGAGTTGTTGGTTTCGTGAGGATGCAGAAGATTGAATCCTTGCAGAGCCGTGTTGGCGATGGTCCTCGACGAGGACGTCGAGATTATTTTAAGTGCGGGAGGGTGTGACGACCTACCGAACGCCGGCCAAATTTACCCGAGCGTTTTGAGTTCTGTCCGAATGTATTTATTCTCTATATCCTAATATAGCAGCACGCCAAGTTTCGTCGCAATCGGATTCAGTTAAGGGGGCGAAAAGGTCCAGTACGCTTCGTCTCATGTTTTAACGTTTCCTTTTGGAAGTTGACTATTTACTTAGTAGCTATATTAAGGAGGAACCTTGGTCCGATCCTCCCCATGACTAAAAGAGCTTTAATGCTTGGTCATCAAGGACCCCAGCTCATGGACTATCTACAAGGGATAGTTATGAGTTCTCCTAGGCCTAGGGTAGGCTAGGGGACATTGCCTCGCAATGCGGGCCGGTTTTCATTAGAGGGCTTCATATGGCGCCGCTATGCCCCGCGGGCTATCCGGGACGCACCGCCCCGTTCAGATGGACAGTATAATTAGCCCAGGCTCGTCGCCCCTTGAGATATGAGTCCCTTATGTGGAAACCGGCATATTGAGCTACCCTGATCCGCTATAGGACAGGTGTGCTTTCCGTATCTCGCGCGCGTCGTGAGAGATTACGCTGTAGGGATTATTGAGGGAACCTTCAGCGTTGTTGCCTTTACTGAATACATATTCAATGACCCCTCACGAGTATCCAGGATAATCCGGATGTCGCTCTAGCATCCGTGGGTTGTATGCCACTGGCGCGCCGTGCCTGTGAAGATGGCTGGTACACGCCGACATCGCGTCCGTGTACGCCGCACGGTCCCTTATTCCGCTGCACTCCGGGCACTGTAGAGTCGGTCCCGGCTAGGGCCGTGTCAGATAGGACCAGCTAAAGGTTACTACAATCGCGGTAGCATGGATCATGATGAACTTGACTGCAGAGAACCTATTCAAATCGTTGAAAACTTCTATGAGGTAAGGGGTACATGTAGAAGGGGTTTTTTGTTTTTTTGAAAATTCAGCTTTGAATTGAAGAACCAAACTATACTGGTGGGAACAACATTCCATACCCAAAGGAGCAAGGAGAGGGCCTGAACATCAAAGAAAACCAACAAAACAACAACGAAAGAAAAAAATACTAAAACTATACAATCCTTGAGAGGCCATGTTAGCTCAGGTCTCTATAGTATATCTTCCCTATGCCATCCTCATTGATAATCCATTTAAGGCCATTAGTAAACTTGTCTAGGGTATATTCCATGTGGCCAATTTCAGTGAGCAAGCTAGCAAGATGGTCTGACCCATTGTTAGTTTCTCTGTACTTGTGCTTGATATAGAAGAGATCAAGGTGAGCATCTTTACCAAGTATAGACTTGAGTAGCCTCCAAGAAGTCCCAGAAAGGGGCATGTTTTCTATTGATTAAGTTAAAAACTTTGAGGGAGTTAGAACCAACATATAATTTGGCAATACCAAGCTTCAGAACAAGATTAAGGCCTTCATCCACTCCTTGTAATTCATGAAGGATGATAGATTGAGGCTTGACTCTTCCAGCACAAGCATGGCAAGCACACCTTCAGCTTCCCTGTTTCTCACAAAGACCCATCTGTGTTAAGAACATACTCCCCAAAGGGTGGCTTGTCCCAAATGCAGGTAATGATCTTAGCATGACCCCACTTAACTCCAAGGTCTCATAAGGCTGCAAGGTGTCTATTATTTTCATAATCAACAAGATAATATTTTTTACTATGCAGCTGGAGTTTGACCTCTAGCATAATCTTATTGAAGAGGCTTGAAGGGTACTATAATATCTTCTCAAAAATCCTAGTATTTATCTCTATCCATATAAAATAAAAAAAACTGTTAAGTTACAACTTAATGATCCTTGAATTAAGAGATTTACCCCCAACTATGGATAACAACCATTCCAATTTTGCCTCCCAGTCAAGAGGTTCCCTTACAAAGCCATTAAAATTTAAAATTTTAAGCCAAACTTTTGTAGCATAGATGCAGTTAAAGAAGAGGTGGTTTTCATTCTCACTACTATGCCAACAAAAGTTAAAATTCTACCTCCCACTTTACCAACTTATCTTGAGTTCTTAGGCAATTTTTGAGAGCAAACCAGCCTATAAAACTACGCTTAGTTATATTACCTCCAAACAAAATGAGACTATCCCATTTGAAAGTTGTATTAACCTGTCTTAAGTTGTCATAACTGCGTTTTACTATGAAATCACCTCTTGGGGTAATAACCCATGCCATTCCATCTTCATCTTCATTGTCAATGTCCACACCATCAAGTTGGCTCCAGATATCTGCAAGAAGAGGGTCAGAGTTAGGCAAAGGACCCCAAGAACCATTGGAGACTCAATTATGAATCTTGATGCCCTAGTTTTTGCATGTGTTGATGGAAGATCACCAAAGGGTGCCAAGGGTCATTCCAAAACTTTGTATGGTTTCTATTGCCAATAGTGTAAAGAAAGATTTTTTTTCCAACATCCCTTGAATTGAGAATGTGTCTCCAAGACCAAGCACTTTCTTGAGGAATAATGATCTCCCAGATGTTTCTGCCTCTCACAAGGATGAATCTAATCCAAGACCCCCATAAACAGTCCTTGTTGGTGACAATTTGCCATAGGTGCTTGAGGTTGGCAGCGTGGTTCTATATTCCGAAATTCTGAACATTCAAGCCTCCTTTCTTCATGGGGTAACAACTTTGTTCCAGCTATCCACGAGGACTTTGTTACCTTAGTTAGTTCCAGCCCATAAAAACTTTATGCAAATACTCTCAATAGCCTTGATTGTAGCTTTAGGTAAGATGAAGCAGCTGCACCAGTAAACCTGAATGCTATTTTGAACAACTTTTAAGAGAGTTATTTGCCTGTATATGAAAGAAAATTGCATTTCCAAGATTAAACCCTATTGGTAAGGTTCTCAATCAAAGGATAATAGTCTTTACTCTTCAATCTGGTGGTGATGAGGGGGTGCCCCATGTACTTAAAATGTAGAGAGCCTTTGCTAAACTCTAGAATATCAGCTATCAAAGAAATTTCAGACTGAGGAATCCCTGCACAAAAGAGCTTACTTTTTTTATTATTAACTTAGAGACCTACAAAACTGTTGAACTTATCAAGAATATTTTTCAAGCATTACACAGTTTTGACTTCTCCCTTCATGAAAGCAATGAGGAAATCTACATATCAAATGTGAGAAACTTAGGGGTTTTTACATCTAGAGTGAAGTTTAAAGTAGTCCAAGGTATTTGCTCATGAATAGCCCTAGAGAACATTTCCATAACAATCACAAAATTTTAAGGAGAGATGGAGTCCCCTTGCCATACTTCTCTTACCCCTGAAATAACCTTTTAAATTGCCATTCACAAAGATAGAGTATTTAGGGATAGTAATACACTCACCTATCCAATTTACCATCCTGGAAGAGAGACCCACTTTCTCTAGGAGGAGAGTGGACTTCCAATTAACCATATCATAGGCTTTTTTGAGATCAATTTTAGCAATACATCTTTTGGTGCTTTTGTCCCTGTACTAATTCCTTAAGAGCTCATGGGTAAGGAGTATATTGTCAGTTATATTCCTACCAAATATAAAAATAGCTTGGTTAAGAGATATAATGGTGCTTATGACCTTCTTAAGCCCATTGGTAAGAACTTTTGATGTGCATTTATATAAAGTATTACATCAGGCAATAGGTCTATAATCACTAAGAGTAGTAGGGCTAAGAACCTTAGGGACAAGGGAAATAATAGTGGCATTAGACTCTCCTAACAACTTGCACGAATGAAAGAAAACAAGCATAACATCAATGAAGTCATTAGCTATAATTCTCCAAGCTCTCTTGAAAAAGTAAGCAGTAAAACCATAAGCGCTAGGGGCCTTTTCATTGGGCATTTGAGATAAAGCTTCAGTGATCTCATTCCTAGTGATATCATTTTCAAGATCAACCACCTCACTGCTGCTCAACCTAGACAGACCCTCAATCTCATCAAGAAAGCAAAAATTTCTAGAATTGGTAGAGTCAGTCCCCATGAGACTCTCAAAGAACTCTACACAGTGGCTACCTATACTCTTTTTATCTTCAAGTTTGGTTCCTGTAGAGTCATAGATAGATATTATTTTGTTTCTAGCCCTTCTTGTTTTCACAGTTCTATGAAAAAAACTTGAATTCAAGTCACCTAACTCAAATCACTATACTCTAGCTTTTTACTTTAAAGTAGCTTTCTCATGTCTAGCAAGATCAGAGTAGTTCCTAATAGCTTCCTTCTCAGCAATAGCTATTACATGGTTGGTGGGGCAAGTCTGAAGCGCTTCTTGTAATTGCTCAAGGGTGACTCTAGCATTCTCAACTTAGCCACTAATACTCCTTCTGTTGTAAAAGAATTCTTTTAAATTCTTTTTGACATTCTTCATCTTCTTAGTAAACATGTAGGTGTTGTTCCCCTCCAGACAAATATCCCAGCTATCCTTAACAATATTTAGAAAATAAGGATCATTAGCCTAATGATTGAAAATTTTAAAGGGCTTAGGACCCTCTAAGCTAGGACATCCAAGAGATAAGATAATGGGGGAGTGGTCTAAAACTCCAGCCTTAAAGAAATCAACCTCAGAGTTGTTGAAAGTGATTACTCATATGGAGTTGACCATCACTCTGTCAATCTTAGTGAAAACTCTATTTCCATGAGTGTTCCTATTGGTCCAGGTGAGAAAATAACCCTTGTACTTGCAATCCATAAGCCTAGTAGGCTGAACACAAGAGAAGAAATTATAAAAGTGGGAGGGGCAAATAGGAATTCCCCCAACTTTCTTTTAGGAATTCAAGATAGAATTGAAATCTCCTAATAAACCCCAAGGTTTTTGAAAATTTTGAGCCTTGAGACACATAGAATTCCACAAGAGCTTTCTTTTACTGTGATCAATACTCCCTTAAACAATAGAAATGTAAAACTCAATACTGCTTTCAATTTTCATGAGGCCAGTAATCATTTTTTCTTCATACTTTAAATTAGTAGCAGGGGTACAAGTTGGGTCCCAACAAAGCCAGATCCTCCCTAAGTAGGAATTATTGTAGTTGTGAATAACTTTCCAATCCTTACAAAGGTTATTGATGACCTTGTATTTATTGAAGTTTCTAACCTTAGTCTCCACCAACCTAATGGCCTTCAAATTATTCCTTTTAATCAAGTAGTTAATCTCAGTTTGTCTGAAAATATCATTCATACCTCTCACATTCCAACAACCCGCCTTGAAAGAGTCTTTTTGTTATGTAGACATTAATAACTTGCTTTGTGTAGCCCCTTGTACTTTTGAAAAAGCCAGCACCTAAAGAAGCTATCTACCTGCATATATAAGCTTTGTAAAAAATGAACCTGTTTATCTCAAAAGAGTTAAGACAAAAGTACATGTTGAACTTAAGCACAAGATTATAATGGGATCCAAATACTTCCAGCTCTTTGTGAAAGTTAAAGAAAACACATGAGCAGGAAAGGTAAGTTTACAATGGGGAAGTAAGCTTAAATTTCCTTTGTGTTTGATAGTTCTCCCCACAGGGTAAGTATTCATTTTACTAGCCAGGATTAACTTACTTGTGGTGCACTGATTTTGACAAACCAGTGTGCTAAGACAAACTTTACTCTTAGTGAGTAGAATAGAGAGATGTATGAGCCCCTCCCCAAGACTGATCTTAAAGTCCTTTATAAAATTTATACAAGAAGCAAACCTGTAAGTGTAAGACCTAGTACATCTCCCTCATAGTGGTGTTTATGGATCTATTAGTGCAACACTCAAATTCTATAACAGCCACCAAAACATAAACATGCCAACCAACTATCTCTCTCTCACTTCTATTGTTTTTGTTTTGAATAAACTTGGGGGACTGCCCTTGGAGGTTTCTAAGATGTTTACTGTTATTCCAAGTACTTGTACACACACAAAAGTTAGCATTGGACTTAATACACTATGGGGTGGAGTGGTCAAGGGAGCCAACTCCCTTCCTAGTAGTTGTGATGGAGATGCTAGTAAGACACTTAAAATCTACAATAAGTACTAAGTGAAAGTACATAACCCCGGCTACTATCTCTCCCTCACTTCTAAATTTGTTGTTTGATCTAGACCTGGGGGACTACCCCTGTAGGTTTCTAAAAAGGTAGTTGCTACTCCAAGTATCTGCATACAAGAAAAAAAATTAGCATGAACCCTCGCTAACACTTCTGAAATTGAAGGTCATTGTAAGTGGTTGAGGACTGCCTCTCTCATGATCTTAAAATTGATTTAATACATGATTTCCTCTTGTGACATTTGGGTAACTTGTTTTATGGTTTTCTTAGCTACTGCTAAGATTTCCTCTTGTGACATTTGGTATTTCTCAATTGAAGGTATCTCCTTGAAATAAGGTCTGTCCTTCTACCTGCCACTCTTATTTTTCCCATTTGTAGTTCCCACTTGAGCCTCACTTCCATTTCCAGCTCTTTTTTTATTTGGTATTTCTTTCTTTCCTTTGCTTTCAGTGATATGCTCTTTATTATTATTCTTCCTTTGACCCTCTTTGTTATGAGTGGTATGCTCTCTTTGTACTTCATTACTAGCAATGATTATCTCATTTCCTTTTGACAAAGGTTGTACTACTTGTTCCCCCCCCCCCCCCCCCCCCCCCCCTCCCCCTAATCTTTACTTTCAAGGTTAAGAGTTTCTGTTGGTGGTAGTAGTGATTATAGTGTGATTGAATTTTGAGGTTTTCTTTGGGACTAGCTTGATAAAGCCTTCTTCATTAGTGTTTTTATTTTACTTGATTCAGCCTTATCGCCCTCATTGGTCACTTTTGGCCAAAGTAGAAGCTTTATGTTGATGATCATGCTTGTGTAGTATTACATGTGCTTTGTTATAGCTTGCAAGATTGTGCCCAAGGACTTTACAGTGCTTGCAGCTTATAGGGATCCATGCATACTAAAAATAAACAGTGGAACACTCATCATTATTACCTTAGTAAATTGGTATAGATGTAGACCATTCACTACTAGCATTTGCTTCAGCATACACCCTTGCAAAGACTGAAGTGGTCAAGTGTTCCTTAGTATATCTATCAGGATATAAAGGAGTACCAAGAGTACTAGCAATTCTGGCAAGGCCATCTTGTGACCTTATAAGATGGGGTATATTCCTTATGATCACCTACACTTGAATGGATGAGAAATTGACTGCCTCCATCTCTATATATGGTTTCCACTCCCTCACAAATAAAACTTTGAGAGCCCATCCCAAGAGCTTTCTCCCTGTCCTTCTGCATAGAGAATTTAAAGAAAAAAACATTATGTCCTTGCAGAGTCATCTCAAATTCACTTTTTGGTTCCCAAATTTTTTTTAGAGTCCTTGACAAAGGGGTATGCTAATCTTCTCCCACCCAAATATCCCACCAGATATTGTTCAATCTCCTTGGTGCCTTCTAGAAATTTATTTGGTTTCACCTTAATTGCAACTTTCCCATTGACAATATCAGGTTGCACATAGCTTAGTTTTATTCTACCCTTGCAAATAGATGGTACACTTAAAAGAGATGCCCTACTCTCAGGAGGCGTGGGGGTAGGTTGGTCTAACAACCTTATTGTTCATCATAGTTTGCTCTTGCTAATTAAGAGGATTGTTATTGCTCTTATCACCAAATTGATCACTCTTACCTTGTTGTGTTTGAGCTTCCTTATCACTTACTTCTACTCTCTCAGGTTCTTCTACATTTATTATTGTTATGGGGAGAGACCTACCCATACTGGGGTCATCAATATCACCATCAATACTTCCATGTGCAAGAAGAGCTAACAATAAAGGAATCCCTAGTTGACTCCCTCTTCCCATTATTTTTACAGGGGTAATCTCACAAATACCTTGTGTGTTACTACCAAGTTCAACCTCATCAGTCAAGGTCTACCATGTTCTCTGCAGTATTAGCAAATATTTTCCCTTCTTCATCCATGCTCCAATTCTTTCAGTTCTCTGCTCTAAGAATGTTGAGTGATGTCATCATTAGAGATAATGAAGAGTCTGGACAAGGAAAACAAATCATGGAGACAGACAACAGATGGGTGGATGTGTGATTGAGGAACACAAGCGCAATCCAATAGTTAGATCGATGATACATTACAAGCATTTTTAGCCTTTCTCTATTTTTGGTACTTCGTTTATTTTGATTTAGTACTTAAGTTTCCATAAGGGAGCATTTATTTTTTTAGTACTCTTATAATTTGGATTTTAAAATAAAATAAATAAATGCTTGTGTCGCGGTTATATCTATGTGAGTTGTTCTACATGATTTTCTATCGAAATTTAATAATGAGTATGTAATGTTTGATCTGTCTTTTCAAATGAAGAGAAAATAAAATCGATTTGTCTGCCCACAAAATGTTGATTGATGATTATAAAATAGGGTCTATCTGTCTGATAGATAGTGGGACCATACATAGATAGTGTGGCCAACATGGTGGAGGGTAGTGGCCAGGCCATTGCACTACTCCCGAATGGTACTATTTTACAAATCGACCATGTCAAATATTCGAGTAAATCAAATAGAAATCTACTAAATTTTAAAGATATCCATTCTAACGGTTATCAAGTAGAAACCGTGATAAACAATGACAAGGCTGACTTGTGCATTTTATCAGTGGTTAAGGGTTAGAAAATGTCTTAGAACGGTGTCTTGAACATTCCTCAGAATTATTCTATACGGAGATAAGAGTTGTTAAAACATATGTTATTTCTAGCTTTTCTCCACAATGGGAAAAAATGTTCGAGCTCTGGCATAATTGTTTGGGACACCCAGGTACATCAATGATTAGGACAATCATCAAAAGCATAATGGGTCACTTAATGGAGTCACAGAAGATCCTGATTTTGTACGATAGACCATGCAAAGCTTGCTCGCAAGGGAAGCTAATCAGTCGACTTAGTAATACCATGGTGGGACATGAGTTGCCAGCCTTTTTTTACCATATCCATAGAGATATATGTGGACCTATCCATCCAAAAGTGGGCCGTTTAGGTATTACATGGTCTTGATTGATGCATTGTTGAGATGGTTTCATGTTTGTCTACTATTGAGTAGAAATCATGCATTAGCATGGTTATTGACACAGATCATCAGTTGCGGGCGCAGGTCCCGAATCGCCCGATCAAGCCAAATGGATGCGATGGTGTTGGCGAGTTTAGTTCGACTGCCATCGGTGAATATTGTACTGCAAGTGGGATGGATTTGCAACATCCAGTCTTACGAATCCATACCCAAGATAGGATGATGGAGAATATAATTAAGCGATTATGTGTTAGTCGCTAGGCCATTATTATTACGTACACAACTTTTGGCAAATGCGTGGGGCCATACATTTTGGCATGTCTTTATGCAGATTATGATTCGTCGAATGGAATATTACCAACATTCCCAAAACAACTAGTAACTAGGCATGTGGCCCAGTATCTATCATATGCACACATTTGGATGTGCCATGCAGGTGCCGATAACACCTCCACTATGCATGAAGATGGGTCCCCAACGCTATTTAGGCATATACGTGGGTTATGATTTACGATCTATAATCAAATATTTGGAACCTACGACAGGTAATTTGTTCACTGCTAGATTTGACGATTGTTATTTCAATGGGACAATGTTCTCGGCATTAAGGGTTCCCGACATTAAGGGGAGATAAGACATATGAATGCCATGAGGTTAAGTAGAGAAACCCATCCCAATCTTATTATGATCCTGTTACCAGTGGGTGACCAGAAAGTCTAGCGGATGCTGCATCTGCAAAGATTATCGATTAAAATGTCAGTTCCGCTCAATGATGCTGCTAAAGTAGTAAAAGGGCATGTACCTACGGGTAATGCGCCTACATGGTTGGAAGTCCTATTGGGGACTCACGTGGTACTAGTAAATGAATCAACAATACACAAGAGGCCTGACTGTCTACCTGAAGCTTTAAATTCGGTCGACTGCAATCGATAGAATAAGAGGACTAAGGAAATCATAGCCAAAAGGACTAAGGGATTACCTAGAACCCAAAAGTGCCCGGATCTAGAGGAGGGGTTTATCAAATACCTGCCGTCATAGGTCACATGATATTGCAATAAATTAGTTATCTGCAGTATATTCATGATTGCAACAATATTTGTTATGATCGAAAAGGATCCCAAACCACTATCGGTGGCCGAATGTTGTCGTTGTACTGATTTGCTAAAGTGGGAGGAACTATCAAGGCAGAGCTAAGCTTATTGGCAAAACATGAGGTCTTTAGAAAGATTGTCTAACAAGATGAATCTAAAAAACCATTCGAATATAAATGGGTTTTTGTATGGAAATGCAACGAGGATGGGGAGATCGAATGGTACAAAGCTGGACTAGTTGCCTATGGTTTTTCTCAAATACCTAGAATTGATTTCGGTAATACTTATTTTACCGTTATGGACACTAGTACGTTTTATCTACAAATTAGTCTATCTGTCGTTGAGATCAATGTTGATGTGTCTAATGGATGTAGGAGCAGTGTATCTATATGGGAAATTAGATATGAACATCTACCTGAAGCATCCTGAAGGGTATATAAGCTTCCAGAAGCATTAAAGCCCAGTGTCAAAGACGCGTACATAATCAAATTTGATACGGTACTTTATGTATTAAAAAAATTAGGGTTGATTTGACATAATGGGTTGGCTAAATATTAGAGAGCTGAAGGCTTTACGAATAATCTTATATGTCCATGCATCTTCAATAGAAGTCATGGGCATATCGCTTGCAATCATAGCAGTGTATGTGGATGATTTAAATATTATCGGGACTCACGAAGTGATTTCAAGAGCCGCAAAATACCTGAAGAAGGAATTTGAAATGAAAGACCTCAAAATGACTAAGTTCTATCTCAGTTTGCAGATTGAATACCTTAGCAAAGGTATTCTTGTACATCAAACGACATATGCTGAACGTATCTTTAAAAGATTTGGTTTTAGGAATGTCCATCCTATGAGTATGTCTATGGTAGTCAAATCACTCGATGTGAAGGCTGACCAGTTCTGACCACCTGATGAGGGGGAGGGGGGAACTCCTTAGTTTGGATAAGCCTGACCTTGGAGCGATCTGTGTACTACTATACCTTGTGGGGTGTACTATACCGGATATATCTTTTGCAGTGAACTTGCTTGCGATGCATAATTCAACGCCTACCATGAGGCACTGGAAAGGTATTGAGTGCATTTTGATCTGACCGACCGGTAGGGAGGCTACTCTACATATAACTACACAAAAATGTTTTTGGTGGTTACAAAACAGTTTCATGGTAATCTGTTTGAAGCTTTTTGCTTCCTGCTTTATCCTTCAATTAATTGCCATAATTTAAGGAACTTCAATCCCATTAACTTGTCCCCATAATTTTAGGGAATTTAAGAAGAATTCCACTTTATACAGACAACCATGGGAAAGGGAAGGTTAAAGGAGTGAAAATATGATTGTTATGAGAAGTTGAGAAAGTTTGGGAACATAACTTATCCCACCATCAGTCAGGTCATACTCCATATTCTCTCAACAAAATCTACCTATCCAAACTAAAACTTCAAAATTCTCATATATCTTCTTCATCTCTATTAAATCCAATTTTTGATATCTTTCACTCTGTAATATCTGGTTCAAACCATTGGAGACCATCATCTACAGTTTTATCTTTTGTCACTGGAGAACCCCGGTAAAAATCTTTAAGTTCGAACCATTATTGATTATGAATAAATAAAAGTGGTATCAGTAATTACTGGTTCAACTTCAAACTCTCATTAAGTTAGTCATTTTTGTATTTTTATATCCAAGTTTCTTCAAATATTGTCATGTTCTGAACCTCAATAAAATACGTGTGTTAAGAAGATAATAACAATAGAGGGGGAGAGAAATATGGTGAAGTCCCAAGGTTTTTTCCCCTCTCTACTCACTAAACACTTTTCTATGGAAGAAAGATTTTTCAAGGTAGGCAGTCATATGGTAGAGATCTATTAGGAAAATTAGGGTCAGTCCCACCGTTATGTGGTATACTAGTGTATATGCATGGCAGTATAAAGTTAGGATTATGCTATCCTAGGTAGAGGTGGCAAACGGGTCGGGTTTGGGTTATACGGGTCGGGTCATAACGGGTTCGTGGGTCAAAGAGGCAAACCCAAACCCCACCTGTTTAAGTAAATGGGTCATATATACAAACCCAAACCCGACCCTAATTTAAACAGGTCAACCCGACCTGTTTATGGCATGGGATTTCTTTGTTTAACTATCCCAAAATAGAGATTGAATCAACACAGTTCAAATGCCAGATTTGTGTAAATAAATATATCATGATAGGTGGGTGTATATGTGTTGCAGTCACTACAAAACCCACACAAAGCTACTTAAGAAAGAGTACTACACATTGCTATAAGTAGTTAAGAAAGAGATTATAGAGAGAGATGCTACCTATTATGATGATGATGATGAGAAACGAAACCCTAGCCACGTAAGTTTTCAATTTGAGAAGAATTCGATTTGAGAATCGAAACCCTAACTAACCTCACCTAAGTTTTCGATTTGAGAAGAATTAGATATGAGAATTGAAACCCTAGCCTTATGTTTGATTTGAGAAGAATTAGATTTGAGATTTGAGATTTGAGAAGAATTAGATTTCGTGGAGGCTGCTGTTGTTGAATGTTGAGCTTGAGCAGCAGCTGAGCAGATTGAGGAGAAGATATCAAAACTCAAAGCTCAAAACAAAAGGGTTTGTTGGTGTTAAAAGGGTTTGGTGTATTACCAAAAGGGTATTGTGTTACTCTATATTTACACTATATACCTAAACCTAAACGGGTCACGGGTAAACCCGAACTGCTTAAGGTAAACCCTAACCCAACCCATTTATTAAATGGGTTAGGCGGGTTCGGGTCAAATGATCTACGACCCATTTAGGCCAAACCCAAACCCCCTTAAAACTGGGTTGGACGGGTCGGGTTGGCGGGTTGTGACCCATTTTGCCAGCTCTAATCCTAGGGATGAAAAGAAAAATCTAAGCTGGCTGGATACACCGACGCATGATATCTGTCAGACCCACACAGTGAATATTCGCAAATGGGCTATATGCTTATGTATGGTAAGATGACCATTTCATGGAGATCAGTGAAACAAACCATGTTTGCAACTTCATCGAATCACTCAAAGATTCTAACATTACATGAAGCCGAAAAGGAATGTTTCTGATTACGATCTATGATTGATCATATAAATGGGACTTGTGGTTTTAGTAACGTTACATGCTATTCTACACAGATCTGTACTACTATAGATATTGTAAAAGTGTGATGAAAGGTCTGCTCAAGTTTTTAAGGGCAATAGAAATAAGCAGGAAGAAGTGTTATAGCCACATGATTTTCTATGACTTCAGTCCCTGTATTGTATTTGTCTATTTATAGGTATTATTTTCTTATGTGTTTGGCTTATTCTTAACTTACTTTTAACTTGTAGTATCTGGCATCAATCTGCGGTAACTAGATTCACGATCTTTATTCATAATATATTACTTTTTCTATGTCAAGTTCAACATTAATTACTTTATGCCTGAAATTCTTAAACTCTTTTTTTACAGTATGTAATTCAGCCTTGATTTCAACTATGGTTGTGTTAGCATTTCGGTATGAAAGGAAACTCATACTCTGTTTACTTACTTTCTCTAATTCAGTAATATGTTCACAAATAGGTTTTGTTTTCCTTTTTCATAGACAAGAAATTATCAAAGCCAGTATTGCTCGACTCAACACTTTTTAGGCAAGTACTTCAGAGATGCCAGAATTGCAAGGATGCAGAATGAGGGTTATCCTCATTTCTTTTTGATTGTTACATGCAATTCTCATATAGTGCAAGTGTACTTGGATGCTGTAATTTTTTTTGTATGAATGAAATTTGTTATTATGATTTCTTCTTATATATATACTACTAAGAATACAACCGATTGGCCAACTTCTAATACATACCGTTAATCAACCTTTTCTCTTACATCGAGGATTCTTTTAAAGGCTCGGATCAGGTTTTGGCCTCAATTATAAAACCCAGCCGTCAGATCTGGATCATTTTTTTGGCACCGATTCTAAATTAAAAGTGCGAAATAATTTGGCTTCTTTAGATAAATTTCTGTGATTGATTTTATCAAATCATTTGGAAAAATTCCCTTTTTCTCAATCGCCTAACCTCAGTACTCTATCTCCCTCTAAACCCTAACTCATCTTCTCTAACCCTCAAACAATCTCAATCAATCCTACTAATTCAGATTTCTCTCTTTATATGACTACATGAAGGAGTTGTTGTTATTGTAAATTTGTGTCTATTGAGGTTTCTTTGAATTTGCAGAGAGGCATTAGTCTTCAAGCTCCACCATGAATTCACCTAAACCTAATTTGACTAAAAATTAGATCTCAGGTAACCCTAAACGATCTCTACTCCTTGAACTCAATACTTGGTCGGTGAATTTCAAACCAATATTATTCTTTACATGCTTAGATAAAGTTAGATTTGAAGTAATTAATGTTTGTTTTCATTGTCTTGGTTTACAGTGAATTGTTTGTATCTCCACTTACATCTTTCAAGGTCAGATCCCCCCCCTCTCTCTATCTCTCTGCATTTGATTCTATGATTGTGTGATTAAGTTGTGATTTGGATTACAGAGGAAGTATGTTATGTGAAGGTTAGCTAGACATCTCTCTTTCTCAACTCGAAGATCTGGTAATTTTAAACCCTTTTGGTTATAATTTATAATATTTTTTGAAGCTCTGAAGATGGGTTTGCCTTAATTTTAGCTCTAAGGTCTTCCTCCAAGAGATATTCGTACTAAGGCAATTGTTTTGGTTAGTTCACATTGACCTAAGGTTTAAACTTGAATCACATCATTTGAACATATGTTTTACATCTAATTTAGGTGCATTATGCTCTTATTTGTACTAATTTGAGTAGAAACAAATAAAGATGATAATGGAGAGTGAAGGATCTTGGCAACAACACCCATACATTCCTCAGGGCATACACCTCCCTTGGTTTGTTCCAAGAATCCTCTCTGAATTCCACATTGCGGGCATGTATATTTTTGCTTCGGTCATCGCTAACTTTCTCGCTTGGGTTGGTTCAGGGATTTTGAGGTTCTCGCAAAAAAAAAATCTCCCAAACCTTCTCATATCAACTAGCAATTTCTGGGTTTTAAGCAAAATTTTCTTAATTTGAGTTTTTGGGGTCTCTTAGTTTGCTTCATTTGTTAATGGTTTTGTAGCAATTTCTAATTTTGTTGAAGAGTTGCGGATGGGTCTGTAACATGTGTATGATTGTTTTCATTGTGCAAATTGTAAGGCAAAGCAATGCGAAGAAGCTGAACTGATATCCAAGGTATAGAGTCTGGAAATTTTATATTCATGAAAGGAGCTATTTCGTAGCTTCATATTTCTTGGTTTAAAAATTTCTTGAACTCTTAATGTAATATTTTTTTTCATGTTTATATTATTAGGAAATTTAAGCCAAGTGAATGATGTTGCTGGAGCAGTTCTTCTCACGAAGTGAAGCGCAACATTACAAAATGGGCTTTCCATTTTTTTAGTATATTCAAATAAGTCATAATCCTTTACTGATGATTAGAAGGTAAACTGGAATCTTAAAGATACATAGGCATTGTTTATTTATTTTTATCTACTTATTCTCTTCCCTTCAACTTTGATTGGACAACAAAGACCTCAACCATTTCGAGCTAGCTGCTTATTTTAGTTTAGATGCAGCTATCTATTTTAACTTGACATATTTTTGAATCTAACATGGCGTGTCTATTTTGACCATTTATGAATGAACATGCTATCTAAGTACTATCATAAAGTGAATGTGGTATTCCCGAAAGCATATCTTACTTGGTAATATGTATTAGGATGGAAATTGAGCACCCTAAAGGTTAGAGTATGTAAGTTAGACTTAGCTAAAACTAAAGATATATTTATTATGTGCAATGTAATGGCCTAATTCTGTAGCTCAAAATAGCTCAAAATTAGATCTTACACCAAATGTACCCATGACAAGAATTAATGTAATACAAGAAATGACACATGTGATTTGGCGTGGAAAACCTTTGAATATGTATAAAACCATGACCTCGAGTTGAGGATTTAGTAACTATTACTTTTATTGCTTGAGGCTGATATCTAATTACAAGTGATCTCTTGAGCTAGAAATACTTTATCTTGAAAGATAAGATTTCTTGTGGTTTTAAAATATATAAATTTTGGTTCTTATCTCCTCTAGAACTTTTCTTTTATATAGACCTTACCTGTAGTTTGTTATCGTGTAGAAGCACGTTATCTTGATAATGAGGTAAGTGGTAGTTGAATGTATAACTGTTAGTTCGTGGGAGTCAAGTGTCTTTGACTTGTTCATATTTTATGTAGTGCTCGATCCACGTTCTTTATCAGTTCGTGGTCTTGGTGTCAATGATGATTATACATATCATGTTTATAATGCGTGAGTCTGATATTAAGGTAGTTCGAGTATGGATTAGGTCGAGGGATAGGTCCCTACAATCGCCTCTTCACAATTGAAGGTACAAACGAAAAAATCTTGTTTGTAATTTTTGCTAGAAGTTGGAAAGGTATATGATATGGAATTGGACTGGTCTGGTACTTGGTCTTTCTTTATGGAAGATTGTATCTGAAATTTATTATATTGGAAAGGATTGATGTACTTAACATTTGGGTTTCACAGTAAAGGTTGTTCTTTGTATGATAACTTCTTTAGAAATCCATCTCCGGATTAAATGCGGGTTTGGTATAAATAGTAACTGTACTGTAGCATCTGTCATCTCTGTGAAAGTACCCTATTTTGGTGAATATCCCTTGGTGCACTCTATCTTGAGAATGGTGATGACCAAGCATTAGGTATATGAAGTGAGGGTTATTGTCGAGTTGCAGAAGTTACGACTGTGATACTTCGGCAACCAATCTCTAGAGATGCCTACTCCCATACCGGTGCCACCAACATACCATTGGATGACGGAAGAGGAAGCGGCTGAAGCTAGGGATGATTACTACTAATTGTGGCAGTTCTACTATGTGATTTTGTCAGGGGATTAGCGCCAGGTATGCCTTCGTCTACTGGCGGAGGACAAGGTTGAAGAGACAGATGTGGAAGCCAGCGTACATACCAAGAGGTACTGTCTGTATCCTGCGAGGGATTGGATTCTAAAGTAGAATCATTCTTCTTTCTCAGCCAACGTGAAGGTGGTGGGGGTTACAGAGAAAGAGACAGTGCTGGCGGAGACGGGAGATGGAGATTACAAATTTTCTTCCACACAATCATCGTTCTTCTTCTTGAAGGAGTGCTTCATGTTGGAGGTTGGTTTAGGCTCTGTTACAACCATCTTCTTATCTTTTTTTGTAGAAGTGTTTCGTTTTTGAGGTACATGGACCTTTAAATGAAAAGCTGATATGTAATGTAACCTATAGATCGATCTATAGGAAAGCTCTATAAAATTGTTTTTTGTAAAACATCATGTAAGTAATATTCGAGCTAGTAAAAAAATATGTTTTTATGAAAAGTGAGTTTTGTTGTTCTAAGTAAAAATATTATTTGTACATACTTATATAACTTTCTGACTTGATAAAGCAAATTAAAAATGTGTCATAACTCGAACTAATTAGAGATAAAAATGTGTGTGCTTTGAATCGTGTAGGTCAAGCAAAAAATATAAAAAATATGGAAAATGAAGTCCTTATGATGAGGAATCGATTATGGAGATAAATATAGGGGTAGATGTACTTGTACTTTTGCCAAACTGATTAATTATAAAGAATCGAGCTATAAGACATCAATCTGATGTAGAATAGAATGTGCTGAAATTAAACCTCGAGCTATGGAGAAAAATGTGGATGTGTGTAAAAATAGATAAATCAGCAGGAGAATATGGAAATGAGTTCGAAAAAGATATGGTGGAAATGCAATGAGGTCGCTATAGAAAGATAAACTTAAATAAATGTTTTGGCATGATCTTAGGGTTGTCAGTTATGGACAAGTGGAGTAAATATAGATTATACTATATACAGAATGGGGGGGTGGGATTTGATGTTATCTCCAAGATTGTTATAAATACTGCTTGAAATGTGATGTAGAGAGGAGGAAGAAAAATAAAAATGGTGATGACTCATTCTCAAAGAGCTCGTCATGCGTCGTATGGGTATTTAGCAATAAAGGTTGCAGAAGTTCATAGGAAGATTTTTGGGCAGTCAGGGTATAATGCCAATTTGTTTGAATCTTATATACAGTTTAAAGGGTTGACTGTGAGGGCGAGGAAGAATGAGTTTGGGCGCCACGTGTATTATGAGATATTTCGTGAATTGGTGTTGGAGCCTGAAGTTCAAAAAGCTGTTGTGCGGGAAATTACTTTGGAGGAAATAGCTAAGGAAGATGAAAAGATTGCTCGGGCAAACTGATTAGGTATGGCGGTCTAGGGCATTTTGAATGTTTCATGTGTGATTATGTATGAAGGAGTAAACTGTGCTAGATCGAACAACTATATTTTGAATGTGGGGAAAATACTTCTTCTAAATCTGTTCCTATTTTGCTGTGAATGTTGTTTGAAATTTTTGAACTAAAATTTGAATTTTGAAATGATATAGTATTGAAAATGACGCCAGCAGTTTAATAAGTAGCGGAAGTAGGAGTAGAGAAATCAGATCATCTATAATTTTTATTCTGTGTGAGAAAAAATTTGATTGCGTATGAGTAGAAGGTCATCATGAGTGTGGGAAAGTCTAAAAGAGATTTGGGTAGGAGAGGGAAAAATATATTTAAATATAGGACGTGGTATAATGCTGAAAAAACATTTTCACCAAAGAGGTATGAAACGCCTGGCCTTAATTATGGAAGAGATGCCTCGATTGCAAAACTAAAGGTGGCTTGTGTGGGCCCCAATAGCTCTCAGGAGTTAGAGAGAGAAATTATAAATAATTATTCTTCTTCATCATTCAACACATTTGTCAAACTCAGAAAAACAATAAACTAGAGAGAGAGAGAATAAAAATTAAGTTGCAGAGATTCTAAGAGAGGTTGGACGAAAGGAAACATCGTAGATTGAGGGAAAAGGTTGTTGTAACAGAGCAAAGTCCTTTGTTTCATAGTGCCTTAGCGAGAAGGGGATTTTGTGCTATTCCAGACTCTTACTCAAACATTGAAGGTTAGTGTTTGTGATTGATTGTGTTGATGTGTGATTTGTAATGAACGTATTATGTTTGATGTGGAAAATAACATATTTTTGAGTTTTTCAAAATTTGAAAAGTTTGCTAATTTTAGTAAACCTTTAAAAAGTTTTGATGAACATGGCAAAAATATCTATGTATGTGTATATGTATGTGTATGTTATATGTATTTGTAGAAGTATAGACAAAAGATAATAGTAGAGAAAATTGATTGAATACATAAACCTACATGTAGGTTGAGGCATGAGAAGGCTCTGTTATAGAAATAAGCCTCATCCTCAAGCCTACACTCGAGATAGAGACTTCAACCTCTGGTCGTGTGATTGAAGTAGTATTTTATGAATTTAAAAATGTTGATATTGTGAGGGGCGTCCTGAGAACGGAGAACCCTGATGCTGTAGATGAAGATTCAGAGGGGGATGACAAAGTACAATTTCTAGATTTCCCTAGTAATTTTGTATTATATCCTCCAAAGTCTGATATATTAAGGACTTATGTTAAATTAAAGGTAGTTTAGGTGGTGAATGGGGTAATGTTATAGAATACGCAGGGAGTTCATTTAGGGGATGTACTGTAGAAAATGGGGAAAAATATTTTTTCTTGTTGCCGGACTTAGAACTGGAAAAAAAGATAGGGGAGTAGAGGAGTTGATCTTCTTCGAGTACTTCAATGGGAGTGTCCAAAGTGATCTGGACCAGAAATTTCTGTGTTATTTTTTTCAGTTAGAATTTAAACTGATGTTGCCTCTTAACAATCTTGCTAAAGGTATTTTGAATACCATAGAGGCTTGTCTTATCCAACTGAATGGGAATATAAAGGAAGTTATTAATGCCTGTGATAATTTGAATAGATTGTGGGCTAAAAATGAGCTGGTGAGGAGAATAAATCTTGCAGATGTTTTATAGTATTATACTGTAAAATATTATGCAGCGTCTAGAGGTACGTACTTCTTTGGTAGTTCGTCTCAACCTCAATTTTTTGACCTGAATTCAGCAGGGCGAGTTTGTAATGATAATTTGATATGGGTAAAAGGTGATTGTCTCCAGAGAAAGAACGAGGAACTCATGGACCTTATTTATAAAACTCTAAAGAATAGTAAGTAATAGTGTGTGATATCGAACTATTGTAGATGTAGTAACTATCATTTTGTATATTTAACAATGTGTTGTATTATTTTTATAGATCCTCGATCTTAAGTGGCGAGAAAAGAATCTCTAATAGATATTGTAGCTCGAGAAGGTACTAAGCTCGAGATTGTTCGGGAAGAGCTTGATATAAGCAGGTACAAAGGAGCGATCCGTAGGTCAAAGAAAGTGTTTAAGTCTCAAGCAAAGAGTAAAATAACAGAAATTACAGCTGGAAAGAAAGTAACAACGGATGGTAAAGAATGTCCAGTATTAACGAAGGCTACTCCAATGTCTCTGAAGGCAGGTGCTGGGAGTGCTACCTTGAGCAAGCTAACTCAAAGGCACCCAAAGAGGAAGGCTATGAAGGGAGTGGAGAGGTCGAGATGAGTATGAAAAAGAGGAAGGTGGACGCTCCTACTGCAATGAGAGTGACGAAGGAGGTGGAGAGCGGTTCTGCAGTGGAGGACGAGCTGCTAGCCATGGAGAACAGGTTAAAGGTGACAGATCGAGTAGGTGTTGAAGAACTGAATGCTTCTGCGCAGTTGGAGCTGAGTAGGGCAAGTCTTTTATTCTTGGTGCTACCCAAATTTTGTGTTTGTTTTAGAGCTCAAATGTGTAATGTTTCTATTGTAGGATGCTCAAATTTTGAAGGGGATCAGTCTCAGGCTCGAGGATCGAAGGGCCGAGCTCGAGCGACAGAGAAATAATTGGGTTCGAGAAGAGGGTGGCCCAACTCGAGGCAGATTTGGGTTTGGAAAGGGAGCACTCGGTCTCTGCGAAGGACTCGCACCGGGTTATGATGCTTAAAATTGTTGGTGAGGCAAAGATGAACGTCGAGGAAATTGTAGCTGCTCGTGACAGCCTTGGGCAGAAGCTCCCTGAAGTGGGATACTTTGTGGCTGATGATAGACACATAATATTTATGAGCACAACTCCTAAATTTATATCTACCTAGTCATTTATTAAATAAAGGTGTTAATAATAGTACTTTTGCTTGTATTTAAAGAAATCAGACACACGATAAACAAGTCGTACATTTTTCTGATTTTCAATAAAGAGCAAGGGTGATACACTCCAACAATGATCCTCATTTGAAGTTGTTAACCAAAGGCCCATGGAAGGCCATTAAAGAGAATTTAATGTAGAGATTATTCTCATGAGTTATAATATTTATGCATGGTCTAAGGCATTACTTAGGGGATTTGACATTAATGGTGATATTTTGTAACCCTTCCTATACTATAAATAGGAGGGGAATCCCACCTATGATAGACATCTTAGAGAGTGTAAATCAAAGTTCATAGCAATAATTTTTTTTTTTTCTCTTTTCTTCTTATCTTTTACTTTTGTTGTTATAATAGTAATATGGCGACGATCGAATGGATGAGTAGCTAAACCTCTTAGCCAAGGCTAAATGAAGCTCCATTCCAATGCACCCTAGTGGTAGAAGTAACTTTAATTTGAGTACCATTGTTTTGTAAGACATTTTATCAAGAATTCCCAAACGTTAATTTTTCATTCATTATGAGTATCGTGTATACCCAACCAAGGATACATGGTATAGGAATTAATTAATACTTCAATTAAAGTTACTTTGTCATGGGCTACAAAGGAATGGAGTGGAATCGATGCCTTGGTTTCTACTCCAATTTATCTTGTAATTTGTTTCTTTCTTCTTTTCATATCTAAACCTACACAATAAACCATTATTATTGGATAAAATTAGTAGCTTGAAAATAATCCGCACCTATAAGTCTTTTGGGATACGACCCCGCTTTGTCTTACACTGTGCACTTTCGGGTCTTTAAGGTGTCGATTTTTATATCAATTAAGTTTTTGGCGCCGTTGCCGGGGACTTGCAAAGGTGTATTATTTTTTTGAGTTCTTATTTGAAGCCAACTCTTTTGCTTTTTTTTTCCCAGAACTTTATTGCTCTAGATCTCGCGAGCACTTAGGTACAAACAATACATGTTGTTTGATACTTAATGCTAGAGGTTTGAATGATTTTGTTTTTCTCACGTTACAAAGTTATAAAAAATAAATAAAAATGTAACGTAGTTAGTTGGGTACCCGGACTAGTGGCTTATTTTTTCTGTGATCTTACAAAAACATTGCTCCATGTGATACTTTACATCACAATAACAAAGTTAGCTACAATAAAACAATTGAAAAACAAGGCATTTGACTTGATTTGAAAATCAACATTACACCATTTGTTATCAAACATTATATTTGTTTTGTCAAGTAAGGCCCACCGCCCTCAAAGTTTCGTGCTTGGAAATTTGAAGTTACGTGGTTTGGAACTGAGGTATACCGAATTTGATCGTTTGTATTTCGCCAAATATATTCTTACTTGTTGAATATGTGGTTAAGAATCATTACATATTTTCGTTAATCTCTGATAACACATCAATTTTCACTTAAAATACGCAGACCGAACTTTAGTTATTTTGGGGCATTGGTAAACGAAACAAAGGAACGAAAGCACGAAAGATGCGGTGAACAGAAATACGAAAAGCTAAAAGCTTGACCAATCTCATGCAATTTTCTTTTTGTGCCCCCTAAGTGATGGGACACTTTCTTCTTTCGCCCCCTAAGTAAAGGGGCAGCCACAGCTACACCATGAAACACTTCCCGTAGGTTGGTACTTCTATAACTTAACATTTAGAAGGGGTATATATCCGCTCTGCCCTGGCACTAGGAACATCTCATGTGGACTGTGCAAATACACGCTGCTTTAATAAAAAAATTACTGTGGTTGGATTGACTTATTGTTGTGTTTAAATTATTTTCATTTCAATATTAGTAAAGGTAAAAAACTGTTAGGGATTTACGGGATTTCATCACCCAAAAAACTCTCTAACAAGTGGGACTACCCATCAGGGATACGAAGAAATTCGTATCACACAAATATTGAACGTCCCGGACCTCAAAATAACTTATAATAAAAAAGAGTAGCAAGATTCCCACGGGATTTCATCACCCAATGGATAGGTGCACTGGACCGTGGTATAAACACGGGTTCATAGGATATGGCCCCAACCTAACACCGTGAAATACTAGCTGTAGGTTTGCGACTTCACCATTCCGAGTACTGATGTATGATAAGACGACTCACTCGGGTGTGAGGACTGAACATCTACTTTAAGCAGGTACTAGCATAGTGACGCAGGAGAGTATAAGAACCAAAGCCTTTTGCCATCCTACCCATTTTGAACATAAAAGAATATAGGGGAGACCTAATTATTATTTCTAGAAAAACATTGATCTACTAGAGTCTAGGTTTGATTGATTGTTTACTGCACCGGGTGCCAAATTTTATTGATTATTAGTTGTGCATGATCAATTGGACACGTGGAGGAAAACGCGTAGGAAGCTTACCGAAACCTTTGCCCATTAACGGCCCACAATCTCAGCCTAAGCGGAGAGGGCAACCACCTCGCCACGTCAATACAATAGAGAACTTAGGAGCCCCAGTTTGGGATAAAAGTGATCCATCTCAAGTTTTCCCTATTTTGGAGGAGGGTTATTCATTTAGAGTTAACCCAATTGAACCTGTTGAGTTAGAAGTCGAACCTCCAATCATGGCTGCCGCCAAATCTCTCAGGGACTATTGGACCCCAGTGGTGAGCGAAATGCCTTCGTGTATCGTGTTACTAGCCGTCACAACAAACCAATATGAAATCAAGCCTCGTGTAATCCAAATGTTGCCTACATTTCATGGGCTTGATTATGAGAGCCCTTATAAGCACCTCCACGAGTTTTAAAAAATCTGCGCGCTATCAAAATATCAACATTTTAGTTAGGTTTTTGTTCGCTTTCAATTAATCCCATTTTCACTTAAAGATAAGGCGAGTCATTGGTTTAATTCATTAACACTGACATCTATCAATTCATGTGACCAAATGGAGACCAAGTTCAAAACCAAATAGTTTTTAATGGAAAAAACCCTCGCTCTTAGAAATACAATTGCTGAATTTGTTCAAAATGAGAGTGAAACATTTTACGAAGCATGGGAGATAATAAAGATCTTCTTTCGCAATGTTCCCATCATGGTTTTGAGAAGTAACATCTATCCCAAATCTTTTATCGTGGAATAACTTCTGAGAATTGTTATAGGCTAGAACCCATGCATAGTGGCAAATTCCAGGACCTTGATAGAGCTTATGAGAAGTTTAAGACATTGACTGAGAATTCTTAACAGTAGGATTTTGATCCGCATAAAAATATTTGTACAACCAAGAAAAGTGGCTTATACGAAGTGAGTGAGGGAACGACCATCAAAGCCCAATTTGATACTCTTACCAGAAAAATTGAGGCTATGGCTATGAATCAATCTAAGGGTAGTATGAGCCACATTCAGCAACAGGGTTGCACCGTCTGTTATGATGTAACCCATGTGACTCAAATGTGTCCCATGTTAAATAAAATGAATGACAATCATGAGCAAGTGAATGGTTTAAATAATACCTACAAGAGGCTATTTGACCCGTACAAGTCAACTTGGCAGAACCACCCAAATTTTTTATGGAAGAACAACAGACCCAATTCGAGTTTTGGAGAGCCACAAACCTTAGGTCATAATTTGCCTATGAATCTCCTTTCTCAATCTTATTCTCAGACATCTTAGCAATCCTTTCAGTCATCCAAATAGTTCTCACCCGCTCCACATAAACCATCTTTGAAAGACACCCTTGCTCTCTTCATGTAGTAATCAATGGAAAGTCAAAAATAAGGGTTACAATTTCAGTAACAAATAATGCAATTCCAATAACAAACTTTGGTGAATCAAAATTCTAAATCCCAATCTATCTCTAATCTAGAGACTCAGATTGGATAATTGGCAAATGTATTGCATGAGAGTCCACCAGGTAACCTACCTAGCCAACTTGTATCTAATCTGAAAAGACCACTAGGGTTTGATTCTTGCTCAATCCCAAAACTGCTTAATGCCATTACCACTCTTTAAAGTGGTAGACAAATTGATAACTGGGTTAAAATACCTAGGGTTGAGCTAACACCAGTTGCTATTGAGGATGAGGTAGGTACGAGTGAACCAGTTGTAGTGAGCAACCATGAACCTTCTAAAAAATCTAAGGAGATGCCTACCTCGACCGTTTCTGTATCAAAGGTACCTTATGAGCCAAAGGTGCCTTATCCACAACGCCTTCTTCTGGCCAATTAAGAGATTTAATTTGATGAGATATTTGATACATTTAAGAAAGTTCATATAAATATTCTAGTACTCGATGCCATCATGCTTATCCTTGCATATGCCAAATTCCTTAAGGATACGTGCACTAGGAAAGGAAACACTACACCAAAATAAGAAAATTGTCACAGTCTTTTTTTTTATTTTGCCACAAATAATTGTTGTAGTTTATATGAGACCGAGTTTATTCGTGGCAAATAGAGCTGGGTCTGTGGTAATTTTATTTTTCATCTTTTCCTTTTTTTTTCTTCTCCCGGTGGTTTTAAGTTCTAATTTTGGTTTCTTTGTTAGAGTTGGGAAACAGAGGACCAAATTCCTAAACTTCTCAAAAATCAAAATTCCTTGATCAGAAACCCTAAAACCAATAATTAAACTCAAGTATTCTTTAAATTTGCTGATCTCAGCAATGGGTTAGTCAATTTTGTCTATATCTCAGTTGATGACATTGGATTTACTGATTTACCAATTTATTGCTCTCAGTTCTGCTGAATGATGGGTAAGTTTTCTAAGTTCAAACTCTAATTCCTTTGGAGATATGCTAATTCTGATGTGATTGAACTGTTCTTATTATATAATTAGATATGCTAATTAGATTTGATCTTCTCATCTCCTCTCCTCTCAAATTCCTATTTAAAATCGGCTTGCCTTTCATAAAATAAAAAAAAAAAAAAAATTAAGATTTGGAAATGGAAAGGAAGGGGTTTTGATTTTAGTTCAAACCCAGGCAGCAGCAGTGAATCAGGAGAGATAATTTCCAACCCAAAGGTATTTCCTTTTTTCATAATGGCAACAACTCAAGAATCCAATGATGTTCACCAACACGGTCTGGCCATCAGTGAACATAAAAATAGAGTTTAATGCAATTATTGTGCCAAAGTAGTAAGTGGATTTGCTCATTTGAAGTAACATTTAGGAGGTATATGTGGAGATGTAGTGCCATGTAAACAAGTTCCTAAGGATGTCATGGTCAAAATGAGAAAAGACTTACTTGAAAAAAGGAGCACAAACCTCAAAAGGGAAGTCTTGTAATTAATTGACTCTAATGTTCCATTGGCGAGGGATGTGTGTTCCAACTCCACTGATGAGTCCAAGCAAAGCCCTTTTGTACCTGCTCAACCCAATTGCAAGAGAAAGGATAATGTGGCTTGTGTTACGCCAAGGGAGAATGTACCAAAAAGGGTTTTGCTTTCAAATAAGATGGGATATTCACCTGGTACTGCTAAGACTGAAGAAACTGATGAAGACTCTTCAATGCATGCTAAGAGGAGTGTGGGGAGATTCTTTTATGAAAATGGTATTGATTTTAGCGTGGTGAAATCTCCTAGCTTCTTGAAAATGATTTCTGCTGCTATTAGGTATGGATCCGCTGGGTACGACGCACGTCAATGTAATGAGTTCAGTGGCTGGATCCTCCAAGAGGAGAAGAAGAGATTGACTGTTATGTAAAGGAGGTCAAACATTCATGGGGGATCACGGGTTGTAGCATCTTTTTGGATAGGTGGATGAACGAGAAGGGAAGAAGCCTGATTCATTTTCTAGAGGATTGCCCTCGTGGTCCTATATTTCTGAGGTCTGCCGATATTTCAGATTGCATTGAAGACGTCAATACTTTGGTTTTATTAATTGAACAAGTTATTGAGGAGATCGGGGCTGAAAATGTTGTTCAAGTTGTCACGTTTACTATGTTGGGCTGTATGGAGGAAGTGGGTAAACAATTAGCTGAGAAACGCAGGAATATATTTTGGACCGTGTGTGCATCTCATTGCATATGCCTCATGTTGGAGAAATTCGAGACGATGAGCCCTATTAAAGAAGTGACGAGTAAAGCGAAGATAATTACAAAATTCTTTTACAGTCGTAAAACAGTTTTGAAGCTTGTAAGCAAGCATGTTTCTGAGCGGTCTCTAGTTAACTCCTCCAGGATCAGATCAGTGAGACCATCTCTAACATTGGAGAATATAGTGCTTGAAAAGGAGAACTTACAAAAAATGTTTGGCCCATCCGCGTGGAACACCTCTATGTGGGCATTGAGAGCTGATGGAAAGAGGGTAGCTGATTTGATAGAAAGGCTGTCTTTTTGGAGTGAAGCGACAAAGGTCTTGAAAGCAACTATTCTTCTGGTCCGTGTTGTCCATTTAGTCAATGGAGGAGATAGTAAGCCCCAAATGGGTTACATATATGAAACTATGGATCAAGTAAAGGAGACAATCAAGGAAGAATTTGAAAACAAGAAAGTAAGCTACATGCCATTTTGG
The DNA here is from genome assembly GCA_014058105.1 of Kingdonia uniflora. Lineage (NCBI taxonomy): Eukaryota > Viridiplantae > Streptophyta > Magnoliopsida > Ranunculales > Circaeasteraceae > Kingdonia > Kingdonia uniflora. The sequence continues at coordinate 7,417,888 of JACGCM010000704.1, read as the reverse complement.
AAGATTCTCGATGGAATTTGGAGCAACATTCTTCACCGTCCTATCCATGCGGTCGGCTATTTTTTGAACCCAAGTCTGTTTTATTATGATGATTTTGTTGTTGATGCCGAGGTAGCAGGTGGACTTCTGTGTTGCATTGTACGTATGGTAGAGGATAAGAAGATTGAGGATTTAATACTACAACAACTATAGGAATATTGAGAGGCTAAGGGCCCTATTGGTTGGATAAATGCTGTTGATCAAAGTTAAGAGATTCCTCCAGCAAAATGGTGGTCCTTGTATGGAGTATGGTGTCCTTAATTGCAAAGATTTGCCGTCAAAATTCTAAGTCAGACATGTAGTGGTGCGTTAAGATATGGTCTACAGAAGAATTTATCTGAAGAGTTGCACAAGATTGGAAGGAATAATATAGAACAACAACGTTTGCTTGATATAACGTTTGTTCATCATAATCTAAGGTTACGGGATTGTGAGTCAAATACGAAAGAAGGAGATGGCGATAGTGATGAGATGATTGGTCCAATGGATGACTGGATTGTTGATGAAGCAGTAAACCCCCCAAGTAGTGTTGATAGTGTAGCTTGGATGGACTCAAATACCATTGACAATGAGGAAGAGCCATCAACGATTCAACCAAAAAAGGAACAGTAGCAGTAGCTGCAGATGTTTACCAGAGTGGAGAAGCAATTACTCCCGCAGTCCCTAATCTCTTTATGATACTCCATCTATCAAAGGGCTTGATTGGTTTCGCGTTCTACAGGGGATCAATCAAATCGGCATTTTAGCCGGTAGAGTTATTGTGGACGAAAATATTTTGGTGTTATTTAAAATGATCTGAGACATTTTATTTGGAGAAGCTTGTGCGATGGAAGGAAATTTGGAAATTTCTCTTGACAACCTCCCGATAAAGTGGGTGGCTGCTATTGAAGAAAGCGGGTTTGAAAGATTTCCACTTGATATAGTTTATGAACAAAAGCGAACAGATCTTATTCGACGTATCGATTTTGCTTGGGCGGCTGAAAAAGATACTTAGAAGCAGAAGACGTCGAAGGAGGCTGTTAAACCTTGGCCGTGGTAGAGCTTAATGGAGAATCTACAGCTGGCTTATCAAGAAGTCTCAGTTATCACCGACCTAATACACACGGTAGAAGCAAATGATGCAGTAACAGTGGTTGGCATGACAAAACCGAAGCAATTACCAAATGAAGTTCTGTCAGACCTTTCAATATCTGCAGCAACTAAACTGCAACGAGTCCGACATCTCGGGAAATACTTTAAGCAGTCAGCCAAAGCTTTGGAAGTAGGTTGCAAAGGAAACACGATTTTATGGAGCTCTGATTAGATTGCAACAGAATTGGAAAGTCAAACGGCAGCGTTTGGCAGTTTCAGCTCCAGGAAGTGAAGGCTTCACAATCGATTTATTTGATAATTCAGTGTCTGATCCGACAACAATCTTTCGCTCACCTTTTATATCTATTATTCGTATTGATTGTGACTCAGCTGGGATGTTGGCTGTACAAATGACATTCAAGTCAAGTCGATCTATTCGTTTTGGATTTCTCGGTGCCCCTTCAGCTTGCAAGTCAAGATGTCAAATGAAATATAACATAAATGAGCACTCTATTACAGAAACTAAAAAAGAATCTGGGAGAGAAGACGATGTTGATAAATGTACTCACGAATCCCATTGGACTCTTCAAGAGGTTCATCAAGCAATCTTTGATGAACAGGTGTTTGATTTGGTAAACTGTGAAGCATTTAAACCATCTCCAGGAGTTGATGTTACTGGGATACGAGAAAACTATTTACAAATCGGGATTGGTCAGGATGCATCTGTATATTTATCGCTTGTGCCTACTGATCAAGATGCAGATCCAACTGTTGGCTCCGTTTGCAATCAGAACTTGGAGGATACAGACATAGGATTAGATACGTTGGAAGGCGTCGTGGTAGCCGAGGAAGCGGCAAGTAGCCTTGAAAAGTTACCCGGATATCCCAATTCACTGAGCTGTGAGATATATCTTCAACAAATCTTCCATGACAATGTTTTTGTTAGAGCAAAGTGTAGAGACCCCTCTACTGCAAAAACTCAAATATCTGGTCAGAATACTGGGGATGAGTTTGATCTTCTTGGTCACTTCTATATGACTTTGGCACATAGGATTTTTTCGAAGAAAGTTCTGAACCAGCTCGAAAATTTTGCAAAAGGTGTTCCCTATCTTCATTTGATATCTCATCCTACTTGACATTCTCATACATCTTCATGGTCACTTTCGGTGAAGGTTCCACACTTCACACTTCATGCGGGCTGCCGAACTAGGTCCTCGGATATCCAAAGCAGCAAGAAGGTGATTAGATCACAGTTCCTGACCAAGGTCATCATTATTGATGATTCCATCAATATAGAAGGTGAGGGTGCACCTAATGTCTCCAGCTTGTTTAAAGGCAATTCTGATAACTGGGTTATCTAAGTAGTTGACAACTGGGTTATCTGAGTCCCTAATCTAGAGATAGATTGGGTCGTAGAATTTTGATTCACCAAAGTCTATTGTTGAAATTGCATCATTTGTTGCTGAAATTGCAACGTTTGTTTTTGGCTTTCCATTGATTGTTGCATAAAGAGAGCAAAGGTATCTTCCAAAGATGGTTTGGGTGCAGCAGGTTGGAACTGATTGGATGGACTGATGCGCTTGCATATATGAATAAGATTGGAAATGTTTCACGTATTGAGATTTTTGGTGATCCCATAATTGAAAATAATTTTGAGGTTGTTGCGAGATGTCGAATTATGAGCTGAATGAATTCCAATGTTCTTGCATGTATGACATTTTGAAATAAAAGCAACACCCAATGTAATAAATAACCAATCAAGCTTAAACTCTAGAACATCTACATTTTTTTAGAGGTAATAATTAGGTCTCCCCTATATTCTTCTATGTTCAAAAAGGGTAGGATGACAAAAGACTTTGGTTCCTATACTCCCCTGGATCACTATCCTAGTACCAGGTTAAAATAGATGTTCAGTCCTCACACCCGAGCGAGCCGCCTTATCGTACGTCAGCACTTGGAACGGTGGCGTCGCAAACCTACAACCAGTATTTCACGACGCTAGGCTAGGGCTGTATCCTACGAACCTGTGTTTGTACCCCGGTTCGGTACACCTATCCGTTGGGTGATGAAATCCCGCGGGAATCTTGCTACTCTTTTTTATTAACAACTATTTTGAGGTCCGGGACGTTCAATTTTCGTGTGATACAAATTTTTTCGTATCCCTAATGGGTGGTCCCACTTGTTGGAGAGCTTTTTGGGTGATGAAATCCTGCAAGTCTCTAGCAGTTTTTACCTTTACTAATGTTGGAATGAAAATGAATATTAAACACAACAATAGGTCAATCCAACCACAACAAATTTTTTATTAGAGCAGCGCGTATTTGCACAGTCCACACGAATTTATGTCCTAGTGCCAGGGTGGAGCAGATATGCACCCCTTTTAGATGTCATGTTTTAAGAAGTACCAACCTACGGAAAGTGTTTCCCGGTGTAGCTGTGGCTGCCCCTTCACTTAGGCGGCGAAAGAAGGAAGTGCCCATTCACTTAGAGGGTACAAGAAGGATGGATTTGATGATGCATTTAGCTTTGCGTATTGTCCGTCTCGTTTTCAACTTTGTGACTATCCTGCAAAACAAGAGAAAAATGATTAGTGAACTTGCGACAACAATATTAATTCAATTTCCAAGTTTATTGTAGTCTATGATATCCTAATTTTTAAATGTGTATATCTTTCAGCTCGGTTGAGAGAGAGTATTAAATAATATCAATTTGGAAAGATAATTCAGAAAGGAAAAACATTCAAGAAGGAAGTTTTCTAGAATTTAGCTTCCCTACCGCTCAAAACAAGTAATTAATTAACACGGCGTCTTTTACAGAGATAATTATTTACTATTTTTTCAAAAGGCTGTAACTCACAAACGACTAAACAGAAAAATATAATCTATAACAATTCGGAAAGGGTTTTGAATTATCTAAAACTTTCGTAGCAAACTTATTTCCCAAATGTGAAGTATAAATGATCAAAAATGATGAAAAATTCAGGGACAAACTTCACAGTTACTGTAGCGCCAAGAGAGTTTGAGCCAATCACTTAATCACTTTGTTTCTGGATCCAAATAAAAGAAAAAAAAATGAAAAAAAAACAAGAAAGAAAAATTGGCTTAAAGTAAAACAAATCAAAAAATAAAATGCAACTTTGCAAGTCCCCAGCAACGGCGCCAAAAACTTGATCGATTATAAACCGACGTCTTAAAAGACCTGCAAGTGCACGGTGTACCGTTAAGTACAAGGGTAAGCAGGGTCGTATCCCTTGAGACTTGTGGTGCAAATTATACTTAGAGCTACTAGTTTTATCCAAAAATAACGAGTTTGTGTAGGTTTTGAAATAAAAAGAAGATCGAAACAAATTACAAGATAAATTAGAGTGGAAACCAAGGCATCGATTCCTCTCCACCCTTTGTAACCATTAGATAACATAAATAATTAAAGTAAATTACGAGTTCCCGTATCGCATATCCTTGGTCGGGCATATGCAATACATGAAAAGATACAAGAGATATAGCAATTGGGAACTACCCATAATCCAACTTACTCAACCATGGTCCGGTTGATAAGTATGGACTATGTTATCTTCTCCATGTTCCTAGCCTATCTTGTTGCGGTCCAACAAGATGGTTACATAGATTCATTATTCCTCCTAATCCTAGCTATGGTCAAGCATAGGACGAAAGAATACGAATATGTAATATTCTGGGATAAAGAGAAAGTAATTACACTAACTAAGCTATACAATCTACACTAAGGCTACATTGGGTGGAACTTCCTCTAGCCTTGGCTAAAAAGATTAGCTACTCATCCTTTTGATCATTGTCATACTACTATTACTACAATAAAATTAAAAGACAAGAACAAGAGAAGAACAAAAACTTTATTGCTTATTGAACTTTGATTTACACTCTCCAAGATGCCCCCTCATGGGTAGAATCCCCCTCCTATTTATAGAGCATATGAATGGTTACTAAATATCACCATTAATCTAAAATCCCATAAGCAATGCCTAAAATCATGCATATATATTATAAGTCATGAGAATATTATTTATATCTAATTCTTTTCAATTGGCTTCCATGCATGGGTTTTTGGTTGACAACTTCAAATGAGAATCATTGTTGGAATGCATCACCCTTGTTCTTCGTTAAAAACTGAAAAAATGTACGACTTGTTTATCATGTGACCGATTTCTATAAATACAAACAAAAACACTATTAGTGTCACATTTATTTAATAAATGACTAGGTAGATATAAATTTAGGAATTGTACACGTAAATATTACGTGTCTATCAGAAAACATCTCACTTTTCTCAACAATGCTCCTAATGTTGAGGGTACTTGTATTGAAGCTTCACAAAAAAAAATGCTCCAGAAAGTTCACCAAGCAATTCCAGCCGCATTGGAGGGAATTTCTCTCCCTTGGAAGACCAACATACTTTGGTAGAACAAATTTCTAACACTCGAGAGCTATCGTCCTTGGTGGACTTTGGCATTTAAAATGGAGATATTCGAAAGCGGTAAAGAATGTTCGACAACAATATCAACCAACTCGCCTTTAAGATAAAATCATTGACCATCCTCCCTTGGTTGATACACATCTTGTATCCTAGTCATTGACTTTATTATCCCAGATTTAGTTGACTCCGGGTTAAAAATAATAAAAATTGATATGCTTAATTTATTTAACTACCTTTTGTTTAGGTCACTTAAAATTATTCTTCAATTTCTCATTGTAATATAAAAAGATATATTGACCAATCATTATGATGTGATGTTACAGTTGAAGCTTAATTGGTTGTTGTTGCAGTACAAGATTATTAAGTGGAAATAAGACGCAAAAAATAGTACAAGTGAGCTTACTTCCTTTTAGTGTTCATTTGTTAATATTATCGAAGCATAAAAAGTTTTTCATTATATGTATGCCGAAGTTTACCATTGACATTCCTTTCGTAGTATCTATTATTCTGAGTTGTGTTATACATTATTTGCATATTAACTAGGATGTACTTAGGAGATGCATATATTTTGAAGAGGAAAAAGTAGAAAAAACTCTCATAATTTTACTAGGTAAAAATCTTGGGATGATCTTTAAATAAACATAAATCGATCTTTGAGATATGATTTGCCTTTTTACTTGTTTTATCTTTATTTTCTCACTTTAGGACAATTTCAAAAATACTTAAGTTCCATGAACATGTCTTCTACGAATTTGAACAAGAATTAGATGAAAACAAGTAGATTGACATATGAATTCCTCAATGGTGTTTGGTCGTTCATTGATTATGTAAAACAAACTTTAGAAGATATGGCATATTGTCCTTGCAACAAATATCGTAATGTCAATGGGGTAAAAACAGTTGATAAAATAAGAACCCATTTAATAACTTATGGTATAGATCAGTCATATACGACTTGGTATTTTCACGGAGAGTCGAGAAATGCTACTGTTGATGCACATATTTAGAATCCTAATGAATCCTTACTTACTCAACATGATGACGTTGAGCGACCAAGAATGTTTGATTTAGTTGACGATGCCTTTGGTTATATATAGCCTGAAGACCTTAACGAAGGTACCCAAGATGGTTCTTATGAAGTTGCTGATGAATTCCCGGAGGAGGAAATCGAGTATCAAAAGTTAAAGGATGATGCTTCCCGTCCATTATACCTTCATGTTCACCAGCTGTTTTCGGTGACAATTGAGTTAATGAGTTTGAAATCAACTTGTCAATTGTCTGATTCCGTCTTCACAATGTTGTTTGTTTTGTTGAAACAACTTCTTCCTAAAGATAATACTTTTCCAGAAAGTATGTATGCTGCTACGAAGATGATAAAATGTTTGGGCATAAATTATGAGAATATTGATATGTACCCAAACAACTGCATATTGTATTGGAGGGAGCATAAAACTAAGGAAAAATGTCTTATATGTGGTGTAAGTAGATGCAAATCCGAGTACCTTGCGAGGAAAAAATCAAGAGAGATACCGGTAAATGTGTTAAAGTATTTTCCCTTAACACCCAGGTTGAAGAAACTTTATAGGTTAGTGTTAATCCTTATAACTTGTATAGTTATTTTATGAACATGACCGACTAAAAAGGCGTTAATTATGTCTTTGCAATTTCTTTCACAACATTCCATGGATTGCTGAGAGTTTGAAATGACATCATAGAGGTGCATCCAATGATGGTCTCATGCGTCATCCCATTGATTCTTCGTGTTGGAAAGGAGTAGATATTAGGTACCCTGAATTTTCAAAAGAAGCACGAAATTTTCATCTTGGACTCGCTACTAATGGGTTCAACCCATTTGGTAATAAGAGCAGTTCGTATAGTTGTTAACCAGTGATGATTGTTCCGTACAATCTTCCACCATCTTTGTGCATGCAAAAAGATTTTACTTTACTTACTCTACTTATTCCAGGTAAGAGTGGCCCAGGAAAAGACATTGATGTTTACCTCCAAGCTTTGGTCTCAGAGTTGAAAGATTTGTGGGATAATCGTATTTTAACTTATGATGCTCATGAGAAGGCCATGTTTACAATGAAAGCAATCTTATTATGGATGACCAATGATTTTCCTGCATATGGACATATCTTTGGCTGCAGAACTGGAGAAAAATATGGGTGTCCAGTTTGCAGCAAAGGCATATCCTCAAAGAGGTTAAAATATGGATGTAAGCATGTTTATATGGACACTAGAAGATTTTTACTAGCAGATCATCCTTTTAAGAAACAAAAATCGCAGTTCAAAGGGATTGAGGAACATAGAAGGGCACCGATACGTTTGACTGGTTTAGAGGTATTAAGCTGAGTAGATAAGTTGGTAACAAAATGGGGAAACATAGGAGAGAAGAGAAAAATAGTTATTAATAATGATGACGACCCGACTCCCTGGTCAAAGAAAACAATCCTATTCAGCTTGCCTTATTGGAAGGTACGAAAATACTTATGTAGAATCAATACATATTAGATGTTAAAGTATACATTCTAATTTTATTTAATATGTGTAATATCTACTTGTGCTGCATAATCTTGATGTAATGCATGTGGAAAGTAACTTTGCTTCAATCGCCATTGCGACGATAATGGGAACTAAAGGAAAAACTAAGGATGGCATTAAAGCTCGTAAGGACCTGTAGGATTTGAAAATAAGGAAACAATTATGGCTTCAACGTAGAGGCAATAAGACTTTCATACCAAAGGCCCCCTTCAAATTAGATCAAGCAGAAAAAGAATCGTTTTGTCGTACTTACATTCGTTAAAGGTTCCTATTGGGCATAGTTCTAATTGGAAACATAATGTAGACATGAAGAAACATCAACTAAAAGGTCTTAAGTCACACGATTATCATGTTCTGTTACAACAACTCTTACCAGTAGTCTTAATGCATACTTTCAAAAAGCAGAAGCCATTACTTGCCGCTTTTTAAACGATATCCTCATTCTTCAATGTGTTATGCCCTGAGGTTATTCATCGAGAAGAACTACAAGTCATGGTCAAATGGGTAGTTGAATCTCTATGTGTGTTTGAGAAGTACTTCCCTCCATCTTTTTATGTTTCCATAGTTTACCTTGTTGTGCACTTAGGGGATGAGGAATTGAGATGTGGACCCGTCAGATTTAGATGGATGTATGGATTCGAGATGTTTGTTAGTAGTTTAAAGCTTATTTCATCTATAGCGTATAATTTTCTTAAATTGATATATGTTTACTACATGCATCAGAAAAATGAGAACATACAAAGATTATGTCAAGAATCCAAAGCGTGTAGAAGGGTGTATTACAAACTGTTATGTTTTAGATAAAGCGATATTGTACTGCATGGAGTATATACCTAATGGTAGAAAAAGGACCCATAAATGTGGATGACCAACATTCATGGATGATGATGCAGATAAGGAACAACCTCTTGACAAAGGCAACGTCATTCATCTTGAAACATTTAAGTACGAACAGGTTCGTTGTTGGGTTTTGAGCTCTTATGATGGAATTGAAGAATGGGAAAAGTAAGTATATATATAGATATCCTTCTATTTGACGTATCTATGTAGGTCATACCTAATACTTGATTAATATGTTGGAAGTATGATATATACCTCAGAGATTACATAAGAGTTTCAAGGCGTAGGGGAAGCACAAACTTAGGAAAACCACTGGATTATATATTATGGTTAAGGGAACAGGTAAAAAAAACATTCTTAATCCATTTTATGATAATTATTAATCTTAAACAAACTAATCTTGGATTTATTTATTCTTTCATAGTTTGAGAACTCAGAAATGTCTACACTGAAAAGATTAGTCGACAGGCCGGTCTTTAAAGCGATATTATATAAAGCCTATCGTGTAAATGGATTTGTGTTTTGTACAGTGGACTCTGAATCTTGCAAGATAACACAAAATAGTGGGGTTAAGATGAAAGCGATGACCAATTTTGTTGCTAGTGTAAGAGATTAAAATTCACGTGAAGCAGAAACCATATACTATGGGGTTGTAAATGAAATTATCGAACTAGTTTATTATGATTTTCCCCAAACAGTATTCTATTGTGATTGGGTGTGGGTTGAAGATGAAGTTAATGGATGTACATTTGACGCTGAAAAAAATTTAACTTTTGTGAACTTACAAAAGTTAAAGAGAAACTCAAAGGTCGACAATGAGCCATATTGTTTCACATCTCAAGCTTCGCAAGTCTTCTATTGTCAAGATCCAACAAGGACTGATTATTCTATAGTAATTGATGCTCCAAAAAGATTAGATAAGGACATTGACACGTATGAAGAACCATTAGTTTTTTAGACAGGAAATCCTTTTACTTCTTCAATGATGGGATTAATAAATGAGAATGCAGATGAAGATAAATAAATTACTGATGGATCGTGGATGTAGAGAGTTCTATTAGATCAGCATTGGATTGGACTTGTACTCGCTCACCCGCATATGAGCGCTAGCTCAAGGATCCTACCTGGGATCCTACTAAGGCATTACCAGTTTCTAGAAATAAGCGTTATATACCCTCTAATTGCTATGCTAAGTGTACATTTGACTTTAGGTTCCTTCCGATCAAACTGAATCTTCCAATGATTGTACCTCTAATAGCTTGGGTATCAAAGAATCAAAGTAAATACTCTAGAACTCTAGCTGATATTCAAGGTGGTTATTTGAAAATACTCTCGGAGGATGTTTATAATAGATTTTGTCTATTAACATCTTAATCCACAATATGATGAAGAAGCTTTAGTTAGCTGAAAAGTCTGAAGAACACAAGTTCGATAGGAAAAATAAGCTTCTATTGCTTAAAAAAAGTGAGCTTAACCTAGATCTAACCTTGCCTAGCCTTGCCCTTCATAGAAGGTTACAAACCCTAGTTACAAATCTCTTAGATTTAAAAAGAAACTCTAAACAATGATCTACGTCTAGATAATTAACTCTAGCCTAGGCTTGCCATTTTATAGAGGTTACAAGTCCTAGTTACAATCCAACTTGAAATCCAACTCTAAAAGGTATTTAAAACTCTTACTAGAACTAGAATTACGATAGTCGTTCGAACGAACCCATAGGTCGTTCGAACGACCGAACACCTCCCCTGGAACTATGGCCCAAGGGTTCAAGTCGTTCGAATTACTCTCAACCTCGTTCGAATGACTTTGGTAAAAACTTTAGTTTCTCCTAGATCCTCCTAGATCATGGCTCCCCCATTTAGGAGGCTTGAGCTCCCGCTCAAGCCAGAACTAGAGATGTGGGAATTCCCTAGATCCTCCTGGATCATGGCTCCCCGACTTAGGAACCACTTTGACGTACTAAACAGCAAAAGAAACGGCTCAAATAGCTTCTTGTCACCCACCCCATCCTGGAAAGCATACCCACAGGCCTTGCTTTGTCGCAACTTCTGGCAAACCACACTAAGACCATGGTGATCATCAAATCCTGTAATATCCAATGGAATAACAGGCTGACTCTAAAAAAGTACCAACATAGCAGAAATAGTTGGTACCATAACCTATTTTTGCAACTTCCCCATATTCGCTTGTTGCATAGGAGACATTGTCATCATAGACAATGTTGTAGACGACGTACCTTCTTGAATCGGTAATACAGGCTTGCTACTCGCAATAACCAACCTCTTTAGTGGAGTCTCCATTACTAAATTCACAAAATCGTCGTCTTCATCCACTTCCATAACCCCTTTCTTCAATAAAGTTGAAGCCTTGGCAAGGTTCGCGAGACGAAAATTTTCAACTAACGCCATTACAGTGGCAATTAGCCCGAAAACTTTCTTTCCAAAATCGTGAGTCTATCGTTGAAATTCGCCCATCTCCAAATCGTCATTCTTCATCGAATTAGGTCTACGATGGATCGTCAATAGACTCACTAAATTTTCAAAAATTTGTGTAGATCTGAAAATTACTGTAGCAGTAGCGAAATCACTGTAGCAGATGCCAGAAGATCACTATAACAGTCGCGAAATCACTGTAACAGATGCCAGAAATTACTGTAGCAGTCACAAAATTACTGTAGCAGATGCCATAAATTCACAAAACTTCCCCTTCGTTTGCTTGAGACGGTCACGTGTATAGACCATAATCCACAATCAAAACCCGAGAATCTTAACAAGAATCTGATACCACTTAATCCACAATACGATGAAGAAACTCCAGTTAGCTGAAAAGTCTGAAGAACACAAATTCGATGTGAAAAATAAGCTTCAACTGCTTAAAAAAAACGAGCTTAACCTAGATCTAACCTTGCCTAGTTTTGCCCTTCATAGAAGGTTACAAAGTCTAGTTACAAATCACTTAGATCTAAAAGAAACTCTAAACAATGATCTACGTCTAGATAATTAACTCTAGCCTAGGCTTGCCTTTTTATAGAGGTTACAAGTTCTAGTTACAATCCAACTCTAATCCGTATTTAAAACTCTTACTAGAACTGGAATTACGATAATCGTTCGAACGACCGAACACCTCCCCTGAAACTTTGGCCCAAGTGTTTAAGTCATTCGAACGACTTTGGTAAAAACTCCAGTTTCTCCTAGATCCTTCTGGATCACATCTCGCGATTATAACTATTTCTACATCGAGTTGAAAGATCATAAAAAAGTGTGTGCCGCTTTGAATAGTCTCCAGATGCAACCCTTTGAGATTAACTCAAAGCTCTTGACTTTCATTTTGGAGAATCTTTCCACCTTAGAAGAGGTTGGGGTTCTTGTGGATAGAAGATTTGCTCATGTTGATGTAGGAAAAGCATCCGACATTTTGAGGAGTTTGTACTTTAAGGATCTAGATATTAAAGCAGTATCTACCTGCTTTGATTTGCTAACGCAATTAGCCAAAATGATATAGCTAGCTAGGTATGAGTATTTCATAATATCACTTGCGCAAGCATACATGGGTTACATTTTCTATCTGCCAGCATTCATGGACTTCCGTGGTAGAATTTATAGAGCGGGAGTATTACACTTTCACGAGCGTGATTTATCCAGAAGTCTCCTTTGATTTTCCTCAATCCGTAATAATAAAGATATAGATATTTGCACCATAGATTCAAAGGAATATTTAGGGGCTGCTGCTGCGTTCAAGTATAAAAAGTTTACATCGTTAGATGAGGCATTCGAGTGGTAAGCTAAATTCACCAATCATGAATAGTTCAGACATTAGTATAATTGAGTTAGCACAAGATGCTAGTGAACCGTTCCAGTTCCTAGCTAAGGTTATATCCAACGAAAGAATTGGCAAAGGATTAACTTCTAAAGAGAGATTGTGAGTTACTTAGCATTCCAGTTACTCAAGAATACTCAGCTAGTGCATATCAACTCATGAGTTTAATGTTGCTCAACATAGAGATGGGTGAGTGGAACTTGTCATGGCACGAATGCTTTCATAAGGGGTTTGAAAGAAAGAAAGGAAGATTCTCAGATTCTCTTCCTTAACTACTTGGAATCTGCCTTTCTTTTAGCCTTCAGCACCTTTAGTGCCTTCCACTAGCGTGCCTGCATTTTCAAACATATTGTATGAAGAAAGAGGGCTTTAAAAGGAGTGAAATGCAGTTTAGGGCTAAAGGTTATGAGCGCGTAGGATTTGTGCGTCATGCAGCTAAGTCAAGGTTTCAAGAGGAAGCTCTCGTTCTTTGCCCCAGTAGTGTGTTTTCGACACCAGCATAACTTTGGGTGCCGGTTTTTAATGTGAACTCAAGAAATGAAGCATCTGGAACTCCATCAAGTAGCCCATAGAGAGTTGATCACAGGGACCGGGAGTACTTGAACTATTCGCTCTAGACCCTCTTACCCTTAGTGATGGCTGAACCTTTTGCCCAGAGGTCGCTTTTGTATCTGATGACAGTAGTGTGTTGCTGAAACTAGAGGAATTAGTTACGCAATGCAGGAGAATAAATACGCACTCAAATTGTTTAAGCTAGCAGGTACGGGCGACAAAAGCGACTGTAGTAAACAAGAGGTCGTTACAGAAGAAGCTAGCTGTTGCAGGTAGAGAGTCAGTAGGCTATTGATCGATCTCTTTCTTTGATTGGGCCATCTTTTTTTGGAGCGCAGTTGGTTCTTGGTCGAGTTCCCACTCTATGAAAGGGGAAATGGCGAATGGGCATCTAGTTCCCGCGTACGCAAGTTAAAGATTGCTTTGGTCTCAAGTCAGCAGTAGGACTTGCGTACGATGAAAGCGCTCTTTTTTTTTTACTATTCACATGACTACTACCCGCGAAAAGGCAGCACTATGAACATGACCACTACCAGCAGATTACCGTAGCGCTGGGCTATTAGAAGAGAGAGCAAACGACTGGTGAAAGAAGTGGCTTTCTAGTCCGTTTGCCTATAGTCATAGAAATGTTGCGGCAGTAGCCAAAGAAGAAGCTAGACAGCGCTAGTTGCCATGATAGTGGCAGGAAAGCCCGCTAAGAAGCTTAGAAGAACCAAGAAAATGCCTAGTTTTAGCTTTTTTTTAAAGCTTGCTTTAAAAAGGGTACTTGCTACGCTACTCCAAACCACTTGTTGGGAAAACCTAGCTAAACCACTTGGTGCGAAAACCTAGCTAGAATCGGAGTTGGTCTGTGGGACTACAAGAAAGACACTTTTCTTTCACATTTTTTTAGGATAGGAGCCGAGACTTCTAGCTACCACTCCCGCACCTCGATAACACTATAGACCTCGGCGGCAAAAACAGGGGTTGCCTTCTAAACTACGTTGGCTATTTTTGCATACCCCTGAAAAGTAGTTTACTTGCGTACGAAAAAAAGTGCCCTTAAAGGAGATCTTTTTAAATAGTTAGGATCCTTCTAACAAGAGTTTTGACACAACGTCATTTTCAGTACAGTAACGATCGAAACATCCATTCTAGAAAATTTGGCTGGAGCTTAGTGGAAAGTGATGAGAAAAAACGTTTCGAGACAAGAAAGAAGAATTCACACTACCCGAAACGTGGAAAACGGAGTTCGGAAGAAAGGTTCGATAACCCACCGCAGTCGTTGCCTAAAAAAAGCGATCAACTACGGTTGACCAGTCTCGAAAACCACTCTCATCAAAGAAAACCTACCTCTCCCGTATTGCTTCACCTACCTCTCTCGCCTTGCTTCCAAGATCCAAAGGTACCTACTAGAAAGATCGGTGACACCGGCTCTAAAACACACCCGCAGGTCGGTGCTCACTTACGTACGGTGTTTGGCCCTAGAATCGTTCGTACCAACTTCTTTTAAAACAGAAGCGAACTTGGAAAGATAGCCACAAAGTTTCTTTTTTTTTGTGGGTGGGGGGGGGGGGACTCGGACCTCCACCTAGCCATGCCAGTCACAAGGGCCGCATTCTCTGGGCTTCCTCCGGCTACCTTGCTGGTGCTAAAAAAAGAGAGGCCTATAGGGTTATGCGCTACGTTGCTTCAGATTTTCCAAACATCGCGCTAAAACACAAACACAAAGCTGTGTTGATAAACTCGTTGGTTTATGAACGATTCCCCCGGATAAATAGTGAGCAGTAGACATTACTACTGCAGTCTTTGCTTTTAAACTCCTATGTTCCAGCTATAGGCTTATCCCGTGTGAAGGCATCTGTCCTTGTGGTTAATCTTATGCAGGGATAGGACACTATAAGAGAAAAATCAAAGATGAAAGGGAAAGCCAAGGATCCTCACCACTATGTTTGCAATGCAGACCCACCCCTAAAAAAACATGTGCACTCTTTCGAGGACCAGAAAGAAAAGGACACCTGATAAATAGCGAGCAAGATTGCCTGCAAGAGAGCTCTTAAAAGACCCATTCCTCCGTTCTATTAATCAAGAAGATGCCATTTGTGACCCTTTGCAACTACCATCTTATTTGTCTGGATCGTTAAGTTTAAAATCTGAACCTCTTTCCATGGATATCGACTCTGAATACAAGCAACTTTCTTTTAGTACTAAAATAACAACTTTCTTTTGTTTTAAAGTGAAAATACCTCCCTATATTATTATCTTTGTTGCTATTTTTAAACCATTCATATAGCTTTAATTGATTGTTTTAGTATAATTTAGTTTTATTTGCTATTTGCAGATTGCAGTAAAAGAGATTATTGCAAAGAATCCGTAATCTAAATATCTTGATGTTGACCATGATCTTTTAGTTCAAGTATTTGGTAAGGTGAAATAAAGATGTGTGAATTTTATGGGTTCGGATGTGACCAAAAAGTTTATACAGAGTACCGAGCTTTTGAGGGCACAAATTATGGAGGGTAAGGAATCCTATATTAATTTGGAGAATCGGTTTTTACAATACAAGGCTGAAAATGATGCTAAGCTTGATAGTTTGAGGGATATGGTAACATCTCTTAGATCATTTGAACGTGTTGCGACACCTATTGCTAATGTTGATAGATCACGGGTATGGATTAATTATGTAGTTTTTCTCTTAATTTTTTTTTTTACTAATATCAGTACCACATGCTTTTCATTGTTAGATGTCTACACCTCTTTTGCGAGAAGAGGCAATTGCTCATTTTTTGAATTTGCACGAGCATATTGTGGTATCTGGGAGGGCGTTAGTAATTCCTGGTTACCAGGAAAGCGAGGAGGCGGAATATGAGGTTATTCTTGATATAATTTTTGAGCATGGTTCCCCGGTCTTTGGTCAATGTGGGGTTTTCTTTGACGAGCTTTTAATTGGCACGAAGGTCAAGTACCCGAGAGTTCTTTTACGTTTCGCCTATTAGGTGATTATTCTTCCTAACCCCTTTTACATTTTTTAAAATTCTTTTCGTTATCCATTTATCAAGTATAAGTATAATGGGTTTGACCTTTATATTTATTTGTTATCTTAATTTTCTTATAGGTGCTTCCCGTTGTTGGATTCCTAACTTTTGTATATGCTCATAAAGGATTGAAGATGATTCCTATTCTTGGATCTGTTATTCCTTACTTTTGTGGATGCTTATAATGGATTGAAGACGCCTCTAACTCTTGGATCTATTATTCCTTACTTTTGTGGATACTTATAATGGATTGAAGACGCTTTCGATTCTTGGATCCGGTACTACTTCCATGCCTATTGCCCATATTATCTCTATTTTTTTTGTTCTTTTTGGTATGTCCATGGTTTCTTTTTGATTAATTATAGGGAAGATGTGTATAGTTTCCTTTGAATTGGTATACATATGGACAATGTACATGGATTTTTGTTTACTAATATTTATAAATGAAACTAGTTATTATGAATTATTTTTTTTGTTTATATACATTTGTTCATAAGAGAAAATGACAGGTGCATCGAGAATATTACAGATTTTACAGGTTTTTGCTAATTTTTTTTGAAAAGAAACAAATAAAAAGTAAATTGCCATAAACTTAGGCCATGGAAAATTAAAGAACTGTGGCAAATTTCAAAGCCTTTAACTCAGGCTAAATCCGTAGCAATATTATAAACCACGGACTAAATTAATGACATATACTGTGAATATGTCTGTGACAAAATAATTACCATGGATAAACTCAGTAGTACAATATATGATAACCATAGATTTGATCTGTGGCAAAAAAATGTCACATCTATTTTACTACAGACCTCCACTATGGACAATATCTATGGCAAAATAATTGCCATGGATAAACTCTGCAGTACAATATATGACAACCATAGATTTGATCCGTGGCAAAAAAAATGACACACCCATTTTACTGCAGACCTCTATCACGGACAATATTGTGGCAAAATAATTACCACGGATAAACTCTATAGTACAATATATTACAAAACCATAGATTTGATCCGTGGCAAAAAAATTACCACACCCATTTTACTACAGACTTCACCACACCCTTAGTCCGTGGAAAATAGCGTTTTACCACAGACTAAGTCCGTGATATTTTGTTAAAATTGGTGTAGTAAAAATAAATATGCACAAGAAAGTCTTCTTGCTGAGAGATTAATCCTTCATAAGCTTCAAGATCCTGAAAGCCCATCTATCCCTTGTAAAATTGGAGATCACAAAGTGGATAAGGTGTTACTCGACTTCAGGGCTAGTGTGAATGTTTTACCTTACTTGATCTATCAGGAATTAGGACTTGAAGAACTCAAACCTACCCGGATGACACTTCAATTGGCTGACAGGTCAATACGACACCCACGTAGTATCCTTGAGGATATTTTTATCAAGGTTAATACTTTCATTTTTCCTGTGGACTTTGTTATTTTGGACACTGAAGATATCACGAATTCTAGCTGTGAAATCTATTGAAAATAATTTAATGTAAAGATTATTCTTATAAGTTGTAATATTTATGCATGGTCTAAGGAATTATTTAGGGGATTTTACATTAATGGTGATGTTTTGTAACCCCTCCTATATTCTATAAATAAGAGGGGAATCCCACCCATGAGAGGACATCTTGGAGAGTGTAAATCAAAGTTCATAGCAATAAAAGTTTTTCATTCTCTTTTCTTCTTAACTTTTACTTTTGTTGTTATAATAGTAATATAGCGATGATTGAAGGGATGAGTAGCTAAACCTCTTAGCCAAGGCTAGAGGAAGCTCCATCCCAATGTAGCATAGTTGTTGAAGTAGCTTTAATTTGAGTTATCTATCTTTCTCTCTCTCCGGGCTCAAGCTTAAATCCTTCATTCCTTCATCCTATGCTTGGCCATAACTAGGATTTGAAGGAATGAGAAAACTAATCAACCATCTTGTTTGACCATAACAAGATTGGTTAAGAACATAAGAACATAGAGAAGCAAAAGTTATTCGCCTTACTTAACATGACCATTATTTTATAAGGCAGTTTATCGAAAATTCCCAAATGTTAATTTGTTATCAGTTATGAGTATCGTGTATACCTGACCAAGGATACATGGCATGAGAATTAATTAGTACTTTAATTAAAGTTACTTTGTCATGGGCTACAAAGGAGTTGAGTGAAATCGATGACATGGCTGCTACTCTAATTTATCTTGCAATTTGTTTCTTTTTTCTTTTCATTTCAAAACTTACACAAAAGACCATTCTTATTGGATAAAATTAGTATGTCTGGCACAAGTGCATATTTAGTTGGGGTGTTTATGTAAAAATGTACGTTTAGCTAAAAATGTTAATGAAAGTGAGAGGGGTAATGAGGGTAGTGGTTATGATTGTAGTTTGGAAAAATGAGGTAATTTAGTGAGCTGTATTTAAGAGGAGAGAGAGTGGTTGGAAATATTTAATCAAACAGAGAAACAAAAAAAAGGGAACCAACCATTGTTGCTGAGGAGAGGAAGGAGGAGAACTCATTATTGCTGTGACGGGTGGACGCCATTGTTGCTGTAATTCTGCGTTGCTGTAGAATTTCCACCGGACAGATAGGTGTTTTGACCATTTTTATTATATTTATGTTTGTATTTTTCTTTTCTTGTGGTAGGGTCAAGAGTTAGGCTTGTTTGTCTGACATTAATAGCATAGCTGTGGCGGGGTTTGAGAGATTAAACTGAAAGATCCCTTGAAGGTTAGTTTCTGAGTGGTGATAGGTGTGGGAGTAGAGTTGATGGTAGTCGAATAGTCAGTCTGCAGTATGTCCGATGATTGATAGTAGGGCAGGTGATAGTATAATATAAATTCAAAACTTAATACTCGAATATATTGAGCTATTTTCTTCCCTCTTATGCTGTAGGGTATAATGCGTACCCGCAAAGATTTGAAGATGAGGCTGATAGATGAGGACGATGAAGATTTGAGGATGAGGCTAATAGTTGGTAAAAATGGTTAGTTTGGGGACTCCGAGTTCGAGGGCTAGATCAAGACCATGTATCAAAGCTTCGTACTCATTCTCGTTGTTGGTATATTCGAAGTTTAGTTTGATTGCCTTTTCGATGCGGTCATTAGACGGTGTGACCAGAACGACCTATCCCCAAACTGTGTGGGCCGGCAGACCCATCTATGAAGAGATGCCATCATGTGTTAGGGTTCCAGAGGTTGGTATGCTTGTGTTAATCTTCAGGTAGGTCGTCTTCGTATTCTTCCCATTCGATGTCTTTGACCGGGAAGTCGACAAGGAAATCAGCGACAGCCTGGCCTTTTTGGGATACTTGTTTCTCGAAAGTAATATCGTATTGACCAAGGTAGACAGACCATTACTATACCCATTGGGATTTATCTTTCTTGTTGAGGACCTCTAAAAGGGGGTAGCTAGTGATGACACATATATGGTATGCTTGGAAGTAGGGTTTGATTTTTCAAGAAGTGTAAACGAGGGTAAGGAGAAGTCTTTCGAGTTTTCTATATCATGTTTTGGCTGGCGTTAGTGTTTTGCTAATGAAGTAGATGGGTTTTTCGATACCTGCTTCTTTTCAGATAAATATCGAGCTGAGAGATTCGTCGATTATTGCTAGATAGAGGGGAAAGTATTTCACCTTCGACCGGGGTTCACATGATAGGAGGTTGGCCAAGGTAAGTCTTGAGTTTGAGGAAGGCCTGTTCACATCAGGCCTTCCTCTTTAGCATCAAGGTTTTTCTTCTTGGTTTTATGGACACCTTATTCGCGTTTAAGGGAGAATAACTAGGCGCAGCGGTCAGAGGATTTTGAAATAAACCGGTTAAGGGTTGCTATTTTTTCGGCTACCTTCTGGATATATTTCTTTATTCGGGGAGAAGGCATATTAAGGAAGGCCTGAATTTGTAGAGGGCCAATTTCGATGCCTCGTTTACTAATAAGGTGGCCCTGGAATTTCTCGAATGGGACACAAAACTGGCATTTATCTGGGTTCAATTTTACTTGGTATGAACGAAAGATGGAGAAAACTTCGATTAGGTCTTGTATATGGGTATATTCATAGAGGCTTTTCCAGAGTATGTCATCGATGTAGACTTTGATTGACTTGCCAAGAAAGGGTTTGAACATGGTAGTAATGAGGCGCTGATAAGTTATACCTGTGCTTTTGATCCCGAAGGGCATCAAATTGAAATAGTAGAGCCCTTGTTCAGTAATAAATAAGGTTTTAAGTTGATCTTCAGGGAGAAGGGGAACCTGATTGTAACCCGAGGCTGCGTCCATCATGGAGAGGCGTTCATGGCCAGCTGTGGTATCGAGAAGTACCAAAAATGATTGGAAGTGGGAAGCTGTCCTTCGGCGTATACTTTTTGTGATCAGTAAAGTCAACATAGATTGAATTCTTGCCATTCTTTTTGGGTATAGGAACGGTGTTCGAGATCTAATCGGTGTACTTGACTTCACGTATAAAACTAGTGGCTAAGATTTTTTTGACCTCGAGGTTCACTGCGTCTCGAATACTTAGGGCCAAGGGGCACTATTTTTATTGGACATCCGTTAATTTGGGGATAAGGGTACCGGTGGCAGGCGAGGGTGTGGTCAACCACCGGCATCTCGTGGAATGACCAGGAAAAGACATTTTTGTTTGATCGAAGAAAAGTGTTAAGTTCAAGTTTTTTATCGGCAGCCAAGAAACTGCCTATAAATGTGCCTCGACCAGGGCTATCGAGTTCAATGTATATTGTGGGTTTGATGGGCGGTGTGTCGGTGACCGAGGTCAAAGGGTTAGTGAGGGAGAGTTACATTGATTGCTATGGCTTAACCAGTTTCTATGTAAGTTCAATTTTGGGATGCTCGCAGGATCAAGCTAATCACTGGGACCCTTTCATGGCCCACGCACTACATGGGGCAGTAAAATGAAGTACTTGATTGTAGGTAGAAGGTATGGTTTTCATAGCATGAAGCAAATCGCGGCTGAGAATGCCGAGGTATTCGAACTTCTTGTCATTGACAAGGAAACTGGTTTGAAGAATTACAGGGCCAATGGTAATGGGGAGGCTGATTCGGTTGATGGAAACTTCAGTTGAGCCATTGAAACCTTTTAGTTTGACATTATCGGGGGTGATCAGATCAGTCTTTTGTATAGCCTAGACGGTCTGAAGGAGAAGTACATCGGCTGCACGGGAATGAGCACGGGGAGTTGGAAACTACCAGTGTCGATTAACATCGTATAGAGAACAAGGTGCTCAACTTTTACCATGATGACCAGGGGATTTGAGTGAAGGAAATGAGCACGGGAGATATCACAATCGATGAAGGATATACCTTTGGGTCGAGGGTGAAAGCTTGATTCGAATAGAAGGACGGGAAGTTTTTGCTGGTAGGTAAGTTTATAACACTCTTCGACTCGCTTCTATTTTTTTTGGGTGTTTCCACCATCGATCGATGTTGCTGACTTTAATTATGTGAGCTTGGAAGATGTGTATTTCGGTAGGTCCAGCATTTGGGGCTGGCTGGGGTTTGAGGTACGATCAATCGAAGAAACTGGAAATGTCGACGACATACTGGTGCAGGCGGCCTACTTTGAGGATCATCTCAAGTGAATGTTGTAACGCATAATACTTGTTAGTTGGATGACAGCTGTATTTATGGTTCCGGTAGTATGGTTCGTTCTTCTTGACTTCGAAGGGGTAAGGGGTCCACCAAATAGAGTCGGCCTATATGATTGGTGAATGGTACTAAGGCGAACAATAAGTTTGGGGAAGACTGGCATGGGGTACTTTTTGCAAGGCTCAGAGGATTGAGCATCGAAATGGGCACATTTGCGATTATCGGTCTCATTGTAGATGGGAGCGACATGGTTGAATTGGGTTGTCGAGGCCTATTGGGGTTGGTGGTGGAGGTTTATCTCTATAGATTAGTTTTGCGAAGACGTTCGAGATCGATGTATCCATTGAATATAGATAACATCTCTTTGAGCTTTCAGGGATTTTAGGGGATGATATACTCTTTAACGCGGTTGTGGTCGGGCAGGGCGTTAGTGTAGGCTAGGATGACGTTCATGCAGTCGAGGTTCTCAACTTTATATGATTCATCGAGGAAACGCTTGGTGAGGTTCTCGAGCATTTTGGTGGGTGTCTTCCAAAAGTTGAAGAGGTCATCGACTTGGACTTCGTGGTCTTTGTTGAATGCGAAGTGAGAGGTGAACAAACTCGAGAGCTATTTGAAGCTTCGAATGAACCCATTGGGGAGGCTATGGTACTACTTGAGTAGGTTATCGGTTAGACTGATGGGAAATATTTGACAGAGGAGGTGATCTGCTGAAGAGTACAGGCTTAACGTATTTTGGAGCTCAAGGACATGGGATTGAGGATCGGGGTTGTGATATTTACGAATTTTTGGGGTATAAAAGTTTAGAGGCACCTCGACGGCGAGGAGCTTTAGGCATAAGGGATTATTAAGGTGACTCTTTGAGTTCAATGTGGGGCTGGCGCTGATGTGTATGGCGGCGTTAATTTTTAGGTCGAGCTCTTGTGGGGTCAGATATGCCGCTCGATGGGGAGAGTATCGAGATTGTGGGTGGTAGGGCCACGGGTTAGGAGTGTGCTCAACATTATGTTCTCCCAGGTGTTCCCGGGCAGGGCGCCTTGGGGGATGTCAAGAAGCTCGGAGGGTAGAGTCAGAAGAGTCTTTAGAAATGGGGATGATGAGGTGTATCGAACCTGCAGGTACGGAAGTGGAGGCACCTTCGGTACCGAGGTGGACCAAAGGCACTTCGATATTGGGATGGTGGCCAAGGCATACATGGGCGGATATGCGTGAAGGTGTAGGGGTGCAGGAACGCATAGGGGAGTCTTGAGTTTGTACTTGTTGGAGTTCCCACACCATGTGGTGGAGCTCGTCGAGGGCTCGATGTTGTCTTTCATTGTTGTCCAAACGGTGCTGCTATTCAGCTTCCAGTTCTTGATGGCATTCGTCATTCTTGAGACGCAATTGGTTGGTATGACGCTCTTC
The DNA here is from genome assembly GCA_014058105.1 of Kingdonia uniflora. Lineage (NCBI taxonomy): Eukaryota > Viridiplantae > Streptophyta > Magnoliopsida > Ranunculales > Circaeasteraceae > Kingdonia > Kingdonia uniflora. The sequence continues at coordinate 7,394,569 of JACGCM010000704.1, read as the reverse complement.
AGCATGACCAAGTCGTTGACTTATAAGTACTAACTAGGCGGCGATACAATTGCCAGAGGTGGAAGGGAGGGTTGGGGCTATTGGAAATGGCTATGGGGTGAAAGAAAAAAGGATTGAGGGTGGTGGGTATAGCATAGACGGTGCCAAATATAGGGGCATGATCTAATAGAGGGGAGTTCACACTTTTACACCGTGGGGTTTAGATTCGACTAGAGGTTTCCATAAATATATAAGACAAAAATAAGAGAATATTGTACTAACATGCTTGCGTGGAGTCTAGGAATTGGTATTGTCTGCGGCCTCTAGTGAGAATTTGAATGGGATAATGGATATATGATTGAGGTTACACTTCGAATAAAATAGACTCTGAATGTGTTCAAAGGTTTCTAATCTTATGGGAGGTTTTGGGATGAGATTCTCTGTCCTCTTTATGATGGCTCCCCTCCCCTATTTATAGGGGATAGATGAGGATGAGTCAGCATAGTGAGGTCATATCACATGTTTGCCTTTTTGGGGTAGCTGTCCTGTACGAAAAGGTCAGTTCTATTACTATAGCTGTGTCTTGCTGCTTGTTTTACTGTATTATCTGATAAGCTGGCTGTCAGGCCTGTCTGCCTTTGACCATACATCGATATGGTTGAAGTCTTCATGGAAGTTTTGTCAGGCTCTGTATGCAGTATGACTGCCATTAGCTTTGAATCTTGCAGTAGGCTTCGAGTCTTTGGTTAGTTTTGGAAGGCTTTGGGTAGGCCATATGCCTTTGGCTATTTTGAGGGTTCCCTGGGATTCGAGTCTTTGGTAGGCTTCAATGTAGCCTTCTTGTATTCGATTAGTCTTGTAAGGCTGCGAGTAGGCTACTACAGTGACAAACTGAATGAGAGGGTTGCAAGGTTAAAGGTAGATTTGGCCATGGCCAATTTTCATGTCAAGAAGGCCGAGGCTAGAGAGCGGTCAAAGAAGAAAAATAATGACGCCAAGGTCTCAAATGACAAGGGTGATACGGTTAACCCATCAATTCAAATTATAGAGTTGAAGGTAGATCTTGTTTATGTTCATGCTACCGTAAGGAGAACGAACTAATGAACTAAAGAGAGTAAAGTATGACTATAAGTTAGAGGTCACTCTCCACAAAGAGCAAGAGTTACAGGTAGTTATGGAGAAAAAGAATGAGTTGTTGAATAAAGCTCGTATTGGGGAAGTGATGTAAATGTGTTGGAGTTGGGGCGCTTCGCGGTCAAGTGGAGGAACTGAGAGTGATGAATATTGCTGAGGTAGATAATGTAGTGGGGATAATATCGTAGCAAATTATGGTGATAGCACGCTTGGAGCAACGTGCAGAGCGGGTAAGCACCTTCCTTGCGAATTTAGGAAAGCGTCATCAGATAGTAAAAAAGTAATTTGCCACATTATTCATACCGGACCGAGAGAGAATTTTCCCTAAAGAGATATACTCGAGGGAGCTAATGGCTGCCATCGCCTATTTTATAGAAGAAGTAAAGAGGCTTGAGCCCGAAAGGGATACCCCTTACATGACTGTGTGGTACTTAAAGGCTGTATCTGTAATGCTGATATAGATCAAGGAAATTGTATGAATGCCATAGAAATGGAGTTAGGTTCCCAAACTGCAGAATTAGTAGATCAAGGATGGAATGTTGTAACTGCTCAAGCTCAAAAGTTTATGGCTGCACGGCCTCCTTCATAGGGGAAAGCGCAGTTGACCTCCCATAAGCAAAAACCTGTAAATGTGATCTATAGTTTCTATATTTGTAGACATGCAGAGAGATGCAAGCTAGTTTTACCTTTGCTTTATTTTCTATTTTATAGATAGTAGAGATCATTGATTGAAAACTAGTATTTATTTAGTCGTTGATATATGTATTGATGGGCGGACAATTTATATACCGTAAGCTTAGCTAATGGCAACCTCTGATCAACAAAATCCAATGATCTAATCCTAAATCCAAATCCCTAGTTGTTTATCAAGTTGATCATGATGGATCTCTCCACTCTAACTCTCCTGCAAGGAATTAAAAATAGGGAAATCAACTTGATCGACAATGAGGGTTTCAGTAATATGCCGAAATCTATGTTGAAATTCACCCCTGCGCCAAACCTTACTGCGAATATACTTCCCAAGATCTCTCCGATCACTCCAGCCTACCGAAAGGAAGATAATCCAATTCTGCATGAAGTTCAGGTCCTTGATGTTCAACTCGTAAAAGCTAACAAGGTCAAATCAATGGTTGCATGTCCCTGGGGTTTCGTGAACATGGCAGATGGGGAAGAGAAGAACATTACATTAGCAAACCAAATTACGATAGGGGGAAACACCGATCAAATAACAAAGAATAATCAGGTTTTGGGTAAGGAATCTCCTACCCATTGTAAAATCCCTGCCCCTGGTGGAGAGAAACAAGTACAATCGTTTACGGTAAAGTTCGTGAACCAGAGGTAGAGATAAAGAGAGAGACTTGTTGTTCTTCTGGAAGTCAGAAAGAGAGGGAACATCCCAATACTCTTTCTCCCTAGAGCTGAACTCTTTGCTGGAATATCAGTATACCAATTCAGCCTTATAGAATGGTTGGACCTATAAAAAATCAAATTCGCAACGATTCAGGAATTTGCAAGAAATCACTGGAAAACAAAGGGAACGTGCAAGCTGATTCCTATTGGAAAGGGAGTTTTCATCATAAAATTGAAGTTAGAAGAAGACAAGATATTGATTTGGAGTAGAGGACCCTAGATGGTTGAACAAATGCCTATGAGACTCATGCCGTGGAATCAAAAAAATTTGGTAGACAGACATAGTAACTCCAATGCTCTAATTTGATACAAGTATCCTGGGTTGCCTATCGAAATGTGGAGTGAAAATATCATCTTGTCTTTAGGGAAGATACTTGGTAACCCAATCGACAAGAAATCATGATTATGGGTTCCATGCAAATGTTTTGGTTGACATTGATCTCTCTAAGTCAATTCCTGACCACATTCTTTTGGAGATTGAGGGAAATATTATCATACAAGAGGTCCTGGTACATTGAATCCCCAAATACTGTTCTCACTATAAAAATGTGGGACACGCAATCACAGAATACAAGATTGTTCAAAAAGTGTTTTGAGTTAATGAAATGGAGGATAACAAGACCAAACCAATGACAGGAAAAGAGAGCGAAAGGCAATCGGGGTAATCAAAAAGTAGTAATCCATGAGAAGCAACCTCAGGAAAAGGATTTTGTGAAGAAAATCACTGCAACATCGAGTAAACACACGTATTTTCAGGAATCTATGGAGGAGAGCAGTACTGCATCACCTCTTATATACTTCCCGAGCATGCCTAGACCATCTACCCATATGCATCAACACAAAAATATTGGGAAGAATGTAGAGTGGTCAACCACTAAGGGCAACAATAGAAAATTGACATCTTCCAAGGTAGAGAGTCTAACTAGCAGGAGTAAGCAGTTGATGCACTAAGAGGTAGGGAGGAAGATATAGAACATACTGATTCAGCTATATCAGGACAACAAATTTCTGCCAACTCGATAATGTAAGGAGAGAGTAGAGACGGAGAGACAGCCATGGACAAGTCCATTTCAGCACCACATAAGGAGGATCTCGTGGCAGCTATAGAAGATTTAGGAGACGATCCAACAAATGAGGCAAACAGAGATGAAGGCAACGCATACTTCACGGCAATTCATAAAGTTAGATAAAGCCTCAACCTGTCAAGTTGAGCTGATGAAATGGATCACGAAGAACAGGTGCATCTTGGTCCTCATCAAGTTTTTAAAGGGGGTAAGGTGTATACCATACACCCAAGAGTGGCACGATCTACCCGTAAATATCAATAAAAATCATATTCTGGAACGCCAGAAGGCTGGGAAATAGAAAAACAACAAGATATTTTAGGAAAACTACGGCAAGAATATAACCAAATATTATGGGAATTGCTGAACCAAACATTTTCTGCAAGGACTTTGAGCTACCGGGTTATAAAAACATAGTCATCTCCAATGAACTAAATGCAGAAAAAGGCAACATATGGATATTTTGGCTTAAAGGAACCTCTGTACCTGGAGTTATTTTTATGATAAAACAATATTTTACAGTGCTTTACATGGAGAGTTGCTTCTCCTATGTACATGCAGACTGTAGGAGAATTAACAGGTTGGATCTCTGGGATGACCTCTCTAATTTTGCTACAACCAATATCGAACCTAGATATGTATAAGTGATTTTAACGTGGTTCTCCAGGTAGCGGAGAGAAGGGGATGCCATCCACTTTTCACAAATGCAGTGATAGACTTTAACAGTTTCTTGGATACAGCAAAACTCATGGAAAGTCCCTCCTCCGGGCTTACCTTTGCATGGTGTAATGCACAGATTGGGAATAACAGAATGCTGGTGGTCCTCAACAGATGTCTCTAGAATACAGTATGGAAAAGCACGTTCAGAGGTTGGAGAATGAAAGTACTGTCTAGAACTCAGTCCAATCACTCACTTATTATGGGGGAATGATGTCAGGTGCCTATGCCAGCAATCATCCTTTTCAAGTATATTCAATCTTGGGGAGAGGAACCTGAGTTTGGGGATATCGTGGCCAATAGCTGGGGGAGGCCGATATATGCTGCCCCTCTCTTCTCTATTATGCTTAAACTGCGATGACTTAAAGCTGATATTAAAATATTGAGATATGTATCCAAAACCCTGCAGAAAAAAAAGACAAACCTGAAGAGAGAGATGCTACAACTATAGATACAATTGGAGGAAGAGATAACCAACGACTTGATAGAAAAATGATACCTTGCTCAAATTAAACTCCTGAACAGATGGGAGGAAACTAAATAGATGGATTGGAGGTAAAAATTAGAAATCAAATGGCTGCAAGCAGGGGACAAAAACATGAGGTTTTCCACTCAGCCACAAAGGTAAGGAACACGAATGCCCTTATTACAACTATCCAAGACAGTAGGGAAGAGACATTACAAGCGAGTAGCTCATACAGGAATATATCACTAGCAACTACAAGGCCAAATTTGCTACTATGGATACACAACAATGTCTAAAACTTTTTGATCAGCTCCCCAATTAAGTTACAGAAGCAGAAAACAATATTATCACTACAGCCCCAACCACTGAGAAGATTAGGGATGCAGTTTTATCTATGGACAACAACAGCGCCCCCGGTCCAGATGGTTTTTCTGGTGCTTTTTACCAAATTTTTTAGGAAATCCTGAGTACAGATATTAACGCTGGGATAATCTCGTTCCTTTTGGATGGTATGATTCCCATGACATTCAACTCCATCCTCATATTTTTGATTCCCAAAATCAAAAACCCATCCAAGATTCAATTATACAGGCCGATTTGCCTCAGCAACTTTATTTTCAAAGTCATCACTAAATTTCTTGCCACTTGGTTATCTCCTATTACCGACAGATGTGTTTCGAGGGACTAAAGTGCATTTATCAAGAATAGGAGCATCCATAACAATATTTGCATGGCTTCGGAGATGGATAATGAGATGAAAATTAAGAGGAAAAATAGAAATGTGGCTTTTAAGATCAATATCAGTCAAGCATATGATACACTGAGCTGGAAATACCTCCTCACGACTCTTCGAGTGTTTAGGTTTGATTTGAATTTCTATGATTGGATGTAAATTAAGAATATAGACCATGATATTAACAAAGGGTACGCATGGCCCCACTCATCTGCGTTTTACGGATGATATATTTATCTTTGTGAACAAGAACAACAGATGCTCGAGACAACTTCTGCTCATTCTTACCGACTGGACAAGAGATTAGCGTAGCCAAAAGAATTTTTTTTTTAGTTCTATACTTCTCATCCGCAGAAGAGTGGCCACTGAGATATTTGGCTTCAAAGAAAGAAAATTTCCAGAGATTTATTTGGGTATTCCACTCATACAAGGGTGGGTAACAAAGAAAGCAATTTTCCCGCTATTAGAAAATATCGGATAAAGGGCTAACAGCTGGACGAGAAGCATGTTCTCATTTCAGAGAAGGGTCACTGTTGCAAAGTCTATCTTGAATAGTATACTGATGAATAATATGGCAGTGTACAAATTGTCTCGATTGCTTATCATAGAGGGAGACAATATCCTTAGAAACTTCATCTGGACTGGAGACCCAACCAACATGAAGAGGGTGACACTGAAATGGAATAAGGTATGTAAACCGACTAAAGAAGAGGGGCTTGGTATACATAGTCTGGGTGAAGTCAACAATGTTATGCTCTGCAAACTTCACTAGGTTTTTAAACAAAGAACAGAGGAATAGGCGAAATTTCACAAATTTAAATTCAGCAATAAGAGCGGTGATACTATTCGATATTATAAGCCATCTACTTTATGGACGGGAATACAGATTGGAGCGACCATTTTGAAGCCATATATAGGTACGCTAATTGGGGATGGACGGAAAATTGATTTCTGGAAAGACACCTGGGCAACAGATATCCCACTAATGGAACATATTGATTTGTCTCAATACTTATGGAAACAATGCAAAGCAATGCTCAACAATTTTATCAGCCCACAAGGCTGGCATTTCCCTAGCGACATATTGCTCCTACTGCTGGCACTAGGAATCAACATACAAAGCATCCAATACAGCTCCAGTTCCCATGATACTATAATCTAAAAATTAGATATCCAAGGAGTATTCTCCACCAAGAATGCATATGAAACACAACGCAGTAAAGTCAATTTGGCATGGTGGTGGAAGTACGTATGGAGACAAGCAATCCACCTTAGACTGGGAGGCTTTGCATGGCACTTTCTTAACCATATAATCCCTATGGATGATGCCATAATGAAGAGAGGCATCTCTATTGTATCGGTATGCCATGAAGTCTTATACTTTGTTACGGTTTCCTTTCGAGGTCTCTCTCTGGCAGAAGGCTATGACATTCTTCTCGAATGCACCTATCTCCCCATCAGACAACTAGAGATCCATACTAGAAAGAGGTAAAGCATCTAGTCCATACATTATTGATCTTTGGGTGGCCATGGTTTTTACAATCTGCAGCAACATTTGGAGAGCTAGAAACAAATGGCGATTTGATGGAGTCAAAACCCCTATCCAGCAAACTACATTACACATCCTGACTGACATTACAGATGCATCTCTCCTCTGCAAAATTACAATGAATAACACTATTTAGGACCTCAGGATCATCAAGGAGCTTAATGTTCAATACAAACTGAGAATAGGGAACAACACAAAGAGTTATAAATGGGGTCTTCCTTCTTAAGATAAGGTCAAAATCTATTATGATGGATCCTCTCTAGGCAATCCTGGTACAACAGGTATAGGCATTATTTACAGGAACAACAAAGGGGAAGTCTTGGGCACATAGAGTAAATTCATTGGGCAAGCTACGAACTTCATTGCTGGGATTATTTTAATTACTTCAGGAGTTCAAAGAGCTATAACACAAGGGTGGAGAAGAGTATGGGTAGTGTAAAGGCCTAATTCCGTGAGCTCGAAGTGGCCTGGAATTAGTTCTTATACCAATGTACCTATAACAAAATCTAATTGAAAATAAAAAATTACATAGGTATTTAGAATGGAAAACCTATGAATAGGTTAAAAACCACGACCTCGGGTTGAGGATTTTTGTAGTAATGACCTTTATTACTTAAGGCTGATATCTTATTACATGTGATCTCTAAACTTTGAAATGCTTGATCTTGTGAATAAGAAGTTTGGAGTTTTTGAAAATCTTGAAAATATAGTTTTCTTAGTGATTTCTCCTATAATTTTCTGGCCCTCGTCTCTTCTGGAACTTTTTCTTTATATAGGCCTTTCCCGCAGTTCTTCATCGTGTTGGAGCACGTTCTCCAATTAATGTGGTTAGTGGCATTTGATTGAGTAATTGCTGAGTTCGAGAGAGACAGGTGGCTTTGACTTGTTCGGGTTTTACAGTTTGAGTTTAACCCACATTTTTTATTAGTTCATGGAGTATGTGGCAATGTCTACTAAAGAAATCATGTAGAGAATGCGTGAGTTTGACATGGAGGTAGTTCAAACTGGAGACAACTCAATTTAGGTAAGATGGAGGGGTAGGCCCCTACAATCGCCCCCTCACCACCGAAGTCACGAGTGGCTTGGGTTGAGAAAGAATTTTTGGGTATACGGGTTAGAAATTTGAATGAGGATGGAAGTAATAATGGTGTTTGGTTGCATGAAAAATGTGCTTATAGGGGGGAAGTACGTGCATTAAATATTGATGTATACGACGGCTAGGGTTTAAAGAGTCTCGTCTGAATTCAATGATGACGCTTGGGAAAATGTACCTGTACAATAAATATAAGGTTGTATAAATAATAACTGTACCGAGGTTGGTGTCCAAGTATGTTTGTTCTGATACAAAATCCTTTGCATGTGTTGAAGATGGTAAAGACTCGTAAGATGGTTTTTAAAGAGAGAATACAAAATCCTCTACAAGTATTGAAGATGGTAAAGACTCGTAGGATGGTTCTTAAAAAGAGAATTGCTTCGAAAATGCAAAGGTTGAAGTTGAAGTTTTTCGTAGGTCAGTCCTTAGAAAGTCTGACTCCTGCTCCTGTTCCTTTGACGTATCAAGGAATGTCAGAAAATAAAGTAGTTGAAGGGGAGGAGAAGTTTAACTGTAGATGGAGGTTTTACCACATTGTCTTGATAGGCGAGCAACATTGGGGTTGCCTTCGTATCCTTGCGAAAGACAAGGTTGGGGAGACAGATGCTGGGATTGGCGTAACTGTAGTGCAGTTGCACTGATGTCTTGCGTTGTAATAGATTCTAAGGTCGGGTCCTCTTCATCTCTACCAACTCTGAGGGGGTGGTGGTTTTAGAAGAGGCAATGATGGCAGTGGAGGAGGAAGACAGAGAATTGAAGTCTGCTTCTGTATTTCTATTGCTACTCTGTGCTGAGAAGACCTTCAGTCTGAAGGGTTGGTTCAAGCATTGAGTCTCATGTTCCTATAGTTTCCATTTAAAGTTTGTCTAGACTTTGACCAAACTCATGGGAGGGAGGATACTCGTTGTTTCCAATGTCTGCTTTGCATCAGGGTGAAAGATCACTGAAGTTGAACAAATTGAAGGATTTGATGTTTCAGAGTGCCTAAAGGACTTGTAAAGTACTTGATGCCGAGTTCTTGAAAGACTTGTTATCTGTAAAAGTACTTGTAATATGTTTCGAGATGAATAAAATTTGTTATCCAAATTTCGTGCTGATATAGAAATAGAATAACTCTAGAAATCAAGCTATATGATACAAAGTCTGTCGAATGTTGTATGAAATGAAATGAATGAAGGCAAAAAGTAAAATAATATAATATTCAAACTATTATACAATTTATTAGAAAAATGTATGAAATGTGTGTAACTCAGGCCTCGTTAAACGTGATTCATCCTGTATGCTTGAAATGTGGGAGATAAAGAAAGAAAATATAGGAGTTTTAGAATGAAGAATCAATCTCATAGGGGTCATTTTAAGGAATTAGATCTGGAAAGAATAATGTCGATTTGTAACAATCTGGAATTACTGAGCTCGATAGGAAGAAATATGTTCTAATAATTTTTCTCAAGATATGGGGTTTCTGTTACGAGATAAAAGGATAAAATCATGAGTTACAGGGAATTGATAGTAAAATTGTATAAATAAGGGCATAATGAATTCTGAATCTAGGGGAAGAGATAAGAATTGTGCGGACTCGATCCGAGAGAATCCGTTATGCCGCAGAAGGACGATTGGCGTTAAAGATCGCTGAAGTGCAGGAAAGAGTTTTTGGACTATTGGATTATGATATTGAGTTGCCAGTGAGGGAGTGTCAGTTTGAATTTTTGGGCTGGGAACTTGAGTATGCACATTTTTTCTATTCGGGTTTTTTTTTGTGAACTGGTGGTTGATCCTTCAAATCGAGAAGAGGTGGTGGGATTGATTGCTGAGGAAGAGATCGATTTTGAGGATGCGTGGATCGTTGTAGGTTTACTTGTTGGAGATGGTTCCCCAGGTCATCAAGGCTATTTTAGATGTAATTATATGTGAGGTGAGCAGTGCGGAGGTAAAAATAGGGGTGACAGAATATATGTAACTGTTTGAATTTGAATAATTTAAAACAAATTGTTGTTGAATAGATTCTCTATTTTTATGAATGCTATTTTTAATTATTGTTGTATGGACTTATGCCTCGACCTCACTCATAATCGAGCTCACGCAGTTCAATTTACCTCCATCTCAGGCTTACACAATTTTAGCACTTAACACTCCAGTCAAACATTCTAACCACCCCCACGAACTACTCAAGACCACGGGTCGAGCTAAACCCGGAAAACGTTATTTACTCAAAGACACCTGTCTCCCCATAACTCGGTAGTTATCCAGTCAACCGCCATTAACCATATTATTCGGAAGGCGTGCTCTAGCACGACGAAGAGTTGTGGAAGAATCTATATAAAGGAAAAGTTCCAGAAGAGACAGAGGCAGAAAAAATTACTCAAACTTCTTTTTTACGAGATCAAAAGCATTTCTATATTCTAGAGATCACTTGTAATAAAGATATCCACTCCAAGCAATAAAGATACTATTACAAAAATCCTCCATACGAGGTTGTGGTTTTTTATCTATTTAGAGGTTTTCCATGCTAAAAATGCCTGCCTCTAATTCGTACTTTATATTAACGTATTATTACAGGATCATTGGTGTGATAGGCAACTCCTAATCGTATCGAGCTACGGAATTTGGCCATTACATTTGGCGCCGTCTGTGGGAAATATTGCATTTCCACGATATCCTAAGGCAGTCTTTTATTACAATTTTCAACTATGGTTTCCTCTAGACGACAGGCCACAGGAACTCAGCTCGAAATTTTTGTGGATTCGAGACAACTCACCGAGTTAAAGGCGAATCTCCACGCAGAGGCAGAAAAATGCGCTGAGCTCAAACTTCATTTGAAAAAAGATCGCGAGCTCCGTGAGAAAGTGCTCGATGACGAATGACAAGATCATTTGATAGCGCTAAAATGGTACAAAGATCAGGTGACGATGATGCAGACTGTACTCGTGGCACTGCAAAATACTCAGCTGGCTCTTCCCGCCAAGGGTCACGATCAACTTCTATAGACCTCCCGCATTTTGGCAAGGGAAAGGTTGGGACCTCGGGGAGTCACCAGTAAAGAAATCTCCAGAAATCTACCACATGGACCGCAACCCTCCATCCATTTGGGGGGAAAAGTCTAATCAGAAGTCAGTCGGGGGCACCAGATTCTCATCCATCGGGAGGAAGACCAGCGACCTCTCCGTCAGATTCTAACACAGGATTGCTTGAGTGAAGGTACGGGAGCTCATCATCCCCTACTAGCACATCCAGTAATTCAACCAACACATCATTACGTCAGAAAAGAACATGTGGATCAACGAATTAAGGGGCTGATCGAGGCACAAGTTCTGGGTACTACCGGCGACACCACGACGTTACAAGGAAGTCCGATTGCCAAAGAACTATTCGATATGGAAATGCCGAAAGGTTTCCATACTCCTCAAATTTATAAGTGCAAAGGTACGGACCCGGTGGAGCATTTCCAGCAATACTGCGATTCATTAGGGTTGTACTCTAATCTCAACCACATTCTCTGCCGTCTGTTCACCGCAAGTTTGTAGGAAGAGCCACTCAGATGGTTCCACTCTCTTCCTGAGGAATCTATCTACTCATTTGATCAGCTGCAGAAGCAGTTCATCAAAGCATATGCCCACAACAGAGACAAAGAGGAGAATTTGTATTCTCTTATCGGTCTTAAGCAGTCACATGGAGACAGGCTTGAAGACTTTTCAAAAAATTCCTAGAGCTCACAAGAAAGATGGATAACCTCGACCAAAAGACAACTGTGATCGCTTTCACCAATGCTCTCCGGCTCGATTGCAAAGCCAAGGAATTCCTCTTCCTTAACAAACCTACGACGTTAGAGGAGATGATCACCAAGGTCAATGGTTACGTCGACTTAGAGAGGATGATGTTTGAGCGAAAAAAGTCTACTAAGTCTATCCTCTCCACCAAATCCCCACCTGCAGAATAGACCAGTGAGCCTAAGGAGGAATAGGGAGATCATAAACGCACCAAAGGAAACACTGAGTACCCTCGGAGAAGCGGTCTGCAAGACAAACTCGTCCTCCCAAAGCTGAACGTCCGAATCTCCATGCTTTTTCCACTACTGTTAAAAGACCCACTCTATGGCACTTCTCGACCACTAGAGTCCATCGAGATTCGACCATTTTGCCTACACCATAAGGTAAATCAACATTCTGCTGACAATTGCTATGCTATACAGCGGATGCTTGAGCTCATTTTTTTTGGAAGGACGGACGCTCGAATACATTATTGACCTGAAGTCATACCAAGATGGCAACCATTAGAAAAACTTCAAAGTTGTTCAGGTCAATAACAGAGCTGAGGAGAAGCAACTCAACTACATGCACCTCAGCAACATGATCAAAATCAACCAGACAACAATTCCAACCGATCAAAGCGCCGAAGGCTCTCCGAATGTGATCTTACACTTCAAGACAAATAAGCCAAACTTCTTCCCGAGTCGAGCAATCGCCGACTTGGAATCTCTTTCAAGGATTGCAATACTAGCAATGCCAAATTTCTACATCACGATGCGTTCGTCATAATGTTCAAGATGAAGCAGTTTTTTATGCACACAATGATGATTGATACTGGAAGTGGTATTGAAATTCTTTTTCAGAGTATGATCGACTAGATGGGTATGGCTGCCCAAGTCATTCAGAGCGACACCGACATCAGCAGGTTCAACGACTCAAGGGAAGAACGAGTGGGAAAGATTATCTTTCCTATTACCGCAGGGCCAGCCACTATCGATGCCGTTTTCTACGTCATCAATGCCAAGTCTCGCTATCTTGGGATCATGGGTCGTTGCTGGATACACAATATGGAAACAATCGCTTCCACCAATCATCAAGCACTCTGGTTTAAGCCCGACAATGGTATTTACGAGATCAGAGGTAGTCAGAAACTTTCTCAAGCTTGTGAAAATATAGTCTCTGCCATCCTAGATACCTCAGGCTGATTGGCCGCATAGGAGTTATAGAAAATTGATCACCTCTATGATCAATCATCTACAGAGGAGCCCACGGAATATATCGACATTGATGGACCTAGTAGAGGCACATTCATAGGAACTAAGCTGGTTCAATACGATAAAGATGCTTTCATCCAGTTCCTGCAAGTCAATCGAGACATTTTTGCATGATATTTCGAAGAAATGCCTGGAGTCGATCCAGCTATGGCTTGCCACAAATTAGCCATCAACGTCAATGCCCCAACGGTCATACAGAAACATCGACGACTTTTACCTCGTCTTCAAGATTAAGTTAACACCGAGATCGAGAAATTGATCAAAGTGGGATTCATTCAAGAAGCCAAGTATCTGGACTGGATATCCAACATTGTCGCTGTTCCAAAGACAAACGAAATAGTCCGCGTTTGTGTAGATTTCACAGATCTGAACAAACATACTCCAAAGGATAGTTTTCTTCTTCCCAATGTTCATTAAATCCTTGATTCCACTACAGTTCATGATCTTCTATCTATGATGGATGCTGCTTCAGGATATAATCAAATCCCACATCTGGAAGAAGATTAAGAGAAGACAACATTCATCACCAAAAGTGGCCTTTACTGTTATAAAGTCATGCCCTTCGGGCTTAAGAATGCAGGGGCCACATATTAACGATTGATGACTGCTATGTTCAAAGCACATCTGGGAAATATTGTTGAAGTTTGCATCGATGAACTCTTGTACAAAAGCGTATAGTCAGTTAATCATATCCCAGATCTCAACACAATATTCAACATCCTTCGATCTTATAAAATGCGTCCCTACCCTGATAAGTGTCAATTTGGGGTACATTTTGGCCGCTTTCTAGGCTACCTCATCAGCAAGAAAGTGATCGAGGCCGATCCAGATCAAATTCGAGCTCTCCTCGACATACCTTCTCCAAAGACAACGAAAGACGTTCAAAAAATTGCCAGAAAAATTACCGCTATCAATCTTTTCGTCTCTAAATCTTCAGACCGTTACCGATGGCTATTCCAATTACTCCGCAGATGTACCCAACAAGGAAATGTTCTGCAACCACAGAAGTCACATGGACATCAGAATGCGAAGCAACTTTTAGGATCTCAAAATTTATTTGGGGAGGTATCCCATAATGAGCACCCAAGTAGGTAATGAGGAACTGATAATCTACCTAGCAGTCACAGATACTTCTCTATGTTTGGTTCTCATTCGCCTGGAAGGGTAAATAGAGAAATTGGTCATCTTCATCAGCAAAACACTCACACTAGCAGAAACAAGGTACTCTAAAATTATGAAACTTCTTCTCACTCTTGTTTAAACTTTACAAAAACTCAAGCACTACTTCTAAGCGCATTCCGTCAAAGTGATGATGAACTATCTACTTTAGGAAATTTTTTCTAAAAAAGAGAAATCATGAAAAGTACAATAATGGTCAGGCCGTTACCGATTTTCTCGCGGATTTTCCAATAAAGGATCTCGAGTGGGAGGAGCACGACCTGGACCTTACCGAAAACATGCCAGAGAATTTGACTCCCAAGCCATTCGATGAGCGAGCTGACTGGATCACTACGTCAGGGTGGAGGCTTCTCACAGATGAATCAGCAAGACCCGTAGGGTCAGGAATCAGGATCGTTTTGATTACCCCTTCAAATGACAGAATTGAGAAATCAATCCGCTTGGATTTTGAGGTCTTCAACAACGTCATCGAGTATGAAGCTCTCATTCACTGACTCGACCTCGCTCTTGAGATCGCCATCCCCGGACTCTCAGTTTACACAGATTCATTGCTCATCGTTCATCATTATTTCGAGCAGTACAAGACGAATGGGAAGATGATCAAATTTGCAGCCCTCATTGTAGAAAGGATGAGTAAGTTTGCAAAAGTAACTCTCAAATATCTTCCTCTAGGGGAGAGCAGACACGCCGATTCCTTGGCATATCTAGCCGGGGTCTTGGGTGTAGATGCTCGATATCTCCAGATCGAAATCAATTCAACCCCCGATATTAATCGCATATCTGTATGCACGATCAACACTGGGGGCGATAAAGGGGAAAATGGCGATTGGCGAAAGCCTTTCTTAGATTACCTCGGTGTCAGCAACATGTGCAACGGACCACTTCCAACAGATCCGAAAGAATGCAGACAGCTGATAAACAACTCAAAGCATTACATTACTCAAAATGGCTTGCTTTACTGCCTATCCCTTACATGGCCTTACCTCAGTGGCTCCCACACTGCAAGTTGATCATTAGCAAACCGAGCGATAACTCAAGGTGTATTCTGGCCCGGTATGCGCTAGCAATCAGAAGAGTATTCCCGCAGATACAATACATGCCAGAGACATGGAAATATGATACGCGTGATACGCGCCCCTGCGCTCGAGCTTCATGTAAGAAAAGTCTTCTAGCCATTCAAAAGATGGGCACTAGACCTCATCGGCGAATTCCCTAAGAAAAGTCTTGTAGCTACCGATTACTTTACAAAATGGGTAAAAGTGATTCCACTATGGCGAACCAGAGAAGAAGAGGTTATTTGTTTTATCTGGAACCACATAATAGCCTGATTCGGGTGCCCCTACCTAATTTATATCGATAACGGGCCCCAATTTGTGGGAGATAAGGTCGTAACCTTCCTAAATCACCACAATATCATCCATTCACCATCCAATCCATACTATCCTTAAGGCAATGGCCAAGCTGAAATCACCAACATAACCATCATAGATGGACTCAAGAAAAGGCTTCACTCACAGAAAATAGGAAATTTGGTTCGCAAACTTCCTCACGTCCTGTGAGCGTATCGAACCACTCCCCAACAGTCCACTGGGTGTACCCCATTCTTCCTTGCTTATGGTACTGAGGCAGTCATTCCTTCTGAATATCATCATCTAGTTCGTGATCACGAGCTAACTGACGAGGGAAATGAGTTCGAATTGGCTTGCAACCTCAATATGATAGATGAGGTCGGGGAATGCACCATCGCTATCCTAGGTTGATATCATCATATGCTAGCCAAGTCGTACAATAATCGAGTTAGGGGTTGTACTTTCCAAATCTGAGATCTCGTCCGCAGAGAAATTCTTTAACATCGCAAAGAACGTCACATTAGAAAATTAGTCGACAATTGGGAGGGTCCATTCATTATCACGGGTCTCTCAGGTCTGGGATCATACTATCTCATGACAGAAGAGGGAATCCCCATTTTAAATCCATTGAACACTAGACGACTGAAATGGTACTATCGTTAAGCCTCTTACTACTCCATTCCCATGTTTCGCTGTTTATTTTACAATTTCGAAAGTGAGATTCTTATCTCTATCCAATGTAAATTCTGAAACTTATCAATGAAAGTTTTTTTTACAACGTCGTTCTCTTCACGAAACAGTCGTCCAAATTCTACAGAATTAGGCATAGATAATACTAGCTTACAATCAATATTTTCTAAGTTAGTTCAAGGATATCACTTGATTGGCTTCTGTTACTACATCTCTGCGAAGGTGGCAAGTGTAAAAACTTGTTCCGCATCAAAGACCCAGCCAAACATGAGATAAGACAAAGGTAATACTAGGCTTCTTCTTTTACAACTTGTTTGGTTTACTTCAGTAGGCTGGATCGTGGATAACACTTGGTTCAGCTGAATCTTTACATCTCTACAAAGGTGGCAAGTGTAAAAACTTGTTCCACATCAAAGACTCAGTTAAACAAGAGATAAGTCAAAGGTAATACTAGTCTTCATCTTTTACAACTTGTTTGGTTCACTTCAGTAGGCTGGATCGAGGATAACACTTGGTTCAGCTGAATCTTTACATCTTTGCGAAGGTGGCAATTGTAAAAATTTGTTCCACATCAAAGACTCAGCCAAACAAGAGATAAGACAAAGGTAATACTAGTATTCATCTTTTACAACTTGTTTGGTTCACTTCAGTAGGCTGGATCGAGGATAACACTTGGTTTAGCTGAATCTTTACATCTCTGCGATGGTGGCAAGTATAAAAACTTATTCCACATCAAAGACTCAGCCAGGCATAAGATAAGGTAAAGGTCATACTAGCTTTCATCTCTTTCAATATGCCTGTGACATTTCTATAGTTCAAATCAAGTTTCAACTTGGTTTAACTCAACCCACTTCTGCGATTAAAATGAATGTGAGAACTTTTTTTTATATCAAAGACCCTGCTAGACACAAGATAAGGTAATGGTCATACTAGCTTTCATCTATAACAATGTGTCTATGACAATTCTATTTATTTTCAGGACAAAATCATACTACAAAAGATTCTTTTCTGGTGATAGTGTGTCAGCAAGGCTTTCCCCCACATCATCAAGAGGTCAATCTTTCAGTTCGCGGGCCACAGCAGCCCTACCTTGTTCTACTGATTTAGTAGTGTGAGGGCCCAGTTGGGTCTCCATGACACCTTGACAGTTCCCTCAATCTATCTTAGCTCTATAGGTACATCCCTTATCTGGCAAAGTTTTGAGCAAGGTATCTCATTTTGACTCAAGTCTTTTAACTTCCTTTACAAAATATGCAACGATTACCCTTAAATGGTCAGATCGAGACACACCAGATACTATTACAATGGCTAATCTTGCCTTTAACCTCACGAGGCGTACCTTTAACCTAGCGAAATTATCCTTCCATGCAATTATTTCCGCATCAACCCTATCATGATAAATGACATCTTTTTCCAATTTGGCAATATACTATGCCGACTCAGCTATGTTTATGGCTTCTAAGTCTACTACCCACGCACAAATTCTAATAATTTCTGCGTTCAACTCTTCCCTAGCCGGCAGATCATTCAACAATTCCTCCTTTCTCTTCACCAGCAAATCCTTTGCATTGATCTCACCCTCCAGAACTTTCTCCCAAATAAGAGCAGCATCCAGCTTATGCTAGTATTCCTTTAAATTCGTATTTCCTTTCTGAACATGCCCTTGAATTCGAGATACGCCACTTTCTATCTCTCTAATGCGACTTGAGAGACTAGCTACATACCCTCGATCTAAAGGAGCCTTAACCTCAGTTCTACTTCCCCCAGGGCGCTCTCTAGCCTCGGCTTTCTTGGCACGAGCAATGGCTTGATCCTTTTTGGCTTTAAGTCGAGCAACTCTCTCATTTAAGTCATCGCACCTACGCTGCATTTCTCGGAATTCCATATCCTTAGATGGGAGAGCTGTTTGCAGATGTTCAGCTACGGCCTCCGAAGCCGATAGATTTTCTTGAGCTGACCTCAGCTCGTCATCCTTTTCAATAAATTTTTGTCTCATTCGCTTCAGGTCATTCCTACATCTTTGGAGATCAGATCGACATTGTTCCTCAGATCATTCCAGCGCCTGAATACGGTATTGAGCAGCGTCAGACTGCTTACCCTTCACAGCCAATGCGTCGACCTAACGTTGGAGTTTCTCGGCATGTGTTGCGGCCTCGGATAGATTTTCTATTCCCTTCTTAATTTCCGAATCTTTCTCCTCGACCTGGAGAGTCAGGTCGAAAACGACCTGATTCAACTTCTCGAGTCTGAAATGTACTTTTACGTATTGATCCTCTCTGTTCTAGTTTGAATCGATCATCCTATCGAGCTGCCCTGGAAATTCCCGATTGCACATGAGTGCATGATCCTCACGTTTGCGAGATACATCCAATTTGACCTGGGACGCATAACAAGATTTAGTGCAGTTTGATTATGAAAGTATAATTCCTGCATATACATACTACATTTTAACCAGACTACGTGGTTTCTAAACATCTGTTTACAAGTACTTTTAGATTAAAAGTTTGGAGTCCATTCTCAGATGAACATTTCATGAATCTTCTTTCGGCGTACAAGGTACAAACTTCCGATATCTTACTCTGCATTGATATCATTGGATTTTTGCTATGCATTGCTATCCAATTTACTTGATAACTTAACGTTGGTGTAACATGAAAGTCGAATAACCTATACCGATCTAACCTGTAGCTTAGCTTGAGCAGACAAGAAGGCTTTAGAGGTCTATCTTTCCCTAGCAAGTCTAGACTCTAACTCATTTATCCTGAGACTCATTTCTCTAAATGCCTACAAAATATTTACAAGCAGAGTCAACATACAGAAGTTTTCTTCCTCACGCAGAAGTCATACAACTTACAGATATTTATACAACGCAACTACCCTACCTTCTCATATCCACCTTCTGGAAGCTCAACATCCCTTGGTTGTCAGGTACTGTCTGGCGGGAGACACCATCCAGACCATCCACAACTCCCACCACTTCCACTTCCTCATCTTCCACCACAACATAGGTGTCAGCCTTAATGGTATCCACCTCTTCCTGAGAATAACCTTTCAGCATCAAGTGACAACCTAGTCTGTCACACTCCTCAAAAATCTCATCTAGGTTGGCCTTGGCCTCGACCTGCAGCTGGCCAATCACCATGGTGTGAGTAGCCTTCAGCTGCATGACCTCCTTCATGGCTTCAGTCTTGGCTCGAGCCAGCTCTTTCTCTAGCTCGCTCTTCGCCTTTTCAATTCAGATTTTTCTTCTTCAATACCGAGCCAAATCCCCTTGACAAGACAAATAACCTACAAAAATTATATCGATCTCAGTAATTAGCTCGAAGTATATTAAACATTTCTTTTTGATAACATAACACTTACCATCTTGTTCATGTCTTCTACCCTGTGGAGAGCCGCCAACCTGGCAATTTCCTCGACCTCCCTAAGGTCATCCACCGCAGCGGGTCGTACCTCAACGACCTTCTCCCCAATGGATTCGACCCTCCTCTATTTCTCTTTAGCGACCTCACCACTTTTCGTGGTGTCCGGGGCCGACATTGTCTTTAGCATTCGTTTCTTCAGAAAGAGTTAAGCTACTTTTCTCGGCTTAAGGGGTTTTGGCTGAGTCGAACTGGCAGTTCCAGGAGTCTTGGAAGGATTTGGACGAGCATCCTCACTACTTGTTTGCCTTTTTCCTTCATCAACCCCCTCCATCGACCTCGCAGATTGAGCCTTTCGAACCTTTTTTCACCTACTGTCAACTTTCTTCTTTCTACTCAGGCCAAGTTCCCCTAAGACGAGTTCGAGTTCAATCTCCTCCTCCACAACTTCCTCTAACAGGGATTCTTTCCTTTCCACTATGGACTTCATACCTGCAATAACACATTTTACTATCAACTATAGTTGTTAACAAAACATAACAATAATTCTATCTACGCATGTCTATACTTACTGTGCTTTACAGATCTAAATCAAAAGTCCAAAGGTTTTTCATCATCTCGTTGAAGGCAATTACTCTTCATCCATATGATGTTGTCATTCCAAGTTTGACCTGCTGAATTCAGATCAAAAAAATGATGCCGAGTTACACTCGCACAAAAATCCTCATGGGTTATCCTTATAAGATTGTAGAATATCCTCAGGAGTTATCCTCAATGGCCTTAAAATTCTTCACCCCATAAAACTACAGAACATCCTCAGGGGTTATCCTCATCTAATTTTCCTCCTTTTCCAACTTTTCATTCAGATGGTCACACACAGTTATTACCTCCCACATGTTCCCGTTCATTTAGACAGGACATGCCCCAATTGCATTTATAATCCCTTTCGCTAAATTGGCAAGGGGAAGGCTCAACGCATACTCTAATTGGGATAGGTAACACCAAAAACCCTCTAAGAGGTCACTATAGATATTTCCATCGAAATACTCTGATGAGATCGATTCATCTATACCCCTATCTCATTTTTTTTGCCTCCAAATTGGCCAACAGATAAGAATACTCTTCCCCCTCAGCTACCGTACAACCCCTAAACTACCTATCGGCAAACTCTGCACATTTACCTTACTTCCCTCCTACTGCCGCCTTGGCTTTACAAAATTTTCTAAAGACATCAGAACCCAAAGGATACGACACCAATTGACCAGGAAAACCTGGGAATTGTTCCAATCCTCCTTCCCCTTCGTTATCACCCTCATTCGGCCGACCAGAGGTCGAAACCTCATTAACCGACGAACTACCCATCTTAAAAATGAATTCTACAGGCACGTTTTCGACCTGCAAAGATGCCTCTCACGCTCGACCTACATACATGTTAAGGTATTTATCCTTCTTCCATCTATGTATACGTATTATATATATATATATATTCAACATATATCTCTAATCGATCAT
Source organism: Kingdonia uniflora (assembly GCA_014058105.1). NCBI lineage: Eukaryota > Viridiplantae > Streptophyta > Magnoliopsida > Ranunculales > Circaeasteraceae > Kingdonia > Kingdonia uniflora. The sequence goes on along the minus strand of JACGCM010000704.1, from coordinate 7,373,315 downwards.
TCACGTATAATACATATTTTTAAACTATGAAAATCAACATATATCGCAAGTATCTTTACTAACCTTCCGTATCCGAATGAGAATCGGCAGTAGAGTCAAGCTTTCCCCTCACAACGCTTCTGTATTACTACCTGCGAGATCCAAAATCCTTTGCCCTCTTCAACCAATTATCGCCTTCGGATAACTCTTTATCAGATCCCCTAATTTTTTATCTTTTTCTCTGAGTGCTCCCCAAGTTTTTTATGATAAAACGTTTGCTTGGAGACGAAGAAGAACTATTTATCCTTTCTCTCTCATGTGGCTGGCATTTATTGCTCCTCACATGAACCGTCCTCAATTCCAGGACCGAGGCATCCTTTCCACTCTCCATGTCAGACGCCTGATACATTTTCGATAAAACCACCTTTCCATTATTACAATCCCCCTCATTTTTAAACATATTTCTTTCCTTAATTTCCATATCTTTCCCTGACCTTCCTATACTCATGATGACTCACACTGCTCAATATCAGAGCTCTATTTCCTTTTTGCATACAAAACAAAATTAGAAGCTTCTGTATTTTCATATTTTTGTTTCACAGTCCTTGTTTATCATACTTATAGTGATTGACGTCATTTTCAAAATTTTACAAATATTCAAATTTATTCAAAATATTTGCTAAACAGTCTCAAAATAGATTCCCCTCTATAGAAGATCCGGTTGACTTATATTATTTATATTACTTTCATAGCATTTATGATATTCATAAGACCCACTTTACACAATATCCATCTCATCTTTGGTATACTTAAGCAACCAATATCAAATCACATCATTCGCCGATCCACATATCTTAAAATTTGATTTCCACTTCAGCGATCAAACCCACCAACCTTTCTCGTTCTACTGAATCCCTCATGAATACACGAAAGAATGACTCATAAAAGTAATGGGCCTACTCAAGTTCTCTGCTCCTTATATCTAATCCTTCTAGCTGACATTGCCTCATTGGTAACTCAGCATCGTAACCAAACAAACCAAAGATCCTCTCCCGCACTTCAGCAGTTTTTATAGCCAATTGACCTTCTGTGGCATGACGAATCTTCTGAGATCGAGTCCGTACCATCCTAACCTTCCCCCAAATTTTTGCAGGTTATGCTATCAGTATTTATAATTTTCTCAATCACTTCCTCCTTTTATACATTTTTTTATCTAGTATCACGTAACAAAAGCACAAAATCTTTGACTCACTCATTATAATTCTTTTCCTCAACTAGTGCACACATTGGTTACTAAATTGACCTTCACTATCTCGAGTAATATCTCTATCGACCTGGAACAACTCAAATTTACATCTTCCATACAATTTCTATCCCAAATCATTTATATCAGCACGAAGTTCTCAGCTCGTATTCACTTAAGTTTGAGTTGCATTACATCATTGTTTCATCACTTATCAGCGGTTATTTGACCAACACACAATACATTTCAGTTTGATTCAATTTTTTTTTTCTGAACACAGTTTACTAAAAATTACCTTTATTCATTTCAAACATAGTACATACGATTTACAGATAACAAGTTTTCATACAGGAACACAACAAAATGTTATCCGTCCAACACTGAACTTTAGGTACTTTACAAATAACAAGTTTTCCCTATTTGTTAAAAGCTACATGTTATTCAGGTACGTAGAGGAATAATGTATTCCAGTTCTTCTTACTTTAGTGATTCTTCACCCTGATGCAAAGAAGACATTAGAGCCAACAAAGATCTTCCCTCACATGGCTCAGTTGAAGCCCAGTCGAACTCCATACAAGAGCCATGCAAGCAGTGGACTCAGTGTTGAGACCCACACAAAACAAGATGAAAGGTCCTCTAAGCGCAAAAACACGATGGAAATGCATCAGATGGATCCCTCTTCCTATCCTCCTCCTCCACTGCCATCACCGCCTCTTCTATAACCACTACCACCGAAGAGTTTGTAGAGATGAAGAGGGCCCAACATTAGAATCGAATGCAACACAAGAAATTAGTAAATCTACCCCGTAGATACACCTTTCCTTGCATATGAACACCTAACGCATGTAGGGGACTAACTCCGTTTGGGCGGGAGTTGGTTCTTACAAAGTACACTCAATTCTCAATCAAAGGGAGCAAGAAATTGACCAAAGATAAGATATAACCAAAGGCAAATACTTGCGTAGAGGCCCGAATGTGACTCTCTACAACCTCTGATGAGAATTTTTATGATAGATTGTATTACTGAAGAGTAAATTACTAGTTCGAGTACTAAAGATATGGGGTGGTCGAAGGTAAAAATGCAAAGGCTGGAGGAGATTTTGTAACCCCAACTTGGTTTCCCCTCTCCTCTATTTATAGAAGCATAGGAAGCTGAGTTATCAAACGTGGGCCTGGTTTATATGATTACGTTGTTAGAAAAACCTAGAGAGTGACGAGCGCCGGTCTTGTCAGTACTGTTACTGCTATATTTATTGGTAATTGCTCTGAACGGCGCGGTGGTTGGGCTTGTCACTGTAGATGCACAGGCCAATAAATGCACTGTCTTATCTGATGAGGTAGTTGTTTGTCTTATCTTGCTTCGATTGTGTGATAGTGAGGTCGATGGATATCTGCTGCTAGGACTTTAATCCATTTTTGAAGTTCTGTCTGGTGAGCTGGCTGTTTGTCCTATCATACTTCGATCGTATGTGGATATGGTCGAAGGATGTCTGTCGCAATGTACTGATCCGTTCTCAAAGTTATGTTCGTTGTCGAAGGTTCATCTTTGGGGGATCTCTGAGGAGCCTTTTTTTAAGGGTTAAGAGGGCTTCGATATATTAGAGTAGGCTATGAAGTGGGCTTCGACTGCCTGTTCGAAGGCTACGAGTAGGCTACTACATTCGCCCCCTCTCAGGGAAGGTCTCGAAGCCTGGTTGAGAGGTATCCGTTGGGAAAACTATTTGGTCTTGGAATCTTGGCAGTTTGATTGTCTTGTTTTTTCAGGAAATTAGTAAAAGGGGGTTTTCAAGGAATACAGTTGGTTATAGGGTAATAAATGCTTTGAAGCCTATAAGTATGGGATATTGTGAGGGTACACTGTATCTTCTTCCATCTGCAATAGTTTTCTTCTTTGTTCTCCATATTCTTTACATTTGGATGGATACAATGCCAAACACACGTTACCAGAAGAGGATGGGGTTTGCTCGGGACCGTCGAGTAGGGTGAAAGATGGCAGAACTGCATATGAAGTTTTATGGGCAACATGACCTGAACTGGGACATGCTGGACCTTGTGGAAGTAGGGACTGAGGAGTTTTTAAATGGTGACCCATATTCTTATCTTTGGGAACAGTTGAGGTTTCAATTTACGACTGCTAAACGGCGCTATCTCTTTCTGGGGCACTGGCCTAAAGTCTCATTTGTGCTGAGGAGATCATCGAGCAGCATAATACGGTGAGTGGGGCAGGTCCTTTCGGTAGTAGGGCTTCGGTTTGAGGGTGAGAATGTTTTGAATTTCTATAGGCTTCTATTTTACTATGTTTGGAGGGGGTTATTTCTGTTGTGTGGGGTTGATAGTAGAAATGTAATTTGTCTGTTGAATTTACTATTTGGAATGGACAGAGTATTTTCTTCGTATTTATATTGCTATGATTGATTGATATTGTAGATGAATGTAAGCGAATACTCTTATAGGCATGAGGTACAGTGATCAGCTCGAAGGTAATGATGAACGAAGGTTATTATTATCTGGTTATGATGGTCAGAATGAATTATAGTCGAAGGTATGATGAAATGCTGCTTTATAATAATCGATGGTTATGATGGTCGAATGCTCATGTGGGTGATGTGCTCAAATAGAGGACCTCAAGAATGAGGTTTGCATGCATGCACTAATGAGTCAGTTACGTCTAGGAAGTTGGAGAGGTTGCATGTTGACTTTTCGAGGTTGGAAATGAAAGGTTGTCATTAATTTGGTTATAGAAGAGGGAGAGTTGTGGTGGGTTTGCAAGTATAAAAGGAACTGTTGTAGAGATTACTTCTCACCGTTCTGCATGTTTTTCTTGCTGTTCTTCTTCGTTGCTCGCATTGAAATGGCGGCAGATATTCCTGTTCACGAGGACCCGGCTGCTGCGAGAGTTAGGTGCATACGGGTGGCCTTGCTGGGGTTGCGACGGGGGTTTGGCCTAGAAGAGGACATTAATGCAGAAATGCCAAATCTTTTTGAGGTGGAACCTGGAGCTCCAATCCTTGAGATGCCATTCGCATACTGGTGGGGGATAGTGTAGATGATGGGGCCATTCCTCGGTCATCGGATGTCTCTCCTTGAGGGCTTCGCAAAGGATATTTTTGGCCATGAGGATGCAGATACTGCGGCCGTTGTCAAAGAGGAGCAGCCCGCTAATAGCTAGGGTCCTCTGTAATATGATTATGTTATTTCTATTTTTCTTTTTTTTTGTACTAGGGTTGAAATGTTAGCTGCTTTTTGAATGAAAAATGATTTCTTTGAATAACTCGTGTTGTCAAACTGTGGGTAATAGTAATAAAGTCTTATATGGAATGGATGATACAGTTTGTCGAAATGTGTAGTTTCTGTTGCTCAAAGATGGAAATGGCTTTGTCGATGGGAAAAGTAAACTGTGGCAAAGCTAAAAAATTTATCTGCAGGCCTGAGGTTTTGACTGGTCGAACTTGCGACTGTATTTGGTTGAAGGTTTGAAACTTTTGAGTTAAGGGGCGTACTGGATGTCGAAGACCAATATATTGAAATGAATTTGGTTGAGGCTAGATGCTGAGGATTGTTTGAGGCGTGAAATGGTCGAGTACTCGAGTACAGGAATGTATCGAAGATTGAGTTTGATTTGACTAGCTGTTCTGACAGCCAAGACGGCTGGTCAGTCAGACTGGTACGAGCGCCTGGGGTAGTGTGGAAAAGGTAATGATGCAGCCGCTTGGACTGGACTGTTTGGCTTCGAGTAAGGGAGAAAAAAAAGGTTCGGGAAGCTTCGGGTTTTGCGAGCAGATGGTAGTAAGGGTGTTGTACGCAGGTGGGAGGTGCGAGGGGTAAAGTGGTCAAATTGCATTAAAACCGAAAAGTCAGGGTAGTGGGGTCGTGGTAATGATAGTGTTGAGTAAATCGGGGCGGTTTAATTTTTTTGAAAGATATATAACTGTAAGAAGATTGATTATTGTACTATCTTATTGTGAGAATCAAAAGGTTGGGTGGAGAAAACATACGTTATTTCAAACTTGGGGGTTGCTGCTTCTTTTGTTGGTTTGATCTTGCTCGTTCGAGGAGAGGGCTGCTAACAATTGGTAAGTCACTTGATCTCTGTCATGTTTACTCTGTTTTGTTCTCTGTTTGAGGGGGTGGGTATGATATTTTGCATTTGGAGTGAAGAGGTTATTTTCGGGAGTATGGAGGCTTGTTAGAACTGGGTTTCGACCCAGTCTGGAATTTGGTGAGGATTTTTTGTTTTGGAGGAGTTATTGTATCTAATATTTGCGGTAGGAGAAATATCTGGAGGGGATGATAGATGGGATAAGGGTGATAGACACGGTATTGTTGAATTTTCCACTCTAATTGCGTGCCTCATCTTCTGTAGGCAAAAAATGCATAACTGACGGGCATCGAGGCGAAGACTGGTGGATGAAGAGGTTGATAAGGTCGAAGCTAGTACGTCTGGTCGAGACCCAATGTGTGAGGGCAGCAATTTAAAGGTGTTAGATGTGGTAACCGAGGCCCCGTTGTCGATGATTCTGCCGGCTGGAGATGATCCGGTCACGAGGCGTCGAAGGACGATAGTGACCGAAGATAGTGATGAAGAGGAAACAGTATGGGGGAAGGGATGTAATGTAGAACCTTCGCATAGTAGGGAGGGAGATAAGGTACAAGGGGGTGATAACGAGGATTCGACTGAGTCGGATGAGGTCGAGGATGCCGTTTTGGCAAAAAATGGGGTTAGGTTAGATCGGTTTTCCACAAAATTAAAACTCTCGAAGGTGGGGGTGCAACTGAGTATAGCGGGGGCAGGGTTGACCTTCAAATTGGACCCTGGGGAAGGGATTATGGTGTATAGGGTTTAAATTCTATTGGGACTGGAGCTTCCTCTTCGGCGACTGGTAAAAGAAGTGCTGAATTTTTTTGGAGTAGCCCCAGTGCAGATGAACGGTAATTTTTATGAGACGATGAGGGTGATTGAGGGGATGAATGTGAAATTGGGTGGTGAGGGTTGAGGTTTAATTAAATGGTTCGACATTATTACCTATTATTCAAGCAAGGCTAGTCAAAACCTGGGGACTTATCACATCCAATGTCACCCAGAGAAACCTTGGTTCTTTAATCGTTGCTCAACATGCCGGGGGTGGAATAACGATTTACTGATAGTAAGGGGTAACTACGAGAATGTAGATAACGATGACCCGTAAAAATTACGGCATAGGGCATTTAACAAAAGTAAGTTCGCTATCGAAGGGTTAATTGTTGATGTGGTTATGAAATTAGTGATAATTATGTTTTTGCTTTACTTTTGCAGGTCCGGGAAGTTTCTCTTGGGATAATCCGGTGAATTACATTGACACTCTGCTCAAGGCTTGTGAAGACTGGGTAAATTCAGTCTTTGATAGTCTAAAGATCAAGAGACAAAGGAGAAAAAAGGTGGATTCCCAGCTTCGAGACTTACCCGCTACGCCGAAGCAGTCAAAGAGAAAAAGAGGGGCAGGTGTTTCAAAAAAGAAAAAAGAAATGGGAGGGGAAGTGTTGCCGTAGAACTACCAGTTTGTGCCGAGGTCGCGGAGGGGTGTGAAGCAAGCGGCGCTAGTGTCTGAAGGGGGTGGAGAGGCTTCGATGATGAAAGGAAAATAGGTGTCTTCTCAAGCCGAGAAAGGGAAGGGCCGAGTAGCACCCGAAGCCCCTAAGGTGCAGCAATCGAAGGTTATTCAGCGTAAGAGATGTAAGATACTCGGGGAGGATGATACAATGGAGGAAGATGAAGAAATGACGGAGGCTGAGCGATAGGAGCAGACTATAGCGAAGTAGGCTTCGATGGTCGAGCTCTGGGGGGATGACCCTGACAAAGCTTTGAAGGAGATAAAGAAGTACATGTCTCAGGTAACTATATATAGCTTTGTGTAGTAGTATTTTGAAGTTACTAGCAAATTGTTCGAGTTTTGAGGTTCACTGATTTCTTGAGTATTTTTAGCAGACAGAAGTCTGGGTAGAGACTTGCAATAAGGCGATGAAGTCGGTAAAGGCTAAGTTGCGACAAACGAAAGAAAATCTAGATCTTTCTCATGGGAAGGAGGCATCATCAGTATCTCAAGTCAGGAAGCTGAAGCGAGAAATAGATGTGTTTACTGATTCTTATGATGGGAGGCTCGAGCAACAACGGTCAAGGTTGGAGCGAGAGTGGTCGGCCAAGCTGAAGGCGTGTGAGAAGGCGAAAGCGGAGCAGATGGTGGGCTTCCATCGGCAGTATGATAAGGAATGCAGGGAAAATGTGAGGTTGAAAAAGTTTATCGATGGTATGGGGTATGATACCGATTTGTTGCAGCCTTATCCTATTTCTCCAGAACTTCTGGGGGGGGGGATAAATTGCAGATGAAGGAAGGGGAGGTGAACGTTGTTGAGGAAGCAATTAGGGGTACTGGGAATGATGTTAAGACTTCTCTTCTTGTAGCACCCATCGGTGGAACTGCTGATGGTCTGATCGAAGGGTCGTATGAGGCTACTGAGGTTGGTGGTACTGGGGCGACTATGGAGCCAGAGGGTGCAACCCTGCCCACATGAGGTATTTTGAGGTAGGATTCGCGTGTCTTCTTCTGCTGGTTGTGATGTTAAGTTGTAATATTGTGAACGATGTTTATTGTTTTTTGTTGGTATTGGAACTCAGTAGGGGTTATTTTTTTTTGCATTTGTTATCTGTTGAACTTCAGTGATTGATGCTAAACATATTGATGCTTGTTTCCTGAACATACGATTCCGAACTTCTGACTTGAAATCTGATTTTCTATTGAATTTTTCTATTGTAGTCTGACCTTGAATTGTTAGAATTTGAATGCACATGCTGTTGATTTTGCTTGTTTTGGACTCTTGCTGATTGATTTTTGAATTATACTACAATTGTTCCTCTAACAGATAATATGTTGAGTGTTCTTTGCATTTGATGGCATTATAGCTCGTGTTTATGTATTTTTGAAGTAGACATTTAATCTTTTCAAAATAGGAAGTTGATCTGTTTGATTAGCTGTAGTATGATCAAAGTCTGAAGAGTATCGGAGATATATAGATCGAACTCTAAATGTTCTGGTGGACATCGAAGTTCGAAGCCACAACGATGTTAAAATTTTGAATAACTTCCAGATCGCCTCCGAGTATCAGTCGGGCAGAGGGGACATGATACCTAGAGGAAATCCAAAAATTAATTAATCGCCTCCAACGTATTCCTGAGGGTCCAGTCTTTCGACCATCCTTGCTCCTCGAGTTTGCTCGAATGTTGGAAACTTGAGCAATTTAAGGTCGCCCCCAAGTATCAGTCGGGGCGAGGGTGGACGTGATACCTGGGGTGAACCGAGAAAAGTACTAGACTTAGACAGTTTCAGAGCCTGGACGAAGTATATCGGATCGCCCCCAATGCATCCCTGAGGGTCCGGTCTTTCGACCTTCCTTGCCCCTTGAGTTTGCTCAAAATTGGGGACTTGAGCAATTCAAGGTCGCCCCCAAGTATCAGTCGGGGCGAGGGTGGACATGATACCTAGGTTCAACCAAGAAGAGGAATGGACTTTAACGGCTTAAGCCACAACGAAGCAATATCTGATCGCCCCCAATGCATCCCTGAGGGTCCCGTCTTTCGACCTTCCTTGCCCCTCGAGTTTGCTCAAAATTGGAGACTTTGAACAATTCAAGGTCGTCCCTAAGTATCACTCGGGGCGAGGGTGGACATGATAGCTAGGTTTAACCAAGAATTAAAAAATGAAATAGTAGGCGAAGTTGGAATGGAACAACTTGTTTATTGAATATTATGGGTTACTAGAACAATACCAATTCCTGAGCCATTAGGTCCTGCTGATCCGTCAGTGAATAAATTCTAAAAAGTGATAGGGTCCCACGAATCTACTTCTTCGGGTTGATAGTCTGTGAGATCATCTTCGCGTTCTTCCCAATCTACATCTTTGACCGGGAAGTCAGCTAGAAAGTCTGATATTGGTTGGCCTTTCTGGGATATTTGCTTCTTGAAGGTAATGTCTTATTCGCCAAGGTATACGGACCACTGTTGCACTCATCTAGATTTTTCTTTCTTGCTGAGTACTTCTCGAAGGGAATAACTGATTGTAACCCGAAGCCGCGTCCATCATAGAGAGGCGTACGTGTCCAGCGTTGGCGTCGAGGAGTGCTGAGATAGTTGGGAGGGGGAAACTGTCTTTCGGTGTATGTTTGCTGAGGTCAATGAAGTCGACGCAGATTCTGATTTTTCCATTCTTCTTAGGTACTTCCATGATGTTCAATATCCAGTTTGTGTACTTTACTTCTCTGATAAACCCAGCGGCTATGAGCTTGCCAACTTCAAGGTTCCCAGCTTCTCGAAGTCGTGGTGCCAGTGTACATTTTATTTGCTTTACTGCCAAAGAATAGGGAATGAGATCAAGGCGATGGCACGCCAGGCTGGGGTTGACCCCGAGCATCTCCTGAAATGTCCAGGCAAAGATATTTTTGTTTGCTCGAAGGAACTCGAAAAGTTCGAGGTTTTCTAGCTCGTTAAGGAGTATTCCAATAAATGTACACCGACCAGGACCATCGAGTTTGATATAATCATTGGGTTTGATGGGTTGTGTGGTATCTGTCAAATTTGAAGGTATAGGAAGATGCTATGATTTCTATGGGCGGTTGACAAGTTTTCGTGTTTGGTCGATCTCTGGGTGCTCGCATGAGCATGCAAGGCATTAAGAACCTTTCAAGTTCCAAGTACCCTCGTGATTGCTAAATCGAAGGATCTGATGATAGGTCAAAGGTATAGCTTTCATGGCCTGAAGCCAATCTCGTCCGAGTATACCACGGTATTCAGACTTCTGGCCAATGACTATGAAGTTAGTTTGAAGGGTAATGAGGCCTGTAGTGATGGGTAGACTGATGGGGCCAACAACGACTATTGTTGATCCATTGAAGCCTTTTAGCTCGACGTTAGCTGCGGTTATAAGGTCTATTTTCTTCATGGTTTGGACTGTTTGGAGAAATAGGACGTCAGCTGCGCTTCCAGTATTTATGAGTACTGTATGGAGAATGAGGTTCTCGATCTTAATCATGATGACTAATGGATCAGAATGGGGAAATTGGGCATGTGAAGTATCGCAGCCGATGAAAGAGATGCCTTCAAGTCGAGGGTGATGGCTGGTTTCTGGCAAGAGGTTAGGGAATTTATCTAGATAGGTAAGCTTGTAACATTCTTCAATGCGCTTTCGTTTGCTCTTGGAGAGTCGACTGTCTATATTGTTGACTTCGAAGAACTTGACTCTGTAGATGTACACCTCGGCTGGGTCAGTAGTAGGGGTGGATAGGGATTTGAGGTAGGGCCCATCAAGGTAGCTTGGTAGATCAACAATATATTGGTGCAAACGTCCTTCTTTGAAGATAAGTTCGAGAGAGCGCTGAAGGGTGAAGCATTTAGTGGTATGATGACAATTCCATTTGTGGTTGGCGCAGAAAGATTTATTTGGTCAGACTTTGATGGGGAAAGGGACGCGCCAAATGGGGTCTGCCTGTATGTATGGCAGAAGGATGCTGAGGGGAGCGGTAAGTGTAGGTAAAATAGGCTTTAGTCACTTCTTGCGCGCTTTGGTACTGTTATCAATCGTGGGGCATTTGTAGCTCTTAGTCTCTTGCGAGACAGAAGTGATCAGGGATGTGGGGGCAGAGTGAGTATGTTGCCGAGGTTTATTGAAAGTTTCTGTTTGCGGAGGCTGGCTCTCTTTACGAAACTTTTAAAGGCGCTCGAGGTCGATATAGCCGTTGACTTTCGAGAGCATCTCTTCGAGTGTTTTGGGTTTGTGGAGAATGAGATGTTCTTTAACTCAGGTGTGATCGGCCAGAGCATTCGAGTAGGCCAAAATAGCATTCGAGCAGTCAAGGTTTTTAATTTTGTGACATTCGTTGAGAATTTTCTGGTGAAGGCTTCGAGGGTCTTATTGCCAGACTTTCTGAAATTGAAAAGAGCGTCAACTCTGACCTCTCTATTTTTGTTGAAGGTGAACTAGGTGATAAAAAGCTGAGAAAGTTGCTCAAAGTTACGAATCACGCCATTTAGGATGTTGTGGTACCATCGAAGGGGGTTATTGGTAAGGCTCGTTGGAAAAAGGTGACATAAAAGATAGTCAGCTATGGACTATAAGCTCAGGGCATTTTGGAATTTGAGGATGTGGGATTTAGGTCTGTATTACGATATTTGTGCGAAAGTTAGAGGGTATTTCGATGGCCAAACATTTAGGGAAAATCGGGTTGTTGAGGTGGCTCCAGGATTCTGCAGCTGGACTCGCGGTAACACGGATGACTGGTTGTATTTTGTGGTCGAATTCCTGCTGTGTAGCGTATGCAGGATGAGGGGGAGATTGGTGAAGTCGAAGTTTATGAGGTTGAGTATGTGGTATAAAGTCAGCATTGTGTTCCCCGAGCCATTCTTGAGCAGGACAGCGTGTGGGTTGTCTGGAGGAGCGAAGGGTTGAGTCAGAAGAGTCTTATGCGGGATGAATCCCGAGGTGGATAGAGCTGGTTGGGGGAATAGAACGGGGAATACTTTCGGCCCTAGTGTTAGCTGGGGTTAACTGGGGGTTTGAAGGAGGGTCAAGGCGGGTACGGGTAGAAATGCGCGATGGGTCGGGTGCCTGGGACGGACGAGCAGGTTCCATGGGCTGTAATCTTTGTAACTCCCGGACGGTGTTGCGCAGCTCATCGAATGGTCAGTTTTGTCAGTTTTTGTCATCCAAATGGCGATTCCGCTCTGTTTCCAATGCCAAACGGCAGCTTTCAAGTTCCTGATTCTGTCAGTTCTTGTGGCACTCCTCTGCCTGAATGACTTGTTGAGATAGTTATGCTATTTGAGCAGCGACTCTGTCGATGGAATTTCTAGCCTGGGTGGAGTTGGAACGGCGTGTGGGCTGCCATTGAGGATAATCTTATGGTGTGGAAAACAAGGGGAGGGGAACAAGGTAGGGAGATTGGTAGGGTGGGAAGTACAGACGGTGCCAATTGTAGGGGACTAACTCTGTTTGGGCGGGAGTTGGTTCTTACAAAGTAGACTCAATCCTCAATTAAAGGGAACAAGCAATTGACCAAAGATAAGATATAACCAAAAACAAATACTTGCCTAGAGTCCTGAATGTGACTCTCTACGACCTCCGATGAATTTTTTTAAGATAGATTGTATTACTGAAGAGTAAATTACTGGTTATGGGGAGGTCAAAGGTAAAAATGCAAAGGCTGGAAGAGATTTTGTAACCCCCGCTTGGTTTCCCCTCTCCTCTATTTATAGAAGCATAAGGAGCTGAGTCATCAAGCGTGGGTCCAGTTTACATGATTACGTTGTCAGAAAAACTCGGCGAGTGTTGAGCGTCGGTCTTGTCGGTACTGTTACTGCTGCATTTATTGGTGATGTCTCTGAACGGCACGGTGGTTGGGATTGTCACTGTAGATGCATGGGCCAATAAATGCACTGTCTTATCTGATAAGGTAGTTGTCTGTCTTATCTTGCTTCGACCGTGTGATAGTTAGATCGAAGGATATCTGTTGCTAGGACGTTAATTCGTTCTCGAAGTTCTATCTGGTGAGTTGGCTATCTGTCTTGTCGTACTTCGACCATATGTAGATATGGTCGAAGGATGTCTGCTGCGATGTAGTGATCTGTTCTCGAAGTTCTGTCCATTGTCGAAGGCTCGTCTCTGGGGGATCTCTGAGGTGCCTTTTTTTAGGGGTTAAAAGGGATTCGATTTATTCAAGTAGGGTATGAAGTGGGCTTCGACTATCTGTTCGAAGGCTATGAGTAGGCTACTACAATAATATCTTCTGTAAGGGTGCGAAGAAAGTCCCAACCTTCCTCGCCTGTCAAGATAAAGACATGAAATATCCACTTACTGTAGAAATCTTCCTCATCTTCTAACGCTTCCTCTTCGATAAGCCTTGGTACGTCGGAGGAATAGGGGTTGGGATCGCCATTTCCATGGAGCGATCACCAAAGTACTTCAACTTCAACCTCTGCGCTTCTGATGCAATCCTCTCTTCAAGAGTCAGACTCTGAGTTTTCACCATCTCAGAGAATGTTACACATGCAAGAATTGCTCCAAAGAATCGATCAAGGTACTTTTTATATAACCCTAACTTTAGTGTGCAGGTACGTTTTCCCAAGCGTCATCATTTATTACGGACGCAACTATTCAAACGCACCCATCACAAACATCCGCATTATCATTTATTACCCATCGCTTCCCAATATCACGTAACTTCCACCCAGTAAAATGCCATCATTACTCTGTTTGGAATTTACAACTTTTAACCTATTCATTCTTAACCAAAGCCACTCGTGACTTTGATTATGAGGGGGCGATTATAGGGACTTATTCCTCGACCATACTCATAATCGAGCTCACGCAATTTGATTTACCTCCATCTCGGGCTCTCGCAATTTTAACACTTAATACTCCAGTCAAACACTCTAACCACCCCCATGAACTACTCAAGATTGCAGGTCGAGCTAAACCCAAAAAATGTTATTTAGTCAAAGATACCTGTTTCCCACGAACTCATCAATTATCCAGTCAGCCGCCATTAACCACATTATTCAGAAGACATGCTCCAGCATGACGAAGAGCTGTGGGAGAGGCCTATTTAAAGGAAAAGTCCCAGATTAGACAGAGACAGAAAAAATTACTAAAACTTCTTATTTACAAGATCAAAAACATTTCTATATTCTAAAGATCACTTGTAACAAAGATACTATTACAAAAATTCTCCATACGAGGTCATGGTTTTTTACCTGTTAAGAGGTCTTCCAAGTTAAAAACACATTTATTCAATTCTTGCTTTATATTAGCGTATTGTTACAGGATCATTGGTGTGATAGCTAATTTCTAATCGTATCGAGCTATAGAATTTGGCCATTACAGTTGTATACAATAAATTTAAAAATCAACATTTTGAAATTTTGTTATGGGAGCTTTGGAAATGACGTCATTGTTGCTATAAGAGTAGAAGAAGTACGTACAGAAAAAATAGGAAGTCTCTAATTTTCTCCTTTGTGCAAAAGTTGTGAAAACCCTATTGTGTGTAAGAGTGAGTCATCATGAGTGTGGTGTGGTCTGAGGGAATTTTTGGAAAGATAGATAAAATTAGATTATTATATAAGGGAAAGGGCAATGATGGGAAGGCATTTTCACCAAAAAGGTATATATATGACGTTTGACATAGATAGTAGAAGGGATGCCTCAATTCCAAAACCGATGACAGCTCATGCGAAGCTCAATAACTGCTAGCAGTTAGAGAGATAAAATATAAATACTGCTTTATATTCGTCAATCAAACATTTCTCAACTTCTAAAAACTTGAAGAGCAGTTAGAGAGGAAGGAAAAAGGGAGGCAAAAAGGGCACAAAACCTCATGGAGATTTAAGTGAAAGGATTTATCAGTCAAAGCGTAAGAGAGTCGCTGAAACTGAGCCGCGAAGGTCATTTTACAGTAGCATGGTGAGGAAAGGATTTGGCGCTGCCTCGGATTCACACTCTGACAGATAAGGTTAGTAGAAGATTTTGTGATGTATGTATGTGCTTTTTAGATCATTTTGAATTACTAAGAAAAGTGCTAAATTTCTATTTATAGTAATCCATGAAAATCTGCTTGTTATATGATATATGAAAGATATTTGAATGTGGTTGACGTATATTAAAAGATAATGTTAGATACCTGGACCTGTGTGTAGGTTAAACGTGAGCAGTGTTGTGTAGGATAAAATCATTTCTTGTAGTTAATATGAGGAGTTCCCCTGTAAGTGAGGTATCGACCTCTAGTCCGTTAATTGAGTATGAAATTAGAACGTCTGGAAGTGAGGAAGAAGTAGATGTTGATCAATTTCCAAGTTTCTCTGGATGATTGGTATCCTATCCTTTCCGTTCGGATGCATTCAAAGAGTTTTGTAAACCCAGGCCTTCTCTGGGAGGTAGATGGGGCAACTGTATAGATTTTGCCGGTAGGTAATTTAGGGGTTGTACAGTTGTAATGGGAGAGGAATAATTTTATTAATTGGCTGATTTGGCAAAGGAGAAAAGGGATAGGTGCATAGAGGAATTGATCTCTTTGGAGTATTTCGATGGGGATGTTCAGACTTAACTTTCAGAGGGTTTTTTATGTTACCTGTCTTAGCTGGAATATGGGTTGAGTCTTCCCCTTAGTAATCTGGCAAAAGGGATTATGAATCTCACTGGGGCATATCCCGTTTAGATGAACGGGAACATGTGGGAGGTGATAAGTGTTTGTGAATTCTTGAATACAAAGTAGGAAGGAGATGGGAAAAGGAGGAGGATATCTTCTAAGGATGTCTTGCAGTTTTATGGTATAAAAAACTATTCTGCAAGTGGAGGGGCATATTTTTGTGCGGGCTCAATTGGACTTTGCTTCTTCGATCTGAACTCAGCAGGTCGACCGTGGAATGATAATATGATATGGATGAAAGGTGATTACCTTCAGAGAGATGATGAAGAACCCATAGAACTTCTGTTTAGAACTGTAAAACAAAGTAAGTACAACAATAAAAAAATATATGAGATTGATAGTTGAAATTGTATGATGCTTTTTGATGTTAATATTTTGTGTATGACAGGTCCCAAATCACAGGTAGCGAGAAAAGTGTCATTGTTGGATTAAGCTGTTCAAGAGGAGACAAAAATCGGGGTTGTATTAGAAGATCATGGCATATGCAGGAAAAAACGTGTTAACAACTAAGTTGAAAAAGTTTGGAAATCTCAGTCGACAAGGCTAATGACGAGCGTTGATGGCAGCAAGAAGAAGGGGGCTGGTAGGAAAAGGTGAGCGAACTTGCCTAAGGCCCCTGGAGTGAAGTGTATAGGGTTACCTGAGTCCATTATGTCTAGCAAATTAGCTCGAACGTTCTCTAAATAGTGAATGCAGAAGCGTCCTTCGGCTTCTGGGACCATGGGAAGTGGTAAGGCCGTGAAAAGGGTTAAAAAGAGAAGGGTTAAATCTTCTGAAATGTCGAGGGTGAAGGTCGTAGAAGATCGACCTGTGGTGGAAGATGATTGGAAAAAGGTGGAGAAAAAAGCTAGGTTAGCAGCTCTCCCCGAGGAGAAAGAGATAAGCAGAATGGTATGTTCATATGCTCGAATACGTATTGTGATTGATTTTGCATTATGATTCGAGCTAATAAATAAGGTCGATTATGTTTGATTTTTGCAGGTTGCTCGGCTGATGAGGGGAATATGCCTCAAGGTCGAGGAGGAGAGAGCTGAGCTGAATAGGATGAAGGTCGAGATCGAAAGGAACGTAGCTCGATTGAAGTTTAATTTGAGCAAGGAGGGGAAGTGGCTCGAGGCCCTGATGGCTTCCCAAGTAGTAGAGATCAATAAGCTTCTGGCAGAGGCGAGAGTGGACTTGGAGGAGGTGGTAGTCGAGCGTGAGAGGCTCAAACCTCACCTTATGTCCTAAGGATATTCCGAAGATGAGGTGGATGCCATCATGGCCGATACCTATGTGGAGGAGGAGGAAGATGAAGAGACTGAAGGTATTGCCATTGGCGCAGAGGATAGGCTGGATGGTGTGTCTCCTCAGATAGTAAGAGACAACCAAGGGGATGACAACTAATGCCCAGAGTTGGAAAATGTGATGGTAGAGCAGTATGATGGTATTGTGATTGTATTAATATTTAGGAGTGTTTATAAACTGATTGGATATATTTTGTTGAGTAAAAATTATGTAGGTTAAGGTGCTTTCGTAAACCTTGTGAAAGAACTTAAGGACATAAGCATCAGAATAAGAGATTTATAGGTTGAGTTTGCAATGGAGAGGGAAACCTCAGCATCCCTGCTGTATTCCTAAGTGGAGCTGCAGGTTACAAAAGGGCAAGAAATATTTAACTTGTATGCTTCATTAATATAAAGCTACAAAGTAATAAATAGAGTGTAGAGATGGACCGAAAAACCATTATAGATTTAGGGGCAAATGGTAATGTACCGGTGTGTACAAGGATGTTTAATTTTTTTGATAAACTCAAAATATAGAGAAATTGTACCTTAGACTTGGAAGTATGTTTTATTGAGCCTCCACCCTAGATTGTACTTCGACCTTAAGTTCGGAAGTAGTTTCAGTAGATATCAAAAAATAGATATCTTGTTAGAAATGAGTCATATGTAGTGATTAAGTATTCTGAATCAAACTTGATATAATGTAACTATCATGTACAGGTCGAATTAGAGTCAGCTCGCTCTCGTGAAGATGACGCTCGCAAATGCAACCAAGAATTTGTATAAGAGTTTGATAAGATAAGAGAGGCGAATTAAGACAAAAATGATCAACATGTGAAGGTACACTTCAAGCTTGTTAAGGAAACACAGACTATTATTGACCTAACTCAGCAAATTGAGGAGAAGGATGCGGAAATTGAGAAATGACCAAAAGAGCTTGAGGAGTTAAAAGGACATGCCACAAAATTTAAAAGCCAGAATAATGCACTGACGTTAAAGAGTAGGAAGGCTGATATGGCCCGTTACCGTATATAGGCTCTAGAAAGATCAGAGGAAGCTTTAAATCAGTTAGTGGTCGGTTTAAAAAATGATTTAATCAAGAAAATAAACATTAAAGAGATAATTTGAACTGATCTAGCGAATAGTATCAGCGGGCTGGAACGATTGAAGAAGAGATTGGTTGATAAAGATAAGGAGTTGAAGAGAGCTCAAGACGATCAATCTGCGTCTGAAGTTATAGTTGACCAACTGTCTACAGCCTTACCTGCTAAGGATATGGAATTTCGAATTGTTCAACGTAAATACAATGAGTTGAATGAAAGGGTGGCACAAATGAAGGCTGAGTTGGCGCAGACCAGCTTGCACGCCCGGAACGTTGAAGCTGAGAAGTACTCGAAGAAGAGAAAAAATGAGGCCAAGGTTTCCCTTGTCCAAGGTGATATCCTTAGTTTGTCAGCTCGAATAAGAGATTTTGAGGGAGACGTGGCTCAAATCGAAGGTCATGCATAAAAGGGGAATGAGAAGTTAAGGGCATGCAAATGGAAGTTGGATGCTGATCTTTCCAGGGAACAAGCACTAGGGCGGATTACCAGAGGGAAGGATCTTTTGATATAACAGAAAGGCGAATTATTACGGTAGACTCCAATTATAGAAGAACTTAAAAGGGAAATTGAGGTACTTCGCGCTCAAGTGGTTGATTTGGAGATAACTAATTAAGCTGAGTCAGATAAAGCTGTTAAAAAATATGTAGAGAACATTGCTTTTACAGATCAAATAGAAAGAAAAATGGTGAGTCAAAAAGCATGGTACAAGAGGTTAGAAGATCATCTTCAGAGGTCGAGGACAATTTTCTTTTACTCAGTTGTAACTCAGGCCTCGCATTCAGAATTGTTGAGGGCGGTGAGTGCTTATTGTATAGAAGAGGTAAAATGACTTGAGTTAGAGAGACATACCTTGTTTGACTGCATGTCAGAAAATGGATGTATCTGTAAGGTTGATATAGATCGAGGAGATTGTACGAGTTCCATGGGGATGGATCTAGGCCCTCGACCTGCTGAATTGCTAGAGTAGGGCCGGATCATTTTAATTGCTCAAGCTCGAGAATTTATGGCTAGTCGACCTTCTATTATAGGGGTAAGTGTAGCTGACATCCCAACAGCATAACATAATCCATTGTAGTGGTTGTATGTAAACCAGAAAAGAAATAATATGTTTTGCAGACATGTTGAGAGATAAAAGATAGTTTTACCTTTGCTTTATCTTATGTCTAGTTAAGCTCTTCGATTGAAAACTAGTATCGCCTTTGCTTTAATCTTGGAGTTGAGTAGAGTCAGTCAAACCAGGCAGAACCTAAATTTAACTTATAGAATGTCACAGACATATTGAAAGTGATGGAAGCTAGTTTTACCTTTGCTTTATCTTATGTCCGCTAGAGTCCCTTGATTGAAAACAAGTGCTACCTTATTTTAATCTCAGAAGATTTAATAAAGTTAGCCAAACCAAGTGTTATCCTTGATTTAGTATGATGTCGATTGAAAGCTAGTATCATCTATGCTTTAATCTATGTGATGTCTACGAAGTAGAGATATGTATGGGAGAAAAACTTGTAAGTTCTATTAAATTCTGAAAAAGAATGTACATTGAATGGAGATGGAAATCTTACCTCTGGAATAAAAAGGAAAGGGGAAAATGAAATGGAGTAGTGAGGGACTTAACAGTAGTGAGGTTCTTTACGGTGTTGAGGTATTTCCCTAAGGACGAGATCATTGATTTGGAAGGTACGGCTTCTGACTTGTTTGTCGTAAGAGTTGTCCAGCATATGGTGATATCGACCTAGGTTAGCGATAGTACGTTCCCTGGCTTTATCGATCTAATTAAGGTTGCAAGCCAATTCTAACTCATTTTCCTCGTCAGTTAGCCCGCGATCTTTGGCTGGATGATGGCATTCAGAGGGGACGACGGCCTCGGTGCCATAGGTAAGGATGAAGGGAGTCCAGCCTGTCGACTGATGTGGAGTGGTATGATATGCCCATAAGACATGAGGAAGTTCTTGAACCCAATTCCCTTTTGTCTGAGAGTGTAGCCTTTATTTGAGTCGATCCACGATTGTTTTGTTGGTAATTTTGGCTTGGCCATTTCCTTGAGGGTGGTAGGGATTGGATGGTGAGTGAATGATGTTGTGTTGGTTGAGAAAAACTACAACTTTATCTTCAACAGATTAGGGCCCGTTATTGATATGAATTAAGTGGGGGCACCCAAACAGAGTGAGGATGTGTTCCCAGATAAAAGGAATGACCTCTTCTTCTCTGGTTCGACAGAGTGGAACTGCTTCAACCCATTTTGTAACATAATCGGTAGCTACGAGTAGGTAGCGGCGGTTACCCGAAGAATTAGGAAATTCACCGACAACATCGAGTGTCCATCTTTTGATTGGCCAAACCACCTTGCCTGTATGGAGTTCGGGCGCAGGGGTGCGGATCATCTTTCTATGTCGCTGACATATGTAACATTTACATGAGTAGTCTTTTACTTGCTTGCGCATGCCAGGCCAAAATACTTCTTGTCTAATGGCCCTTTTTGCCAGTGATCGCCCTGCGGAATGGGAGCCACAAGTCCCTTTGTGTAAATCACGGAGCATCTCATCCACTTTCTATTTTAAGAGGCACTTGAGGTAAGGTCCCATGCCTGAACGACGGTATAAGGTACCATTTTGATTGGGTTAGTGCTTTGAGTTGTCTATCAGCTGTCGGCGCTTCTTCGGATTAGCTGGAGTGGTCCTTCACATTTGTTGTTGATACCGAGATAAACTAAGAAAGGCTTTTGCCAATCATCATCTCCCCCAATATTGATCGTGCATACAAAATATGATCAATGCTGGGGGTTAAAATCACTTCGATCTGAAGATATCGAGCTTCTGTACCTAAGACCCCAGCTAGATATGCCAAGGAATTGGTGTGTCTGTTCTTTCCTCGAGAAAGATAATTGAGAGTTGCTTGCATGAACTTGCTTATCCTATCTATAATAAGGGCTGCGTATTTGATCATCTTGCCATTCTTCTTATATTGCTCTGAGTAATGGCGAATGATTAGTAGTGAATCCGTACAAACTGAGAGTTTGGGGACGCCGAGCTCGAGAGCGAGATCGAGTCCGTGAATGAGAGCTTTATACTCCGTGATAGTGTTTGAGGCCTTAAAATCTAAGCGGAGTGATTTCTCAATTACGTCGTTAGAAGAGGTAATTAATACGATTCCAATTCCAGACCCTGCGAGTCTTGCTGATCCAACTGTAAGAGTCTCCACCCTTTCCTCGTAACCCATTCAGCTCATTCGTCAAATACTTTGGGGGGTGGATCTTCTGTAGCTTCCTCTTAAAGGTCAGGATCGTGCTCCTCTCACTCGGGATCTTCTATTGGAAAATCCGCAAGGAAATCAGTGACGGCTTGCCCCTTTTCGGAATGACGTTGTTCGAACTTGATATCATGTTTTCCCAAACTGACTGACTATTGTTGCACTCTCCTTGATTTTTCTTTTTGGATAAAACCTTCCGAAGTTGGTAGTTAGCCATGATTTTTACTGAATGAGCTTGGAAGTAGTGTTTGAGTTTCTGTGAAGTATAAACAAGAGTAAGAAGAATTTTTTTGATTTTAGAGTACCTCATTTCTGCTGGAGTGAAGGTTTTGCTGATAAAGTAGACTGGTTTCTCAATTTTTCCTTCAAGTCGAATGAGAACCGAGCTGAGTGAAGTATCTATAAATGCTAGGTAGATAATCAGTTCCTCATTATCTATGGGGGTGCACATGATAGGAGACTTCCCCAAATAAATTTTAAGATCCTGAAAAGCTGCCTCGTATTCTGATGTCCATTGAACCTCTGAATTTGTTTGGTGCAATCGCAGAGTTATAGAAACAGCCAGCGACAACAGTCTGAAGATTTTAAAATGATAAGGTTGATAGCGGCAATCTTCCCGGTAAGTTTGTGAACGTCTTTCATCATTTTTGAAGATGGTATATCGAGGAGAGCCCAAATCTGATCTGGATCTGCCTCAATCCCGTTCTTACTAATAAGGTGGCCTAGAAATTGACCTGAATGTACTCCGAATTGACACTTATAAGGATTAAAATGCATCCTATAAGATTGAAGAATGTTGAATATTGTGTTGAGATCTAAAATGTGGTTGATGGACTGTACGCTCTTCCACAAGAGATCATCAATGTAGACTTCCGCGACTTTCCCGAGATGTGCTTTGAACATAGTAGTCATCGAACGTTAAAGAGTTGCGCCTGCGTTCTTGAGCTTGAAGGGAAAGACTTTATAACATTAAAGTCCTCTTTCATTGCTGAAAGTGGTCCTTTCTTGATATTCATCCAAGAGTGAAATCTGATTGTATCTCGAAGCAGCGTCCATCATAGATAAGTTCTCAACCTGCTGTGGAATCAAAGATCTGATGAATGTTGGGAAGAGGGAAACTATCCTTTAGAGTATGTTTGTTAAGATCGGTAAAATTTACACAAACTTAAACTTTTCCATTCTTCTTTGGGACAACGACGATGTTGGATATCTAATCTGGATACTTGGCTTCTTGAATAAATCCTACTTTGATCAATTTCTCGATCTCTATGTTAACTTAATCTTGAAGTCGGGGTGATAGGCACCACTGTTTCAATTTGACTACCGTGACGTTTATGTTGATGGCCAACTTATGACATGCTTTGGTCGGATTGACCCTAGGCATCTCTTTGAAAGACCACCTAAAAACATCTTGATTCAGTCGTAAGAACTAAATGAGAGCATCTTTTTCGTGTTGAACTATCTTAGTACCAATGAAAGTACCTTTACTAGGTCCATCAATGTTGATGTATTCAGTTGGTTCCTCCATGGAAGGCTGATCATTGGGGTGATCAGCTTACTGTAATTGATATACAACATACCTGTCAGAAGTATCTAGAATTGCAGAGACGTTATTTTTACAAGCCCAAGAATGCTTTTGACTACCCCTTATCACATAGATACCATCGTTATGTTTGAAGCGGAGTGCTTGATGATAGGTGGAAGTTATTGTTTCCATGTTATGAATCTAGAAAATGCCCATAATCTCGAGATAACGTGATTTAGCATTGATTACATAAAAGATGACGTTGATTGTGGATGGTCCTGTGGTAATAGGTAAGATGATCTTCCCTATTCGCTCTTCTTTAGAACCATTAAATCCACTAATATCGGTGTCGCTTTGAATGACTTGATCGGTAATACCCATTTGGTCGATAGTGCTCTTAAAGAGAATCTCAATACCGCTGCCAGTATCGATCATCATCGTGTGCACGAAAAACTTCTTCATCTTGAACATTATGACTAATGCATCATGATGCAGAAATTTGATATGGCTAGTATCGCAATCTTTGAATGATATCCCGAGCTAGTGATTGCTCGTCTCAGGTAGAAGTTTGGCCTCTTTGTCTTGAGGTGTGAGATCGTAGCATTCAGACAGCCTCATGCGCTTGAATTGGTTAGAGTTGGTGATTAGATTAATCTCGATCATGTTATTGTGGTGCATAAGGTAGAGATGCTTCTTCTCAGCTTTATCTTCGACCTAGATTACTTCGAGCAACTTCTTAAAGCTGCCATCTTTGTATGATTTCAGGTCAACATTATATTCAAACATCCATACCTCCTTAAAAATGTACTCGAGTAACCTCTGTAAGGCATATAAATTGTTAGTAGACTGATGGTTTACCTTATGATGCATGCAGTATGGTCGGCTCTCGATTGGCTCCAATGGTTGGGTTAGACGGTAGAGCTTATCCTTTAAGAGAATTGGAAAAATTGTGGAGATTTGAACATTCATTTTAGAGAGGACGGGCTTGACTTGTGATATGTCTTTTTGAGGGTTACCGGTGCTTCCCTTGACGCGCTTCTGGTTACCCAGATCTTCTTTTGGTTCAGTGTTTTGATTTATAGATCGACCTTTTATGGCTAGGACGGATTTAGTTGATTTATGTCTTTCAGACATCATCCTTTCCAGGTCGATGTAACTATTGACCTAGGTGATCATATCTTCCAAGGTCATAGGTTTGTTGAGGAAGAGGTGCTCTTTGGCTTTGCAGTCGAGTTGGAGCGTGTTGGTGAAAGCAATAACAACTATTTTCTGATCAAGATTGTCTACTTTACGCACGTGCTCCAAGAACTTCTTTGCAAATGCCTCGAGCTTCTCTCTGTGCGACTGTTTGTGATTGATAAGAAAATATAAATTTTCTTCTTTGTCTCTGTTGTGAGCATACGTCTTGATGAATTATTTTTGCAGTTGGTCAAATGTGCGTATGGAGTCTTCAGGTAGAGGGTAAAACTATCGGAGCGGTTCCTCCTACAAACTTGTGGCGAACGGAGGGCAAAAAATGTGGCTGAGATTGGAGTACAACCTCAATGAATTACGGTATTGTTGAATGTGCTCCTTTGGATTGGTACCCTTGTATTTGTGAATTTTTGGAGTATAGAACCTTTAAGAATATCCATGTCGAATAGTTCTTTCGCAATTGGACTTCCTTGTAACTTGGTAAGGTCGTCGGTAGTGCCTAGAACTTGTGCTTCGATCAGCTTCTTAATACGCTGGTCCATATGCTCTTGTATGATATAGTGACAGGTCGGTTGAGTAGCTTGACGAGAAGATTGTGGATCATGAGTACCGGTACCTGTTCTTGAACTCGAGGCTGAGGTCTCAATTCTTCCTCTTGATATATGGAACATCGGTGGCCTCGGCTGATCTCAGACTGAACCTCTTCCCCCAAATAAATGAAAGGTTAAGGTTCATTCTGAATATTTTTGGAGATAACTTTGCTAGTGGCACCTTGAGGTCCCAATCTTTCACGCATAGAGACCCGAGAGGTTTCTGGCACCTGATCGTAATCTAATGTTGCAAGAGCATGTTGAGTATTCTGCAGAGCTTGCAAGGCAGTCTGCATTGTTGTTATTTGGTCTTCGTGTCAATTGAGCGATGTCAAACGAGCTTGTCGCTCGATCTCGAGCTCCTTCTCTCAGAGTTCTCGGTCGCGAGTTAATTTACGTTTGAGCTCGCTGTGTTTCTCTGTCTCCGCGTTGAGATTTGCCCGTAGCTTGGTAAGATGTTCCGGTTCAACTGAAAGGTCGAGCTGGATTCCGGTTGTTGGTCGTCTGGAAGTGACCATGATTAAAATTTGCAGTTGGGTGATTGTATACCTCAGGATATCGTGGAAAGGATTTTCTTTCCCACAGACGGCGCCAAATGTAATGGCCTAATTCGGTGAGCCTAAAGTGGCCTGGAATTATCTCTTACTCCAATGTACCTGTTACAAAATTTAATTGAAAATAAGAAATGCTACAGGTATTTAGCATGGAAAACCTATGAATAGGTTAAAAACCACAACCTCGGGTTGAGGATTTTTGTAATAATGACGTTTATTGCTTGAGGATGATATCTTATTATAAGTAATCTCTAGACTTAGAAATGCTTAATCTTATGAATATGAAGTTTAGAGTTTTTAAGAATCTAGAAAATATAGTTTTCCTGGTAATTTCTCTTATAATTTTTTGGTCCTCGTCTCTTCTAGAATTTTTTTTATATAGGCCTTTCCCGTAGTTCTTCATCGTGCTAGAACACATTTTCCTAACAATGTGGTTAATGGTAGTTGACTAAGTAACTGCTGAGTTTGGGAAATATAAGTGGCTTTGACTTGATTAGGTTTTATGATTTGAGCTCGACCCATGTTTTTATCAGTTCGTGGAGTATGTGACAATGTTGACTGGAGAAGTCATGTGGAGAATGCGGGAGTCTGACATGGAGGTAGTTTGAATTGGAGATAGCTCGATTTAGGTAAGATTGAGGGGTAGCCCTTACAGGGAGAATCCGACTCGGCTGCTGCAATTAAAGCGTTCATCAAGGATAAAATACCCTGGACGCTTAAAACTGCTTGGGACCTCATCATCCCCCACCTTCTGCAAATCCAATTCATCCCTGTATAGAGAGAATGCAACTTCTCGGCATATCAAATTTCAAGGAGAGGGTCAGACCCACACCAACTAGCAGAAGAATGGAGAAATGGCAAACCGGATTACCTACAAAATATTGAAGACCATGTCACAGACTACTTCAGAGTCAGGAAATCACAATGAACTGGATGAATGCTCTTAGTTTACTCATTTTCCAGTTATTATATATAACTAGATTGTTGACAGGGGCCACTTACTTCTCACTAGTGACATATGCTAGGGGGGTAACAAGCAGGCTCCTATTTCTTTTGTAACCTACTATTCATTTATTAGACTAAATAAATATTAATGGGCGATTGAAAGCTAGTATTACCTTTGCTTTAATCTTTGTATAGATGTTTGATTAAAAGCTAGTATTTCCTTTGCTTTAATCTTTGTATAGATGGGAAAATTAAAAGATAATATTACCTTTGCTTAAATTTATAAGATTTTGTATAATCTACATTAATAGAGAGTAATGTGGGAAAAAACTTAGAAGTTTTCATTTAGTAGAATAGAATGTATATTGTTGGAGATTAAAATCTCACTTTTGGAATGTAAAGATCGAGAATAGAGTAATCTGTAATGGAGAAACTATAGATTTAATGATAATATCGTTTCAATCACCTAGTGTTCCAGGGATTTGGGATTTGGATGCCTTTCTCTATTATGAGGTAGTATGATCTAAGGCCAGTGCGACCAATGATGAGGAAAGGACCTTCCTAATTTTTGGCTAGCTTTTCTGCATTTGCTTCTTTTTTGCTCTATGGGATTTCTCAGAGGACGAGATCGCCGATTTGGAACTTGTAGCTACGGACTCTTCTATTATACGAGCTGGCCATCATATGATGCTATCAACCTAGGTTGGCAATAGTATGAGCTCGGGTTTAATCAATCCAATTGATATTGCAGGCCAATTTGAACTCATTTTCTTTGCCTATTGGCTTCCAATCTTTGACAGGATAGACGTATTCCGTTAGAATGATGGCTTCCTACCATAAGCCAGGAGGAAGGGCGAATAGTCAGTTGATTATCTAGGTGTAGTACGGTATGCCCATAAGATGTGAGAAAGCTCCCGTATCCATTTCCTTTCTTCTACGATTGAAGCCATTTCTTAAGGCCATCCACTATTGTTTTGTTGGTAATTTTGGCCTGTCTATTTCCTTGCGAGTAGTATGGATTGGATGGAGAATGAATGATGTCGTATTTGCTGAGGAAGGCCACAACCTTTTCTCCAATAAACTGCAGCACGTTATCGATCCAAATCAGGTGATGGCATCCGAACAGTGTATAATGTGTTCCCAAATAAAAGAGATGACATCTTCTTCTCTAGTTTGACAAAAAGGAAATGCTTCCTCCCATTTCATAAAATAATTTGTCGCCATGAGTAAGAAATGTTAGTTACCTGGCCTATTGGGAAATTCTCCCACGAGATCGAGTGCCCACCGCTTGAAGGGCTAGAATACCTTGCTTGCATGGAGTTCAAGTACATGAGCTCATATCATGTGCCCATGCTGTTGGCATGTGTTGCATCATCGTGAGTGCTCCTCTTTTGCTTGCGCATTCCTGACCAGAATACTCCTTGTATAATTATTATATTTGCATGTGACCGACCTGTGGCATGGGAGCTACAACTTCCTTCATGTAATTTTTTGAGCATTCCATCAGCTTTTTTCCTAGAGAGGCATTTTAAATAAGGCCCTATCACTGATCGACATTACAAACGGTGGTCCTGAACTGTATAGTGCTTAGAGTTTTCCATCAGCTGTCGGCGTTCTTTTAGATTTATTGGAATTGTCCCATCATATTTATTCTCCAATCATCATCTTTCCCTTCATCACCCCCAGTGCTGATCGTAGATACAGAGTAGAGATCATTGCTAGGGGTGGACATCACTTTGATCTATAGATGTCGTGCTTCTGTGCCAAAGACTTCGGCGCTATGGAATTGGCATGTCTATTCTTACCTTGTAGTAAATAGTCGAGAGTTGCTTTTGCGAATCTGCTCATCCTATCGGCTACGAGGGCTGCATATTTGACCATCATTATATTTTTCTTGTACTATTTTGAGTAGTGGTGGATGATGAGCAAATAATCTGCATAGACTGATAGCTCAGGAACAATGAGCTCGAGTGCTAAGTCGATCCCATGAAGTAAAGCTTGGTACTTCGTGACATTGTTAGAAGCTTCAAAATCCAAGCGGATTGATTTCAATTCTGTTGTTGGATGGGGTAATCATCACGGTTTCAATCCTTGACCCTACGAGTCCTGCTGAACCATCTGCAAGAAGCCTCCACCCATTTCTTGTAATCCATTCAGCTCGTTCATCAAATGGCTTGGCAGGGGGATCTTCTGTGATTTGTTATATAAGGTCAGGGTTGTGCTCCTCCCAATCGGGATCTTCTATAGGAAAATCCTTGAGAAAATTTGTAATGGTCTGACCTTTTTCTGAATGGTATTGTTTGAACTTGATATCATGTTCTTCCAAACTGACCGACCATTGTTGTACACTTCATAATTTTTCTTTTTTAGACAAAACTTCTCGTAGTGGGTAGTTTATCATAACTTTGGCAGAATGAGCTTGAAAGTAGTGCTTTAGCTTCTGTGAAGTGTAAACGAGTGTTAGAAGGAGCTGCTCGATCTCAAAATATCTTGTTTATGCTAGAGTGAGGGTTTTGCTGATAAAATATACTGGTTTTCTGACCTTTCTCTCAAGTCGAATGAGGACCAAGCTGATAGAATTTTTTGTAACTGCGAGGTATATGATAAGTTGCTCATTGTCTACCGGGGTACTCATGATGGGAGACTTCTCCAAATAGGTTTTAGGTTTTTGAAAAGCTGTATCACATTCTTCTATCCACCGGATCTCTTTGTTGGGCTAAACTTTTTCTTGTTTGGTACATCCTCAAAGTAGTAAAATAGCTACCGGTATCGATCAGAAGACTTATAGACGAATTGATTGATAACAACAATCTTGCCTGTGAGTTTCTTAATGTCCTTCTTTGTTTTTGGAGAAGGAATGTTGAGGAGAGCTCGAATTTAATTTGGGTCAGCTTCAATCCCTTTTTTACTGATAAGATGGTTGAGAAACTTGCTCGAGTATACTCTGAATTGACATTTATCAGGATTGAGCCGTATCCTGTATGAGCGTAAAATATGGAAGATCGTAGAGAGATCTGTGATATCTATTACATAGGAGATCATCGATGTAGACTTCAAGAATTTTCCCCAAGTGTGCTTTGAACGTTGTTGTCTTTAACAACTGATAAGTTACTCCTATATTCTTGTGTACAAAAGGCATGACTTTGTAACAGTAAAGTCCCTTTTCAGTGATGAAAGTAGTCTATTCCTAATCGGTATCTAAGAGAGGTATCTGATTGTATCCTGAAGCAGCATCCATCATAGATAAAAGCTCATGGCCTGTTGTGGAATCAATAATTTGATGAATGATTAGAAGAGAGAAACTATCCTTTGAAGTGTGGTTGTTTAGATTGGTAAAATTCAAGCTAACTCGGACTTTCCCATTCTTCTTTGGAACTGCGACAATGTTGGAGATCTAATTCGAGTACTTAGCTTCTTGAATGGATTCTACTTTAATCAACTTATCGATTTCATTGTTTACTTTATCTCAAAGATGAGGTGATAGTCTTCTCTATTTTTATTTTACCGTCGTGGCGTTATTGCTAATGCTCAATCTATGGCATGCCTTAGATGGATCAACTCTGGGCATTTCTTCAAAAGTCTAAACGAAGATGTCTTAATTCATTCGTAAGAAGTGAATGAGGGCTTCCTTGGTGTGCTGGACCTGCTTGGTACCAATATAATGACCTCTGCTAGGTCCATCAATGTATATGAACTCTGTAGGTTCTTTTGTTGAAGGATGGTCATCAATGTGACTAGCTTTCTATAATTGCTATGTAACATATCAGTCAGAGACAGTATTTTCAGAAGCTCGGGAGAGCTTTTGACTACCTTTGATTTTGCAGATGCCACCGTTGTGCTGGAAGCAAAGTGCTTGATGATACGTGAAAGTGATTGCTTCCATGTTGTCGATCCAACAGTGACACACAATCCCTAAGTAACAGGTTTTGGTGTTGATGATGTAGAATATGACATCGATTGTGGTAGGTTTAGCGGTTATAGGTAAGTTGATATTGCCTACTCGTTCTTCCTTTGAGCCATTAAAGCCACTGATATCGATGTCGCTTGGAATAACTTGATCGGCCAATCCCATCTGTTCGATCGTGCTCTGAAAGAGAATTTCAATTCTACTACCAATATCAATCATCATTGTATGCATGAAAAATTTCTTCATCTTTAGCATGATAACTAGTGCGTCATGATGAGGAAACTTGGCGTGACTGATATCACAATCCTGAATCGATTGCTCGATTCAGGAAGAAGTTTAGCTTTTTTATCTTGAGGTATGTGATCGCAGCATTCGGATAATCTCATTCGTTTAAACCTAGAACAGTTGGTAATTTGATAGATCTCATTCATGTTATTGTAGTACATATGGTATAAGTATTTTTCCTCAGCTAAATCTTCGACCTGGACTACTTCGACCTGCGTAATGTAACTACCATTCTTATATTCTTCCAGATCGATAATGTACTCATGCATTCTTCCTCCTTTGAAAATATATTCTAGCGACCTCTGTAAAGCATATCAGCTGTCAGTTTCATGATGATTTACCTTGTGATGCATACAGTATGGTTTGCCTTCAATCGGTTCAAGTGTTTGTGATACACGATAAAATTGTCGTTTGCCAGCACGGGAAAAATTAAAAAGATTCTGATATTCAGCTTGGGGAAGACCAGCTTGGGTAATAAAATGCCTTTCTGAGAATTGCCTATGTTTGCCTTAAAATGCTTTTGATCACCCTGGTCCTCCTTTGGTATACTATTACATTCTGTGTTTTGACCTTTAGTTGTTAGGATTGATTTAGTTGATTTATACCTTTTGGTCATCATCCTTTCCAGGTCGACATACCTATTGACCGTGGTAATCATGTCTTTTAAGATCGTGGATTTGTTTAGCAATAGATGCTCCTTTACATTGCAATCAAGTTGTAGCGCATTTGTAAAAGTAGTAACAACTATTTTCTGATCAAGATTATTAACTTTTCGTGCGAGTTCCAAAAACTTCTTTGCAAAGACCTCGAGCTTCTCTCCTTATGACTGTTTGAGACTAATAAGAGAATATAAATTATTTTCCTTGTCTTTACTGTGAGCATAAGTTTTGACAAAAATCTTATGTAGTTTGTCGAATGTGAGGATGAAATCTTCAGGTAGAGAATGAAACCAACATAACGGCTCTCCCTATAGAATTATTGTGAACAGATGACATAGAATATGGTTGAGATTTGAGTATAATCCCAGTGAATCGCGGAATTGTTGAATGTGCTCCTTCGGATCAGTGCCCTTGTATTTACGTATCTTTAGAGTATGGAAACCTGTTGGTACTTCCATATCAAATAACTTTTTTGCAATCAGACTACCTTGTAACTTGGTAAAATCATCCTCACTGCCTAAAGCTTGAGCTTTAATATACTCCTTGGTGCATTGATCCATATGTTCTTGTGTGACGTACTGATGTGTTACCTGAGTAATTTGGCGAGCTGGCTGATGATTATGAGTACCTATAACCTTGCTCAAATGCTCTCGAGCTGGTATCCTGTGCTGAGGTCGCTGCCCCTCTTCATGACATTTAGAAAGCCGAAGACCCCTACTGATATCGGACTGAGCTTCTTTTCCCAAGTGAATTGAAACTTGTGGTTCGTTCTGAATATTTATGGAAATGGCTTTGTTGGTTACTCCTCGAAGTCCTAATCTTTCTTGTGCAGAAACTCAGGAGTTTGCTGGCACTTGATCGCGATCTCCAGTAAGGGGAGCGTATTGAGTATCATGTAAAGCTTCCAAAGCAATCTACATAGTTGTCATCTATTCTTCATGGCTCTTAAATGTTGTAAGGTCCCGCAAAATAATTTTATTCTTAATCTCTTATCCGCGTCCATATCTCTCATTTGCATCTTTTAGCACTCTAAAATTCTTGTTATCAGTAGTTGTAGCTTTTGCCTGTTGCTGGGTTTCTTCTGGGTTGTGGTTTTCCCTCTGGGATGAGAGGAGGAAGAGGTGTGTAGCTTCAGGAGACCGGTGTTTGGTTTTCCTCGTAAATGTCAGATATTCCCAGTTGTCATTCGAACGAGTTCTTTAGTCGTTCAAACGAATCAGACTTGTCTTTTGGATGTTTTGTCCATTGGATGTCCTCTGTCGTTCGAACGAGTTTCTCTGTCGTTCGAACGAGTCGATCACTCCACTAGAATTTTCTTCTTGAACAACAGAGTCGTTCGAATGAGTTCTTTAGTCGTTCGAACGACCTGTCATTTTCTTTATATACCGAACCTTCCTCATAATTTTATTTTCACTCTATCTCCCAACCAACCTTCAACCGACTGAACCCTAACCTAATTTTCTTCAAATTGATCACCTTCCCTTGCTCTATCAGGTGTTTTGCAGTTGGATTATCGCTCTGGTTACTCCTGGTTCTGATATTTGGAAGAATTCTGGCTCGTTCGTGATTGGTCTCCGCTCTTCACCAAGTATTAGCCGTTCTTCCTTCTAGTGAGTAGTTCACTCTATTCTCTCCCTTGTGGATGCTTAAATTTCAGTGTTGGCTAATATTGGTAATTTTAGGGTTTGGTGATTTTGGGGGTTTTGTTAAATTCTTGATCGTAATTGTCGCAGGCAGGGTAGTAATTATTCTGGCTTGCTTGTTGGACCTTTTGGGATTGGTGTTGATCATTGAACTTGGGGGTTGTTTGGATGCCCTAACTTTACTTGGCCGGATTCTTCGTTAGCCCAAATCAGGCGAGTTCCCTTCTTTACTAAATTATTCTACTAGTTCACTTGATGTCGTTTTAGAGAAACAATTGGTTAGAGAGGTGCATGTATTTTAACTATAATTACCTTAGTGATGTTCAGGGTAGTTGATTATCTATCTGTTAACCTTATTAGTTGTACTTAGATTGGACGGGTGCAGTCCTAGACTTCTGATATTTTTAGGATTCTTGTTGATTCGGGTAGTTGGTCTTGATTCAGTTAAGTCTATTAGCGACTGATATTTCTGCTTAGTGACCGGGTTTTGGTCATGGTTTATGTGTTTGATGTGTGACGGATTTGGTCACGGTTCATCAGGATTTGTGTGACTGGTTTGTCGCGGTTCTTCTACGTATAGATGTGTGACAGAGTCACTATTCATTTTGTTTAGGATAGTTAACCACGCTCTTAGGCAAGTGGTCATCCTAGGTGTGTTTGCTGGTTTTACAGCTATTGGTTGTTGATCTTGTAGATAAGTTGCATCTGTATATCATGTGAATCTTATCATAACTCCTTTGCTTAACAAGATTGGATACATAGCTCCAGATCGGCTAACCCCCAAGGGTTATTAGGATTCCCAAACCGGGTTGAAATAGAGTGGGTGAGTTTGGGACGGATACTATCATACCTGAGCACCCTATGGAGTATGGGATGGTATGAGATAGTTTTCTGGAAACCCATCTCGTCCGGGGAGGTTGAAACACCTCTAGATTACAAATAGAGTTCGGACGTTGGCTCCGTGGGTTGAAAAGCCCAGAACACTTTGATCAAGTAGAATATCCTTGGCCTGGTCGAGCCGGACCAAATCGAACCAATTGTATCCAAGCGATGTCTTTGTTAATGTATTACGTTAGCGGTCGGTCAACTGATATTTCTTAACGTGAATCATTCTTGTGGTGGAATAGGTATGGGACTATCCTACTTTATCATATCTTCATAGCATTTCATCATTACATTCTGCATATTCTCACTTCCTCATAACTCTATTCCAAATCCTTCATTCTATTCTTCTTCTCTTATTCCCTATCTCTGCATTTCTTCTTCTCTTGACAACTTTGGGTATTTAGATGATGTTAGCTAGAGGTAGTGTGGTTCTTTGAATCTGTATTAGAAACAGTCACTCAATAGTTATATTATACTTTAGATTATTCATCACTCACTCTTTTCGGCAGTAGCTCTATTAGTAGATTGTTTAGTCTTGATGGAATTCAGTGAGCCGTGGTTTTGCTCACTCTCGCTATTGTAAATATTTCAAAGGTTGATTAGCTGGTTTGCTGAGGACTCCAGTTGAGCTTAGTGCCTACCGAGCAGTTGCAGATCAGTCCTAGTCTTAGTACTCATGTATGAAATTTTAGACTTTGTACAGTGTCGTTGTATATATTCAGGACATTGTATCGGTTTTCAGTTTTGAGATATATATATATATGTCTATTGCTTCCGCTTATTGTTTCTTTTAACTCTGATGATTATTTCTATTGAATGACCTAGCATGTATTCTTTATGGCTTGGTCATTCCTGAGATTACTGGCGTGCCAGAATCATGATATTTGGCTTACCTTACCAAACAGTGATTTTGGGGCGTTACAAATGCTATCAGATGAGCTTAACGATCGCTTTCAAGTTTTTTGTCGTAAAACCAACTGACGCTCGAGCTCATTAATCTTCTCTGTCTCGGTGTGGAGATTCGTTCGTAGTTCAGCGAGCTATTCTGGTTTAATGAAAGATCGGGCTGAACTTCTTCTACTGGTCACTTGGAAGTGACCTTGATTGGAAATGGATATTGGAGTAAATGAATGCCTTAGGATATCAGGGAAATGCCTTCTTTCCTACAGATGACACCAAATGTAATAGCCTAATTTTACAGTTCGATATAGCTCGAAATTAGATCTTACACAAAATGTACATGTTACAAGAATTAATGTAATACAGGAAATGACATAGGTGATTGAGCGTGAAAAACCTTTGAATAAGTAAAAAACCA
Organism: Kingdonia uniflora; assembly: GCA_014058105.1. Taxonomy (NCBI): domain Eukaryota; kingdom Viridiplantae; phylum Streptophyta; class Magnoliopsida; order Ranunculales; family Circaeasteraceae; genus Kingdonia; species Kingdonia uniflora. Next base: position 7,338,757 of record JACGCM010000704.1, on the reverse strand, counting down.
CGACTTCAAGTTGAGGATTTATTAATTATAACTTTTATTACTTGAAGCTGATATCTTATTATACGTGATCTTTTGAGCTAGAAATACTTTATCTCGAAAGATTAGAATTCTTATGGTTTTAGAATATATAAATTTTGGTTCTTATGTCCTCCTGAACTTTTCCCATATATAGACCTTACCTGTAATTCATTATCATGTAGAAGCACGTTTTCCTAATAATGAGGTAAGTGGTAGTTAAATGTGTAACTGCTAGTTCGTAGGAGAAAGGTGTCTTTAACTTGTTCATATTTTCTGCAGTGCTCGATCAACGTTCTTTATCAGTTTGTGATCTAGGTGTCAATGCCGATTATACATGTCACGTGTATAATGCGTGAGTCTGATATTGAGGTAGTTCGAGTTTGGATTAGGGCGATGGATAGGTCCTTACAAGTAAGATCACAATAACTTCATACTAGTAGCACTTTTTGTCGAGATAATATATATGTGTTTCTAAAAAATTTCCTTTCATGTCTTCCTTTGCATGAAAAATAGTTTTAAAGAAGAAAATTGTTCATGTACAAGTCTCTTGCTAACCAGTATGATTGTTCATCTTAAATGTGATATGGCTGATGAACTTATTTTAGGGGGAGCAGTTTAGATGTATTCAATTATTCTTCAAAATAAGCTTTCATGGTGATTATCTAGGAGTTTTGTTGATATTGGAGTTTACCCTTTTGTAGTTTATGTTGGCCCAGATGTAGTTATTCTATATGTAGTTAAGTCTGCTGGTCCTTGAACTTGATGGTATTAATCTCTAGGAAATAAATGAGTTAAATGATTCAAAATATTTATTTATAAATATGTTTTTAAGTGTACCTCATTTCACTGAGCTCAGTTGATTGCTCATGATACATTTGCATCCTAGTTTGTTTACTACAATAATAAACTGAAGATTTACCTAGAAAAAATCAAGGTCAATGGAGGTTCTATTGGACATTCTTTGGTACATTAGGTATAAACCGAATTAAAAATACAGTTTGCTTTTTTTTTTTGATCAAATTTATGATTTTATTTATATAGCAAAACAATAATACATGTGGAGAACATAAAGCCTGGCCACTAGTTTACTGCCTAATAGTAGCTGTCCCTATTTTATCCAAGAAGTACGTTGCCCGAATCTGCCTTGGAAGCATAAACGCATTCCTAAATAGTTGTGAATGTTGGGAACTACCAAGTTTTGATAGTCCATCAGCTATTCCATTGCCTTCTCTATAAGTGTGTGTGTCATGATAATATGGAGCTCCCTTTCGAGCTGAGTAATAAGCTTCCAAAATACAGTATGCTAGCATGCCAAACTTCTTACATCTTTTATTTATAAAAAATCAATGAAAGATTCCTCTATAATTGGTTAACCTTTATTTTTTATGCATGTTGTTGGCTGATATACAACTTCAACTTTCTCAAGAATCTTATTTTATGCTAAATATTTGAGGTTTGGTTATTGCCTGTGATTAGGTGGTTGAGTTCTTTCATTAAATCATTGCCATATTTAGGAAAATTGGGTATCCATGGTTGAACGTGGGTACATAATATTTCTTAGAGAAGTGGTTCATAATGTTACATAGGTCTGGTAAATATTTTCGTACATTTGATTTGTTATTGATAGTTTGTCCATTGAACTAATATTGTACGTAACTTATATAATATACTATTTCTCGATGTTGAATGGACTTAAATGCTTACGTAATTTTATGAAGGATGTTCTTATATGAAAAAGAAACTTGTAAACTTTTTGTGCAAAGAAAAGTATTATCTTCTATAAGACTTTTATGAAAGTTGCTTACTGTACTTGCCATAGATTTATTGTAGTTCATGAAAAGGAGTATCAACTCATTTACTTTTAATTCCTTTTCTTCTTCCTTTCTAGGATGATCTTATGAATAAGGCTTGTAGGTAAATCTAAACTGAAATGATGATTTGGAATTTTGAAAACTTGATTGAACAAACGCGTATAAGGTACTTTATACTACCATTTAGAATTTTACTCATTTTCATGTTTGAAGTTTGTTGATGAAGAAATAGTCAGAAGGTACTTTATACTAATTCAGGTAGATGATAGTGAAGGGAGGGGATATAGTCTGAAGGCTTGGTTTGATTTTTCCTTATGGCATTCATATACAACTCAATGAAAAAAAGGAAATGGAAGCAAGACAGAGATCTAATTAAGATTATGAGCACCCCTCCATTTGAGTCCTTTTGCCAATGTACTGTTTCTAAGATTGATGCATATATGTTATAATGCTTTTACTATTCTAAAATAATATTTAATGTAACCTCTGTACTGAAGAAATGTTAAAACGGATTGGTTGCCCATACAAGTTAAAAGGATTGGTAGAACTTGTAACAATAGAATGAAGTATATGTTTTGCATTCCATTATGTCTGAACAGTGATTACTATACCTCTTCTTACCTAGAATAAAGAGACAACCAACACTGTCTGTGCCTCATTTTTTTGCTGGTCTTAAGGACCATCAACCATTTATGTTGAGACTATTCAAGATCGATAAACCAAGGCATGCAAACTCAAAATTTACTTAAAAATTTCACAGATGGGCTAAAACATTATAAATTTGGTAGCTTGATGTAACTAATATCAATGTTAAACCTCTAGGAGAAGATTTATGACCATTAACAATTTGTAACACCTCATTTTCGAGCTAAACACCTCATGTGCCATCAGTATGTATGCTCTAGTAATCCCATAATCTTCTACCTGACATCTATAATCCACAAAATAAGGGGCTAATATGCCATTTACAATTAATCTTATAAGTAATTTTTAATACAAAAGAGGGCACATGCGTCAAATAATAAGATTACACCAAAATTAAAACATAACTACCGGAGTAGCAGGCGAATTAGCGCGTGCCTTCGTGCTCATGTCATTAATATATAATCAAGTTGCAGTAGTGGGAGTTTTGATACATTTGTGTTTTTTTTTAATAAAAGAACTAAAATGCCATAGACTTTGTCTGTAGTATGGCATAAAAACTACCACGGATAGATACTATGGTGACACGATAAATTTTTCCATGGATAAACTCCATAGTATAGAAATTGCCACGTATGTTTTACTACCGACATTGGTCATCATAGTCAAAGTTCGTGGCAAAATGCTATTTACCACTAACTAAGACTGTGTTAAATCTCTTAAATATGTGCAGTGGTGTTCAACAAGTTAAAAGCTGGCTATATCAAAGGTGATAGGTTAAAAGCATATCTCGCCAAAGTTTTTTTATATCTACGAGTTGGAAGGAGATGAAAGAAGTTGAGGTTGTTCAAGTTTGTTCATCTGAGAATCTTACAGACTTGTTACTAAGGCATTGCCGAAACTGACTTTTGTAAAGTTGGTTTATGGGATCAGAATGCATAGTTTATACTTGCTCAAACGTTGTTGAGCTTGGAGGCGTCAGGGGGAGTTTGATCCCGCTGACGAGTGTTAGAAAGTGTTTGATCTCTGCTAAATATATCAGGGAAAGTTCATCCCCACTGATAAGATCTAAAGGTGTTTAATCATTGTAGATGCATCTAATGGTATTTGATCAATATAGATAAGATTTGGCGGTGTTTTATCCACGTAGATAATATCAGGAGGTGTTTGGACCTCATCGATACGTTAGGAGGTGTTTGATCCTCGCTAACTAGATAAGAAGCGTATTGTACTCTTTTTCCCTTATAAGTAGTTTTTTTAATGGTGTTTTGCTATTAATGGTTTTTTCTTTGGCAACTGTAGCGCGTCCAATACCAAGATGGTGAACACAAGGTTGTACTAGTTCCTTGTACACTTTTTCCCAAGGGGGTTTTGTGTGTGGAGGTTTTGACGAGGCAATCGTTCATGTTTTGGTGGTACCCAAAATGGGGAGTGTTATAAGTTAAGGCCCCGCGATGAGAGCCGAATAGCTTTGGTCTACTGTGGGACCTACGTATTATTTGGGAGCCCACCTAAGATGTCACGTCACTCTTAAGGATACACACTAGAGATTACTTGGTAGGGAAGTAATCTACTAGGTTTATGGTTATTAAGAAAGTTCTATATATATATGCTCTGTGCCTCTCAGTATAACCTATATCTCAAGAATAAATAAAGCTCTCTATTTACCCTATATTGCTCTCTCTGTCTCCTTAATTGTTTAGGTGCTTGAAAGGGTTATCTTATAACAAATAATGTTTTATTAGAATTCCGATTGTTGAATTGTAAGTATTACTAGAGACAAAACATCTTAATTTTTCCTTTTATATTTAATGTTTAAGATCTTGAATGATTAGGAATAATTAATATTATTAAGGGTGTTTTAATTGCTAATTGCTTATAGGGGAGTTTTGATGTGGGATGATTTTTGGTTATTTTTTTCTTTGGCAGAGAAGGTATATTCTTATTGTAATGGCCTAATTTTCTAAGCTCGAGATGGCTCAGAATTTACTATTACACCAATGTACATGTGATAAAAACTAATGTAAAGTAAGAAATAATACAGGTGATTTAGCATGGAAAACCTCTGAATAGGTAAAAAATCACGACCTCGGGTTGAGGGTTTAAGTAACAGTAACTTTTATTGCTTGAGGTTAATATCTTATTACAAGTGATCTCTTGAACTAGAAATACTTGATCTTGTAAATAAGAAATTTGGTGTTTAAGAATCTAGAAAATATGGTTTTTTTTTATGATTTCTCGTGTATTTTTCTTGTCCTTGTCTCTTCTAGAATTTTTTCCTTATATAGGCCTTGCCCATAGTTTGTTATCGTGCTAAGGCATGTTCTCCAAATAATATGGGAAGTGGTGATTGACTGAGTAACTATTGAGTTTGTGAGAGACAGGTATCTTCAATTTATTCATACTTTTCTGTGTGTGCTCAATCCACGCTCTTTATCAGCTGGTGGTCGAGAAGATACTATTGACTGTTCATGTCACGTGAAAAATGCGTGAGTCTAATAAAGAGGTAGTTCGAATTAGGTTAGATCGAGGAATAGGTCCCTATATTTGCCCCCTCGCAGCTAAAGTCACGAGTAGCTTTAGTTGAGAAAGAATTTGAGGAGTTGTGTTTGTTATAAGTTGAAAAGAAATGACGTGATGTTGATTTGACTAGTTTAAAAAATGGGTATTTTTTTATTATGGTAGGATGTATCTACATTGAATGATGTTGGAAGTATTGATGAATGCGACGCTTGGGATTCTAAGAGTGGCTCTGTATTGACTACTTTGGAAATGTACCTGCGCATTAAATTCGAGGGTTATATAAATAATACCTGTACCGAGGATTATGGTAAAGTACTATATTTGTTGAAAAAATTCTTTGGAAGTCTAAATTGATAATGGTAAAGCCCCAAAGAATTGTTTATGAATAGAGAGTTTCTGCGGAGATGCAGAAATTTACGTTGAGATATTTTGGTGACCAATCATTGGGGATGCCCACCCCCATTCCCGTTCCACTGACTTATCAGGGTATATCAGAAGAAAAAGTGGCTGATACTGAAGAAGATTTTTACTGTATGTGGAGATTTCATTATGTTGCTTTAATAGGCGAGCAACGTTGGAGGTGTCTCCGTATCCTTGCGGATGATAAGGTCGAGGAGACAGATATGGGGACCGGTGAAACTGCGGTACAGTATCGCCGGTGTCTTGCGTTATATTAGATTCTAAGGGAGGGTCCTCTTTCATCTCTACCAACTCTTTAATGGTGGCAGTTATAGAGGAGGCAATGGTGGTGGTGGAGAAGGGAGACGGAGGTTGGAAGTCTGCTTCTGCACTATTATCATTTCTTGGCTATAAGAAGACCTTCTGTTTGAAGAGTTAGTTCAAACACTAATTTCCTATCTATTATAGTTTACATTTGAAGTTGACTCCATATCTAAACTTCGACCAAACTCAGAGGAAGGAGGATACTCAGTATTTTCTAATGCTTGCTTTTCTTTAGAAGATTCTTAGAGTAAAACATCACTGGAGACAGATAAGCTGAAGGATTTGTAGTTTTTGGAGTACATGAAAGACTTATTATCTATAAAGTACCTGAAAGACTTATTATCTGTAAAGTACCTATTATTTATATTTGAGCTTAAAATAAAATGGTCATTCAAACTCTGTGTTGCTAGATAGAATAACTCTGGTGATTGAAATCGAGCAATGAGTAATTTAAAGATTTGCAAAATAGAGGATGAAATGTAATATATAAGATTGAAACTGTAAAGTATATTATACCAATCGAGCTGCAAAAATGTTTTTGTGAAATAAAAAATGTGAAAAAACTTGCTTCAAAATGAAGAACTTAGAATTATTAGGGGAGATAACTGTAGAAGATTTAAAATTTGTAGGGATTTGAAATTCGAGCTCAAAGAGATCTCTTTGAAATATTGGATTTGGAGAAAATAAGTTCGAGATGAAATAGGCCAAATTGACTGAGGTCGATGTGGATATATAAGTTCAAATAATTAAAACCTCGGATACTTGGGTTTTCTGTTGTAAAAGAACAAAAAATAAATTCAAATTATGGGGGATTTAAAGTAATCTAGAAAACTGCATAAATAGGGCGAAATAAGTGTAGATAGGATTAAGACATAGAAGATTATGTGGACTCGATCTAAGAGAATTCGTTATGCCTTTGAGGGATGATAGATGATTAAGATAGCTAAAGTATGAGCACGGATCTTTGGCTTACTAGATTATGATATTGACTTGCCAGTGTCCGAGTATCAGCTTGAAAGTTTAGATTGGATAGGTAGGGAACTTGAGTTAGGATGTCGCTTCTATGAATAGCTATTCCGGGAAGTGATTGTGGAGCCTAGAGCTCGAAAAGAGACTGTGAGATTAATTATTGAAGAAGAGATTGACTTGGAAGATGTAAGGATTTCCAGAGGTAATTTGATTAGGTATAGTTCCTCGAGACATCGGGGATGTTTCATGTGTAATTATATGTGAGGGAGTAATGTTTATGGGGTCGAATAACTATCAAGGAAATGTAATTAGAATGAAGTTTTGAATTTGTCCTTCTTTGTTGCAAATATTGTTTAACTGTTTTGAATAAAGAATTTGAAATTTTAAATTATGAGAGGTTTGGAAATGGCATCAGCACGTCTATAAGTAGTAGAAGCAAGAATGGAAAAAATAGGTACCTTTGATTATTGTCTCTTGTGTTAGTACAGGGAAAGTTTGATTACGTGTAAGTGTTGAGTTACCATGAGTGTGGTGAGGTCAGAGGGGGATTTGGGTAGGAGAGATGAGAATATTATAAAATATAAGGCAGGGGGCAATTATGAGAAGATGTTTTCACTAAAAAGGTACAAAATGCCTGATATTAATTTTGGAAGGAACGCCTCAATTCCAAAACTGAGGGCAGCTTGTACGAGGCCCAATAACTGCCAGCAGTTAGAGAAAGAAACTTTAAATTATGTTTTATCTTCATTGAAACGTTTAGAAACTTCTAAAAATTTGAAGAACAGAGATAGAGGAAAGATAAAAAAATTAGAGAGATTCTTATGAAAGATTAGACCAGAGTGATCAACAGTCCAGGCAAGAGAAGGTTATGAAGATTGAGTCATGAAGGTGGTTGTATAGCAACGTTGTGAAGGAAAGATTTGGCACTGCGTCAGATATGTTTTCGGATGTTGAAGGTTAGTAGAATGTATTTGTTATATTGTTGATGTGAATTTTTTAAAAGATTTTTGTGGTTTCAAATTTCAAAATATTACTATTTATAATAACCTATAAAAAATCCATCTGATATATATGTAATAAAGAAATGTGAATAATATACATATATGTATGATGTATGTATAAAAGATAATGATAGAATACCTGGACCTGTATGTAGGTCGAGCAGAAATAATATTTGCGTAAAATCAAACCTCATCCTAGATTTGTAGTTGAGATGGGGAGTTCCCCTATGATGAAGGCGTCAATCTCTGGTCATTCCGCTGAATCTAATAATGTAGAATCCGATAGGGAGGATGAAGTAGGAGTGGTTCAATTTCAAAATTTCCCTAGACAATTGATATCATACCCTCCAAACTCCGATGAGTTTAGAGAGATTTGTAAATCCAAGGCTCTTATAGGGGGAATATGGGGAAACATTGTAGGACATGTCGGTAGGCAGTTTTGAGTTGTATAGTAGGATCTGGGGTGGAATATTTATTTCTATTGGCTAATTTAGAGAAGGAGAAGTCAGAAAGGGGTTTAGACGAATCGATCTCCTTGGAGTATTATGATGGGAATGTCCAGGCAACCTGGAAGAGGATTTTCTGTATTACCTGTCTCAGTTGGAGTACGGGTTGAGTCTGCCACTAAGCGATCTTGCGAAAGGGATAGTAAATATCATAGGGGCATGTCCTACCCAGTTGAACGGGAACATGTAGGAAGTAATAAATATCTGTGAGAGTTTGAATAAAGTGTAGGTGGAGAATGAGGTAGAGAGGAGAATATCTTTTGAAGATATATTGCAGTTTTATGGAGTGAAAAATTATTCTACAAGTTGAGGGGCATATTTATTTGCAAGCTCGTCTCGACCTCTTTTCTTCGATCTGAATTCTGTAGGTCGAATGTGGAATGATAATGTTATTTGGGTGAAAGGTGATTGCCTTCAGAGAGATTATGAAGAACCCATAAAACTTCTATATAGAACTGTGAAGAAAAGTAACTGTAATAATGTATAATATTGAACTGTTAAAATTAAATGTTGTTCTATTGTTGATAATGTATTGTTGTTGTTTGATAGGTCATTCGTCGAAGGTAAAGAAGAAGAAGACCATGTTAGATACTGCTGCTCAAGTAAGGGTTGAGCTCGAGGTGGTGTTGAAAGAACTCGGTATTAATTGAAATAAACATGCTAACAATTGGTCTGATAAAGTTCAAAAGTCTCAAGCAGCGACCCTTATGACAGGTGATGGCTGTAATAAGAAGAGGGAAGATGATGAAGAGAGACGAGTGGCTTTGTCAAAGGCCTCGGGAGTGGATTTTGTGGACGTGTCGGAGTCTACCATGTCGAGCAAGCTAGCTCAGGTATTTCTGAAGAAGAAGATATTGAAGCGTGGCATGACCTCTGGAACCATGGGGAGTGATAAGGTCGAAGGAGGGGCAAAAAAGAGGAGGGTTGGTCCTTCTTCTAAACTGATTGAGGCGAAGGTCACAGAGAATCGACCTGGTGTAAAGGTGTAAAGGAGATAAGATAAGTGGTAATTTTGATAATTTAAATGGTCCCTGAATTCTGTATTGTGATTCGAGACTAAAATGTGTTTAATTTTTTTTATATGGGCTACTCATTTATTGTAGGGGATCTGCCTCAGGATAGAGGAGGAGAAAGTCGAACTCAAAAGTAGGAAGGCAGAGCTCGAGAAGGAGGTAGCTTAATTAAAATCCGATTTGGTTTTGGAGGGGAAGTTATGTTTGCAAACCTTGTTTGTAGGAATGTAAGGATATGTGCCTCAGAATAAAAGAACTAGAGATTGAGCTTGCTAAGGAGAAAGATGCCTCAACATCCCTGTTGACTTTGCAAACGGAGCTGTAGGTTAGAAAAGGAAAAAAAATATTTGACTTGTATGCTTCTTTACTCTAAAGCTACAAAGTAAAAATTAAGCGTAGAGACAGACCAAAAAATTTCTAATAGTTTAGGGGCAATGCTACTCAACTGTGTATAGATAATAACAAAGTGTTGAAAAAGTCAAAATATAGAGAATGTATACCTTGGAAATGGAAGCATATGTTATTGTTCATCGAATTGGGATCATACTTCGACCTTAAGTTTAGAAGTAGTTTTACATAGTAGATGTAAAAAAATAAAATTTTGTTAGAAATAAGGTTCATGTATGTATCGATTAAGTTTTCTTGAATTGAACTTGATGTATTATATTTGTGATGTATAGGTCGAACTGGAGTAAATTTGTTTGAGCGAATAAGAAACATGCCAATATAACCAAGAGTTTACGGTGGACTTTAATAGAATGAGAGAGGCAAATGAAGATAGGGAGGATCAACACGTAAAGGTACATTTCAAGTTCATCGAGGCTACACAATGCTGATGACCTTACTCGGCTGATCGAGGGGAAAGATGCCAAAATTAATAAGGCGCAAAAAGGGATCGTGGAGGCAAAGGAAGAAATAGTAAAGCTCAAAATTCATAATGATCCATTGATAGTGAAGAGTAAGGAGGCGGACATGGCTCACTACCGTATCCAGGATTTGGAAATGTTAGAAAAAAAGTTGCGCCATTTTGTGGCTAGCTTGAAGGACAAAGTGATTAATAAAACAAGTGAATAAGAACAGACTCAAGCTGATTTAGTGAGTACCAGGAGTGAACTTTGCTGATTGAAGAATAAAATGATTGAGAAAGATTACAAGCTGAAGAGAGCTCGAGATGACCAATCTAACTCTGAAATTGCGGTTGAGCAGTTGACTGCAGTTTTACCAGTTAAAGATATAGTGTTTCGATTGGTGTAAATAAAATGTGATGAGTTTAATGAAAGGGTGGCACAATTAAAGGCCGATTTGGCTCAGGCCAATTCGCGCATCAAAATGCATAGGCAGGAGAGCGCTCGAGGAAGAATAAAGGTGATGTCAGGGTCTCCATTGTTCAAGGGTATGTGGTTAGCCTATCAGCTCGAATTAAAGAGTTGGTGAGAGATGTTGCCCATACTTAAGCTGATGTACAAAAAGGAAATGAGTGGTTGAGGGAGTGCCACGGTAAGTTGTATGCTGTTCTCGTCAGGGAATAGAGTTGGAGTAGGTGATTAGAGGTAAGGATATTTTTATAAAGAAAAAGGATGATTTGTTATAAAAATCTCTTGCCAGGGAAGGTATAGACAAGGAGCTTGAGGAACTTCAAACCCTGGTGGTAGAATTGAGGATGATGCTCCAAGCTGAGTTAGATAAAGCAGATGAGAAGGCGATGGAGCATATAAATCTTATATCCCGCATAGATAGTTGAATGGAATGGCATGAAGTATGGTATAAGAAGTTTTAAGAGCATCTTGAGTAAGTGAGAGTAAATTTTTCCAAGGCAGTTATGCCTGAGGTATCAAGTTCAAAAATGCTAATAAAAGTTATTACCTATTTTGTTGAGGAGGTGAGTAGGCTCGAGTTAGAGAAAGATACCTTGCACAACTATTTGTCGGATAGAGGATGTATTTGTAGAGCTGATGTAGATTGAGGAAACTATATGAGCTCCATGGAAATGGTACTAGGTTCTCGACCTCCTTAATTGGTAGAGCAAGGCAGGGTTACTGTAGCTGCTCGAGCTCGAGATTTTATGGCTGATTGTCCTCCAGTTGTAAGGGAAAGCATAGCTGACCTCCCATCAACATAGAAGAATCTTTTGTAGTGGTTGTATATGTAACCTGTAAAAGTATCTGTCGTAGTCATATTGAGAGATGAAAACAAGTTTTACCTTTACTTTATCTTATGTCTGGCTGAGATCTTTGTTTGAAAACTAGTATTACCTTCGTTTTAATCGCAGAGTATGTATAGAGTTTGATTAAAAACTAGTTTTACATTTTCTTTAACCGGTATAATTGTCGCAGCCGTATTGTGGGATAAAAGCTAGTATTACCTTTGTTTGAAAACTAGTATTACCTTGGTTCTTTGATTGAAAACTAGTATTACCTTCATTTTATCTTATGTCTGGTAGAGTTTTTTGATTAAAAACTAGTATTACTTTTGTTTTAATCGAAGAGTATGTATAGAGTTCGATTCAAAGCTAGTTTTACATTTGCTTTAATCAGTATAACTGTCGCAACCATATTGAGAGATGAAAGCTAGTTTTACCTTTGCTGTCTAGTAGAGTTTTTTGGTTGAAAACTAGTATTACCTTTGTTTTAATCAAAGAGTATGTATAAAGTACAAGTTTTTTTATTGAGCAAATATGGATTTTTATATATATGATGAGATATACAAACATGAGGGGGACATAAAGTCTGACCTTATATCAGTATATGAACATCAATGTTTAATAGTAGCAACCCCTAATTTTTCAAGAAAATAAGAGGCTCTTATGTTTTTAGGTAAAGAGACAATAGACCAAAAGAGAAAATTCTGTTGTGCAGTGCCCAACTTGGAGAGTTCATCTGCTGAACCATTACCCTCCCTGTATGTATGCATCATGATGATTTGTAGCCCCTCGCTAAGTTGTAAAACGGTTGAAAACTAGTTTTACCTTTGCTTTAACTGGAATAGATGTCGATTTGAAGCTAGTATTACCATTTCTTTAATCAATGTATTGTTTATGTAAGTAGAGAGGCATGTGGGAAAATACTTGGAAGTTTTCATTAAATTAAATAGAATATACATTGTATGGAGATGAAAATCTTACTTGTGTAATGGAAAGAATGAGAATTTTGAAATGGACGTAGTGAGGGACTTAACAATAGTATGTTTCAGTCGCCTAGTATTCCATGGATTTAGGATTCGAACTCCCTATTTTATCATGAGATAATATGATCCCGGACTAGTTTAACCAACGATTAGGATTGGACCCTCCCAATTTTCTATCAATTTCCCGACATGTGGCTCTTTTATGTGTTGAGGGATATCTCTGAGGATGAGATCGCCGATTTGGAAAGTACGGTTTCAGACTCTACTATTGTACAAATTGGCTAGAATATGGTAATATCGACCAAGGTTGGCAATAACGCGTTCCCTAGTTTTACCAATCCAATTCATGTTAGAAGCCAATTCGAACTTGTTCTCTTCGTCGGTAAGCTTGCGATCTTTGACTGGATAGTGGTATTCTATTGGAATGGCGATTTATGTGCCATATGCGAGGAGGAATAGGGTTCAACTGGTTGACTTACATGGAGTGGTACGGTATACCCATAAAGCATGAGGAATCTCTTGTGTCCAGTTCCCTTTTTTTCGTGGTTAAAGCCTTTTTTTGAGTCCATTCATAATGGTTATGTTGGTGATTTCGGCTTGGCCATTGCCTTGAGGGTAGTTGGAATTGGACAGTGAGTAGATGATGTTGTATTTGTTGAAGAAGGTTAAGTCTTTCTCTCCAATGAATTGTGGCTCATTATCAATTCGAATTAGGTGGGGGCATCCAAACCGAGTAATGATGTCGGCGCTCTTTCAAATCTGTTGGAAAGGGCCTACCGCATTCATTCTCTGGGCTAAGGTAGGCAATAAAGGGCTTTTGCCAATCATCGTCTTCCGCCCCCAGAGTTGATCGTGCATACAGAATGTCAATCAATACTAGGAGTTGATATCACTTTGATCTTGAGATATCTTGCTTCTGTACCCAAGACCCTGGCTAGATAAGCCAAGAAATCAACATGTCTATTTTTACCTCGAGGAAGATAAGCGAGAGTTACTTTTGTAAACTGGCTGATCTTATCTGTAACGAGGGTACCATATTCGCTAATCCTACTATTATGTTTGTATTGCTAAGAGTAATGGTGGATGATGAGTAGAGAATCTGTGCAGACTGAGAGCTCTGGGATGCTAAGCTCAAGTGCGGGGTCGAGTCCATGGATGAGAGCTTTGTATTTAGTGTTTGATGATAGGTGGAAGCGATTGCCTCCATGTTATGAATCCAGTAGCAGCCCATAATATTGAGATACCGAGATTTGGCATTGATGACATAGAAAACGACATCGATTGTGGCTGGTCCTGCGGTAGTAGGTAAGATGATCTTGCCTACTCGCCCTTCTTTTGAACCATTAAATCTACCGATATCGGTGTCGCTTAGAATTACTTGATCAGCCAATCCCATCTTGTCGATTGTACTCTGAAAGAGAATCTCAATACCACTTCCAGTATCGATCATCATTGTATGCATGACAAACTTCTTCATCAAGAGAATTATGACTAATGCATCATGATGTAGAAATTGTATATGACTAATGTCGCAATCATCGATTGAGATCCCAAGCCGACGATTGCTCGACTTAGGTAGAAGCTTAGCTTCTTAATCTTGAGGTGTGAGATCGCAGTATTTTAACAGTCTTGTGCACTTTAATTGGCAAGAGTTGTTGATCTAATAAATTTCAATTATGTTGTTGTGGTACATATGGTAGAGATGTTTCTCCTTAGCTTAATCTTCGACCTGGACTACTACAAGCTGCTTCTTATTGTTACCATCCTCGTATGATTCCAGGTCGATAATGTATTCGTACATTCATCCCTCCTTGAAAATGAATTCCAGCAACCCCTATAAAGCATAGTAGTTGTTAGTAGAATAATGGTTTACCTTGAGATATATGCAGTACGGGCGGCTTTCGATTAGCTCCAATGGTTGAAAGGGACGCTATAGTTTGTCCTTGGATAAGATTGAAAAAATTATGGAGATTAGAACATTCATCTTTGGGAGGACCGGTTTAGGTAATATACCCCCTTTCCAAGGATTGCCAGTATTTCCCTTGGAATGCTTTGATTACCCTGATCCTCCTTCGTTTCATTGTTTCAATTTGTAGTTGGACCATTTGTGGTTAGGACGGATTTAGTAGATTTATGCCTTTTGGACTTCATCCTTTCCAGGTCAACATATCTATTAACTTTGGTGATCATAACCTCCAAGGTCGCAGGCTTGTTAAGAAAGAGGTACTCTTTGGCCTTGGAGTCGAGCTAAAGCGCGTTGGTAAAAGCAGTAATAACTATTTTCTTATCGAAATTGTCTACTTTACGCACGAGCTCCAAAAACTTCTTGCTAAAAGCCTCGAGCTTATCTCCGTCTGATTGTTTAAGACTAATAAGAGAATATAAATTCTCCTCCTTGTCTATGTTGCGAGCATACGTCTTGATAAACTGTTTCTGTAGTTGATTGAATGTGAGTAAAGAATCTTCAGGTAAACAGTGGCGCCACCAGAGTAGTTCTTCCTGCAGAGTTGTTGTGAACAGACGATAGAGGTTGTGGTTGAGATTGGAGTATAATCCCAATGAATCACGGTATTGTTGAATGTGATCCTTTGGATCGGTGCCTTTATATTTTTATAAATTTTTGGAGTAGAAAAACCTTTCGGTACTTCCATATCAAATAGTTCTTTGGCAATCAGACTTCCTTGTAATTTGGTAAGGTCGTCTGTAGTGCCGAGAACTTGTACTTCAATCAACTCCTTGATGCACTGATCCATATGCTCTTATGTGACATATTAACGTGAGTAGCTTGAAGAGGTGGCTATGGATTATGAGTATTGGTGCCTTCACTCAAACAATCATGTACTAGAATTTAAAGTTGAGGTCGTTGTTCATCCTCCTAACGTTTGGAAAATCGACGACCTCTGTTGATTTCAGATTGAACTTCACCACCCAAATGAATGGAAAGTTGATGTTCATGTTGAATATTTCTAGAAATAGCTTTGTTGGTTGCTCCTCTAGGTCCCAATCTGTCCCGTATAGAATCCTAGGAGGTATCTGGCACTTGATCGTGATTTCTGGTTTGAGGAGCCTGTTGAGTATCCTACAGAGCTTGTAATGTAGTCAGCATGGTTATCATCTGGTCTTCATACCATTTGAACACTATCAAATGAGCCTGTCACTCAGCTTCAAGCTTCATCTCGTGAAGGTCCTGATCAAGAGTTAACTGACATTCGAGCTTATTACGTTTTTTGTTTCGACGTGGAGATTCGCCCGTAGTTCGATAACCTGCTCCAACTTAACTAAAAGATCGAGCTGGATTCTGGTTACTAGTCGTCTGGAAGTAACCATGATTGAAGATTTATAGTAGAGTAAATGTATACCTTAGGATATCGTGGAAATGTCTTCTTTCCCACCGACGATGCCAAATATAATGACCTAATTCCATAAGCTCGAGATGGTTCAAAATTATCTCTTACACTAATGTTCCTGTGACAAAAAAATTAATGTAATGTAAGAAATGACATAGGTGATTTAGTGTAGAAAACCTTTGAATAGGTAAAAAACCATGACTTTGGGTTAAGGGTTTTAGTAATAGTAACTTTTATTGCTTGAGGCTGATATCTTATTACAAGTGATCTCTCAAACTAGAAATACTTGATCCTATAAATAAGAAATTTGGTGTTTAAGAATCTAGAAAATATGGCTTTCATGGTAATTTCTCTTATATTTTTTTGGTCCTTGTCTCTTTGCCTAAGACCTTTTCCTTATATAGGCCTTGCCCGCAGTTCATTACCGTGCTGAAGCATGTTCTCCGAACAATGTAGGAAGTGGTGGCTGACTGAATATCTATTGAGTTTGTGAGAGACATGTGTCTTTGATTTGTTCATGCTTTTCGGTTTATGTTTAATCCACATTCTTCATCAGTTTGTGGGCTAGGAGACAATATTGACTGTTCATGTCAAGTGAAAAATACGTGTGTCTAATATGGAGGTAGATCAAATTAGAAATAGGTCAAATTGGGCTAGATCAGGGAATAGGTCCCTACACATATGAAGTATTTGTGAGATTTGAGGGCCTTAACCATGAAGTCCGAGTCTATATTGAGTCTAATAAGATCAAAAATAAAATAAAGAGTTCATATTCGCTCGTTTAAGAGTCTACGTAGTGCTATGATAGAACATAAAAAGTTTTTTGTAGTCCAATGATGGGTGTTCATATAAATCATTGGTATACCTAATTACCATTTGAGTAATTCCTAGATACATTACATTTTTTCTACTGAAAGAAGATTGCAAGTATGGGGTTGCAGGCCCCACCCTGAGGGGTGCGACATGTGCGACGGCACAGGAGCCCAAAGTAAATAGGCCCAAAGAAAAAAAAATGTCTATAGCCAAAATAAAAAAATAAATACATTAAGCCCAACCTAGTTTAGATTTGGCCAAGAGTAGACATAATCAAGCCCATTGTATAGAGGCATATGTTTTGTTTAGTACTACAAAATAAAATCTCTAAACAAAAAGAAAATTCAAGTATAAAAGGCCCATTTTAATTCTTCGCACAAGACCTTATAAAAGCTAGGGCCGGCCCTGTAGGGTTAAAAGCAAAGAAGAAGCAAAAATTAATGGAAATCCCAAAACGATGTGGACAATATAAGTAATCTTCACAAAGACATCTTACTTCGCATTACCTCTCTTTTACCACTAAGAGAAGCAATATCAACTTCCTTCCTCTAAAATGGATGGTAATATTTATGGAGATACGTCAACAATATGGATTTTGATAGTACTAAGTTAGAAAAGGTTGGATTTTTCTTATACTAATCTCAGATAGATTAGTAATGAAGAGATTTTCAGTAATTTCATTGATCAAACGCATAGGTTACACAAGCCACATGTGAATTTGCAGCGATTTTGCATTCTTCTTAAGGTTTGTTTGAAGCCCTAATTTGTTTTTCTTGAGAAATAATTTCCCAGGAAACTGTTTCTCAAGAGAAAACTATGTTTCTCATCTATGTGGGTGGGAAATCGTTTCCCACTTTTTTGGCTTATATTTTCTTTATGAGAAAATATATTTTTCATTTTATTTTGGTTGCCAAACACCCAAAGTGAGAAACCATTTTTAAAATTTTCATTTTCTCACATGGTTTCTCATTTTTTTGGGCTACCAAACACAACCTTATATCCTGCAAGAAAATTTCTGTCAGAGTTGAGCAATGGCTAAATTCACCATTGGATCGTAATGATCAAGACCTAGATCTAATCTTTTACATTATAAAAGACAACACACTAGTTGCAGGAAAGGCTTATTATCAGTTGTCCCCTAGGGTACTGAACACAAGATCAATAACAACTTGTGGTTGACTCATTGTATCGGTAATGGTACAATCCAGCTCATCTCTCCCAAGATTCTTTCCTTATTTGATGTTTGCATTGCGTATGAAGTGATGAGATCTTATGCCTAGAATCCTTTAAAGAATTATCATCTCTTAATGGACATCATACTAGTCTTAGATCATTTTTTTTTGGAATCTGGAAATTCGTCAGGTTCATCCTTTTTCACCATTCTCCTAAGTAGTCTTAGATCTCTTCTGATTGATTTACACAATAGCTTGAAATTTGTTGAAATGGATGTTTTGAATCTCAAGTACTTCAAGAATAAGATGCCGTGTGGTCTATCCTTACAAAAACTAAAGCAACAACAATCCCACATCTCTCAAATTTTCTAGCGCCCATGATTCCTTGTTTCCTCAGTTCTTAAATTTCTCTCGCTAACCTCTTTCTATAATACTGCTGATATGTTACAAATGTCTAACTATCATGTACTTGAGAATATGGAATTTTTAGGATACACACTTTCGAGATGCCTTGACATTTTCAGGAAAAAATTTAAAGGCTTGAGGGTATGTTCTTAAACAAATCAAGAAGAGTTCCATATTGATGCCAAAAATTCTCTCTCCTTTGACTATTGTAGGCCGGTAGAGAATATATCTATGTTAAACGCATCTTCAAGTCTTAAAGCACAAATGCATTTAGCTGAGAAGGGTAACAATGCTCTTAAATTAAGGAAGTTTTATAAGAGACTTAGTCATGTTAAAGTTGTAATGATTCATAGCCTTTCTTATGAGGTATGTCACTTACCTATTTAGTGTTCAAGATTTTATATAAAAATGGACCAAATAAATACAAGTTATAAAAAACTTCCTCAAATCGATACTGGAACACGTTTCTCCCCAAATCAAAACCAAAATTCACAATCGATACTGTCCCCACCCTTGCAACCTTACTATTACCTATTATATGCAAAATAAGGCCTCAACCATACATGCACTTCTAACCTTAATCTTTGTCTGCAAACATTTTCTTATGCTTCTCCTGAAAGATTTTCTTTGTCCTTTAAGGTTCTTGTAATTTTTTTCGTTTAAAATTCTCACATAGGTTTTCTTTCGGTACCATTCTTCTCTTTATCTTTCCCAAAATGTTATCTATGCCTTCTATGTAAGTTTGCATCTCAAAACTTACATAAGTTTTCTTCTTAGCCGATTGAGGACCTCGAAGGAAAAAAAATTCTTGTGCTGCACCATCTAGTACCATTTGCATTATCTAAACTATATGGTTATTGAGTTTGTTATATGACCTTTCATATTTATCATTTGTACTATTTCTATTCGTCTAACATTATATCATCATCAACTTGTCTTTTTTTTGCAAAAATTTTAGTAATATATATCCAAACAAATGTTTATAAGATGAGGAAAAACCAATCATGCCATACTCTAGTACATATCACTAGAGCATATGCATATGGGTATCTACGAACATAAGGAAATACAGAAGAAATAGCAAAGAAATTGCACTCATAAGGACTAATTCATTTGAATGAGTCCATAGTCATTTGAACGACAGGAGGAAAGTTTTCTTCGAACGACCTCTACTCTCGTTCAAACGAAAAATGAAAAACTAGAAATTGTCGTCTTTCTCAATAAATTTTTTTTGCAGTTTTCGGATGAAAGTCCAAGTCGTTCGAACGACTTCAAAGTTTGTTTGAACGAACTGTTGAAATTTGTCTTTCAACTTGTTGTCTATCTCGACAATTTGTAAAAGTACCCATTTCGTTCGAGCGGCATCCTACTTCGCTCGAATAACTTTCCACTCGAAATGTACATTCAACCTATTCAGAGTGATATCTTGACTCTGAAGTAGTCCATGACATGGTCCTCAATATTTTGTATGTAATCCGATTTTCCATTTGTCCATTCTTTTGCTGGTTGGTTTCGGTCTGACCCTCTCCTTGCAATTTGATCTGCCGTGCCGAGAAATTGCATTCTCTCTATACATGGCTGAATCGGATTTGCAGATGGTGGGGGATGATAACTTCCCAAGCAGCTTTAAGCATCCTGGATATTTTATCTTTGATGAACGCTTTAATTGTAGTAGCCGAGTCAGATACTACCGACACTCTTCTCCACCCCTGTGTTACAGCTCTTTGAAATCCTGTAATAATTGAAGTGTCATGGAATATTTATTATTTATCATGGCATTCTTATCATTTATTTTGTCCAATTTATCATTTTTTAAAGTTATTTTATCATTTTTTTATAACTAAATATCAATTGTTTATGTTGTTTCTCTCAGATACTTACTTTATGATATGGTTGTTTATAAACTTTATATTATCGTTCATTTTTTATTTTTTTGAGAGGGGGGGGGGGGGGGGGGGAATCGTACCTCCCAAAAATTGATCAAAATTAGTTATACATGAGAAAATATGAAAATGATCAAGATTGCCATAAAAAAATTATTTGATTTAGTAATTTTGTTAGAATCCTCAAACAAACAAATGAAATGGATCATAAAAATACTAAGCTTTACAACTTAGTTCATGGTTGTGCATGCTCAATTTCATCAATTTAGAACTATTCTGTAATGATGAAAATGCATAAAAGAACTCCCGGTACACCCATTCACGTATGAATGGTTGTTGAGGGTAGAGAACACACCCCAACTCCAACTCCAACTCCAACTCCTAGGGTACTTTCCCAGAACATTGGTTCTGAGTCTGGTTCAGATAAAGGGGTAGCTTCAGCAGGTGTAGAAGGGGTGTCACAAAATAGTCTTGGGGGCTTATACACAGGGGGACCATCACTTTAGCGCTCATTTCCTGAACTAGAGCCTGAACACAGGAGCTACCCTAAAATAAACAGAACCAATGTTAATTTGATAATGTTCCTCTCTCAAATAATTTTTTTTAACAAATGGTTGCTGCTCCAAATGAACATTATGAACATGTGGTTGGTGATTTCCCCATTTTAAATGATCATTATGAGCCTATGGTTTCTGATTTCCCTCTTTTTAATAAATAGTCTAAACCTATGGTTGTTAAACCTTCAGGTAAACTAGCTTCAAATTATAGCTACCAATGTAATTCCTATAATTTTTCTATAGGAATTTATCATTTGAAAAGACTTTTCCTGTTATTTGTCAGTAGAACTATGCTTTGAATCACCACCTAAACAGGGGTCAAATCTCCTTGATTTTTGGTTTAAATCTATAGCCTACACAGTGGAAGTCTATGACTTCAATAAAGTGTTTAACATTGGTGATATATATTGAGGTAGGAGGAACCACATAAGAGCATATGCAATTTTAAATTTGTTCCAGCTACACCACATTCTGAGCAACGAATATAAAATCGTGGTATTCTTCAGAGCTCATAACTACTCATGGCAAATCTACGCAGCTAGTTGCTTAGTTTAGCCTTCTATATAGTTAGGACTTATTGCTCTAAGCATACCTATATCATCGTGCAACAAGATGATGGGAATACATATAAGGCATCGTCTAGTAATTGGGTTGCTTTACTAATCAAGCAAAAACTAAGAAATGACTCTAACTATAAGGCAAAAGGGATTATTACTGATTTGCATGAACTGCACCATGTAGATATAACATGCAAAGTTGCCTAGGCTACCTAAGAAAAAGCGAACGCTGTTGTAAAACATTTTCGGACGTCCTTGGATAATTTGTTATTGTTTCTTTTATCTCTAATTATTATTTTAATAGTATTATATCATTAGACCTAATGCAATTTTTCATTTGTTACATATTCTTTGTTAGTTCTTTAATATAATTTTATCAAGTGTTATGCGCCGAATCTATCATTTCCTAACAATATTTTATCAACTACTTAATTTATTTAAAATACAGGGGAGCTTCAGTCACTCCTACCAACTTCTTACAAGTTACTTTGCGGAAGTTAAGTTGGTTGACGCTGATTTGATGTTTGACATACATACCACCAGTTGCAAGGATAAGAAATTCATAAGGTGTTTTTGGTATTTTGGTGCTCCAAAAAAAATGTATCAATTATTAAGACGCGTTGAAGTAATTGACGAAACTATTTTTAAAGGGAGATACAAAGGAACCCAGCTAACAACCCTCTCCATTGACCCCAAACAATGATTTGTTTCCAATTGCTTTCTCAATAACAGATACAGAGAACATCCAAAGTTGGACATACTTCCTTGAGATGTTTGGGTCTAATTTCCACGGATTTCATACTCGATTTGTCATCATCTCAATTAGGAACCTTAGAATTCTTAATGTTGTATCCAAAGTATTTCTAATGGTTGTCTATACTTTTTGTGCCTTCCGCATCTCAAATAATATTAAAACTACCCATGATAGCATAAAGATTTCATTTAGGTTGGCAGCAGATGTTCTAAGTACTTGCATTTATTTCGATAAACACATAAATTTAATCCGAACAACGGATCCAGTGGGTTTCCAATACATTCTAGGTTTTCTCAAGGAGACATGGTCTAATTTATATGTTCCAATAAACATGTATGTTTGTTATTTTTTAGTCTACATTTGTCACTTATTCGCTGAATACTATCATTTCTCCTTTTCTATCCCCTTTTGTCATTTGTTGTTTTAGTATTTTCATTTGTTATTTTGAAACCTATCATTATAATTACATCACCTTTTTAGATACGGGGTGCCATATACAAATCACATCGAGAACTAGAATAATGTAATTGTCTTAGTGAGACCCTCTCCAAGTGTTTATCGAGGAATTGTGTATAATCAGCTCTAAAGTATCATTTACGCATAAAGATGAGGCTATCAAGAATTAAACTTGCTTAATAAAATGGGTAATAGATCATTTTACGAGCAGAAAGGCTGTGGCAGGTACACAAACCTACAGGGTTCAGACTCGATGGAATCATTTTTGGATGACTAGTTATGGCAGAACCGATTATGTAAATATTGGAGATGGTAGTTGTTTTTACTGCTAGTGGCAAATAATGGGGATACCTTATGAACATGGAGTACAAGCACTCATTATTACCAAGGTTGATCCAACTGCATGTGTATATGAGTACAACACTAATGATACACACAAGGCAGTTTATGAACCTATATGAATACCTATCAGAGGAATGGAGCAGTAGAAAATTTTAAAATTAGACCCACGTGTTGATGCTCATATACCAAAGGTAACAACATGTCATCCTTGTACACAAAGGAAAAGAAGGATAAAAATAGTAGGTTTGGTGACTCAGCAAATATTTTATAGTAACTACCAAAAAATTGACACAACCGTCATTCCAATAAGTTTCTGGCAGTCCTATTTGATGACAGTATACGTCCATCAATGGCTTTGGCTTTTATAATGAGCACTGACCCCCCAACAGTACCAGATTTTCCAACAAATGAAGATGACGACGTTGCCGTCAGCTTGCTTTGAAGATGATTATTTTGGTTAAACAACATTTTGAGAGTGACAAATGATGATAACTTTTGCAACCCAGTTTGTATTGATGAGAAGTTTTTTTGGTTTCACAATATTTTTATTTTGGGAAAGAAGTAATAATTTGTGTGCATCTGGCATCTATTTATATTCATCCTGCTATTTGTTGACATAATATCTGTTAGTTGCTTGATATGTTTGGTTATGTCTTAGAATATCATTTGGAGCAACATGATTAATATGTAAACATGGCATGCATATCATTTAATGAACGTTATTAGTCATTTGTTTGGGCATCATATTATATTTCTTCATATTACCATTTTCAAAGGTATGTTTCTTGCATACTGACCGTAACCCTAATAATTGGTTTTGTCAATGTCCACAAAAGGTGGGTAACTATGTTTTAGTGCATCGGTAGATGAGGCAAGAACGTGTCATTGTAGTCTCACTTGCAGAGTTACTAAATCACCTAGTAGGTGATTCTACTATTGTCCTAAAATCATTATGAGTTTAAAATATGGTTTCAAAAAGTGACTACATCTCATGGTCCTGAGGGGCCATCAAGCAATATAGAGCCCTCCATTTCTAGACAAGGAAGAAGCAAAACACTGGGAAATATTTAAAATGAAACTTACACACAACTAAAAATGTCTGAGGTAAGAATTGAGATACTTCATTTTTTCAGGAGTAAGTTTGATAAACTAGACATTAACAAAGATTGAAGTGTAAGTGGTATGTGATATGCGTTTTAGCTTGAAATTAGATATTTTAACAAATGGCAATACTTGTCCAAACAAATGATAAGTGTGTTACGTAGTAGAAGAGACAGTATATATGTAGCTGGGAGGAGAAGGTAAATATGTAGTTGACACCATCTCTTCCGAAAACTCCAGCTTATCATTGAATACTTTCTCCTAAATGTGTTTGGTCATTCCTGGGGGGATGAGGCGCAGTCTTGCCATCATAGGGGTTATTCGTAGTTTACATTAAGAGATAACCATCACAGGGTATTCTTACTTTTATAACTGATTCTCACTCGTGTACAAATCGAAATGTGCTAGATAAATAAGAACCTAGTAAATATCTAATGACAAATTAACATAGTACAATTGATAATTTAGCCCATAAAAATACACTTGTTGAGAATAGAAAGCATTATTGAAAATTTATTCGACTTCTTCAAAAATGGATAACTTTTCATCGATTAGTTTTAACCTCTCTTCCAGAGCTTCAATGATGTCAACAATGCCGAACCTAGTAAATATCTAATGAAAAATTAACATAGTACAAATGAAAATTTAGCCCGTAAAAATACACTTGTTGAGAATAGAAAACATTATTGAAAATTTATTCGACTTCTTCAAAAATGGATAACTTTTCATCGATTAGTTTTAACCTCTCTTCCAGAGCTTCAATGATGTCAACAATGATGTCAACCTTCCAATCAATGCTTGAAAAACTTGAAACCCTGCTATCTCTAAGGTCTTCTATAGTAAAATACCTTAGTAGAGAAGTCATCATTAGTATGGTCCTCTACTAGTAGGGTTTATGATTCTTGTTGTAGTGACTGGTTGCAATGGTGACGTGGCCAACGTCTAGGGCGCTGCCGCCCTTCAATGCTCCCATAATCAAAAGGATCCGTACAATACATGTAAACTCTTAATTGTCGATAAATATACACGGGCCTCGAAAAAATATATATGCTTAGCGTGTTCAAAGTTGTGGTATAGGCATTACGACAGCTTGAAGAGACAATACACAATACTTTTAAATTTCATAGTATCACACATACTATAAACCAACAATAAAGAATAATGTACCATATTGCCATATTGTGTCATTTTAAATGGTAAACTGCATGACTAAAGAATATAGTGACAGACTAAACGTTACAAATGAAAGATTATCAAACATAAATGACAGATTCTTAATTATAAATGATAATTATTATAGATTATAAAGTGCCAATGGTATATTAGACCCTAATGAAAGATAAAACCACTTGTTACAAATGATAAAGTACAATTAACCAATGATCGTTAGCCAAAAGTTACATTCATAACCAAATAATCCCCTGTTCCATACTTATATTCTTAAAGATTATCATTCCTGATCATCCAAAGTATAAATAATAGTTAACCGCAACAGGATTATAAAAATGATAAATAATTCATTAACGATGGCTACATATCAGCGTCAACCGATACATCGGCGTCCTCCAAGAGTCCAAGCTTCATAAAGTCATTAACATCGTGTACCGACATTCTACACCATCTACTACCATGTCTACCAGTAATGCCTCACTCCTTATGATGGCATTCAAAAATATCAGGAGATAAACACTATAGCCGCAATTATTAGGCTGTTGTGGATACTATGCAAAGCGAGTTGTCAATTTGCCTGAAAGACCATACTAACCTCTTACCCCGTAAAAGATCATTGCAAATCTTAAAAATCAAGCCACATGAACATTCTTGGGAACATCAACAATAGTTGATCTGCAATTAGATGCTGACCCAAAGATAACTTGTTTGTATTTCCTCATTCTTTAGGACACATACAGTCATAGATCACTATTTCTTTCTTCTTATAAAACATAATGACAAGCACCCAATGGTTGTCATTCGAATATTAGGGGAGAAGTATCATCTTGCAGTCCTGCACCTTATACTTTATTTTGAAGTAATAGGTTACTAATTGATTTGATCCCATTTTACTATAGACACTTGAAGCCAATGGAACTTCTTCTATAGTTCTTTGCCACCCTTTTTTGCATCTTTAACCACGCATTGTATTCCCTATCAATCACCTAATATGCGTATATATCCATAGCTATAATTCACCCCTCTGTTTTGACCTCTAAATTCTTATCAAACATTTGGCTTAGAGATTTTAGGTAAACATTGATGACATGTTCAAAGAAAAATGATAAGTACCTATAAAATTAGCAATAATATTCAACCAAAGAAATGACATATTGAAGTAAACAAATAAAATTTCTTATCTAAAATGAGAAATGGGAAGAAGCAATCTAACAATTGATAAGAGACCACCAAAGAAATAGCATAATATTAGAAAAAATAATTGAATACTAACCTCGTTATCCATCCATTGTCTTGGACGTAAAGTTTTAAGAGTGTTTAATAAGATTTTTTCTTCCCCTAACCTCCCAAAATGGCTATAATGGAAGTTAATATCGTCCTTTGATATTGGATCTTTCCTGAGTACCCAAACATTGTCCACATCAATTTTCTCTTCTTTAGATATGGGTCTTTCGGTAAACACTGCGTAAAACACAGTAGGAAGTACTCGGTCATGGTAAGTGTGCAATAGGCTCTATTTCAAAACATATTTAATTTCATTGTCATCATTATCCTCTACGACAACTGGGTCCGTTGAGGGAACAAGGTAAACAAAATAACAATTTTAGGTTTGTACAAATGACAAAACTCAAACAAACAAATGGCAAATGACAACCAGTTGAAAGAAAAACTACAAAATTCTAACTAAAATCATAATTAACCAACATGCTCATTCGCCCCCTTTTTTTGAATAGGGATTCCCACCTCAATATTTTCCTCAACTAGATCTGATGGTAACTCATATGTGGCTTATCTGACACCACTCCCATCATCAAGTACCTTAAAGCATTAAAAATAATAATATACTATTAGATACTACTAGATAGCTTTCAGTGTATGAACATTGCTACATATAAATGGTTAATACATACTTTCATGATGGGCTTGGACTCCTTCACTTTCTCACTTTTTCCAATCTCAAACTCCCCTTCTCTACCTTCATCCTCAACATTTTCAACATCTACTCCCACATTACTCTTGTATATATTTTCCTCCTCCACCCTAGCATTTTCTATATCTTCTTCTATACTCCCCTTTTCTTCATTTCCAACTATATCCACATTGATTTTGTTTGGGTCTTGAGTTTTGTCAACAGTTAACTGATATAAGATTGCAAACAAATGATAATATAAATTCAAGCAAATGACATTATATACACAAACCAATGATAATAAAGATCAAACAAATAACAGTATAATAGCTTACAAATCATATATAAAATGTAAACAAATGGTAAAATATAGTGTAAAAATTTTCACCAAGTAAAAAAAATGAACAAATAAAAAAGAGTTGAAATACCTCCTCAAGAGCACATTTCTCGTCCTTTTCATCTTTATTTTCCACTACTTCTGGTGGTGAGGGGCGTTTGGGAAACATCAGTGCGATGGTCTTTGCTTTGGAAAAAAACAATTTGTACAATAATTAGGAAAGTACAAGTGATAGACAAATGATAATATATATATATGCAAACAAATGATAAGCTAGATGAAAACAAAATGATATTGTACCTCCTCAACAATGGTTTGGTTTTGGGTTGTATCCATCTGCAAAGCAAATCAAATGATCAGGAGAGATGCAAATAAATATCAACAATCAACCAAGATAAAAATATGATACTTGTGTAAAGATTACCAACCTCAAGGTCACCATCGTAATCACCAGATATATTGGTCATATTCACAATATCATTTTCATCTATGTTCTCCTCATCCTCAAAACCATTACTCTTAACTTCAGTGGCCTCCTTAGCATCAAAACTACCATCTTTCTTAACTTCAGAGGGCTCTACATCCTTCCCAAACTCTTCTCCCCTCAAAACTTTATCTTTAATGATTTTGTATACACCAACACAATCCAACAAATCCTGTAAAAGTATATGGAACATGATTAAATGATATGATGAATACAAATAAATGCTAATATTATTCAAAACAAATGATATTTGTTGTTTCATAAGGGAATGTACCTTAGATTATGGCGTGAGTTTCCCCCTAGGGCTTCTCCTCCATTTTTTGGTGATTAAAAACTTTAGGTGGATTTTATCGATTTGATCTTTAGTTTGAGATTCTTTAACTTGACCTTTTTTGGGCTCAACCTCCTTCTTCATTACCTTTATGCATTTTGTTTCTTGAACTTATTCTCTTTCTCTTTTCTTTTTATTCCATACTTCAAGCTTGAGATTTTTTTTGTGCATCTACTTGCCATATTCTCTGAACATCCGTGCACTTTCTATATTTTTCTTTACCTTTATTCCCATTATTCTTTTTAGCATTTTCTTTATGCTTACGTTTAAATGGTTGTGGAGTCTTAGTCTGAATGATATCTCAGAAATTCATTTAAACAGGTATAAAGTTACTGCATTTTTGTATCATAAGTACTATCAGCTGGTCCAGAAGGCTTCGTAAGATGTTCCAGCAATCTATTTTGATCCCTTATTCGGTGGTGTAGCTAAACCAACAGATGCTATGTCGTAATTGACAATACAAACTAAGTAAAAAATAATGACTATCAGACATACCTCGACCATGCCTTCATAAAGAGCCATTTCAATATCAGCTTTGATTGACGTGCTACAATTCTGTTGCTCACGTGCTGCTTCAGCTTAAAGTTTCTACGAAAGTGAAAGTAGAAAATAAAAGACATACACATGGCAAAACTCATTCATACAAGTGATAAGACATTTCAGAACAAATGAAAAATAATGAAAAATAGTGCAATGGCAACGACTAGCACAACTAATACATATCAATGATAAGTATGATGTAGAAAAATAATATGAATCACATATAATGGGGAATGAAGCTTACCATGGCCTCTATCATAATTTCATGTACCTTATCTGAATCAAAAGGTTCCAAAGGTTTCAATAAATTAGAATCAGATAAAATCTTCTGAAAAGTAAAGAAAAAAAAAATAGGTTCAAAAGATGTCATCCTCCATCCCTGTAACCTTTGGGAACCTGGTTTTTAGTTTTATAAATTCTTGAAAACTTCAGGGCAGGAATACTCAAAAATGCCCATATCATAAGTGCCTAGGTACATCCAAATAAGTATAATTCCCTGTTGAACTCTTTACCTTTGCCAGACCGATATTTAGGCCACTCAACTAAATGGATCAACATAAAATTATAGAGTTGTTATCCCCAGGGGTATTTTTTAAAGTCATCCAGATTATCAACTAAATTAACATGCCTCCCTTTATTTGTGATGACAAATAATTGAATAATTTCAAGAAAATTTAAGCAAAGAACATCCTCTGCATAACAAAAACAACAAACAAACCCAAAATTAATAAAAAACTTAAGCAGAAATGACAAACACAAGTTAATGACAATTGATGCTTAAAGATGTTGGTCCGCTCTACCTAGCTTCCTACTATCGTCAATTTCCTTGAACTTATAAGTCTTTATTTTCTTTCGTAACAAAGGACAAATGATGAAACTTACCATGATGTTGGTCCGCTCTAGCTAGCTTCCTACTATCGTCAATTTCTTTGAACTTATAAGTCTTTATTTTCTTTCGGAAACTCCTCTTATGGAACTTTGATTGATGCCCAGGATCAACAAAATAGAAATCATGGGGTATAGGTGAAACATGTAGCATAAGAATGAGAACAACATCTAGGGGTTTCATTTGTATTTCGGTCCCTCCAAATTTGAAATGTATATTAGCGATATGACGGTCAAAAAGTTCAGCAACTGGCCTTGACTGCGTCTTGGTCGGATTGATCAACATCAATAATGTAAAATAGGTGTTACCAATAGCTTCCCGTTCTTGTGGAGTAATCATCTGTGATATCAATTTCTGTAGAACATAACCTGAGCAATGAGATGTATTATTTTGCTGATTTGGGTTACTCTTTCTCTTCATCTCGTTGTCAACCTTCAATTTCTTGTTCTCATTTTCATTTTCACATAGTTGTTCTTTAGGTTTATCTTTTTCCAATGGGGCTGTGAATACTTTTTTCTCTCACTATTTTTTAACACTCATCTTCTTCATTATTTGGACTAAGAAAATAGCAAACATCATTTAATTAAACATTTGGTGGGAAGAGAGAATGCATCAACATGATTTCGTAAGAAATTAACATTCTTAAATTCAAATCAAATATATCTACACCAGAGAGAGAGGGAGAGAAAGATTGAGATTTCAGTTCAAACCGAGAGAGGAGGAGAGAATAAAACTTACCAGACAAGTGACTGTAGGTAGCCTAAGATTCTCAAATTGGTTCAAAGCGAGAGAGGAGAATTTTGATTGAAGTTCTTAGGTTTTAAGAATGGTCAATATAGACAGAAGGTTGATGAAGGTTTTAGACAGGGCAGATGAGGGTAGTTTCAAATGAAAGGTTACCAGTCTCGATATGGTTATCTCTTCTATGGGGTATTTAAATGATTACTCCTCTAGATACACATGAAAATAGCAGCCGTTGTTTCATTAAATTTTCCTCCATTAACTAATACATCCAATGGTTGATATTTTTTAATGGTCTAATTCCGTAAGCTTGACATGGCTTAAAATTAGTTCTTACACCAATGTTCCTGTGATAAAAAAAAATATGAAATAAGAAATAACACAGGTAATTTAGCGTAGAAAACCTTTGAATAGGTAAAAAACTGCAACCTCGAGTTGAGGGTTTTAGCAACAGTGACTTTTATTACTTGAGGCCGATATCATATTACAAGTGATCTCTCAAACTGGAAATACTCGATCTTGTAAATAAGAATTTTGGTGTTTGAGAATCTTAAAAATAAGGTTTTTTGGAGATTTCTCGTATAGTTTTTTGGTCCTTATCTCTTTTGGAATTTCTTTTTATATAAGTCTTCTCCGTAGTTCTTTATCGTGCTGAAGCACGTTCTCCGAACAATGTGGTAAGTGGCGGTTGACTAAGTAACTATTAAGTTTGTGAGAGACAGGTGTATTTAACTTGTTCATGCTTTTCTGTTATGCTCGACCCACATTCTTTATCAGTTTGTGGTGTAGGTGTCAATGTTGACTTTTTATATCATATGTAGAATGCGTAAGTCTGATATGAAGGTAGTTCAAATTAGAAATAGTTTAAATTAGGTTAGATCGAGGGATAGGCTCCTACAATCACCCCATCACAATTAAATTCACGAGTGGCTTTTGTTATGAAAGAATTTGTGGCTATATGGGTTTTGGAAGTTGAAAAGAAAGGATGTATTAATGTAGAGTGATTGTATGGAAAATGTGTATATCTTTATGGGGGGATGATTTTGCATTGAATAATAATGAGAATATTGATGTACGTGACGCTTGTGGTTTTGAAAGTTTCATCTATTTTGAATGATGACGTTTGGGAATCGTACTTGCACATTAAATATTAGGGTTATATAAATAATACTTGTACCGAAGATTTTGGCAAAGTACGTTGTTTGTTGTAAAATTCTTTGGAAGTCTAGATTGACAATGGTGAAGACCCAAAGAATGGTTTACGAAGAGAGTATTTTCGTAGAGATACAAAAGTTTAAGTTGAGATATTTTGGTGATTAGTTCTTGGAGATGCCCACCCCCGTTCCTATTCCAGTGACATATTAGGGTATGTTAAAAGAAGAAGCGGTTGAAGTTGAAGAAGATTTTTACTGTATGTGGATATTTTATTACATTGTCTTAACAGGCGAGAAGCGCTGGAGATGTCTTCACATCCTTGTTGAAGACAAGGTTAAAGAGACAAATGTAAGGGGCCAGTATAACTGCGGGGCAGTTTCCCCTTTATCTTGCATAGGATTAGATTCTAGAGTCGGGCCTTTTTTATCTCTTCCAACTCTTTAATGGTGGTTATAGAGGAAGCAATGGCTGTAGTGGGGAAGGAAGAAAGAGATTGGAAGTCTGCTTCAGCAACATCATCATTGTAGGGGCCTAACTTGTTTTAGAGGAGAGTTGGATCTTACAGCACGGGGTTAATCTTCTATCAAAGGAATACAAGTAGGTGATCTAAAGTAAGAACAAACTAGAGACAAATACTTGCGTAGAGGCCCGAATGTGACACTCTACAACCTCTGATGAGGATTTTTAAGATGCTTTATATTACTGATGAGCAATTCAGAGGTTCAAATACAGAGCTTTACAGGGTGGTCGAAGGTAAACTGCAAGGGGTCTGGGGGGGTTTTTCTAACCCCACCTTAGTTCCCCATCTCTCCTATTTATAGAATCATAGGAGGCTAAGTCACCAAGTATGGGCCAGGTTACATGATTACTTGTTAGGAAATCCTGATGGAGTATGGGCACCGGTCATGTCTGCACTATCATTGCAACATTTATTGCAGATGTCTTTGTACTGTGGCGCAGTGGTCAGTTCTGTCACTGTAGTTGCCTGGACAAATTAATGCGTTGTCTTTTCTGGTGAGCTGGCTGCCTATCCCATCGTATTTCAACCATGTACAGATATGGCCGAAGGCTTATTTGGAGTCAAAGCTTTATCTTCGCAGGATCTCAGGGAGGCTTGCCTGGAGGATTGAATAGGCTTTGATTCATTCGAGTAGGCTACGAAGTAGACTTAAAGTGTCTGAGGGGGTCGAAGGCTGCGAGTAGGCTACTATATTCGCCCCCCCCCCAGCGAGGGTCTCAAAGCTAGGTTGAGAGGCGTTTCCTGAGAAAATTATTTGGTCTTGGAATCTAAGCGGTTTAACTGCTGGTTTTGGGTAAGTAATAAAAGAGGGTAATTAAGAGGTATAGGTGGTTATAGGGTAATGAATGAAGTGAGGTTATAAGTATGGGTTACTATGTAGGGATACTATATCCTCTTCCATTTGCAATAGTTTTCTGCTCTTTCTTCTGATTCTAAACATTTTAATGGATACCACACCAAACACGCGTTACAAGAAGAGGATGGGGTTCGCCCACGATCATCGTGTGAGGCAGAAGATGGCGGAGTTGCATATGAAGTTTTTTAGGTAACATGATCTAAACTGGGACATGCCCGACCTTGTGGAGGTAGAAGCTGAGGAGTTCATCAATGGTGAACATTTTGCCTATCTATGGGAATAACTGAGATTTCATTTAACGACCGCTGAGAAGTACTATCTCTACCTGATGGCTCTGGCCAAAAGCCTTGATTATGTAGAAGAGATCATCGAGGAACAGAACGCGACGACTGGGGCTGGACTTCTGGAAGTTGGACTGATGGTTGATGTGGTGAATATTTGTATCTTTGTATTTTGGTGTTTTTTGTTTGGGGTGGTTGTAGCAATGTATTATATTTTGTCAATCGGATAATAGAATAGAAGTAATATTCCCCGGACACTTGTGTGATTGTGTCTGATTAATAATGTAGGCTAATAGTCTCATAGGCGCGCTTAGCACATGCATGTCATCGAATTTGTTATAGTGGATAAAAAAAGGTATCGAAGTAAAATGATATGATCAAAGGTTATGATAGTCAAAGGATATGATAGTCGAACGTTCAATGTTGGAGGTTTGCTTGACTAGAAGTCACCGGGAATGAAGTTTGAATGCAGGTACAGACGAATCGGTTACGTCTAGGAAGTTGGAAAGGTTGGTTGTTGAGTTTTCGAGGTGGGTAATTAAAGGTCACAATTAATGCGCCTAGGAAAGAAGGAAAGTTGAAGTGGGTTTACGAGTATAAAAGGAACGATTGTAGAAAGGATTTCACACCATACTGCATGCTTTCTTCGTTCATCTTTTATGTTTCTCGGATCATGATGGCTGTAAACATTCCCGTTCAGGAGGACCCGGCGGCTGCGAGAGTTAGGTGGATACAAGAGGCCTTATTGGGGCTGCGATGGAGGTTTGGTCTTGGGGAAGACATTGATGCAGTAATGCCGAATATTTTTGAGGTGGAACCCAGGGCTCTTATTCTCGATATGCCCTTCGCATACTGGTAGGGAATATTGCAGATGATGGGCCATTCCCCGATCATCGGTTGTCTCTTATTGTGGGATTTTGCGGAGGATATAGTAGACCAAGAGGTTGCGGATGCTGCAGCCATGGTGGAAGGGGAGCATCCCGTTGATAATTAGGGACCACTATCTCTTGTTGTCTTTGTTGTTGCTTTTCTCTATTCTGCTTCCTTTTTCTTTTGTTTTGACGAGGCTTGTAATATTTTCTATCTTTCTGAATGAAATTGGTTATTTGGAATAACTTGATTTGCCGAACTGAAAGTAATAGTAGTAATCTGATTTCTTGAAATAGTATCTTGAGCGGTCGAATTGATAGTATAACTGTCAAAGGATATTGTTTGGATTGTTTGAAGGGAAAAATTGGACTTGTCGAAGCAAAATTTTATAGTCTGTCGAAGTAAAAGTTGCAGTCTTCCGAAGTCGGGGTATTATCTGTTGATGCTGAAAAGATTGGTGTGTTGGTGCACAAGGGTGGGTCTGTGAGCATAAATGTTTTGATCTGTCGAATGTGATCTATCAATGGGAAAAGGGGCAACGAGGTTTTAAATTGACGAATGTGTTGTATGTCAAAAGTCGATATATTATAAAACAAGATTTGAAGCTATCTGTTGATGAGTCTTCGAATTTGAGGATTGTGTCGAAGGTAATGTTTGATTGGACTGGCCATTCTGACAACCCCGACAGCTGGCCTGTCGGGATGGTACGTGCGCCTGGGACAGTATGCCAAAGGGTAATCATGATGTTTACTCGTATTACGGTAAAAGTGAGATTTGATTGTTTAGCTTCAAGTAAGGGCAAAAAGGGTTTGAGAAGCCTTGGTTTTGTAGGCAGTTTCAAGTGAGTGTGTTGTTCACACGTGGGCGATATGAGGGTTAAATTGGTCAAAACACATTATAGCCAAAATGCCAGGGTAGTGGGGTCGTGCTAATGATAATGGCTAGAAAATCGAGACGGTTTTGGTTTTTTGAAAGATATATATGTGTGGGAAGAGTAATCACTGTACTATTTACTAAGAAAAATTGAAAGAGTGTGAAGAGAAGAAAACGTATGCCATTTGAACTTGAGAGTAGTTGCTACAGCCGCTGTGATGATCTTGCTGCTTCGAGGGTAGTGCGTCTAACACAGGTATGTCACTTCATCTCTGCCAATTTAACTTTGTTTTCCCTTATGAGTGTGTAAATAGGACATTCTGGGTTTATGGTTCAGAGGTTATCTTCGAAGATAAGGAGATTTGGTGAATATGGGTTTTGACCCATTCAGGGATTTTGGGTATTTTAGAGGAGGCATAGGGTTAAAGATCAAAGATTCGATGGGATAGGGGTTATGGACACGGAATTGTCGAATTTATCGATCTAATTGCGTGCCTCTTCTTTTGTAGGCTAAAATGTATAACCGTCAAGCTTCGAGACAGAGACTGATCGATGAAGAGATTAAAGCATTCAAAGCAAGTATTTCTGGATGAGCCCCACTGGATGTGGTTAGCGATTTAGAAGTATTAGATGTGATAACTGAAGCCCCTTTCTCTATGATTCTGCCGGCTGAGGAGGTTCTGGTTAGGAGATGTCGTAGGACAATAGCGACTCAGAACAGCGAAGAGGAGGAGACAGTATGGGGGGAGAGGGGTGGGGGTGATGTAGGTCCTTCTTGTGGTGGAAAGGGAGATGGATTGCAGAGTGACAGCAGTGGGGATTTGACTA
The DNA here is from genome assembly GCA_014058105.1 of Kingdonia uniflora. NCBI lineage: Eukaryota > Viridiplantae > Streptophyta > Magnoliopsida > Ranunculales > Circaeasteraceae > Kingdonia > Kingdonia uniflora. The sequence continues at coordinate 7,303,260 of JACGCM010000704.1, read as the reverse complement.
ATTCGGATAGGGTCGAATATGCCGCTTCGGCTAGAGATAAGATTAGGTTAGATCGATTAGCGGCCAAGTTAGAGCTATCGAAGCTGGGGTTATATCTGAGTGCGGTGGGGGTAGGGTTAACATTCAAATCGGACCCTGGGGAAGGGATAATGGCATATTGAGGCCAGATTCGATTGGGAATGGAACATCCTCTTCGAAGGCTGGTGAAAGAAGTACTTAATTTCTAAGAGGTGGCCCCGGTGCAAATAAACGGGAATTTTTATAAGATGATAAGGGTTATAGAGGTAATGAATGAAAAATTGACTTGTGAGGGTCGGAGTTTGATTAAGTGGTTTGATACTATTACCTTCTACTCAAAGAAGGCGAGTCAGAACCTAGGTACCTACCATATCCAATGTCACCCTGAGAAGCCCTGGTTCTTTGATCTGTGTTAGACGGGTTGAGGGTGGAATAAAAATTTATTGATAGTAAGGGGTAACTACGAGAATATTGAGGAGGATGACCCTTATAAGTTGCATCATAGGGTGCATAATCAAAGTAAGCTTATTCTCGAAGGGTTATTGTTGATGCATGTCTTGAATAGGTGATGATTAAATTCTTACTTATTCTGCAGGTGCGAAGAATTCGTCTTGGAGCAATCTGAGAAATTATATTGATATATTGCTCAAAGCTAGTGAGGACTGGGTAAATTCTATATTTGATAGTCTTGGAATCAAGAGGCAGAGGAGAAAGAAGGCGGATTCCCTACTTCAAAGCGTACCCATTATGCCGAAGAAATCGAAGAGAAAAAGATGCGAAGGTGTTTCGAAGGGTCAAAATGAAATGGGAGGGGAAGAGTTGCCAAGGAATTATCAGTATGTGCCGAGAACGCGGAGGAGGTCAAAGTAGGCGACGTTAGTGCCCAAAGTGGCTGGCAATGCTTTGCGGGTGAGACTGAGGCAGGTCCCAACTCAAACTGAGAAGGGGAAGGGTCATGTAGCTCCGAAGGTTCAGCAATCGAAGGTTAGTCAGCGTAAAAGGCAAAGGGCGCTGGGGAAGGATGATGCAGTAGATGAAGATCAAGAGATGACGGAGGCTGAACGATAGGAGCAAGCAGTAGCCAAGCAGGCTTCGATGGTTGAGTTCTGCGAAGACGACTCAGATGAGGCTGCGAAGGAAATAAAGTGGCATATGTTTCAGGTAACTATTTATGAATTTCTTTTGTGAGTCAGATATTTTGTTTAAGTTCTTTGAGTTTTAAAGGGTACTGACTGCTTGAATATTCTAGCAAACGGAGGCTTGGGTGCGGTCGTTCAATAAGGCGATGAAGTCAGCGAAGGTGAAATTGCGACAGGCAGTGGAAAGTCTGGATCTTTCTCGTGGAACTGAGACATCACTGTTATCTTAAGTCAAGAAGTTAAAGCAAGATGTTGAGGTGATTACTGACTCGTTTGATGAGAGGCTCGAGCTTCAGCGGGCAAGGCAGGAGCGGGAGTGGTTGGCAAAGCTTACGGCAAAGGACCGGGTAAAAGCGGAACAAAGGGTGAATTTCCAGTGGCAGTATGATGGCGAATGTAAGGTGAATGTTAGGTTGAAAAAGTTTATAGACAATAAAGGGAATGATCCCGATACGTTGGAACCTTACCCTATTTCTCCAGAACTTGTTGATAGCGGTGATTTGTAGATGAAGGAAACAGATGTTGTTGATGAGGCAGCTGAAGGTAATGGAGGTGGTGTGGATACTTTTGTTATTGGAATGGCCAATGGTGGAACTGTGGATGGTATGGTTGTCGAAGGGTCAAAACCTTCGACTAAAGTAGTTGTGGGTGTGGGCGTTGGGAGACCTGTAAAGGAAGAATGCGTAACCGCACCGATATGAGGTTTTTGAACTTGGGGTTCCATGTTTTCTTTTTCTAATTTTATGTTGAGTTGTAATATTTTGGACTATGTTTTTTTTTGTTAGTCTCTGAACTCAGTATGTTTTAGAGCTGCTGTTAACTGTTGAACTTCTGAAGTTGATTTGAACTTCTTTTGAAGTGATGCCTAATTTTCTGATTGATTTTGTTATCTTGCACTGGCCTTGAATTGTTGAAATATTGATGCAAATTCTATTAACTTTGCTTGTGTTGAACTTTTAATGACTGGTCTTAAATTGTACTGCAACTGTTCCTCTGACTGATGATGCTATGAATGTTCTTTTGGACTAGATAAAATTATAGATGCTCTTGTATAATGGTATGTGCATATGCTGTTTCAGTCGAATAAATATAGAGTGATCGAACCCTGAATAATCTGCTGGAAATCAAAGGCCGAAGCTACAGCAATGTTGGAAGTTTGAAAATTTTCAAGGTCACCCCCGAGTATCAGTCGGGCCGAGGGGACATGATATCTAGAGGAAACCCTGAAATTTACTGGCCTTCGAAGGCCTAAGCCACAGCAAAGCAAAATGCGTTCGCCTCCAACGCATTCTTGAGGGTCCGATCTTTTGACCATTTGTGCCCCTCGATTTTGCTCGAATGTCGGAAACTTGAAAATTTCAAGGTCGCCCCCAAGTATCAGTCGGGGCGAGGGTGGACATGATACCCGGGGTAAACCAAGAAATCGACTGGACTTCGACGGCTTTAGAGCCTGATCGAATCATATCTGTTCACCCCCAATGCATCCCCGAGGGTCCGGTCTTTCAACCATCCTTGCCCCACGAGTTTGCTTGAAATTGGAAGCTTGAAAATTTCAAGGTCGCCCCCAAGTATCCATCGGGTCGAAGGGTTGACGTGATACTTTGAAGAAACTAGGAAATCGACTAGACTTAAATGGCCTTAGCCACAGTGAAGCATTGCTCCTCACCCCCAATGCATTCTCGAGAGTACGGTCTTTCAACCATCCGTGCCTCTCGAGTTTACTCAAAATTGAGAGCTTGAAAAATCTCAAGGTTACGCCCAAGTATCAGCCGGGTCAAAGGTTGACATGATACCTAAGTTAAACTAAGAAATTCAATAAAAGCCGGAGATGAAGTTTGGATGGAAAAAGTACTTATTGATTATTCTGGATTACATCAGTTGTACAAGGTTGAGGATACGACTTGTTATAAGATACCAGCTGCATTATGTTCTATGGATTTAGTAAAGGTTCTTCGTCTTCTATCATTAGATTGTAAGAACCCCTTTCAGTTTCATTGTACACGACATAAGGTCCTTCCCAATTTTTGGCTAACTTGCCAGCATTCTGAGGTTTCGAGTATTGATTGACATGTCGATGGACTAGATCTCCGATGTTTAAAATCCGTGGTCGAACTCTCTTGTTATAGGATTTCTGAAGTGATGTGCAGTAGCGGCCTAAGTTGGCGATAGCTCAGTCTCGGGTCTCGTAAATCCATAACATGTTACATGCGAGCTCAAACTCATTGTCTTTGTCTGGGAAGTTAGGATCTCGTGTGGGTACTTCAAATTGAGTAGGGAGTACATCTTCGGTACCGTATGCTAGAAGGAGAGGGGTGCAGCCTGTAGACTTTCTTGGTATTGTTCGGAAGGCCCAGAAGACAAGTTATAACTCTTGAACCCATCGTCCTTTCTTTACGTCAACTCCTTTCTTGAGACCGTCGACAATGTTTTTGTTGATTGCTTCATCTTGGCAGTTGCCTTGGGGATAATAAGGGGTTGAGGGTGAGAGAATGATGTTGTCTTTTTCGAGAAAGTTTCTAACTTTGCTGCCTACGAATTGGGGGCCGTTGTCACATCGAATCATGTGGGGGCAGCCAAAGCGTGTGATGATGCTTTCCCATAAAAATTTGATAACTTCTTCTTCTCTAGTTCGGCACAAAGGTATAGCTTCGATCTATTTGGTGAAGTAATCGGTTCCAACAAGGATGTTTTCTCTGTTGCCTGAGGCTTTTGGGAAGGGGCCGATGAGATTGATGACCCATCTCTTGATTGACAAGGAGACTTGACTGAAATTGAGGTCTTGAAAGGGGCAATAGTTGTCATAAGCATAGCGTTGGCATTTATCACAGTGTTTAGCATACTCTTCAGCTTGTTTTTTCATATTAGGCCAAAATAATCCTTAGGTGATAGCTCGAAGGGCCATAGAACGACCAGCAGTAGGAGCACCGCAGGTTCCTTCATACAGTTTGGCTAAAACTACAATGGCGTCGACTTGGGTTATGCATCGAAGGAGGATGCCATTTGGGGATTTGTGATGTAATTAATTTTTGTAAATAGTGCATCTGCGGTAATTTTCTAACAGCGACCGTTTTGCTTTGGGATCATCTGGGAGGGTAGAATTGCTGAGGTAATTAAGGAATGATCTTCGCCAATCGTCTGGATCGAGACTCTCGCCTCCAGTATTGATGTCATTGACTTTCATTTGGTCGATACTTGGGTGCTCGAGTACTTCGATATGGAGGGTCCGAGATTCTGATTGTCCGAACATAGAAGCTATGTAGATAAGGGCATCTGCATGTCTGTTTTCTCCTCGAGGGTAATGAGTGATTGTAGATTTTTTGGGAAATTGGTCCATGCGCTGTCGCACCAAGTGAGCGTAGTCAGCCATGCAACCGTTAGCATGGTATTCTCCTGTGTAATGCCTCTAAACAAGTTGGGAATTCATGAAAATGGCAATTTTAGGAATGCCGAGATCGAGAGCGAGGTCGAGGCCATGGATCAAGGCTTTATACTCTGGTTTGTTATTGAAACATTCGAAGGTAAGTTTGACATCCCTTTTTATTCGGTCATTAGTGGATGCTACAAATACAATACAAATTCCTGAGCCATTAGGTCCTGTAGATCTATCTATGAATAAATGTCAGCCAGTATGAGGGTCCCAGGGGTCTGTTATTTTGGGTTGGTCTTCTGATAAGTCATCTTCCTGTTCTTCCCAATCCACATCTTCGACTGGGAAGTCGGTTAGAAAATCTGTTACTACTTGACCTTTCTGGGATATTTACTTCTCGAAGGTAATGTCGTGTTCGCCAAGGTACACAAACCACTACTGCACTCGCCTGGATTTTATTATTTTACTGAGTACTTCTCGAAGGGGATAACTTGTTATGACACGGATGGGGTGAGCATAAAAATATAGTTTGAGCTTGCGGGATGAATAAACAAGTGTGAGGAGCAATCGCTCAACCTTCGAATACTCATTTTTTTATGGGGGTTGGAGTTTTACTGATAAAATATACAGGTTTTTTTTTATGTTGGAATCGAGTCAAATAAACACTAAACTGATAGAAGTTTTTATGGCAGTGAGGTATAAAGAAAGTGTTTCGCCTTCGATAGGGGTGCTGATAATGGGTGGACGGCCAAGATAAGTTTTGAGTTTGATGAAAGCTTGTTCACACTCGGGTGTCCAGTTGATCTCGGGATTGTTTGTCTTTTTTGCTTTGTGGACGCCTTGGTCGCGTAAAAGGGAAAAGAGACAAGCACATCTGTCTGAAGATTTATAAATGAAATGGTTGAGGGCTGCTATCTCGCCAGCAACTTTTTAGTCATCTTTTTGGTTCAGGGTGAGGGCATGTCAATCAGGGCTCAAATATGGGTGAGGTCAATCTCGATACCACGCTTATTGATAAGGTGGCCTAAAAATTTACCGGATGAAACACCAATTTGGTATTTGCCTGGGTTGAGTTTTATGTTATATGTGCGAAGTACTGAGAAGATTTCTGTTAGGTCTTGTATATGGGTGTGTTTCTGAAGGCCTTTGCATAATATGTCATCGATATAGACTTCGACCGACTTGCCAAGCAAAGGTTTAAACATGGTTGTGATAAGGCGTTGGTAAGTTGCTCCCGTATTTTTAAGGCCGAAGGGTATAACATTGAAACAGTAAAGGCCTTGTTCAGTGATAAAAGAAGTTTTTTGCTGATCATTGGGGAGGAGGGGTAAATGATTGTAACCCAAAGCCGCATCTACCATCGAAAGGCGCTCATGTCCTGCTGTAGCGTCAAGAAGTGCTGAAATAGTCGAGAGAGGGAAACTGTCCTTCGGTGTGTGCTTATTGAGGTCAGTGAAATCAACGCAGATTCTGATCCTGTCGTTCTTCTTTGGAAATGCTGCAATGTTTAATATCCAGTCAGCGTACTTTACTTCTTTGATAAAACCTGCGGCTATGAGCTTGTCCACTTCAAGGTTTACTGCTTCTCGATATCGTGGTGCTAGGTTATGCTTCTTCTTCTTGACTGCTGAAGAATAGGGAATGAGGTCAAGGCGATGGCATGCCAGGTTGGGGTCGACACCGGGCATTTCCTGGAACGTCAATGCAAAGATATTTTTGTTTGTTCGAAGGAAATCTATGAGCCCGAGGCATTTTGCCTCATTGAGAAAAGTTCCAATGAATGTACCTGGACCAGGACCGTCGAGTTTGATATAAACAGTAGGATTGATGGGTGGGGAGGTTTCTGTCGAAGGTGTGGGGATAGAAAGAGGCAATGATTGCTATGGACGGTTGACAAGTTTTTGAGTCTGATCGATCTCTGGGTACTCGCATGAGCGGACAAGGCATTGAGAGCCTTTTAAGTTCCAAGTACCTTTGTGACTACTAAAACGAAGGGTTTGGTGGTAGTTCGAAGGTCGAAGGTATAGCTCGCATGGCGTGGAGCCTGTCGCGCCCGAGGATACCGAGGCATTCGGAATTCTTATCGATGACAAGGAAACTAGTTTAGAGTGTAAGATGGCCTGTGGATATTGGTAAGCTGATTCGACCAACAGCAACTTCTGTGGCCCCATTGAAGCCTTTCAATTTGGTATTGGCAGCGGTTATGAGGTCAGTTTTCTTTATAGTCTTGACAGTTTGGAGAAAAAGGACATCAACTACACTCCCTATGTCTGCGAGCATTGTGTGGAGGATGAGATTTTCGATCTTAATCATGATGACTAGTGGATCGGAATGGGTGAAACGGACATGAGATGAATCACAATTGATAAAGGAAATAACTTCGAGGTGAGGGCGATGGCTAGATTCTGGCAGGAGGGTGGGAAATTTCTCCTGATAGGTGAGTTTGTAACAATCGTCGATGCGCTTTCGCTTGCTTTTGGAATGTTTGTTGTCTATGTTGTTAACTTTGATAAGGCATGACCTGTAGATGTGTACCACGGCCGGGCCAGCAGTAGGTGTGGATTGAGGTTATTGGTAAGTCTCGTCGAGGTAGCTAGAAAGGTCGGTAATATACTGGTGTTGACGACCTGCCTTGAGGATGAGTTTGAGAAAGTACTGGAGGGCGAAGCACTTATTGGTATGGTGACAGTTACATTTATGATTGACGCAATATGGTTAGCCTGTTCTTACTTTGACAGGGAAAGGGATACGCCACATTGGGTCTGCTTATATATGTGGTAGAAGGATGCTGAGGGGGGCGGTAAGCGCAGGCAAAACGGGCCTTGGTAACTTCTTGCGAGCTTCGGTACTGTTATCCAAGTAAGGGCGTTTGTGGCTCTCCCTCTCTTATGAGACAGGAGCGATCAGGGTTGTTAAAGTCGAAGGTGGGTTTTGCCGCAATTTATTAAAGTTTACGATTTGCAAAGGCTGGCTCTCTTTGCGGGATTCTTGAAGGCGCTCGAGATCGATATAGCCATTGACCTTCGAGAGCATCTCTTTAAGTTTTTGAGGTTTGTGGAGGACTAGATATTCTGTTACTCGAATGTGATTTGGCTGGGCATTTGAGTATGCGACTATAGTATTCGCGCAATGAAGCATCTCTATTTTCCTTGACTCGTCGATGAATTGTTTGGTGAAGACTTCGAGTGTCTCATTGCTGGACTTTCTAAAATTGAACAAAGCGTCAACTCTGACTTCTCTGACCTTATTGAAGGCAAACTTTGTGATAAAAATCCGTAATAGTTGCTCAAAGTTTCGTATCGAGCCGTTTGGGGGGTTGTGATACCATCGAAGGGGGTTGTTAGTGAGACTGGTTAGAAAAAGGTGACATAACAGGTAGTCTGTCGCAGAATTGAGGCTCAGGGCATTTTGGAATTCGAGAATGTGGGATTTGGGGTCTGTGTTGCGGTATTTGCTTTGTTTGGGAGTCCAAAAGTTTGGAGGTATTTAGATAGCCAAAAGTTTAGGGCAAATCAGGTTGCTGAGGCGGCTCCAAGAGTTGGTGGTTGGGCTCGCACTGATGCGAATGATAGGTTATATTTTGTGGTTGAAGTCCTACAGTGTAATATATACAGGATGAGGGGAAGATTGAGGAATTCAAAGGTTGTGGGGTCGAGCGTGTGGCATGTTGTCAGCGTTGCATTTCCTGAGCTGCTCTCGAGTAGGACGACGTCTGGGATGTCTAGAGGGGCGGAGGGTGGAGTCAGAAGAATCTTCTATTGGGTGAATCCCTAGGTGGATAAAATTGGCTGGGGGAATAGTACGATGAATGCCTTCGGCAATGTTATGAACTGCGGGTATCTCGAGGTTTGGTGAGGGTCCTAGACGGGCGTGGGCAGATATGCTCAATGGGTCTAGTGCCTGGGATGGGCGAGCAGTGTCCAGAGGCTGTAATCTTTGCAGCTCTTGGACAGTATTGCGCAGCTCATCGATTGCCCTGTTCTGTATGTTTTTATCGTCTAGGCGACGATTCCGGTCATTTTCCTGCACCAGGCGTTGGTTTTCACACTCCTAGTTTAGTTGGGCATGGTGGCGCTCCTCCGCTTGAGCAACTTGCTAAGATAATAAGGCTATTTGGGCAGCCACTCCGTCGATGGAGTTGTTTGCCTGTGTTGAATTGGAACGGAGGGTAGGTACCTTTGGAGAAAAGCAGTGAATGTTGAAAATAAAGGAAGGGGAAAAAGAAAAGGGGACTGGTAAGGTGGGAAGCACAGACGGGTCAAATTGTAAGGGCCTAACTTCTTTTAGAGGGAAAATTGGCTCTTACAAGACGGGGTTAATCTTCCTTCAAAGGAATACAAGTAGGTGATCTAAAGTAAAAACAAACTAAAGACAAATACTTGCATAGAGGCCCGAATGTGACACTCTACAACCTCTGATGAGGATTTTTAAGATGTTTTATATTACTAATAAGTAATTCGGAGGTTCAAATACAGAGCTTTACAGGGTGGTCGAAGGTAAACTGTAGGTGTCTGGGGGGAATTTTTCTAACCCCACCTTGATTCCCCATCTCTCCTATTTATAGAATCATTGGAGGCTGAGTCACCAAGTGTGGGCCAGGTTATATGATTACTTATTAGGAAATCCCGGTGGAGTATGGGCGCCGGTCATGTCTACACTGTCACTGCAATATTTATTGGAGATGTCTCTGTACTGCGGCGCAGTGGTCGGGCCTGTCACTATAGTTGCCAAGACCAATTAATGTGTTATCTTATCTGGTGAGCTGGCTGCCTGTCCCATCGTATTTCAACATTATACAAATATGGTCGAAGGGTTTTTGCTGCGACGTGTGAATCTATCCTCGAGGCTTGATTAAAGTCAAAGTTTGATCTTCAGAGGATCTCTGGGAGGCTTGCTTGGCGGATTGAATAGGCTTCGATAAATTTGAGTAGGCTGCAAAGTAATCTTCGTGTGTCTGCGGGGGTCGAAGGCTGCGAGTAGGCTACTACAATCGTTTCTTGGCTCTAAGAAGACCTTCCGTTTGAAGATTTGGTTCAAGCACTGACTCTTTTTGCTATCATATCTAGACTTCCTCTAAACCCAGTTTCTGGTTAGAGTAATATAGTATGAAGGGAGAAGGACATCTGGTGCTTTCCAATGCCTATTTTGCTTCAGAAGATTCTTAGAGTGAAATATCACTAAAGTCAGATGAACTGAAGGATTTGGTGTTTTGGAGTACCTGTAGAAGACTTAGTATACTGGGGCTTATTTTTTATGTGTAAGAATTTGTTTTCGAACTGAATAACATCTAATTATTGGGAAAGATAACTGTAGAAGACTTAGTATATACTGGAAATTTGAGCTCAGGGAGGTCGCTTTTAAATTTTTGATTTTGAGAAAATAAGTTCAAGATGGAGTAGGCCGATTTTACTAAGGTTAATATGGATAGATAGGTTCAAATTATTTTGACTCTGGATTCTCGGGCATTCTGTTGTAAAAGAACAGAGTGTAAATATGCATTGTGGGGGATTTGAAGTTATCTAGAAAACTGCATAAATATAAGAAATAAACTTTAAACAGATGGAAGAAATAGAAATGGTGTGGACTCAATCTGGGTAAATTTGTTATACCCCTGAGGGACGGCAGGCGCTAAAGATAGCTGAAGTGCGGGAACAGATTTTTTGCTTGTTAGAATATGATGCTGACTTGCCAATGACTGAGTATCAGCTTTAAGGGTTAAACTGGATGGGTAGGGAACTTGAATACAGACGTCGCATCTATGTGGAGCTATTCTGGGAAGTAATTGTAGAGCCTTCAGCTCGATTAGAGGTTGTGAGACTAATTACTGAAGAAAAGATCGAGTTGAAAGATATGAGGATTGCTGGAGGAAAACTGATCAAGTGTGGCTCCCCAAGACATCTGGGATGTTTGAGGTATAATTATATATGTAAATGAGTTAATTGTATGAGTTTGAATAACTGTAAAAGAAATATAATAAGAATGAACTTTGAATCTACCATCTTTTGATGCAAATGTTGCTTGTGACTGTTGTGCAATATGAATTTGAATTTCAAATTATGAGAGCTTTGGAAATGACGTCAGCACTTCGATAAGTAGAAAAAGTAGACAGCTTTTGATTTTATTTCTGGTATAGTTTTAGGGAAAGTATGATTGCGTATAATTTTTTAGTTATCATGAGTATGGGGAGGTCAGAGGGAGATTTGGGTAAGAGGGATAAAAATATATTAAAATATAGGAAAGGGAACAATAATAGGAAGGTGTATTTATCGAAAAGGTGCAAGATGTCTGACATTAATTATGGAAGGGATGCCTCGATTCCAAAACTGAGGGCGGCTCGTACAAGGCCCAATAACTGCCAGCAGTTAGAAAGAGTAAATATAAATAATGTTTTATCTTCTTCATTCAAACGTTTATTAACTTCTAAAAAATTGAAGAGCAGTGAGAGAGGAAAGAAAAAAAATAGTAGAAAATTTTATGAGAAATTAATCGAGAGTGATCAACAATCAAAGTAAGAGAGAGTTACAGAGACTGAGTCACGAAGGAGGCAATATAGCAGTAAGGATTCAGTGTTGTGTCAGATTCATACTCCAACATCGAAGTTTAGTAGCCAATTTGTGATACTGTTGATGTGTTTCTTTTGAAAGTTTAATATTTTTTGTGGTATTCAAATCTAAAAAATTACTATTTATAGCAACTTTATAAAAATTAGTTAGATATATTTGTAAAAAGATATACGAATGATATACATATCTGTGTATATGTAGAAGATAATGATAGAATACCTGGACTTGTATGTAGGTCGAGCGTGAGGAGTTTTTTGTAAAATCAAATCTCATCTGTAGAGTTGTAGTTGATTTGGAGACTTCACGTGCTATGGAGGCCTCAACTTTTGGTCGTTCGGCTAAGTCTGAAAGTGTAGTATCTGATAGGGAGGATGAAGCAGAAGTTGTTTAATTTCTAGATTTCCCTGAAAAATTGGTATTATATTATCCAAACTCTAATGTATTTAGAGATTTTTGTAAAGCCAAAGCTTTGTAGGGGGAAGATGGGGTAATTTCATAGAATATGCCGGTATGCAGTTTAGAAGCTGTGTGGTAGGATCTGTGGAGGAACATTTCTTTTTGTTGGTTGATTTAGAGAAGGATAAATTAGATTGGGGGTTAGACGAATCGATCCCCTTCGAGTATTATGATTTAAATATATCCAGGTCGACCTGAAAAGAGGGTTTTCTTTATTACTTGTCTCAATTGGGGTATGGGTTGAGTCTACCCCTTAGCAATCTTGCGAAAGGGATTATAAATCACATTGGGGCATGTCATGTTCAGTTGAATGGGAACATGTGTGTGGTAATAAATGTATGTGAATTTTTGAATAAGTTGTGGGAGGAAGATGAGGTTTAGATAAGGATATCTCTTGTAGATGTCTTACAGTTTTATGGCATGAAAAGCTATTCTGCAAGTGGAGGGGCATGCATTTTTGCGAGTTGGACTCGACCTCTTTTCTTCAATCTAAATTCAGCAGGCCGAATGTAGAACGATAATGTGATATGGGTGAAGGGCGATTGTCTTCAGAGAGATGATGAAAAACCCATAGAACTTTTGTGTAGAACTGTGAAGCATGTAAGAGCCAAGCTTCGTAAGAGGGAAAACTAGCTCTTACACCACGGGGTTATCTTCGACCTGGGGTTTAAACAAGTATATAAGATGATAATAAACTATATTACAGGAATAACACGCTTGCGTGGAGTCCAAGAATCGATTACTCCACGACTTCTAGCAATGATTTTCAATGACTGATTTTACATATATCGAGCTAGCAGATAGGTCGAGGAGGAAATAAGTTACAAGTATTCTAAGGCAATCTTGTAAGGCTTTTTGGGAGTGATTTTCTAACCCCTTCATAGTGCCTCCTCCCTCCTATTTATTGGATATATGTATATCCTTTGGGGCAACTATTCTATACTCGGAGTCAGTTCTGATACTATAGCTGTCAGGCGGCTTATTTTACTATTCTATCTGGTGAGCTGGCTGTCAAACGTGTCTGCCTTAGACCATGGATTACCATTGTGTAAGTCTCTTTGTTACTGATGCTGAATTTTGGTGTTGGCCGTCTATCTTCGACTTTGACTATAATGTCTTCAAACATTCAATGGACGTCGAAAGACTTCATCGACTTAGTAGCTGTCTAATTGGGATTCGAGTCTCTAGGTAGGCTTCGATGCAGCCTTCGAGTATCGACTAGTGTTAAAAGGCTACGAGTAGGCTACTATATTCGCCCCCTCTTAGTAGCGGCCTCGAAAATTGATGTAGATGGCACGTGCTGAGAAAATCGGTTAGGCATGGGAAATTGAAGAGTTGACTGGTTAACTGTGGGCAGTTATGAGAAAAGTAATTATAGAGAGTAATTAATTTTAGTGGTGATTTAAGGGTGTAATAAATACCCTTTAATCAAGGTATAAAAGGGGTTATTTGGGGGTGATTAATCTAGATTATTCATCTTCTTCTCTGAGTAAAGCAAACCATGAAAACTACACCAAATACACATTACTAGAAGAGTATGGAAACGAGGGAGCGCCGTATCGAAGAGAAGATGAGGGTCCAGAAGGAGAAGTTCTTTGGAGACCAGGGATTGGGCGTGGTATTGCCTGATCTGGTAGAGCTGGGGCCGGGGGAGGCTATCTGTGGACACCCATACGAACACTGGTAGAGGGTGATGCAGTAGTTGGGTCTAAATGTCAGCAACCGGTAATTCTTGCTAAAATGCCTGGCAAAAGGCCAGGTGAATGCTAAAGACATGGTCGAGGATGAGGCGGGGATCTATAAGAATTGCCCCGTCTTTAAATCGGTGGGTCTTCGATGTGGTGATGGGAATATATGTGGTTTTGATGTTGTTACTGGAGTTGTTAGTTTTGCTCTTTCTCTTTCCTCCTTTTGTAGGACCGAGGGCTTTTTTATTTCTGAATGAACAAACATGTTTGTCAATGTATGATAGTCAAACCATATTAAGTGTTGTAGACGATGATAAAGTAGGTACGGTATTAATTGTCGAACGTCAAACTTAGGTAATGAAAAGGATTATAAATGGTAAGATACTGGGGTTCATGTATATAAAGAAAAGTACTGACTAATGGTTTGAGTACAAATGTGTATATCCGATGGGATCGAGTTGAATGCAGACGGTGGTTCCAAAATGAAATAATAAGATAGCTTGAATATATTAGAGCCTGGGCATAGGTGCTTCGACTATAAAATCTGACAGCCGAAATAACAGACATGTTAGAGGTGATACTGTTCCAAGGGCAGTGTGCCGCTGCAGGTTATCATGATGTTTCCTCACGTTATGGAAAACAGATAGAGGTGACATGTGGGTTTGAGTTAATAGCTTCGGGCAGTGTGTCAGAGGCTTCAAGAGGGCTAAAAGAGTATTTTGCTGGCATATGTGTGTAATACGTAGGTTGGAGCAGGTGAGGGCAATATTGGTAAAACACATCGTGGCCAAAAATGAGGGGGGAGTGGAGGAGTGGTAATGATGGTTAGTGAGGAAACCGAGGCAATTTTGTTATCCTTGGGTGGTATTTAAAGAAGGGAGAGAGAGAGTCACTGTTTCCAAACAATAATCAAAGGGAGAGAAAATAAGGAAAAGGGGAAAAACATATGCCATAGTTGCAATTGAGCTTGCTAGAGAGGAGAGAAGAACCACTCGTTGTTATTGAGAAATCAGATCTACTCAAACAGCTATACTTTTGATAACTTAGTAAAGATAGACCTTTTAATTTTACAGTTGCTACTTCATGTGTTCGTTGTCTTTACGGTATGCTTTTTGGCTGTACCTATGTGATTGAGGAAGGGCGTAACCCATGTGGCTGGAGGTTCGACCAAGTGGTGAATTGAGAGGAGTGAGGGGGTGGCTTGGGTTGTACTCAAACATTCGACTGTAGGTTAGGCAATTTGGGGAGGGTAGAAAATAATATGATATCGAAACTTGATACTTGAATATATCGAGCTAATTTCATTCATCTTCTTATGTAGGGTATAATGCGTACCCGTCGAGCTTCAAGGATGAGGCTGGTAGATGAGGAGGATGAAGTAAATGAACCAAGTATATCTGGTCGAGGTCGAGGGGGTAAGTACAGTGATGTTGAAGTATTAAAAACTATAACAGATGTCCCATTGGCTATGGTAGTGCCATAGGTTAAATCTTTGACTCTAAGCCGTTGTAGGGCTCGAATAGTCGGTGAGGGCGACAAAGATGAAAATATGGAGGGGAAGAGAAAGGGGAACAAAGGTAATGTCGAACCTTCAGGTGATGAGATGAGGGAAGGGGAAGGGGAAGGGGAATAGATTAATAATAGAGATAATTCGAATAATTCAGGGATAACGGCGGTGCCAGTCTCAGCTTTGGAAAAGGTGAAACTGGATCGATTCATGTCGAAACATGGGTTGTCGAAGGTGGGTGTTATATTGGTGCCAATAGGGGCCAAGTATTCGTTCAAGGCTAACCCCCAGGAGGGGATTATGGCGTTCAGAGTCCAGATTTGATTAGGTATGCAGCTACCTCTTCGATGGCTGGTGAAGCAGGTATTGAATTTCTAGGATGTTTCCCCATGCAAGATGAATGACAATTTTTATGAGATGATGAGAGTTGTCGAGGGGATGAATGTGGAGTTGAAATGTGAGAGGAAGGGTTTGATCGAATGGTTTGACATAATATCATTCTACTCGAGGAAAGCGAATAAGAGGGAAGATACGTATCACATTCAATGTCATACAGGCAAACCATGGATATTTCACCTGTGCTCGACTGGGAGAGGGTAGGATAAGGATTTGGTGGTGGTGATGGGTAATTATTAGAATGGAGAGGGAGAGGAGGTGCATAAGCTGAAGCATAGGCTGTATAATCCAAGTAAGTTAATTGTCGAAGGCTATTTATTATGTGGTTCGAATAAATTGTTAAACTTGTCTTTGTTATTTTGCAGATCCCTCGAATAATTCATTAAAGCACCCAAGGAGTTATATTAATGAGATAATCGACAAGGACAAGGAGTGGGTAAATAGGGTATTTGGAAAGTTGGGTATTATCATAAAGAGGCAAAAGAAGACGGATACTTTACTGAGAAACGTTCCTGTAACAGTTGGGAAATTAAAAAAAAGGAAAGAAGGAAGTTCTTCGACGAGGGCAGGGAAGATGGATTATGACAGGTTGAGTTGAAAGTCAAGTTATGTGTCGAGGGAGCGGCGGGGAGGTTCTGGGACGGTACTGTATGGACCAGAATTCTAAAGCTCAAACTGGCTTGAAATCGATCCTTACACCAAGAACTACTATACCAAGAATTAAATAAGAGATAACACTTGACACAGGGGATTTAGTGTGGAAAACCTGTGAATAGGTAAAAACCACGACCTCGAGTGGAGGATTTTGTAAAAGTAGTTGTAGGGACTAGATTTCGTAAAGCTCGAACTAGCTTGAAATCGATCCTTACGCCAAGAACTACTATGCCAAGAATTAAATAAGAGGTAACACTTGACACAGGGGATTTAGGGTAGAAAACCTGTGAATAGGTAAAAACCACGACCTCGAGTGGAGGATTTTGTGAAAGTAGTATTATTGCTTGAGAAAGTGGGAGAATCTGATTACAAGAGTTAATCTAAGATAGAATATCTAGATATCAGATAATTATATGTGCAGAATTTTTTGTCGGCCCCTCTGTTTCCTTAGGAGCTCTGCCCTTTTATAGACCCTGCTCTCAGCTTGACATCGTGCTCGAACACATTCTACTGAAAGTGGGAGTCATGGGCAGTTGAGTGTGTAACTGCAAACTCGTGGGAGACAGGTGTATGTTAACTTGTTTTGTTTACATCTGTTGTGGATGATCCACGTTCTGCTCGAGTTCGTGGTCGATGTGCAACTGTTAACGCGTTTGTTTAAGCGTAAATCTGGTATTGGATAAGGTCGAGTCTTATAGAGCTCGAGGTATAGATGAGATCGAGTATCCTTAGCTCGAGGGATAAGTCCCTATAATCTCCCCCTCGCAACTGAAGTCACGTGTGGCTTTAGTTGAGAAAAACCCTAAAACTCAGACCTTGTGATGACGTAAGCGATCCTTGAAAAACGGAACGTCTGTATTGAAGAGTGTGTTGCCATTATGACGCGTGAGTGTCATGGGCAGACTGTTAGTTTTCCCGAGCGGATGACTGTTTGGGGAAACAACGTGCATTAAATGCGGTATTGCTATAAATAGTGGTCAGATTTGATTGCCGAATAACCTGCAGCACATCTTCGCTGCAGAGAAAAACAAACATGCCTGTTTTGTAGAGTGAGAAAAAAATATGCGAGTTTTTTGGAAGTGTACCTTTGTAAAACATGGTAAGATGAGGAATCAAGTGTATCATACCCGGTTTTCTTTCATCATGGAGGGATTCTGGATATGGTTCTGTGGTTATCAGAGTAGGGAGAATCTATTTGTTGTTTTGTTGAAGGAGTGTTGTTTGAAATATTTATGGGTATTATGTAGCGTCCGATTTAGCAGCCGAGGTGTATGCGATGCAAAATCCCCGGTCTCTACTGATGTTCCGATTTCAAAAGCACGAGTCCTCCTCAATTTCCGCGAACTTTGGGTAAGTGGGGATAAGGAGGAAGAGACGACGGTGGTGGAGGTGGAAGATGGATCGCGTCTTTCGGTGCCATCGTTTTTCTTTTAATTCTTCCGGCAGGGAAATGAAGGGGAAAGAGGTTTTTATCCTGTTACAGTTTTGTACTTTTTGATCTGTGGCTGAGGTTTCTCTGGAAGATCAGGATTATCTTGGCAACGAGAAAAGAACTAGAGACCTATTCTCGTGTCTGAGAAAGTATTTGTAATATCGAGCTTCGAAGAGCTTGATTATGTAATTGTAAAGCAACACTGTAGGAGTAGTCCTGTAACCAACTTGTTAGATAAAAATCGAGCGTAATAAAAGAATATATATTTTTTTTTTGCTTTTTTTTTTTAATAGCGAAAAAGCATAAATAATCGACATGTCATCGAGGTCATCGAGTTGTACATAATATGGGAGTGAATAGTTGGTGGGATAACATACCTGATCCTACCTCGTAAATGAATCGAGCTTAATAGATGTAAACATAAAGCTCAAAATTTCATTTTTAGGGAGCTCGATTAAGCACGAACAGATAATAGTATGTAGCTCGAACCCGGGAAGAGTGGGTAATAGAAACTGAAATACGTTGCTTATAAACAATCGAAAAATTAGTCTTGTTAACTGAACAGTATAAAAGTGTGAGTTGTTCTTTAAGAAGGTTCTTCATAAAAAATGATGAAGACTCTTTCTCAGAGGGCTGTTGAAGCGTGTGTGTTGAACGACTTGCGTTTAGCATTCAAGATTGATAAAATAAGGGAAGTTGTTTTTGGGCAGCAAGGTTATGATGCGGTTCTGCTCGAAACCCGAGTGAAATATGATGGTAAGACTGATGTAGAAAGGGGCGAGGAAATGAACCACGTGTACTGGTCTGAGTCCATGCGTACCTGTTGGCGGCCTGTTAAAGATCGTAAAAAGTTTGTCCTGATGATGGCCAGGGAGGAGATCATTATTGAGGATATGGATATCGCCTCAGGGCTGCTGAAGGCTTGAGGTGCTGTCAGGCACACCGGTTGCTTCAAATGCAAGTATCTTGGGGATTGGAGTGATTGATTATTGTATTTTTGAATTTTTGAAATGTAATTGCCCGAATTTACTTGAAGAGAAAAAAATCTATTCACGAAAATAGGCTATGACTAGGATTGTTAGTTGAAACTGAATTTTTGAATTTGTGTGCTAACTGATATTGACGTTAAAGTTAAGGTGTAGAAGTAGGGCAAACAAATATACGCGAAATTTTAAAGTAGAAAATTTAAAATCATGAGTTTAGGGTATTGTAAAAAAAGTGGGACCAAGAGGCTGAGAGATACGCTAAAATATAATATGTGGTGTAATGAAGGGAAGGTATTTTCACTGAAGCGGTACGACACGTCTGACAGGTTCAGACGCTCGGTTCAGGAATCGAGGACTGCTTACTGGAAAAATCCAAACCGCCAGCGGTTCGTAGAAAGGTGCATAAGTACCCCCTCTCCGAATATAGAAAACCAGAAAAAGAATAGAAGGGTTAGAGAGAGAGAGATCTCAACTGACAATTCCATTACCGCTGAAGGAGGAAATGATAAAAGGAAAGTAGTGACTAGGAGTCTCAATTGCAAACTACGAGAGGAGGCGAATATCGAGGAGGTTTTGACGAAGTTGCAGAAATTGAGCAAACTGGTGCGGACCAACGCTGTAGACTCTCACTCGGGTGCTGAAGGTAAGTCTGTCTTTGTGTTTACAAGAGTTTTTGTATAAATTTTTTTTATTGTGTCGGGATAAGGATGTAATCCCTACCAAACACAAAAATGAAATAAAAATAATAATGGGAATAATGATTGTGGGGAGATAAAAATCATTTTAAGATAGTTTGTGATTGATAAGTGATCTAGTAATGTGATTGATAAGTTATTCTTGTTTGCGAAACCCTGAATGAGAGATGAGTTGCATCTGGTAGTGAGAGAAGGATTACTGCCAAGAATTTTCTGGAGTATTATGCTGTGAAATATGTCACGGCAACTGATGGTGCATATCTCTCGTCTAGTTCTTCAAGACCATACTTCTTCGACCAGTCTTCAGCAGGGCGAGTATGGAACGACAACCTTTTATGGGTGTCTGGTGAATGTATTTAGCAGTCTGATGAGGAACCCCTGGAACTTAATAATAGAACAATAACAAAGGGTAAGTATACCATTGAAAATTGAACTATCATTTGTATGTTGAACTATATTTCTATTGTTGAGCTGTATCTTACGTTGCCAATTTTCATGCAGGAATTAATTGCAAAGTTTCGAGGAAGGAATCTTTTATAGACGTCATTGCCAGGGAAGGCACTGAGCTCAAAGATGTTCTCAAAGAGTTAGAGATAAGTAAGTTCAAAAGGGTAGCTAGTAAGGATGACAAGGTCAAGAGATCGCAAGCGAAGAGGAGACTGGCCAGGAAAACTCCAGGCCCAATGGAAGAGAAATTGTCAACTCCTAAACTTAATACACCCTTGAAGCTCGCGCGGCTCAATGAAATTCCGGATGGGCCATTGGACATGGCCGCGGTCTCTGACACTGTTGTAAGGAACCTGACGAAGAGGAAGGCTATAAAAAGGGGGACTGCTCCTCGTTCTGTTTCGTCAATCAGTGTGGACGATAGCTATAAGAGGAGGAAGGTAACTTCTCCCACAAAGTCGCTGGAGGTGCTAAAGGAAAGCGATAAGATCGCTGAGGGGGAAGACTTGAGGCCGCGCTTTGAGGTTGAAGCCGGTCTCATGGAGGAACAATGTTGAGCTAAAGCTCGAGAGAAGATGGTTGCTGTTATGGATGATGAGTTTAAGAAGGTTAGTAAAAGGTTGATTTTATCGAGCTATTTTGTTGCTCGAGCTGACTTATTTCTTTTTACAGTTTGCTCGTGCTCTGAGGGACGTTCAGCTTGGTTTCCAGGATAGGTCGATGGAGCTGGAAAAGATGATCTCCTAGGTCGAGTGGGAGAAAAACCAGTTGAAAGAGAACCTGACTCAGGAGAGGGGAGCTTTCCAGTTGGAGCGGAAGAAATAAAGGGAAGCTGCTGCCCTAAAGCTGAAGAAAGTTAGGGCCAAAAGTAAAGCTGAAGCGGAGCGATTGGTTACCGCGTCTGCTATTTCCCGGAACAACCTTGCAGGGAGGCTCTATCAGCTGAGGTATATAAGGAAATGGAAATAATGGCATTTAGCGAAGGGAATTATGAGGAAATGGAAATTATCGATGAAGAGGAGGTTGAGGAAAGGGGATGGTCTGAATGTTACTGAAAAGACCGCTGCCGATATTCAGGAAACTATTAAACAGGTAGGATGATCTTGTAATGTAACATTGGTTATGAAACATGAACTTGAGCTTTGTAATTTTATTGTTGTGTGATGCCAACAACATTTTGCTTATAAAATTCCGTATTGTAGGAGATAGAAAGCTCGCGCCTCAGAGTTGTAGACTTAGAGGGCCTGCTTGAAGTGGAGAAAAAATCCTCTGCTAAATTACAGGTTAAATAATTCAGATAAATTAATAACTAGATAAACAAGAATAATTGGAGAAAGGACATAACCTTGCATATTTATTCTAGTTCAGGATGTTTGTGTATATACCCTCTATCTTGCGTCCAAAACTTGTTATTGTCGATAGGCCAAGGAGGAATTGGTTGTCTTGAGCTTGTAGGTGTTTGTACTGCAAGCTTATTAGTATGCTTCTGTCAATTTTTTTTTCAATTAGGTACTGATGTGGTGAGTCCCTGCTAACTGTTACGCAGAAGGAGCTAGATGTTACAAGATAGAGAGAAGAGCAGACTCTTTTGTATAATGCTGAGTATGTAGAAGAATATGAGGTTTTGTTTCCCAGTATGAAGATCGATTGGATGATAATGTGAAGCTCTCTTTAAAGCTCGAAGAAGTTAAGAGACAAGTCGAGGAAAAGACTACAACAATTTTGAGCAAGGATTTAGCTTTAAACCAACTTACCAGCGAACTTGTTGAGTTAAAGGAAAAGGCTGCGTCAGGTTCTCGGCATGAGGCTAAGTTAGCCGAATACTGTGTTAGAGCGTTAAATGAAGAGATATCTGATATAAAATATAACCTTCGTACTTTGAACGAGCAGTTGTTGACGAGAGAGATCGAGCTGGATACTGCGCGAACTAACTTGGCTGTGTCTAAGACCGATTTTGAATAATTGAGCAGTAGTATTATGGGAAAAGATCGAGAATTGCGTAACTCTGCACAAATACGTGATAGTTTGATTCCCAGGTTAGATTGTGTGAAGGCTAACTTACGCCGTTTAAAAGGGAGATAGGCTCAGAGCAGGGTTGATGTAGCAGAGATTCAAGTTAATAACAAAAGTTTGGTGGATGATTTGGCCCACGCTCGCGGAAATGTGAGGAGGGCTGTGCAACGTGAGAAGGAGATGAATGAAAGAATTAATCAACTCTGTGCGCGAATTTCCGAATCGGAGCGAGTGTTACATGTACGTGAAATGAAGTATCAGAAAGATCTAAAATTTAAATTGGATAAAAGGGATGGTGAAATTGCTTCTGGTGAGAGGAGTCGAGAGATGAAGGAATTTCTTTGTCGAAAAGAAGAGTTAGTGGAGAATATGCGTATTGATCTCGCAAACTCTCGGCAGAAGTCGATAGATCTTACAAGGCAGATGAGTAAAAGTATTGATCAATTAACAGTTGAACTGGTTGAATTGAAAGCTCGTCGTTTGAAGGATAACAAGCGCGTTGCTGTTACTCACCAAGCCTTTAAGGAACTAGTAGTTCACGAACAAGAAAAATGTGATGGTGAAGCTTTGCATCAACGGCAATTAAGGGCATTGGTTACATTTTTTGTCGAAGAAATAAAATTCCTGCAGGTTGAGAGAGATTTGATGCAAGATTGCTTCTCTGGAAGGAATTGTGTATGTAAACTCGATATCTCGGTGTTATGGATCGTGGTATTGGGACCACGATGGCTGAACAGATAGCTCGAGGGAGAGAAATTGTTGCTGAACGAGCTCCATAATATATGGCATTAGGACTAAAATAGGGGGAAGCTCGAGTGTAGTCTCACCTACTCCTGTTGCGGGAGGAAGGTCGACTGCTCTTTCATCAAGAAAATCCTACAGAGTTAAAAAGAAATAGAATTAAACTCTGATAATGAGTACCTTTTGTATGTAGCAGATGTTGATGCTTCAGTGCTCGATGTAGGACTTTGAGAGGAGCGCTTGTAATTTTAAATGTTGATATGAGAAAATTATATTTCCAGACCTGCAGTAGATGTTATTCTTTGGTTTGACCCATTGAATTAGAAGTCCGTGGGTGCAAAAGTAAGTATTATCTGTGCTTCAACCCTTGGACTTCAGGGACGCTTAGCGATAGTGAGCTAGTATTATCTTTGCTCGTACTTTTAGGCGGTCACCGCAAGCTAAGAGGTTCTTTATGGCCTCCGCCGCGGATCTGTGTTTCCTCAGGGGTTCGGCTAGTATTATCTATGCCTTGATACCATATTGGAAAGTTAGGCTTATCGGCAGTGAGCAACGTCTCACCCGTGCTTTAGGCCTAATCCCGCAGGCTGAGGGTCTTTATGGCCCCAGCCCCGGAGGATTTTGTATCCTCAGGGGTTCGGCTAGTATTATCTATGCCTTGATACCATATTGGATATTGGAGCTTAGCGGCAGCGAGCAAGTTTTTTCCTCACTCGTGCGTTAGGCTTGTTATCTTCAGGCTAAGAGGTTCGTTATGGCCCCCGCCATCGGATGTATGAGTATCCTCAGGAGTTAGGCTAGTATTATTTATGCAATTACCAATATTGGATGTGGCTTACCTTTAGGGATCGAGCTAGGATAAACTGCGTTTTTAACCTTGGATGGAGATGAAGTGGAATTGTATAGGAGGGATTCTTGTGATAAAAAAGAGATTTTATTGATTGAAAAGAGTTTGTACATACATTGGAGGTGAAATCTCGAGGTGGATTGAACTCTGCTGAGTGACGGAGGAGCTGTTTAGCGTTGATATAACTTCAATCTTCTTATATTTCATGGATTTGGAATTTTGTGACCAGCTTTCGTCATGAGATAGTATGAACCCAGACCAGTTAGACCTATGACCATGAAAGGACCTTCCCAGTTTTCTGCTAGTTTCCCAGCATGTGGATCTTTTTTGTTATCTGGGATTTTTTTAAGGACCCAGTCGTTGATGGCGAACTCCCGAGTGCGAACTCATTTGTTGTATGAATTTGCCAGCGTTTGATGATATCGACCAAGATTTATGATAGCTCGATCTCGTGTCTCATCGATCCAATTGAGGTTGCAAGCCAATTCGAACTCATTTTCTTCGTATGTGAGCTCGTGGTCTCTCACAGGATGGTAGTACTTCGTTGGGATAACTACTTCAGTTCCATAGGCAAGCAGAAAAGGAGAGCATTGTGTTAACTTCTGGGGCATAGTTCGATAAGCCCATAAGACGTGAGGTAATTCACGTATCCATTTGCCCTTCTTCTGTAACATAAGGTGCTTTTTGAGACCATCCACGATGATCTTGTTTGTGATCCCCGCCTGTCCGTTTCCCTAGGGGTAGTATGGGTTTGATGGATAATGGATTATGTTGTGTTTGTTGAGAAATGCTACGACCTTTGCTCCAACGAACTGAGGACCATTATCGGTGGGGATCAAATGTGGACAACCAAATCTTGTGATGATATGCTGCCAAATGAAAGAAATGACCTCATCATCTTGAGTTCTGCATAGAGGAACTCCTTCGACCCATTTAGCAAAGTAATCCTTGGCAACAAGGAGAAATTTCCTATTACCCAGAGTATTGGGGAATTCACCAACTAGATCGACTGCTCATCGCTTGAACGACCAGTATACCTTACTGGCATGGAGATCGAGGGCAGGGGCCCGAATTTGATTTCTATGATGCTGACATGCATCACATTTCCTTGAGTATTCTTCAGCTTGCTTCCGCATTCCTGGCCAGAACACTCCATGGGTAATAGCTCTGTTAGCAAGAGCTTGTCCTGTGGTATGGGATCCGCAGATTCCTTCATGTAGATCTCGAAGCATGTTGTCGGCAAGTTCCTTAGAGAGGCACTTAAGGTATGGACCAGCGACCGAGCATTTGTAGAGATCGCCGTCGTTTGGTTGGACTGTGTAGCATTTTGAATTCTCAATGATGTGTCTGCGCTACTGTGGATCATCTGGTAGTGGCCCGTTGCATGAGTTATCCTGACCGAGATAAGTAACGAAAGGTTTTCTCTAATCATCTTCCGCCATCTCATCGCCCCCAGTGTTAATCGCGTATATTGTAGTACGATGAATACTGGGGCTATAAATAACCTCGATTTGAAGGTGTCGTGATTCTGTACCCAATACTCCGGCTAAGTAAGCCAAGGAGTCAGCGTGGCAATTTTCTCCTCGGGGGAGGTATTCGAGCGTAGCTTTGTAAAATTTGTTTAGTTTTTCTGCAACCAGAGCTAGATAATCGACCATGATGTCGTTCTTCTTGTAATGTTTTGAGTAGTGATGAACGATTAGAAGAGAGTCTGTCTGCTGAGATTTCAGTAATTTCGAGTTCGAGAGACATGTCCAGACCGTGAATGAGTGCCTCATACTCTGTAACATTGTTCGAGGCTTCGAAGTCAAGACGGATAGATTTCTCAATTCTGTCGTTGGAAGGTGTAATGAGAACAATCCCAATTCCCAACCCTGCGGGTCCTGCTGAACCATCGGTGATGAGCCTCCACCCTTTTTGAGATATCCATGATGCTCGATCATCAAAAGATTTGGAGGGTGGAATCTTATCTACTGCATCTTCGGCAAGATCTGGATCATGTTTTTCCCAGTCAGGATCTGAAACTGGAAAGTCTACTAGAAAATTAGCGACTGCTTGACCCTTTTCGGAAATTCGCTGCTCGAATTTAAATTCGTGTTCCCCCAAACTGACAGACCACTGCTGTACTCTTCTGGATTTCTCTTTCTTAGACAATACTTCCCGAAGTGGGTAGTTCGTCATGACTTTGACAGGATGTGCTTGAAAATAGTGTTTGAGTTTTTCTGCGGTGTAAACGAGTGCTAAAAGTAATCTTTCAATTTTAGAGTACCTCGTTTTTGCTGGAGTAAGTGTCTTGCTGATGAAGAAGATCAGTTTCTCAATATTTCCTTCGAGCCGAATGAGAACTGAGCTGAGAGATGTATCTGTAACTGCGAGATAGATAATCAGTTCCTCATTGCCTATCGGAGTACTCATGATTGGAGTTCTCCCTAGGTAAGTTTTGAGTTCATGAAAAGCTTTTTGCATTTCGGTGTCCAGTCGATATGTTCGTTCTTTGAACTTTTGCCTCATTGAGTAGAACCTCTGAGTAGTATAAATAACCATCTGCATCAGTCCAAGGATTTGGATACGAATCTGTTGAATGCTACAATTTTTCCTGTGAGCTTTTGTATATCCTTCTTTGTTGATGGTGAAGTCATGTCCAGAAGAGCTTGAATTTGATCTGGATCTGCTTCTATCCCTTTCTTGTTGATAAGATGACCCAAGAACTTGCCTGAGTGAACGCCGAACTGACATTTTTTGGGATTAAGCTTCATTCTGAAGGATCGCAATATACTGAATACTTAGAGAGGTGAGAGATGTGATCTTCTGTCTTTAGGCTCTTGCAAAGCATGTCATCAATATTGACTTTAACTGTTTTTCCCAAGTATTCTTTGAACATGCTCGTTACCAGCCTTTGGTAAGTGGCTCCAGCGTTCTAAAGGCCAAATGGCATGACCTTGTAACAATAGAGACCTCTTTCTATTATAAACGTAGTCTTCTCTTGATCTGCTTCCAAGAGTAGAATCTGATTGTACCCCGAGGCGGCGTCCATCATGGACAAGAGTTTGTGACCTGCTGTAGAGTCGAGGATCTGATGAATGATCAGAAGAGGGAAGCTGTCCTTTGGCATGTGTTTATTGAGATCTGTAAAATCTACGTAGACCCAGACCTTTCCATTCTTCTTTAGAACAGTAACGATATTAGAAATCCAGTCTGGGAACTTGGCTTCTCGAATGAAACCGACCTCGATAAGTTTATCGATCTCCTTGTTTACCTCGTCTTTGACTCTTGGAGATAACCTGTGTTGCTTCTGTTTAACTACTACAGCGCCTTCGCGGATGTTTAAGCTGTGGCAAGACTTTGAGGGTTCTACGCCTGGCATTTCGGGGAAGTTCCATGCGAAACTTCTTTGTTGAATTGGAGGAAAGAAATAAGAGCTTCTTTCTCTGTTTGAATTAATTTTGTACCAATATAAGTACCTCGGTTAACTCCATCGACCTGGACGTATTCCACGGGCTCAGTTGGAGAAGACTGACCATCGAGGTGAACAGCCTTCTGTGATTGTTATGCAGCAATCTATTTTGAATGGTCGAAAACTGGTGCGACTGTATTCTCATAAGCTTGAGAGAGTTTTTAACTTCCTTTGATTTCATAAATACCGTTGTTATGCTTGAACCGAAGTGTTTGGTGGAAAGTGGACGGGATAGCCTCCATATTGTGCAGCCAACAGCGTCCTAGTATCTCTAAATACCTTGATTTAGCGTTGATGACATAGAAAATAACGTCGATAGTGGTAATCCCTGCTGTGATAGGGAGAGTAATCTTCCCAACTCGTTCTTCTTTGGACCCATTAAATCTAGTGATGTCTGTCTCACTTTGAACGACCTGATCTGAGAGTCCCATCTGGTCACATGTGCTCTGGAAAAGGATATCAACCTCACTTCCTGTGTCTACCATCATGGTGTGCATTACGAAGTTCCTCATTTTGAGCATAATAACTAGTGCGTCATGATGAGGATACTTCACATGTCCTGTGTCGCAGTCCTCGAAGGAGATTCCCTTTCGATAACTATTTGACTCTGGGAGGAGCTTGGCTTCTTTATCTTGGACGACAAGGTCACAGCACTCGCCCAACTTCCTCCGCTTGACTCTGTTGGAATTTGAAACCAGATTGATCTCGAACATATTGCTGCAGTAGAGATGATATAGATGCTTCTCCTCTTCTTGTTTTGTTGCATGAGCCACGTCATATTCTTTCATATAGCTCCCATCTTTATAGCTGGGAAGATCGATGATATATTCGTCCATCCTCCCTTCCTTAAAAATGATTTCTAGGAGCTTTTTCAAACCATAGCAATTGTCAGTTTTGTGGTACTTAATCTTGTGATATTCGCAATAAGGTCGACCTGCTATTGGATCAAGATGTCGAGCTGGACGGAAACATTTATCTTTCTGGAGAATAGGATAGATCATGAAAAGCTTGGCATTCAATTTTGGTATGACTATTCTGGATGGTTTCTGCGACCTCTGATTGTTGTCTCTTTCTGGTTCTGTCTTTGCTTGTTTAGGATCGGCTGGTTCGCTTGAGCTGCGGTTGTTGTTAAAATCTGTAGAAGGAAACTTGGTGTTGTGGACTACCTTTACAGTTTTATTCGGTTCGGGCATCATCTGCTCCAGATCGATGTAATTGTTGACTTTCTCGATCATATCTTTGAGAGTCTTGGGTTTCTTCAAGAAGAGATACTCTTTAGCTTTGCAATTGAACTGCAAAACATTTATGAATACGGATACGGCTGTCTTCTGATCTAGATTGTCAACCTTCCGAGCCAGTTCAAGAAACTTCTTGGAGAACTCCTCGAGCTTCTCTCTATGCGCTTGTTTGAGACTTATAAGAGAATATAAGTTATCTTCTTTGTCTTTGTTGTGGGCATAAACCTTGATGAAGATTTTTTGTAACTGCCCGAAGGTATGAATCGAACCTTCCAGTAAAGAGTAGAACCAAAGGAGAGGTTCGTCCTAAAGACTGGTAGTGAAGAACCGGCAAAGGATGTGATTCAGATTAGAATACAAACCCAATGAGTCGCAGAATTGTTGAACGTGCTGACGAGGATCGGTTCCTTTGTATTTGATGATCTTGGGTGTCTGAAAACCTATTGGGACATTCATATCAAATAATTTTTTAGCAATTGGACTACCCTGTAATTTGTGCGAGTCATCCTTCGCGTCTAAAGCCGTTGCTTCGATGATCTCCCTGATACGCTGGTTCATAAGTTCCCGAGATATATAATCCTGAGGGATAGGAGCTGCTGGAACTACCGGAGCTGCTTGACGTATGAGTCAGGGAACGTGGTCACCTATTTCCTCGCTCACACGTTCAGGAAGTTGGGATCGGTAAAGAGGTCACAAGACTTCCTCGGGCTGCTTAGATGGTCTGCGATCTCTGCTGATATCTGTTTGCGCCTCCTGTCCCAAATGAATTGAGACTATCGATGCTTGTGGATCCTCACAATGAATCCTAGAAATGTTTGTACTATGTACCTCATGTGCCCCTAACCTCTCGTGAATGGAAACTCTTGAGATTGTTGGTACTGCTTCACGCTCTCTCTGGGCTGGTGGTAGTTGGTTGCTCTATAATTCCCTCAGAGCTGTTTGAAAAGCTAATATCTGAGCTTCTTGCTTCTTTGACTCCCAAACTTGAGCTTGACGTTCTCATTCTGATTCCTTCTCCCGGAGTTCTCGATCTTCCAATAGCTGACACTTGAGCTGACTCCGTTTCTCGGCTTCGGCAATTAAGCTCGCCCGAAGCTCGGCAACCCGATCAGGTTCCCTCAAACTTTTAGGCTGAGTTCCCGAAGACTGACGTGTTTGAGCCATAATTGAATACTACTCGACTGATGAGTATCAATCGTGGCCCTTAAGTACGTGGAAAAAATTGTGCGTTCCCACAGACGGCGCCAAATGTAGGAACCAGATTTCGTAAAGCTCGAATTGGCTTGAAATCGATCCTTACACCAATAACTACTATGCCAAGAATTAAATAAGAGATAGCACTTGACACATGGGATTTAGCATGGAAAACCTGTGAATAGGTAAAAACCACGACCTCTAGTAGAGGATTTTGTGAAAGTAGTTATAGGGACCAGATTTTGTATAGCTCGAACTGGCTTGAAATTGATCCTTACACCAAGAACTACTATGCCAAGAATTAAATAAGAGGTAACACTTGACACAGGGGATTTAGCGTGGAAAACCTATGAATAGTTAAAAACCACGACCTCGAGTAGAAGATTTTGTGAAAGTAGTATTATTACTTGAGAAAGTGGGAGAATCTGATTACAAGAGTTAATCTAAGATAGAATATCTAGATATCAGATAATTGTATGTGTAGAATTTTTTGTCTGCCACCTTGTTTCCTTAAGAGCTCTGCCCTTTTATAGACCCTTCACTCAGCTTGACATCGTGCTCGAACACGTTCTCCTGAAAGTGGGAGACATGGGCAGTTGAGTGTGTAACTACTAGCTCGTGGGAGACAGGTGTATGTTGACTTGTTCTGTTTACATCTGTTGTGAACGATCCACGTTCTGCTCGAGTTCGTAGTCGATGTGTAACTGTTAATGTGTTTGTTTAAGTGTGAATCTGGTACTGGATATGGTCGAGTCTTATAGAGTTCAAGGTATAGATGAGATTGAGCGTCCTTAGCTCGAGGGATAAGTCCCTACAGGTACGGTAGAGCGTGCCTGAGACTATTCTCGAGGTACCGCGGCAGACCAACAATAGTAAAGGTAAGGTTACTGATGAAGCTTTGACTGTATAGCAGACGAAGACAACTTTGCAAAGGAGGCCTCATGAGTAGAGGGCCGATGATGAGGATGAACAGGCCGACTTAAGGCAACGTGAGGTCGAACTAGAGGAGAACGCTCAGGTAACGGCTGCGTCGATTGCTAGCCTCTGCGGCATGAGCCCATATGAATCAGGGAAGCAAATGAACAAGGCTCTGCATCAGGTATCTATTTCTGAAATTGTAAAGTTATAATTATACTTCAAGAACTACTGTGTAGTCGAGTATTCGTGCTGGAGAATGCTTAGGCCCAAGCTTATAACAAAGCCCAAAAGGTATCGAGTAAAAAGCTAAAGTAGGCGAGGGATAGTATGACACTCGCAGAGGGGAACATTATGTCGCTGGAGACCCAGATTGGTGTGCTAGGATGAAAGAAGTTATAGATTAGAGCCGATATTGCGAGGGAAGTCAAAGTTGCGATTGCCAATAATAATCAAATACGAACAGTGTTGGAGATGAAGCTGGCTGTAAAAGAGGTACAGCCAAAGGATAACAAAGCATGTTTCCAGGCACAATACGATGAGGAGTGTGAAACGACCACGACTCTTAAGAACTTTATAGATGGGTCAAGGTATATTCCAAGGACCTTCGAGCACTTTCCCTCAGCCGAAGAGCCTATCGTCAAAGATATTGCGCAAACAGAGGGGATTGGAGTTGACCCTGTAGGGGGAGGTGCTGGATATGTTGTAGTTGATCTCGTGGTCGAAGGGGATGGTACTTCAAATGTTGAAGGTGGTTCTGCAATCGCAGGTGCTGCTGATGCTTCGGAATGAACCCTGTTATCGAAGTCAGTGGAGGTGGTGTTGTAAAAGATCAAGGAGAGAATATGGCTAATCCTGTGTAAGTATGGTGTTTGTAGAAGGTATTTATTTTTGTATTTGTAGAAAGTCATTTGTAATGAATTCTTTTATATAGTTTCCGCTTCAGTTTGTTGGATAGGTTAAATTTTGAACAATGAGTATTAGATAGGTAGATTGAGTAATATAATTAAACTTGACCTGCTGGTATTTAGTGAACTTTAATTGATGGTATGTCTGCATGCTTATAGCTTTGTATGAGAATTGAAGTATGGAAAGCTTTTGACTTTGAGGATCGAAGGATGATGTAGTCAGCTGCCATGTATCACCGAGTATCCGGTTTATCGACCATTCATGCCACACGGGATTGCTCGAACTAGAAACTTGAATAACTTCGAGGTCATCCTCGAGTATCAGTCAATTCAAAGGGTTAACATGATACTTTGGTTTGATCAACTCGGTGTGCTTTAATGTTTAAGGTCGCCCCCGGGTCTATCCGCGGGCTTGAGCCTAACCGAAGCATTATATGGCCGGCCCCAATGCATCCCCGAGGGTCCGGTCTATCGACCATTCATACCCTTTGGGTTTGCACGATTTGGAACCTTAAAAAACATTGAGGTCGCCCCCAAGTATCAGTGAGATTGAAGGGATGATGTGATACTTAGGTTTGTCGAAGAAATTCACTAAACTTTGAAGGTCGCCCCCGGGTCTATCCGGGATATTCAGCCTAAACAAAGCATTATGTGGTCGGCCCTAATACTTTCCCGAAGGTTCGGTCTATCGACAATTCATGCCCTTTAGGTTTGCTCGAATTGGAACCATGAGAAACGTCGAGGTCACCTCCAAGTCTCAGTCGGGTCGAAGGGTTGACATAATACTTAGGTTTGTCCAAGAAGTTCACTGGGCTTTAAAGGTTGACCCCGAGTCTATCCGTGGGTTTGAGCATAAATAAAGCATTATCTGGTCGGCCCCAATAGACCCCTAAGGGTTCGGTCTATCGACCATTCATGCCCCTCGGGTTTGCTCGAATTGGAACCTTAAAAAACGTCGAGGTCGCCCCCAAGTAACAGTCGGGTCTAAGGGTTGACACGATACTTAGGCTTGTCAATGAAGTTCACTGGACTTCGGAGGTCGCCTACGGGTCTATCCGCGGGATTGAGCTTAAACGAAGCATTATGTGGTCGGCCCCAATGCATCCCCGAGGGTCCGGTCTATTGGCATTTCATGCCCCTCGAGTTTGCTCGAATTGGAACTTTAAAAAACGTCGAGGTCGCCCCCAAGTAACAGTCGGGTCGAAGGGTTGACGCGATACTTAGGTTTGTCCAAGAAGTTTACTAGACTTCGAAGGTTGCCTATGGATCGATCCACGGGATTGAGCTTAAACAAAACATTATGTGGTCGGCCCCAATGCATCCCCGAGGGTCCGGTCTATCGGCATTTCATGCCCCTCGGTTTTGCTCAAATTTAAACCTTGAAAAACTTCAAGGTCGCCCATAAGTATCAGTCGGGTCGAAAGGTTGACATGATACTTAGGTTAATCTAAGAAGTTTACTTTGAGACAAGAGATGAAGCAGTGATGATAAAATATGCTCATTGATTATGTCGTATTTACATCAGTTGAACAGGGTGGCAGCCGTGGCCTTTTGTATAAGACTAACTGCATTGTGCTCCATGGGTTGGGTAGAGGCTCCTCAGCTTCTGTCATGAAAAAATAGGATCCTTTGTCAGTTTTGCCGCACACAACCAAAGGTCCTTCCCACGACTCGGCTAGCTTGCCAGTATTATGAGGTTTCGAAAAGGGCGTGACTTACCGAAGTACGTGGTCCCCAATATCAAAGCTGCGTGGTCAAACCCTTTTATTGTATGACTTTTGAAGAGAGAGGTGATAGCGGGCGAGGTTAGCAATGGCTCGGTCTCTGATTTCATTAATCCATAACATATTACATCCAAGTTCGAACTTATTATCTTCATCGGGGAGGTCAGGGTCGCGCGTTGGTACTTCAAACTGAGTAGGCAGCACACCTTTAGTACCATAAGCCAGGAGGAAAGGAGTATAGCCCGTCGCCTTTCTTAGTATGGTAGGATAGGCCTAGAGTACATGTTGTAATTCTTGAACCCATCAGCCTTTATTCTCATCGATACATTTCTTAAGACCGTCGACTATAGTTTTATTGATTGCTTTGACCTAACAAGTCACCTGTGGGTAATAAGGTGTTGAGGGTGAGATAATAATATTGTACATCTTGAGGAAATTGCAGACTTTGTTCCCAACAAACTGTGGACTGTTGTCGTATTGAATCATCTGATAGCATCTAAAATATGTGATGATATTTTCCTATAAGAACTTGATGACTTCATCTTCTCTGTTTTGATATAGAGGCACAACATAAACCCATTTAGAAAAGTAATCTGTGGCCACTAGAATATGTTCTTGTCTACCCGATGCTTTGGGGAAATGGCCCATTAGATCAATGGCTCACCGCTTGAATGACCAAGCAATTTGGCTGCAATGGAGGTCTTGTGAAGGGCTTCGGATGTCATGGGTGTGATGCTGGCATTTGTCACAGTGTTTCGTATACTCTTTAGCTTGTTTCTTCATATTGGGCCAGAAATAGCCCTTGTGTTACGACTCGAAGAACCATAGATCGACCAACAGTGTGAGCACCGTAGTTACCTTCATGGAGTTCAGTAAGTATGGTAGTGGATTCGTTTTGAGAGATGCAGCTAAGGTGTACGCCATTTGGGCATTTACGGTATAGTCTGCCTTTGAGAACGGTGTATTTGTGGCAATTTTCCAGTAATGAACGTTTGGCTTTGGGATCATTCGGGATGGTAGAACTATTAAAATATGTAAGGAAGGGTGTGTGTCAGTCATCGGGATCGAGACTTTCACCCCCAGTATTGATGGCATTGACTTCTATCTGGTCGATACTTGGGCGTTCGTGTACTTCGATATGGAGTGTTTGAGATTCAGACTGGCCTAACATAGCAGCTATGTAGGTGAGGGCATCGGCATGTCTATTTTTACCGCGAGGGTAATGTGTAATGGAAGATTTTTTAGGGAAACGATCTATGCGCTGGTGGACAAGTATAGCATACTCAGCCATGTAACTGTTGGCCTAATTTTTGCTGGTGTACTGTTTCTCAATAAGTTAAGAATCGGTAAATATTGCAAGTTTGGGAACACCAAGTTCAAGGGCGAGATCGAAGCCATGTATCAAAGTGTTATATTCGGCCTTATTATTAGAACATTCAAAGTTTAGCTTGACACCCTTTTCGATTTGGTCATTGGAAGGGGTGACCAGAGCAATACCTATCCCCAAACCGTTAGGTCCGGCAGATCCATCAGTAAATAGACGCCAGCCCGTGTCAGGGTTCCAAGGGTCTATTATGGCTGGTCTTCAAGTAGATCATCTTTGTGTTCCTCCCAGTCGATATCTTCGACCGGGAAGTCGACAAGGAAATCAGCAATAACTTGGCCTTTTAGAGATAATTAATATATTATTATACCCGTTTAGATTTATCTTTTTTGCTGAGGATCTCTAGAAGGGGGTAGCTCGTGATAACATGTATAGAGTGAGCCTGAAAGTATGATTTGAGCTTTCGAGCAGTACAGACGAGTGTAAGAAGCAATCGTTCGAGCTTGGTATATCGAGTCTCAGCAGGTGTCAGAGTTTTACTGATAAAGTATACGGGTTTCTCGATACTGGATTCGATTCGAATAAGGATCTAGCTAATAGAAGTATCGATGACTACAAGGTATAAAGAAAGCATTTCACCTTCGATGGGGGTGTTGATGATGGGTGGTCGACCAAAGTATGTTTTGAGTTCGAGGAAAGCCTGTTCACAATCGGGTGTCCAATGGACTTCGGGGTTGTTCTTCTGCTTGGCCTTATGGACACCTTAGTCGCGTAAGAGGGAGAAAAATGAAGCACAACGGTCAGAAGATTTTAATATAAAATGGTTGAGGATGACTACTTTGCTAGTAACCTTTTAAACATCTTTTTTAGTTCGAGGGGAAGGCATATCGATGAGGGCGCGGATATGAGTAGGATCGATCTCGATACCTCATTTGCTGATGAGGTGGCCCCAGAATTTGCCAGATGAAATGCCAAATTGGCATTTGTCTGGGTTCAGCTTCATGTAATAAGAACAAAGTATCGAGAGCACTTCGATTAGGTTATGTATATGGGTATGATTTTGGAGGCTTTTTCATAACATTTCGTCGATGTAAACTTTGACCGACTTGCCAAGCAAAGGTTTGAATATGGTGGTAACAAGACGCTGGTAAGTGGCACCCGCATTTTTAAGACCGAAGGGCATGACGTTAAAACAGTAAAGACCTCGTTCAGTAATAAACGAAGTTTTAAGTTGGTCCTCAGGGTGGAGGGGTACCTGGTTGTAACCGAAAGCAACGTCCATCATAGATAAACTTTAATGGCTAGTTGTAGCATCCAGAAGCACATAAATGATCTGGAGAGGGAAACTGTCCTTCGGTGTGTGTTTATTAAGGTTTGCGAAGTTGACGCAGATACGGATCTTGCCATTCTTTTTGGGGACAGCAACACTATTTGAGATCCAATCAGCGTACTTAACTTCCCTGATAAAACCCGCGGCCAAGAGTTTTTTGACCTTGAGGTTTACAACTTCTCGAATCCTCGGGGCCAAAGTACGTTTCTTCTACTTCACTGTTATGGATTTAAGGATGAGGTCGAGTTAATGGCAGGCCAGTTCGGGGTCGACGCTAGGCATCTCATATAATGTCTAGGCGAAGACATCTTTATTTCCTCAAAGAAAAGTGGTGAGCTCGAGGTGTTCGGCCTCATCTAAAAAGCTACTAATGAATGTACCTTGACCAGGACCATTGAGTTTGATGTAAACAGTTGGTTCAACAGGTATGTTAGATGGGTTCGATGGTACTGGGAGAGAGAAACATTGATTGCTATGGTTTAACAAGTTTTCTAGTAAGATCGATCTCAGGGTGTTCGCATGAGCGGGCAAGGCATTGAGAGCCTTTCATGTTCCACATGATGCAAGGGGTAGTGAAACGAAGTATTTGGTGGTAAGTAGAAGGTATGGTTTTCATGGCATGAAGCCAGTCACGCCCTAGAATGCCGAGGTATTTATATTTCTTATCGATGAGAAAAATGTTGGTTTGGAGGGTGACTGGGCCGGTGGTGACAGGGAGGTTAAGGCGACCGACGGCGACTTTGGTAGCGTCGTTCAGGCCCTTAAACTCGACATTGGCTAGTGTAATGAGGTATATTTTTTGGCTCGAACAATCTGGAGGAAACGTACATCTGCTGTAATGCCCGTATCAATGAGCATGGTATGAACGTCAAGGTGTTCGACCTTAATCATAATAACCAAATGGTCAGAATGGGGGAAGCGAACATGAGAAACATCACAATCGATGAAGGATATGCCTTTGGGTAGAGGGCGTTGGCTAGATTTTGGTAGAAGGATGGATAACTTCTCTTGATAGGTATGCTTACAACACTTTTCGACTCGTTTGCGCTTGCATCGAGTGTGACCACTGTCGATGTTATTGACTTTGATGAGGTAGAGTTGGAAAATGTGTACCTCGGCTGGGTTAGTAGTTAGAGTGGGTTAAGGCTTGATATACGACCTGTCGAGATAGCTGGGGAGATTGGCGACATATCGATGTAAGTGACCTATTTTAAGAATCATTTCTATCGACCGCTGCAGAGCATAGAATTTGTTTGTGGGGTAGCAATTGTATTTATGATTTTGGCAGTAGGATTCATCTTTACGGACCTCGATGGGGAAGGGAGGCGCCAGATAGGATCGGTCTAAATCTGTGTGATGATGGTACTGATAGGAGCAGTGAGTTTTGGTAAGACCGACATGTGTCAGTTTTTGCGAATTTTAGAAGGGGTAGCATCATAGTGAGAACGTTTGCGGCTCTCGGTCTCCTGTGAGACGGGAGCGACCATGGGTGTAGGCGATCGTCGAGCTTTGTTGTGGTTGGTTGTTGAGGCTTGACCCTGATGATTGGATTCGTGTAAACGCTTGAGGTCGATGTATCCGTTAACCTTGGATAACATCTCCATGAGGGTTCGTGTCTTATGAAATTCGATATACTCCTTGACACAACTATGATCTGGTAGAGTGCTAGAATACCCGAGAACGACGTTAGCACAATTGAGGTTTTTGACTTTGTGCGACTCATCGAGAAACTGTTTGGTGAAAGATTCAAGCGTTTCGTTGGGGGATTTGCAAAAGTTGATGAGAGCGTCAAATCGGATCTCATGGTCTTTGTTAAAGGTAAACTGGGCGATATAAAGGGTTGATAATTGTTTGAAACTTTGGATATAGCCATTAGGGACGTTGTAGTACCATTTGAAAGGGCTATCAATGAGACTGGGGGGAAACATGCGATACAAGATGTGGTCACCTGCAGAGTACATACTTAAAGCATTTTTGAATTCGAGGACATGAGATTGAGGGTCGGTATTGCTGTATTTGCTAATTTTAGGGGTATAAAAATTTGGAGGTACTTCGACCCCAAGGAGTTTAGGCCAGAAGGGGTCGTTTAACCGACACCAAGAGTTCAGTGTGGGGCTCGCGCTGACACGACTAACAACATAATTTTTTTAATCAAGTTCCTGTTGTGTAAGATAGGCAGGATGAGGAGGAGAGCACTGGGGTCAAGGGTGGCGAGGTTGCGGGTATAGGGCATGTTCGGCACTGCGCTCGTCAAGGCGTTCTTGATCAGGACGTTGTGTGGGGTGGTGAGAAGTGCGAAGTGCAGAATCATAGGAATCCTCCATAACGGGGACACCAAGATGGATCGAGCCAGTAGGTATGGTGGTAGGAGCACCCTCGGCACCAAGATGGACCAGGAGGACTTTGAGTTTGGGGTGAGGCCTAAGGCGAAAGTGGGCCGAAATGCGCGAGGGGGCAGGTAATTGAGAGCGATGAGGAGCGTCGTGGGTGTGACCTTGTTGTAGCTCTCAAACTGTAAGGCATAACTCGTCTAGAGTACGGTATTGCCGGTCAAAGTCATCTAAACGGCGCTGCCTTTCAGCCTCGAGTTCTTGGCAGCGTTATTCACGCTCAATGCGTAACTGATTGTTGTGGCGCTCCTCGGCCTAAGAAAATTATTGTCTTATGAGGGAAAGTTGAGCGGCTACTACGTCGGCGGAGTTACCGACGATGGCAGAGGTTGAGCGAAGGGTGGGGGCCACGGAATCTCTAATACATTCTAGGGTACTTGTATCAAGACAAACTTTTTTGATTTGTATCTCGATGCACAAATAAGTGAACGAAGGGACTAGATGGAAAGAGAACCCATTAACCACCCAAACTGCCCTACAAGACAGAAAAACAACCTGCATAAAAAAACTCAAAACTGCTGTAACTTCTTCAAACCACCCAAAAGTGCCTCTCTTTTCTTTTGAACTCTACGATGTCCTCTGATGCCATTCTTCACCACCCACTGTACGTATTTCTTCTTCTCTCCCTTTCTTTTTATTGTGTTCATCTTCTCCCTAATATTGTTTTAGGGTGAAATGGTTGACTTCTAGAAATCCTCATCTTCTCTTAATGGTTCACTACTAGATGTTGTTAGAAGTGCTTCTCAAAGTAAATAGATACCCATTTTCTCAAGTGAGTGAGTCTCTCTTTCTCTATATTAGATCTACTGTATTATGATTGTTAAATGTGTTATAATGGATCGATCCTCCTTTATAATCAGTTCGAGTTCTTTTAGTTAGTTTAATTTCATGGTTTCTTTTTGAAAATATCTTAATTTGGTTGCCAAATTCTGCACTTTGTTTATCGGTGTTTCATGCTAGAGTAATACCAGTAGTCTTTGTTTGGGGATTCGGAGATCAAATTGATTCAACACTGAAGTCAGATCAATTCTGAATGTCGTTTATCGTTATTTCGATGAGTATTTATCTTGCTCTCACTATTTTAACAGTAATCTTCTGCATTCCACTCATTGATTTCTAGCATGCCATCGATTTTTTTAGTTGGTGGATGATATTGATAATTCCGTGAGTCAAATTATTTTAGCAGGTCTTGGGCACAATTTCTTACCATGGTTCCCAAGGATGTTTTTTAAATTAAACAAATATTTGTCAATGTGATCCATTACCCATTCATTAGTATAATTATTAGTTTTTTTTTTTTTTTTTGAGTTTTAACAATTAACATCAGGTTCATTGTCATTGCATTTTTCATCTTCATGTATAATATACTATTGGAATGGAGCTTTAAGTCAGGCATGCCTCATCTTCACTTAGTGCTGATCTCATTTTGGTGTTGTTTTGCCTGAAAACTATAAACTATAGTAATGTTTCTAGGGGAAGGGCTTTGGAGTTTTGGTCGCTTTAGAATAATATTTTTTTGCAAGTTTTCACTTGAGATTTAAGTTTTTGAATCATGTACTTATTATTGATTTTCTGCTATTGCAAACTAAAGAAATTGTTCATTGCTTTGTATTTTACCGATTTAGAGTGTATTTGTCTTCATCGCCAAAATATTTTGGTAGTGTTGCTGAAACATAAGGCCAACAAAATACTGGCAATTAGAGATACCACTAGGCCACGATCAGGTTAGAGGAACTCATGGAATAGATTAGAAAATCAAAGGTTGTGAAAAGGGATAATGTTGCGGTAAGGGTCGAAATTTGACAGTAATGATTTGAGAGGTGAGCATTGTAGTTAGACAGAGACAATAGTGGTAAAATAATTAGAGCAATTGGTGGCAATTATCGAGTTTCTTTAACTATAGAGATTGTGGCACCCACTTTTGAATAAAAATTATAGGGAAGGCTATGACTAGACCCCCTTCTCTTCCAAAGTCTCCTTCCTTTTATCCTAAATATGTGTATTTTTCTATCACACATTTTCCTCTTATTCCATTCACAGGAGAAATGGTATTTTCTTCCATCTTAGTTAAAAATATAAGTAATTGCAATATCAATTGTCCCAGTTCTTGAGGCTAAGGGTCCATTTTGTGGAGGGCTAATGTTTCCTTATAAACAAGTAGTACAAAATATGCAAAAAAGAGAAAGCTTTACATTGGTGCAGAGTACTTTGTTCAACTCTAATAATGATTTGGATCTGGATCACCTTTTGGCTAATGATTATCCTCATTCTCAAAATTCCAGCCCATGTGTGTGATAATGTTTTTCTCTGAGATTTTACATTTGCATGATTATTGATTTAAGATTTAACTTGAATTAGTACTTACAATTTTATTTTTTTTGTATTTTTCCCTTTTGGGCGAAGTTATTTTAATTTACTCTTATTTACTTATGCATAATCAACAAGTCTATAGTTCGGACTTTTGTGGGAAATAGCTCTGCAGATCTGGTTCTAAATGAAGTGTTTTACAGGTCCACTTTTTAATAACCTAGATGAGAAATGGTCCATCCAAGCAGTCAAAAGTTTAAGTATAGTGTATGTTTGACACAAATGATTTTTATAGACAAGCTCTGAAGAATAATGATTCTGGTGTGTGTAAGGTAAAAATAAGTTACTAGAAAATAATTTAATTCCTCTTTGTCTAAATATTTTTTCTTTTGTGCACGAATGATTCTAGTCTTGGAAATTTTTAAAAATTTAGAACATACAACATTGGAAGTTGGGCAACTTGGCATGAAACGAAAATAGATCTGTTCTATAAAGGTACTGTTATCTTAAGATTAATAAAATACTCCATATAGTTTTGTTTACTTACCAAAATCCTTCACAAAAGCAAAACAAACACCATGTGAAACTATCTTTGTACAGTAAAATAAAGATGCAACATGAGGAAATATGGAGGGCACTGCCTAAAGACTACATATGCAAATGTAACATATGTAAGGTGAAGATTATGGGACAGGTGATACGGGAGATACCTCAGGATAAGTGTGCAGTATTAAAGCTACTTTTCGTATTTTTTCTACTTGCTTTAAATCAAAGGTTGGCTTCTATTACAAGCTTTACTGTTTAGTAAAATGTATATTTCTTATTAAATTTGATATTTTTTCTTTGACAAAATACATTTTTTGCCTCATTTTATATGTAGATGCGAACATATTATGTTTCCACTTTGCATACATAATAAGAGCAAGAGTTTTGAGAATATTGTTGAATTACCGTCTAAAATTTTATAAATAAAGATTCTAACTGAATTTCGACCGTGCAACACTCTTTCATCCCGACTCTCTTTCTCAACACTCATCTCTCTCTCTTTCCTCCATGCCATCTCTTCATCTCATAACCGTTTCAGTCTTATTCAAGCAGGTCTATCTTAAGACATTTTTCTCTTTTTAAAATTACTAGTACTACCCTTGACCAAGTCACGGTGAAGACGTCGACGCGCCTTCGGCGTTATGCCAACGCATGAATTAATATATGAAATCTTCCCACTAAGTGTTGTTTCGGTTAAAAATTAACAATAGAAGTTTGAACCTCTACAAATATTACAATAACATTTTTTGTATTCACATCAATAGAAAAGTAAATAGAAAACGAAATTTACATTTTCATACAAAAATACTTAAGTCTTAAACAAAATTTATTTTCTTGAAATAGTATGTGGTGTGATCATGTCCCTTATAGATATTATGGTGTATATATTTCACACACCGAACTCCTGAACAAACTTCTACATTGATGTGGCTGTCGAATATCCTTGTCATGTATGGCTGTCGTAGTATTGGCTGATGTATTTGGTTCTCATTGATAGCAGTGATGTCAACAACATTGTTTGCATTTTGTTCCCTTCTAACCTGAACAATTAGGAAAAAAAAATATATCAATGCAACTCTTGAGATATAGATTAGTTGAATTATGTAAATTTAGTTTAACTCCACAAAATTATGTAAATTATCTCGAGATCTGTAAATTTAGTCATAGACAGGTATGTAGATATAGATTAGTTTAACATTTCTTCCTACCAATCTTATATTGAAGAGAGATGTACCTGTTGTGTTGTGGAAAGCGGAGGATTCAATGGGAGGAGAGGGTGGTTGTAGAGAAGAGGAGGGACGGAGGGAGAGAGAAAGATGCGAGAGGCTTGTAAAGTAGAAAGAGAAGTTAATGCATGTAGTTATAATTTCAAGTTAAACATGTGGCATAACTACTTAGGAGTTAGAGACAGATAGTCATCTTTTATGAAGTTTAGGTAGTTTAGGAAGTTTTATAACCTGACAACAAATCTCAATCGTTAGATTCGTTGTTTTGGCCTCGGAAAATGTGTTGTTTTAAGTTTGTTTTGATACAAGTAACCTAGAATGTAATATAGATTTCTATAGATGATGGGTTTTCATTTTGACCTTCCCTTTAGGGTTTTGATTTTGTACTTAGGGCTTTGATTTATTGTTTAAATTATTTATTTCCACCCATGAGTATGATAAGAAATTCAGGTATTTCCCAATTTTGAATTCCTTTCTTGATATTGGTCATGCTAGATTTATTCATTTGAAAATTGTAAATGGATTTACTGAAAAAATTTGTATATTACTTAAGTTATTGATGAGTACCTAATGGATTTACTGAGTATTAGTTTTTCGATCATCTAGGATTTCTCTATTTTATTACTTAAGTTGGCATGTATATGAATCATTATTTTGGACAAGTAAATGAATTGAGGTGTATTTCTTAACTACGGTCATGGCCTTCCTTCTCTCTTATGTTTTATTGATGAATTGCGTTAGAGGCAAATAATAGAACTACACA
Organism: Kingdonia uniflora; assembly: GCA_014058105.1. Taxonomy (NCBI): domain Eukaryota; kingdom Viridiplantae; phylum Streptophyta; class Magnoliopsida; order Ranunculales; family Circaeasteraceae; genus Kingdonia; species Kingdonia uniflora. Next base: position 7,260,992 of record JACGCM010000704.1, on the reverse strand, counting down.
AATGGTTGTGATGTACGTGAAGTCTAATTCTAGTTATCATACATATACTCGCTCCCCTCCCCGATGCGTTGTTCAAAGATTCATTTATTGAAATTTTTACTCCAGAATAATGTATGTCGTTTATGGTCATAGTACGACGAAAAGCGTTTGTGTGGTGACAAATAGAACTTACTATCATTGCTTGTAGGTTGCATTGGAGGCAATTGTACTTTCCATCATGAGTACCTAATGGAATTATACTATTTTTTCTTCATTGGGTTGTCAACATATATGTTCATCTTATTCTTTGCAACTTCTTTTTACCTTTCAATTTTGTATGTTCTTCTCCCTGTTAGAAGCATGGATAACGTAAGATTCCATGGATACACACTAGATAAGGTTTGCATGTAGAATCTTATGGGGACATTAAACACAGGAAATTGGAAAATAATGTAATATAAAAAAAAAGTCATTATTAACTTTTTTGGCGCATAAGGATATTCATGGTGTATCATTGAAAGGATACGACTCAAGCAGGCAACAAAAGACCACAAGTATATCATCAATTTAGATAGCGTTAAGGCGTTTTGGCGTATTCATCATGATTGTAGTGCATTTGAATTTAGTCGTCAATATGTTTACCTATTCAGTACCTGAGTTTAAGCGCCGAAGGCGCATCGACATATTCACCGTGGTGAGCCACGGGTAGTTGCAAAAACACATCAAAGGCTTGTCAAAGGCACCAAAATGCTTGAGATGTAGCACTGAAGGCACGTCGACATTGATGAGGTGTATTTAATTTGATGTATATTAATTTAACACAGAATTATCAGCAAGTTCTCTTGAGTAGACTAGAAATTGTATTTTCATATTTGTAACTTTGTACATTTCTATTATTAAAATTTCAGTTCTACATGAAGGAAGTGGAAATGAAATCAGATGCCTTCGATGATGTCAACTACGTCAAACACTGTTGTCTATATCATAATCGTGTTGTGACTATGCTGGAAATCATTTAAGGATTCTATGGAGGTGTATTTCACTTAATTAGTATCGTAAAATATGTATACTTTTTTTATAATACTAGCACAAATCATATCAAACTTATTTTATTTGTTTTTTACTTGATTTTTATTTTTCCAGCATATTCTTAACTATTTTCAAATATAACCTCCTTCTAAACAATTCCAATTACTTAGTGTATAGCCTAATATAGTAGAAATTAAAATTTTCCAATATCAACGTTCGAAAATAGATGGCGCCGAAAGTGCGTCGACATAATTGCTCGTGCGTCGTCACAGATAGTACTAGTATGGCTATAAAAGGAAGGAAAGAAAGGGAAAATAGGGGTGGGTGTAGCATAGACGGTGCCAAATGTAGGAGCCAAGTTTTGTAAGAGGGAAAACTAGCTCTTACACCACAGGGTTATCTTTGACCTGGGATTTAAACATGTATATAAGATAATAATAAACTATATTAGGGGAATAATACGCTTGCGTGGAGTCCTAGAATGGGTTACTTCACTACCTCTAGTGAAGATTTTGAATGATTGATGTTATATATATCGAGTTAGTAGATAGGTCGAGGAGGAAATGAGTTACAAAGTATTCGAAGGTAATCTTGTAGGGCTTTTTGGGAGAGATTTTCTAACCCTTTCATATTGCCTCATCCCTCCTATTTATATGATATAGAAAGGGCTGAGTCACCATGGGAGGTCAGATTACATGTATAACCTTTGGGGATAACTGTTTTGTACTCGGAGTTGGTTCTGACACTATAACTGTCAGGCGGCTCATTTTACTATTATGTCTGGTGAGTTGACTGTTAAATGTGTCTGCCTTCGACCATGTATTTCCATGGTCGAAGTCTCTCTGCTACTGATGTTGAATTCTAGTGTTGGCCGTCTGTCTTTGGCTTCGACTATAATGTCTTTGAACATTCGATTGATGTCGGAGGACTTCTTGGACTTAGTTGATGTCTAGTTGGGCTTCGAGTCTCTTGGTAGGCTTCGATACAGCCTTCGAGTATTCGACTAGTGATGGAAGGCTGCGAGTAGGCTACTACAAAGCAAAGTAAGTATAATAGCGTATCATATTAAAATATTGAATATTGTTATATTATTGATAGTGCATTGCTATTTGACAGGCCCTTCGTCGAAGGTGTAGAGGAAGAAGACCTTGTTAGTTACTGTTGCTTAAGAAGGGGTCAAGCTCGAGGTTGTTCTGAAAGAAGTTAGCATTATAAGAAAGAAGCTAGCAAACTGCATGTCTGAGAAAGTTTAAAAGTCTCAAGCAACGAGGCCAATGGAGAGTGTTAGTGGCAGCAAGAAGAGGGGAGCTGATTGAAAGAGATGAATGGTTTTGCCAAAACTCTGGAGATGATTTTACAGATGTGCCTGAGTTCACTACGTTGAGCAAGTTAGCTCAGGCATTTCCAAAGAAGAGGATGTTGAAGTGTGGCTCGACCTCTGGTACTACGGGGTGTGGTGAGGTCGAGGGAGAGGCGAAGAAGAGAAGGGTAGGTCCTTCTTCTGAACTGATTGGGGCAAAGGTCGCAGAGAATTGACCTAGTGAGGAAGACAAGTTGAAAACGGTAGAGGAAAAGGTGAGGCTTATAGCTCGCAATAGTGAGGAGGAGATGAGCAAAATGGTATGCTTGATGATTTGACTATCTTTTAAATTTTATTTTGTAGTTCGAGCTAAAATATATGGTTGATGATTGTGTTGTTTTTGTAGGCTTCTCCTTTGATGAAGGGGATCTGTCTTAGGATAGAGGAGCTGAAAGTCGAGCTCGAGAAGGGGAAGGCTGAGCTCGAGAAGAAGGTAGCTCATTTAAAAGTTGATTTGGCTAGGAAAGGGAAGCGACTGGACTCTAAAACTGAGGTAAATAACATTAGGAGGTGGTAATCCAGTGTGATAGACTTAGGCGCCAACTTCTGATAATGGGGTACTCCAAAACTGAGGTAAATGACATTATGAAGGATACCTATGTTGAAGAGCAAGAGGTTGAAGATGATGAAGCTGGCATTGTGAAAGGGTTGAATAGAGTTTCTCCCCAGACTGTGCGAAAGAACGAAGGGAATGTAATGTCAAACGAAGAATATAATTGAGAAGGTAGAGTAAAATTGCTGACTATTTGGTAGTGTGATTATGAGGGGTTTGTGAACTGTAACTATATAGATCAATGTAGGATAAATTTTTGTAGGGTAAGTTATGTTTGTAAACCTTATTTGTAGGAACGTAAGGATATGCACCTTTTTTGTAGGGTAAGTTATGTCTGTGTCTACTTTGCAAGTGAAGCTACAGGTTAGAACAGAGCAAGAAATATTTGACTTGTATGCTTCATTACTCTAGAGCTACAAAGTAAAAATTAGAGCGTAGAGACAGACCAAAAACTTGTTAACAGTTTAGGGGCAATGGTACTCAATTGTTATAGATAATATCGAAGTGTTGAAAATTTTTAGAATATAGAGAATGTGTACCTTGGAATTGGAAGTATATGTTATTTTTCATCTAATTGGGATCATATTTTGACCTTAAGTTTAGAAGCTGTTTCACATAGTAGATGTCAAAAAATAGAAATTTTGTTAGAAATAAGATGTATGTATTGAGTAAGTATCCTGAATCGAACTTGATGTATTGTATCTGTGATGTATAGGTCGAATTAGAGTCAGCTCGTTTGAGTGAAAAAGAGACACGCCAATGTAACAAAGAGTTTGCGGCAGAGTTTAAAAGAATGAGGGAGGCAAATGAAGATAGGGAGGATCAACATGTAAATGTACATTTCAAGTTCATCGAGGCGACACAAACCATTGATGACCTCACTCGTAAGATCGAGGAGAAAGATGTTGAAATTATTAAAGGGTAAAAAGAGCTCGCGAAGATGAAAGAAAAGATATCAAAACTCAAAAGCCAGAATAATGCGATAATGGTAAAGAGTAACGAGGATGACATGGCTCGATACCGTATCCAGGCGTTAGAATCATTAGAGAAAGAGTTACGCCATTTTATGGCCAGTCTAAAGGACTAAATGATCAGTAAAATGAACGAACAAGAGCAGACTCGAACTGATTTAGTGAATACCAGGAGCGAACTAGAGCGATTGAAGAATAAAATAAATGAGAAAGATAGTAAGCTGAAGAAGGCTCGAGATGACCTATCTAGCTCTCAAATTATGGTGAACTAGTTGACTGCAGCTTTACCTGCTAAAGATATAGAGTTCCGATTGGTGCAAATAAAATATGACAAGTTGAATGAGAGGGTGGCATAGTTGAAGACCAATTTGGTTCAGGCCAATTCGCGTGCCAAAAATGCTGAGGCTGGAGAGCGCTCGAGGAAGAATAAAGGTGATGGTAGGGTCTCCATTATTCAAGGGGATGTGGTTAGTCTATCAGCTCGAATCAGAGAACTGGAGGGAAATATAGCTCAAACTCATGGTCACGTACAAAAAGGAAATAAGCAGTTAAGGGAGTGCCAAAGTAAGCAGGATACTACTCATGTTAAGGAATAGGAGTTAGAGCGGGTGATCAGAGGTAAGGATATTTTAATAAAGGAGAAAGACAAATTATTGAACCAATCTCCTACTGGGGTAAGTGCAGGTAAATATAGGGAGTTTGAGGAATTTCGTGCCCAGGTAGCTGAATTGAGGATGATATACCATGATGAGTTAGATAAAGTAGATAAGAAGGTGATGGAGCATATCGAATGGAATGGCATGAGGCATGGAATAAGAGGGTGAAAGAGCGCCTCTAAATGGCAAAAAAAAAATTCTAAAGCGCTTGTGCCCGAGACATTGTTCTCAGAGATTTTAATGGCAGAGATCGCCTATTTTGCTGAGGAGGTGTAAAAGCTTAAATTAAAGAGAGATACCTTACACGATTATTTGTCGGATAGAGGATGTATTTGCAGAGCTGATGTAGATCGAGGAAACTGTATGTACTCCATGGAAACGAAGTTAGGTTCTTAACCTGCTAAATTGATAGAGCAAGGTAGGATCACTATGGTTGTTCGAGCTCGATAATTTATGGCTTATTGTCCTACTGTTGTAGGGGAAAGCATAGCTGACCTTCCAATAATTGAAAATAATCTATTGCAGTAGTTGTATATGTAACCTGAAAAAGTATTTGACGCAGACATATTGAGAGATGAAAACTAATTTTACCTTTGCTTTATCTTATGCCTGGTAAAGTTCTTTGATTGAAAACTAGTATTACCTTCATTTTAATCATAGATTATGTATAGAATTCGATCAAAGCTAGTTTTACCTTTGCTTTAACCATTATAATTATCGTAGCCATATTGAGAGATGAAAACTAGTTTTACCTTTGTTTTGTCTTATCTCTGGTATAGTTCTTTGATTAAAAACTAGTTTTACTTTTGTTTTAATTGTAGAGTATGTATATAGTTCGATCAAATCTAGTTTTACCTTTGCTTTAACAGGTATAATTATCGCAGCCATATTGAGACTTGAAAGCCACTTTTACTTTTGCTTTATCTTATGTCTGGTAGAGGTCTTTGATTGAAAACTAGTATTACCATCGTTTTCATCGCAGATTGTGCATAGAGTTCAATCAAAGCTAGTTTTATATTTTCTTTAACCGGTAAATTTGTCGTATCTATATTAAGAAATAAAAGCTAGTTTTACATTTTCTTTATCTTATGTCTGGTAGAGTTCTTTGATTGAAAACTAGTATTATGTTTCTTTTAATCGCAGAGTATGTATGGTGTGTGGTTTGAAAGCTAGTTTTAGCATTGCTTTAACCGGAATAGAGATCGTTTGAAAGCTAGTATTACCTTTGCTTTAATCAATGTATTGTATACGTAAGTAGAGAGTTGTGTTGGAAAAACTTGGAAGTTATCATTGAATAGAATAGAATGTACATTATATGTAGATGAAAATATCACTTTTGGAATGGAAAAAGCATGAATTTATAGTAGAATAATGAGGGACTTAATGATAGTACCATTTCAGTCGCCTAGTATTCCAAGGATTTGAGATATGAACTCCCTCCTCGGTTATGTGATAATATGATCCTAGGGCAGTGAGACCAGTGATTAGGAATTAGCCCTCCCAATTTTCTGCCAATTTCTCAGTATGTGCCTCTTTTCTATATTGAGGGATTTCTCAAAGAACGAAATTGTCGATTTGGAAAGTACGGCTTCAGACTACTCTGTTTTATGAACTGACCAGCTGTAGTAGCATTTTTTTGGAAGGAGAATCTTCGCCAATACTTATTCTTAAAGAGAATGCAATAAAACTAGATAAACAAGATTTTACGTGGAAAACTCAGTAAAGGCTGAGAAAAATCACGACCTCGAGGAGGATTTTTTTATGTAAAATCTAGTACGATACTAGTTATTACACGTTTTGGAGTGATGTTAGGTTTTCAAAGTAAGAGTAGCAAGAGATTGCGGTCCTGTAGAATCTATTCTCTGCCTATATTTATAGTCATACAGGCAGTTTTACAAAAGGAAAGAAATAGTCTCCTATTCCGGGGGAGTGGGCAAACTTTATGGATCTCTAGCAGTTCTTTCTTGACCAGGCTTCAACGGCTACTTTTGACAAGTCGAGGACTTAAAGTAACTTCTCAAATGATGTCCTTCGATCATGTGTGGCTGTCTTCGACTACTCTTGTCAAATCTGGGGAATATGCTACTACAATCACCTCATTCTCGGCAGAAGCACTTGTGGTTATGTCGAGAAGAAGTTGGATGCTGAAGAGGTTGCCAATGAAAAGATGAGTCGTCTGTATTATTTATGAGGTCAAAGGAACTGTATCTGATCAATTCATTCCAAGGGCACAATTAATATAGTACAATAAATCTGGCAGAGTTTCATTAGGTATAAATGGGGGGCTATTGAGGGTGGAATGGTGGTAATTTTAGAAAGATGCCACCCAAAGTGTGGTCTAATACGTTGTCTGAGGCAGAAGACGGTGAACAGCCTGAGGGAAAAATTATGCCCAAACTTATCAGTAATAATTCGTTATGTGATCGTATCACGACGTTGGGGTGGGAGAGAGGTCAAGAGAGAGAAGATGCATACCTGTTGAAAATAATTGTATCATCATGCGGTGTTGATGGTAATGGAGTGCATCAGTTTGGGGTAGGAAGGGTAACTGTTTGTGTTGATGATGAAGAATTAAAGCTTAGATGGGCTTCCAGGGATCTTGCCGAACGTAGGAAGTTTCTTGCAATGTTTTGCTGCCTTCATCTGGGGAAGTAGCCTTTAGAAGCTCAGTGACTTGAGATTCATTGAGGTTCTTAGCACTGGAAAGAGGCTTTAATGTTTGATTCTGGTGAAAACAAAAGACAGACTAAACAGTCTTGTAAGTCAAATGTAAAAATAGATGTAGTTTGATGTAATGTAATCGAAGGATGTAGTCACGGATGTTATATTTAGCAAAATTGAAGGAAGAAGTTGTCGAATATGAATTGTAACTTATTCATAATAATAAATAAAGTTAATAGCTTCAATATTCAATTTATGTGTATTTTGTTTTATCAATTGTAGTTTGAAATAATCGAAGGTAAAATGTCTAACGTGAATGCACATAAAATGTTGATGGGTTGTCATAACATCTCAAATGTATTTGACTGAGTAGGAACCAGAATGGATTTTGAGGTTGATTGATTTGACTTTGAAATTATAGAGTTCCAAGGCAGAGTAAATGTAGGTGAGTTGAACCAGGACTGGAGAGAGTATAAATAAGTCTTGTTGCTGTAGATATGAGGCATTCATGCAAGATTGTGAAGATGAGAGCTCAGGCTCGAGATGGTGTGTTCAGACGTGTTCAAGCGATGTACTAGGTGCTATACACTCAATATTTTAGATCTCAGAACTGTGATATGCATATGGAAGATCCGTAGGAGCCTGATTACGAAGGGATGAGTAAGGCAGAAGCGAAGGAGGCTGAGGAGGACTTTATGTTTCGTGTTAAATTGTAGTTTTGGCGTCCTCCTGAACGATATGGTGGTATGTGGACTCGGGCAACACTGTTGTGAAAAGGGAAGATGAAGCTGCAGCTTGAGATTTATGAAGTTATAATGTTTAGTAAGAGTAGGTCTTTGTTAAGGTAAATGAAATGTAATAAAAAAAAGCTGTATAGGATGTGTTGTCGAGTGAAGCAAGGTTTTGTTTAATTGTCGAATTGAATATGTTCTTGTTGAAATTTTGGCAATGGAAAATTGTTTTAAGCAAGTTTCTGGTAGATTATTGAATATAATGATATTGTAGATGTTGTCGAATATGGACTCAAAAATATAGGAATATGTAGGTAAAGTAGAAGTGGGGGAACTAACAAGAATAATGATTATGGCCAGATGTGTTCCTGTAGGGAAGAGTAAGAAATATAAGGAAGATGATGTTAATCGCCTTTGTGAGAATTTAGGTTGTGCATTACTGCACGTAAATGTAGCTGAAGAAGTTCTTTGAGATATGGAAAGATTAGAGTGGGAGTGTAAGCATTTATTGGCTCTGAGAAGGCAAAGTATCGAAGAGGCTGGGAAGAGAAGTAGAAAGCATTACATTCGAATAATTAAACGGTCGTGAAGTGGTGCGATAAACAATCACGTGGGGTCTATAACTACCTCTGAAGTGGGCGACTGCTCACACTTTTCAAACACATAATAAAATTTCTTTATTGCAAATTGCTTTTGCTCGTCATTGGATTGGTTGTCTATGATTACGAAGTAGGAGATTAGCGTTTTGATTGAAAGAGCCAAGCGAGCAAAGGAGAGGGATACGGATGCAGCACGTAAACAAGGTTTGTGATTCTGGCTTCGATTGTTTGATGTTTAGATTGATTAAGTTATAGAAGAATAAAATTAAGTAAATTGAATGGTGTTGTATGTTGAATTGAATCGAAAGTGAATGATTTGAAAGATAACAGTGTTAGGATTTGATAGAGTAGTTTTAGGAAATTCTGGTTTGGGTATGATTTGTTGGGTGTCAAGGTGGAAGAAATGGTGTTGTAGGGGTTTTATAGATCGTTTCTGGTGTGGGTGGTGCGAGAAATTGGTGGAGATGAGTGGAGAGGGTGATTGGTTGGTGGCACTGGGGTTACGGCGCGATTGTAGAGATGAGTGGAAATATCATTTTGATATGGCGAGATTGTCGGGGACGATATTTTTATGTTGGGATTTGGCTGAATTTTGTGTCGGAGTAGGGGAATTATCAATTTTTGAATAATGGTATTTTTGGCAGGAAACAGGTTAAGTGTGTTCGAGAAGCTGTTGAGTTTCCTGTAATTTGACCAAAAGTAAACCAGATTAACAAATTATCGATGTTATTTATTAAAAATAGAAAAAGGCATCGAGAACTGAGCAGATGTGTCACTTTAATGAAAGATATGAATATGAATTAAATCATATGAACTACATCGAGAACTGTAGTAATAAGTATAAATGTAAAATGATAGTAACAGATAGTAAAGCGAATGATGTATTGAAGAGTAATCTCGACAACGATATCTTTATGAATATATGAACTTATGAACATATATATGTATCACATATGATAGATTCTAACTGTGTAAAAATTATGGAATCTGCTGTACAGGTTCGATTTAAAATGACTGAACCAATTCAAAATGATGGAAAAGACATATACGGGAGTCTGGAAGACGTAACGCCTCTGATAATTGATGTGAGAACTTGTGTACAACAATTAGGAGGGAGATATAGGGTAGGGTCGAGTAGTACAGATTTTGGTAGCGTGGAACAGTTAGGGTGACACCTAGTATTGTCGAACAGGCTGAGGAGGAGGACACAGAGACGAATATAGATCACGAGCCTCAAGAGAGTGTTCGAGAAGGTAGTGGGGATGGGGATGAAGATGTGGAGGAAGGCGAGGGGGCATGTTACGAAGAGGGTCAAGAGACCAAAGAGATATTAACCTTCAAGAAGAAGTATGGTATTCCTATGGATATAAGGTTAGAGGAGTACTAGTATGAAATGATCGACCAGGAAATACCCTTGAATGGTATTCCGGTGCATCGAGAAGAAATAAAAAAAGGGATTGAAGCTTCCCCTCAGAGCGGACCAAAATAAATTAATAAACTTCTTGATGTGGCACCGGGGCAGTTCAATCTGAATGTGTATGATCAATTCAGGGTTTGTGGGGCAATAAATGGATGACTTAAGGCCAGGGGGGAGGAGTTAATAACTGTCGATGATTTATGTGTTCACTACACAATCAAGATGAACCCGTAGAAGCTAGGTTACTGGTACTTGGAGAGGTTCTTGAATAGACCATTATTTTGTGATATGGTGTCAACTGGGGGGCGATACACTGATGAGCGCTTACTTGTCTCCAAATATTATGAGTTTGATAAAAAAGATCCTGGGAAACCTTTAAAGAGAAAAACTTTTCACTTAGGTGTGTGGTTAGGTAATTGTAAGTCTCGATGTCCGAATTGTGTGAATGAGATGTAAGGGTTTCTAACTTGGTTATGTTATTTGCAGTGTTGAAAGAGGTTGGCAAGAAGTCAGAAGTAAAGGAAGAGTTGTATAAGGTGAGAAGAAATTTCTTTGGTAGGATCAATAACCTGGTTATCGATCAAGATCTTGTCAACACGCTATTCCAAGAGACTAGTTTTAAGAGGCCGAGGGTAAAAGGTTTAGAAGAGTCTGTTATCGACAAAAAAAATTAGCAAGGAATAAGAGAGCCACAAACGCTAGCTTACCACTTGAAAATCGCTCCTTGGATGGGTACAACACAGATACATAGATTGATGCTATGCTAGGAGAGTCTCTGGGAAGGTATAAAAAGAAAAGGGCAACGAGTTCAGATGTTCCTCATTGCTTCCGCATAAGAGGCTAACATGACAATCAACAACGGAGGAGGTGGCCGGTACTGTTAGATCAGCAGTTGCTGTGGGTATGCGTCCCCCATGGGGTTTTGGGAGTGTGGTCCCGAAGAAGTCAGTGGCGTGACTTCGAAGAACAAATATGTCGAAGAGTCTGAGACTGAAGTTCAGAAGACTATGGATGCTTATACGTCTGGGATGGAGGAGCTGAAGACGGAGCTGGAGTATTGCTTGGTGGGTATTGATAGTTCGAATACATTTTTCTGTGAGGGTCAGAGAAATTTGACGAAGGTGAGAAATTTTAATGCCTTTCTACGAATGAAAAAATTGGTAGGTCACTCAAATATACATTATATGACTTTGATGCTGATTAAGAAGTTGGTAACTGAAGCTATAGGTCGCGTTGTAGGCAGTGGAGAGCTGGCAAACCAGATTATTGCCTATAAAAATATAGAGAAGGATTTGATCGCAAAGAGGGATGAATTGTATGTAACATTGAATAGGTATAAGCTCGATGCCAAGAAGGTGAGGGAAGCTGCGCTGGGTGAAGCGAAGAAAGTGGCAGAGAAAGGGAAAAAGGAGGCTTTGGTGTCGCAAAAGGCCACCTATGAAAAAGATCTACGAGATCAAGTTGCCGATGCTCGTAAAGCAATGGAGTAAGAGCAAGGCAAGCGGCTCGATGAGGTGAGGACGGTGATGAATGAGAAGAAACTGGCAAAATGTACGTAAGTGAGGACGCAATTTCAAGAACAATATGACGAGTTAGATGAGAGGAAAAAATTCTACAAGGGACTTGCAAAAGCTGGTGGTGTTGCTTTTGTTGATAGCTCGGATGATGATGTAACAAACTCCTGATGTACGTGGGGCAATCGATATTATCGAGGATGATATGATGGTAGAGGCTGAAGGTACTCATCCCAGTGAGGTAGTGGATGTTCAGGTTCTCGAAGGTACCATAAATTTGAATGAAGAAAAACCTCCCTCTGAAATGTTAAACCTCGTGTAGACTGTGTTTGTTGAGAAATGATGTAAAAATGGTCAGCGGGACTAAAATAATTTAACACGTAGTATTGTGGTAAAACAATTTTGTGTAGCAGAAAAAAAAAATTATTTGCGAAATAATTATGTGCACTTGTTTTGTAAATAGCTTTAAATAGCTGATTTGATTAAGTTATTTTGATCGAATATGACTATAGATCGAGCAGACAAGGGAGGAACGCTTGTTTGTGTGATATGTAAAAGATGGTCATGAAATGGTAAGTAATGAGAATGAGTACCAGATATATATCCTTAGATGGGTATCTGAATTTAGAATTGAGAAGAATAAGAGCTCTCTTAGAGGTTGTTCGATAAGTAAAGAACGCGAAGTAGAATATCTTGTAATTGGATATTGTTCGCGTAAAATGAGAATGATAGTCTTTAGGTATACTTGTTAAGTAGTGACCAAAAACAAATCAAGATGGTAAGAATTTTCTTTGTCTGATACATACTTATCAAGTATGGGTCGAGATCAAATCAAATAGTAAGGATATTGTTTGTCTGATGTATACTTGACAAGTGTAGATCGAGATCAAATCAAATAGTAAAGATATTGTTTGTCTGATGTGTACTTGATAAGTATAGATCGAGATCAAATCAAATAGCAAAGATATTGTTTGTCTAATGTATACTTGACAAATATAGATCGAGATCAAATCAAATAGTAAAGATATTTTTTGTCTGATGTATACTTGACAAATATAGATTGAGTTCAAATCAAATAGTAAATATATTGTTTGTATGATGTATACTTGACAAGTATAGATCGAGATCAAATCAAATAATAAAGATATTGTTTGTCAGATATATACCTGAAAAATATAGACCAAGATCAAATAAAATAGTAAAGATATTGTTTGTCTGATGTATACTTGTCAAGTATAGATTGAGATCAAATCAAATAGTAAAGATATTGTTTGTCTAATGTATACTTAACAAATATAGATCGAGATTAAATCAAATAGTAAAGATATTGTTTGTTTGATGTATACTTGACAAGTAGAATGAGATCAAATCAAATGGTAAAGATATTGCTTGTCCGATGTATACTTGACAAGTATAGATCGAGATCAAATCAAATAGTAAGGATCAAATTGATAACTAAAGACGTTTATTTGAATCAATCAAAACGGTTATAGTGTATCATCTGTAAATCAGTTTCAGTTGCGCCGTATTCTATAGATATTGAAGCTGTATTTTTTCTTCAGTCATCAGCCAATAAGTCCTACTATCTGTTTTGCTGCTGACAATGTATGGCTCTTCCCAGTTTTCTGACAATTTTCCAGAATATTTAGGCCGAGTACTATCTTGGATCCGTCGCAAGACAAGGTTTCCAATGCCAAATTTCCATTTTTGAACTTTCTTGTTGTATGTTTTTTTCAATGTATCATGGTATTATCCTAAATTCATAATGGCCTTGTCTCTGGTTTCCTCTATCCAATTGAGGTTGCAAAGGAGACTGAGTTCATCGTCTTCATCTAGAATTTTTCGTTGAGTACTGGGTAGATCAAGGTCCGAAGGTATGACTGCTTCAGTACCAAAAGCCATCATGAATGGAGTGTAGCCTGCTGAGACTTGAGGTGTGGTGCGGTAGGCCCAAAGAACACTAAGAAATTCATCCACCCATCACCCTTTCTTATTGTCGAGACGCTTACGTAATCCTGATTTGATGCTTTTGTTTATGGCTTCGGCTTGTCCATTGCCTTGAGGATAATATGGTGTGGATGTTGTGAGTTGGATTTTGTATTTATGGAGGAAAGCAAGTACTTTGGCGCTGATAAACTGTTTGCCATTATCGGAGCGTATCAAATGCGGACAACCAAACCTGGTGGTGATGTACTCCCAAAGGAACTTGATAACTTTGTTTTCATCAGTATGGCAGAGACGAATTGCTTTAACCCATTTTGTGAAGTAAGTAGTAGCAATTAGGATGAACCTTCAATTTCCCGATGCTGGATGGAAAGGTCCAATGATGTTGATTCCCCATCATTTGAATGGCCAGAGAACATTGCTGATATGCAAGTCTAAGGCTGGGCTTTGATGTCTTGGGCATGGATTTGGCATTTGTAACATTTTCGAATGAAGTCTTCGCTGTCCTGTCTCATCTTGGGCCAATACAACCCTTGTGCAAAAGCGCGTTGGGCTAACGATCATCCTGAAACATGTACTCCACAGATACCTTCATGAAGTTTTCGGATTTTAATTTAAGCTTGTTTATGAGAAATGCATTCGATAAGTGGTCCCCCTCCTGTGATTCGATATAAGATGTGACCTTGAATAGTAAATCTGGGGCACTTGGACAAAAGTGATCGAGTTTCTTCTTTGATACTGGGGAGGATGTTGGAGTTGAGGTATGCATATAATGGTTTTCTTCAGTCTTCAAGATCGTCGCCTTCAGCAATGGTGATCTGGAGTTTTGATAGTATATCGAGGCTGAAATGCTTGATGATTTCGATTTCTAAAGATCTTTTTTCACTGTCTCCCAGCATTGCAGCGATGTAAGCTAAAGCGTGTAGATTTTCCTGTCGGGATAAGTAAGAAATTATTGCATGTTTGAATTTCTATAGTTTTTCTCGACCAGAACTGCATAATCAACCATTTTTCTCATTGATTTGAAAGTTTTATTGCAATAATTTTCCACGAGCAAGAAGTCGATGTAGACTGCTAATTCTTCTGCTCCGAGAGTAAGTGCCAGATCGAGATCGTGTAAGATTTCTTCATATTCGATCTCATTGCTGGGGGCATAGAAGTTTAGTTTGATAGCTTTTTTGATTAGATGATTAGAAGGCATGACGAGGACGATGCCAATCCCCGATCCTTGTGGTCCTGCTGATCCGTCTGTAAGAAGTCTCCAACCAGTACTTTTGGACCATGCGTCTGGTTTTGCTATTGAGTCATTTGTAAAGATTTCTTCGAGTACGTCCCAATCTGGGTCTTCGACGGGAAAGTCTGCCAAAAATTCAGCCACTACTTGTCCATTGACTGATATTTGGGCTTTGAAGGAAATATCGTATTCTCTAAGGAAAACAGACCATTACTGGATTCTTTGAGTTTTTTCTTTTTTGGAGAAACTAGTTTGAGGGGGTATTTGGTGATGACTTTGATGGGATGAGCTTGAAAGTAGGGATGAAGTTTTTGTAAACTGCAGACCAAAGCGAGTAGCTATTTTTCTATTGTCGTGTATCTTTTTTCAGCAGGCATAAGTGTTTTGATGATGTAATAGATTGGCTTTTCCACTCTGCCATCTTCTTTAATAAGAGCGGAACTGATTGAATCTTTGATTGTGGATAAGTACATTATAAGAGATTCGCCATCAATTGGAGGACTTATTATAGGAGGACGCCCCAAGTATCGTTTAAGATCTTAGAAAACCACTTTACAGTCAGGAGTCCAAATAACTTCCTTTTGTTGTTTGATCGAAAGAGGAGTGGGGTTGCCATGAAGAAGGAGATAAAGGAATTGTATCGATCATATGACTTTGAGATGAATTTGTGAAGAACAACGATTTTGCCTACGAATTTTTGAACATATATTTTTGTTCTAGGGGATGGCATTTTCCATGAGTGCTTTGATTTATGCGAGATCAATTTCTATCCTTCTTTTACTCACCATATGCCTCAGGAATTTACCAGATGCGACTCTTAATTGACATTTATCTGAGTTGAGCTTCATTTGGTACTTACGAAGGATATCAAAAATAGTTTGGAGGTTGCTGGAGTGAGCTTCTCGTTTCAAGCTTTTGTTAATCATATCGTCGATGTAGACTTCCATAATTGTGCCGAGATGATCTTTGAACATTTTAGTCACAATTTTTTGGTAAGTAGCGCCTGCTTTTTTCATACCGAAAGGCATTACCATGTAACAGTAGAGACCTTTGACGGTGACGAAGGTTATTTTTTCCTGATCTTCTTTGGCTAGTAGAACTTGGTTATAACCAGAGGCTACATCCATCACAGAAAGAAGTTCGTGCCCTACGACTGAGTCGAGAAGTTGCGGAATTAATAGTAGTGGAAAACTGTCCTTAAGTGTGAACTTGTTGGGTTTTGTGAAATCAACACAAACCCTGATTTTGGCATTTTTATTTGGTACCGCTATGATATTTGAAACCCATTTTGAAGTTTTAGATTCCCGAATAAATCCTACCCGAATGAGTTTATCAATTTCTTCGTTTACTGCTCGCAGAATCGGGGGGCTAGATTCTGTCATTTTTTAATGATAGCTTTGCTGTCTGGAAGGAGGTTGAGTCGGTGACAAGCGATTGAAGGATCGATGCCAGGCATTTCTTGGAAAGTCTAGGCAAAAATGTCGATGTTCATCTTAAGTAGCTGTTTCATGGCTTCTTTTTCATCGGTTGATAATTTGAAGTCGATGAAGGTTGGGCACCCTGGGCCATCGAGTTCAATAGATTCAACTATCTCACTGTCATGTTGTTCAAATGATGTTGATGCCTCTTGCTGTAATTACTATGCTTTGAGAAGTTTGGTCGCATGAGGGTTGGTTATGGTATTTTCGCACATTCGTACAGCTGCTTGGCTGCCCTTGATTTTGTAAATTCCATGATCTGTTGGAAAACACAGCGCTTGATGATAAGTAAAAGGCACTACTTTGATTGAGTGTAACCAACTCGTCCTAAGATCCCCAAATATTTGGACTCTGCATCGATGACGATGAATTTTATGAATGTAGTTTCGGAACCTGCCTAAACAGGTAGAGTATTCTCTCCTATGGCTAATTCTTTCGAACCATTGAAGCCTGTGATTGTTGTTGTCGATGCTTTGACCGAATCTGTGAGGCCTAAGACTTTAAATGTTCTTAAGAATAATACATCAGTTGCGCTTCCAGTATCAATGAGAAGTGCATGTAAATAGTCATGTCCGACTTTGAGCATAATGACGAGAGGGTCATTATGATGTTATTTGACATGGCTTGTGTCACAGTCTTCGAAGGTGATTTGGTAAGGACGCTTCGATTTACTTGTGCTGGGAAGAAGTTTTGTTGATTTGTCCGAGGAGGTTATTTTACAGCAAGATATAATTTGATTATCTTGTTTTCTATTCTTTCCTTTCTCAATCTCAATCATATACAAGTGGTCAGCTTGCCCTTGGGATTGATTTTGTACCACTTTTTTATTTTATTTTTTATTCTCTAGGAATTTTTGGATGCCGATGACATAATTGTTGAGTCTTCCAGCTAATAGGATACGGTGGAAGATTTATATGAGGGAGTAATAGGTGTCAGTCTCATGGCTATGCACATTGTGATACTGGTATAGTGGTATGTTGGGAAGATCAGAAATTGTTTGTGGTGTGCCATAACACTCATCTCCCTTTATTGTCGGCAAGATAACGGAGAGAGTTATTTTCATTGGCGGCAGAACTAGGACAGGTCTGTCTGGTTTGCTGTCCCTTCTTCTATTATTGTCAGTACTTCTGTCATGTTGTTTGGGCGCTTCACTAGTGACTGTTTATTGAGATGGGGATAAAGATGTTTCTCAAGAATGGATTCCAGATGATCTTTTCATCTTATCTTTCTTTGATCGCTCCAGTTCGATGTAGTTATTAACCACATCAATCATCTCAATAATTGTACGCGACTTGTGTAGAGTAAGTTCTTTTCAAACTTTTGAGTCAATGTGCAGGGTGGAGGTGAATGCTGGAACGACAATTTTAGGGTCTGAGTTCCTTATTTTCCTTGTTTCATGTAGGAAACGTTTAAAAAAGTTTGCCAGGGTCCCTTTGGCACCTTGCTAGAAGTAAAACAAGGAGTCTACAGTGATCTCTCGCTCTCTGGCATGAGCGCAATTAGATTCAAAAAAATACTGCAACTGGCTGAACGTGGTAATGGAGGCCTCTTGAATAGTATGGAACCAACATAGCACTTCTTCCTTCAGGCTCATATTGAAGAGTTTGCATAACATGTGGTCTAGTTTGGAATATAACTCGACCGCAACTTTGAAGTGTCGAACATGTGTAAGCCGGTCAGTCAGGTCTGCATACTGAATAAATTTGAGCATATGGAAATTGTCTGGAATGGGCATAACTTCGAGATGAGGAGAAATGGGGTTTGTCTCGATTTTATTAAGCGCAGATTATCGGCCTGGAATGCCAAAATTTATGGCCTAGATTCTGTTGTCGAGGTCGTCCAAGGTTGACAAATTGTTGTGGGGGAAATGGTAAGGCTACACCCTACGGAACAAAATCTCCTTGTCCTTCTGGTCCCAAACGATCCCTTATTGGTCATCTTTCAGGCGGGAGAGTTTGATGTCGAGTGTGTTGACTTCCTTTAGCTGTCGATGCCGAGGATGTTAAACGAAAATGTTGAGAGGCCTCCATTACCAGTGCCAGTGCCTAGTTAGGAAAGGAAGGCCTTTCGCCAATCGTTGTACTCCTCTTTATCACCCCAAGTGTTTATCGTACATGTAGAAATACAATCAATATTGGGGTTGATATCACTTCGATCTAGAGATATCTAGCTTCTACACCCAGGACCCCAGCTAGATAAGCCAAGGAATCGGCATGCCTATTTTTACCTCGAAGAAGATAATCGAGAGTTGCTTTCGCAAACTGGCTTATCCTATTTGTATTGAGGGCTGCATATTCGATCACCTTGCCATTCTTTTTATATTGCTCAGAGTAATGGTGGACGATGAGTAGAGAATTTTTGTAAACTGAGAGTTCTGGGACATCGAGCTCAAGTGCGAGGTCGAGTCCATGAATGAGAGCTTCATATTCAGTGACATTGTTGGAGGCTTCAAAATTCAAGGGGATTGATTTCTCAATTTTGTCGCTGGAAGGGGTAATCAATGCGATTCTAATTTCTGACTCTGCAGGTTCTGCTGAACTATCAACGAAAAGTCTTCACCTTTTCCTTGTAATCCATTCAGCTCGCTCATCAAATGCTTTGGTGGGTAGATCTGGTGTAATTTCTTCGGAAAGGTCAGGATCGTGCTCCTTTTACTCATGATCTTCTACTGGAAAATCTGCGAGAAAATTTACAACGGCATGAACCTTTTTTGCATGTCGTTGTTCGAACTTCTTATCATGTTCTCCCAAACTAACTGACCATTATTGTACTCTTCTGGATTTTTCTTTCTTGAAAAAAACTTCCTGAAGTGGGTAGTTCGCCATGACTTTGGCTGAATGAGCTTGGAAGTAGTGTTTTGGCTTCTGTAAAGTGCAAACAAGAGTTAGAAGGAGTCTCTCAATTTTAGAATTCCACATTTTCGCTAGAGTAAAAGTTTTATTAATAAAGTAGACTAGCTTTTTGATCTTTCCTTCAAGTCGAATAAGAACCGAGCTGATAGAAGTATCTATAACTGCTAGGTAGATGATCAGTTCCTCATTATCTACTGGGTGCTCATTATGGGAGACTTCCCCAAATAGGCCTTGAGATCCTTAAAAGCTACCTCGCATTCTGATCTCCATTGAATCTCTGTATTGGGCTAAACTTTACCTCATTTGGTACAATTGCAGTATAGTAGGAATAGCCAACGACATCGGTCAAAATATTTTGAAACGAATCGGTTGATAGCGGCAATCTTGTCGACTAGCTTTTGTACGTCTTTTGTCATCTTTGCAGATGGCATGTTGAGGTGAGCATAAATTTAATCTGGATTGGCCTCAACCCCTTTCTTGCTGATAATATGGCCGAGGAATCGGCCTTAATATACTCTGAATTGACAATTATCAGGATTGAGTCGCATCTTATAAGATCAAAGATTGCTGAATATTGTGTTAAGATCTGTGATGTGGTTGATTGACTGTATGCTCTTGCACAAGAGATCGTTAATGTAGACTTCCACTATTTTCCCAAGATATGCTTTGAACATAGTAGTCATGAATCGTTGATAAGTCGCGCTTGTGTTTTTAAGTGCTAAGGGCATGACTTTGTAGTAATAAAGTCCTCTTTCAGTGATAAAAGTGGTTTTTTCTTGATCTTCTTCCAAGAGAGAATCTAATTGTATCCAGAAGCAGCGTCCATCATAGATAGGAGTTTGTGACCTGCTGTGGAATCAAAAATTTGATGGATGCTGGGAAGAGGGAGACTGTTTTTTGGAGTGTGTTTGTTTAAATCTGTAAAATCTACAAAAACTCATACTTTTTAATTCTTCTTTGGGACAGCAACGATGTTGGATATTTAATCTGGATACTTGACTTCTCGAATAAATCCTACTTTGATCAATTTCTTAATCTTCATGTTAACTTTATCTCGAAGGCGAGGTGATAGTCGTCGTTGTTTCTGTTTGACTACCGTGGTATTGAAGTTGATGGACAATTTGTGACATGCCTTAGCCGGATCGACCCCAGACATCTCTTTGAAAGTCTATGCAAAAATATCTCGATTCAGTCATAAGAATTGAATAAGAGCATCCTTATCATAGTTGACCAGCTTGGAACTGATAAAAGTACCTCTGCTGAGTCCCTCAATGTTGAAGTATTATATAGGCTCTTCTGCTGAAAGCTAATCATCAAGGTGATCACCTTTCTGTAATTGTTATGCAGCGTATTTGTCTGAGGTATCTAGAATGGTAGAGATGGTTTTTTCATAAGCTCGGGAAAACTTTTGACTACCCTTGATTTCATAGATATCATCGTTGTGCTTGAAGCAGAGTACTTGATGATAGGTGGAAGCGATTGCTCCTATGTTGTGAATCCAGCAGCGGCCCATAATCCCAAGATAATAAGATTTGGCATTGATGAAGTAGAAGATGACATCGATGATGGTTGGTCCTGCGGTAATAGGTAAGATGATTTTGCCTACTTGTTCTTCTTTAGAACCATTGAATCTACTAATATCGGTATCGCTATAAATAACTTGATCGGCCTATCCCATTTTGTCGATTATACTCTGAAAGAGACTCTCAATGCCGCTTCCAGTATCGATCATCATTGCATGCATGGAAAACTTCTTCATCTTGAGCATTATGACGAATGCATCATGATACGGAAATTTGACATGACTAATGTCATAATCATTGAATGAGATCCCACGCCGGTGATTGCTCGACTTAGGTTGAAGCTTGCCTTCTTTATCTTGTGGTGTGAGATCATAGCCTTCTAACAGTCTCCTGTGCTTGAATCGGCAAGAATTTGTGATCTACTAGATTTTGATCATGTTACTATGGTAAATATGGCAGAGATGTTTCCCCTCAGTTTAATCTTCAACTTGGACTACTTTGAGCTGCTTCTAATAGCTGCCATCCTTGTATGATTCTAGGTCAATAATATATTCGTACATCCGTCCCTCCTTAAAAATGAATTCCAGCAACCTCTGTAAAATATAGTAGTTGTCATTAGAATGATGGTTTACCTTGTGATGCATGCAGTACGGGTGGTTCTCGATTGGTTCCAATGGTTGAGGGGGATGATATAGCTTATCCTTGGAGAGGATTGGAAAAATTACGAAGATTCGAACATTCATCTTCGGGAGGATCGGTTTGGGTAATGTTCAGCCTTTCTGAGGATTGTCGGTGTTACCCTTGGAACGCTTTGATCACCCTGATCCTCTTTCAGTTCATTGTTTCGATCTATAGATGAACCTTTCGTGGTTAGGATGGATTTAGTAGATTTATGCATTTCTGACATCATCATTTCCATGTAAACATAACCATTAACCATGGTGATCATATCCTCCAAGGTCACAGGTTTGTTGAGGAAGAAGTGTTCTTTGGCCTTGCAGTCGAGCTGGAGCGCGTTGGTGAAAGTAGTAACAACTGTTTTTTGATCGAGATTGTCTAGTTTACGCGCGAACTCCAAAAGATTCTTTGCAAAATCTTTGAGCTTTTCTTAGTGTGACTATTTAAGACTAATAAGAGAATATAAATTCTCATCTTTGTCTCTATTGTGAGCATACATCTTGATTAATTACTTTTACAGCTAAACGAATATGAGTATGGAATCTTCAGGTAAAGAGTGGAACCACCAGAGTGGTTCTTCCTGTAGACTTGTTGTGAACAAATAGTAGAGGATGTGGTTGAGATTGGAATACAACCCCAATGAATCATGGTATTGTTGAATGTGCTCTTTTGGATCGGTGCCCTTGCATTTACGAATTTTCTAAGTATAGAAACCTTTCAGTATTTCAATATCGAATAGTTCATTGTCAATCAGACTTCCTTGTAACTTGGTAAGATTATCGGTAGTGCCCAGAACTTTTGCTTCGATTAACTCTTTGATGCGCTGATCCATATGCTCTTGTGTGACATATTGACGCATTGGCTGAGTGACTTGACGAGGAGGTTGAGGATTATAAATACTGGTACCCTCACTCAAGCAATCATGTACTGGAATTCAAGGTTGAAGTCATTGTTCTTCCTCCTGACATTTGGAAAATCGGTGATCTCTACTGATTTCGAACTGAACTTCACCACCCAAATGAATAGAAGGTTGATGTTCATGCTGAATACTTCTGGAAATAGCTTTGCTGGTGGCTCCTCGAGGTCTCAATCTGTCCTGCACAGAAACCCGGGAAGATTCTGGCACTTGATCACGATCCCTTGTTGGAGGAGCCTATTGAGTGTTCTGCAGATATAGCCCCCCAAAATTGGCTTCTTAATTAACCATTTAGAATGCAGATCCTGAGGTGTAACGAAGGCCAACCTGTACCCTACAGACAACCTAGACATAGACAAATTCAGGCCTTGATGTCTATGAGAGCACAACACAAAGATATATAGAATGAACAATCGAGTCGTAGATAAATTCTGGCTCGATCCTTCACTTAGCACAAACAGAGCAAAATATAATAACAGCGGAAGACAATAACAATAGCTAACAGAAGGTATACTATAAACCTTAACAGGTTAAATACAACAATCTCAATAAATAAACTATCTCAAAGATACAACCAAACCGATCCAAAATATCTAACAGGGAATCAGGCCTACAGCTTGAGCTCTCCCACTGGATCACCACAGCAGCAGCTACAGATCTGAAATGTTGTTATGCGAGAGTGAGCAAACCACAGCTCACTATAATCCCACAAGGCTAAACAACATACTAATCAACGAATTGATAATAAATAATAACAAGATATAACAATTTCTAACGATACAATAATATATACCGAAGATACTAAAAATATCTAATAGAGATAAGCAACAAGTCTAATAAATCTATTAGACTAAACAATATGTATATTTAAAGTTCGAAGGAGTGCTAAGAACCTACACTCCAATCACAGCTGTGGCTCTCAGCGCCACACACAACTAACCTGCCTTAGAAATGCAATAACATGCAAGAATGCTAAAAATACATTAACACTAAGAGAAGATGAGTTATACATAAGAGAAGAGGAATAGGAATGAAGGAATAGAGTAGGAATTAGATGAATTATAGACCTATGATTACATTGGTTGATCAACCGCTAGTACAAGATACATCATTGGATACAAGGGGTTTGATTTGTTTCTAGCTCGACCAGGCTAGGATATTAACATAGGTATTTCAACCTCGCTGGAGAAGTCTGGGCACCAGGAGAGATATCTCATACCATCCTAATTAGGTATGATAGTATCCAACCATAACTTTACTCGCAGGAGAAGACTGGGCACCAAGAAATAGTATCCATTCACATCTTTCCTCGCAGGATAAGACCGGGCACCAGGAGAACTAGTCCAACCATACCTTCACCTCACAGGATAAGACTGGGCACCATGAAATAGTATTTCAACCATATCTTTCCTCGCAGGATAAGACTGGGCACCAGGAGATACCATTCCGACCATATCTTCACCTCACAAACTTTGACCCGATCTAGGGATCCTATTAACCTATCGGGGGTCAGCTAATTTGAGTAGTTTATGTATCTGATCTCATCACGATAAGAGGAAAAGATTATAATCTGATCAACAGACCCAAAACATATCCGTCAGAGATCAAAATACTATAGCCGCTAACCTGGCATGCACACGTAGGATAACCACATACTAAGAGAAAGTGGTAAACAATCCTATCACTGACGAACAGTGACTCAGTCGTAACATCTGACCCGATGGCCAGCGACTTACTGGTCACATGTTAACATAACAGATGCACTGTGACTAACCCGTCACAACATCAAAACAGCAGATGAACAATGACTCATAACCAGTCACAACATTAAAACAACAGATGAACAGTAACTAACCCGTCACAACATCAAAGCACAGATGCTTAGTGACTCTACTGTCACAGTATTAAAATAACCTCAGTCTCTAAGAGACAAAAAGGTATTCAAGGACAAAGCCACGAGAATACAAAATAGAATGAGTACTAAGACCAACAACAACTCTATGCTCAAGATAAACTGTTAGTCCACGACAAATAGCTAAACAATCCAAGATAACCACGCTCTATAATAGAACCCAAGGTTCACGTATCAAGTACCAAATCCAACTACCGTGCTCAAGGACAAAGCCACGAGAGCACTTCAAATGCACAACTTCATAAACAACAAAAGAGAAACACAGTTCTACATCCTGACTTGCAATAAGTAACCACCCAAAATAACTCAAGAGTAATTATGCCTTTAGAGTTCAAGGACGAAGCCGCGAGAACAGGCGTAATAACCTCCAACTAATTCTCGAAGTCCAATTACAAACAAGCAACTAAGCTATTATACCCAACGTAGTATTAACAACTATCAGAGTAAGAATACATACAATCCAGACTAAGAAAATAGTATCTAAGAAAATAGTATCTACGTCAACTAGTATTACTCTAAATCAATTATTAGTAAACTAGTAATGAAATTTAATAATGTAGGGAAACTCGCTTGCTCAACCACGCTCGATGATGACGAATGCGGCAAAAACATCCAAACAGCGCTTCGCGAATCGACTTCCGGAACCCAAATGAGTCACCGGAAGGAACAGGAACACCATAACATCAGCCTCTACGAAGTACTGGAACCCAATTAAAAAATCAATAAGGAATTCTTGCCCGAAACTGATTTCAAATCAGCGCTACATCTGAAATTCAGCAGCAGCTACATCTGAAATTCAGAAGTACAAACTGCGATAAAACCCACAATTCATCATGCTACACTACGCTATCATGATCACCCACAATTACATAGGATATACAATTCTACACCCATCGAATCAGCCGCCTAATCAGCCACAACACCGCTGAAATTAGCCACAACACCGCTGAACCCACAACCAGAAATCAAACACACTCCTATATCAAAAACCCCCAATCCATTCTCCACTCACAAACCCTAAGCTATGGGTTTCCCCAACCACTGAAATCATACAATAGCATACCCTATTACCGAAATCAGTAAGCAGAAATGGAGTGGCGATCACGGTTCAACTTTTACGGAGGGAGTGGCCGAGTCCGGAACGCAGTCCTCTCTCCACGCCCAAAATCAGCAGCACCAACCACCACCCTCGCGAACAATAAAGGACGATCGCCCAAACTCTATAAGGAGCCGTGATGAGCAAGGGAGGAGAAGGTTTTTGAGTCAGTTTTGAGAGAGAAAGAGTCGGTTGTGAGAGAGAAGAGAGTTAAAGTCGGTTTTGTTAGAGAAATCCTTTTGAAAATGAAATGAGTATTTATATATATAGAGGGGAAGCCAACACTCATCTCGAGGAGAAATCCAACGCTCGAGAACAGCTCAAAAGACCCAACTTGGTCGTCTGAACTCACCCTTTGTTCGAACATCTCTATACAGTCCTGAAGCAAAGCAGTTGGAGAAAAGGAAATCTATCCGTGGAAAATAAAAAATCCAAGGCTAACCAATGATTCCCTGGAATCACATCCACATCACCACACCACCATAAAATACTATCACCAACCCAGACAGGGTTTCCCAAGGTCACCATATAGTCTAATCCACCCTAAACCACTGAAACCATAGAACTGGTAGAACACCAAACTCCAAATCACCATAATCATCATATATTAACAGAAGCAAATTTCTGGGTCATTACAGCAGAGCTTATAATACAGCCTGTATGGTTATCATATGGTCTTCATGTTGTTTGAATACTGTCAAACGAGCTTGTCGCTTGGCTTCGGGCTTCTTCTAACGGAGCTCTCGAACAAGAGTTAATTGACGTTCGAGCTCATTACGCTTCTCAGTTTTGGCGTGGAGATTCACTCGTAGTTCTGAAATTTATTTGGCTAAACTAAAAGATCGAGCTGGATTCCAGTTTTTGGTCGTCTGGAAGTGACCATGATTAAAGTTAGTAGTTGAGTGGATGTATGCCTTAGGATATCGTGGAAATATCTTCTTTCCCACAGATGATGCCAAATGTAATGGCCTAATTCCGTAAGCTCGAAATGGCTCAGAATTAACTCTTACACCAATATTCCAGTGATAAAAACTAATGTAAAATAAGAAATAACATAGGTGATTTAGCGTGGAAAAACTCTGAATAGGTAAAAACCACGACCACGAGTTTAGGGTTTTAGTAATAGTGACTTTTATTCCTTGAGGCTAATATCTTATTACAAATGATCTCTTAAATTAGAAATACTCGATCTTGTCAATAAGAATTTAGGTGTTTGAGAATCTTGAAATTTTGGTTTTCTTGGTGATTTCTCGTATATATTTCTAGTCCTCATCTCATCTAAAACTTTTTCTTTATATAGGCCTTGTCCGCAGTTCTTTATCGTGCAGAGGCACGTTCTCTGAATAATGTGGTAAGTGGCGGTTGACTTAGTAAGTGTTAAGTTTGTGATGGACAGGTATTTTTGGCTTGTTCTTGCTTTTTTGCTGTGCTCGACCCACGTTCTTCATCAGTTTGTGGCATAAGTATCAATGTTGACAGTTTATGTCACATGCAGATTGCGTGAGTCTAGTTTGAAGGTAGTTCGAATTGGAAATAGTTCGAATTGGGTTAGATCAAGGGATAGGTCCGTACAAATCACTTTTTGCGCCAAGAACTATTGTCCCATGTACGTGTGAATCACACATGAACAAAAAAACTCAGTCTTGTATATACTATATATATGTATAAACTGTAATGATAACTAGCGTGGAAACAATTGACAAATATATGTTAGAAGAAACCTTGTGGTTTTATCCTTAGTTTGAATGGTTTATATCTAGGTGGTTTATTTTGTACCACATTCGTTATGTAGGTTACGCAACTCTAGATTATAAGTAAGAGTTTACTTATGGCTTGTAATGTGTGTGAGTTGAGTTATCTCTAACAGACACATCTTTATGTGTGTTTGTAATGGCATGTTTTCTGGAAGGTAAACTTCGCTAATACTTCAGTAAGGAAATTGCAACTGTAAACTTTACATACTAGATTTTATGTAGAAACTCAGTAAAACCTGAGAAAACCATGACCTCGAGGAGGATTTAGGTATAAGAACCCACTAGGTGCTAGTTATTACAATTAATGAGTAGTAAGAATGAGTAAATGTGAAAATTTGATAGAGTTGTGGATTAGATTAACATATGCCATGCTTGTATTTATAGTAGATGCAGGCAATTACAAAAATAAATAGTTTCTTATTTTGGTGGGTAGTGGGAAAACTTCACGGATCTCCCTGCAATGGCTCTATTTAACCAAGTGTAACGACTAATGTAGTGGATCGAGCTCTGCAGTCGCAGATGTGACATCTTTTTGAATAATAAAATATCTTTGACTAAGTTTTGTTAGCTTCTCCATGTCGAATCTGGGAAATATACTACAACAATCACCCCATTCTCGACACAATTACTTGTTGTGTCAAGAAGACTATCTAAATGGGAAAGGTTTCTCAAACTTTGGTGCACGAACACTAAGCTTGTCATTTATAAGGTTTGAAAGTTAAATAGACTTGGCCGTTGTATTATCCTGATATGTATTAATGACAGGATGTTTGACTATGGTAAATGTATTGTTGAGAGTGGCACACTATAAATAGTATTAGAGAGAGATAGGAGGTATTCCTTAGTCGAGAATGAAGGTAAAGGGATTCCAAAGATGGTGATGGCACAATTTTAGATGTTGCATAATAAATTTGTGAGGCGTACAGACGCCAAGTATTAGGAGCTGATGGGGCTATATTTTGGCTAACTATCACTGTCGTCGATTTATCCAAAACTTGTTGAGCTGTCATATGAAGGAATAACAAAATTAGATGCTGAGTGTGTTGAAGAGGAGCTTTTCTTTCGGTGCCAATATCACTACGTGTAGCTAACGGCTGCAGAGCGCATTATCAGTCTTTACGAGTTAGCCAATGCGAAGGTGGAAGATGAAGATGCGTTGGCATGCAGGGCTAGCTTTGGGGGCTATTCCGGCTATTGTCATCTGTGTAAGACCCATGGTGTATGAGATGGTGAGGGTTATGGAGGAGAAGGCGGAGGCTATTTTTCCTTCGTGAAGGAGTGTGTCATGATTGATGTATAACGGAATTGATATGAGGTTTAACTGATGTAAAGTAACTTGTAGGTCGATCTGTAACGTTTATCGAAGTATTGAGTGGTGAATGTGAAATGCAATTTTTAACGGTATTGAGAAAAATAAATTATTGTTCATTTTTTTGATTTTGTATTGACGTATTTTGAATCGACATTAATTATTACAAATCTATGCCTTCTCGAATGGAATGGAAAATAGTTGTAGGATAAGTTGTCGAAGTGGTATATGTTGACTGTGTAGGGCCCTTGAGCAGTTCCCTAGGAGTTTTGTTGACTGGGTTGTCAGAGTTCCAATGGATAGTGATTGTTGTCTTTGAATTTTGGGAGTTGTGATGCAATGAGTTGTCCATATAAATACCTTTTGTGTGTTGGTAGAAGTTGGTTGTAATATGATAAGATGGTGAGGATGAGGCCGCAGTTCCGAGAGGATGCTTTTCGCAACTGTATGTGCGAGAGCTACTGAAGCAGTATTTTGGTAAACTGCATGCAAATAGGCAGACGTTGGTATCGGTGGAGCCCAATTATGAGGGGATGAGCGAAGTAGAGGCAAAGGTGGCTAAAGAGGACTACTTGTGTCATTGTTAGTTGCAATCCATAATTCTGAGTCCACCGGAGCGTGTCAGTAGTCTGATAAACAGTACCAAGGCGTTGGTGAGGGAGGAAGATGTTCTTGTTGCTTAGGATGACTGTAAAGGCTGTCCTGCTGGCTGTCATGGTTATAATAAATGAATAATCCTGTACTCCAGTTTATTATGAATAAATTTGTTTTATCTATTTGTTATTGTCAATTTTCACAAGGCATAAATGGTCTCGAAGCACTGTTGTGTTAAACTTCCCTTGTCTTCTCGAATATGATTTGACTTGCCGAATATTATTTGAATTTAAATTGTTGTTACAACTGTCCTGAGAATATAGGAGGGAAATAAAAAAGGAAAGATGTGTTATAGGTAGTGTAGAATAATGGCTAGGTGTGCTCCTGTAGGTGATTTGTTGAGGTATAAGGAATTGGAGGTACAATCACTGTGTGTCAACATAAGAACTACCTTGGTGAAGATTGATTTAATAGAGGATATTGAGGGGTATATGGATGGTTTAGAGCAGTAATGCATAGGCTTGTTGGCGTTCAGGAGGCGAAGGAGTAAAGACTTCAAGAAGAGACGTACGAGGCGTTATGCTCTGGCATTCAAATGGTCATGAAGGGGTGCGATGAGCAGTTGTGTGGGGCCTATAAATAGCCTAGTGGCCGGCGACTATTCGTATACCACTAATTCTGAATTTTTTCTTGGAGCTCTAATTCATTGTGTTCTTCTCTTGTATCTTTGTCTACCATTTGTAATAAGGAGATTGGCGTGTTGATCAAGAGGACCAAGCTTACGAAAGAAAGGAATTTTGATGTGTTGCAAATTCAAGGTTAGTTTTCTTTTTTAGCGATTTGTTAGGATTGAACGCTTATTTTTGATATATTGTGATTTTGTGTAAACCCATTGTAGATATGAACTGTAGGAATGTGTTGTATGAGAGAATTGTAATAATAGTTAGGATTTTGGAAGAAATTGATAAAAAAAGTTCTAGGATTTTTCTTAATTTTTTTTTGTTGTGTGATGATATGAGGATATGTTTGATATGTGAGGTGTCGTAAATGGCATTGGAGTGTTGGGGTAGAAGGATGTGAAGTAATTGATGGTGGTGTGGGGAGAGAGTATGGTTTGGTTACCGTCAGTGTTACGACGTTATGTAGGGCTTTCTCTAGTGATATATGATATATTAGGATATGTGTTGTTGTGGTGCCGGATTTCCTGCTAATTTGGGCCAGATTTTACGCCGGAGAGAACGCAAAATCAATTTTTTTTTTATTCAGTTTCGTTTTGGCAGGAAACTGTGTGGCAGATGAAACGTCTACGAGAAGTTTAGTAGTTCTTGAACACTCAATCAGAAAATGGTAAGGACATAAAATAGTTTTTGATGTTAGGACTTAGTAAAATTTGATATAAAACTTATATCGACAACAAATGTAAAAATGTCGAACTAGATATTAATGGAAAGAATGATGGGCTGGATAATAATATTTGACAACATTATTAAGACTAACAGATGAACATATATAATATAGAAGATATGATATTATACTAACTTAACAAAGGGGAGAGAATTTTCAGGTTCAAAAGTGGCTGAACCAGTCCAAATTGTTAATACTCCTGATGCTGATAGAGAAGGGATCTTCGAGAACCTTGTTAATATAGAACCACTATTAATTGATGTGACCACTTGTGTCCAAGAACTGCGTCCTAGATATAGGGTGTGGCAAAGTAGTGTTAAGGCTAGGGTTATCGAAGTCTCGGATTAGGATAAGACAGAGATAGATATTGGTCATGAGCCTCAAGCAAGTGGCCAATAAGGGAGTGATGGAGGGGAAGAAGATGTTGAAGAGGAAGTGGTGGAGGTGAAAGAGGGTAAGTGTTATGGGGAGGCTTCAAAAACCAGTAAAATTCTAAATTTTAAGGCAAAGTATGGTATCCCTGACGACATTAGGTTGGAGATGTACCATTATGAAATAACGGATCAAGAGGTCCCCTTAGACAGTATTCTCATCCATCGAGAATAGATTAGGAAGGGGTTAAATTTTCCCCTTCGAACTGACCATAAGAAGTTTTTAAACTTCTTCGATGTCGCCCCTAGTCAGCTCAATCCGAATGTCTATGACCTATTCAAGGTAGTGAGAGTGATAAATGGTTGATTAAAAGAGGGGGGAGGAGCTTATTACTATGGATGACCTATGTGTATATTACACACTTAAACAGAATCCACAGAAGTTCGGGTACAAGTACTTTGCGAGGTTCTTGAGGATGCCTTTCTTTTATGAAATGGGGTCTACAGGGGGTGCACTACTTTGCCGATAGTCTCCTTATTTCGGGGAATTATAAAATCGACTACAAAGATCTAGGGGAGCTTCTAAAGAGGAAGTTCTTCCACCTAGGTGTGTTTTTAGGTAACTTATATGTTAAAGTTTTTGTCTTAATTATTTGCTTGAAATTGGTGTATAACTCTCTTTTGTTTTTTCTTCGTGCAACTTTGAAGGAGGTCGATAGAAAATCCAAAGTCCAGGAAAAGTTATATAACATCAGGACCGATTACTACGGTAGAATTGATTCTCTGGTTACTGATCAAGAGAAGGACGAATGGCTTTTCCAAGAGGATGGTATAAAAAGAACTCGAACCAAAGGTGCTGAGATCCCCCTTATTGATGGAAAAATGTCTACTAAGAATAAGAGGGCTGATGAATCGAGTCTACCCCTCGAGAACCCTATATTTAGTGGGTACACCATTGATACTGTGGCGGAGAAGAAAGCCCTACTGAGTGGGTCCTTCACTTAGAACAAGAGAAAGAGGGTTGCCAACCCATCTGGTCCCCCTGCTTCCCTGGCAAAGAGGTAATCTCGATGATATTTTTTCTAGGAGGGAAAAAAAATTGACACTGCTGGTTTGCCACCTAAGTCGGCCGAGGTAAAGTTTTCTTTAGCAGTGAAAAAGGACTCTCAAGAGTCGACGAAGGCCAAGGTTGACTTTGCCGTGAAAAAGGACTCCCAGGAGTCGAATAAGGCGAAGGTTAGTGGGGGTTTGGTAGGTCTCATGAGGAGACCTAGCAGACCATCGAGGCCTTCGCTGCTGAGAAGGGCACTTTGAAAGAGGACTTATCCCACTACATTGTTGGGGCATAGAGCTTGTTGAACTTCTTCGTTGCAGTTCACCGTACGATGAACCAGGCTAGAAATTTTCATGTTTTGTCTTGTTTAATGACTTTGGTACCTTCATCGAGGTCTCACTATTATATTCTGATGAAAATTAAGAAGTTGTTTCTCAATGCGATACCTTAGATGATTGGTGGGTAGAATCTTGCCAATGAGCTCTTGGTCTTAAAGAACATTGAGAAGGAGCTCATAACGAAGAATGAAAAGCTGGAGGAAAAGCTTGAGAAGATGAAGCGAGGGGTGGCCAAGGTGAGGGAGGCGGCTATTTTATACAAGAAAAAGATGTGTTTTGGAGAAAAGAGAAAAGAGATCGCCCAGTTCAAGGCTGATTTGGCGATGGAGATGGAATAGGCTCTTGTTTTGCAATAGCCCAACTTTGAAAATGATGTCCATGAGCAGGTTTTGGCTGAACGGAGGTCGATAGCGAAGGAGCACGCCAAGGTGCTCGAGGAACAAAGAGCAGAAGTGGAACGAGTCAATCTTGTTGATCTCAAGCGTATGATGTCCCACTTTGGAGATCAATTATGTGAGATGGAGGAGAGGAAAGATTTCTATAAGGGGTAGGATCCTGTTGTTGGGGCAATCTTCTCTGATTCAGATCCCAAAGATGAGGTGCCCGAAGTACATGTGCCTATTCTGCCTGAAGTACCTGTGCCTGCACTGCCCAATGTACCTGTTCCAGAAGAAGTGTTGGATGACCTTACTCTGGGTCTGTCATTGATGGATGTTACTCCTATCTCTCCTCTTACAGAGTAGAAAGTAGTTTTAAAGATGTTTGTTTTTGTTGTGGTTTATGTACAAGTGGTCGAAGGGACTGATAACAATTTATTGTTTGTTGGGGATTAAGAACTATTTTTTGTTAATAGTTTTATGGAGTGATTATTTAAAATAATTAAGTTGCCGATACTGATGTATAAATTTTTTGAAGAAAATACGCTAAGTGTTTGATTCGACATGATTGATAGTATTACATACTACTGTAGACAAATACACAAAGTGTTGCTTTGAGCAAGTATCTGAGATGATGTAAAGAGGGTCATGTGATGGCTTTGATGAATGAAGGATGATGACCAGATGTTGTTCCTCTACGGGATATCTAGGTGTTGGAGAAAAAATGACAAAACATGATATGTTTTGTTTGATAAATAATGATTTGTAAACAAATGTATCCTATAATTGGATAGATGTTTGTCAATGAAATGAACTCTAGTTGTGATAAATATTTAACAAGTATTTACCGGTACTAAGAATTGTAAATTGACGATGTAATGATACTAAAGATGCCTTTATTGGAAGTAATAGAAAGAGATGACAGTTGTTATCTATAGAATATTTTTAGATGGGTTGCATTCCATAGATACTCGAATTGAAATTTGTCTTTAGTCATTAGCCAATATGTTCCACTGTCATTCTTGTCGCTGATGATGTAAGGCCTTCCCAGTTTTTAGATAATTTGCTAGAGTTTTTGGGTCGAGTACTATCTTGGATTTTTCGAAGGACAAGGTCACAATTGTTGAATGTACGCGTCCTGACTTTCTTGTTATAAGATTTTTTGAGAGTGTCGTGGTATCGCCCAAAGTTTAAGATAGCATGGTCTCGAGTATCTTTGATCCAATTGAGGTTGCAGAGGAGTCCAATTTCATTTTCTTCATCTGTGACTTTTCTTCTGGTACTTGGGAGATCAAAATCTGAGGGGATCACTGCTTCGTTACCAAAGGCTAGCATGAATGGTGTACAACTAGTAGACGTTCAAGGAGTTGTTCTATATGCCCATAACACGCTAAGTAGTTCGTCAATCCATCTGCCATTCTTTTCCTCGAGGTGCTTGCATAACCTTTACTTAATACTTTTGTTGATAGCTTCATCTTTGACATTTCCTTGAGGATAGTATGGTGTCGAAGTAGAAAATTAATAGTTATCCTTTGGTGTGAATTTGTATGGCTTAGTAAAATCTAGACAGACTCTGATTTTCCCATTCTATTTTGGGATTACCACGATATTTGAGACCCATTTTGGATATTTGGCTTCTAGAATAAATTCGACGGGAAGGAGTTTGTCTATTTCTTTATTAACTACTTCACGAAGATGGGGGGCTAAATTGCGTCACTTCTGTACAGCTGTTTTACCGTCTGGAAGGAGGTTGAGTTTAGGGTATGCAATCGATGGATCGATGACGAGCATCTCTTGAAAAGACCATGCAAATATGTCGATGCTTTTCTTTAAAATTTGTAATAGGGTTTCCCCTTCTTCAGATGACAGCTTTGAGCCAATAAAGGTATTTCTTCCTTGTCCAACGAGATCTATGGATTCAATTTCCTCAGTGTCATGTTGCTCGAACGTTGGACGACTTCTGCTATAATTATTATGCCTTCAAAAGTTTTATTGTGTAAGAGTTTGTGGTGGCATTTTTCGCATATTGGAAATCGTAAGGCCAGATGATATGTCGATGGTACTACCTTAATAGAATTGAGCCAACTTCTTCCTAAGATCCCCAAATATTTTGACTCAGCATTAATTGCAATGAATTTAACGAAGATGGTTTCTGGTCCCGCTTGAATAGGCTGTGTGATTTATCCTAAGGAAGATTCTTTAGAACCGTTAAACCCTGTAATGGTTATTGAAAAAGCTTTGACCGAATCCTTGAGGCCTAGAACATCAATTGTTCTTTTGAATAAGACGTCAGCTGTATTTCCCGTATCAGCAAGAAGAGTGTGTAAGTAGTCATGTCCTACTTTGAGCATTATGACCATTGGGTTGTCATGAGAGTATTTGACATGGCTGGTGTCACAGTCTTTGAAGGAAATGTGATATGGACATTTGGCTTTGCTGAAGCTGGGTAAAAGTTTTACAGATTTATTTGACGATGTCATCTTACAGCAGGATGTGATTCTGTCATCTTTCTTTCTCTTCTTTCCCTTCTCAATTTTAATCATATAAAGATGGCGAGCTTGACCTTGGCATTGCTCTTGTTCGACCACTTTTATTTTTGTCTCTTCATCAATAAACTTTTGGATATTAAGTACGTACTCGTTGAGTCTTCCTGCCATTAGAATATGGTAAAAGATCTGTATCAAAAATTAGTAGTTGTCAGTCTTATGGCTATATACATTATAATATTGGCATAAGGGCTTGTTTGGTATATCCGGAATTGCTTATGCTTCTCGAAACAAGTCATCACTTTTAATTATTGGCAAAATGGCAAAGAGTGTAGTTTCCATAGGAGGTAGGACTGGGTCTTTATGTTTTCCCATCTTTCTTCCTGACGTTATCGGTGGTCTGTTCACACTATTTAGGAGTAACATTACTTGTTGACTTTGAATTTGGCGATGAGAACGCATCGTTGGCATGAATGACTAAGGAGCTTTAAATTTTATCTTTCATGGACTGCTTGAGTTCGATGTAGTTATTGACAACATCGATCATTTCTGTTACTGTCTTGAGTTTATGTAGAGTAAGATCTTCTCAAACTTTAGAATCGATGTGGAGTACGAAAATAAATGCTGGAATAACAATTTTGGGATCTGAATTCCTATTTTTCCTTGTTTCTTGTAGGAAACATTTGAAAAATCTAGTTAAGGTTTCCTTCACACCTTGCTCGAAAAATAATAATGAATCGACAGTTATTTCCCGCTCTTTAGCATGAGCATAATTCAACTCGAAGATCTGCTGTTATTGGCTAAAACTGGTGATCGAACCTTTAGGAATAGTATGAAACCACTTGAGAGATTTTTCCTTAATGTACATATTAGCATAGTATGTGATTGAGTTTGGAGTATAAGCCAACTACAACTTTGAAGTGACGGATGGGGGTGAGAGGATCAGCGAGTCCCGTATATTGATGAAATTTTGGCATGTGAAAGTTGCCTGGAATTGGCATAACTTCAAAATAAGGGGAAATAGGATTTGTTTCGATCTTATCGAGAACATATAATCGACTAGTCAGAATGTATAGCTTAAATCCTATTATTCAGATCATCCAGGGTGATAAATTGTTGAATAGTATTTGGTATGGCTACAACTTGAGGATCAAAGTCACATTGTCCTTTGGGTCCTAACCTATCTCATACTGGTCGCCTCACAGGAGGTGGTGGTATCTGGTGATCTGTGCGTTGACTTCCTTGGGTGGTCGATGCTGATGAAGTAAGACCAAAGTATCGAGAAGCTCTATCTAGGTTCCTTGATCTAGATCAAGAAGTTCAAATTTGATCTTCTCTTGGTAAGTTCTTTCTCAAGGTAGCTTTTGATCGATGATTACTTCGGGCTAGGGGAGGTGACGCTTGACGGACATTGAATCGGTATTGATGTCTTCACAAATTTTCCATTTCTTTCTAACGAGTTTGGCTCTACTATTTATAGTAAATACAGGCAATTACAAAAATAAACGGCTTCCTATTTTGGTGGGCAGTAGGCGTACTTCGCAGATCTCCCTGCAATGACTCCATTTGACCAAGTGTAACGGCTACTGTAATGGATTAAGCTTTGTAGTCGCAGATGTGGCATCATCTCGAATGATAAAATATCTTCAACTAAGTTCTGTTAGCTTTTCCTTGTTGAATCTGAGAAATATGCTACTACAATGTCTTAAGGTGTGACCTTTGGTGAAGAGACACTGACTTAAGGTGTATCTTAAGGTGTGACCATTGGTAAAGATATACCAACTTAAGGTATGACCCTTGGGAAAAAAACACCAATACTCTATATAACCCAACTTCGTTTCTATTGTTTAGCATAAGGTTTTGCAATTTCTTTGGGTCTTTTTCATCCAATGAATAGTAGTCACAATCATGGTTTGATTGACGGGCAGATTCAAGTATTTTTTTCTACTCGTGTTTGTTTGTTGTATCCTGGGAGACAGGATCCCATATAATCATGTAAAGCACTATAGCAGGGGTGAATCTGTCTTAAGGAGATAATGTGCATACACTAGACTTGATCATATCCCAATAAGTGTTTTGATCTCTTTCTAATCTCCTTAACTTATTTTTGATACTGCCAATTTTGAACACATCATAACAACAATCTTAACACAATCCTAATATTTCTTTTGTTAATGTGTACTTTATTGTGTCCTATACTACCAGAGAAAGATGTACAAAAGTCTTTTGGGGATGTTTCACTGTTTAAACTAGCGGAGAGGATCTACATAAAAGAGTCCCCCATATAGAAAAAGAGATCATTGCAGATGATTGAAATTCTTGATAAAGGATATCCCTTTTCTTTGATATTCGAAGGTTGTTCTCTACATGGTCAACAATGGTTTATGGGTAATGTTGTTCATTCTGTTGGGGAAGATTCATCTTTATTTTCCATCTATGGTATAATTGTGATTTGAGGTATGTTTTTACTTAAACAAAATCAGAAATATCAATGAAGAAATGTGATTGAGAAGATACTTCATCTTCGATTCACCACTAAATTGAGATTCTAAGTTGATGATTACAATTCTTTCCGTCACAAACAAATTGATACTTTGATTTATTTTGACGCTGATATTTTCAAATGCCAGATGGGGTCTGATGATTTATCTCTCCTTAGAAGCAAAACCTTTGCAGGTTCATCTTCTTAGAGTTCCAAAGGTCTAACGCCATTAAAGAGTTTCAACGATCAACTGAAATCAAAATTCGGATCGGCGTCGTATTTGACTATTCGTTGGAGATATTGCTTGATTTGGATTTTGGGATTCGTGGCTTTACTTCCTTATCAAATGGTATCTCCTATCGTGTATTGACAAAAGGCATGTGTTGATATCCGATTAACATTGGAATGAAATTGTTATCAACTGATATAGGAATGGTACAAAGCACTATTCCATTTCCATGACAAAATTCATTAAGGAAGAGTTTTCTTTAAATGATTGTCTTATATGAGATGAACATAATCATATTTCAGGTTAGTTTTTAATGAGTTGAGATCTTGGAGAAATCGAACTCGGAATCATTGGCGGCATTTTCTTAGATGTTGTTGCTTATTCATTTTGATATGGAATTCCAGATTTTTCCAAAATCAAAAGGGAATGTTGATCAAGAAATCTTTGTTGTATTCTATTACCCATGATTTTGAAACCTAAGCACCACGGAGACATACCTTTCATATGTGACATTGTACTTGTGTTCGGAGACATGTGTGGGATTGGGGTTTTTAAGTCAAGAACATCCAATTTGTTGATAGTCATGAGAACCTTCATTATGAGAGTTCATAAGGGATGCTGCAAAATTTATGTACTAATAAAATATATTTCCTCTACGAGAAATGTTGAGCACTAAGTTTTGAAAGATGTAGATTCCTTACTGTATGTGATAATGGTGTGGAAATATCGCAGTTGAGCACTAAGTTTTGAAAGATGTAGATTCCTTACTGTATGTGATAATGGTGTGGAAATATCGCATTTGATGCATTCTAGTACCGTATTATCTATGACATTATGGGCAATAATATATATTGGGAACTTTGCTCTCTTCGATCATAAAATTTGGAGGTATACAGCATAACTGCATAAGTCCATTAAAATCTTGGCAATGCTTGCTAGGACTGTTGTATGTATATGCATAACCAAATGACTTATTTGGATGATTTATTCAGAGGAAAAATGAGTTAATTCATTAAAGAATGGACTAAGGCTTGTATTTCTATAGAAAATGTGGGGGGCACTATGTATAAGCTAAGAAAACTGCAAGTTAGGGTATTAAGGTACTGAGATTACACCTTTGACTATAATTTGCATTATATATCTATCCAATTGC
Organism: Kingdonia uniflora; assembly: GCA_014058105.1. Classification (NCBI taxonomy): domain Eukaryota; kingdom Viridiplantae; phylum Streptophyta; class Magnoliopsida; order Ranunculales; family Circaeasteraceae; genus Kingdonia; species Kingdonia uniflora. Next base: position 7,222,338 of record JACGCM010000704.1, on the reverse strand, counting down.
ATTGAGAAAATGTAGTGATGCCAGTTGGATTTCAGAGCTACAAGAGTTAAAATCTGCAAATGGTTATGATTTTACACTTGATGGTGCAATCGTATTTTGAAATTCCTCAAAATAAACTTATATAACCAAATTTATAATGAAATTGAGTTCATTCTGATAGATAAAGCCCGGCCGACAAATCATTTGAGTGGTTTTTTTTTTCAAGGCAAGCCGGTTTTATATAGGGATCCGTAATCCTGAGTTTCCAACCCCATGGGGTTTCAAACCCACGACTCTCCTCTTGGTGGAGGTTCACAATTACCATTGAGCCAAGAGCCCAATGGTATTTCTTTTGATAAGTCATGAAATTATTGTCATCAACATAGTTCCATAAGCAGCTACTTGCAAATTGAGTTATATTGACTTTGTGAAGTCTAAATATAATTTAATAGATCCGTTTACAATAAGAATTGTCAGAGTATAAGAAAACTGTACATGGAAGGGAATGAGATTACAGCCTTTAATTACGAGTAACCACAGCGGAAACCTATCCTAGTTTATTGGTAATTCCATTATCTAGGTTCAATAGGAAAACTTGTTGTGAGTTACTCACCATAAGCATTGAGGAGATCTAAACTCTTGCTCATTCCATTATGTAAACAGCACAACCTAAAACAATTTTTAGGGTAGGCAAGGTTTTAATGATTCCTATGACTTGTATTTACAAGTGGGTTATGACAGGGTTCTTTTAATAGGCAGTCACCTATGTGAGTGTGAGGTGGGGCCGCTTCCATAAGAATTTTATAGGGCAAAATTCTCTAATAGTACTCATGAATCTGGGATTTGTTTAGGGCCAAATTAAGCACAACTGTGAGAGCCGTTTGCATTTGGAAATGTACTGTGTGAAGATTATTATCTTGTTTTACACTAAAGCATGTAGTTCAAAACATATGTTCACTAATCAGCTTAAATCTGATAATTTTTCACTAGGAAAGATTCAAGTCCACAAGACACCTCTCTCGATGCAGGATCATTCCCTATTTATTTATTTTCAAAAAAAACATTGTCTGAGTTTATCTGTTACCATTCAAATGTGGGGGATTGGTGAAAAAAACCTCGTGGTTTTATCCTTAGTTTGAATGGTTTATATCTAAGTAGTATATTTTGTACCTCATTAGGTATATAGGTTACACAACTCTAGATTATAAGTAAGAGTTTACTTATGAGTAGTAATGTGTATGAGTTGAGTTGTCTCCAGCAGACACTTCTTTAGTTGTGTCCTAAGGTGTGACCTTTGGCGAAGAGACACCAACTTAAAGTGTATCTTAAGGTGTGACCTTTGGTGAAGAGACACCAACTTAAGGTATAACCCTTTGTAAAGAAACAATAATACTCTATATAACCCAACTTTGTTTCTATTGTTTAGTATAAGGTTTAACAATTTCTTTGAGTCTTTTTCATCCAATGAATAGTAGTCATAATCAAGGTTTGATTGACGGGTAGATTGAAGTACTTTATTCTACTCGTATGTGATTGTTGTATCCTGTGAGACAGAAGCCAATTATATTATGCAAAACACTGTGGCAGGGGCGAATTTGTCTTAAGGAGATAGTATGCTTGCACTAGAATTAATCATATCCCGATAAGTGTTTTGATATCTTTCTAATCTCCTTAACTTGCTTTTGATACTGCCAATTTTGAACACAAAAATAACAGCAATATATGCACAACAAATGATAATTTTTTAGATCAACACATTAGAAATTTTTACATTACAAATGACATGTTATATTTTCAGAGTGGTTCATTGCCATAAATTTTAAAATTTAATAGGGGTAAAACTGGGAACTTATGTCCAATGTATCGATTTTAGAATTTATTATTCCTTGGGTTTCATTTGAGGAAGCTTGCATTAACTTGTATTTATTTGGTCAATTCTCAATTTTTATAAGAAATGGAATATCTTATTGCCATTAACATTTATTCATATATGAGTTATTCCATGTGAAGAGCTACAAAACCTGATTCCCTCATTTTATCAACTAAAGCATTTGGAATTTGTATTGATAGAGACCTTTAGGGATGAGTACCAAGCTCTCAGGAGATTCCGTAATGTGATAAGCTACACAGAGATTATAGTTCAGTTGCTTAAGCTTTCAGCTCTTCTTGAGATACTTAAAGAAAATTTGTGTAGCCTTTATATCAACCTGAAGATACTAAGACTCTACTCATTCGCGTTATATACGTATTGTAGTGAAATTTTATATCTTGCCATAGAAACATATATACGCGTTGTAGTAGTGAAACTTGATATCTGGCCAAAGAAACATATATGCATATTGTAGTGAACTTTGATATATGGGTGTAGATACATGATACTCCTCCTTAAGTAAAATTATCTTTATTTAATTTCGTGGTTTTAGTTTTGACATGAGGATTTCATGGAATCGGTTGATCTCGGTGGTAGTTTAAACTGGACTCATATACCGCTCGATTACGTGCAGCATCGTCTCAAAGAAGTGGAGATAAGAAATATTTTAAGGGGAGAAATGGGAATGTAGCCGGTGAAGTTTCTTCTTGGAGATGTAATGGATGTCAGCAAAATCTCTCCATGAAGATGCTTGAGGTGGAAAGCATAAAATCTTACTACTACGTTCCATGCATTAGAACATTGTGCACTTAACTCATTATGACAAAAATCTAGTAAGTACATCATTGAAATATTTTGTCAACATAATTAAGTTCTATAATGACATGATAAGATGAACTTAGTTCTTTCCAACACAGTTATTCAAGCAAACTATTTCTTTTTGAGGTACCATTATTTATCCCAATTTCATGTGTTTTGTTAGAATAAGAAGATATGATTTAGGAAGTGGACATAAATAAGAACAATGTTTGGATCAAGTTCGGTCGGGTCCCAACCTGGGTTTGGGATAACCAACCAACTGCTAACATTGATGTAAGAGCTTTAGAAGCAATTATATATATATACCAGTGACTACACACGGGCAAGTCTATCAACGCACCTTCGGCACTTTCCATATGAATGATATACTGTCACATTGTCTTTGCTAGTATATGGGCCGTGTTGCATGTAGTTGGTTATGAGCTTGAATTTTAACTTTAATAAAATTTCTGATAGTATTACAAAAGAGAATATAAATTTTAACTTTCACATGAATACCACATGATTTCAAAGTCTTCAAAAGATTAATAGCCTACTCACAGTACATCCATGACATATCTACAAGTATTAGAGCATCAGTAGCAGGCTGGCTAAATTAGCTAGCCACGCAGGCTTAAAATCTAAGAAAATCTGACATATATCGAGGGGTAAAAATTCATCTTTTGTAGGTTGGGGATACATCAAAATTTCTGCACCGTTGTGTTGTGTTTTTCTATTTATACAGTGACCGTTGAAAATTTTCAGCTGCCATTGCCAAAGAATTGTCAAAGTTAAAAAAAAAATATTGAAAAATAAAAAAAATTCACTGCGAACTCAATTGATGCATAACTATATTTATTTTAAAAAAATACACTGCGCCAATTGAATTTGCAGCGTACAATTCTTTATTTTATTTTTTATTATTAATTTATTATTAAGATAGGTTTTGGATTGTTTTGTGCGCTACGTGACGCGGCGCATGAACACAATAAAACAATTAATCAAACTTTAAATTGTGGGCCTCTGACAAACTCTGAACACCAGAGCATCTCCACTAGTAGTTACTTATTTTATGAATCGGAGTGCAATTTGAGTAATAGCTATCGTGAAAAAGAGGTTTTTACATAATTTGGATCGCCATATTAACGATACTTAGCCTGCTACTAATGCTCTTAGACATAGTTGGTACTCTAGGAGAAATTCTAATAATATAATAGAAAAGTAAAAAAATAAATCAATGAAGATAGTTTTATGGGACCATATAACCTTATTTATTCTTCAAATATTTATTTCCACATTTTCTTATGTTGTTGTCGTTGCATGTTTGCAAATTCCAGTGAAAAGACAGATTGAGATAATTCCAATGCTAATCTTCACATCTATTTTTAATTAACATACAAATTTCATAACTATGTACAAAAAATACGTCTTAAGTAACATAATTGGCAATCACTCTTTCATTTCAATATTGATAAATCTCATTATCTTCTTGAAACAGTATGTAGTGCGATCACGTCCGTTGTATATATTATGGTCTATATATTTCACACACCGAACTCCTGCACATACTTCAAAATTGATGTGGCTGTCGAATGTCCTTGTCATGTATGGATTTTAAGGAACCACATCTCCATTGTCGACCTTTTTCCAACTCGCCAATATATGAACTATGTTTATATTGTGGCAACAATATACATAATAATCGCTAGTGTCCGTCATTGTAGTTTCGGTGCAGGCCATAAATTTTTTTTTTGTTCATCTTCCATTTGCCAGAAAGGGTATATGCCAGTTTTGAGTGCTTCAAGGACAACTAAATGCAGAAGTCATTGTATTGAAAATTGCCAAACAGACCCCTAAGTGCATCGACAACAACAATATTCTGTCAAATAACTTATTTTGTCTTAGGCAAATAGGGTATGGACACTCATCAACCATAAACAAACAGGGCCCTAATACGTATCAACAACAAAATATTTTCTCAAAAACCTATTAGGCAAGCAGGGCCATGTGTACCCATTAACAACCAAAATATCTTCTCAAAAAAATATTTAATGTTCATGGCAGACACCCAATAGGACCTTGAGTATACATAAGAACAAATGAATTTACAAATACTAATTAATGTTAAATGATCAAACATGAAGTAGAACCCCTAACATTTATAAAACACAATAAAGTATTAAAAAGGAAACTAGGGGAAATAGGCCCTGAGAACTAATCAACAATAAAATATTTTCCCAAAAACCTCTCAGGCGAACAGGACCTAAGTACCAAGCCAAACAGGGCTTACAAAAACATGGCCTAGATTCCTAAAATAAAGAACTACCGAGCTAATCAGGGCTAACTAATTGACCTACTCTTCATCCTTGATTTTATATTTGTTCCTCCACCAACTCAATTCAAACAACAACTTCACGGACTTTATACCATATTTCTTCCTATACCAATAAATAATATGAAAAAAAAAAAAAAAAAAAAAACTAGCCCGGCTACACCATTTTTGACGACATCGCATATCAATGATGCCTTATAGGGAAAATTAAAGAACTTCAACCCGATTAAAACTAAAAATGTGTGTTAATATATATATATATATATATAGTGAGAGAGAGAGAGAGAATATGGCATTATTACCATTGTTTCTATCGTAGCATGGAAGAATAGTTGATGGCCCTTTCACAAACTATATGACCTGCAAAAGTTGATGGTTAATGAACTTAAGCAAAACCTCAAGTCGGTGAAAACTCAATAAGAGAGAGAGAGAGAGATAGAGAGAGAGAAATTACTATTATTTGTAATTGAAAGTGGAGTTGAACTCGAGTAAAGAGAATCAATATTTCTCTAGCAAATGATTACCTGCTGCTAATTGTAGGGGCCTACCCCTCAATCTTACCTAAATCGAGTTATCTCCAATTCGAACTACCTCTATGTAAAGCCCAAGCATCCTCCACATGGATTCGCCAGTCAGCGTTGCCACCTACTCCCCGAACTGATTAAAAATGTATGTCAAGCTCCAATAGAAAAACCTAAACAAATTAAAACACCTGTCTCTCATGAACTCAGCAGTTACCCAGTCAACCGCCACTAACCACATTGTTCAGAGAATTTGCTTCAGAACGATAAAGAACGGCGGAAAAGGCCTATATAAAGGAAAAGTTCCATAAGATACCAGGACCAGAAAAATACACGAGAAATCACCAAGAAAACTATATTTTCTAGATTCTCAAAACTTTAAACTTCTTATTCACAAGATCAAACATTTCTAAGTTTAGAGATCACTTGTAATAAGAAATCAGCCTCAAGCAATAAATGTTACTATTACAAAAATCCTTAACCCGAGGTCGTAATTTTTTACCTATTCATAGGTTTTCCACGCTAAACATCTGTGTCATTTCTTACTTTTCATTAGATTTTGTCACAGGTACATTAGTGTAAGGGTTAATTCCAGACCACTTTGAGCTTACAGAATTAGGCCATTACATTTGGCGTCGTCTGTGGGAAAGAAATCATTTCCACGATATCCTAAGGCATTCATTCGCTTTACTACAAATTTTAATCATGGTCAGATCTAGGCGACCAGCAATCGAAGTTTAGCATGATCTTTTAGTTGAGCCAGAACAACTAATAGAGCTACGGGATAATCTCAATACTGAGAAGGTGAAACGCAATGCTCGAACGACAATTAACTCTCGACCGAGAGCTCCGCGAGAAGGAGCCCGATGCCGAACAACAAGCTCGTTTGACAGCGCTCAAGCGCCATGAAGATCAAATGACAATAATGCAGTCTGCCATGCAAGCTCTGAAGAACACTCAACAGGCTCCTCCAACACGAGATCGCGACTAGGTACCAGAAGCCTCCTGGGTTTTGGCGTAAAAAAGATTAGAACCTCAAGGAGCCACAAGTAAAGCCATTTTCAGAAATATTTGGAATAAACCTTAACCTTCCATTCATTTGGGTGGTGAAGTTCAGTCTGAGGTCAACCAAGGTCATCGATGTTCCATACATCAAGTAGAGGAATAACGACCTCAACCTCGAGTTCCAGCACGAGATCGTTTGAGTGAAGGTACCAGTACTGACAATCCGTAACCTCCTCGTCAAGTCACTCAACCAACAAGTCATTATGTAACACAAGAGCATATGGACCAGCGTATTACGGAGTTGATCAAAGCACAAGTTCTGGGCATTACCGACGACCTTACCAAGTTATAAGGAAGTCTTATTACCAAAGAACTATTCGATATGGAGATACCAAAAGGTTTTCATACTCCAAAAATTCTCAAGTACATGGGTACCGATCCAAAGGAGCACATTCAACAATACCATGATTTATTTGGGTTGTACTCCAATCTCAACCACATTCTCTGTAGTCTGTTCGCCACAAGTCTGCAGGAGGAACCGCTCGGATGGTTCCACTCCCTACCTGAAGACTCCATATACACATTTGAACAGCTGCAGAAATAGTTTATCAAGACATAAGCTCACAACAGAGATAAAAAAGAGAATTTATATTCTCTTATTAGTCTCAAATAGTCATACGGAGAGAAGCTCGAGGCTTTTGCGAAGAAATTTTTGGAGCTCGCGTGTAAAGTCGACAATTTTGATCATAAAACATCTGTTAGTGCTTTCACCAACGCATTCCAACTCGATTGCAAAACCAAATAGCACCTCTTTTCCAACAAACCAACGAACTTGGAGGATATGATCGCTAAGGTCAATAGTTATGTCGACCTGGAAAGGATGATGTTTGAAAGGCATAAATCTACTAAATCCACCTTTACCACGAAAGGTCCATCTACAGATCGAAATACTGAACCGAAGGATGATTAGGGTGACCAAAAGAGCGCCAAGAGAAACACCAACAACTCTTGGAAAGGCGGGTCACAAGTTAAACCAGTCATCCCAAAGATGAATGTTTGAATCTCCATAATTTTTTCAATCTTCTCAAAGGATAAGCTCTACCGTTTCTCCCAACCATTATAACCAATCGAGAACCGACCATGCTGCATGGTTCATAAAGTAAAACATCATTCTACTGATAATTGCTATACTTTACAGAGGTTCCTCGAATACATTTTTAAGGAGGGACGGATGTTTGAATATATTGTCGACCTGAAATCATACAAGGATGGCAGTTATAAGAAACAGCTTGAAGTTGTCCAGGTTGAAGATCAAGCTGAGGAGAAGCATCACTACCATATGCGCAAATAACATAATCGAGATCAATCAGATCACCAACTCCAACAGATTCAAATGCAGAAGACTGTCAGAATGCTCCAATCTCACACCTCAAGACAAAGAAGCCAAACTTTTGCCTGAGTCGAATAATTTCTGGCTCGGGATATCATTCGAAGATTACAATACTATCCATGTCAAATTTCTACGTCATGATGCATTAGTCATAATGCTCAAGATGAAGAAATTTGTCATGCACACAATGAGGATCGATACTGGCAGCAGTATTGAGATTCTCTTTCAGAGCACTATCGACCAAATGTGTTTGGCCGGTCAACTCATTCAAAGCGACACCAATATCAGTGGATTCAATGGTTCTAAAGAAGAGAGAGTTGGGAAGATCATCTTATCTCTTACCGCAGGATCAGCCACAATTGACGTCATTTTCTACGCGATTAACGTCAAATCTCGTTATCTCGGGAATATGGGTCGTTGCTAGATTCATAACATGGAGGCTATCGCTTCCACCTATCATTAAGCACTTCGCTTCAAACACAACAACGGTATCAGTGAGATTAAAGGTAGTCAAAATCTTTCATGAGCTTGCAAAAATACTGTCTCTGTGATTCTATATACTTCTAATAGGTATGCTGCATAGCAATTGCAGAAAGCTGATCACCCCGATGATCAGCCTTTCATGGAGGGCCACACTGAATATATCAACATTGATGGACCTAGCAGATGTACTTTTATCGGTACTAAGCTGGTTTCACATGAAAAAGACGCTCTCATTCAATTCTTACGACTAAATCAAAATGTTTAGCATGGTATTTTGAAGAGATGCCTGGGGTCGATCCGGCAAAGGCATATCACAAATTGGCCATCAACATCAACGCCACTATGGTCAAACAGAAATAGTGATGCCTATCACCACGACTTCAAGATGAAGTTAACATGGAGATCGAGAAATTGATCAAAGTGGGATTCATTCGAGAAGCTAAATATCCAGATTGGATATTTAACAACGTCGTTGTCCCAAAGAAGAATGGAAAAGTCCGAGTTTGTGTAGATTTCACTGATCTAAAAAAATATACTCCAAAAGATAGTTTTCCTCTTCCCAACATTCATCAGATCCTTGATTCTACGGTAGGTCATGAAATCCTATCTATGATGGATGTTGCCTCTGGATTGAATCAGATTCCACTCCTTGATGAAGATCAATAAAAGACTACTTTAATCACTAAAAGGGGATATTACTGTTGCAAAGTCATGCCCTTCGGACTAAAAAATGCAGGTGTAACATATCAATGGTTGATAACTACAATGTTCAAAGTACATCTTGGGAAAGTTGTAGAAGTCTAGATTGATGATCTTTTGTGCATAAGCATGCAGTCCATCAACCCCATCTCATATCTCAATACAATATTTAACATTCTTTGATCTTACAGGATGCGTCTCAACCCTGATAAGTGTCAATTTGGAGTACATTCTAGTCGATTTCTAGGCCACCTTATCAGCAAGAAGGGGATTGAGGCCGATCCATATCAGATTCGGGCTCTCCTCAACATGCCATCTCCGAGAATGACAAAAGACGTTCAAAAACTTGTCGGCAAGATTGCTGCTATCAACCGTTTCGTTTTGAAATCTTCAAGTCGCTATCATTGGCTGTTCTTATTACTCCATGGCTATACCAAACGAGGAAAAGTTTAACCAAATACAGAGGCTCAATAGACATCAGAATGCGAAGCAACTTTCAGGATCTCAAAACCTATTTAGGAAAGTCTCCCATCATGAGCACCCCAATAGATAATGAGGAACTGATTATCTACCTAGTTGTTATAGATACTCCACTCAGCTCGGTTCTCATTCGACTTGAAAGAAAAATAAAAAAAACGGTCTACTTCATCAGTAAAACCCTCACTCTAGCAGAAATGAAGTACTCTAAAATCAAAAAACTTCATCTCACTCTTGTTTATACTTCACAAAAACTCAAACACTACTTCCAAGCTCATTTCGTCGAAGTCATGATGAACTACCCACTTCGGGAGGTTCAGTCCAGAAAAGAAAAATCAAGAAAAGTGTAATAATGGTCAATCAGTTTGGGGGAAAATAATATCAAGTTCGAACAATATCATTCAGAAAAGGGTCAGGCTGTTGCCGATTTTCTCGTAAATTTTCCAGTGGAGGATCCTGAGTGGGAGGAGCACGATCCTGATCTTGTAGAAGATGTTACAGATGATCCACCCCCAAAAACATTTAACGAGCGGGCTGAATGGATTACAAGGAAAGGGTGGAGACTTCTTACAGATGGATAAGCAGGACCCGCAGGGTTAGGAATTGGAATCGTATTGATTACCCCTTCCAACGACAGAATTGTGAAATCAATCCGCTTAGATTTTGTGGCCTCAAATAATATCGTCGAGTACGAAGCTCTCATTCATAGACTCGATCTCACTCTTTAGCTCGGCGTCCCAGAACTATCAGTTTATACAGATTTGCTACTCATCGTCCACCATTATTCTGAGCAATACAAGAAGAATGGCAAAATGATCGAATACCCAACCCTCGTTGTAGATAGGATGAGCAAGTTTGCGTAAGCAATTCTTGATTATCATCCTAGGGGTAAAAATAGACATGTCGATTCCTTGGCATATCTAACCAGGGTCATAGGCAGAGAAGCTCGATATTTCTAGATCAAAGTGATTTCAACCCCCAGCATTGATCACATTTATGTATGCGCGATTAACATTGGGAGCAATAAAGGGGGAGACAATGATTGGCAAAAGCCTTTCTTAGTTTATCTCAGTAACGACAGCAAATATGAAGGTTAACTTCAAGCAGGTCATTCACTAGCAAATAGAGCCATTACACATGGAGTATTCTGGCCCAGCATGCGCAAGCAAGCAGAAGAGTACTCACAAAAATGTGATGCGTGTCAGCGACATGGATAAATAATTCATGCCCCTGCGCTCAGACTCTATGCAAGTAAGGTATTTTGGCCATTCAAGCGATGGGTACTCGATATTGTCGACGAATTTCCTAATTCTCCAGGTAATCGCCGCTACCAACTCGTAGCTATTAATTACTTTACAAAATGGGTAACAACAATTCTACTCTGTCGAACCAGAGAAGAAGAGGTCATCTCTTTTATCTGGGAACACATCATCACTAGGTTTGGGTGCCCCCACCAAATTCATTTCGATAATGGGCCCCAATTTGTTGGAGAAAAAGTCATTACTTTCCTCAGTCAATATAACATCATCCACTCACCATCCAATCCCTACTATCCTCAAGGCAGTGGCCAAGCCGAGATCACCAACAAAACTATCGTTGATGGACTCAAGAAAAGGCTACACTCTAAAAAAAAAGGGAATTATGTTCAAGAGCTTCTTCAAGACTACACTCTATTCCTCCTTGTCTACGGTACCGAGGCTATCATTCCCTCCAAATACCATCATCCAGTCAAAGATTACCAGCTAATTGACGAGGAAAATTAGTTCGAATTGGCTTACAACCTTAATTGGGTAGATGAAACCAAAGAACGTGTCATCGCTAACCTAGGTCGATATCACCATATGCTGGCCAGTTCGTAAAACAAGCGAGTAAGAAGCCGTACTTTCCAAATCGATGATCTCGTCCTTAGAGAAATACCTTAACACCGCAAAGAACCTTATGCTAGGAAACTTGTAGACAATTAGGAGGGCCCATTCTTTATCACAGGTCTCTCAGGCCTGGGATCATATTACTTCATGACAGAAGAGGGAATCTACATTTCAAGTCCTTGGAACACTAGGCGACTGAAACGGTACTATCGATAAGCCCCTTACTACTCTATTTTACTTTCTCGCTTTTTCAATTTCAAAAGTGAGATTTTCATCTCCATCTAATGTACATCATTTTCTATTCAATGAAACTTACAAATTTTTCTCCCATACATTAGATGGAGATGAAAATCTCACTTTTGAAATTGAAAAAGCGAGAAAGTAAAATGGAGTAGTAAGGGGCTTATCGATAGTAAAATGAAAATCTCCATCTAATGTACATCCTTTTCTATTCAATGAAACTTACAAATTTTTCTCCCATACATATCTCTACTTCGTAGACATCACATAGATTAAAGTATAGATGATACTAGCTTTCAATCGACCTCTATACCATTTCGATCAAGGATAACACTTGGTTGGGTTGACTCTACTAAATCTCTGTGATTAAAACTAAGGTAATAGTTGTTTTACATCCAAGACTCTACCAGACATAACATAAAGCAAAGGTAAAACAAGCTTTTATCTACCTAAATATGGTTTCAACATCATACCAGTTCGATCAAGGATAATACTTGGTTGGGCTGACTCTACTAAATCTCTGCGATTAAAACTAATGTAATACTTGTTTTATATCAAAGACTCTACCATATATAAGTTAAAGCAAAAGTAAAACTAGCTTTCATCTACCTCAATATGGCTGCGATATCATACCAATTTTATCAAGGATAATAACACTTGGTTAGGCTGACTCAACTAAATCTCAGTGATTAAAACTAAGGTAACACTTGTTTTAAATCAAAGACTCTAACAGACATAAGATAAAGCAAAGGTAATACTAGCTTCCATCTCTCAACTTGTCTGCAACAACTACTTTTTATTTTAGGTCACGTATACAACCTCTACATTGGATCCCTTTTTGCTTTTGGGATGTTAGCTATGCTTTCCCCTGAAACAAGAGGTTAGTCATCCATAAATTCTTGAGCTCCCTCCGCAACAGGAGGTCGATCAGCCTAGATCCATTTCCATGGACTGCATACAATTTCTTTGATCTACATCAGCTCTGCAAATATATCCCCTGTCTGAAAAACTGCTGAACAAGGTATCTCTTTCTAACTTAATCTTATTTACCTCCTATACAAAATAGGTAATAACTACCCTCAACAATTATGAATACGAGGCCTCGGTTACAACCGACCTAGAGAAAATTATTCTAGCCTTCTGAAGGCGTTCTTCTGACCTAGCATACCGTTCTTTTAGCCATATCATTTCTTTATCTACCCAATCTATGAAAGCAATGTTCTCCTCCAATTTTTGATGGCTTTTGCTAATTCAGCTCGATTAATTGCTTCTAAATTGGCCACCTGAAGTATCTTAATCTCCATGTTCAGTTCCTCCACATCCAGAATCTTTTATGACATTTTGTCTTTTTACTGTATCAAAATATTCTTACCTCTGATAGTCCGCTCAAACCCTTGTTCCTTGGAAAGAGCAGCATCCAACTTCCGTTGACAGTCCCTTAACATATCGTTTCCTTTTTGCACATGACCTTGAATACGAGCGATATCCCCCTCCAGCTCTCTTATTCGACCTGATAGACTGACAACATCTCTTTGCACAAGGGAGACCTTGGCATTATTTTTATTCTTCCTCCAGCGCTCTCCGGCCTCGGCGTGTCTAACACGTGAATTGGACAGGGCCAATTCAGTCTTTAATTGTGTTACTCTCTCGTTTAACTTATCATACTAATAAAATATTTGGCAAGTAAAGCTGTAGTCAATTGATTAACTGTAACTTCTCGTCTCAATCTCTCTTCAGGTTGTTATATTTATCAACCAATTTCTTCTTCAATCGTTCTAGCTCGTTCCTGTTATTCGCTAGATCAGCTCGAGTTTGCTCCTAATTGTTATTCATCTTGATCAAATCATTTTCCATATTGGCCATCGACCGATTTAAACCTTCCTCTGATCATTTTAGTACCTGTATACGATAACGGGCCATGTCAGCCTCCCAACTCTTTACTATCAACGAATTATTTAGGCTTTTGAGTTTCGCTGTATTCTCTTTTTGCACTTTCTCAATTTTGGCATCCTTTTCCTCGATCTTCCGTGCTAGGTTAACAGTATCTTGTGTTGCCTCAGCAAACTTGAAGTGCACTTTTGCATATTGATCTTCTCTGTCTTTATTCGTTTCCCTTATCCTATCAAACCCCTCTACAAATTTTTGGTTACATTGGAAAGCATCTTCCTCGCGCAAGCTAGCTGACTCCAATTCGACCTGCACATTACAAATACATTATATTAAGTTTGATTCAGAACACTCAGTCACCACATATGACTCATTTCTAATAAGATATCTATTTTTTTGACATCTATCGTATAAGACTACATCTAATTAAGGTCAAAGTACAATCTTAGACGGATGCTCCATAACATATACTCCCAAGTCTTAGGCACAGATTCTTTATTTTTTTAAAATTTATTAATACTTTGGTATTTCCTATGTACCATTTTAGTGCCATTGTCACTAAGCCGATCATAGGTTTGTGTTCCCTCTCTATGCTCGCCTTATTACTTTGTAGCTCTATACTAATGAAGAATACAAATCAAATATTTCTTGCTTAGTTCTAACCTGCAGCCCCGCTTGCGAAGATAACTCCCTAGCAAGCTCTGCCTCTAAATCTTTTATTCTAAGGCGTATGTCTTTAAGTTCCTACAACAAGATTTTCAAAAGTGACTTAGCCTACAGAATTCTATTCAGGAAAAAAAATTATCCAGTCAGTTTAGAAACTTTCCCAAATATTCATACAATCATAAGGCCATCACACTTCTCTACCTTCTCATTTTCCCCTTCTGGACGCTCGTTGTCATTCTCTTGGTTGTCTCTCACCGTCTGAGGAGATACACCATCAAACCCGTCAACAATGCCAACAGCAATATCTCCAATATCTTCATCTCCCTCGTCCTCCACATAGGTGTCTCCCCTAATGGCATCCACCTTTTCCTCAGAATATTCTTTTGACACAAGGTAGCGCCCGAGTCATTCACGCTCAACAACCAACTCAAAATTTATTCTTACTTCTGCATGCATATTGTTTATCTCCACCATTTGCGAAGCCTTTAGAGCCTTCGCCCATTTTCCCTCCTTGAGCAGATCAGTTTTTAATTGAGCTATGTTCCTTTCGAGCTTGACCTTCTTCCTCATCAGCTTAGCTCTCTCCTCCTCGACCCTGAGGCATATTCCCTTCATCAGACGAGCAGCCTGTAAAAAACAAACAAGTCAACCTCATTGATTAACATAAATAATAATACAAAATTAATCCAATATACATTAGAGCATATGAACCTACCATTTTGCTCATCTCCTCCTCCCCATGAAGAGTTGCCAACCTGGCTTTTTCCTCCAACTCTTTTAAATCGTCCTCCACAACAGATTAATCCTCCACGACCTTCATCCTTGACCTCTCAGAAGGTTCAACCCTTCTCTTTTTCACAACCTCACCACATCCCAGGGTTCCAGAGTTTGAAGGGCGCTTCAACATCTACTTCTTGGGAAACGTTTGAGCTAATTTGCTCGACGTAGTGGACTCAGGTAACCTTGTACAGTCCACTCCAGAGGGCTTGGACGAGTTGACTCGCCTTTCCCCATCAGTTCCCATCCTCTTACTGCCGTCAGTGCTCATCATTAGTCTCGTCGACTAAGATTTTTAATTTTTTTCAACTCGGCTGCTTACACGCTTCTTCCTGCTAATGCCAAGATTCTCTAATACAACCTTTAGATCCGTCTCTTCCTGAGCAATTATATCCAACAACAACTCTTTCCTAGCCACCTGAGATTTGGGAGCTGTCATTCACAAAACATTATCATCAGCAGAAAATCACGCAATTTCAACTATCAATTTCATACATTATACATTGTTATACTTACTTTGTTTTGTAGCTCTAAATAGAAGTTCCATGGGTTCATCATCATCTCTCTAAAGGTAATCACCCCTCACTCATATCACATTGTCACTCTGCGGTTGACCTACTGAGTTCAGATTGAAGAAGCGAGGCCCAATTGAGCTTGCACAGAAATACGCCCCTCCACTTGCAAAATTGTTTTTTACCTCATAAAACTATAAAATGTCCTCAGAGGATATCCTCCTCTTTCTCCCATCTCCTTCCCACCGTGAATTCAGAGATTCTCAAACACTTATCACCTCTCACATCTTCTAGTTCATCTGAACATGACATTCCCCGATAAGGTTCATAATCCTTTTTGCCAGATTGCTAAGGGGAAGACTCAACCCGTACTCCAACTGAGATAGGTAACATAAAAATCCTACTGGAAGTTCACTCTGAACGTTCCCATTGAAATACTCCAAAGATATCAATTTGCCTATACCCCTATCCTTTTTTTCATTTGCCAAATCGGCCAACAAATAAAAATATTCCTCCCCCATCGCTGCAGTGCAACCCCTATATTGCCTATCAACATGTTTTATAAAGTTAACCAATCTACCGCCTATCAAAGCCTTGGCTTTACAAAACTCTTTGAATATATCAAAGGGTGGAGGATAGGATACCAATCGTTTAAGGAAATCAGGATATTGATCAACACCTATTTCTTCCCCCCTTTTAGATATTTCAATCTCAGAATCAGCCGACTGGCCAGAGGTTGATGCCTCACTTACAGGGGAACTCACCATATCAACTATAGAAAAAGATTTATTCTTACACAAACACTCATCACGATCGACCTACAAACAGGTCCAGGTATCTATCATTATCTTTTACATATACGTCCAACACATACAAAAATATTTTGTATATCATATATCAAGCAGGTTTTTATAGATTACTATAAATAGTAATTTGTTACTTTACCTAGAAACAAAACATGATCTTCCAACATACATATATGCATCGCAAATCTTTTACAAACCTTCTATGCCCGAATGCGAATCCGAAGCAGCGCCAAATACGTCCCTCACCACGTAGCTATACAACCACCTTCATGACTCATTATTAGTGACTCTCTCAAGCTTTGAGTGATGATCACTAACAATTAAATCTCCATGAGTTTCTGTACATTTTTTTTTAATTTTCTTCTTCCTTCCTCTCTCACTGCTCTTCAAGTTTTCAAAAGTTGAGAAATGTTTGATTGATGAAGATGAAGCAGTATTTATATTTTCTCTCTCTAACTGCTGGCAGTTATTGAGCCTCGCACGAGTCGTCCTTGGTTTTGGAACCGAAGCATCCCCTCTACTATCCATGTCAGAAGTCTTGCACCTTTTCGGTAAAAATAATTTCCCATCATGGCCCTTTATCTTATATTTTAAGCTATTTTTATCTCATTTTTCCAAATCTCCCTCTGACCTCACCACACTCATAATAACCCACGCTTACACGCAATCGGTTTTTCACAGCTTTTACACAAGGAACAAAATTAGAAGCTCCCTACTTTTTTTATACTTGTTACTTCTACTTATAGAAACAATGACGTCATTTCCGAAGCTTTCATAACAAAATTTCAAATATTTTCAAATTTAGATTTCACAACAGTCACAAAACAATATTCACAAAAATAGATGATCAATTTAGCAACAATTTCTTTCAAATTATTCAAACTCGTACAGTTATATACATTTTGTCATCCCTATTTACAATCGCTTCATCACCTCACATATAATTACATCTAAAGCAACCTTGATGACCTAAGAAACCATATCCGATCAAATATCCTCCAGCAATCCTCACATTTTCCAATTTGATCTCCACTACAGGAAATAATTTCACAAAATGCTTTCGAGCTCCAGGATAAACAACACTCTCTCAAAACATCTCTTTATAAAAATGACTTTCATACTCACGTTCCCTCCCAATCCTATCTAAACCTTCCAGTTGAACCTCCCTCACAGGGATCTCAACATCATAATCTAACACTCCTAAAAAAAATTCTCACACTTCAGGGATCTTTATCCCCAATCGCCCTTCAGCGGCATACAGGATTCTCTCAGATCGAGTCTACACCATTCTTATTTCCTTCCCCAAAATTTGAATTCCTTTCCCCCTTATTTATACATTTTTGCTACCAATTACCCGCAAGTCGTGCTATTATCCTATTATCTCGTAACAGAAGCCTCAATATCTTTTGAGAAATTATTTGAACATATCTCTTCCTATCGAACTCAGTCATTCAATACTATTCCAGATCAAGCTTATTCATTCCAAGTCTAATATTCTAGAATGACCTCTGCAAGATCAATTCTTTATTCTGAACCTTTTATAATTCATTTCACCCCCACATTTCCAGTACACGGATTGAATAATATCTTTTACTTAACACATATTTTCCTAGATAAATTTCTAGCAGTTAATTATTACAAATATTTTTACTTTCTACCCTGATACATTTCATTTCATACAATATTTAAAAGTCTTCAGATCATACAGCTCGATTTCTAGAGTTATTCTATTCTATATCAGCATAAAGTTTGGATAACAAATTTTACTCATCTCGAAAAAAATTATAACTGCTTTTACAGATTTCAAGTCTTTCAAGACCTCAACATCAGGTAATTCACAATTATATGTTTTTTGAGTACTTTTACAGCTAACAAGTCTTTCAGGCACTCTGAAGCGTCAAATCTTTTTGTTCGTTCTACTTCAGTGATCTTTTAACCTGATACAAAATAGATATTGGAAACAATAAGTATCCTCCTTCCCATGAGTCTTGTCGAAGTCTAGATGAACTTCAAATAGAAACTATGGGAATAGGAGACTCAATGCTTGAACCAACTCTATAAACTGAAGGTCTTCTCGGCGTAGAGTGGCGATGGAAGTGCAGAAGCAAACTTCCATTCTCCGTCTTCCTCCTTCACTGCTACCACCGCCCTCCTATAACCACCATCCCCTCAAAGTTGGTAAAGATGATGAGAGCCCAACCTTAAAATCCATTCGAGTGCAAGATATTAGCGCAACTGCCTCGCAGTCATGCCTATCCTTACATCTACCACCCCAACCTTGTTGTCCGGAAGAATGTAGAGACAAGCCCAACGTTGCTCGCCTGTCAATAAAAAGTAGTGAAACCTCCATCTACAGTAAAACTCCTCCTCAGCTTCAGCCACTTTATTTTTCGACATTCCTTGATACTTCAGAAGAACATAAGCAAGAGTCAAATTCTCTAATGACTGATCAACTTCAACCTCTGCATTTCATAAGAAATTCTCTCTTCAAGAGCCATTCTACGTGTCTTCACCATCTTCAACAATTTTAAAGAACAAATTAGCAAAACAAACGTACTTGGCCACCAACCTCGGCATAGGTACTATTTATATAACCTTATATTTATTGTGCAGGTACATTTTCCCAAGCATCATCATTCAATACGGATAAAACTCTTTAACCCTAACCGTTACATTCATCAATATTCCCATCAACATTCAATGTACGTACTTCCCCCTTGACACGCACAATTTGTATGCAGTCAAACACCATCATTACCTCCTTCCACATTCAAATTTCTAACCCATGTACCCAAAAAAAAATTCTCAACCCAAGCCACTCGCGACTTGAGTTGTGAGGGGGCGATTGTAAGGGCCTACCCCTTGATCTTACCTAAATCGAGATGTCTCCAGTTCGAACTACCTCCATGTTTGGCTCACGCATCCTCCATATGGCTTCTCCAGTAAGCGTTGACACCTACTCCATGAACTGATAAAAAATGTAGGTCGAGCTTAAACAGAAAAACCTAAACAATTCAAAACACCTGTCTCTCACAAACTCAGCAGTTACCCAATCAACTGCCACTAACCATATTTTTCAAAGAACGTGCTTCAGTGCGATGAAGAACTGCAGAAAAGGCTTATACAAAGGAAAAGTTCTATAAGAGACCAGGACCGGAAAAATACACGAGAAATCACCATGAAAACTATATTTTCTAGATTCTCAAAACTTTAAACTTCTTATTCACAAGATCAACCATTTCTATGTCTAGAGATCACTTATAATAAGATAACTGCCTAAAGCAATAAACGTCGCTATTATAAAAATCATCAACCTGAGGTAGTGGTTTCTTACCTATTCATAGGTTTTCTACGCTAAGCACCTTTATCATTTCTTGTTTTCCATTAAATTTTGTCACAGGTGCATTGGTGTAAGAGCTAATTCTAGGCCACTTCGAGCTTACGGAATTAGGCCATTACACTAATGGAAAAAAAATCCATTAATTTCTTCACTTTCAGTTAAGATGAGAGGAAGAAAGAGAAAATTACATTTGTTTTGTATTTCTGCAGTGTGGCTGTAGAAGTTGAGGTGAGAGATACATTGAGGGTGTAAGAATGAGGGACTTTTAACCTTTAAAGAGAAGTAGTTTTGTTTATTGGGACACGTGGCTATAAAATATGAAGGTTTTGACACATGTCTATAACCAAGTTAACCCTCAACTATGGTTGTAACCTACTATTATATTAAACTGACTAAATTGCCCCTGGAAGAGTAAAAACAATTGTACACCGTTAATCTTTTTTATTTTGCATTGAGAGACGCATCAATTAGTTTTTGTCTTGATACAAGTATCCTAGAATATATATATATATATATATATATATATATATATATAGGTGTGTGTATGTGTATATGTGTGTGTGTGTGTATGTGTGCGTGTGTGTGCGTGTGTGTGTGTGTCTTGATACCAGTTCATCATAATAAAGGCTTCTCTTTTCTCTCTATATTGGGTGTGGTTGTATGCATGTTTATATAGTACTAGAGAATTTTTTTTGATCATAGAATGTATTCATCCCGACTTAAAGAGCTAGTGGATCACTAAATTAGATATCATTATGTCTTATTAAGATTAATTTTTGCATTGCAGAGATGTATGATTTGAATGAAATCTCATTTTTTAATGTTTTCTATATAATTGATATCATAAATCTATACATGTTGATGTTATTTGATCAAATTTAGGTGAGAAAATCAGGCTTTACTTATGAATTTTACCCTTTTTATCCATTTTTTACCCTGATCTACGGGCTGTTTTTAAAGGTATTTTAGGGAAATATTCTAGCAACATTAGACTATGGTAGTAATTCTATTGCGTAGCCCGCATTTTAACAATAATGTGGGTATATCTTCAACGTCTGACGTGGTGCTGACATAGCTCTGCTATGTGTCAGGCCATGAGGCATGTTGGCAAGGTATTGATGGATCCTACGAGCTGATGTGGCACTGCCACATGTCAGGCTACATGTCAAGCCGACGTGGCACCTCCAATCCCATAAACTGACGTGACTAGGACATGTGTCAAGCCACGTCTCATGCACACGTGGCAGACCCCACTGAGCTGACGTGACGCTGACATGGTTCATCCACGTGTCAAGCCACCTGAAGCCAAGTATTTGACTGACGTGTGGCCACGTGCTAGAGTGACACTGTGATACGTCACCCGGTTCACACTCTGTCCAATTCTGGTCTAGCTCCGGTCTAAGAGTAGACTTAGACTCGGTATGAACTAAATAGTATGGGCCAGTCTAACTTGGTCCAGACTCGGTCTGAAGTCGATTCAGACCCTATTTTTAGATATGAACCTGGTTCAGATCATCGGGATCATGTCAGACCCAAAAACAATTTAAAACATAAATAATTTAATTTCTTTTTTATTCATGCTTTAGCCTCTAGGAAGATCCTACTTTTTATTTTTCCAAAACTATTTTTATTAGGTTAGCAAACTATAATTTTTCATTGGCTCCTCTTATATAAGATATAAGAGACGTTTTAATCTACCTAGTCTCTTACGAAAGCTAGAAGGATTATAAACCATGTATGCCCCTCGATACAAGTTATTCTAGCTGAGGGCTAGAGATTACATGTAATAGCAACTAATTCAGATACAACTTGGAGTCATTTTTTAATTTACTGTAATGCCCAGGATATTATTATGCACTCCATCTCAAATTGTCCAAGTCATGTTCCTAAAGACTTGTTTCGAGGAACCAATTTTTTACATCTAGGTACAATTAGATGTTACCTGATAACATCTAGAAGTATATAAACCATTATAGCAACCTCATATACTCTTAGATCATTAATTCCAAGATAGGATGTATTTACCTAAACTTGGAAACTCAGTAGAATTCAAGGATGATAACCACTCATCTGCTAAATATTAAATATCCCCATATATTCGTATCAAATGGGTCATTTGGCTAGAATATACATACCTTATGAAACTATGGAGCTTAAAAAACTCTAGATATTTAATTCAGACCGCATCAAGTGGTTTTGAATAGGATGTCTCGGCTAAGACCTATTAAAATACACTTAGTAATCAATTTTTTACTAGGTAAATTTGTGATTTAATAAGATTTTATGAGTATTAAATTAAAATATGAACTAGGTTTACATATTAACATGATTCAGACTCGGTTATTATCCCCAGTATTCTAAGTTTACTATGATATTCATATATGCATGAAAATGTTTATCGCTGAACTGCAATTGAATTAAGATTTACATGTTGAATTCTAGATGGTTGCAAAACTCAAGAATCTTGATTACCCTCAGTTGTTGCTCGAAGGCACCAACTATATATATTACTTGGGATGTGGATGTTGAACTCCAGTTGTGATTAATGGGTATCTCTCGTACCACTGCTCCTAACAAGACCACATTCAAAACCTTCTAGGCTATGGAAATGTTAGCCTTTCGCCACATTGTTGATCCACTAGACTTATGGGAAAGTTTACGACAATGCTTTGATCTCTAGAAGATCATTAGATTTGCGAAACTACTGAACCAATGGAACAACCTTTGGTTAATGACTTTATGATTGTGGCTACATAGAACTCAACAGTCCAAAAAGTTACCTCACAACTCTTACTAAGTAATAACAAAGTCTACCAGAAAGAGATGATTTGGAAAACTCTATCTACGTTTCATGTTTCCAGCAATATTGTTCAAAAGATTTTGTAAAAATAAATTTTAGGAATCATGCAGATCGGATCTGGGCACTACACATTGCTAAACTCAATAGACGACTGGTTATGAAGTATAACGAATTGTACCCACCTCGGAGGTCACCAGTGCATGAGGCGCATGAGATTAGATCTATGGATCATGGATATGGGGGGAACCAGAAGCCTCTGGGTCCTCAGAAGAATCAAGGATTCAAGAAGTTGTCTTCGGGAAGAAGATAAAAGAAATTAGATTAAGGATCTCCATGTTTAAACTGTGGTAAAGTTGGAAACTAGGCGCGGGACTGTTAGGCACCTGGGATGGCCTAGGCTGTACAAGCTCACCACATGGCTGCAAAGATAAATTTTATGACTATAGAGTTGGCATCTAAGAACTTTTTCAAGAATATTGACGCAATGATGGACCGGATTCATGAGTACTCAGTGCACCTTTTCTTAAGATGATTGATGTCACATTTAAGAGAACATAGTAGTTTATTTACTTGAATGTTAGTAACATATTTACTTTATTAGTACTTTTCCAGATTATGTTCAAAACATAGTAGTTGGTGTAGTTAAATAAGTATTGTGAAATACATTCAGTATCATCATCTATGGGATCTTTATTTCCGTTTAATTGATAAAATGTAAGAATTATTGCTTAGCATAGTAGATAACTCTGTTTCATGATAGTTAATTTACTATATACAAGTTGCCCTTATGGATCTTTCCACTCATCGAGCATTTGTCAATAATTAGATCAGTAGCGATAACTGTCTGGCAGAAACTGGTACCACGCACTCTATCCTATGAGATAAGAAATATTTCTCGCCTCGGCCCCATACATCAGTGATGTCATGACTATCACTAGCGCGGCCAGCATAATAGAAGGTACTGGCAGTACAATTTTATTACTATCCAGCGGTACGATACTAGGTATCCAAGTCCACTTTATACACAAGTAATTTTTCAAGGAATTTACTCGACTTTCGGGGTATCCATGATAATGGATATCAAGTAGAAACTAGGGGAGAAGACCAAAATTTGGTTATCTGTATCACTTCGACCACTACCTATGGTCGGAAAACTATACTGGAATGGATTCCAATACACCCCCAGGGCTATATTCCTCTGACATTCGATATGTTGAGACATATGCTATAATAATTGATTCTTCATTACAAGAGAAAATATCCAAGCTATGACACGATCATCTTGGACGTCCAGGTTCTCGGCTGATGAGGAAGATTATCAACAATGGCTCCAGAAATTTTTTGAAAGGAGAAAAGATCCGTGTACTGTAAGACTGTCCTTACAACACTTGTTCTTAGGGTAAGCTAATTACCCATCCTAGCATGACTAAGGTGGAGTCAAAGTCTCCAACCTTTCTCCAACGCTTCCACAGAGACATATGTGGATCTCTCTATCCACATAGTAGCCCATTTCGGTATTACATGGCCATTGGTGTCGCATCTTTAAGATAGTCACATGTTAGTTTCCTGTCAACTTGGAACATGGCGTCTACAAGACTCCTTGCACAGATTATTCAGTTACGGGCTCATTTTCCCAAATACCCAATCAAGACAATCCAACTCAATGACGCATGTCAGTTTACCTCCCGCACATTTGATGGTTATTGTACAGTTAACAAGATAGAAGTTGAACATCTGATACTCCATGTCCATACCAAGAACGAGATGGTAAAGAACCGACTCAAGTGATTTCTGGCAATCGCTAGGCCACTGTTATTATGATCATATCTTCCAACAACTGCTTTGGGTCATACAATCTCGCATGCCAGAACACTGGTTATGATTCGTCCAAGCGTAAATCATTTGCTTTCCCTAAAGCGACTAGTCACTAGAATAAAACCCAATGTCGCACATTTATGTACCTTCAAATATGTTGTACAGGTATCGATTGCATCCCTTACAAAAATGGGTCCCCGGCGTCACCGTGGTATCTACGTGCGTTGTGATTTACCATTTATCATTCAATACTTGAAACCCATTATAGGCGACGTCTTTATTGTATGATCTGCAGACTGTCACTTTGATGAGATGATTTTTCAGGTATTAGGGGGAGATATGATAGATAATGTCACAAAAGTTCTTAAGTTAACTTGGGAGACACCATTGTTGTGTCATCTGAATTCTGTAACTAAACAGAGTTACAACAAAGTTTGGCAAATACTTCACATATAGCAGGTCATTAATAAACTGCTCGATGCATTCAACGACGCTGCTAAAGTGACCAAGGAGAATGTACCTGCAAGTAATGCTCATGTATTTTTGAAGGGCCCGAAAGGAACTACTGTGCCTCCCACAAATGAATCAAAGGTCGAGAGACCCCCTCCTAAGGAGAAAGAAGCCTTTACTTGACTCTCTCTACTTCTACATCATACTTCTTAAGCTTCTACTACATTTTAGTACCCCCAAAAGCTTGTTCTACATCCTACCTGTGAAGCTTTAGATTTGTACCCATATCATGTTTAAGGAATTCTTGAATATTATTCGTTATGCTTTAATCAACATCTCTTAGGTAATTTATAAACTACATCAGAGGAATCAATATCCGTCCTCCTCTTACCTTTCAAGGATCGATAAAGAAACAAAGTTACTTCTCCTCTTAAGAATGTCAGGCAGAATTCTTAGTTTTTATCTTGGTTCCAGACCCATTCGTGTAAATTGCCATCTTAAAACTTGCCATTTGTCAGGTTAAAATTACATAGTTTGTCATCTGTCAACATAAAAGTGCTCCTTTGTCAAGATAATAGTTACATAGTTTGTCATCTATGAAGTGAATATTTATCATCCATGTATTTAAAATTGTCTTGTTCATTTTTTCTAGTTTCGGGGGTAAACTAATTGTACCAAAAAACAGAGGACATTTCAGTTATGGAGTAGGTCGATCTAAACTTGCCAAAATTTTGTCGCTTGCAACAACCACAGAGTTTGCCCTCATTCTCGATAGAACAAATGGTGTAAATACGAGAGCAACCATATACAACATGTCCCCTTCTAATTTCAAATGAAGAAAATTACTCCGTAATGATCACTATGCATTCAATGGCAACGAGAATTCAGTTCTTCATATTGTTGGTCTATGAGACTAGCAACCTATCTTCATATGGACTGAACCAAAATAATCCAACAACCAGATTCAGTATAGGGGGACCTTCCCATAATGTTACATAATTGTCTAAAGGTAGGAGACCTCCCCCAATTTTGAGGTTTGTGAGTGGGAGACCTGCAGAGAACTCGGCTTCAAACAACATTTAAACTCTGTAAGATTCCTTTCGGAAGAGAATTAGTTGTCATTCTTTTTGAGGGGGTACTAATATTGTGAGTATTTGGATTTATCAAAATCAAAAAATTATAAAAATGTTACTCCTAAAATTGATCTAAACCTAGACTTTGACAAAGCATTACCTGAGCATTTCTATGAACCTTTAGAATCTGTAGTCGATCATTTGCTACCACCAAATGATTTACCACCTTCAAATAATATCCCTCTTGCAAACACAAATACACCATCAAATATCTTGCCACCTTCATGTAGGGGACTAACTTCGCAAGAGGAAGAAGTTGGCTCTTACACCATAAAATTTATCTTCTATCAAAGGGTTCAAGCATATAACCAATAATACAAATAATCAACTAAAAATATACTTGCATGGAGGCCTAGGATGAGATACTCCACGACCTCTAATGAGAATTTTTTAGAGTATTGATATAACTGTCGAGTAGTCGAAGTTTCGTGTACAAGGTGATTTACAGGGTGATCGAAGGTAAACTTCAAGGGATCAGGGGAGAGATTTAGTAACCCCTCTTTGGTTCCCCCTCCCTCAGATTTATAAAACAAAGGAAGGGCTGAGTCACCAAGGGAGGTTAAACTACAAGTGTATCCTTCGGGGACAATTGACTTGTACCCTGGTCAGTTCTGACGCTGAAACTATTGAGTTTGACACTGTAGCCATTGTCCTATTTGCTCTAATACTGTGGTCGTTGTTGCTTCTGATACTGTAGTTATCGAGCTGTGTGCCCCACCGTTCTGTCTGGTGAGCTGGCTGTCTGACATGTCTGCCTGCGACCATGTGTAACCATGGTCGAAATGTTTCTAGTGCTGATATGGAGCTCATGCGCTGACGTATCTGCCATCGGGCTCAAAGCCTATTCAATGTTGAATGTTCGTATAGTCTTGAAGGGCTTGACCATGGACTTATTAGGCTTCGAGCTATCAGGTAGGCTTCGATGTAGCCTTTGAGTGTTCGGCTGGAACTAGAAGGTTGTGAGTAGGCTACTACATTCGCCCCCTCTCAACAAGGGTCTTGAAAATAGGTGCAGAGGCATTTGCTAAAAAAAACTGCTGGTTGTTGAAAGTTGAACCGTTGATTGTTGCATATTGGATTTCCGAGGAAGGTAATAAAGGAGGGTAATTAAGAAGTTATGGTGATTACAGAGTAATAAATGATGTTAATGAAGGTATAAATATGGCTTATGGGGGGTAACACAGTATATTCTTCATCTTTACTTTCTTCCTCTGCATTACGGTATTATGTAAAAACAACATGGACACCACTCCCAACACCCATTATCAGATAAGGATGGGATTTTCCAGAGATTGTCGAATAGGACGGAAAGCGGCTTAACTGAAGTTGAAGTTTTTTGGCGACAAGGAGCTTGACTGAGACATGTCGGACCTGGTGGAGGTAAAACCTGGGGAGCCGATCAACAGGCACTCCTATGCGTACTTATGGGGGATGATGCAGTAGAGGTTTACAGCTGTCGAAGAACGTTACCTCTTCCTATCGGGTTTGGCCGAGCGTATTGTGCAGGAAGAGGATCAGTTATTGGAGGATGAGCAGGGCTCGGCGGTAAGAACTGGTCCATCTGAAAATAGGGTGAGTTTTTCGTAAGGTAGTGATGGGTTTTGTTTTGTATGACTGTATTCAAAGTTTTCTGCTTTTTTTGTTAAAATCTGTGCATTTTTTTCTTCTGCCCTTCTCTCATCTTTTGTATGATCGAGGTAATGAAATGAAAAAGTAATTTAATGGAATAATGTATTTTGCATCTGATAAATATGGTAGGCAAATAGACTGGAATGAATGAAGGGTAAATGGTAAAAAAAATAATCTGCGAGGGGAAAAGTACTTTGAATTGTCATAGCTATTGAAGACATTGGTTAATATTAGACCTGGAATGAATAATTGACTCTAAATTCTTGAAGCTCGATGTATATATTAAAAGAGTTTTGGAAAAAAACATATAGGGGTCGAGGGTTTGAGACTAGGGATGTGTTGAATGCAAAACCTTGGATATAGGTGTTGAGTACGCATGGTGATAAAACAGTTGAGTCTAGGAAGTTGAAAAGGTTTGACTATTAAGATTCTGAGGGAAACTATTGAAGACTGTGATAAATGGGGGTCTAATTAAGGAGGTTTTAAATGCGCCTGCCTTCAGGTATAAGTAGGGTCTTTTGAGAGAACTTTAGACACATGTATCTTCTCTGAGTAAGCATGTCTGCATCTTCAAACTGAAGCAGCAAAAATACTCCTAACACCAGGTACACGAAACGAGTAGCGGGAAGAGACATTCGCATACAGGAGAAAACCCTCGAGCTAAAGCAGAGGTTTTTTGGTGATCGAGGCCTGGATTGGGTTATGCCTCACTTAGTTGAACTGGAGCCAGGGGAACTCATCGGTGGGATGCCCTATGCACACTGGTAGAGGGTGCTACAATGGATGAGACCCCTTCCCAGTAATCGGTTTGCCTTCCTGGAATCCATAGCCGAGGAGGTGGTAGACAAGGAAGATACTGAGGTCGGGTTCTGGATGAAGTGTCCCGTCTGTAAATAGGGGCTTCTTCAATGTGGTAAAAGTACTGGTATAGGATGGTATGTAGGAATGTTTGTAATTTTTTCTATTAATGTCGATTCTTTTCTTCTGTGTTTCGGTGTAAGGGCGTATGCCCAAATGAAATTGAAAATCTATGAGGTAACTGTCGAAGTGAGATACTGAATTGCTTGTGTGTAAGTAGGACAAACATAATACTCGATGATAATTTAGGCACGAAAATAGTTTGTCAAATGTCGAACATGAAAGAAATTGAATAACCGGCACATTTTGAAATCGAATATTAGGTTATTTGTGGACGAATGTTTGAGACATGATGTAGATGATTATTCGCAGACGGTAAGAAGGGGCTTCAAAGGTAGGTAGGCTTCGACTGTCAGAACTGACAGTCTAAGCAGCTGGCATGTTAGAAACTATATTGAGCCTAAGACAGAGTGCCATGCAGTCATCATGATATTTCCTTGGATTACAAAAAAAAGTTAATTTGATGTAAGGATTTGATTTGACAACTTCGAGCAGGGATCAGAAGGTTTGACTTGGTTTATGTGTAAAATTGTGTAAATATGAGTGTGGGGCGCGCACGTGAGGGTAATAGAGGGTAAAGTCAACAAAACACCTCTCAGCCAAAAAGTAAGGGAAGTGGGGTAGTGGTAATGATGGCAGTTTGGAAATCGAGACGGTTTTTATTATTTTTTTGGAGGTATATATAGTGGTATGAGCAAAGTTACTATTCCTGGCTACCCACTTATAGAAAAAACCAAAGAGTTAGAGGAGGAAAACATACGCCATTGTTCCATAGAGCTTGGTTGTTGTTGTGGGATCATTTGATTTGCTGAGAGGAAAGAAGGATACTCTACTCAAACAGGTATGTCATCTTATTTCTATCTTGCTGCTTCGTCTTCTATTTCTGCATGTGGAGTACATATTAGGATAGAGGTTGCTAGGGTTTATAGTTGTAATGATATGACCGAGGATGGGGGGAAACCATGTATCTGTGGGTCTAGCCTTTTGGTGCTCTGAGGGTATTAACGGTGTGACAGGTATTGGAGTCGAACATTCAACTATGATAGTATGGGTTGGAGAGGGTAGATAAAAATAAGTTATTGACACATAATAGTTGAATATATCAATCTGATTGCATGCCTCTTCTTCTGTAGGGGAAGATGCGTACCCGTCTATCTTCGAGGCAGAGGCTAATAGGCGAGGAAATCGAAGAAAATAAACCGAGTGTGTCTGGTCGTGCTCCCGTGGATGAGAGTAACGACTTGGAGGAGTTATAAATAGCAACAGATGCCCCATTAACCATGGTGTTACCTAAAATGACAGCTTCAAGTAAAAGCCATAGAATGGCTCGAGTGACCGAGGAGAAGGATAGAGAGATGGAGGGAGGAGAGAGAAGAGGACATAAAGGTAGTATCGAGCCTTCAGGGGATTAAAGGGAAGAGAGGGAGCAAAGTGGTTATAGTTAGAGTTCGACTGATTCGGGGGAGGTTGTGGGGTTGGTCTTAGCTAAAGAGAAGTTAAGATTGGATCGACTTGTGGTTAAACTGGAGTTGTCGAAGGTAGGGGTGGTATTGTATGCATTGGGATCTGGATATCTTTTCAAGTCTTGACCTCGAGAGGGTTTCAAGGTATTTAGGGGCCAGATTCGGCTAGGGATGCAACTACCCCTTTGAAGGCTAGTGATGGAGATGCTGAACTTCTGAGAGGTTGCCCCATGCCAGATAAATGGGAATTTCTATGAAATGATAAGGGTAGTTGAGGGTATGAATGTAGAGCTGAGAAGTGAAGGGAGGGGCTTGATCGAGTGGTACGATATTGCATCGTTCTATTCGAGAAAGGCAAACCAAAAGGCGGGCACGTACCATATCCAATGTCACACAGATAGCCCTGGTTGTTCAATTTGTGCTCGACAGGTCGAGGGTGGGACATGGATCTGGTAGTTGTACAGGGTAATTATGAGAATGCCGAAGGGGAGAACCCTTATTAGTTACAACATAAGCTTTATAATCCATGTAAGTTGATGGTCAAAGATTTTTAGACATTTTGATCCAATAGACTGATAACCGTGTTTTGTTTGCTCTGCAGTACCAAGTAATCGAGCTCTGACAAATCTGTAGAATTATATTAACAAGCTAATCAACGCGAACGAGGAGTTAGTAAACTATGTTTTTAGGAAACTAGGTATCAAGAGGAAGAGGTAGAAGAAGACAGATTCCCTGCTTCAAAACATACCCATTACGTCGAAGCCATCAAAGATGAGGGGTGCAAAGGTACATCAAGAGGGGTCGAAGGAATGGAGAAGGTGAAGTTGGCGAGGAAGGTAAATTATGTTCCTAAGGGGCAGCAGGAGATGAAGAAGGCAATGCCAGTGGCCGAAGCTGTTCGTAACTCATCGAGGTAGGTGTTGAAGCAGACATCGACGCAGGTTGACAAAGGGAAGGGCAATGTCTTTCCCAAATCTCTGAGGGTACAACAGCCGAAGGTAACTCAGTAAAAGAGGTGTAGGGCGTTGGGAGAGGATGATGCAGTGGATGTGGATGAAGTAACAGCATCCGAACTGGAGGAGCATGCTCGAGCTACGGCTTCTTCGATGATGACACTCTGCGGCACTGACCCAGACGAAGCTGGGAGGCAAATGAACAAGACTATGCATTAGGTAACTATTTTTAGAAATTCTAAAAAATTTCTTAAGTACGTCATGCTTTAAGAGATACTGATAGCTCGAATATTCTAGCAGACAGATGCTTGGGCGCAGGCTTTCATCAAGGCGCAAAAGGTAATAACATGGCAGCTGAAGCAGGCGGTTGACAATCTGAAGCTTACTCGAGGGACCGAAGTATCGATGGTTTCTAAAATTAAAGTTTTGAAGCGAGATCAAGGGACTATCAAAGATGAATGCAAGAGGAGACTCGAAGCTCAACGTTACAATCATACGTAGGTGCTGGGGTCGAAGCTGGCTGAGAAAGATAGGGTTATTACAGAATAGAGGGAGACATTCCAAGGGTAGTTCGATGATGAATGTGAAGTCACTATCAGGCTTAAGACGTTCATAGAAGATTTGGGGTATGATCTTGAAACTTTACAACACTTACCCATAACCAATGATCCTGTTGTTAAAGATATTATTCAGACAGAGGGGGTAAAAGTAGATGTTGCTGGTATGGGTGTAGGAGGTGGCGTAGATGCTTTTGCAGTCGAAGGGGTGGATACCACAACACCAATTTTACTAAATTACCGCGGATAAAGTTTGTGGTAATAGTCGTTTTGCCACGGATAAAGTATCTAATGGAGGTCTGTAGCAAATGGTGCGTGGCAATTTTTTTGCCATGGAGTTTGTTTGTGGTTATTTAATTTATATTAATACGAAGTAAATCCGTGGTAATTTTTTTGCCATGGAGTTTGTCTATGGTTATTTATTGTAAATATCGTAGATGAAACCCATTTTGCCACGGATAAAGTCTGTGGTAATTTTTATTTTATTAAAAAGAAAAACTAAAAAATATTGCAATACTGCACTCCTGAACCTGAAAAGCACTCTCAATCCTCAAACAATACATTTCATACATACTAATGATACATGGACATAAAATAGATATCCAAAATAAATCCCTCATTCCATTAAACATTAAAATATCCAAATACAATTGTTCCATATGCTAAAAGAACATATGTATAAAAGAAAAAGAAGAAAGAATAGAGGGTTCATAAGTCCATAGATGAGATTTACAAGAAAATAATACTTATAAATTGGAGTCATAAGAATCATGTAGCTATAATACTCCATCCAGTTTGTTCCTATTGCCCTTAGAAACATCAGCAGACCTTTCGTCACACTTTTACAATGTCTTTAGTACCACAGGTTTTCATTATTCAACACCCCTATAAAAATGAGCATGTTACTTGAGAGTTGAGAAACAATAAAACATAACAAAAAGATCTCTAAATTTTCCAATACCTTGTCCCTTAATCCTCTGATAAAGCCAACAACCAACACTTAAAAGTACTTATCAGATACGAACTTGCTCGATTTACCAATTAGAAGAGGTTGTTGTATGCAAAGATTATAAACTCAATAAGAACTTGAATTAATTACAAGGAATCAAAAAGGCCTAAGTAAAGATGTGTCAAATGAGAGTAAATGTTTTCAATATGTTTGAAGAAGAAAACATCCTTAAAGTTACCCACAATTAGTCTTCTTGTAGTACATGAATCCCACTTCCATCCAATGCCCACAACAACCTTGAGAATTTCATTCGTATTCAGTTTTGCCCATCCAAAGTAAACTCCAGAAACTTGGTCAACTAGGGAAGATGGACCATCATCTATATTTTCCATGATTTTTAATAACTGTAATATTAGTTCTGCGCATAGTGTCTGGATTTAGAAACTAAGAAAGATAATGCAACAAACCTGCAACTTCATATAGAAACCCCTTTTGAAGTAGACCTTTAATGGGCAATGCATTCATCACCCCTGTTGCACATAAAGAAACCAACCAAATTGTGCCTTAGCAGAAAGATGTCCTAGGTGACACAAACAAAGATGAGTTCTTATATAGAGGTGTACAGTCTTCAAATGCTGGAAGACCCCAAGGCTCAAGTTGAAACTCTAAAAGTGAATGAAGCACAGAATCCACTACAGAATAATGGGTCAGCCTGACTCTGAATGGATGGAATAGCTACTACCTTCATTCCAGCAGCCTTCGCAGCCATTACACCAAACCTAGTTGAATAAGTTGATATTAACTTAGTCACAGAAGGTTAAGAGAATAATATTGATAACTAATACTAACATTTATTTACAACTACAAAATTAAAACTCTAACGTAGAGCAAAATAATATCTAAGAATCTGGGACGTAAATAAAAAAGTTTGGGATGTCTCACAAGAAGTCTTCAATTACAAGTCATTAACCTGGATCCACACCAATTCTCTTTGCCGGCTCTAAAAAGCTAACACCAAATTGAAAACACCAAAATGTAATCACAATTAAGTTATGTTAAATATCTGAGAATATCTACATGTAAACAATTTAAAGGGAAACACATTGAGTGTTGACACTAGCAATACCAGCTTTGATATTTTCTCCTCAAAATCCAAACCTCCTGGCATCTCAAAATCCAACAATCCTAATCCTAAATATCATCATTTTGCTAATTAGAAAATAAAGATAAGTGTGTTTAATAATCAAAACTACCATAAGAATCATTTTAATAGTATTCCAAGAGTGTAAAGACTCACCTGAGTCTATCCAATGCTTTAAAGGACATGCTACGATTTTGAGATAATTGTAAAGATTCTTCTGCTACAAACAGATATTAAGACAGATCTCTGCATCATATTCCATTTTTGTACTAGGGGTGAAGAGCTCCTTCGTCACGGTCTTCTACTACGATGAGGAAGAAGAAAAGGATGATAATCAGACCCAGTTAGCTCACAGGTTACTAAATTCTCAAAACCAGTATACTTTTGAGCTTAGCTGATTTTCAGATATTGGGATTACCCTTACGAGAAGAGGAATAGATTGACTTTGATAACCATTAGATGATTGAAACAAGAGTTACACCCTTATAGTGTTCAACTTTGGAATTACAATCTCATGCCTATCCCATGCACCATTTATGGCAAATCAAAAATCAGACCGTCGATTTCATATTTTTATTGGGATTATTACTTCAAATTGTGGTTTTGGTCAGGAAAACTTTCATAATTTAAAGTATTTTGTTAAGCGCATTCGGCAAGATAAAGTAGGTCCCTACCGCTTAGTGGTATACCAGTATGCTCCTCCAAATAACAATTGGTCATCTAATTGGAGGGAAATGAAGTCATTGGGAAAATAGGCCAAAAGAGCAGCCAATTGTCGAAGATTACCTTTAGAAACATACATAAGAATTAAAGAAAACCTTACAAGACTGTTAGTTTCACACTACCTATTTATTGTATTTTCCTTTTTTATTTTTCTTTAAAGTTAGCTAGTCATTGTATAGCTGATTCACTTGAGGCTTCCCTTTAGATTGTAACTCTTTTCATATGAATTGAAAATCCTGGTGGACTCTGCCTAACTCTGGTTTCCTTCTTAAAATAAAAAAAATAAAAAATCTTAGTACAGTTACGTCTCGAGAATTTGGTTAACAGATTATCAGAGCTTGTAACAGGGTTAATGATATATGTTTTAAATTAATTGACTATGGGATATAACAGGGCAACTATATATGATTCACAGGTTCCTTGCTCGCCATATGAAAGCACCCAAAGCCTCTAAGGTAGTGAAATTCTTCAAAGTAGTGCCTTGTATCGCTCCATTGACTCATCTTTCACATCAAAACACTCACAAACAACATGATGAAGCATAACATCACAAAGGTTGACAAACATGCCCGAACTTGCACAAGTTATAAGATCGATCTGCATATGAGCCCTAGACGAGTTTTTTGTGATCACTTCTGCAAGAAAATGAAGAACGCTCTTCGTTAGTTTCAGTGTTTATAAGGAGAGATAAAAGAACTTCCTTTAGGCCATCGTTTAAATTACTCCTGACAGTCTTAATAGTTGCATTCTATCAATATGAATTTAAGAGTTATCAAAGTTACTTTGACTCACCTCTTGCCAACTAGAGTAACATTGGAGATGGCTACCGGTTATTCTCTGACATCAAAAGCATTTTCTTGACGGCGCCGTTGTAGACAAAATTATGTTTAAAGTACCCTTCTTTGCTCGCTTGTGTTACTGCCACCTCAAGCTTTTTCTTAAAAACCATGTACACAAAGATGGTTGGTTGAAGCTTCAACTACAATTCACACAAAGATTCTTAGGAAAGATACTCAG
Source organism: Kingdonia uniflora (assembly GCA_014058105.1). Taxonomy (NCBI): domain Eukaryota; kingdom Viridiplantae; phylum Streptophyta; class Magnoliopsida; order Ranunculales; family Circaeasteraceae; genus Kingdonia; species Kingdonia uniflora. The sequence goes on along the minus strand of JACGCM010000704.1, from coordinate 7,187,140 downwards.
AACTTTACAAAAAATGGGGCAGAAAAAAGTAACAGACTAGCTGCATACCAGCAGATCCAGAATGTCTAGAAAATGGATGGGAAAGGCACTAACAATAAATGGGGCGTTAATTAGCCATCTACCTATTGATCGTGTAATTCACATTTAATACATATACATGACGTGTTTATAATTAAATGTATAGGACTTAAAATTTCTTAGAAGGGGTTGTATAGGGTACTCGGGTACTTATAATACACACATCTATTGCAGTAATTTGCTAAGTATTACTGAAATTTAAAAATACTGCATGGTCTTACTACCTGTTGCAGAGCTGTTCTCACCCAACAATCGATGACAAATCCAGTAATAATGGCTGGACTGTGGCTGAGGAGACAGTTATAGTACAATTTGAGTAACGCTGATCGTCTCAACTCAGCCGCTTCTCCAAATCTATATAGGGATATATAAATGTTGAATACTTTTTTCTTTCTTTTTACTTTTTTTTTTAGCTGTTCAAGTACGGTATTCCCATCATAGTAAAAACCAGAGATGTAAAAATAACGGTTTGAGACGAGGTTGATTTCATAAGATGGATTCCTGCAATTGCATTGAGCTACAATGGCCAGTAGACTGTTGATGAAGTATCAGTACAATTCAGACTTTTTTATTGCACTTGCATATTTTTCCATCCCACTTGAGCTGATATACTTTGTAAAGAGATCTGTAGTTTTCCCATATAGATGGGTGCTTGTGCAATTTGGTGTTTTTATCATTCTATGTGGAGCAACACATCTTATCAACTTACGGACTTTTAGCATGCATTCATGAAGTGTGGTTATTGTATTGACTACGGCAAATGTCTTACCGCTGTCGTGTCGTGCGCTACTGCACTTATGCTTGTTCACATAATTCCTGAGCTGTTGAGTGTGAAAATAAGGGCGTTATTTTTGAAGAATAAAGCTGCAGAGCCTGATCGGGAGATGGGCATTATTCGTACACAGAAAGAAACAGGACGGCATGTTCGAAAGCTGACTCATGAAATAAAAAGTACTCTTGACAGGCAAACTATATTAAAGACCACTCTCGTTGAGCTGGGAAGAACATTGACATTGGAGGAATGTGCACTATGGATGCCGACACGTACTAGTCTGGGGCTTCAACTTTCCTACATTTCGATGTTTTTCACAAAATGATATGCTGTAATGGTTGTGATGCTTCCCTCAGACAGTGAGGCAATGGCATGTTCACGAGTTGGAGCTCATTGAAGTGGTTGCAGATCAGGTTGCAGTTGCTCTTTCACATGCTGTAATCTTGGAGGAGTCTATGAGAGCAAGGGATCACCTTGCGGAACAAAATGTTGCCCTTGATCTTGCAAGGAGAGAACCAGAAACAGCAATTCGTGCGCGCAATAATTTCCTGGCCATCATGAATCATGAAATGAGAACCCCCATGCATGCTATTATTGCCCTATATTCCTTATTACATGAAACTGAATTGGCAGCTGAACAGTGCTTGATGGTAGAAACGGTTTAAAAGACTAGTAACCTCTTAGCAACATTGATAAATGATGTATTAGATCTTTCAAGACTAGAAGATCGAAGCCTTGAACTAGACCATAGAGCTTTTAACCTCCACTCAGTTTTTAGAGAGGCTATTAACTTGATCAAACCTATAGCATCTGTCAAAAAATTGTTTCTCTCATTAAATTTAGCACCGGATCTTCCTGAATATGTTGTTGGGGATGAAAAACTTCTGATGCAAACCATATTAAATGTTGCTGGCAATATTGTGAAGTTCTCAAAAGAAGGCAGTATATATGTTTCTGTTAGTGTTGCAAAACTGAAATCTCCGAGAGATGCTCGAGCTCCGGGTTTTTCTCCAATGCCAAGTGATAATTACTTTTATTTGCGAGTACAGGTAAAGGATTCAGGATCATGAATAAGTCCTCAAGATATTCCCCAAGTTGTTCAACAAATTTGCAGACAGTCAATCTTTAGCAAGTAAAAATTCCTGCGGCAAAGGACTTGGACTTGCAATTTCAAAGAGGTTCTTAAGTCTCATGGAAGGTCACATATGGATTGAAAGTGAAGGCCTTGGCAAAGGGTGTACTGCTAGATTCCTTGTAAAACTAGGAATTGCAGAGCGTCCAAAGTGAGACTGAGCAGCTTTTTATACCCAAAATGCAAGTAAATCGGGGCTATTCGCATTTTCCAGGACTTCAAGTTCTTGTTATGGATGGCAATGGGGTTAGCAGGATGGCGACCAAGGGCCTTCTTGTTCATCAAGGATGTGATGTAACAGCGGCTGGTTTGAGTGAAGAGTGTTTGCGGATCTTTTCTCATGAACACAAGGTGGTATTCACGGATGTAGGTATCTCAGGGATGGATGGCTATGAAGTAGTATTTGTATTACAGGATAGATTTTCAGCACGTCATGAAAGGCCATTGATTACAGTACTCACAGCAAACACAGATAGGGCTACGAAAGATAACTGCTTGAGGGTTGGTATGGATGGAGTTGTACTCAAACCCGTTTCACTTGAAAAGACGAGGAGTGTTTATCGGTGCTCTTGCAGAATGGGACTCTTCGTAAAACGAGGTACTAAAGAAAAGGCTTTAGAACAAAAAAACTATAAAAATGATAGCAAATCCACTTTTAATGTATAAAAGACAGTTGCTTCTGGACACCGTACAGGGCAGTAGATTGTTCACGCAATGTGTATAATGACTTGAAAATATTACTCAATGTATTCTTGACACCGTGAGGGGACTCGATTTAATAAAGTATTCTGAGAAATTCCATACATTTTTCAGTCCTTTCCTGTGTTCTACACTTGTGTTGGTTCCTGCGACAAGAGTGGCTAAGTTAGTTTAAATTGTAAATGTGAGATACGCAACACAATGTGTAACAATAAATCTGTAACTTTTAAGTTTGAGTTTCCTATATAAATTAGAAAGATATTGTTTTGAAAATGTTGCACTTATTTCAGCTTTTGCTTTTTCCTTATATGAAGTTCATATCTGCGGGTTTGAGACTCATTGTTCAATATCTGCTTGTTGGTATCCTCTTCGGTTTAAATAAGCTGAGTTGGATTTGCAGAGAGCTCACTTGGCGCTAGAGGGAAGAATCCTAAACCTTAGAAATTAATAGCAACGCCACTCATGTAACATGAAACTAAAAGAACCTAGAGAATTGAAATAGAACCGATTAGCCCATAATTGAACGCTATTCAAATTAATTCGAAGCATACTACACAAAATGAAGACTGAAACTAGTGCAAAAACATAACTGAGTTTGTTTGGTAGATTATGCTATAAATATGTAGAGAGATATCTATATTATAATGTCAAAATATATTTAGTAATGCTTTGAGAAGAGGGGTTCTTTTTCTTTTTCTAATGAATGTATGTTCAAAGTCATATTTCTTTTTGAATCCCTTGTTCTATCGAGGCATGGAACTAGTAAGTTTTTGGCCTCGGACTTGCATTTGTTAAGCATTCATCCGGAACTAGGATCAAACTCTCTATGAGATTTTATAGTTCTCTTCTCGTAATTCTCTTTTGATATATGAGAAGGAAAGCCTTGGTGCTAGTTGAAACTAAATTGCTAACACCTGTGTGTTGGGATAAATTGCTTTTAGGTGCAGTAGAAAAAAAATTCCTTGCACATACAACTTTTGGTCCAACAAGTCCTTTATTTATTTACAAGAGTTTGGTCGAGGATCATAATGACCACCAAACACCAATATCATCTCGTAAGTCATAACTACCAATAACGTTCCTCATCAGTTGCAAGTGCGCTTGTAAAACTATTGGACTCTATAGTGTCGCTACTTGGCACTCGTAGTAGTTTGAAACCCAAGTCCAGCAAAATTGACATTTTTTGGTCAAAAAGATAGAGAGCCTCAGCCTCATTTGGTGAAAGGTAATAAATTGATTTCGAAACCCTAATAATTCCATTTTGTTTGTAAGAAATGTACTCTCTTTGTAAAAACATTCTTCTTAGAAGAAGTAGTAGTATTTGCAGAATCAGAAGTAGAAGAAGAAAACTACTAATTGATTTAAAAACCCATCTAATAATAATAACTCCATTTTCTTCTAATGAACCAATCCAATGCCCATCTCCTCTTAAGAACCCTGATGTGTTTGATCATCTTGTAAACACATTTGGGTTCGCAACAGACAAAGCAATCAAAGCCTCTAAAGACTTCTCTCACTCCGCCTCGCCCTCTACTTTGAGTATTGTTCCTGATTTCCTCAAACAGACTCTATGTTATACTGATGCCCAAATCACAACTATCTTTTCCAGGAGATCCACATTACCCTCTTCCAATATTCTTAGAGATGTAACAAGAAATCTAAAACACATATTCTTAGAGATAAAATATGAAATTTAAAACACATATTCTTAGAGATGTAACAAGTAAGAATTTAGATCTCCTGATTTTGGTTTGTTATAGCAGTAGTCAGATGCACATATTCTTAGATATGTCTAACAAGAAATCCTTAAGTTCAAAGTACATTAATCCTTCAAAATTAAACATGAAATCTAAAACACAGATCACAAAAGAAAAATTTAATGAATAGAGAAACTCACTGAATGGTTAGCGGTATCCCAAATCAGACCCTTCACGATGAATTTCAAGCTCCTTATGTCTCCACACCAATTGTAGACTTAGAATCGAGACTAAGCTCGTGAGAAATTTTGATTTCCCAATACCATAGCTTTGAGAAATTCAGTGATAGAGAATTCAACAATTGAGAAATCCAAATCGATTGAGAAACTCTTAGCTTTGAGAATCGCAAACTGGTAATTCTTTAGAGTAGCAAATTGAAGAAAAGTTGAGAAGGAACAAATATATTCGAGAAGGAACCATAAAATCAAAATTTAAGCCTCTGGTTTCCAAGATAAAGTCTCTTAGCAGCTATCCCTCGAACCCTTGCAACTCTAGCAAATAAGAGATGAAGGAAAGGAAATAGAAAATTACCACGGATAAACATCTATTTGCCATAATAAATATCCGTGTCAAATTTACCATTGATAATGTCCATGGAAAATTCATGATTTTGGTGTAGTGTACTGGGGCTGTAACTGCTGGGTCGAACCCTTTTCCTGAGGGTACTGGAAGTGTTGGTGTTGAAGATCCGGACAGGGAAGATGATGTGGCCACACCTATATGAAGTATTGTGTTGGGCGTGCCAAACTATTTTTTCTGATCTTTCTTTTGTGTTGTAATATTTGAACAATGTTAAGCTTACTTTGCACTTGAGTTGTGAACTTGTGATTGATTAGATTTGCTTATGTATGTTGAACTTGATTTGAGTTGGTTTATTCATTTGTGTTGAACTTGATTATCTGATATATGTTGTACTGAAACTTCGTGGATGTAGTAGCATTGTTGATATTCTGGCATACTTGTATCTGCATATGTTGTAAGTGCTAAAATGTTTGTAAAATTATCAAACCTTGAAGAGCTTCGAGATGGTTCCCCAAGTATCAGTCGAGAATTGTTCGTGACACTTAGGTAAGACCAAGAAAATTATTGGACTTCGAAGGCCTGAGCCAAAATGAAGTAGGATGTAGTAGCCCCTAATACATTCTCGAGGGTCTGGTCTCTCGACCATTCATGCCCCTCGAGTTTGCTCGAATTTTGGAGACTTAAAATTTTTAAGGTCGCTCCTAAGTATTAGTCGGGTCGAAGGGTTAACATGATACTTAGGCGAAACCAAGAAATTTACTAAACTTCGAAGGCCTAGGCCTGATTGAAGTAGAACGTGGTCGCCCCCAATGCATTTTCGAGGGTTCGGTCTCTCGACCATTCTGCCCCTCGAGTTTGCTTGACATTTGGAGACTTGAAAATTTTCAAGGTCACCCCCAAGTAACAGCCGGGTTGAAGGGTTGACATGATACTTAGGCAAAACTAAAAAAATTACTGGACTTTGAAGGCCTGGGCCTGATCGAAGTAGAACGTGGTCGCCCCCAATGCATTCTCGAGGGTCTGGTCTCCTGACCATTCATGCCCCTCAAGTTTTCTCAAAATTTGGAGACTTGAAAGATTTCAAGGTCGCCCCCAAGTATCAGTCGAATCAAAGGGTTGACATGATACTTAGGTGAAACCAATAAATTTATAGGACTCTAAAGGCTTGGGCCTTATCAAAGTAGAACGTGGTTGCCCCCAATGCATTCTCAAGGGTCCGGTCTCTCGACCATTCATACCCCACGAGTTTACTCAAAATTTGGAGACTTGAAAATTTTCAAGGTCGCCCCCATGTATTAGTCAGGTCGAAGGGTTAACATGATACTTAGGCAAAACCAAGAAATTCACTGGAAAACGGGAGACGAAGTTCAGAGGAAAAAAACTGTTTATTGTTTATTCTCTATTTACATTAGTGGAACAAGGTGAAGGTCATAGCCTGTTGATGGATTTGGCAGAAGCTCTTCATCATTTTTTATCAGGTAATATGAACCCTAGTCGGTTTTATCGTACAGGACATAAGGTCCTTCCTAGGATTCGAATAGCTTACCGACATTTTGAAGCTTCGAAGACTGTGTGACACATCGAAGAACAAGATCTCCAATGTTGAAACTTTGTGGTTGAACTCTCTTGTTATATGATTTATGGAGTGATAAATGGTAACGGTAGAGGTTGGCGATGGCTCGGTCTCCTATTTCGTCGATCCATAACATATTGCACCTGAGTTCGAGCTTATTATCTTCGTCAGGAATGTTGGGGTCGCGTGTTGGTACTTCGAATTAGGTAGGTAGCACTACTTCAGTACCATCGACTAGAAGAAAAGGGTGCATCCCATTGCTTTTCTTGGTGTTATTCGATAGTCCCAGAGGACGTGTTGTAATTCCTGAACCCATCGTCCTTTCTTTATATTGACATTCTTTTTGAGATTGTCGACAATAGTCTTATTGATTACTTTGACCTGACCATTCCCTTATGGGTAATAAGGTGTTGAGGGGGAGAGGATGATGTTATACTTCTTAAAAGAATTTCTGACTTTGTTCCCGACGAATTGTGGACCATTATCATATTGAATCATATGAGGGTAGCCGAAGTGTGTAATAATGTTCTCCCATAGAAATTTGATAACTTCTTCCTCTCTGGTTCGATACAAAGGTACGGCTTCGACCCATTGGGTAAAATAATCGGTTACAACACGGATGTTCTCTCGGCTACCCAAAGCTTTGGGAAAAGGACCCACAAGATCGATGACCCATCTTTTGAATGACCAAGAGACTTGGCTAAAGGGGAGGTCTTATGAGGGGCTATGGATGTTGTGGGCATGGCACTGGCATTTTTCACAGTGTTTGGTATACCCTTCGGCTTACTTCTTCATATTGGGCCAGAATAAACCTTGGGAGACGGCTCAGAGGGCCATAGATCAACCAGCGGTATGAGTACCGCAGGTACCATCGTGGAGTTCGGCAAGAATTGAAAAGGCTTCGTTTTGAGAAATGCATCGAAGGAGGACTCCATTTAGGGATTTGTAATGTAATTCACATTTGAGGATGGTGTATCTGTGGCAGTTTTCTAATAACGACCGTTTAGCTTTGGAATCGTCTGGGAGGATAGCATTGTTGAAGTAATCGAGGAATAGTGTTTGCCAGTCATCTGGATCGAGACTCTCGCCCCCATTATTGATGGCATTGACTTCCATCTGGTCGATACTTGGGCGTTCGAGTACTTTGATATGAAGAGTTTGGTATTCGGACTGGCCTAACATAACTGTTATGTAGGCGAGGGCATCTGTGTGTTTATTTTCACCTTTGGGATAGTGAGTATTATAATATTTTTTAAGGAAACGGTCCATGCGCTGGCGGACTAGAGCAGCATATTCAGCCATGCGACCGTTGGCTTAATTTTTACCGGTGTATTGTCTCTGGACGAGTTGGAAATCTGCAAAAACTGTAAGTTTAGGGACGCCGAGGTCGAGTGCCAGGTCGAGGCCATGGATCAAGGCTTCATACTCGGCCTCATTACTGGAACATTCGAAGTTTAACTTAAGTGCCTTTTCAATTTGATCATTGGTGGGTGTGACCAGAACGATACCGATCCCCGAACTGTTAGGTCCAGCGGATCCGTCTATGAAGAGACACCAACCTGTGTCAGGGTTCCATGGGTCCGTTGATTCGGGCTGGTCTTCTGGTAGGTTGTCCTCGAGTTCTTCCCAATTGACATCTTCGACTGGGAATTCAGCAAGGAAATTAGCGACTGCTCTACTTTTTTGGGATACTTGCTTCTCAAATGTGATATCATGTTCACCAAGATAAACAGACCACTGTTGTACTCGCCTAGATTTTTCTTTCTTGCTGAGAACTTCTCGAAAAGGATAACTTTTTATAACACGGATAAGGTAGGCTTAAAAATATGGCTTGAGTTTTTGGGAAGTGTATAAGAGGGTGAGGAGCAAACGCTCGAGTTTTGTCTATCAAGTTTCTGTAGATGTCAGAGTTTTACTGATAAAATATATAGGTTTCTCGATGTCTGATTTGAGTCGAATGACAACTGCGCTAATAGAAGTGTCGGTAACCGCGAGGTATAAAGAAAGCGTTTTGCTTTCTACAGGGGTGTTGATGATAGATGGTCGACCAAGGTATGTTTTAAGTTCGAGGAAGGCCTGTCGGGTATCTAATAAAACTTAGGCTTGTTTTTCTTTTTAGCCTTGTGGACGCCTTGGTCGCGTAAGAGAGAGAAGAGCCAACCACAGCGGTCTGAGGATTTATAAATAAAATGGTTGAGGGCCGCTATCTTACCAGCCACCATTTGGACATCTTTTTTGGTTCGGGGGGAAGGCATATCGATGAGGGCTCGAATATGAGTAGGGGTCGATCTCGATACCTCATTTACTGATAAAGTGGCCTAAAAATTTGTCTGACAAAACACCAAACTGGCATTTGTCTAGGTTAAGTTTCATGTTGTAGGTTTGAAGTATCGAAAAGACTGCGGTTAGATCCTAGATGTGGGTCTGTTTTTGGAGCCTCTTGCATAACATGTCGTCGATGTATACTTCGACCGACTTGCCTAGCAAAGGTTTAAACATGGTTGTAATAAGGCGTTTGTAGGTGGCACCCGTATTTTTGAGGCCGAAGGGCATGACGTTAAAATAATAAAGGCCTTGTTCAGTGATAAAAGAAGTTTTAAGTTGATCCTCGGGGAGGAGGGGTACCTTATTGTAACCCAAAACCGCGTCCACCATTGATAGGCGCTCATGTCCAGCAGTGGCATCTAGGAGTACTGAAATGATCTGGAGGGGGAAGTTTTCATTCGGTGTGTGTTTATTGAGGTCTGTGAAGTCGACGTAGATTCTGATCTTACCATTCTTTTTAGGAACTGCAATAATATTGGATATCCAATCAACATACTTGATTTCTCTGATGAAACCCGTGGCTATGAGTTTATCGACCTCAAGGTTTATAGCTTCTTAAAATCATGGTGCCAAGGTATGCTTCTTATGTTTTACTGCTACAGAATGGGGGATGAGGTCAGGGCGGTGTCATGCTAAACTGGGGTCGACACTGGGCATCTCCTGAAATGTCCATGCAAAGACGTTTATGTTTGTTCGAATGAAGTCTGTGAGTTTGAGGCGCTCGGCCTCATCTAGAAATATTCCAATGAATGTACCTTGACCAGGACCGTCGAGTTTAATATAGTCAGTGGGTTCGATGGGTAAGGGGGCAGGTGTCGAAGGTACAGGGATAGAGGGAGATAGTGATTGCTATGGTAGTTTGACGAGTTTCTGAGTCTGATCGATCTCCGGATGCTCACTTGAACAGGCGAGACGTTGAGAACCTTTCAAGTTCCACGTCCCACAGGGGGTATTGAAATGAAGGGTCTAATGATAAGTCGAAGGTATGGCGCGAATGGCATAGAGCCAGTCGCGCCCAAGGTTTCTAAGGTACTCAGATTTCTTATCGATGACAAGAAAGCTGGTTTGAAATATAACTAGGCCAGTAGTAACTGGAAGGCTGATTCGACAGCGACAACTTTGGTAGCCCCATTAAAACCTTTTAGTTCGATATTGGCGGCAGTGATGAGATCTATTTTGTTCATGGCTAGGACAGTTTGAAGGAAATGTATATCGGTTGCACTTCTTGTATCGATAAGCATGGTGTGGAGGATGAGGTGTTTGACCCTAATCATTATGACTAAAAAGCCAGAATAGGGAAAACGAACATGTGATGTGTCGCAGTCAATTAATGAGATACACTCGGGTCGAGAATATTGGCTTGACTATGGCAGGAGGGCAGGTAGCTTCTCCTGGTAAGTGAGTTTGTAGCATTCTTCGACATGCATGCGCTTGCTCTTGGAACAGCCGTTGTCGATATTATTTACCTCGATGAAATGAACTTGGTAGATGTGTACTTCAGCTGAACTGGCAGCAGGGGTAGGTTGAGGTTTGAGGTACGACCCGTCGAGGTAGTTAGGGAGGTCGGCAACGTACTTATGTAGACGACCGCCTTGAGTATTATTTCGTGAGAGCGCTGCAGGGCGAAGCATTTATTGGTGTGGTGGCAGTTACACTTGTGGTTGGCGCAATAGATTCGCCTGGTTTGACCTCGATGGGGAAAGGGATATACAATATGGGGTCTGCCTGGATCTGTGGTAAAAGGGTACTGATAGGGGCAGTAAGTTTAGGAAGGACTGGCTTCGGTCATTTTTTGTAGGCTTCGGTAGTGATGTCAATGTGGGGACATTTGAGGCTCTCAGTCTCCTATGAGACGGGAGCGATCAGGGGTGTAGGAGTAGAGGGCGGGCCTTGTCGAGGTTTATTTGGATTGGTGGTCGAAGGTTGCCCCTGTTTATTTGATTTGTGAAGGCGCTCAAGGTTGATATACCCATTAACTTTTGAGAGCATCTCCTCGAGGGTTCACGAATTATGGAAGACCAGGTACTCTTTAACATGGCTATTATCCGGCAAGGCGTTTGATTACGCGAGTACGACATTCGCGCAGTCGAGGTTTTCAAATTTACGCGACTCGTCGTGGAATCTCTTGGTGAAGGCCTCAAATGTTTTACTGGGAGATTTTCTTAAATTGAAGAGGGTATCGACTCGGACTTCACGGTCCTTGTTGAAGACGAATTGTAATATGAAAAGGCTGGATAATTGCTCTAAGCTTTGAATCGATCCATTGGGAAGGTTATGATATCAACGAAGAGGGCTATTTGTGAGGCTGGTGGGAAAAGGTCGACACATCAGGTGGTCAGCCATAGAGTAAAGGCTTAGAGTATTTTAAAATTTGAGGATGTGGAATTGAGGATCGGTGTTGCGATATTTACTAATTTTGGGGGCTCAGAAATTTGGAGGTACCTCGATAGCGAGGAGTTTAGGGTAGAGGGGGCTGTTTAACCGACTCTACGAGTTTGGTGTTGGGCTCGCACTAATGCGAATGGCAGGGCGGATTTTGTGGCTGAGGTCCTGTTGTGCACAATAGGCAAGATGAGGGGGGGGGGATCGATAGGTTCGAGGGTGATGAGGCCAAGTATTCGGCGTGTGCCCGGCGCTGCACTCCCCGAGGCATTCTCGAGCAGGGTGACGTTTGGGGTGTCTATTGGAGCAAAGGGTAGAATCAGAGGAATCCTCCGTGAGGTGGATGCCAAGATGGATGGAGCCAGTAGAGGGGACAGTAGGGGGAGAACCCTCAGCACCAAGATGGACCGGGGGTACTTCCAGATGTGGTAGGGCAGTCGAGCGCGGGTAGATACGGCGACGAAGCGGGTGCTCGAGATGGAAGATGGGAGTCTAGAGGTTGTAGTCGTTGCAACTCTAGAACTGTGTTGCGTAGGTCGTCGATGGCATGGAATTGTCTATCGGCATCATCCAAATGGCGTTGCCGCTCGGCTTTAAACTCTTGCTGGTGTTCTTCGCGTTCCTCATGCAATTGCACTCGGTGTCGCTCCTCAGCCTGAGCGAATTGCTGAGTAAGGAGGGCTAAGTGGGCAGCGACTCCGTCGGCGGAGTTACCGGCATGGGTGGAAGTGGAGCGTAGGGTGGGGGCCATTCGAAGTGGTTTATAAGAATTAGAAAAGGAAAGTGCAAGGCAGGGGGAGACTGGTAGGGTGGGAAAGCACGATCGTCGCCAAATATAGGGGCCTAATTTCGCAAGGGGGAGAAGTTAGCTCTTACACCACGAAATTTATCTTCTATCAAAGGGTTCAAGCATATAACCAATAATACAAATAATCTACTGACAATATACTTGCGTGGAGGCCTAGAATGAGATACTCCACGACCTCTGATGAGAATTTTTAAAAGTATTGATATAACTGTCGAGTAGTCGAAGTTTTGAGTACAGGGTAATTGAAGGTAAACTTTAAGGGATCAGGGGAGAGATTTTGTAACCCCTATTTGGTTCCTCTCCCTCCGATTTATAGAACATAGGAAGGGCTGAGTCACCAAGGGAGGTCAAATTACAAGTGTATCCTCCGAGGACAACTGACTTATACCCAGAGTCAGTTCTGATACTGAAACTGTCAGGTCTGACACTGTAGCCGTTTTCCTATTTACTCTGACATTGTGGCCGTTGTTGGTTCTGATACTGTTGTTGTCGAGCGGCATACCCCGCCGTTCTGTCTGGTGAGCTGGCTGCCTGACATGTCTGCCTTCGACCATATGTGACCATGGTTGAAGTGTTTCTGGTGCTGATGTGGAGCTCATGCGCTGACATAACTGCCTTCGGGCTCGAAGCTTGTTCGTTGTCGAATGCTTGTATAGTATTAGAGGGCTTGACCATGGACTTATTAGGCTTCGAGCTATCAGGTAGACTTCAATGTAGCCTTTGAGTATTCAGCTAGAGCTAGAAGGCTGCGAGTAGGCTACTACACTTCAAGTAATGTCCCCCTTGCAAATGTAAATGCATCATCAAATGTTGTGCTACATTCATGGAATGTCCATCCTGCAAATACAAATACACCTTCAACAAATGCACCATCAAATGAAGTACCACCTTCAAATGTACCATCCATAGGTTTGTCAATTATTCAGTTATCATTATAGCCTCAATTATTTATCTTTGAAAACTTTTTGATTTATTGTATTATGTCATTTCTTAACCCAAGATTTTCATTTAGTGGAGTTACGTAATGGAGATATCTTGCGGGCTGAGATTAAAAGGGAGTTTGAAGGCCCTATTTACATTTGAAGCCGCTATAAGACTTATTATGGCCCACATGAGTAGGGTCATTTAGTAATTATGGGTTTCTAATCATGATGATCGAAGTCCTAATAGGAAACTAATCTTATTGGTTAATGAGGTCAGGGTTTCCTATAACTCTCTACTTTGATAGAAAGTAATCCTGATTGAAATAGGAGACTAGGTCCTCTCTTTACCTATATAAGTGTGCCTAGCCCATCAAGAAAAGCACAATCTAAAAAAGAAGGTTAAGGGAGAGAAAACCTAGTTGTCACTGCTCGCCGCCGCTGACGAACACAAAAGACATACCTCAATCAATCAAGCTATGGATCAAGGTATGTGATTATGTTTCTGCATTATTCTTAATCGTGATTATCGTATTAAGTCCTAGGTCCTTCTAGATCTAATTCTTTATAGATTTTGTCATGTTTTACATGTGGTATCATGAGCTATGTTGGACTTTTACAATTTTCCAATTTTGATTTGTTCGTGTTATGTTTCGTTGTTATGTGATCATGATCAAGATAAACTTTTGTAATTTTTTTGGTATTGATCGTCGGATATGATTTAGTTTTTTCATCGTATAGCATTAAACTTTAAAGTACTAGTTGTTCTCGTATTAACTTTTTCTGTTGTCTTATCGGTGTTTGTTCATGAATATACAAGATTACGGTATTTAATGTCGAACATAACATGAGTTAGGTCATACTAGCATAAATTATTTTAGTGGCAGCCTATACAAATATTTTAATATTTTATTTTATTATTAGAATTTGAAGGGTTTGATTTTTTTTTGGTCGCCATAAAGTTGATATAGATACAAATAACTCCCTCTAGGTATCATCATGTTAATGTATTTTTAAAATTTAAATAATTGAGTATTTTGAGATCTGCCACTCTTGAATACCGAGTACTTATTATAAATGCTACTTTATAAGGTATTTAGATACTCATAAAGTATACGTGTTTTTTTGAGTTATTTTTCAGTTACATGAAATATATTGACCATGTTTAATATCGATTTAAGATCTGTGATTTTGGCCGGTTGGAAGTCACCAAAGTGACCCAACTATTATGATGCATGGATATCAAACCGAGTATATAATACGATTTATTTATCTCAAAATATTATGAATTCTCCCAAAGGCGGATTGACTTTTGCGAGACTAATAAATTGAAATAGGGTAATTGATATGTATTCTAGTTTGTGTTTGGAACTAATAACCCAAAGGTGAAGGATTTTACATATTTTGGCGTAGACTTTTAATTAGCCCGATTATATTAATGTTATAACTATTTGAGTGGACATTTTATATATTACAATTTAGACCCAAAGGTTGATTTGTGAATATATTATTAGTTCATCATCGGAATATAATTTGGTTTTAATTTCTTATATTATGACTTTTCACGTTATGGTTATGTCTATTTATTAAGTGAAAAATCTCAAGAAGTGAATGCCTTTGAGGTATACATTACTGAGGTTGAAAGACAATTAGGCAAAAAGGTAAAAATCATTAGGTCAGATAGAGGTGGTGAATACTATGGTAGATATGACGAATCGGGTCAGTGCCCTGGCCCATTTGCCAAACTCCTAGAGAAGCTTGGTATTCGTGCTCAATACACAATGCCAAGAATGCCACAGGAGAATGGTGTAGCTGAAAGGCGTAATCATACTTTAATGGAAATGGTTAGGAGTATGATAAGTAATTCAACTTTACCCATATCTTTGTGGATTGAAGCTCTAAAGACTGTTATATATTTATTAAATAGGGTTCCTAGTAAGGCAGTTCTGAAAATACCATTCGAGCTTTGGACTGGAAGGAAACCTAGTTTAAGACATCTTCATGTTTGGGGATGTGCAGCGAAGGCTAGAATTTACAATCCACATGAAAAGAAATTGGACCTTAAAACTATCAATGGATACTTTATTGGTTATCCTGATAAGTCCAAAGGATATAGGTTTTACTGTCCTACCCATAGTACGAGAATTGTTGAAACCGGTAATGCGAGATTCCTTGAAAATGGTAAAATTAGTGGGAGTAGTGAATCACGAAATGTGGTTATTGAGGAAGTTAGGGTGAAAGTCCCATTACCCACAACTTCTAATCCTGTTGTTGTTCCTATGGTTGTGGATCAAATCGATAATACCGAGCAACAACTGGGCAATCAACCACTTCATAATGAGATTGTCACCAATGAACCGATAATAGAGGCACCACAAGAAATGGCACCACGCCGATCCCAACGGGAAAGGAGATCTGCTATTTCGGATGACTATGAAGTGTACTTACAGGAATCTGAATTTGACATAGAGACTATTAAGGATCCGGTTTCATTTTCACAAGCCATGGATAGTAATAATTCTACTAAATAGATTAATGCTATGAAAGAAGAGTTAAAATCAATGGAACAAAATGAAGTTTGGGATCTTGCTGAATTGCCAAAAGGATACAAGAAAGTTGGTTGCAAATGGGTTTTTAAGACCAAGCGCGACAGTAATGGCAATATCAAACGATATAAAGCCCGACTCGTGGCCAAAGGTTTCACTCAGAAAGAAGGCATTAATTACAAGGAGACCTTCTCACCTGTATTAAAGAAGAACTTACTTAGAATTATTATGGCATTGGTGGCTCATTATGATTTAGAGTTACACCAAATGGATGTGAAAACTGCTTTTCTAAATGGGAGTTTAGATGAAGAAGTCTATTTGAATCAACCTGAAGGTTTCTCCGAAAAGGGGAAAGAAAATATGGTTTGTAAGCTTAAAAAGTCAATATACGGTCTTAAACAAGCTTCCCGCCAATGGTACATTAAGTTTCACGATACCATTATTCCTTTTGGTTTTAAGGAAAATATTGTTGATCGGTGTTTATACCTCAAGGTCAGTGGGAGTAAGTTTATATTTTTGGTTTTGCATGTTGATGATATCTTACTTGCTAGTAATGATCTTTGTCTGCTTCACCAGACTAATAAGTTTTTCTCTAAGAACTTTGAAATGAAAGATTTAAGTGAGGCATCTTAACGTGTTTGGAATCGAAATCTATCGAGACCGAGCACGAGATTTGTTAGGGCTATCTCAGAAAGCCTATATTAATAAAGTTTTAGAGAGATTCGGTATGGAGATAAAATATTTATCAGTCAAGGAGTCTGTTCAAAAACAACGAGTGTTTATAGAACACATAAGCGCAATGCTTATGGTTGCAGATCCATTGACTAAGGGATTACCGCCAAAGACATTTAAGGAACATGTTCAGAGTATGGGTCTTAAGCGGATTCCATGATATTTTTTTTTATAGTTATGGATTTTTAGTTTGATTATTTTCTCTAGACATCTTATTGAGATCTTATTATAGTATGTTTCTGATATTTTCCTGTTTACCATTATGTGTACACATGTATGTGATTGGATGAATGATAACAGGAAAATCTTTTGACAAGACATTATTGATGGACCTTTTATAGGCTTATTTGTTAACGCCTATAAACCTCACTTATGAACCAAGTTAAATAGTTCATTATTGTTATAGTACATGGAAGGAAATGTGTTGCAAAATTGCATAAGACCGTCATGACTCACTTTAGTAAATTGTTTGATTTTGGTATTATGATGACCAATACAGATAGTATGACTTGGATATATAAATCGCGCGCGTGTCAGTTATTTAATCGTTGAGCCCATTTTGAGTCAAAATTTTTGCAAACTAAAATTTTATCGAGTATGATTTTCAAAACTACTTCATATGGGCCAAGTGGGAGAATGTAAGACTTATTATGGCCCACATGAGTAGGGTTCTTTAGTAATTATGAGTTTCTAATCATGATGATCCAAGTCCTAATAGGAAACTAATCCTATTGGTTAATGAGGTCAGGGTTTCTTATAACTCTCTACTTTGATTGAAAGTAATCCTGATTGAAATAGGAGACTAGGTCCTCTCTCTACCTATATAAGTGTGCCTAACCCATCAACAAAAGCACAATCTAAAAGATAATGTTAAGGGAGTGAAAACATAGTTGTCACCGCTCGCCGCCACTGACGAACACAAAAGATATACCTCAATTAATCAAGCTATGGATCAAGGTATGTGATTATGTTTCCGCATATTGTTAATCGTGATTATCATATTATGTCTTAGGTCCTTCTAGATCTAATTATTTATAGATTTTGTCATGTTTTACAGCCGCACCATTTACAGAGGTAAACTATAGTTTCCTAAGGGATTTTGTTGTAGGTAATATGTTCAAAGATAAGGAAAAACTTAATAATCAAATAAGAGGATATGCTGTATCTAAAGCTTTGACCTCAGACATTCAAAGAGCGGCCCAGATAGACGCTGTGTAAGGTACAAAAAAGATGGTTGCACTTGGCATCTATACTCCACTAGTATTCCTGGTACGTCAGACTTTGTCGCGAATAATCCTAATTGCACCTGCAACATTGAAACGTACCCTGAAATAAAATATAATTTAAAAAATTCTAAATGGGTAAGCTAGATTATCAAGGCTAAGTTAAGAAATGAGCCGAGGAAGAGAGCAAGATCTCTTATGAACGATATGCTGAACGAACACAGACTTCAGATATCATACCATGTTTGTTGGAAAGCCAGACCCATGGGAAAGCCAGAGCCATCTCTGAAGTTGTCCTCTATGTTATCATTATATATATATATATATGTATGTATGTATGTATATATCAAACTTCTTATTTTCTTGAAATTGTAATTTATGTTATCAAAGTTTGTCATCTACTTTTCCAACATTGCCTTAATGCTGCTCTTACATTATAAACTTATTATCATTTCTTTGTATTTAGATACGAGGAAGTTTTAGCTACTCTTATCAGCTCCTAATAGCGTACTTCTAGGAACTTAAGCTAGTGGACCCAGAATGCGATCTTGACATTGAAATACTGAAAGATAATCAACTCTTACATTGTTCTTGGTGTTTTGGGCACCCTAAAATGACATACCATCTCCTGAGGCCCATTGTGATGATCGATGGAACATTCATTAAAGGAAGGTAGAAGGGAATTTACTGACGACCCTTTTTGCAGATGGAGTAAGTCATACCTTCCCTCATGCATTTGTAATTGCTGAGAGTAAGAACACAGTAAGTTGGACCTACATTTTACACAAATTCGGAAAAAAATTCTATGGGCTTGAAGCACAATTCGTTATCATTTCTGATAGGTGAAGGAATTCCTGCTTCGGTACCCAGAGTATTTCCTCAAGTGGCCCATACATATTATACCTATCACATTTCAAATAACATATAAAGAATTTATTCTAGCAGGCATCTCAAGCCTTAACAACACTAGAGTTATTAGGATTATGAATGAGATTAGGACATTAGATCCAGTGGGTAACATACATACTGAACATTGACAAGAGGTACTAGGCTAATGCTTATATACCGTTCAGTATGTAAGTTTCATAATGTTTTGTCATTTGTCAGGACATTTCATTTCATCTGTAATACGTATTTTAATTATTTGATGATACTACCATAATCTCTTACTTTTATCCCTTATTGTTACGACATTGTCTACGCAAATCATGTTGAGAGCTGGAATGAAAAAATTCTATTTTGGAGAGAGAGTTGTCTAAGTAAGTATTTATAGATGATATTCGTACCATATGCGTTGAGAAATCACAAGAGCACAGAGAGACAGCTAGGAATAATCTGCATCCCCTTACTAAATATGCTACAGACCTAATTCTTAACAGAAAAGACATTGGAGGCACATTTATAATCCCACTCATATTTCAGATTCACAGTAACAGAAGAATCGACGTCGTTGCCGATAATGATGTCCGTTCATATACCTATCGTTGGTGGCAAACCATAGGTATACCTTGTGAGCATGTGATTCACACTTTAAGCCAGGTAAGTATTGATGTAACACAACTTGTTTCCCCTTATTTCAGTAATGTACAATTTGGTGCATGATGCACTGGAATTTTTGCTTTAATAAATTCCCTCTACTGCTATAGTATGTCGATAAGCAGGATCGAACCACGCTGAAGGTCGGTCTCATTTCTTTGGTTTGTGAATGGGGTTTTTTTGTTTCTTGCTGGAGCTTGTTGGAGATTATTTTTGGAGGAGACGAATATTCAAGTAGAGAGACTATAACTTTGGGATTCTGCATTCCATACTTTAGCATTTCTTATTTGGCTCTACCTGTGAGGTTGCCTTCCCAAGCTATCTTTGAGTAGCCTTCTAAGGGGCCACTACTCGCGACTATCCTTAGTCGGGACCCTTTTTATTTAGGAAAGGATCCAGAGCTTCCATTTTAGGGGCAAGGCCACGCCGTCAGTAGTCGTTCAAAAGAGAAAGAGTGAGAACTCAATCTTAGGCTTATTAAGCTCTGGGACCTTGATGTGCCCTAGTGGGTGTTGCTAGAGTCCTGCCATTTTTAAGGCTTTGAACCCTTCTTACAACCCACTTGGGTCCTCGGATGTTATCCTGATAAGGACTCACACCACTACCAATCAACTGAGTAAGCTAGGATATGGTTGGTCTACAAAGAGTACCACTTGCCTTAAGTTTTTGTAGAAATAAATAAGAGAAGATTTTATTACTCTTGAATTGATTTATTAAATTACATCATAACCTCTCTTTATATAGTAGAGGATCATTAAGCTAATTCTACTAGTACCCAATGTGGGACTATGTTTAGTATCCAATATTTAGTATATTATATATTCAACACTCCCCCTCAAGATGGAGCATAGATGTCAATCATGCCCAACTTGTCAATCACTTCGTTAAATATTCATCCACAAACTCTTTTCGTAAGAATATCTGCAAGTTGATCTTCCGACTTCACGAATGGAAAACATATGCACCCTTTGTCAATATTTTCTCTGATAAAGAACCGATCCACTTCAACATGTTTCATACGGTCATGTTGAATTGGATTATGTGCAATCATAATCGTTGTTTTATTGTCACAGTATAGATCTATTGTTTTCATGAGTTTAAATCCAAAATCCTTCAATATATTATGTATCCATAGTAGTTCACATACTCCATGAGCCATACCCCGAAACTCAGATTCTGCACTTGATCTAGCAACAATCTTTTGCTTATTAGCTCTAAATGTCACCAAATTCTCACATACAAACGTAAAATAGCCTGAGGCTGACCTCCTGTTCGTCATATCTCCTGCCCAATCTACATTGGTATATCCCATTACTTCCATATCACCACCTTTCCGGAATAAGAGACATTTTCCTAGAGATTTCTTCAAGTACCTTAGTATTCGAAAGACCGCCTTCATATGTTCTTCACTTGGATTATACATGAATTGACTTACGACGCTAATGGCATATGCAATATCCGATCGAGTATGGGAGAAATAAATTAGTCTTCCCACTAAGCGCTGGTACCTTCCTTTGTCACATGGAACTTGGTCGGGAAACATTCCCAAGTGATGATTTGCTTCAATCGGTGTATCTACCAGTTTGCAATTAAGCATCCCAGTTTCTGTAAGAAGGTCTAATATATACTTTCGTTGAGATATGAAAATACTTTGACTTGATCTTGCAACTTCAATGCCTAAGAAATATTTTAACTATCCCAAATCCTTCATCTTAAATTCCCGTGACAAATAGTTCTTTAGTGCCTCCATTTCTACTGAGTCATTTTCAGTAACAACCATATCATCAACATAAACAATAAGAGCGGTAAGCTTGCCTGACTTCCGTTTTATAAACAAGATATGATCAGAATTACTTTGCATATATCCAAATGCCTTCATGCTCTTCAAAAACCGTCCAAACCAAGCCCATGGCGACTGTTTTAACCCATACAATGCCTTCTTTAATTTGCATACTTTTCCTCTTTCAGAATTTGTGACTCTAGGTGGTATCCCCATGTATACTTCTTCTTCTAAGTCTCCATTGAGAAATGCATTCTTCACGTCAAACTGTTGTAATAGCCAACCTTGATTGGCTGCAAGAGAAATGAGTACACGAATAGTGTTTATCTTTGCCACTGGGGCGAAGGTCTCCTCGTAATCCATACCATACGTCTGTTTATACCCTTTGGCAACTAGTCTGGCTTTATACCCATTAATACTTCCATCTAAATTCATCTTTACAGTAAAGATCCAACGACACCCAACAATACGATATCCATGGGGTTTATCAGCAAGTTCCCAAGTTGAATTCTTCTATAATGCATTTATCTTTTCATTCATGGATTTCTTCTATCGTGGATCTGATAGTGCATCCTACAAATTACTAGGATTAGATACAAAGGATAATTGATTCATAGTGCATATAAATGACTTAGCCAACCTATGGGTGGACACATAATCTGAAATTGGGTATTTGGCTTTAGAATTGATATCTGGTTCATAAGTAGATTTTAGAATACCTTTAGTAGGCCTTTCTGAACGTCTAGGTTGAATATCACTAATAGTGTTAGGATTAGGTAATACCTGAGGTTTGATATTCTTCTGCAGTGCTTTGGTAGATGGTGTTAGAATGTTGGAGTCACGGGCAACTTCTACTACTTTAGCTTGATCTCTCCCTGTCGTCTAATCCTCTCCATTCATATGAAGTTCATCTTCAATACACTGATCTCCCCCCGTCATCTGTTCTTCTTAACTTTTCTTTTCATCATCAGTTAGGTTACTACGCCTATTCAAATTACTCGTCAAATCCTCTAGTTCCTGAAACATATCCTCAATAATAGGGAACTTTCCTTCACCATCATTATGTTTCTCCCCCTGAAGGGAAAATCCCACAAAATACGTCTCCAATTCTTAAAACGAAACATCCAAAGAGATATACACCTTCCCCTCCACAGGATCATAACAGCGATAACCCTTTTTAAAATTAGCATATCCAAGAAACACACACTTTTGAGCACAATGATCCAATTTTCCTCGCTGATGTTTAGGTATATGAACAAAGACAATACATCTAAAAATACATGGTTCTAGGTTTGGCATTACAGGGATGGTGATAAGATCATGAAGTTTTTGGAAGGGGGTCTGAAATTGAATGACCTAGATGGTGTGCGGTTTATCAAGTAAGCAACAGATTTTAACGCTTCTCCCCAATAATTTAATGGCATATTCATTCCAAAAAGAGATGCACGAACAACTTCTAACAATTGTCTATTCATTCGTTCAGCTAACCCATTTTACTGTAGGGTATAAACATTAGAGGTTTGATGTCGAATGTCGTTATTTCTCAAGAACTCCGTCATATCATTACTAGTAAATTTTCCTCCATTATCAGATTGGTACACTTGTATCCTCATTTGGAATTGGGTCAAAACCATCTGATAAAAAATTTTAAATACTTCAAAGACTTCACTTTTATGGGTAATTAGGGATACCCACATCATATGAGTACACTCATCAATAAAAGTCACAAAATAACGAGCTCCAGACAATGAAGGAATGCATACAGGACCCCATACATCAGAGTGAATAATACTAAAAGGTTTTGAACTTTTAGTAAAACTTAGAGAGTATGGAATACGATGACTCTTAACGAGTTCGCAAATATCACACTTAAACTCTAAAATACTACAATTCGAAAATAACGATGAATTTAACTTCTGAAGATACCCAAAGGAGAGATGACCCAGTCGTCGATGCCATAACCACACATTAGCTTTTGTTTATTCAATTCCTCCGACTTTATTCACCTGATGAATTCTCTGCTCTCCACTATTAGTCAGGTCCAAATAGTATAGATTGTCATTTCTGACACCACAACCAAGAACCTGCCGAGTCACTATGTCCTAAAAAATACATAACTGAGGCCAAAATGTCACGATACATGTAAGTGCAACAGTGATCCTACTGACAGACATGTTATTGTACTCTAGAGCAAGAACAATAAGGACAGAGTTTAATGTCAGGGGTTCAGATATGTCAGTGGAACCTTCTTCAATTACAGGAGAGGAACTACCATTTGCTGTGTGTATAGAGGTTTGGGTTGAAGGTGTAATGGATGATAATATGCAAGAGTCGTTTACCATGTGATCTGATGTACCAGTATCAATTAACCAAGTACTATTCAAAGAATTTACAAATATAACATTACCTTTAGCTTTCATACCTGACTGGGCAATATTTACTGAAGTCGAAGTCTTCGCAAGCTAACTGCTCCATATTAGCAGATAGCTTGGAAATTGTTGTTTCCAAAATCGTAAGTCTATCGTTGGAATCGCCCATCTCCAAATCGTCTTTCTTCGCCGATTTAGGTCTACGATAGATTGTCAACGGACTCACAAAACTTCCCCTTCGTTTGCGTAGATCTGAAAATCACTGTAGCAGTCACGAAATCATTGTAGCCTATGCCATAAAATACTGTAGTAGTCGTGAAATCACTGTAGCAGACCCCAAAAATCACTGTAGTAATCGCCGAATTCATTGTAGCAGGCAAAAATCCACAATACGATAGAGAAGAACATAAGAAATAAAGAGCTTCAATTCGAGATTCGCATCAGAATTCAATTCAATTCAATTCAAAAGAGTCAGTTCAATTATCAAACCCGCTCTGATGCCATGTAGAAATAAATAAAATATGATTTTATTACTCTTGAATTGATTTATTAGATTGTATCATAACCTCTCTTTATATAGTAGAGGATCATTAAGCTAATTCTACTAGTACCCAATGTGAGACTATGTTTAGTATCAAATATTTAGTATATTTTATATTCAACAGTTTCTACCTCAGAAGGGGTCGAGGTCCGACCAATCCCCAAGGATACCCTCTTTGAGAGGCGTACCCCTATCCCTCGTTAGTCTTTAGGAGGGGGTTAGGAATATGGATTAGACTCACTTAATAACGTTAATTTTTCTAATCCCTTCTTCAGACCTCTGAGGAGGAGGACTTTCTAGGTCTCCTAGTATACCCTTTCATAGAAAGACATACCTATATGTATCTAGGTTCTTAAGGAAGGTCACTGGGAATAAGGGTTAACTCGATTAAGAATACTACTTCTCTTAGACCCTCCCTCAGGGTAGGTTAGCTTCCTCCCTAGTCATAACTAAGGAGTTTAGCCGGCCATACCTAGAATTATGCCCAAGCAAGTCTTAAACTAAATGCTTTACTCTTAAACAGAAATCCCCCTCTTGAATTTTAATTCCTCTAAGAGATGAAGATTACAATTGAGGGGAGGTTTCTTTTATAACTAAAGACACCAATGCCCTTTTATTACATAAGCGATGTGGAATTAAGCAAAACTGAGTTTTTCTTCTTTTTCATTTGCTTCTGACGTAAATAGGGTATAAGAGACATTTTGGTTAAATCTTATGAACCAAGCCACCCTATCGGCATACGAATATATGCCACCAATGTGGTCCCGTGATCACGGGTTGGTAGAGTCCCCATGTCTTGATCTTAGGCGTGACTTCTCTTGGGCCTCTTTAAGATGTAGAATTTTACTTTGATTTGGCCATGTCACCCTGGAACATGCATAATGTATTTAGGCTATTCCTGGGAGACTAGAAAACCGCCTGAACTACTAGGACTAGTCTTTGACGCTTAGTGTAGCTTCAGGCTAGATTTACTGTGCTTCAACAACTTTTTGGCTTTTCAGATTTCCTTTAGAATAAGGAATGCATAAAGAAGGCTTCTTAAGGCTTTTAACTCTTGTTTTGTACCAAGTTCTCTTAGGAGGGACTAGAATCTTGAAAATAGAGAACATATGCATTAGTCACACCTATTAGCAACTTAGGATGACAAAAATAACTTGCTTTAGGTGTTTTATAATATTAGATTTTAATTCTTATCAGTGTTGCCTATGAACCAATATGGATTCCTTTGAGGGGACGAAAACAGTGGAATATTTTGGTAGATGACATTCGAGTTCTTGCACCTATTGTAAAGGTTGCAGTAGGCTGTCCTCGTACGGTGAGGATAAGGCCAAAGATGTTAGGCTTAACAGTGGTTAGAGGGTATTGTGGTATATGCCAA
This sequence comes from Kingdonia uniflora, assembly GCA_014058105.1. Lineage (NCBI taxonomy): Eukaryota > Viridiplantae > Streptophyta > Magnoliopsida > Ranunculales > Circaeasteraceae > Kingdonia > Kingdonia uniflora. The sequence goes on along the minus strand of JACGCM010000704.1, from coordinate 7,162,067 downwards.
ATATATGGTCACGACAGTAGGTCGTGTAGGGCGGTCCCCCTCCTTACAGAGGATAATACTCGACCCGCAAATCCGTCGTATATTTATATGGAAGATGGCCCAGCGGCGGTATGGTATCCAGTGACTGTAGAAGATGTACCAACTAGTCTAAGATGAATGGTGGGCACAAAAGATGAAATCTGGCAATGCCTTATGATTATACTGCATTGCCATTTTGTATGTAGTAATAAAGCACATTAACTGATTTGACATGAAGCCATAGTTTGTATTGTATATTTTTTGATGGAAAGAGGAAATCCACTTAGTACTTCAATTTTTTGGGTGGAAAGAAGAAATTTATGTATATCTTTTGTTAAGATGATGATGTTCATTTTTGTATAAGCTATATGGTCAATCATTGTTCATAGTATAGATGATTGATTTACTTCAAATATATGACAAAAATAAACTTTAGACCTTATTTTAAAGAAATAACAAAAATTTAAATAGTAAATGACAAGAATTTGGATTCATAGTACTATTTGGTCTTAAAATCATGGACTTTCATTTGTTCTAATTAGATCCCTTTGTATCACTTCGTGGTTAAATTTCCTAATCCTATGCTCCACATGATTGTTCATTCCCTTAATACCCTTGACCTCTTGTTTGAGTGCTTCGATATTATTACTTAACCTTAAGTCATCTTCTTCGAGTTTGGCAAATAGTTTTTCATACTCATTTCTTCCTGCTTGATGCGGGCTACACATTCGGTTACATGTGCCATTTATTGACCTTTTGCAGCTACGGCTTCGTGGAGAAGCAGTAAATTGTAAAAGTTGAGTAAACTAGCCAAAACTTGAACAAAGTTTTATCATCTAATACAAGATCTGCTTTGTCCTTGGAAGTTGTTCATATTAAACATTCTGCAATCTCTTATTTCCCTTACCCCTGTTTTCAAACCCATTCGCCATTATTGTTGTGTAGTTAAACTAGTGGATCACCAACAATTAGTGATTTGGTAGAATGATTGTGGTTCAGGGGTCCTTTCTTTCTATTTTAAATGACAGTTATTATGGTGTAGTTACAACATCGACAACTAAAGTAAACTAATAACAATTGCATTATGTAGATGAAAATACAATTGAGAACATGTGAGAGGGTGAAGAAATGATAGTTTAAACTAAAATATAAATAGAAACTCAACTAATCATATATGGTCGTCTCTTCACTCTCCACTGAATCGTCAATGCCTTCCGTGTTAGACATTATCTGAGTTTCAATCTCTAATGTTCAACGATACAAGAGCCTTCTTTTCTTCAGTTCGGATGTCCTCTTCGACAGTCCCGTAGCTCCTTGTGATGATTGACTTTGACTACCTTCTGCTGAGCTTACTTGGTTAATCTTCCAGCTCCCTCTCAATGAAAGCGTACTTTCCTTCCAATTCAGCTTGATTTACAGCGACCTTAACTTTCATGTGTTCATTTGCAAGATGTGCATCATCCATCAAAAGCAACGATTCCTTGATGTTGTTATGTATCTCTCTCAAAGGTCTTTCCCTCTCACAATCTTCAATGCCTTCGTTCCATAAGACGTAATTGAAAGAATTCATTCTTGATTCAAACTCCTCCTCAATACCTATTGACTCAAACTAGTTGGTCGTGGCAGTCCACTGTATATGGCACACTTACAATATATAGATAGGTACCAGACAGCGCTGGGGTACAGAATCGGTAAATTAAAATTATTACTAGTCATTTATTTATAATGTTGTTGTCATATATACCTGAGGATAATCGACTAAATTGTCCAGGAATTTATTCTTCTGTTTTCAAATATTAAATCAAAAGTTATCATTTAAACTATGAAGTGATACAACTTTGCTATCAGATATACACCAGAGAGTTTGTTGCCATATATTAGTTTACCGCTTATCATTTGAACTGTGAAGCAAATATCCTTTAAGAGTCAACACTTAAATAAAAACATCTGATTCCCAAAGATATTTTACTGTATCTACAAACATTAACCATATCTCATCTTCATGCAAAGTTTTTTCACAAAACAAAAAATAGAAATGAAAACAAACAAAATCAAAAGCCATGATACGGGTTCCAATCTACTTGTCCCAATCGTTGCTTGACTCTTCCCGCTTCAATGTCATGATTATCTAGCGGAGGTAGTTGTTTGTAGATGTAGACTCTTCATAGATCCATTTATAATCATCCCCCCATAGTATAATAGCCAAAACTCTGGACTCCAATCATTCAATTTTGGTGTCACATGTTTTTTTCCCCATGAAAACCTTCTTTAGAAGTTCTAGATCCATTAGCGTATTTCTATATTCTTTGTAGTATTCTCTAAGTAGCTGTGTTCTTGCCCCATAGTAATTCCTCTCACCCTCACAAAGATAGTTCATATTCACAAAGCGTTTATTAAAAATCAGATGTAAACCTATAACCTAGTACCGGGTTTGCTCGTGGACACTGCTGTTGTTGTTTTTCAAACCTCTTATGCTGCTTATATTGTTTCCATTATTTCCTATACCACACTCATCTTGTACCCTAGGTAGTAGTTATTGAAGGAAGTCAACAGTGCAAGAAACTTAGAGTAGGCCACAACCGACCCTGAATTTGCTGAGATTGTACAACACTTCCCTCACCGGTGCTTCCTCCCCACATAGGTGTAGGGGATCCCCAATGTCAATTAAACACACAAATATTGAACACCTTAAATGGGATGTTGAATGCTATGAAGGAAGTGGATGATAAATTTGAAATGGCATTGGAGAGGATACATGCATTGTAGTCGATGATTGATGGCTGGCAAACTAGAAGCATGGTAGTTTGAACGTTATATTAGTACCTATGTCAACTTTTAATTTATCAACTAGTTAACTTTTCTTTTTGACATCCATGGAGTTGTCATTTGCTTGTATAATTATCTATCTATAATCTTAGTTTGACAACTAGCTTCAGGATTCCAAGAATATATCAGTTGAATGCCATCTTAGATGATAGGATCTGTCATATGCATACTAAATCATCTTTGATACCTTTTTTTATCATTAAAGCCTGGATGATATCAATTGTCATTTTAAATCATTTGTTACCTCCCGACCTAAGTAGATAAGACAAGTAAGTCATCTTGCGCACCAATGAGTCCAATTGGCAATGACACGTGTAGTTTGCTTGCGTACCAGCGTATCCAAGTTGCAATGACACTTGTGTGTAGTTTTTTTTTAGATAGAAGGGACTTCTCATTCAATATAATAAGACTTGCTTCTGGTGTGAGTAAATTACTGGTAGAATCAACAGGTTCTAATTTGACTTTCGTTATAGTTATCTGAGAATAGATGTGATGATATGTTCAGCTAAGGTACTCACGGGTCCAAATTATGGCTTGGTTTGTTATGTTTGCCTTTTGTGACCTATACCAACTACATAAACTTATAGTTGAGAACTCAGTTTAAACAAAATTTGGACTACTTCAATTTTGGTTATCATACCGTATGATGGATCACCGCAGCCAACCCAGAGTTCACCACATCTGACCCAGAGTTGGAAGTGTTGGCTGACAACTCTTGACCCTTCCTCATCACACAGATTCAGGAGACACTACGTGAAAAATGGCTATTAGCGGCGGATATAACTGTCGTTATTGCTTAATTAGCGACTTATATTCTGTCGCTAACAACTGTCTCCAAAAATGGAGTCGTTATTGTTATCGATAGTTAAAAATGTCGTGCTTTTACAACATATAAATATGTCATTTTTTATAAAAATTCGACACTTATAAATGTTGCGCTTTCTGTCGTTTCAAGGAGACAAAGTCGTTTAATTTTAACATAAACCACAAGTATATATGTCGTTATTTCTGTCGATTCACGGGGAAAACGCCATTTAAAATTAACCATACACAACAAGCATATATGTTGTTTTTGAGAAAAATAATTACCCTGTCAAAATTTTAGACTAGATGGATTCGAACCATCAACCTCTCAATTTTTGAGCGCTCTGATAGACACGTAATATTTATGTGTACAACTCCTAAATTTATATCTACCTAGTCATTTATTAAATAAATGTGACACTAATATTGTTTTTGTTTGTATTTACAGAAATCGGTCACATGATAAACAAGTTGTACATTTTTTCGGTCTTTAACGAAGAACAAGGGTGATGCACTCCAACAATTATTCTCATTTGAAGTTGTCAGCCAAAGGCCCATGCATGGAAGCTCATTGAAGAGAATTAGATATAGATATTATTCTCATGAGTTGTAATATATATGCATGATTTTAGGCATTGTTTAGGGGATTTTATATTAATGGTGATATTTAGAAACTCTTCCTATACTCTATAAATAGGAGTGGAATCCCACCCATGAGGGATCATCTTGGAGAGTGTAAATCAAAGTTCATAGCAATAAAAGTTATTCTTTCTCTTGTTCTTATCTTTTAATTTTATCGTAGTAATAGTAGTATGACAATGATCAAAGGGATGAGTAGCTAATTTTCTTAGCCAAGGCTAGAGGAAGCTCCACCCAATGTAGCATTAGTGTAGATTGTGTAGCTTAGTTAGAGTAATTACTTTATCTTTATCCCGTAATTTTGCATATTCGTATTCCTTCATCATATGCTTGACCATCTTGTTGGAGAAATAATGAATCTATGTAACCATCTTGTTGGACCATAACAAGATAGGTTAGGAACATGGAGAAGAGAACATAATTCATAATTATCAACCAGACCATTGTTGAGTAAGTTGGTTTATGGGTAGTTCACAATTACTAAATCTCTTGAATTTTTTGATGCATTGTATATGTCCGACCAAGGATATGCGATACGGGAACTCGCAATTTACTTTAATTATTTATGCTATCTAACGGCTACAAAGGGTAGAGTGAAATCGATGCCTTGGTTTTTCACTCCAATTTATCTTGTAATTTATTTTGTTTTTCCTTTTATTTCAAAACCGACACAAACTCGTTGTTATTGGATAAAACTAGTAGCTCGAAGTATAATTCGTACCATAAGTCTCGAGGGATACGACCTCGCTTACCCTTATACTTAATGGTACACCGTGCACTTGCAGGTCTTTTAAGACGTCGGTTTATAATCGATCAAGTTTTTGGCACCGTTGTCGGGGACTGAAGTGCGTTTTATTGAGATGTTATTTTAAGCCGATTTTTCCTTTTTTTATGTTTTTTTTTTAGCAAGTTGTATTATAGTGACCGGTAATAACATATAGTGTTTTTATTATTATCGTTTCTCTACTTTAGTTCTTAAAAGAAAAGGAAAAAAAAATTTGTTTCGAGTTTTTGGCGCTATAGTAGCTGTGAAGTCTGTCCTTGAATGTTTTACCATTTTTGATCATCTATACTTCACAGTTGGGAAATACGTTTGCTACAAAAGTTTTAGATAAATCAAAACCCTTTCCGAATTGCTATAGATCATATTTTTCTGCTTTGTCGTTTGCAAGTTACATCATTTTGAAAAAATAATACAAAAGTAGTCTCCGTTAAGGACGCCGCTGTTCATTCATCACTTGTTTTGAGCGGCAGGGAAGCTAAATTCTAGATAACTTCCTCCTTGAGTATTTTTTATTTCTGAATTATCTTTCTAAATTAATATTATTTATTCCTCTTTCTCAACCGAGCTGAAAAATATGCGCATTTGAAAATCAGGACATCATAGACTACAATAAACCTGAAAAATTAAATTAATATTGTCATCGCAAGTTCATTAATCATTTTTCTCTTATTTTGCAGAATAGTCACAAATTTGCAAACGAGAAAGACAATACGCAAATCAAAAAGTACCATCAAATCCATCCTTCTTATACCCCTAAGTGAAGGGGCACTTCCTTCTTTCGCCCCCAAAGTGAAGGGGCGGCCACAGCTTCACCGGGAAACACTTTCTGTTGGTTGGTACTTCTCAAACTTGACATCTAGAAGGGGTACATATCCGCTTCACCCCCGCACTAGGACATATAAAGTCGTGTGGACTGTACAAATACACGTTGCTCTAATAAAATTTTTACTGTGGTTGGATTGACTTATTGCTGTGTTTAATATTCTTTTTCATTCCAAAATTAGTAAAGGTAAAAACTGTTAGAGACTTGCGGGATTTCATCACCCAAAAGGCTCTCCAACAAGTGAGACCACCCATTAGGGATACGAAGAAATTCGTATCATACGAAAATTGAACGTCCCAGACCTGAAAATAACTGTTAATAAAAAAGAGTAGCAAGATTCCCGCGGGATTTTATCACCCAACGGATAGATGTACCGGACCGGGGTGCAAACACTGGTTCATAGGATACGGCCTCAGCCTAGCGTCGTGAAATACTGGTTGTAGGTTTGCGACGTCACCGTTCCGAGTGCTGACGTACGATAAGGCGACTCGCTCGGGCGTGAGGACTGAACATCTACTTTAAGCTGGTACTAGCATAGTATCGCAGGGGAGTATAGGAACCAAAGCCTTTTTCCATCGTACCCATTTTTAACATAGAAGAATATAGGAGAGACGTAATTATTACTTTTAAAAAACGTTGATGTGCTAGAATCTATGTTTGATTGGTTATTTAATGAAACGGGTGCTGAATTTTATTGATTATTAGTTATGCATGATCAATTGGACACGTGAAGGAAAATGTTTAGGAGGCTTACCAGAACCTTTTCCCATCTACGGGCCGCCAACTCTGCCTAAGCGGAAAGGGCGACCACCTCGCCCAGTCAATACCATAGAGGACTTAGGAGCCCCAGTTTGGGAGGAAAGTAATCCATCTCAATTTTTTCTAATTTCGGAGGAGGGTAATTCATCTAGAGTTGACCCAATTGAACTTATTGTCGAGCTAGAAGTCGAACCCCTAATCATGGCTGCCGTCAAATCTCTTAGGGTCTATTGGACCCTAGTGGTGAGTGATATGCCTTCGTGTATTGTGTTACCAGTTGTTACAACAAACCATTATGAAATTAAGCCTAGTGTGATCCAAATATTACCTACTTTTCGTGGGCCTGATTCTGAGAGCCCTTATACGCACGTCTACGAGTTTAAGAAAATTTGTGCGCTCTCCAAATACCAATATTTTACTGAGGATTCCGTCCTCCTTCGTTTATTCCCATTCTCGCTAAAAGAAAAGGCGAGTCATTGGCTTGATTCATTGGCACCAGCATCTATCAATTCTTGGGATCAAATAGAGACCAAGTTCAAAACCAAATGGTTTTCTTTGGGAAATACCCTTGCTCTTAGAAATGCAGTTGTTGAATTTGTTCAATATGATAGTGCAACGTTTTACGAGGCATGGGAAAGATATAAAGATCTTCTTTCACAATGTCCCCATCATGGTTTTGAGAAGCAACATCTAGCCTAGATCTTCTATCGTGGAATAACTTCTGAGAATCGTTATAGGATAGAATCCATGCATAGTGGCAAATTCCAGGACTTTGAACCTGATAGAGATTATGAGAAGTTTGACACATTAGCTGAGAACTCTCAGCGGTGGGATTTTGATCCACATAGAAGTATTCGTACAGCCAAGAAAGGTGGCTTATACGAAGTGAGTGAGGGAACGGCCATTAAATCCCAATTAGATACTCTTACCCGAAAAATTGAGGTTATGGCTACGAATCAATCTAAGGGTAGTGTGAACTAGGTTCAGCAACAGGGTTGCACTGTTTGTTATGATGTAAGTCATGTGACTTAAATGTGCCCCATGCTCAATGAAATGAATGATAATCAAGAGCAAGTGAATACTTTGAATAATACCTACAAGAGGCCTTTTGACTCGTACAAGCCAACTTGGCAGAACCACCCAAATTTTTTGTGGAAGAACAACCAAACCAGTTCAGGTTTCGAAGAACCAACAACCTCAGGTCATAATTTTCCTAGGAATCCATTTTCTCAATCTTATCCTCAGGCATCTCAGCAATCCTTTCAGTCATCCAAACAGTTCCCACCCGTTCCACCCAAACCATCTTTCGAAGATACTCTTGTTCTCTTCATGCAACAATCAATGGAAAGCCAAGAACAGGCGTTACAATTTTAACAACAAATGATACACTTTCAACAACAGACTTTGGTGAATCAGAATTCAACATCCCAATCTATCTCTAATCTCAAGACTCATATATGACAATTGGCAAATATATTGCATGAGAGACCACCAGGTACCCTACCTAGCCAACATGTATCTAATCTAAAAGGACCACCGGGGTTTGATTCTAGCTCAATCCTAAAGCAGGTTAATGCCATTACAACTCTTCAAAGTGGTAGACAAATTGATAACCAAGTTGAAATACCTGGGGTTGAGCCAACACCTGTTGCTATTGAGGATGAGGTCTGTACGAGTGAACCTTCTAAGGAATCTAAGGAGTTGCCTACCTCATCTATTTCCGTACAAAAGGCACATATTGAGCCAAAGGTGCCTTATCCACAACGCCATCTTTCGGCTAATAAAGGAATTCAATTTGACGAGATATTGGATACATTTAAGCAAGTTCATATAAATATTCCAGTACTCGATGCTATCATGCTTATCCCTACATATGCCAAATTCCTTAAGGATGCGTGTACTAGGAAAAAGAAAATCAATGTGTACAAGAAAGTCTTCTTGACTGAGACATTAACCCCGCCTAAGCTTCGAGATCCTGGAAGCCCAACCATCACTTGTAAAATTGGAGATCACAAAGTGGATAGGGCGTTACTTGACTTAGGTGCCAGTGTGAATGTCCTACCTTACTCGGTCCATCAAGAATTAGGACTTGGAGAACTCGAACCTACCCGAATGGCACTCTAATTGGCTGATAGGTTAATACGATACCCACGTGGTATCCTTGAGGATATTCTTATCAAGGTTGATACCCTCATTTTTCCTATGGATTTTGTTGTTTTGGATACTGAAGATGTAAAGAATCCTAGCTGTGAGATCCCCGTCATATTGGGTTGCCCTTTCCTTGCGACTGCTCATGCCATTATTAATTGCTTTAATGGGGTCTTGCAACTATCAATGGGAAACATGAAGATCAAGCTCAATGTTTTTAACAATAATACTCAAGTTCCTCATTCTAATGATATGGCTGAGCTGAATATGATTGACTCCCTAATTTTCAACTCGTTCCTTAAATCATTTTCTGAAGACCCCTTAGAATCATGTCTTGTAAACTTTGGTGAAGACTTCGATGAAAATCTGATTGTTGAAGGGCTTAATGCTCTACTTGACTCAACACCTATTTTTACCAAGTCCAAATGGAGACCTCATGTTGAACCTCTGGAACCGTCCACTACTTTGCCTATTCCATCCATTATTAATGTACCCAAGTTAGACCTCAAGCCATTACCTAAGACATTGAAGTATGTTTTCTTAGGTGATTCTAACACTCTGCCTGTGATCATAGCTTCTAACCTTAATGTTGACCAGGAAAGTAGATTGATAGGTGTTCTTGGAAGACATAAATTAGCTCTAGGGTGGTCTATAACAGACTTGAAGGGGATTAGCCTGGCCGTCTGCATGCATCGTTTCAATCTCAAGGAAGGTGCTTAAAATTCTCGCGATATGCAACGGCGGTTGAATCCTACAATAATGGAGGTGGTGAAGAAGGAAGTTCTCAAACTTTTGGACTCGGGTATCATATACCCCATTTCGGATAGTAAGTGGGTCAGTCCCGTTCAGGTTGTACCTAAGAAATCAGGGATTACTGTAGTTGAGAATGAAAATAATGACTTAATCCCCACCCGCATAACCACCAGGTAGCGTGTATGTATCGACTACAGGAAATTAAACACAATCACGAGGAAAGATCATTTTCCACTTCCTTTCATTGATCAAATGCTTGAACGGTTAGCCAGAAAAAGATATTACTGTTTTCTTGACGGTTATTCTGGTTACAATCAGATCTTCATTGCCCTAGAAGATCAGGAGAAGACAACTTTCACGTGTCCCTACGGGACATATGCTTATCGACGTATGCCATTTGGGTTGTGCAATGCACCCGCTACATTCCAGCGTTGTATGATGAGTATATTTTCTGATATGGTTGATAAATTTCTTGAAATCTTTATGGATGACTTTTCTGTGTATGGATCGTCTTTTGACGAATGTTTACACCATTTCGAGCTCGTGCTAGAACGATGTATACAAACCAATTTGGTGTTAAACTGGGAAAAGTGTCACTTCATGGTGACACAAGGGATAGTTCTTGGACATATTATCTCCAACAAATGGATTGAAGTCGATAAGGCCAAGATCGACAATATTTCTTCTTTACCTCCACCTCGGATGGTTAAGGCCATTCGATCATTTTTGGGGCATGCTGGGTTTTATCGCCGGTTCATCAAAGATTTTAGTAAAATTTCCCAGCCTTTGTGCAATTTACTTACTAAGGACACTGATTTCAACTTTGATGATACATATTCAAGAGCTTTTGAGAAGCTCAAACTTTTATTAACTTCAGCCTCTATCATCCAACCTCCCAATTGGGAACTTCCCTTTGAGCTCATGTGTGACGCTTCAGATTACGTTGCTGGAGCAGTTTTAGGGCAAAGAGTAGATAATAAGCCTCATGTTATTTACTATGCTAGTCGCACGCTTAATAACGCACAGTTAAATTACTCTACCACACAGAAGGAGTTATTAGCCATTGTGTTTGCATTGGAGAAATTTCGATCATACCTTGTTGGATCCAAAATCATTATTTATACCAACCATGCGGCCTTAAAGTATTTACTATCTAAAAAAGACGTTAAGCCTCGGTTAGTCAGATGGATTCTTTTGTTACAAGAATTTGATATCGAAATTCATGATAAAAAAGGTGTCGAGAATGTGGTTGCGGATCATCTATCTCGAATTCTCACTGAGGGTGCTAAAGATTTTCTCCTTATCTTAGAGACATTTCCTGATGAGCAGCTCATGGCTGTCTCACAACTGCCTTGGTTCGCCAATATTGTCAATTATCTTACTACGCAACGATTACCTTCCCATTGGTCAAAGTAAGAAAGAACCAAATTCTTGCACGAGGTTAGACGTTTTAGTTGGGAGGATCCTTATCTTTATAAGTTTTGTTATGACCAAGTGATTAGAAGATGCATCCCAAATTATGAGTTCCATAGTGTACTCACATTTTGCCATACCTTAGCTTGCAGAGGACATTTCGGGACCAAGAAAACTGCTGCAAAAGTCCTTTAATCTGGTCTTTATTGGCCTACCCTTTTTTGTGACGCACATACCTTTTGTTCTAAATGTGATAGGTGCCAGAGGACCGGGAATATTTCTCATCGAAACATGATGCCCTTGAACAACATCCTTATTGTTGAACTATTTGATGTTTGGGGCATTGACTTTATGGGCCCATTTCCTTCTTCTCGCGGTTACCTTTACATTCTAATTGCAGTCGATTATGTTTCTAAATGGGTTGAAGCGGTGCTATGTCAAACGAATGACCATAAGCCCGTGGTAAAATTTTTAAAAACCATTTTTAATCGTTTTGGCATGCCTCGGGCAATTATTAGTGATGGTGGTAAACATTTTTGTAACCGTGTCTTTTAAAATATTTTGAAAACTTACTCCATCACTCATAAAGTTGCCACACCGTATCATCCACAAACAAGTGGTCAAGTCGAAGTATCCAATCGGGAGATCAAAATAATTTTAAAAAAAACTGTTCGAACCGATCGTAAAGATTGGTCTGATCGTCTTGATGATGCCCTTTGGGCATATCAAACAGCTTATAAAACCCCGATTAGTATGTCACCCTATAGACTTGTCTTTGGGAAGGCTTGCCACTTACCTGTACAATTGGAACACAAGGCCCTTTGGGTTACAAAGGCCTTCAACTTTAAAATGGATAAAGCCGGATCACATATAAAACTTCAATTTTTTGAACTTCGTCGCGAGGTTTATAAAAATGCAAAAAATTACAAGGAACGAACTAAAGCTTTTCATGATAAGTCGATTATTCACAAAAAAATTGAGCCTAATCAGAAAGTGTTACTCTACAATTCACGGCTACATTTATTTCCTGGGAAATTACGTTCTCGTTGGTACAACCCTTTTGTAATTAGAACTATTTATCCTCATGGATCCATAAAGGTGGAGGATCCTAGGAACAGAAATATTTAAAAGGTCAATGGCCAACGATTAAAATCGTACTTAGAGTCCAACATTTTTGATGAAGAGATAACATTTCTAAATGATCCAGTATATCAGAACTGATATTATGTACCTCTATAGTACCATTATAAATAATTAAAGTATGGGGGTACATTTATCAGGCTGAAGACGGTAAACTTAGCGCTTCTTGGGAAGCAACCCTTGACACATTCAGGTGAGACATTTGAGTTTTCCATTTATTTTCTTGGTCTCCAACATTGAGGGTAATGCTTGATTTAAGTTTGGGGGTAGGAAACCATTTCTTGATATGTTTTTTAAAGAAAAGTGAAATAATGGTTTATGATATATTTTGACAAATTTCCAAACACTTAAACTGATATCACCTTGACATAAATATTATGGAAAAGCCTAAATTTTGAAGTCATACCAAGTATACACTAGAATATTGTAGAATATCTTAAGCTAGATGTATTATCTTTTTATTAGCGACTAATTCAAGTTAACTTGACATATTTAGGAAACGTGCACTTCACTGTAGTTTTGCAATTAATATCTTTAATAGATTTTTACTTAGTATAAGGGAAATTTAATATTTATGTTAGGAATAGTTTGCTACAAGGGAGACAACTGCCTAAGAATAAGTTCATTCCTAAGAATAAATAATAAGCCAAATGTGCTCTAAAAACTTTCACGCTGCAAGGCTACTCGCATGATTAAGAACTGAAAGAGGAAAAATTATCACCAATCTCGAGTTTGACCATGAACTATGTGAAAGGAGCATAAGAAAATATTACTTGTAAGAATCCTAAGTCTAGGTCATGATGGGGCACCACACCCTGGCAACCTTAGCCAACTAGAAAGGATTGTCGGCCGAAAAATCCTTGTTATGGAGGCTTCACTAAGAAACAAAGTACTCAAAAGAAAAGGCTTGAAAAAAAGAGTAAAATTTTAGGAAGACGAATTGACTAAGGCACTTGTCGAACTGACCGTTAAATTTATTCTAGTGAGAACTAGACTACCAAAAAAACTGAGTAAATTATTCTAGATAACGTATTAGGCGATAAAACTATTTTCATTGTATACTCAAATATAGCTAAAGCAAAATACTTGAATTTCTTTCTAATCTTGAGGTAGTGCATCTAGTTTCGGATAAGCTTAAAAATATTCTTTGATATATTTGGGAGAATAACAAGTTTAAGGATTTTTTTTTCATTGGTATATTTTTGTCACAACTAAGTAAGGATAAGTTACAAGAAATGAGTCATATCTATTCTAGAATTGTTTTAAATGTCATTATTGACTTTTGTGGGTATAGTCACTACAAACCCTCACGAGATAACACTCGTCCACCAGGCTAAACCTGGGGGTTTAACGGCTTGTTGCATACGCTAAATGCAACTGCGTGACATGCGAAAATGGCTTTTGTTTACTTTCTCTCGAGGACTAGAAAAATATAAGTTTGGGGGTATTTGATAGGCACGTAATATTTACGTGTACAGCTCCTAAATTTATATCTACCTAGTCATTTATTAAATAAATATGACACTAATATTATTTTTGTTTGTATTTACAGAAATCGGTCACATGATAAACAAGTCGTACATTTTTCCGGTCTTTAACGAGGAACAAGGGTGATGCACTCCAACAATGATTCTCATTTGAAGTTGTCAACCAAAGGCCCATGCATGGATTCCCATTGAAGAGAATTAGATATAAATATTATTCTCATGAGTTGCAATATATATGAACGATTTTAGGCATTGTTTAGGGGATTTTATATTAATGGTGATATTTAGAAACCCTTCCTATACTCTATAAATAGGAGGGGAATCCCACCCATGAGGGATCATCTTGGAGAGTGTAAATCAAAGTTCATAGCAATAAAAGTTATTCTTTCTCTTGTTCTTATCTTTTAATTTTATCGTAGTAATAGTAGTATGGCAATGATCAAAAGGATGAGTAGCTAATTTTCTTAGCCAAGGCTAGAGGAAGCTTTACCTAATGTAGCATTAGTGTAGATTGTATAGCTTAGTTATAGTAATTACTTTGTCTTTATCCCGTAAATTTGAATATTCGTATTCCTTCATCCTATGCTTGGCCATAGCTAGGATTAGCAGGAATAATGAATCTATGTAACCATCTTGTTGGACCATAACAAGATAGGTTAGGAACATGGAGAAGAGAACATAATTCATACTTATCAACCAGACCATGGTTGAGTAAGTTGGTTTATGGGTAGTTCACAATTACTAAATCTCTTGTATCTTTTGATGTATTGCATATGCCCGACCAAGGATATGCGATACGGAAACTCGTAATTTACTTTAATTATTTATCCTATCTAACGGTTAAAAAGGGTGGAGTGAAATCGATGCCTTGGTTTTTCACTCCAATTTATCTTGTAATTTGTTTTATTTTTCTTTTTATTTCAAAACCTACACAAACTTATTGTTATTGGATAAAACTAGTAGCTCGAAGTATAATTTGCACCATAAGTCTCGAGGGATATGACCCCGCTTACCCTTGTACTTAATGGTACACCGTGCACTTGCGGGTCTTTAAAGACGTTGGTTTATAATCGATCACGCTCTATCCATTTTGAGCTCGTAGTCTATAAAAAAATCAAATTATACCAAAACTAATCACCATTAAACGTACAAATAATATACAATTTCAAACAAGTCTAGTACAAAATTCATTTTTAAGAATCCATAGAAAACTTAAGGAAATAAACTATGTATAGCTAAAAATATACCTCTGTCTTGCAATTTTAGACTCGAAGGACAAGAGTAAAATCTGTCAGTCCTAAAAAATGTAAAGGTTCTCTAACTTCTTCCTTGGGGCACTATAATCATTAAAGGACAAATCCATTAGGAATATGAAAACATAAACCTTCTGAATACATTCAAGTTGGATGATAACTAAGAAGACTAATATTGGAGTTTGAGGGATTTATAGAAATGTAAGTTAGGACATGAGTGTGCGTCTGTGAATATGTGTATATATGTGTGTGAGAAAGAGAGAGGGAAAGTTTGTAAAACCTATACAAGAGATCTCTCAGTAATTCAACAAAGGCATGTTATAGACGATTACATAGAATCTCTAATTAGAGAAAGTAAAGGCATGGGTATTAGTGTTGGAAAATACAATATGATTTGTTTTCCCTTTAAAGTTTGAATGGTGGAACTAAGTGGTTTTAGTCCCACATTGGATATGAGGGAAACACAGCTATCCTATATAAGTAAATCAAACACTTACCTTGTCGTAATGTGTGTGAGAGTTGGTGGGTCACACGTGCATGTGCGACATGTGCGGCCCATGTGTGCAAGCTAGCTTGGGTGCATGGGCTACCCATGGGCTTGCTCGACCAAGGAAACCTGCCTATTATTATAAGTCTATGATTGGGCCTTGGGGCCTTGGGCCATGGAGATTCCTTTGAACACTTAGTCGTTTTTTGGGTTTGAGGTGTGAGTGGGGTGTCTCAACAGACGCACCTTAAGGTGTGACTCTTGGTGATGAGGCACTAACTTGAGGTGTGACTCTTGGCGAAGAATCACCTATGCTCTATATAACCCAATTTCGTTTTCATTTATTATCATAAGTTTTTCAGAGTTTTCTTGAGTCTTTTTACAAAGAGAAAATAGACGCAATCAAAGTTCGTTTGGAAGAAAGATAGAAGTGTTTTCTTCTTTCTGCGACTGATCGCTGTATCCTGGGAGACAGGGGCCTATATTCCTGCAAAGCACTGTGGCAGGGGCAAATCTGTCTTAAGGAGATAGTGTGTATACACTAGACTCGATCATTTCCTTAAGAGGTATTGGTTTTTCATCCAGATTGGACTACAATTAGTGCAAATCAAATTTACAGAAGTCGTCACATGTTAAGAAAATTCAAGCAAGTAAAGTTTTTAAGTTATAGAGATGCTTTAAATATTAGAAGATTAGTCAGGATTCACGTTCCAAAGTTCAAAGTAAAATGCCCTTCCAACAAGCTTAATTAAAAGAATTGAGAATCCACTTCATGGATTGCTTGGAAGTTTCGAGACCAACGTTTTAAGATTTCATGGGTCTAATAATGTATAAAAACACTCTTAGAAAAGTAGCTCATGCGTGGAAGCGAATTATTGAGCTTCGTCTTTCAGAACAAGAGGCATCCATGTTAAGGTTCTACGTTGCTTTTACTGATCTTCATTGGGGGATGTTCATACCTACTATAAAAGGGCAAGGTACGGAGTAGCAGCAACAGAAGTGGTTACCACTGGCGTATAAGATGCAAATAATTGGATGTTATGCACAAACAGAGCTTGGTCATGGCTCCAATGTTCATGGACTTGAAACTACTGCAACATTTGATCCCAAATCTGATGAATTTATCATTAACAGCCCTACATTGACCTCAAGCAAATGATGGCCTGGAGGTCTGGGTAAGGCTTCAACACACTGAGTTGTTTATGCTCGTCTATTAGTAGACGGAAAGGACCATGGAGTTAATGGTTTCATGGTTCAGCTTCAGAGCTTTGATGACCACTCACCTCTTTCTGGCATCACAGTCGCTGACATTGGAATGAAATTCAGAAATGGAGCATACTACACTATAGATAATGGTGTCGTATGGTTTGATCATGTTCGCATTCCAAGGGATCAAATGCCGATGCGGGTCTCTCAGGTTACAAGGGAAGGCAAATACGTGCAATCTGATGTCCCAAGGCAACTACTCTATGGAACTATGGTTTATGTGCGGCAAACAATTGTTGCTAAGGCTTCTTGTGCTTTATCATGGGCTGTATGTATTACCACAAGATACAGTGCAGTCCAAAGACAATTTGGTTCTCAAGAGGGTGGGCCTGAGGCCCAGGTGATTGATTACAAGACCCAGCAAAATAAACTTTTTCCTTTGGTGGCTACCGCCTATGCTTATAGGTTTATTGGTGAGTGGTTTAAATGGTTGTATACCGACGTTACCCAGAGATTGCAAGCAAACGACTTCTCCACATTGCCAGAGGCTCATGCATGCACAGCTGGTTTGAAGTCGTTGACCACTTCCAGCACTGCTGATGCTATCGAAGAGTGTCGGAAACTCTGTAGTGGTCATGGTTACTTGTGTAGCAGCGGGCTTCCTGAGTTATTTTCTGTATATGTCTCTACCTGTACATACGAAGGAGATAATGTCGTTCTTCTTTTACAGGTTGCAAGGTTTCTTATGAAGACAGTTTCTCAACTGGAGTCTGGGAAACAGCCTGTGGGAACAACCGTTTGCATGGGGAGAGTTGAACATCTGCTGCAGTGTTGTTTTGATGTTCAACAAGCTGAGGATTGGTTAAAACCTACTGCGATTTTGGAAGCATTTGAAGCAAGGTATGTCTGTTGCCTGTGCTCGAAATATCCGCAAACTGCCAGGCCAGGAAGAAGGCTTTACTGAACTTTCCTCTGACCTAGTGGAGACCGCCATCGCTCACTGTCAATTAATTGTTGTTTCCAAGTTCATCGAGAAATTGAAACAGAACATACCCGGAAAGGGAGTGAAAGAACAACTACGAATTTTATGCAATATTTGTGACGACCTACCGAACGCCGGCCAAATCCACCCGAGCGTTTTGAGTTCTGTTCGAATGTATATGTTCTCTATATCCTAATATAGCTGTACGCCAAGTTTCGTCAAGATCGGATTCAGTTAAGGGGGCGAAAGGGGCCAATACGCTTCGTCTCATGTTTTAACGTTTCCTTTTGGAACTTGACTATTTACTTAGTAGCTATATTTAGTAGCTATATTAAGGAGGAACCTTGGTCTAATCCTCCCCATGACTAAAAGAGTTTTAATGCTTGGCCATCAAGGACCCCGGCTCATGGGCTATCTACAAGGGATAGTCATGAGTTCTCCTAGGCCTAGGGAAGGCCAGGGGACATTGTCTCGCAATGCGGGCCAGTTTTCCAAAGAGGGCTTCATATGGCGCCGCTATTCCCCGCGGGCTATCTGAGACGCACCGCCCCTTACAGATGAACAATATAAATAGTCCAGGCTCGTCGCCCCTTGAGATATGAGTCCCTTATCTGGAAACTGGCATATTGAGCTACCCTGATCCGCTACAGGACAGGTGTGCTTTTCGTACCTCGCGCGCGCTGCGAGAGATTACGCTGTAGGGATTATTGAGGGAATCTTCAGGGTTGTTGCCTATACCGAATACATATTCGATGACCCCTCACGAGTATCCAGGATTATCCGGATGTCGCTCTAACATCTGTGGGTTGTATGCCACTGGCGCGCCGCGCCCGTGAATCTGGTTGGTACACGACGACGGCACGTGCGTGTACGCCGCACGGTCCCTTATTCTTCTGCGCTCCGGGCACTGTAGAGGAGGTCTCGGGCTGGGTCGTGACAATATTTATGCCCTCTTCTTACTTCACAAGCATCAGGGTAAATTCCTTGCCACTGGAGCTATTACACTGAAGCAAGCCTCACTTGCAAGTGATCAACTTAGAGTTCTTTACGCTCAGGCTCGTCCAAATGGCATTGCCCTTGTTGACGCATTCAACTACACAAACCATTACCTAGGTTCCGTTCTTGGTCGTTATGATGGAAATGTGTATCCAAACCTCTAAGCAAAGGCATGGGAGGAACCACTCAATGATACGGTTGTGCCTGACGGCTATCGTGAATACATTCGGCCTATGTTGAAGCAACAACTGCGCACAGCGAGGCTCTGAAGGCTATTGGCACTTTGCAAGTGTGTTATAATTTTTGAAGTATTATAATTATTATAAATCAATAAAGCTAGAGGGATCCCACAAGAGTGAATGCTAAATTAGATCTTAATGTCTATTTAATGGGATTCAATACATATAGCACTAGGCTAGGCAACTTATCTCTTTATTATAACAGGGTGGTGTTTTAGCCACTTGGGACAAGTCTGTCCTTATGTTCAGAGATAAAGAGGTGGTGTGATGCGCTGTTGACGCCTCGAGGAACGCACAATGAAGGGCAGTTCTGGAAGTTTAGGTTTTAAAACTAAAGTCTAAAAAAAAAACCCCGACTCCAAACATCTCTTCTCCTCCCCCCCCCCCCGAGTTCAAACTTCTCTTCTCCTCTCAAAAACAAAACAAAACCTACAATCTCTCTCCACTCTCTCTCTTTCCAGCTATAATGAAGACTCATCTTCAACAATCGATCATTCTTGCAGTCTTCATGATCGTCTCCCTGCGTATCATCTCTAAGGAGAATTCTGCTGAATCGTCCACCTTTGTAAGCTCATAATATTTCAACGATTGGGGATTTGCTATTGATCTAAATGACGATTTCCGCTAATTTTGAAGATTGATGCAGTGAGAAAAGGTTTCAAGACGTAGAGAATCCTCTCTTTCTTTCTCTCTCTCTCTTTATCTGTATTGGTGCTTGATGCTTACAATTTTATTTTAATATTGTGTGATGTTAGGGCTTTACTATGACTCAAGATCACAATCTGTCTCTCCCTTTCTCTATATAATACCAATTGAATGGAGAAATTCGAAGCTCAGGTATTTCTTAAGTTTAATTTTCTAATTGTAAGCGTGTATCTTCATTTTTCAGTCACATGCTCTTAAAATAAGGGATGCATCTCTTAAAATGGATGCATCTCTGGGTCCATTTTAAGGTGCATTAGATTTGTCTTGCACAATAATGTTTTATTTATTTTGTATTTATATAAATCATTGTCAATCATCCCTAATTTTTTGTGTGGCTCCATTAAATTTGAGTGTTCTAGGCTCTCCTCTATCTTGGTGAAAAAGAAGAAGATTATTTTTGTTCCATTTTATTTTCATTAATTGTTTAAGTTTTTCTTTTTCTTTTAAAATCTCTTATCTTTAAGAGATTCTTTTAACTTGCTGAAAGTTTTATATATCCAAGCATAATTGGTTTTTCTTTCTTAACACATGGAATATAATACAGTCTATCACAGAGAGGAAGGATAAGATCTTAATAGACAAGGTGGCCACAAAAGCTTGGTTGCATTCGACTATTATCAGAAAAGGTAGTTTGTGATCCATATGTTTTTCATATGTTCTAATGAATTTTCAAGCAATTACAATTGTCGTGCCAGTGAAAAGGGTGTTGAAGATTCGAGGAAGATTAATGGTTTCTCTTTGTATTTCAGGAAAGTTGTGATTTTTCTTGAGTTGCTAATTTTTCTTAAATTGAAAATTAGAGTATAAAACTTTCAGTTTGTGCCCAATATCTAGCTCTGTTATTACCTTTTCGTTAAATACTTTCTTATGAAAGGTTGATGCGCATCATTACTTCTTCAAAAGTGTCGAATTTCTCCTCTTTTGCAAGCTATTGAAATCAAATAAATCTTTTGTAGCACGAGTTCTTCATGATGTGAACTGATTCTTAGTACTTGGAATGCTCATTTATATCTCTTTAGACATTTGAATAATTTAATTTTAGCTCTGTATTTATATCATGTTTTTCTCCTTATGTTAAGATGTATGACGTTCCTCTATCTCACAATATTTAATCTCAGTAAAACTCAAGCCACTAATGGGGAAGAAGCTCTTGGGACTCATGAAAAGTTAGAGCGTAACGAGGTCAGTCCTAAGATCCTTTCAACGAGTTGGTCTTCATATTTTTATTTTATCGAATCTATTCATACTTTTCTTCAGCACAAATGGAAATTCATCTTTTTCGAGTACGGGTTTTTATTGAATTAATCACTATTCATGTGTTTGAATAACTGAGGATGAAGAGTCGAAAGAATAAAATCTTAATCCATATCCAAAATTAATTTAATAAAAAGATATTTCACTTAGATTTGAATTCTGATTGCAGAATTTATACAATTATCCTTCCAGGGTATATGACTATTGAAGTCAAGGGAATCTTTATTCATATTCATATGGCTTTATTGATATTCATATGACAGTAAACACTTTTTATATGAGTTTACTTTCTTTTCCTTATTTTTTGCAATATCCAAACACTATTGATTTACCGTAATTTCTTTTTCTACCATCAGGTGATTCTTGCAATATAGAGAGAAGTTAAATGTTTTTGGCAATGAAGGCATCTTCCTTACGAATTAAATTGGTAAATATTTGTCTCACCATTTATTGGACCCGGTAATCCCTTAGTTTTCATATTCAAAATTTTCCAAATGCTTTAGTTTTATTTAATAGGGAATTTTGTTTCTTACATGACTGTTAGGAGTTGGTTTTATATAGCTTCTGACTTGGGCTTGTAAGTTACAACAAGGCTGTACTTGATTTAATGCCGGGATACCATAAATTGGTTTTATTAGAAAATCTCACATCAAAATAATTGTTGATCAGCAAGTAACTTCTAGCACGAAATCAAAGGTATTTGATCCTGCAGGGGCCATCAGCTTTCCTACACTCCTTGACGCCGCTCTAGGAATATTATTTATTTTGGGAACTATAATTCACCGTGGATAGTCTTTCAATCATTTAATCCAAATTTCAACTGAAATTGCACTGCCTATGGAGTTTGAGTAACTTGGAAGAGAGGCATTGCTAACTCTAGAAAAGGTTCTTGAAGTCTCTCTAGTATTTATGTATTCACCATTATCAACTCCCAATATGGTACTTCCATGAGTCTCTCAATCCTATATTGTCTTTAAGATGGAATGTTAGGGGAGTATTTATCCTTTACATCATTATAAGTGTGAACAATCGAGGATCTTCAGTGTTATTGTGGCTTCTAATTTGTGCTTTACATAGGATCCTTGCACTCATATAACTTAAGATGCTAAGGATTTGATCACGGTAATATAATCTTGTTTACCGATCATTTCCAGTCACATAATGTTGTTCATATATGCTCTAGGTATATTTCCATGCCTTACTTCTTAAGTCATTATCTCAAAAGCGTTTAGAAATAGTGTTATAGAAAAATTTAGAATTGTACATGCTTAATCATGTTTTCCCCGGTACAAACTTTGGTAATAGTTTTTGGACGTCACCCTGTATTTTGAATTCCAAGCACAAACAAAACCTAAAGATGATATAATAGATATTACGTAGAGTCATTTAGGGATATAGTTGGAAATAGATGTCATACATAAAATAATGATTTGCCCATTATTGTTCTTTGATTTTATGATTGGCAAATCCTAATTGACTTTTCTGCTTCATTAGTATACTCATTAATTCTAATTTACATACCATGAGATGTCATTTTTCTGTGGCTGAAGAAGTGAACTTTTAGAGCTACTCACATGATTTTTAAGATGTGCTTTAGGTGAACTAATATTGGAGTTACGTTGACGTGTTGCTATGTTCTTTTGGCTAGAGGCAGGGAACTACATGGAATTTTGGTTTCTTGCCTTCAACTTTTGCTAGTTATAGGGTGATAATGAGAGGGGGAAGACCAATTTATGGAATACACGCACAACGAGAATATAATATAAGCACATAGATCGATGTTTTAATGGCACCAAGGGAAACGATTTGTCACTTCATCAACGAAAGCTACTCGGAGCTCGACTCTACGTATAAGTCAATGCCCAACTGTGGCTCCGTAAGATCAGACCTTCGGTGTAGGATAAAAATAAGAAAGTCAAGAAGACTTCATCTTTGTCTTAATCATTTAAGAAATATTGAAAATAGAGGCTATGGACGAACTTGGAGAGAGAGAGATGGAAGAACAAGCTGATTATAGAAAGGAGGAAAGTTCACAACTGAGTGGTGGACTATGAATTAATCTGATTAGACCCTCAATATCGGGAAAAAATAGTGATGACAAAAGTTGAGAATTCTTCATGATCATCTAAATTATCTAAGAGAAACCGAAAGCAAAAGCTAATTTGATGCAAAGAACCTGCTTGGATGGAAGAAGCTGTTGGATCTGATGTGGAGCCAACAATTATCATTAATGTTGACGATTGCAAAACTATGCAACTTAGTTGATTGAAGAGCAATTAAGATATTAAGAACGCTTTGAGAAAATTGATCTTATTGTTGAAGTGAAATTTAACCAAGATATGTCAATAGAGGGTTACTTTTATCACATTCAAAATAATACTATTGGAAATGGTTCCAATTGAAGACTTGGAGAGATCTTTATAGTTAGGTATATTGCCTATGGTTTAACGAGGCATAGTGCCAAAAGTGCGTCAATGTGTAAAACATACCTTTTTTTACTTAAATCGATGCTGATAAACATAAAAAGTCCTTATTTCTTCTTAACCATTTCATCGAAGTTTAGTCTACATACAGTCAATAGCTTAGGCTCTTTCTCACGTGTGCATTTAATAGTATGCACAATACTTTCCAGTGACCCCAGTACACTAGAATGTTTATATAAACAGATAGGTAATTAGCAAGTAAAGCTTCCCTAGGCAAAGTTTAGGACTAAAATGAAAAGATTTAACGATGTACCACCTTCGGTATACCACATTCTGAACAGAATCTCGAGGTCTCATTCTTATAATCATCTCCGTACTCTAAACAATATTTTACAATGTGGGTTTGCTGAAATATATAAGAGCTCATAATTAGATTAGCAAAAATAATTAAAACAAAAAAGACAATAAGTTTTGAAAGAATAGAAAATCCTCCCAAGTATTATACCTCCTCTTTCTGGAGCCTTATAAGACATTTATCATCAAGGTATGAAGTGCGGTCCTCGAGGGGTGGAATAGACTTCCCAAGCACCAAAGCTACATATACAATTAACACAATCAGAAAGCTTACAAAATACATGCCTGAGAAAGGTGAGGAAGTGTAGTGATATCCATAAAAGAATCTCACTCTCTCAATCCAGACCTCTCTTACAAAAACTCTAATAGAGGGGTTTCCAAAACATTCCCTTATGCAGTAAAGAAATAAAACCATTAAGGAAAAAAAAGGAAAAGTGAAGAATTGACCATAAACATATACTTTGCTGTTATACTTGCTATTGGTACTTGATGTTTTGATTTCTTATAATTTCTGATATACTTAGGGTTCTGTTTATACTTGTTGTTTTGATTTTTTCTAATGTATAATAGACTTAGGGTTTTGTTTATACTTGATGTTGGTGTTATGACAATAAAGATGGACATTGCAACTATATATGCCTTCACAGTTTTAGAGTTATCTCTTTCAACCATTGACATTTGCGATTTAGATTTTGATACTTTTGATACTTTTTTTTTCTTCATATTTTGATCCAGGTTGAAGCATCTACTATTTGTGATGTTGACTATTTACAATCTTCAAGTGAACATCTCTGTCACAATTTATGAAGTCTTTAAATAAAATGAAAGGTATATTTTTGACTACTACAATGTATTACTTCTTTGAGCTCTAATTTTCTTTTTGATTGTGTTACCGACTATAAAAAGATGAATTGATCAATCCATCAATTGTACGAAGCATCATGGTTTAGATTATGTTTGTGCAACTAATTCTTGGAGTCTGGAAACCCTTTACTCTTTTGAATTGATTCTTAAGCCCAACCTTCTTTTGATTACTTTACATCCCATTCTGTTTTTGGTTACTGCATTTTTTCCTTTGAATTTTATTTTATTAACTATTTTTTCTCAGAGGTTTTATTATTAGTAATATACAAACTTCTCTTGCTATTAGTATCACAATGTTTGTCATCTTTTTAATATGTCTCTTGACCGTTGGGACTGATATATTTCACTACCCAATTGCAGAACATTCTAAAGGACTTATAGGATCATCAAGATGAAGCATTGAAATTAACCCAAGAAAATAGTAATGCTATTTTATTTACTATGCATAAACAATGATGATCTCTATGCCTAATTTTTCACTTATATGGAACCCAGTTAAATTGTAATCAGATAGTAGCAAGGAGTTACACTAATGATAATACTCCCTAAACTTTTTTGCAAGAGCTAATTTAGACAAGACGATGTGGCACCCTAAAAAATCACTGCCCAATTATATAGTTTACTTACATTAAACTATATCATTTACTTTTCAATTTAGACTTATCTTGAATTCTAGAAAATAAAAAAAATATGTATCTAGAAAGAAATACAACTGTGTCAAGTGGTTTTTTGGTTGTGTAGGATCAACAAGATTAAGGAAAAAATTACTTAACGTAATATGTAGACTCTTGAAGCCTTACAAATGAACTTTTTGGTAAGTATTTTGTGATGAATTAGCTATTTTATTTTATTTAAGTTCTTCTTTCAGATGTTAATTTATGGCATTCCTTGATTTAGTAATCTATATAATGGTAGAGCGTTTGGGAATGGAAATGAATTTCCAAATTTTTCAAGTGATGGTGGCTCAGACCCTCTGAGATTTGTTAGTGACCGATTTATCTATTAATTATAAACTTAAACATTCGTGCGTAGCACGGGTTCATAACCTAGTCTATTATACATTTTAGGGTGGTGTTTTTGCTGCTTTGGACAAGTCTGTCCTTATATCTTGAGACAAAGAGGGGTCAGGATTATCTTTAAGTGACTCGAGAATCGCATATGAAGGGGCTATTTTGGTAGTTCAATTTTTAAGGAAAAAACTAAAAATACCAGACCCGACTAAAAACTTTAATTCTCCTCTCCCCGAACAAAAAAAAAGACCTTCTACACTTGAAAGCCCCATGCGATCTCGATTCCTGCTTTGTTTTCTATCTCTCTCAACACTTTAAAGTACAATGCCTGAGTTTGTTTTCTCTCCCTCTTGAAGCTTTGAAATTCAGATTTGATTTCCCTCTTGTGGCAAACAGGTATGCTTCTCTCTATCTTTGTCTCATGTTTACTGGTGAATCGAGTTCCTTCATTGGGGTTTTACCGTGACAATTAAAGATTGAGTTCAACACACTTATAAAATCTGAATCGCCGCAATCAAGGGGTTTAAATTAGTAATTGATGAAGATGTGTTGTGCAAAGAATTAGTAATTGGATCACTCAGAATGTTTATTGTTTTTCTCTCTACTCTTTAAATTCAGTTTAACATTGATTTATAGAATGGATTAATGATTTTCTTATGATTTATGAAGATGTGTTGTGCAAAGAAATAGTACCCTAATTTTGGTACTATTTCTCTCTACTCAGAGTGCTTACTGTTTTTCTCTATACTCTTTAAATTCAGTTTAACATTGATTTATAGAATAGATTAATGTTTTTCTTATGATTTATGAAGATGTGTTGTGCAAAGAAATAGTACCCTAATTTTGGTACTCTGAATAAATTTTTTGGTAATTTCTTATGATTCATATTAAGAAATACCTTAAATTGATTTTGCAATACAGCATACACAAGAAGATCATTATTAAGAGATAAAGGAGATTAAGGGTAGAGGAAGTACTCTTGGTAGATGTGATCCATTTGGTGATTCCAAAACAGTCTGCAAATCCAACAAGTTCCGTGCATCATTAAGGGCACATTAGGTTTAAAGAGAAATTAAAAAACTGGAGTACGTAAGCAAACATGCAACAAATTCAATTACACAATCTTCAAAGGTGGAGTTAAATGGTTAAGTTAGCAAATTAATCGTAGTTAAACGACGCTAAGATTGTTTTTCCCCCAAAAGTTTACATTCTTTAATTTTTTTAAAGTTTGTTGATTTACCATTGATCCCAATTCCTCTCCTTACAAAGTTGTAAACAATATGGAAGGCCTAGAACTTTAGCCACCATGTTTGTAGCTCTGCTAATATAATCACAGAATCCTGCAGCAAGTAAATCCATATAGTTTCCAAACAACGATCAACTCTATAACAAATAGGATTACCACTCTGTACTTTTGCCAATATACTTGGAGAAACCCCTAAAGTTTCCCATTGCAAAACCTGTTCCATTGCTCGATTGGCATTGGTAGCTCTATCCAAATTTAGTTTTAATACCTGAGAAATATGAGGTAGCCAACACACAATTATAGAGTATTCAACATCATTTTTTTTAACTTATCCTTGCCGGGACATTGGTAACTTCAACTTCGAATTTGAGGTTCAACTTCGATTTAGGTACTTCTCTGATGGTTTACTGTTGAAGGGAATTGAGTAAAATACAATTTTTTCTTCCTTGGTGGTTAAGAGTCTAAAATCTCTGTGGGGTTTTAAAGCGTTTTGTGATGGTATGTATGCATTTGAACTCATTCAAGTCATCTCATCTAACAGCTAAAACTACTGAACTATTTCTTGTTGTATTAATGGTATTTAGTGCTACTGTCAGTGAGTGACAAACTTATATCGGTGGTTATACGAGCATTCCCTGAAGATATTATGTTTGGTATAATGATGCCATATCTGGAAGCATACGTCTCAGCATTGACCCCCCACCGACATGGTCCTCCTTCTGGATCTGTGTACATTGTGATCTTGTGGGTTGTGGGTCTGCATGGCCTAAGGGAATTAGAATCGACCATGTCCTCCAGTGCAGAAAAATCTCTTCAACAGATCCTAAAAGGGCCAACATCTGTTTGCTTGAACTCAAGCAGGGCTATTTTCAGTAAACATAGTGCGGGTTAGTCTTGAAAAACATGAAAAAAACATGGCTGTCTTCAAAGCGGCCTAATTTTATCTGACATTCTCAATGTCCTGCCCGACTTCATCAATTATTTAAGACCTTCTCAACAAGAATAGCCTAGCAGAGTAGCAGGTCATTTTTATGTTTGTGTGCAGGTCTGTGTCATGTATCCCAAGGGCAATCAGGCCTGTTATCAGATTAAGGTCCTAATCACTTTTGAGTATTTGACAAGTCATAGAATGTTTTACTCAGGCTGTTTGTTTCTTAGTAATATAGATATATACATACACCACACAAAAGCTGGAGTAGAAACAATCGACTGTAGAGGCGCCTGTTGCCAATTAACTTCCATTTTGAGCAGCTGATCGAGCTGTTTGAAATCGATCTTGAATCATTTCGTTTTGTTTAAGAATTTTTTATAAAGCCATAAAAATGAAAAGCTACGAGGCCCATTTCTTCTCTTATTGGATTCTTCATATATTACACATATTTGTCCATGGATAATGATTGCGTTAGGATTGTCATACATTATAACTGGGCCTGTCCAACCAGAGGTCAAACCGAGGTTCAGACAGGCTTAGGCAGTAAATTTCAAGCATGGGCTGAGCTCAAGTATTTCTGAATCAAACTTTAGGCCTCATGTTTGCTTTGATCATCTATTTGCTCCAGCTGTATGAATTAATGGATCATATTTTCTGAGGTTGAAACTTATCGAGTTGGATTTAGCAGACCTCTCAAGTTGCCCACTTGTAACCTTGCCTTTACTGTTAAGAAAGTATTAGCACTAGAGAGAGTTAGCATTTGAGGCACTTGGTGTCTCCAATAAACTCAACTCTACTTACACCTCTTTTAAGTGGGATTTTGTTACCGATGTTCCTAGCTGAGTTGTGCAAGAAGTTTTGTTACAAGCACTGACGGAGCTAAGGTTTGGTCTTCAAGGTTCTTTGTGCTCGATTTATATTGATATTAATTGGTTTGATTAACGCTTTGAATCAATCCCTTTGTCTCATGAAGGACTAGTTCTTGGTTTTTCCATAACTTCCACTTAAAAAAGTGATAAAAAACCGAATTCATTGAATGGTATGTTGTTCTTTCTATTTTTACTCTAGTTATATTCTACTACACCATATGTTTTAACTTCTTAAGAATTGAATTCTAGGATTCTATTTTATATATATATATAAACTTCATGTACTGGAGTAATGTCAAAAATTACTTGACTAAGATCACATCAACGAGTTCTTAACTCCTATACTTTCCAGCTTTTCCATTCTCATATTCTACTTCCCAGCTTCCCAACTTTATATGTTTTCAAAGGAAGTTTTATCTTTCATTAGTAAGTGGTAGTTGTATTAATTTTGATTATTTCAAGAGCTCGCGAAGGAAGAAAAATATTGGATATTTATTTTTTGCCTATTATCAAAACAATGGTATAGATCTTTAGCTTACATGGTAGAGCGCTTGGGAAATGGAATTAATGTTTCAAATATCTCAAGGAATGGAGGTTCAAGCCCTCCAAGATCCGCCACTCTTTAACTAAAATTTATGTGTACTTTACTATGTTCCCATTAGTTTAGTGCATTAACTACAGGAGTTGCAAGTTATAATTAATTTTGTGCAAAAAATCCCTTCAATCTTCACTGAGTTTGAATTGTCGATGCACAATACAAGGAAGTTCAAGAATGCCTTGATATTAAATAAAAGCTCGAGAAAAAGATAAGCTAAAAGACCTTGAATGAATGAGATGAGTCATTGTGCTTACGCTCAGGGCAAATCTATAACCTGATTTGGATTTTGGTCAAGAATCTCGGTCTTGATATTTGTATATATCCTTTGTAACCATTTTCTCAATTGATTTCCCTTCAAAGAAACATGGTCCCCTTTTCTTATGAGATTTTTTTTTTTTTTTTGTATAAATCATATACTTAGAAATTTTAATTGTTTGAATTATTCCCCATTTTAGATTTGTTTTGGTACACTCATTGGCTGATTTTCCGAATCTGCATTAATTTTTGTAGGAGGGATTTAATCTCGAGTATTATTGGAATTGGAAACTAGATTATTTGCAGCTTTACTCAGTTTGAAGCCATTTTATGTATGAGCAAACCGGGTAAAGTTAACTCTACATAAATCAAAACCTTTTTTTTTCATGGAGTCTATAGTAATCTATTTTTGTTAGATGTTTAATAGTTTTATTATTTCCACTTTTTGATCTGAAACTGTTTGCTCATTTACTCATTGGGTGTTTGGAGTGTTATAGTGTGGCTATATTTCTCAGGCTTCTTTGTTTAATAAATAACAAATCCGTCAAGCTTTTGCAATCTTCAGTTTGCTTCAAATAGGTTTATCATATCATAAGTCTCATAGTTGGATAAATTAATGCCTGCAAGTGCCCCCACGCATTTATCATCTACACCAAGAGAAGTTTTGATACTATTTTCTATTTGTATTTGATCTTTAGCTCAAATGGAAGAGCGCTTTATAAGTTTTCAGAGGTAGTGTATCTAATTTCAAAACAATTTTAAGTAAAATGGCAACGTAAGTATGCGAGTATTGTTATAAGTAACTGTTATGTATGTTATTAAGGATTTAAGTAACTTTTTAGGCATTTGAGCTTCAAGTATGGATATAAAGTTCAGAAGTCTTAACTAAACTTGAACATTCTATTACGGTAAATTTTCAAGGGATGTAAACTGGGTTCTTACAGTATGCTTTAGATTTCATTGGGGGCCTTAAAAGTGCATTTCTATTTTTATGAAGTTATAGATACCTACGGGAAAGGAATACTGGATTGCGGAGAATTTGTTGTTGTGTTCCTTCATTTACAAAAGATGGCAAACGATGAGCATCTACAGAAGGCTTTCTCATACTTCGATAAGGATGACAATGGTTATATTGAGTTGGGATAACTCCAAGCTGCCTTGATGGAAGATGGAGCTGCTGACTGTGCAGATGTAGCAAATGATATCTTCCAAGAAGTTGATACCGACAAGGATTGGCGGATTAGTTATGATGAATTTGCAGCAATGATGACAACTGGAATGGATTAGAGAAAGGCTTCACGACACTACTCAAGAGGGAGGCTTAGCAGTCTCAGCATTAAGCTGATGAAAGATGGTTCGGCAAACATGGGCAGTAAGCAGTGAAGAGTACATAACTAATATAAGGATCAACCCACGATAGCCTAAAAGTTCCACATTTCTTGGGCTCAATTCTTTTTCAGATTAATTTATTAAGGGGCAGTTAATCAGGCTTGCAAGAACCGTGAAATGTGAGATTAGTGAGTAGAACGGAAAGCCGTGTATGTGCAGTAAACCATATTATTGTGATCCCTGAACAATTTCAACGGTAATATTTGTGTTATCTTCCTGGAAAATAATGAAAAGGTCCCTTGAATGTATGACGTTCTGCAGTTTTTATGTTGCACAAGGACTAGAAGCTCCAGGTATGATTTTGAATTGTTGTAAATTATGTTGTGCTTTTAGATTCTTAAAAAATCAGATATTTGTGTATTGTTTTGAGATGTGGGATGAAGTTGGTTTGGAGATGTAGAACTTGAGCACCTAAAATCAGAGAACCATATAGCATTATGGCTTAGATTGATTTAAGTTTGAATGTTTTCAAATCAAACTCATTTATAGAGAATTGTTCTTTAGTATAAAAAAAAGTAATAATAATAAAATAAAATAAAATAATACTAAGATAAGCTTTGATACAAATTTTGCTCAACTATTGGAATTTCTTTCTCATATTTTCTTAATCAATTTTTCCCCATACTTAGAAAATCTATTTGATATCAACTTTAGATTATTCTCGGCTACATGACATACACAACAATTTCTCTTTGTTTCGAAAAGTACATATCTCTAGAGTACTTAACCCCTCACTTAGTATTCTGCTTAGATTCACCCGAATGTACCTTAGGAAAACAGTCTAAAATGAGCGCGTCAATGCCTTAAAATTGTATAATTATTGCTTATATCTAAACAATGGGCAAAATGTCCAAGACTAATCCAAGACTTTCTAGATTAATCTTGGTAACTTATTTTACTTTAGGTACTTGAGCCTCAAAAGAATATATGTTGTAAGAGGTATGTGAGATATGACTGCCACACTAAATATACTTCCACACTAAAAATGAAATGAAGGCTACAATGGAAGAATGGTCAGAAAAAGGTCAATGAACATACTTCCACACTAAATATTGTTGCCATGTTGGAAATAGAATATATAAGATCTAATGGTTAGTGGAAGGTATCTTAGACTACACACTTCCACACTAAATATTGTTGCCATGTTGGAAATAGAATATATAAGATCTAATGGTTAGTGGAAGATATCTTAGACTACACAATTACATCTGTAGATGGTAGTAGTAGTAGAGCACGAGAACTGTAGAACATATGTTGCAGACCGGGGATTAATCTTAAAGCCTTTAAACTATTCAAGTATTAACCAAAGTTTGAACAAAAGACCACCAAACTAATCAAGCAGTAACCAAACAACCATCATACTATAAATACAAATAACACCTCGACATATTTATTTTTTAACACATGAATCGCTAAATGAGTTTAGGGGTTGTGATTCTCAATTTACTGCTTTTTCTTTTTTTGATTCCCCAATACATCAAACCTGTCTCCTAAATCTTTTTATTTTCTTTATGGTTATGAATGGTTAGGAGAATTCCTTTTGATTTTTCTATTTATATTCTCGGCAAGGATAAGTTAAAAAAATGATGTTGAATGTTCTATAATTGTGTGCTAGTTACCTCATATTTCTTAGGTATTTAAACTAAATTTGGATGGAGTTACCAATGCCAATCCAGCAATGGAATAGGTTTTGTGATGGGAAACTTTAGGGGTTTCTCAGTATATTGGTGAAGGTACAGAGTGGCAATCCTATTTGTTATAGAGTTGATTGTTGTTTGGAAACTATATGTATTTATTTGCTGCAGGATTCTGTGATTATATTAGCAGAGCTACAAACATGGTGGCTGAAGTTCTAGGCCTTCCTTATTGTTTACAACTTTATAAGGAGAGGAATTTGGATTAATTAGATGTCACATGTAGTCAGTTCGTAGTGATGATGTAGTAGTTGAAGAAACACTTAGTTTTTTAACTTACGAGAAGGGACATTATGGGTCTCATCGGAGCAGTGTTTTGTTGCTTCATAGTGGATTCGACTCTCACTGGAGCAATGTCCTGTTGATTGTTGCTTCTTACATTGGAAGTGAAGTTTAATTCTCTCATACTCTCAAGAGGGGTAGATAGCAATATAGAGCTAATGTTTTTCCAACATATATTGGGCTCTTTGGAAAGGCATTTTGGTGAAATCCAGACCCTGATGTTAGAATTTTACTCTCAGAACTGCACCTATTTAGGATTGAATTGATGCAGAGGAATGTGCATGCCATCTTATGTTTCGATTATGTAATTATTTTATCATTGAAGCTTCTTCTTACAAAAATGGATAAAAAATAGTGGGTGAAACCAACTGTAGCATTTCATTAAAATTGTGGATGTCCAAAGAAAATGATTGCGAGACATATTTAAATAATATTGTAAGCAAAAATGGCAATGTTGAATTTTACTTTTTATTTTTTTGCTGTCAATGTTGAAATACCCAAATGTCTACATAAGAACATTGCATACCCAAATGTCTTTAGTGATATATCTTTTTCTTTACCTGCCTCAATTTAGTGGATTGATGTTTCAGCTGAGTACCTAACATAATTGAGTTGAAAAAATTAGGTATGTTAGTGTTTAGCTAATCCTGATAACATAAATAAACAAGATGTTGCAATTAATAATTGTGAACTTAAACATTCGTTCGTAGCACGAGCTTATAACCTAGTCTATATTACATTACACAATGGTGTTTTTCGTATAGATAAGTTTGCCATTGTTTCAAAGATAAAGAAGTGCTGAGATTTGTAGAAAAGAATGAGATCGACGGACGAGATCTGTTCAACTCATTAGCGTATGGGTAATTTCGACAAAACACATAAAATGGTAGTTTAGTCTTACTCTTCGTCACTTTATCTCTCGCATCTCTCCTAACTCTTTATCCCTCCGAACTCTTCATCTCTCCCAAAGACATCTCTCACATCAGCATCTCCCTCTCTATTTCTAATCTTAGAATCGAAGCAGTAGAAGAGATTCTCTCATTCATAACTCAATTCAAAGACGAAGCCATCGATCTCATCCTCGACGACATCCAAAAACAGACCCTAAAGCCATCAAACCTCGATCGCGACTCTATCTAACAAGTCATCACTCTTATACTAAAAGCCGAAGAAGCTGCTAACACTGAAGCAAACCCTAGCTCCAGTAATCGATTCGCTCTTCGAGTAATTGATGCTTTTGTTATCCCCAAATTCTAATTCGATTCTAATAGAAAAGTATTCTATGAGTAAGTTTGATAAACCCCAATGAGTTTTAATTTGTGGTGGTTTTGGATTTAATTGTATTTGTGGGGGGTTTTGAATTGAATGTTTTGTGGGGTTTTAGGTATACGTTGCTTTCAGGTGGAAATCATGATATGGATGTTGATGATTTAAGAGGCAACACGCGGTATACTGGGGGTTATTCTGCTGAGAACCGGACAATTAAAATCTTTTGGGAGGTATTGGCGCCAATAACTTGATCTGCTTATATTTCTGATGTAGATTGAGTATGCCTGCTATCTTTTGTGGCCAATCTCTTTGGAATTTGTGGGTTGTTAAGATGACTGTACATATGTTTTTTTTCATTCTTACGGAGTCATCAAATGAATATATCTATGTTATGAGATTCATGAGCAAATTGGTTGGCTTAGTGTTTTATCTTCATTTCAGTTATCTTTTGGAGCGATAAAATATTCTACCATGTCGCTGCAGGCTCTTACCGGAATTGAGCCGGAAGAGCGTTGTATGCTTCTAAAGTTTGTGACAAGTTGTTCCCGAGCTCCATTGCTTGGCTTTAAACACTTGCAGCCAACTTTTACAATTCATAAGGTATGATCTTGATCTTTCATGAAATTAATCTTCTGTTATTCATGGTAAATTTTTATAATAGTGCTTCAGTGTTATCATCCATTGTTTTTTAGAAGATACTATTATGCATATATGTTGAACAATGATGGGTTTAATGGACTTCAGTTTTGGCTGTTCTTTTCTAAAAAGTTGGTCACCGCTTCGGCACTTCATGTGTCTTGGTTTGGGTCGAATAATTGTTTCAGGCCCAATAATATGTCCGTGATTACATCACGGTAAACACATCTATGAAAGAGTTGAAAAAGGTAATGTATTGTATCGGGAAAGGTTTCAATTGCTGGTTCAGAGGCTTTCTCGGCATCCGAATTTTGCAAAACCTGCTTTTGATCCTGAATTGACGCATTCTGAAAGCGGAAATTGCCAGTTATGGAGTATTTTTTTTTTTGGTACTATTTTTTTTCTTCGTGTTTTGGTATTAAAGTTACTCTTTTTAGTATACCCCGCTATTGCAGTTGTAGAATTGCCCCTTAGTATTTGGCACAATGTATTGGTGACGAAAGGGGCCTTTGGGGTTTTGTTGTTTATGAAATTGCGTTAGTAATGGCTATTGATACTTGATGTTGTAATTATAGATATCACAAATTCAGTCTTTGATTGGGCGTTGTTTATCTGCACAATTCTCTGAATTGGGTGATATGAAGTTTGATTTTAGTTTCCTGATTTAACGTAATTGATGTTTTTGTTATCCCCAAATTCTAATTCGATTTCACTAGAAAAGTATTATATGAGTAAGTTTGATAAACCCCAATGAGTTTTAATTTGTGGTGGTTTTGGATTTAATTGTATTTGTGGGGGTTTTTGAATTGAATGTTTTGTGGGGTTTTAGGTATACGGGGAAGCTTGCGATTAACGGGGAGGCGTCTGTGAAAGCTGTATTGTATCGGGAAGGGTTTCCATTGTTTACATCATTAATTTGGGGACACCCAACTAAGTTGTACATTTCATGCAATTTATGATTCCTTACCATTTTATCAACATAGACCATCCCCTTGAATTACATCTTACAATCAAATGGTAATGCAGGAGTCCAGTTGATATCTTGCATGAAATTATTATATTTAACTGGCTGGAGAAGATCTGGATGGAGATGAAGTTGATGAAACACGTCTGCCAAAAAAGAAGGTTCGTAATACTAATATATCATTTTAGATTCCTTTTTTCTTCCCACATTTTTTCCCTTCTGAAACTGTAGTTCTATCAATATCATCTTGCATTGTAGGAAATTAGTTATGAGTACTGCTATCATCTTGCACTACGAATGTATCAAGCTTTACTTTACATGTTTAACAAATTTCAAATAACTATTTCGCGTAATCAATGGAAATCAAAATATTTGGCGTATTAGATATTTTGATTCTCTTTATTGATTCACTCTTCGCTGTTGATGTGAAGTCCTGCTGCTGTGAATCACGCTTTGCATTGACGATTGCTTCACTCAACTGATCAAGGGTTTCATCCATCTTTAATCCAGAATTTGATTGGTTCTAGATAATTATTGAAGTGCTTCTCATCTATTGTAAGTCTCTCTCTCCTAGAACTGTTATGTTTTGATCATTAGGTGTGTTGTATTAAATTTCCCTCATTGTACTCTGATTGTGTCCTTTTTGGTGGTATTTTATGGAAGATTTTGCGCTCTGTTATTTGTTCCCCTCATTCTCGGGGATGTTTTTCCCATTTCTGCAAATGTATTGTGATCATCTTTTTTGTGCACATTTTAAATTTTTGATGGATTTGTGTTTGTTTCTTTTTATTAATCATCATGTTGTATTCTTTCTATTGAATTTCAGGAAAGTAGAGTAATGACTTTCAGAAAGTTGAAGTTGTAGGACTTGAAGAAAACATGTGGTTAGTATTAATTTTCCTTTTGGTTTATATTAAGATACATATCAATGGCTATTCATTTTGTCGTGAATATGGATCCAAGCATGGTTGTACATGAGTAAAAAGTATATACATGAAACAATTTCTTTGCTTAATCATCATTGGATTGGGTACATCCACCTCTTTCCCTTACAGTCATTGCTTTTATTTCGTCTTTCTTCTAATATTTGTAGAACTATATAGTCCAGGGGTAATAATGTGTTGATTTGAATTAAAAAAAATTAACTTTCAACGACATCAAAATCGATGAAGAATAACATTAGCTTTCAACATCGGATATTGCCATATTTGTGGAACACTCAATGTTATCGTGAGTTTCCAATTTTTTTATCATGGACTTTCATTAATGCTAAATAATGATTTAAAGCTGAATTAGTGTCGGCAAAATAGTTTGATGCTAATGGAAACATTTGATCTTAATGTAAATCTTATATTAAACGGTTGCCATCCATGAAATAAAATGCACTGTTGAATGGGAGCAAAAATATATAATGGCACATGTAGAATGCATTAAAATTGAATTAAAAGTGAAACTGTAAGTAGTTAGTTGTATAGTGCCGAAAGGCTTCAAAGTTTTCTAATTCAATTCACTAAAATTTTTATTAATATTTTGCAGTGTAGAAACATAACATTTGTCAGTGTGTAAAGTCGTAGCCAAAGTTCATAGAATCTCACGGAGTTGGTTTATGAATTTATCATGTTGTATGTATCATTTGATAGCCGTTGTCCATCTCAGTCATCTCCCTCCGCACGATGTTACAAAATCCAGGTCTCCTATCGAATCAAATTTGCAATTTTAAGAAAGACTATTCGATATGGCATATGGGAGAGAAAGTTAGGCTAAAAGAACTAATGGATCAGTTGGGGAGTTTGAAAAGAGGGCACCCTCCATCTTTTCCAATTTCACAATATCAAAGAGTTCATGTAAGGTTGCAGTCTCTCTTTCTCTGCTAACTAGGATTGTAACTATTGGGCAGGATGCGGGTGATCATAAAAAAAAAACGTGTAGGCTCAAAGTTTTATTTACTGTGTTCTCTGTGTTCGCAGGCCAATCAAGATCAAATTTGTAATCTATTAAATATTTTGTTTAAGGGTATGTATCGTCGAGTCCGCGATATTTTTTTTGGTTATCGATGAATGTGTTGAAGTTTAGGATCTTGGTCGAGAATATCTATTTGTAGTCGGCAGGGAAGTTCTCAAATATATGGTTAAATGAAGCCGCATCATTCCTAATGGAACTCAAATTGGTATCATAATGTTGGGCATAAAACACTACGTGGCTCTGAGAGGAGAATGGAAATAATAACATCAGTACTAGCTGTTGGGAATTTTAGTTTGTACTTCATAAGCAAAATTGTATACAATTTCTGTTTGTAATGATTAATGAATGATATATTTATCTTTTTTAGACTTTGGTTTAACCAAATATTTTTGCTAAGCCATGTTGAAGTTCATGAATCATGGTGTAGTAACTTGGTTACAAGAGTTATTTGTAAGACTTTTATGCTTTTTTAGATGGTGCTAGCACGTGTGTAAACTGTTGATACTCCGTAATCCTTTAAAATCTATGTACAGCCACAAATTCAACAGCCTCACTAACCCGAATACCATCGAGGATTTTCTTAAACTCAAGTAAATCTTATAATGGTTATAATTCCTAATGAAAACCATAGCCAAGGATTCATTCAGTCCAAGAAAATTTCATTAATGCAAGTAAATCTTATAACGATTATAAGGGAAAAAAATTTCAAGGACTCTATCATCCCAAGAAGCTGAAAGAAAGCTATTTCAAGGATTCTTTTGGACCAAGAAACCGTGAAAAATCAATGCCAAAGATTTAGAAAGAAATTGTGAACAAGTCTCCTTTGAGTCAGGTTAGGAATTTATGTTCCATGGATATTCTTCTTCTTTTTATTCACTAGGTGAAAGGTAAGCTCCTCATATATTGGAATTTGCTTTACATTGTTTACATTTCCAACAAATGAATGTGGAAATGTCCAACACTTAGTGGTGTGAAGGTGCTTCGATGTATGGATTCTACTGTTATGTAACTTTGCAAAAAAGTAGGTCGACGCCCACTATCTTAACTAAAGCGTCAAAAGTTTGGTAAGCGAGTTTTAGCACTGAAGGCGCGCTAATGTGTTCATCGTGGCGAGCCACGGGTTGTACTAGTATCATTATATACATTATAATCGATAAAAGCAGCTTCTGAATGTTTTAAAAAAAGTGTTAATAGCATGATTCCCTCCTTGGAAATCCAAACAAGTAAGAAAATGTACAAAATAAAACCATTTAAGGAGTTACCTGTCCCGTATCACTGAGTAAGAGATCCCCCTATACTTCCCGCTCCAATGAAACATCTACAACGAAACTAATAAGAACTTGAAATATTAACTAATAAGAAACTGCAAATATACTTTTAGTTTGAAAAGAAGTATGACAAAATCTATAAATAATTTTAGTCTGAAAAGAAGTATAACTAAAAGTCCAATCATAGCTCATGATACCACATGTAAAACATGACAAAATCTATAAATTATTAGATCTAGAAGGACCTAGGACTTAATACGATAATCACGATTAACAATAATGTGGAAACATAATCGCATTCCTTGATCCATAACTTGATTGATTGAGGTATGTCTTTTGTGTTCGTCAGCGGCGGCGAGCGGTGAGAAGTTGGTTTTCTTTCCTTTAACCTTCTCTTTGAGATTGTGCTTTAGTTGATGAGCTAGGCACACTTATATAGGTAGAGAGAGGACATAGTCTCCTATTTTAATCAGGATTACTTTCCATCAAAGTAGAGAGTTATAGGAAACCCTAACCTCATTAACCAATAGGATTAGTTTCCTATTAGAACTTGGATCATCATGATTAAAAACCCATAATTACTAAAGGATCCTACTCATGTGGGCTATAATAAGTTTTATATTCTCCCACTTGGCTCATATGAAGTAGTTTTAAAAATCATACTCGATAAAATTTTAGTTTGCAAATTTTTTTGACTTAAAATGGGCTCAACGATTAAATAACTGACACGCATATCCAAGTCATACTATCTGTATTGGTCATCATAATACCAAAATCAAACAATTTACTAAAGCGAGTCATGGAGGTCTTATGCAATTTTGCAACACATTTCCTTCCATGTACTACAACAATAATGAACTATTTAACATGGTTCATAAGTGAGGTTTATAGGCGTTAACAAATAAGCCTATAAAATGACCATCGATAATTTCTTGTCAAAAGACTTTTCTGTTATCATTCATCCAATCACATACATGTGTACACATAATGGTAAACAAGAAAATATCAGAAACATACTATAATAAGATCTCAATAAGATGTCTAGAGAAAACAATCAAACTAAAAATCCATAACTATAAAGGAAAAAACATCATAGAATCCGCCCAAGACCCATACTCTGAACATGTTCCTTAAATGTCTTTGGCGGTAATCCCTTAGTCAATGGATCTGTAACCATAAACATTGTGCTTATGTGTTCTATAAATACTCGTTGTTTCTGAATAGACTCCTTGACTGATAAATATTTTATCTCCATACCGAATCTCTCTAAAACTTTATTAATATAGGTTTTCTGAGATAGTCCTAACAATCCTCGTGCTCGGTCTCGATAGATTTCGATTCTAATCACCTAAGATGCCTCACCTAAATCTTTCATTTTAAAGTTCTTAGTCTGGTGAAGCAGACCAAAATCAATACTAGCAAGTAAGATATCATCAACATACAAAACCAAAAATATAAACTTACTCCCACTGACCTTGAGGTATATACATCGATCAACAATGTTTTCCTTAAAACCAAAAGGAATAATGGTATCGTGAAACTTAATGTACCATTGGCGGGAAGCTTGTTTAAGACCGTATATTGATTTCTTAAGCTTACAAACTATATTTTCTTTCTCCTTTTTGGAGAAACCTTCAGGTTGATTCATATAGACTTCTTCATCTAAACTCCCATTTAGTAAAACAGTTTTCACATCCATTTGGTGTAACTCTAAATCATAATGAGCCACCAATGCCATAATAATTCTAAGTGAGTCCTTCTTTGATACAGGTGAGAAGGTCTCCTTGTAATCAATGCATTCTTTCTGAGTGAAACCTTTGGCCACAAGTCGGGATTTATATCGTTCGATATTGCTATTACTGTCGCGCTCGGTCTTAAAGACCCATTTGAAACCAACTTTCTTGTATCCTTTTGGCAATTCAACGAGATCCCAAACTTCATTTTGTTCCATTGATTTTAACTCTTCTTTCATAGCATCAATCCATTTAGTTGAATTATTACTATCCATGGCTTGTGAAAATGAAATTGGATCCTTAATAGTCCCTATGTCAAATTTAGATTCCTGTAAGTACACCGCATAGTCATCCGAAATAGCAGATCTCCTTTCCCGTTGGGATCGGCATGGTGCTATTTCTTGTAGTGCCTCTATTATCGGTTCATTGGTGATAATCTCATTATGGAGTGGTTGATTGCCCAGTTGTTGCTCGGTATTATTGATTTGATCAACAACCATAGG
Organism: Kingdonia uniflora; assembly: GCA_014058105.1. NCBI lineage: Eukaryota > Viridiplantae > Streptophyta > Magnoliopsida > Ranunculales > Circaeasteraceae > Kingdonia > Kingdonia uniflora. The sequence continues at coordinate 7,121,101 of JACGCM010000704.1, read as the reverse complement.
AACAACAACAGGATTAGAAGTTATGGGTAATGAGACTTTCACCCTAACTTCCTCAATAACCACATTTCGTGATTCACTACTTCCACTAATTTTACCATTTTTAAGGAATCTTGCATTACCGGTTTCAACAATTCTCGTACTATGGGTAGGACAGTAAAGCCTATATCCTTTGGACTTATCAGGATAACCAATAAAGTATCCACTGATAGTTTTAAGCTCCAATTTCTTTTCATGTGAATTCTAAATTCTAGCTTTCGCTGCACATCTCCAAACATGAAGATGTCTTAAACTAGGTTTCCTTCCAGTCCAAAGCTCAAATGGACTTTTCGGAACTGCCTTACTAGGAACCCTATTTAATAAATATACAGTGGTCTTTAGAGCTTTAATCCACAAAGATATGTGTAAAGTTGAATTACTTATCATACTCTTAACCATTTCCATTAAAGTTCGATTACGCCTTTCAACTACACCATTCTCCTGTGGTATTCCTGACATTGTGTATTGACCACGAATACCAAGCTTCTCTAGGAGTTTGGCGAATGGGCCAAGGCACTGACCCGATTCGTCATATCTACCATAGTATTCACCACCTCTATCTGACCAAATGACTTTTACCTTTTTTCCTAATTGTCTTTCAACCTCAGTAATGTATACCTCAACGACATTTACTGCTTGAGATTTTTCACTTATTAAATAGACATAACCATAACGTGAAAAGTTGTTAGTAAAGGTGATAAAATACTTTTCTCCCATAAAACAAGGAGCGGTAAAAGGTCCACAAATGTCTGTATGAATAATTTTAAGAAGCTCACAAAATATTAATACTATGAATTATAAATAAATAAATAAAGTCATAATATAAGAAATTAAAACCAAATTATATTCCGATGATGAACTAATAATATCATCACAAATCAACCTTTGGGTCTAAATTGCAATATATAAAATGTGCACTCAAATAGTTATAACAGTAATATAATAGGACTAATTAAAAGTGTACGCCGAAATATGTAAGATTCTTCACCTTTGGGTTATTAGTTCCAAACACACACTAGAATACATATCAATTATCCTATTTCAATTTATTAGTCTTGCAAAAGTCAATCCGCTTTTGGGCGAATTCATAATATTTTGAGATAAATAAATCGTATTATATACTCGGTTTGATATCCATGCATCATAATAGTTGGGTCACTTTGGTGACTTCCAACCGGCCAAAATCACAGATCTCAAATCGATATTAAACATGGTCAATATATTTCATGTAACTGGAAAATAACTCAAAAAACACATATACTTTATGAGAATCTAAATACCTTATAAAGTAGTATTTATAATAAGTACTCGGTATTCAAGAGTGGCAGATCTCAAAATACGCAATTATTGAAATTTCAAAAAAATACATTAACATGATGATTCCCGCCTGAGCCATATTGGCAAATATAAAAAGGGTTTAACCGGTGTTTACCCTCTATAAAAAAAAACACCGATGTCCGCGTGTTCATCTCCCACAGTTAGGCCTACGAGTGGTTTGAATGGTATATTGCTGGTGCTCTGATGGACACTCTGCCCTATAGAGGGCACGACCCTTAACCTCGCTTACTTGGGTATTAACATGATGATACCTAGAGGGAGTTATTTGTATCTATATCAACTTTATGGCGACAAAAAAAAAATCAAACTCTTCAAATTCTAATAATAAAGTAAAATATTAAAATATTTGTAAAGGCTGCCACTAAAATAATTTATGCTAGTATGACCTAACTCATGTTATGTTTGACATTAAATACCCCAATCTTGTATATTCAGGAACAAACACCGATAGGAAAACAAAAAAAGTTAATACGAGAACAACTAGTACTTTAAAGTTTAATTCTATATGGTGAAAAACCTAAATCATATCCGACGATCAATACCGAAAAAATTATAAAAGTTTATGTTGATCAAGATCACATAACAACGAAACATAACACGAACAAATCAAAATTGGAAAATTGTAAAAGTCCAATCATAGCTCATGATACCACATGTAAAACATGACAAGATCTATAAATAATTGGATCTAGAAGGACCTATGACTTAATACGATAATTACGATTAACAATAATGCGGAAACATAATCACATTTTTTGATCCGTAACTTGATTGATTGAGGTATGTCTTTTGTGTTCGTCAGCGGCGGCGAGCGGTGAGAAGTTGGTTTTCTTTCCTTTAACCTTCTCTTTGAGATTGTGCTTTAGTTGATGAGCTAGGCACACTTATATAGGTAGAGAGAGGACCTAGTCTCCTATTTTAATCAGGATTACTTTCTATCAAAGTAGAGAGTTATAGGAAACCCTGACCTCATTAACCAATAGGATTAGTTTTCTATTAGGACTTGGATCATCATGATTAGAAATACATAATTACTAAAGGACCCTACTCATGTGGGCCATAATAAGTCTTACATCCAAATCCACAGAATTAATAACACCCCTCTTCTCACCAAGTTTTCTTAAGAGGGTCTTAAATCCTAAAAATTGATAACATAGTCATTAGTCATGCTTATTAGCAACTCAGGATGACCAAAATAACTTATTTTTGGTGCTTTAAAATGTAAGATTTTAGCACTTATCAGCATCCTTCACGGTCTCAAACCTAGTATAATTAAAAATGACATCAATACCTACACATATCTTTTCTGACCAAAGACAAATTTGTACTTCATTGGATCGTTCTCATAAAATTCCTAACTCTGAAGAAGATAATCATAAATAGTACGTCCCAAGGAAAGTTCTTGAAATCTTTAATAGCATCGGCTAAATTAATGTTCTTAATCTTGACATTATATGAAACAAGTAAAGTCTCAAGAATGTAAAGTAGATTCAGCCTCTTCAAGACATCTGCAAAAATAAATAGCAAAAGGTTACAAGATGAGAAGAGAATGGCAAAAGGTATTTGAATAAGTACCAAAGTAAGCAATTAAAAAAATGTAAAAGTCCAAAAATGACAAATTGTCCCTTAAAAATGACAATAATGAAAACAAATTATGAAGTTAAGGCGAACAAATAATAACATGTTACCATGAGCAAATAACAACTTGGCAAAAAACAAATGACAGACGTTACCTTTAGTCTCGTGGGACTTCGCGTACCCTTGACATTGTGTAATATTATCCCTGTTGATGGTGGACCTCTTCCTAAACTTCAAAACGTAATGGGTATCTTGAAAATGTCAGTTCGGGTTATATTCTCTCACACTAAAACCAAGATTGAGAAAAACATCTAATAACCTAAACTTGTAGAATCTACCACCAATGTGATGCCCAAGGCTTTGTAAATAGTATCCTTAGCTTGTAAGAAAGCTATGTACAAATTTTCATTTATTTTTGTAAATGTTAGTTTAGGAAAAAGGGGGAGTACACTTCGTCTCTACTTTTGATGTTTTCTTTTAGAACTTAGTTGTTTTCCATTTTGCTATATATCTAGAGGACTAGTATCCAATACGCCCAAGAAGGAATTTAAGCTTGTAATAGTACTTTGTAATAGTTGTTGATATATGAATGAAATGATGCCGTCAAAGACCTTTTGTACAGTGTTTGTGATGCGTTGAGATTATGTGATGCTTTGCGATGTTGTGTTGCTAAACAATTGATAGAGAAGAGTAACTAGGCTTACTTGGGACTGGTGTCTCGAGTGCCGCACGTGCCAAGCTTGAGTTTAAGTTGGTCAGTGTCAGCTGGTATCAGAGCGATCTAGTTGAAAGCGATCCAGTTGCGATGGCGGAGGGTCCGAATGCTACTGACCCCACCCAGGTCCTTGCCCCGTATGTGGGAGGACCATCCGTTAATCCCCGACCCTTGAATACCCGAATGCGGTTGGACCAATTAGAGGAAAAGATGCAAGCTCTAGGTGGGATTATCGATCAAGTGATGACTCTGGAGGAACGATTGGATGGTTTCTCAGACGATCAGGCCCATATGGGCGAACGTCTCGTTACGTTAGAAGGAGTGGTTGAAGGGAATATGGCTACTCTTCTGGATCAGGTGGCTGAACTTTCCTCGAAGGTAAATCTTGTAGTGAAGGTTGTTGGAAATGGAGAACCAACACCTTTGGGCGGCGGTATAGACCGGCCCAGGATGAAGGTCCCTGAGCCCAAGGCGTACAAGGGAGCGAGGGACGCAAAGGAGGTAAAGAACTTCCTTTTTGATATGGAGACGTACTTTAATGTGGTTAGGCCTGATAGCGAAGGCGCAAAGGTGTCGATGGCAACCATGAACCTCGCCGGTGATGCTAAACTATGGTGGCGCATCAAGTATGCTGAGATCCAGAGCGGTCACTGTACTATTGGAACGTGGGATGACTTGAAGAAAGAGCTGAAGAATCAGTTCTTACCTGAGAATGTTGAGTTCATTGCTTGGAGGAGTTTAAGGTAACTGAAGCAGACAGGCAACATTCGTGAGTATGTGAAGTGGTTCTCAGCCTTGATATTAGATATCCGCGACATGTCTGAAAAGGATAAGTTGCTTTGTTTCTTGGAAGGTCTGAAACCATGGATCCAGAATGAATTACAAAGGCAACGGGTTCAAGATTTGGCTTCCGCAATGGCCTCCGCTGAGCGTATCAACGACTATACCCCTATGCAGGGTGAGCGTCGACTGGCTCAGTCTTAGTCTAGTTCCCAGTCGCAACAAAGAACGGGATCCTCCAATAATTACAACAAGGGCAAGAATGGAGGGTACCAAGCTAGAAGTGGGGGAAACCAAGGTCATGGCCAGAATAGGAGTGGGGGAGGAAGTACAGGTGGTGCCTCGAGATCCAATTTTGGGAGGGATTACCACAGGCCGCGTAACAATGACGGCGCTTTCTCCTCGTCCAGGTTTTAAGGACGTCCTAGAAACTTGAAGTGTTTTCTTTGTGGAAAGAATCACAAAGCTTATCAGTGTCCTCAGAAGACGGCCCTGAATGCTCTAATGGCGTCGCGCGGGGACCAAGCCGATGACACCACTCAGGGAAATGATAGCGGTGAAACTCATATGGGTTCTCTTTACTTGCTTAATGTCGTGACCACTCAGTTGCCAGAGGTTAAGCCAAAGAAGGGAATCGTGTATGTGGACCTTAGTATTAATGGGCAGAGCACTTTGGCGATGGTTGATACAGGTGCTACCCACAGCTTTATTGCCATTCAAGAGGCGAATCGTCTGGGACTGCGTTTGGTGAAAGATTCTAGCTGGATGAAAGCTGTCAACTTCACCGCAATGCCGATACATGGTGTTGCCAAGTTGGTTCCGGTTAAGATTGGACAGTGGAGCAGAAAGGTTAACCTTCTAGCCGTGACATTGGATGATTTCAAGATTATCTTGGGAATGGACTTTCTTCGCTACCACAAGGCCGTGCCGATGCCGTTTGTCAACTCCTTAGGGATTTTTGGTGACAATCCCTCAATCATACAGATGTCCACGCAAAAAGATAAGGGCAGACTATTATCAGCTCTTCAGTTGGAGAAGGGACTGAGGCGAGGGGAGTTGACTTACCTTGCAACCTTGCGGTTAAAGTTCGATAATCAGAATCATGATACCCTGCTGAGGGAAGTCTCCCAGGTACTTTCGGAATTCAAGGATGTGATGTCGAAAGAATTACCAAAGGTGTTACCTCCACGAAGGCCTATCAATCATCAGAATGAGTTAGTTCCTGGAACCAAGCCTCCTGTGAAAGGGCCCTATTAAATGAGTTCGCCTAAACTAGCAGAGCTTTGGAAACAGCTTGATGGACTATTGGAATCAGGCTTTATTCGCCCCTCAAAGGCCCCATATGGTTCCCCAGTCTTATTTCAGAAGAAACAAGATGGAAGCCTGCGATTATGTGTCGACTATCGAGCCCTGAACAAGGTAACGGTGAAGAACAAGTATCCGATACCGCTCATTGCTGACTTATTCGACCAGCTTACATCTGCGAAGTACTTCTTTAAACTTGATTTGAGATTGGGTTACTATCAGGTCAGGATTATTGCCGGAGACGAACCGAAGATGACTTGTTCCACTTGGTATGGGGCATATGAATTTCTTGTCATGCCATTCGGCCTAACCAATGCTCCTGCAACTTTTTGTACTCTTATGAATGAGCTCTTCCGAAAATATATCGACAAGTTTGTGGTGGTGTATCTGGATGATATTGTTATATACAGCCGCACTATGGAAGAGCATCTTGAACATCTTCGCTGGTATTCCAAGTCTTACGACAAAACCAGCTATATGTCAAGTTGGAGAAATGCTCGTTCGTGCAGGAACAAGTTATGTTTCTTGGACATGTTATTGGTGGAGGACAGATCCGTATGGATATGGAAAAGGTCCGCGCTATTGAGGAATGAAGAGCTTCTACGGAGGTTACAGAAGTGCGTTCCTTTCTTGGCCTCGTGAACTACTACCGCAAGTTCATCGAAGGGTATTCGAAATGCGTGGTACCCCTTACAGATCTTCTCAAGAAGGACTTCTCTTAGTCTTGGTCCGAGAAGTGTCAAGCAGCATTTGACGATCTGAAGCATGCGGTGATTAGCAATCCGGTCTTAGCCTTACCAGATATTACCAAGCTGTTTAAGGTATATACCGATGCATCTGATTTTGCTATCGGTGGAGTATTGTTACAGAAGGGACATCCGGTGGCATACGAGAGCAGGAAGCTGAATGACATAGAGAGGAGGTATTCAGCCCAGCAGAAGGAACTCTTAACTATTGTGCATTGTCTGCGAGTATGGCGATACTATCTGTTGGCAATGAAGGTTCTGGTGAAGACCGACAACAGTGCGGCAAGCTATTTCCTTACACAGAAGAAGTTGACCTCAAAGCAGGCTCGTTGGCAAGAGTTTCTGGCCGAGTTTGATTTGGATCTCGAGCACAAGCCAGGGAGGATGAACAATGTGCCGGATGCATTAAGCAGTAAGGCTAAACTTGCGGCCATCTCTACAGCTGCCGAACAGTCTCACTCTTATGTTACCAGCACTCTTCAAGATAGGATCCGCGAAGGGTTAGCGGTGGATCCTCAGACCCAGGCCATCATTAATTTGGTGAAACAGGGGAAGACAAAATAGTTCTGGGTAGAAGATGGTCTTTTATACACGAAGGGATAGCGGATTTATGTTCCTCGGTTCGCAGGACTACGAAGGGAGCTGATAAAGGAGTGTCATGATACTCTTTGGGCAGGCCATCCGAGCTGATAAAGGAGTGTCAGATACGCAATGTACTCACCCAAGCTGCAGAGTGTCTTTCTCAACAACTTTGACTCGAGCGAGATACGCGCTACAAAGAGCTCTATGAAGAGTAGGATTGAAGAGAGGAAGACGTTGATCAACACACCCGAGACATGGAAGACTTACGTCTTACAGTCTATACGCTGTAAGACATTCAGACCGTTGCGCACCTGCACAACCCAATGGACCGGCAACCTCTTGAATCTCAGTCCGGGACCATTTGGAATCCCCACCCCTATATCATCAATTCATCTAGGAGTGGATATTTTGAAAGGATCCAGTAGGTCGACCCTTGGTACTGGTGACATAAGAACCAGGAGATCCACGAGGGACCGATTGGGCGATCAAAGCACAGGACATCGACCACGGCTCCAATATCCTGCTGAATGGTCTCCCCCTCGATCTATGTATGTCACATAGAGAGAACTTGATAAAAAAAATTATGAAGCCATACACATTAGCTCAACCCCGGTCCCTACAGCATGGAGTCGCCTCAACAACCCTGATCGATTATAAATCGACGTCTTAAAAGACCCGCAAGTGCATGGTGTACCGTTAAGTACAAGGGTAAGCGGGGTCTATCACAAGAGACTTGTGGTGCTAATTATATTTTGAGCTACTAGTTTTATCCAATTACAACGAGTTTGTGTATGTTTTAAAATAAAAAGAAGAACGAATCAAATTACAAGATAAATTGGAGTAGAAATCAATGCATCGATTCCACTCCACCTTTTGTAACTGTTAGATAGCATAAATAATTAAAGTAAATTACGAGTTCCCGTATCGCATATCCTTGGTCAGGCATAAACAATACATCAAAATATACAAGAGATTTAGTAATTGGGAGTTACCCATAAACCAACTTACTCAACCATGGTCCAGTTGATAAGTATGGATTATGTTATCTTTTTAATGTTCCTAACCTATCTTGTTATGGTTCAACAAGATGGTTACATAGATTCATTATTCCTCATAATTCTAGCTATGGTCAAGCATAAGACGAAGGAATACGAATATGTAAAATTTCGGGATAAAGAGAAGGTAATTACTCTAACTAAGCTACATAATCTATACTAAGGCTACATTGGGTAGAGCTCCTCTAGCCTTGGCTAAGAAGATTAGCTACTCATCCCTTTGATCATTGCCATACTACTATTACTACGATAAAATTAAAAGGCAAGAACAAGTGAAAGAATAAGTTTTATTGCTATGAACTTTGATATACACTCTCCAAGATGATCTCTTATCGGTAAGATTCCCCTCCTATTTATAGAGTATATGGAAGATTACTAAAAATCACCATTAATATAAAATCCCCTAAACAATGCCTAAAATTATGTATTACAACTCATGAGAATAATATATATATATATATATATATATCTAATTCTCTTCAATGGGCTTCCATGCATGGGCCTTTGGTTGACAACTTTAAATGAGAATCATTGTTGGAGTGCATCACTCTTGTTCTTCGTTAAAACCAGAAAATTGTACGACTTGTTTATCATGTGACCGATTTCTGTAAATACAAACAAAATCACTATTAGTGTCACATTTATTTAATAAATGACTAGGTAGATATAAATTTAGGAGTTGTACACGTAAATATTTCGTGTCTATCAAGTACCCTTAAACTTATATTTTGCTAGCCCTCGAGCAAAATTAAACAAAAACTATTTTTGCATGTCACGCAGTTGTATTTAGCGTATACAACAAGTCGTTAAACCCCCAGGTTTAGCTTTGTGGACGAGTGCTATCTCGTGAGGGTTTGTAGTGATTATACCCATAAAAGTTAATAATGACATTTTAAATAATTCTAGAATACACATGACTCATTTCTTGTGAACTTAATCTTACTTAGTTGTGACAAAAATATACCAATGAAAAAATCCTTAAACTTACTATTCTCCAAGTATATCAAAAAATATTTTAAGCTTATCCGAAACTAGAGGTACTACCTCAAGATTAGAAAAAGATTCAAGTATTTTGCTTTAGCTATATTTGAGTGTACAATGAAAATAGTTTTATCGCCTAATACGTTGTCTAGAATAATTTACTCAGTTTTTGGTAGTCTAGTTATTATTAGAATAAATTTAACGGTTAGTTCGACATGTGCCTTAGTCAATTCGTCTTCCTAATTTTTTTTTTTTGTAAGCATATTCTTTTGAGTACTTTGCTTCTTAGTAAAGCTTCTATAACAAGGAGTTTTCGATCGACCATCCCCGCTAGTTGGCTAAGGTTGCCAGGGTGTGGTGCCTCATCATGACCTAGACTCAGGATTTTCACAAGTAATATTTTATTGTACTCCTTTCACATAGTTCATGGTCAAACTTGAGATTGGTAATAATTTTTCATGCTTTAGTTCTTAATCATGCGAGTAGCCTTGCAGCGTAAAAGTTTTTATAGTATATTTGGCTTATTTATTATTATTTTCTTAGGAATGAACTTATTCTTAGGCAGTTATCTTTCTTGTAGCAAACTATTCTTAACATAAATGCTAAATTTTCTTTATACTGAGCAAAAATCTATTGAAGGTATTAATTGCAAAACTACAGTAAAGTGCACGTTTTCAAAATATGTCAAGTTAACTTGAATTAGTCGCTAATAAAAAGATAGTAAAGCTATGTTAAGGTATTCTAAAATATTATAGTGTATACTTTGTACAATTTCAAAATTTAGGTTTTTCTATAATATTTATGTTAAGGTAAAATCAGTTTAAGTGTTTCGAAATTGGTCAAAAATATATCATAAATTGTCAAAGTGCCATTATTTTACTTTTCTTCAAAAAAATATTTAAAGAAATGTTTTCCTACCCCCAAACTTAAATGAAACATTGCCCTTAATGTTTGAGAGCATAAAAAAATAGCGGAATAAAAACTGGAATTTCTTACCTGAAAGTGTCATGGGTTGTCTCCCAAGAAGCACTAAGTTTACTGTCTTCAACCAGACAAATGTATCCCCAAACTTAAAGTTTTCAATATAACTGGAATGGTACGAAGTTGAAAAAGTGATGTACTATCCTAGTTGCAATTCTCTTTCAAAAACTAGATAACACATGACTGGTGATCCTTAATATTAGCCCTTAATTGGGCAGATATATTCTGTAAAAACTAAAAAGAGTTTAAAACTAATTCTCTATGGAAAAGATTTTTTCTAAAAACTTTACCTATCATTTGATGATTTCAAGTTGAAAATCTTAGATAAATCAAGAAAAATCATTTTCTCCAAGATAAACAAATACATACTCAGGGAACATATTTTCCTTTAGAATTTTCAATACAATCATATGATTACTACATGTTACAGTAAATAAGAAGATTGGTATACAAGTATTCATCTCCGAAAATGTTATAGATTCAAAACTCGAATTTCCTGGAAAGATATTTTCTTTGAAAATTTTCAAAACTCCCATGTTATCGTTGATATTCCAAAAAATGTGATAGGTGGTTCTGACAAAGCAAGTCCGTGAGACATCCTTAAAATTACAATTTTTCAAAAAGATGTTTTCTTTTAGTAGAAGAAAAACTATATAACATATTTGTGGATGTGGGGATCGGGAAACAATTGTCTCTAACAAACATTTAAAATTTATGTGCCTAAAATCACAACTTATCTCAAGGGACTCATCCTGACCATTGACGTGGATATTCATTAGCTTAGGGACATAGCCAACTTGAAACATATTTTTAGATGCTAATAATTGTACCATTTCACGAATCTCAGGATCATTCGAGTCCTCAAAATAATTTAAACATTCATTAACAGAAATACAATAAGAATTATCTCCGTACAAGTCCTCAAAATCATTTATGGTCATGGTACCCCCATTAGGCTCGTGAAATGGAGATGTAGGCATAGGTATAGGTGTGGTTGGTGAATGAGTAACCAAAATAGAATCAGCCCCCAATAATAGTGGTATATCCTATAAAGAAGGGTTGTTCACCCACTGGTTTTTAAAATTATAATTTGCGACAGGTGGACGTGGCTCAAGGCAAGGTTGTGGTGACTCATAAGGAGACTGAGAAGGAAATAAGAAGTTGATGACATCTGCAACAGGTTTGACAATTTCTAATTTCTTGACTTTTGTACAAATATTATCATCTACAAATTTCTCGTAAATTATCGTATAATGAGATGGTGATTCCAGATATTTATATTTTATCTCATCATCATCATCGTCAGAAAAATCATTAGAGGAGTGGGAAAAATATTTAGTCTCGGTCATAGTTTCTTTGAAATAATTTATTGGGTTAACAAATGAAATGGTGAATGGTGACATCGATGGTTAAATTTGGAGAGCTTCTTCTAGATCTTCTTGTGACATAGGATCATCGACCTTAATATATTCTTCTCTTAAATCTGTCTCACAATATGGTTTCCATTCACCCCACGGAGAAAACATTCCTTGATTACGCTTAAATTCATTCATTTTAAAATCACAAGGGGATTTAAACTTCAAATTGTTCTTCTTCATTGCTTAGAAGTTTTTCATGCTCTATTTCACTCCACGTAGTTGACAACTGAGTTATCTGAGTCTCTAATCTAAAGATAGATTGGGTTGTAGAAGTTTGATTCACCAATGTCTGTTGTTGGAATTGCATCATTTGTTGCTAAAATTGTACTGATTGTTGCATGAAGAGAGCAATGGTATTGTCTAAAATAGGTTTGGGTGGATCGGGTGGGATCTGATTGGATGACTGGACAGACTGATGGGCCTGCATATATAAATAAGATTAGAAATTTTCCACGTATTGAGAATTTTGGTGATCCCATGATTGAAAATGATTTTGAGGTTGTTACGAGATGTTGAATTGTGAGTTGTAAGGATTCCAATGTTCTTGCATGTATGACATTTTAAAATAAAAGCAACACCCAATGCAATAAACAACCAATCAAACTTAAACTCTAGCACAACAACATTTTTTTGAAGTAATAATTAGGTCTCCCCAATATTCTTCTATGTTCAAAATGGGTACGATAGCAAAAGGCTTTGATTCCTATACTCCCCTGTGCCATTATGCTACTACCAGCTTAAAGTAGATGTTCAGTCCTCAAGCCCGAGCGAGTTGCCTTATCGTACATCAACACTTGGAACGGTGATGTCGCAAACCTACAACCAGTATTTCGCAGCACTAGGCTGGGGCCGTATCCTACGAACCCGTGTTTGTCCCCCGGTCCGGTACACCTATCCGTTTGGTGATGAAATCCCGCGGGAATCTTGCTACTCTTTTTTATTAACAGTTATGTTGAGGTCCGGGACGTTCAATTTTCGTGTGATACGAATTTCTTCGTATCCCTAATGGGTGGTCCTACTTGTTGCAGAGCTTTTTGGGTGATGAAATCCCGCAAGTCTCTAACAGTTTTTACCTTTACTAATATTGGAATGAAAAAAAAAATTAAACACAACAATTGGTCAATCCAACCACAGTAAATTTTTTATTAGAGCAGCGCGTATTTGCACAGTCTACACGACTTTATATGTCTTAGTGCTGGGGCGGAACGGATATGTACCTCTTCTAGATCTTAATTTTTAACAAGTACCAACATACGGGAAGTGTTTCCCGGTGTAGCTGTGGCCGCCCCTTCATTTAGGGAAAAAAAGAAGGAAGTGCCCCTTCACTTAGGGGGCACAAGAAGGATAGATTTGATAATGTTTTTAGCTTTGCGTATTGTCCGTCTCGTTTCCAACTTTGTGACTATCCTGCAAAATAAGAGAAAAATGATTAGTGAACTTGCGACAACGATATTAATTCAATTTCTAAGTTTATTGTAGTCTAGGATGTCCTGATTTTCAAATGCGCATATCTTTCAGCTCGGTTGAGAGAGAACATTAAATAATTCAATTTGGAAAGATAATTAAGAAAGGAAAGACATTCAAGAAGGAAGTTTTCTAGAATTTAGCTTCCCTGCCGCTCAAAGCAAGTGATTAATGAAGACGGCGTCCTTTACAGAGACTATTTTTTACTGTTTTTTCAAAAGGCTATAAATCACAAACGACTAAACAGAAAAATATGATCTATAGCAATTCGGAAAGGGTTTTGAATTATCTAAAACTTTTATAACAAACGTATTTCCCAACAGTGAAGTATAGATAACTAAAAATTGTGAAACATTCAGGGACAGACTTCACAGCTACTGTAGCGCCAATAGAGTTTGAACCAATCACTCAATCACTTTGTTTCCGAATCTAAAACAAAAAAGAAAAAACAAGAAAAAACAAGAAAAACAAGAAATAAAATTTGGCTAAAAATAAAACGCAACTTTGCAGGTCCCCAGCAACGGCGCCAAAAACATGATCGATTATAAATCGTTGCCTTAAAGGACCCATAAGCGCACGATGTACCGTTAAGTACAAAGGTAAGCGGGGTCATATTCCAAGAGACTTGTGGTGCGAATTATAATTCGAGCTACTAGTTTTATCCAATTACATCGAGTTTGTGTAGGTTTTAAAATAAAAAGAAGAACAAAACAAATTGGAGTGGAAACCAAGACATCGATTCTACTTTACTCTTTGTAACAGTTAGATAACATAAATAATTAAAGTAAATTACGAGTTCCCGTATCGCATAATCTTTGTCTGGCATATGCAATACATAAAAAAGTATAAGAGATTTAGCAATTGGGAGCTACCCATAAACCAACTTACTCAACCATGGTCTGGTTGATAAGTATGGATTATGTTCTCTTTTCTATGTTCCTAACCTATTTTGTTATGGTCCAACATGATGGTTACATAGATTTATTATTCCTCATAATCCTAGCTATGGTCAAGCATAGGACGAAGGAATACGAATATGCAAAAAATTTGGATAAAGAGAAGGTAATTATTCTAACTAAGCTACACAATCTACACTAAGGCTACATTTAGTGGAGCTTCCTCTAGCCTTGGCTAAGAAGATTATCTACTCAACCCTTTGATCATTGCCATACTATTATTACTACGATAAAATTAAAAGGCAAGAACATGAGAAATAATAAGCTTTATTGCTATGAACATTGATTTACACTCTCCAAGATGATCTCTCATGGGTAGGATTCCCCTCCTATTTATAAAGTATAGGAAGGGTTACTAAAAATCACCATTAATTTAAAATCCCCTAAACAATGCCTAAAATCATGTATTACAACTCATGGGAATAATATATATATATATATATATATATATATATATAATTATCTTCAATGAGCTTCCATGCATGGGCCTTTGGTTGACAACTTCAAATGATAATCATTATTGGAGTGCATCACCCTTGTTTATCATGTGACTGATTTCTTTAAATACAAACAAAAACACTATTAGTGTCCAATTTATTTAATAAATGACTAGGTAGATATAAATTTAGGAGTTGTACACGTAAATATTACGTGTCTATCAAACCCCATAAGCCAGGTGCACCTCGTGGTCGAGGTTCTGCCTAACTTTCACATACCCAAAATTCGTAAGTATAAGAACACTGTCCCAGAGTCTCATATCCTTGAATTCTAAAATTCTCTTAAGTTTCTTTGCCACCTCCGATCATATCCTGTGTCGGGTGTTCCCTTCTAGCCTTTCAGATAGTCCTTTAAAATTGTATCATAGCTCCAACGGCTCGATTCACAATTTTGACGACCTCTCCAAGCTCTTCATCTCCAATTTTGTGTAAAATAAGGACACATAAGTACGAGTCAATTCATTGTTTAACATCAGGAAGGCTCAGGGTAAAACCCTCGAATCCTTTACCAAACGCTTCCTCAATGAATTAAAAAAGGTCAAAAATCTCGACTCTTCGAATGTCGTCCTTGCCTACTATAATGTTTTTCCCGACAACAACATGGTCAAAGAGTACATTGTCATGCATAAACCCTTTTCTTTAGAAGAAATGCTCATCAAAGTCAACAGATACATCGACCTAGAACGAATTAGAGTAAATAGTCGATAAGCACCCCCCCTCCCCTCTCAGCTCTCCCTGTTAAACCAAAGGCCTTAATCGCCCCAGTTTATACCGATCACAAGTTATGTAAGTGCCTCCATCCAGATCCACAGGTCGATCGCGGGCGACGAAAACTCCCACCTCCTGTCCTACTCAAACTCAAAGTTAAGCTCACACAGTTAATCTACCACGTCAAAGCTGACCTAATCTGGAGATCACCCCAACCAATCAAAGTCAAACAGGATAAGCCCTATTGCCTAAACCATAAATGCAACAATTACTCCACCGACAGATGCTACTCCCTCAAGTGATCCTTGGAACTCATTCTTAAAGTCGACTGGCTACACGAGTATATTGTTGACCTGCCTGGCTACCTTGACGGATCTGACCTTAAACCACAGCAAACCACACCGGAAGGCGACAAAGAGCTCCACATTTACCAAGCAAACATGATCGAAGTTAACAATATTGACAGTGGCTGCACTATCAGTAAACAAAAGTGAGTTGGAGACTATGCCTAGTTAACTTATGAGCCAAAAATTACCCACCCTCCTACCAAAATCTTGACAACACCCTCAACCAGTGAGGATCTCTATTGTAAGTTGTGATGTTTCACATGTCCGTTTCCCACATTCTGATCCCCTGTTCATCACCCTTAAAATTGAAAATGTTATTCTGCACAAGACACTAGTTTACACAGGAAGTGCGGTAGACATACTGCTCCTCCCAACTATTCGGCCCATAAAAATGGAAGATCGCTTCACTCCCGCCAATGCCAAATTTAAAGGCTTCAATGGTTTTACCAAGGCAACCACTAGCTGTTTAAGCGTTCCCGTCACCGTAGGGCCGGTCGTATTACAAGTCAATTTCCTTATTGTCGACAAAAAAATAAAATATTTAGGAATTATTGGGCGGAAATTGATACACGTAATGAAGGCCATCCCTTCTAGCTACCACCAAATTCATCGTTTCACAACCAATGAGGGCGCATGCGACATGAAAGGGTCGCAAAGAATAACACGATCGCCTGAATATCCCGAGATTGAAATGGCCTACAAGTTGGTGAAAGCCTAGCAATTACAGCACATGGGGTCCCCTCGCAACAAGAAAGGCCATATCGAGCAGACCCCCTCCCTCCTCCCCAGTATTAGGGGTGGTAATGGGTCGGGTTTGGGGTGGTTGTTGTAATGCCATTCCCATACCCGCCAAATTACCCTACCCCCAAACCCGCCCCAATACCATTTAACTTAAATAGGGAATACCCAAACCCGCCCCGTTTAAATTTGCCTATACCAAACCCGCCCCAGCACCCATTTAACACCCGTTTAAAAATCATAAATCACCTGTACAAAAAAAATGATTTGCTAGGAATAAGAGATAATTCTTCATTTAACCTTCAATAGAATGAGGAAAAATGAGCTGAGGATTAGAGGTAATTTAACCCTCACTTGAGCCAACTGAGGATCAGAGGCAATTTAACGCTCACTTCTGCATTGACCCACAACTGAAAATATGTCTTCAGAATTAGGTTGAAATAAAGCCAGCTAGTTTCGATAGGTTTGTATAAGAAGAAGAGAAGCTGATGGACAGATGGAGGCTAAAATGAAGTTATGAAGGCATAACTGTTGGAGATGAGGAAGTAACATGTCTTATGTCTTCAGAGTTCAAAAATTAGAATTAGGTTTAACTTGTATGTAAGGGTATTCACGTCATATCATGTATAACTGGGTTGGGTGATGGTGCTCCATTTATTTAAGCCTTAAACCAGACCCGCCCCATTAAATAAATGAGTTTTTTTTTCTTAAACCCCGCCCCATACCCGCTATAGTCATACCAAACCTGCCTCATTATGGGCGAGGGGGGGGGGGGGGGGGGGGGCGGGGGCGGGTTAAATTGCCAGCCCTACCCCGAATCTGTTGCCTATGTTAAATTAGAAGGGCCCATACGCAGTACTTATATCGGCACACTTTTAAACAATAACGAAAAAATACAACTCGCTGATTTCCTAACACTCAACAAAGATGTCTTTGCATGGAATGTCACTAAGTTGCCTGGCATCAACCCAAGCCTTGCCTACCACAAACTCAATTTTGTCTACAATGCCACTGCCATCAAAGAAAAAAAACCTATCCCCCAAGTTACGCGACGCCATCAACACCGAGATCGACAAAATTTTGGGTGCTGGTTTAATATGTGAAGTCAAGTACCACAAATGGATCTCCAATATTGTGGCAGTCCCAAAGAATAATGGTAAGATTCGTGTCTGCATCGTCTTCACCGATCTTAACAAGTGCACCCCTAACAAGTGCACCCCAAAAGACAGTTTCCTACTACCCAAAATTTAGACCATCCTTGATTCTACAGTAAGGCATGAATGGCTATCTATGATGGATACCGCCTTTAGCTGCAACCAGGTCCTACTCGCCACAATCGATCAGGACAAAACAACTTTTGTGATAGAGTGTGACCTATATTGCTTTAGCGTCATGCCATTCAGACTAAAGAATGCAAGAGCAACATGCCAGTGCCTCATCACCAAAATGCTCAAACCACTGCTCGGTACCATGGTCGAGGTCTATATTGATGACTTGTTATGTAAAAGTGAGCGCAAGGGGTCACACATCGACGATCTAACCCAAGTTTTTAAAACATTACGATCATACAACATGCGACTTAACCCCGACAAGTGCCAGTTCGGCGTATCTTCTAAAAAGTTTCTAGGGTACTTAATCAGCAATAGAGAAATAAAGATCAACCCTCAACAAATTTAGGCCGTCATCAACATGCCCTCACCTCGCACCATGAAGGACGTCCAGAAGATAGCTGGAAAGATAGCCGCAATAAACAGTTTCATCTCAAAATCATCGGGTCGGTGCAAATGGCTCTTTACCCTCCTCAAAGTTCAGTCCATCAGGAACTACAACAAGAAAAACCTGGACATTAAATGGATCCCCGATTGCGAGCTAGCATTTCTCGAATTAAAAATGTTCCTCGGTCAAAACCTTATTGCTATATCTCACTGCTATCGAAGAATTGATCAACTCTATCTTAATCAGGCTAGACAACAACATCGAAAAGCCCATCTATTTTATCATTAAAATTCTCACTCCCGCTTAATTCCATTATTTGAAGTTAGAGAAACTGATTCTTACCCCTGTATACACCTTGCGAAAACTAACACTATAAGAAAAAGTACTTTTAATAGCAAAAATTTTATACCATTTATAGTGAATGCTATTAAAAATTAACATTTATAGCATTTTGTACATAAATGCTATCGTAGCCTATGTTTTTCCCCATTGTTTACAACAGTTTAACCATTAACAACGTTGTTTGTGATTGCTCTATTAGGCATTTTAAAAAAACTGCGTTTTGGCGCTAAAGTCTCCCTCTCGAGAACTGTGTATTGCTTATCGATTCTAAACATCTCACTCTTCACTTGCTACACGTCTTCTCTCAACCTTACCACAGTACTCTCCTCCCCCAATTTCTCCAAACCATGTCAAAGCCCTGATCGATCACTTCCTCTGCATCTTCAAAACCTTATCAGGTTTTTCTCTCTCTCACTCTCAGTTGTGGTATTTTTTGCGTATAATCAAGCAAATTCTAATTTGATTTTCGTTCGGGTTTGGTTTGGGTTGAGCAATTACAGAATCATACACACCCAATTCGAAAATTAATACGGTATCCTTGCAGAGCATACCCAATTTTGATTTGATTTTTGTTAGGGTTTTGTTTGGGTTAGTAATGCATCTTCTTTATCTCCAAATTTATGATTTGATCTCATTCTTTGTTTGGGTTGTGCAATTGTGGAATAGTAGTCTTCAAATTTTTTTTTTAAAGTTGATTCTTGTTACTTGTGTTTATACAGAAATCATTCACTTCAAATGCTCAAATCAGGGGGTAAATTTAACACCAATCTTTCAAATCAGTCTATAATTGTATCAATTACTATTAGTGTTATACTTGTGTATTTTGGCTATTAAATCTATCTATACTATTAAGGGGTTCTATACACATGAGGTTCATGCTTATTGCTTATGAAATCCAAATGGCTATTTAAGATCTAGGATACTCATAGCAGTACTGGCTCTGGCATTATTCTCATTCCATGTGTCCTTGACTTGATTTTCTAGTTTAAATTCTGTAAAGTTACTTGTCATGATGAATACTGAGATAATAACAAAAAACGTAGGGAGAATGAGAGTAAAGCTAAATTAGACTCACAGACTGACCTCATTTAGCTTCTCCCATTCCATAATAACTAAACCACATGTAGCATCAAGTACAATAAATTGGTCTAACTCTATACAATTAGTTTTTAATCTTGTTCCAACCAAATCAGTAGCTTCCCTTTAACTATAGCTCCTGGCTGTATTATTTTTCAACTTTGCACTTAATCACATATTTCAACCATAGTAATACCCCTAAAAGTTTCACCACTATATATAAGTTTTAGTCAAATCTGGTGGTCCTTTCCTCCAAAATGGAATTCTGAATCGAAGTTAACAAAATAAAAGGAGTATGTCTTATAATTGAAACACTAAATAAAACTAACTATGATCACACTCTGAATAATCTATATGGAAAGTACATGCTGTGATGCAAATGGAATAATGATATAAACCCGAATAATGGCCTCGAATTAGGCTTTAAAGGCAGGTATAAATCAGTGGCGAAGCCACATAGGAACCAGCAGGGGCGACTGCTCCCACTGAGATTTCTGGAAATCTTTAATAGTATCTTGATTTCCAGCTTATAATATCTCTAAAGCATTATTATATTTTCAATGTACCCCCTACATATTAGAATTTTCCTCAAAGTTTTCTAATTATTCTCCTTGAATCCATCTCCTAGATTATATTCCAACAATATCTCTTTACTTTCTGAACATGGCTCTTAACTTTAAGTTTTTTGACAAGTGTATTTAAAAAATCTACTCATTATGTTAATAAAAATTTAATTCTATCTATTACTTTTGATTTTCCACATAATCATTATTTAGTTATTTAAAATTTTCTATTGTAAGAAAGCATGGATACCACATAACACCATAAACCATTACATAAGAGAAGCAAGGCTTTCCTTTTGTGATTTGTCAGCTTCCTTTGTTGTTCCTGCACTTTTCATTTTTAAATATTTGTCACTTTCCATCAAGCTTCCCAAATACTATTAATAAGTGCTCATTTTTAAACTCAAGTGGAAGCCAAGCCATCATACTTTCCATTTTTTTAAGGCAAAATGGATAGCCTCCCAACTAAAATCTTCAATCCCATAGAGCTCGATAGTTTTGTTGGTGAATCACATGCGGTACTAGATTTCCTGTCTGATTATTACAAAGACGTCGAAAGCTACCCCGTCCAAAGCCATGTAACACCAGGTTATTTAAAGAAGGGTTGTCCTAATTATGCACCCGACTCACCAGAACCTTTAGAGTCCATTCTTGACGATGTTCGCAAAATATCATACCAGGGTCTAACCTCCCAACTGAAATCTTCAATCCTTTAGAGCTCGATAAATTTGTTGGTGAATCACATGCGGTACTAGATTTCTTGTCTGATTATTACAAAGACGTCGAAAGCTACCCCGTTCAAAGCCAAGTAATACCAGGTTATCTAAAGAAGGGTTGTTCTGATTATGCACCCGACCTTTATTTATTTTATTTTTTCACATAAACTAGCAGGAATGGTATTGGGGGTTGTACATATTTCACATATTAAATAATAAAAGGTGGACAGAAAATGTACACAAGATTTTGCTGCAAGAAAATTATAGAAAATTTTTACCTCTTCCAATTGTGAAATGAGAGCTAGGACCTCTGCATAAAGACTTTTACCTTGCCAAAGAGGATTTTTTTCCCTTCTAGCATCAGCACTACATCAACACAGTCAGGTACCGCATGAAGCTTCTTGATGTTGTTCTTGATGGCTACTTGCAAACCTGCTCGGATAGCTTCTAATTCATGATACTCTACAACAGTATGGTGAGATCTGCCAGCATAACCTATATTGAAGACAATTGTATGGTCTCTTATCAATCCACCAAGACCTCAACGGATATTGCATTTTCCTTTGCAGTTGAGCAGATAGTAGCCTGTTGGAGGTGGTTCCCATTTACAAGATGGATAATGAGAGCACATTTCCCAATTGTACAATAGCTTGGGATCTTTGTAATGAGCATAAAAGCTAAAGTTTGTCTGATTTCCCCTTGATTTGACCTCAGATATGATCTCTTAAAGAATAGTTTAAGAAATAAGCATCTTATTCTTAAAAATTTTAAGGTTCCTAGCTTTCCATACATGGTTAACCATAGTGCAGAAAGCTGCTTTTAGGAGTTCAGTAGTAACATCTTTTTTTTTATCAAAAATATTGTTTACTTATGAGAATTTAACTATGACAGTGTACAGAGGAAAATAAACTCTGAAACTAAACAAGTGAAGTCTTGATGTGTTTGATATACAAGGGGCGCTCATAACGACTTTTATACAAACCAAAAATAAGCCCTTTTACAGTTTAATAACTCACTTCCCAATAATATCACAAAAGTCATGCCTCACGAACTCTACAAGCAACCCGTGTGAGAAACCAAGCAAGTGCAGCGCAAAAAGAAATATGAAACCCCATAAATAAAGAACACGGAAGGAGACGCAACCCCATAAATAAAGAACACGGATGGAGACTGCGGGTAAGTCATTTGTATTATATCTATCCTGGTCGTTCATGGTGATCTCTTCAAATGCAACACGACCATCACGCTCAGAATTCAATTGTATCTTTGAGAAGCCTCGAGTAAGTCTTATCTTATCTCACTTTACGCAAGTCTCGCAGGTGATGAGTGATAGACATAAAAATACGTAGGATTAATACGCCTAAAATTATCATTTTGTTAATCCCGATTTATTAATTTCTAATGTTAGTAACATTTTCTTATTTTCAAGCACTTATTACTGTTGGAGCTAATAAGTAGAAAAAAAACATCTAATAGAAGGTATAAATTTTGGACTATATGTTTATCATGATATGTTTTGGGACATTCTTGGCAATATTAGGGATAATATTTCATTTAAGTTTGGGGGTAGGAAAATCATTTTTAAAATATTTTTTGATGAAAAGTGAAATAATGACTCTCGTGACAATTTATGATGTACTTTTGATAAATTTCTAATATTTAGACTGAATTTATTTTGACATAAATATTAGTTGGGAAACCCGAATAAATCTAAAAAGAAACCAAAAATTTAAAATTTTTCAAGTATACACTAAAATATTTTGTACGCCATCTTACGTTAGATGTACTATATTTTAATTAGCGACTGATTCAAGTTAACGTGGTATATTTTGAAAACTTGCATTTCACTATAGTTTTGTAATTGATACATTCGATAGGTTATTGACCAGTTTTAGGGAAATTTAGTATTTATGTTAGGAATAATTCGCTCCAAGGGAGACAACTGCCTAAGAATAAGTTCATTCCCGAAAGAAAAAAAGAAGCCAAAGTTGCTCCTAAAACTTTCACGCTGCAAGGCTACTAGCATAATTAAGAACTGAAAGTGGAAAAGTTATCGCCAATCTCGAGTATGACCATGAACTATGTGAAAGGAGCAGGAAAAATGTTATTTGTGAGAATCCTGAGTCTAGGTTACGAAGGGGCACCAAACCCCGGCAACCTTAGTCAACTGGCGGGGATTATCGACCGAAAACTCCTTGTTACGGAGGCTTCACTAAGAAACAATGAACTCAAAAAGGCTATGAAAAATAAGATATCGGGGAGTAAAATTGACTAAAGCACTTGTCAAATTGATCGTTGAATTTATTTCAGTAAGTACCCGACTACTATACCCTGACTCAATGATTCTAGACAATGTATTAAACAATAAAACTATCTTCACAATACACTTAGATATATCTGGCAAAATACTTGAATTTATTTATAATCATGAGGTAGTATCTCTAGTATTGGATAAGTACAATATATTATATGGTATACTCAGGGAATAATAGGTTTTAAGAAATTTCCTGCTTGCATATTTTTGTCATAGCTAAATAAGAATAAATTGACAGGAAAGGAGTCTTTTGTTATTTAGAATTGCCATAATGTCATTATTAACTTTTGTGGGTATAATCATTGTAAACCCTCACGAGACAACACTCGTCCACTAGGGACACCTGGGGGTTTAACGACTTGTTGCATACGCTAAATACAATCGTGAGTCCTGCGAAAGTGGTTTCTTTTCTTAGTTTAATTTTATTTTTTTATTTCACTCGGGACGAGTAAAATGGTAAGTTTGGGGGTATTTGATAGACGTAGAAATACATAGGATTAATGCGCCTAAAAGTATCGTTTTGTTAATCCCGATTTATTAATTTCTAATGTTAGTAGCATTTTCTTATTTTCAGGCACTTATCAATGTTGGAGCTAATAAGTAGAAAAAAATATCTAATAGAAGGTATAAAGAGTTGAAGCATCTCCAACAGTCTCTCAGGTATAAGGGAGATGTCTACATTCAATGTACTTGTAGATTTTCTCCATGGAATAAAGATGATGAAGGATTCTACAAGGATTTATCTTTACTTAGGGATAGAGTTTCAGAATTGTAAACAACTCTCTCCTATCTCCTATAAATAGGAGAGCAATTCTATGTATTTTACACATCTCAATCTCAGGAAGGAATAAAGCTTGTATTTTTTAGTATCTTTCTCTTTTTCTCTTTTTTATTTTATGCGTTTAATTTAAGCTATGATCAACATCATTAATGGAGAGTTTCTCTCCTTAGCTTAGGCTAAGGATTGAACCTCCGGTGAAGTGAGCTAAATTGATGTTAATAGTAGTTTAGATCTAGAATTAATCTTCAATTCTTTGATTTGTAGTTACGAAGAGTTGATATAGCCATGACAACTCTAAGTTACTACAGATATGAGAAAGATGTCGAATTAGCCATATTCGATTGTTTTGACGCTCAAAGAGAATTCAAGATCACTAAAGTTAATACTCTCCACCTAGCCATAGAAAAGAGTTTATAAACCCTAGATCCGATTGTCCATGAACAACGAAGTTCTTACTTAGGGTTTTAGCCACAAACCCTAGATCTTAGACCCGAATAGACCTAGCCATGGCTATTACGTGCGGATAGAAGCTATTGTTTTCATATCGTTTAGTAAACTAAATCGGAGGTGATCCAAAACCTAGGTTCTTTTCCTTATAATCGTACCGAAAGTTAGTAATTTAGATTAATGTTTTAGATCAAAACTTTTTTATCAAAATTAGTTTAGATTCGTTTATTAGTTAATTAGAAAATTATATTTTTAATACGTTTACCCCCCGTGGATTTGACTCCCGCTTACTTTTATTATATTACGACACCCGTAGTTTTGAGCGCGGTATTTAAATACCGATTTTTTCTCGCATCAATGAGCTATCTCCTCAATGAATCTTAGTCCTTCATCACCATTTTTTAGTGAATTTACGGCATGTTCGAGAAAATTTCGGTCACTCTTGAGTGCTTCCAATCTCTCGTTTAAATTTAGTACCTCATTTTCAATAGAAATTAAGTCTAGACATGAATTCTCTTTCTCATCTTTCTTCATTTCAGTTTCACCGTTATCTGCCTCACTTGAATGAAGCTCGTCTAGACCATTTACTCCATTTGCTTTGCTCTCAGAGTGTCCACCATTAGATGCATCCATATTTACCCCAATGCTTGATAATCGATTAAGTTTACTCTCCAGCATCTTCAAACACTGAGATATAGTATTTTTCATCGTCAAAATCCATTGAAAAGTCCTTCAAAATGCGTATATGGTTTTCTATTTTCACAGGTGATTGTGCGGTAGGAGCGGTGGTGCTATTTCCAATGCAGCTTAGATCTGAATCGGACACCAATTCTGGCCTCTCCATGCCTGGTTCGTCTGGTAATTTATTTTAATAAAATTTGAGCTCTACTTCCAAATCCTGTATATCTTTCTCCATCTCAAAAGGAAGATCGTTCGCCTTTTGAAGTGCTTCTACGTCATACTCCGCTTGTTCTTCCATCATTCTTAAATACTGCAAAGCTTCTAAATGTAGTGATGTTCTCTCCTCTTGCAACCTAGAAATCATCGCCATTGCTTCATTTGCAGCAATTGCTGAAGCATTTCTTTCTTCTTCAAGTTCCTTATATAAAGCACTCATAGATTTCCGGTCATGCTCAATTTGCCATTTTAACCGATCCACCGTACCCTCACGTTCAATTTCACTCACAATACTTCCATCAAGAGACTCAAAACCAGACTCGTTCCTCTAAATTGATATTTTCCCCTGAAGCGTGTCGAGTCTACTAGAACTAGAAGCATCGGGCATCTTCGATTCGTCCCCATGCCCATGAACTTGAAGAACACCCACAATACTTCCATGAGTTCCATCTATAGACTCAAAGCCAGATTCATTCCTCTCAATTGATATTTTCCTCCGAAGCGTGTTGAGTCCACTAGAGCTAGCATCAGACGTCTTTGATTCATCCCCATGCCCATGAACCTGAAGAGTCGTATCTTTAGTTGATAACTCGAGTCCTCTGGCAGAAGATATTTGTGAAAACAATAGCTTCAGATCTTTACTAATATTTGTTGAGTCGTTATTACCGATAACCAGATTGTAAGAATCACTTAAATTCATAAAATTGGAAAGAAATTCTCTCTTACAAACTACATCACTCTGAATGACAGATGTGCCTCCATCATCAAATTCCGCAATGTCCAATGTCTCTCTTGATACTCCAACAACCTGCATTGCTTCTAAATCTGGCTTCATAGAGGGGATCACCGCATTTCTTGGCTCAAAGTTTTCCCCAAATTTATTCCTATAGGTCTCGTCATTATCACAACTCCCCAAAACATTTAATAACTCTCTTGATACTTCAGTAAGCCCTTCAACAAAATTTGACGGCGATGGATCATCATGTAATGAGATAAGCTCGAGAAATTCATGAAAATTGGCTTTTTGATCAACTTGGTCCCAATTAAGCTCCTCCAGACCGTGCCTGTGACCAATAGAAATAGTCCATGCTGAAGAATTTGAAGATATTGTGTCATGGGGCTTGTTTATATCAAATGAAGGAATAGGGGCACACGTTTGACCAATCAACATTTCTGGGGCCAAATAGTCTGAGATAAGCTTCAATAAACTGATCTCTGATTGAATACTATGAGGTACAAATGCTTCATGGTGAACATGGGTTTCCTCAACTACGACCTTTGCATCGTCATCATCAGAATATAAAAATTCAGACTCAGAATCGGATGAGATCTTTAGCTCGGTGTATCCGACATGAGATAAGGAATCAAACCCGTGGTTTCCAAAAGATAAATCCCTTTGCTCAGATAGTTTTTCTCTTCTTTTCTTCAAGTCTGTGTGAGATTCTAATTCACAATCTCTTGCTAAATGTTGCAACGGAATATCTAATTTAGATACACTGAGCCCAACTGGTATTGTCTGGATCAATTCGTCAGTACATGACCATGATGCCCATGGCACATTACACCAAGAACAATGTCATTCAGCCGATGATCCGAGCTTGGGATGCTATATTAGTTAATCAAGATCGGTCCCCAACTTACCAACCAATAACCTATATGTTTCTGTATTTGACTTTATTTCAGTAGCAAATGAGACGAGGCAACTCTTGTTGGATTTTCCATCTATACTGGCACTACTCTTTGGTTCACGAGGACACATATTAATAGGTTGCGTATGTGTTATTGGTTGTGCCCAATTATTACACAAAGTTAAGGTAGGTGGGACCTAGTATTACTCTTTATTAGGGTTTGAGGGTATAATGGGAAGACTACTCTAACCCTATCAGGTTAAATAGAGAGGAAGTCCTTCTTGGAGGCTACAGTAAACAAACTATCCCATTGAGGTCTACAACCAATCCAAGGGAAGACTTCACTCAAGAATATGTGATTTTTAGAGAGCATGAAAAGAGGTTAGTATAATATGTCTATATCCTATTATTGATCATAATAACTGTATGAATTCTCAATAATTGGTATCAGTCGCTAGGATACGTGTTATTATGATTAATGATTAAATTACAGTATTATTAATGTAAGAGGTTGTTTTCTCTGGTTTTACTTTTCTGTTCCTGAGCCATACTGGTTTTACTTTACTGTTATGGTTTTACTTACTAGTTTTACTTTACTATTTTTTACCGAGTCTCTCTCTCTCTCAATCACTCTACAATTTATTTTTTTGTTTGGGTGTTTTCTCCCTCTCTATTGACGATTCAAACCTTCTTCATCCCTAAAATTCATACCTTCTTCATCCCTTGATTGAAGAGCTTTGTTCCTTATTCTTCAAGCTTTTACGGACCTGATTTTGGGGGATCATGATTGGGTTTCGTTTAGGGTTCCTGGGTGTTCATCAATTCTCTGTCGAATCTCAGATTGGGTTTGTTTTTGGACTCATGGATGTTCTTCCCCAAATTGGTTTGAAGGATTGATTTGTTGTTGGATAATTTGTTGTTGGATAATGGGTGTTCTTCCCCACATTCAGTTATCTAATTTCTAGGGTTTAATTGATGAATTGGAGAAGAAATCCCCCCTATTCAATGCTGATTTGTTGGTTGCAATTTGGGTAACCTCTTATGTTTCTGCTTCGATTCTATTCGAAAGATGTTTATGAAGATTTTACGCAATTTCGGTTGGCATGGTCCGTGTGTAGAGAGAGGGTGAAATTTTATTTCTCGTTCTGAGTGGGAGTAACAACAAGGTATTTTGGGGGTTTTGTGTGTTGATTGCAGGTCTGCCGGCGTTCAATTCCACGAGAAGCGATACTACTTTACAGTATATATCTGTGTATTTTTTTTGTGTTTCTTGCTTTGTCTAGGAGTTTCTTGCAGTGATTTTTTTTTTGTGCATGAATTGTTCGTTATTCTTGGATATTTAAGTATATTATATTTACGCATATGATGTCCCTGTTAAGGGATTCCACTGAATTATTAGTGATTACTTCAAGCAATAAATTCATTAATCTTTCTTCTTAATTGACAAAAAGATTTTTGGCAATAGCCATGGATAATCATTAATGTATATAGGGCGTTTTTATTCCCAAGGATCTCCAATGGGCTTTAAGTGAGATCAAGTAGTCATTAGGAAGGCGGGATATTAAATGGGCAAATACACCCAAAAGAGTTTTGTCCATAGAGTTGAGCGTTTCTCCTCATTTTGAGACTGTTTTGTAAAGTCCCATTAAGACTACTTTGCACTAATTAAACTTGAAAGTATTAGACCACCCAAAGGAGGCTAGGAAACTTCTAATTAATTAGTGGGTCAAGATAGGCTACACGGTACAGGGAGATAAGGATAACCCTCGGCCCAAAGGTGAGGAAGTATCTAAAGTCAAACTGTAAGTGGTCAGTCTAGTCTTGAGCGTGAGTGATCACCAACTAGGGGGCAATGTATGCCAAATCACCACCCAAAAGAGGGATTTGATAATATATAGCTGTACACGCAGAGTGAATAATTCATACCATAAATATTATATACACTCTGACTCGACCATCTTAATCCCAGGTAAGATCGAGATTAAAGACATCAAGTTATTTATCTTTTACAAATCAAGTTCAACGTGCATAAAATTTATTTTTTGGCACGTCCTTTACAATAAGTCTTTGGTTCATGTAACAATGGACTCTATGATTCAGAACCAACTGACTAATATTAAGACCTTGATGGACTCTTACTACTCCCAGGAACAGTCAAATGCCATTAAGAAAAAGTTCGAAAGTTTCGTCAAGGGAAGGCAATACAGTAACTTATCTAAGCTTTTATCGCTGAAGTTTGACGGTAGTGGACATACGCGCTCGCACGTTTATGTTTGTTTTGAATCAACTTTGGTTGATGTTTCCTCCAACTCTTGGTGGTTAGATTTTGGGGTAACTGTTCACATTTCGAATTCTCCACAGGGGTTCATCAGCAGGCGGGCAGGTTTTCTTGGGATACGCTAGACGCCTTCATATTGAGTTTGTTGGAACTTTTTGCTTGGTTTTAGCCACGGGTATTACTTTAGATTTGGCAGGCGCCTTTTATGTTCCTTCGATGAGACGATCTCTAGTTTCAGTTTCTCGGTTGCACTCTTCCAGTTATTTCTTCTTTTTTAGACATGGTGGCTTTGAAATTATTCATCTTGATTCCATTATTAGTTTTGGTCTACTGGTTGATGGATTATGTCGTCTATCTCTTGATCATTCATTTGAGGCATCTCTATTATGTTTATCTACTGAGGCTAATGGCTAATATTTCATCTACTTCTAAGCGTTTTATATTTTTTGAGTAATCTTTTCGTAGGATAAACCTTTTACAGCCGATTCGTACAGATATATGTAGATTTTTTTCCTATTCCGTCCTGAGGTGATCATTGATATTTTATCACTTTCATTGACGATTTCTCTCGTTATATCTTTAATTTTTTTTTAATCCATTAGAACTCTGAATCACTTGATGTATTTAAGACTTTCCCGTTAGAGGTTGAGAAACAGTTAGATCGAAAGATCAAGGTTGTCTGGTCAGATCGAGGATGCGAGTATTATGATATGATCGATCAAGACGGTCAACATTTGGGACCATTTTATTAGTATTTGCTGGATCAGGGTATTGTAGCCCAGTACACTACTCCTAGATCATATATGGACTGGGAGAAATCCTAGTCTTAATTACTTACGTGTTTAAGGTTCTTCGGCAGAGGCAAACTTGTTTAACCCAAATATCGGAAAGTTAGATTTGAGGAATGTTCGTTGTTTTTTCCTTGGTTTCCCAAAGAGATCGAAAGGTTTTAGGTCTTATTATCCTTTTCAGCCCTTGGAGATTATTGAGTGTGCTCAGGCTCATTTCATAGAGGAGAGAGATCACTTTACCAGTACTATTCATAGTGTGTTTATCTTTGAGAGGGGTTCTGTAACTCAGAGTCAAACTGCTACTCCGATCAGTGTTGTTATGCTTCCGCATTTATCTGATATTGACACTATGATGAGTTCGATTCTAGACCTTGTTCCAGACCCCGTCGTAGCACCAGTTCTCCCTCATATTTTTTCCTCCACCCACTCCTGTTATGCTTCCTGTCGTTCCACCTCCAGCCCAGCCTCTAACTCCTACTCAGAGATCCCCTAAAAAGATTTGATAAGCCATTTCTTCAGGTTATCATTTTTATTCAGTTGAAGGGGAATTATTTAATTTTGAGGATCCAGTATCTTTTAGTTCAGCTATGGCTAGTTATTTTGCAGATCAGTGGCGCAATGCCATAACGGAGGAGATTGATTCTATGTCTCACAACTCTGTGTGGGAGTTTACTCATTTACCTAAAGGATCTAAGGCAATTGAATGCAAATGGATCACAACTCTGTGTGGGAGTTTACACATTTACCTAAAGGATCTAAGGCAATTGAATGCAAATGGATCGTTGTATATATGTCAATCAAAGTGGGAGACATTTTACATTTATGGTTTTGTACGTCGACGATATTTTACTCGCTAGCAGGGACGTCCGATTTCTTCAACAGACGAAGCCTATGGCATGATATGTATGAGTCCCGACATTAGTTTTGTTGTTGGGATGTTAGGATGGTACCATCATAACCCTTTTATTATTCACTGGCAGGCAACCAAGAAGGTTCTTCGCCATTTAAAGAGGACAAGAGATTGCAGATTGGTTTATAGGAGATCAGATAAGCTCATGGTCTTGGGCTACTCTGACTCAGATTTTGCAAGGGGCAGAGATGAAAAGAAGTCTACTTCTGGTTATGTTTTTATGCTTGCTCATGGTACTATCTTATGGAGAAGTGTCAAACAGGCTCTTGTAGCTTCCTCGACTATGGAAGCAGAGTATGTGGCTTATTATGAGGCTTCCCGACAGGCTGTATGGCTCAAGCAGTTTATTTATGAGTTGAAGGTTGTTGATTCAATTTCTAAACTATTGCGAGTATTTTGCGACAATGAGGCAGCTGTCAAGTATGTTAAGAATGATAATGTGACTATAGATAACAGGTATATTAAAATTAAGTATCATGTTGTCATTGATAAAGTGCAGCAATAGACTATCAAGATTCCTCATTTGTCGACATTGGAGATGATTATTGATCTGCTTACTGAAGGACTTTCGATACCAGCCTTCAAGGGACATGTTACGCGTATGGGATTACTGGAGTCTCTTTGAGGATCATTCTTTTGTATGGGAGTAGTTGTTTATTTATTTACTGTTTTGTATTAGAATTTTTTATCCATGTGGGAGTTATTCTCGATTATTATTTAGTCAACATTAAGTTTTAATTTTGATTATTTAGCTGCTATTATATTTGGATCTGTTATTATATGTGCACATATTTAGTTTAAATTATGCAATTACAATAAAGTTTTAGATACGCGTGATTTCATCACATAACGGTTGTCTAAGTTTCAAGTGCCTATAGAGAATACTGAAAGGTTTCTCAAGTTTGCTTGGGCTAGATATGGGTAGGCTCCACATCCTTTGGCCTTTATTTCAATATGAGCGATGGTCTTCGCATGACGGTTTGTCTAAGTATTGAAATAACATGTATCTGGTAAACACATGTTGCAGGACACTAATAGAAATGTACCAGTACATTATTAAGGTGCATATTTGCCATTCACATGCTAAACTCCACCAGTAAAGAAATTACACTTGAAAGCTATTGAGGTTGCTAGCCTGGTGTCCACGATATGAATTAGGCATGTGCTCAAAGGCCTGACCAAAATTTGTCTGTGAACCATGTTAACAATTTTTATAGTTGTAGAGTGACAGTCAAGTTTGATGTAACATTGCCTTCAACAAATTATCATGGGTTGTTTTCTAAAACAAAGGATGGTCATCCGCTTTTCATAAAAAGTAGTGAATCAGGCTAAAAATATTTTTTCTTAAAATCGAGTTTGCGCTAAATGGGAGATTGTTGAATTTTCCATCTATACCGGCACTACTCTTCGGTTCACGAGCACACATGTTAATAGGTGTTATTGGTTGTGCCCAATTGTTATACCAAGTTAAGGCAGGTAGGACCTGGTGTTACTATTTATTAGGGTTTGAGGGTATAATGGGAAGACCACTCTAACCCTATTAGATTAAATAGAGAGGAAGTCCCTCTTTGGGACTACAGTACTGAAAACCATCCCATTGAGGTCTACAGCCAATCCAAGGGAAGACTCCACTCAAGAACAGGTGATTTTCAGAGAGCATGAAAAGAGGTTAGTATAATATGTTTTATATATCCTATTATTGAGCATAATAACTTTATGAATTCTCAACAACTCTCATACATTCCATGTACATTGGTAAGTTTATTGTGAATTTGACAAATAACTAATGACAATATCTACGATTTATGAACGTCACAAACTAAATCCTTATAGAATCCGGGTTTCTCGTCTCCCAGGATATGATCAAGCCTTGAGCACAGGAGACAAGGGGTTTGTAGTTCACAGTAGTGAGTGAATTTTGTCACCAAGTATGAAAATAAGGCACCAATAAACAATAAAATATTAACAACCACTCTAGAATAGCAGAAGATAGAGTACCTATGAAATTCCTACGTACTCTAACTGATGAACTTCTCCTTGTAGCCATGCCTAGCATGACCACTTCAGTAATCAAGCCAGAATAAATGAGAAACTCAAGCTCAAATTTTGTCGTTCAGAGGCAAATAAATTCCAGTCCACCAAAAAATTCCAAAGTCAGGTCCTACTTAAACCACTTTTCTGTAACATGGTTTGGAGGATCAAACTTTGAGCTGAGTTGCAGTAACCAGATCATCTCAGTCTGCAAAGTGGCAACTATAAAAATGATGCATTTGAAAAGAATTTTCCTCTACAAAGTACTTGCAAGCACACACTCCATAAATAAGTGGGCCTTATTTTTTTCCACAACTCCACAAATGGGGTAATAAGAGTCATTCAAGATTTTTATTTGCACTAGTTTGTCTTGAGTTCTTAGATTCCCTTTAAAAGCCCTCTAGATAGTGAATTTGCTCCTTGGTGTGCTCCAATTGTTCCAAGGGACAGAAAACTAGTTCACTTTGCTCCTTTTTGATCTCAGATGCTCAAAAGTAGTAGACATTGAGTACTTTGCTCCATATAATGAATGCTATTATAGTGATTATAATGTAGTTCATTATTTTGGCAAAGATGTGAACGACATCCCTAGTCTGACCGATCATGACTTTTGTCTGTTTGAGATGCTGAAAACTTGTATTCAGAATTAACATTTTCGGCAGAAGATATCGAGGATAGAAGGCCATTTATTTGTAAGATTTCATCTCTCTTTCTCTCAATAATATTGTCCAATAATTCATAGTTGATCTCATTGATTGTATTATTCGAATTTAGATATCATTTTTAAGTCTTGGTTATATTGCAATCTCTATACAGGTATAATATTTTACTAGGTCTACCCTACAACTATTTCCTCATATTATATGAATAAGAGCTAATATTAAAGAGCATAAAATCTCTCCATTAAAAGTAAACACAAGGAATCTAATTGAACTAACTTCTCCAAACTATAACATAGTCAAACTTTATGTATATGCTTATTGGATTTTTTTTTAACTTAAACTAAATATGTAACTTTGTTTCGCCAGGCTTAAAGCAAGTATCATCATCATGATTGATAAATCTTGGGTACATCTTTATAACAGGTGTCGAATTCACACCCTACAATAATCATGTTTAGATAATGTTAATTAACTCTATATAAAATAAGTAAATAAACATATTGAAATACATAATTAGTCTCCCGTAACAGCTGCATAATACTTTAGGGTGCATGTCTTTGATTATACAGATGAATCCATCTGTATGATCCCGTAAGAATTTGATTATGAATAGCATCTGTATGGTTTAGACAGATGAATCCATCTGTTAATTATACAAAGGTAGTGCTTATCTTTCAAACATATGGATGAATAGTAGTTGACACAATATTGTTTATTCTCGATATTTTCATGTCTTTTATGTGAACTTCAGGGTCAAAGTACGGGAGATTTGCAGTCTTCAAATACACCTCATTCACTCTCCCAAGAATATTATAATGTGTGAACAAAGTGATCTCTTAAAAATACTATTATTAGTTTTTTTTTTTCACATATTGCTCATTTCTTTCATTTGTCATTTTACAGGCACAAAGTCTATCGGAGGTACGAAGTGTAGCGGATGATGAAGTATTATAAACACAAGCGTCTATCCCCCAAGTAAATCCTTTTCTTTTTAGGCTTGCTTTTTTATTATATATATAATTGAAAATAATATATCAAGCTTCTTTTAAAGAGGAGGACTAGAGCTAGCCTTGTCTCTGTAACACATCTTCTAATATTATTTATACCAATTAAGCTTCTCCATGAAATATTTAGCCCATATTTCTTTATAGAGAGACCACTGTATATAATATAGTTCAAATCTTAGCACTTCCAAGTTTATATAACCATATAATATAGAATTGCAAATATAATCTTGATTTTTCTTTTCAGGCACAATGTAAAAGAAAGGTGAAAGACACCAATTACAAATTGTTAAGTTGGAAGAGCTCTAAGGTTGTTGTTGCTCATGCACAGTGGGTAATAAAAGATCCTAAATGCATGCTGCATAATCAAATTCTTGGGCGTAATGAATGCAAAGTTGCTATTACGAATGTCGTAAACCCTTCATTCCCGTTATAGAGGGCGACTGATGATGCAAATACAATTGGTGGTGCTTTAAAGAATTTTATTGCATGGCCCAAGAAATATATAGTTATGAAGGATGATTGATTCAGGTATAATAAGCCCTTATAACTTAACTATTTATTCTTTGTCACTACATCCTTATATAGTCCAATTCTTATACATTTGTTGACCTATAGCTAATCTTTATATAAAAAAATTTAAAGTAAGATTCATGATTGGTGTTAATTTTTAGATTAGATATGGTATGATTGTTTTAGTATTTATAATTTAATTTGCTTACACTCTTTTTCGTTTCTTTTATGTAGTTTATGATAGAGGCGCAGTTAAAAATGACTTCCTACAGTGTTTTGGCCATTGTACATAGATAAGAAGGGATTTGCTTTTATTTTTCTTCTTTTTTGGTGAAGACCTAAATATGATGATTATAAGATCAACTTTTATTGTATTCGAGTCATTTTTATAATAAAGCTGTGACTTTTATTTATTTGATAAAATATTAATTTTATTTTTGTAATTTAGAAAGTATTAATGATAGCGTTTATTGAACATTATAATTGTTTTCTACTACTAATTTGTTGAGTAAATATAGCTTTTGAAGATGCTATGGTATAGATAATAGATAGCATTAGACAAATACTATGGTACAAATAATAGATGGCATTAGAAAATTGCTATGGAAAAGATAATAGATAATATTAGAAAAACGCTATGGAAAATATAATAGATAGCATTAGAAAAACGCTATGGAAAAGACAATAGATAGCATTAGACAAACACTATGGAAAATACAATAGATAGCATTAGACAAACGCTATGGAAAATACAATATATAACACTAGACCAACGCTATGAAAAGACAATAGATATCATTTTCTAAATGCCATCTAAAATAAATTGATAGCGTTGCCCAAATGTTATTATTTAGTGGAGTTAAAAAAATGCTATTGTAAAAAGGATAGCATGGGAGAGTAAAGCGGTCGAAAAACGCTATCGTAGTTTTTGATAAAGTTTTCCAACGCTATTATATGTGTGTTTTTCTTGTAGTGTAAAACCATATTTCCAAGCCCATAAGATTAAAGTCATTAATAGCTACCCCTTAAGAGAGGTTTTAACCAAAAAGGAAAAATTGAGGAAAGTTCAGCAATGGTCTATCTTTCTAGGAAAACGCGAAAACTTCATCGAAAAGAAGATCTCCGAGAAAGAAGAAGCTGTTGCTGATTTCTTGGTTCATTTTCCCATATAGGACCCCGATTGGGAGGAGCATAACGACGAGATTCCTGATGGTAAACTCACACTCCTCGATCCATAGAACCATCACACCGGACGGTGACTATTCACAGATGGATTTGTGGGTCCCAATGGATTAGGTATTAAAATCGTGCTGGTTACCCCCTCCAACGATCACATCAAGAAAGCTATTAAATCAGGTTTCGAATACACAAACAACGAAATCGAATATAAAGCCCTTATACATGGATTCGGCATGGCCCTCAACCTCGGCGTCCCTCAGCTAGTGTTTTTACCGTCCAACAACTGGTTAAGAAGCACTACTTCAGAGAGAACAACGTCAACGGACTTATGGCCGCTTATGCTCAGGCCGTCTGCCACCGTATGGAGCTATTCCCCTAGTAGTCAACTATCAACCATTTTCCTCTTGGAGAAAATAGGCATGCCGATGTTCTAGCCTATATAGCAGCCATCCTAGGCCGATCTGAGCTACGTCAGCTTAGCATTGAAGTACTTCACTACCCAACCATTGACAATATACATATTTCCCTTGTTCAAATGGCCTCCACCATATTAGACATCAAGGACTAGTGCACTCCTTATTTACAATATTTTAGCGGTCAAATGCTCCCTGACGACCCCAAGGCACGACAATCGGTCCTCAAAAATAGTAAAAGATTCTCGATCTTAAAAGTCGCACTCCATAAGCGCGTGACAAGCAGTGTTTACCAGTGATGGATATCCAATACGGAGGCCCAAGATACCTTGAAGGAACTTCATGAAGGTACTTGCGAGTCACACACTACCGGTCAATCACTAGCATGTCGGGCCATCAACCAAGGGTGATTCTGGCCATGCATGCGGAAACAAGCCGAAGAGTATGCCCGATGTTGTGATAAGTGTCAACGCCATGTCCATAATATCCAAAGTCCCCCACACAACTTGCACTATAGTCAGGTTTATTGGCCCTTTAAGAGGTAGGCAATTGATCTCATCGAGCCTTTTCCTAAAGCGGCAGGCAAGCAAGAGGATATTCTAGTCCCCACTGAATACTTTTCCAAATGGGTTGAAGCCTCCCCTTTATGCCAAACCCAGGAACAAGAGGTCATCAATTTTCTCTAGGAGAACATCATAACTCACTTTGGATGCCCTCACATGATTTGCTGCGATAATGGCCTCCAATTTGTTGGGGTCAAAATCCTAAATTTTGTGAAAGAGCACAACATCATCCTCTCGCCTTCAACCCCGTACTACCCTTAAGGCAACGGCCAGGTTGAGGCAATCAATAAAACAATCGTTGACAGCCTCAAGAAATGAGTTGATGACAAAACGGTTGATGGACCCAAGAACTTCAGCACGTTCTATGGGCGAATCGCACTACCCCTAGAAAATCGACTGGATGTGCACCTTTCTTACTAACATACAGGACTGAGGCTATATTACCAACACAGTTTCAAACACCCACTTGTATCCTTGATCTACCTGACGAAGAAAATGAATACCAATTTGCATACAACATTGAATGGATAAAAAAAATCACGATAGAACCATCGTGCAACTTGGCCGATATCATCATTCCTTACAGTAGTCCTGCAACAAGAGTGTTCGGCCCAGAGAATTTGAGATCGAAAACTTAGTCCTCAAGCGCACAACCCCCTCCTCAAAGACAAGGAACGATGAAAACTTAACCAATTCATGGGAGGGCCCATACATTATTTACGTAAAGACCATGCATGGTTCCTACTACTTGATGACCAAAGGCGATCAACCCTTAACACATCCTTGGAATACTATGCATCTCTTGGAGTGCCGACGGTAGAATAGCCCATATAACAGATTTTTTTCCCGTAATTTTATGAATGCAAGTGTTCAGGATATCCCTCATATCGAGTAAAGGGCGAGCTCTCCTCGAAGCCACATATATACGTCTCACGCACATGCCCCTAGTATTAGACTTAACTAGTAAACTTTGACAATACTCGGGGGCGAGCTTTTCACAAAGCCATATATATATATATATATGGCTTAAATCCCTAGTATTAGACTTAACCAATCAACCTCGACGATACTTGGGGACGAGCTCTTTCCGAGCCACAGATATACTTCTTACACACATACCCCTAGTATTGGACTTAACCAGTCAACTTGGGAAATACTTAGGGGCGAGTTCTTTTCGAGCCACATATATACGTTTTATACCGAAACACCGAGTATTGGACTAAATCGGTCGACCTGGATGATACTTGAGCTCGATCCTAATTTTCAAGCTTAATGAATATGCTTTACACTCATAAACCCCAAATATGGAATTCAATCAGTCGACTGGACCATACCTGGGGGTGAGCTATTTTCCCAAACCACATATCTATCCATTCCCATAATAATTACAAGGACCAGAGGCAAGCCTCGATGCTACATTTCTAGACATAACTTACACTCCACATAAATGTTTTACGGCATTTCAACTTATCACATTTTACATGCAAAACATAAATATACCTCCTGCTTCCATGAAATACAAGATGTTTTTTCAAATTTCCCCATCCCCGACCTCAGGAATCAAGGTTGGGGATTTAGGGGTTGCAACCTCAGCAAGAGATGGACTGACATTAAGCAAAGGCTCTTCCTACGCATCGACATCCCCGACTTCTCAAACTGACTCAGTTTCTATTCTATCGACCTCCTCCTCTTTGTCTTGTAGTAGCCTACTCGCAGTCTTTTACCCCTGTTGAACACTCAAAGGCTACTTCGAAGCCTACTCGAATACATAAATAAGCTTTGTAAGATTACCCGAAGATGAAGCCTCGACCCTGAACAAGCCTCGAGGATGAACTCCACATCGCAGCAGAAACACTTTGACCATATCTACACATGGTCAAAGTATGACGGGACAGACAGCCAGCTCACTAGACAAGATGGCGCAGTTGTTGGTCCTTGCAGCTACAGTGACAGGCCCAACCACCGCTACAGTATCAAAGTACAGAGACAGACCTAACAATTGTTACAATGACAGTTTTTGACATTTCTGGCTCCCATACCCACTCCGGGATATCCGGATAGTACCCTTATAATGTGACCTAACCTTGATGACTCAGCCCTTCCTATGATCTATAAATAGGAGAGATGAGGAACCAAGGAAGGGTTACAAAATCTCCCCTTTGAGCCCTTACAGTTTACCTTTGATCACCTTGTAAAAACCCAGTACTCGGACCTTCGACTACTCGACAAAAATATAAACACTCTTAAAAATCCTCATCTGAGGTCGTGGAGAGCCACGTTCTAGGCCTCCACGCAAGTGTATTGTCTATTGATTTTTCGCATTCTAGGCTATATACTTGAATCCCTTAGTTTGAAGATTAAACCCCGTGGTGTAAGAGCCGACTTCCCTCTATAAGAAGTTAGGCCCTTACATTTGGCGCCGTCTGTGCTTCCCACCCTACCTATCTCCCTTTCTTATTTCCCTTCCTTTGTTCTCAACTTCAGCAGATTATTATCAATGGCACCTACCCTCTGTTCCCGTTCAACCTATTCCGACAACTCTATTGACGTAGTGGCTGCCCAAATAGCCTTGTTTTCTCAACAATTTGTTCAAGCCGAGGAGCGCCACCATGCACAGCTTCACCAAGAGCGTAAAAAACACCGACAGGAATTCGAAGCAGAACAGAATCATTGCTTGGATAATGCCGATAGACAGAACTGGGCGATTGACGAGTTACGTAACACCGTCCGAGAGTTACAAAGACTACAACCTTTGGAAGCTGCTCGACCATCCCAAGCACCAGATCCCTCGCGCGCATCTGCTCGCTCGTCTGGGGGGACCTACCAAATCCCAAAATACCCCCAGTATATATCGGTACTGAGGGTGCTCCCCCATACTATTCCCCCTACTGGATCCATCCATCTCGGCATCCACCCCATCGAAAATTCCTCATACTCCACCCTCCAATCTCCTCGATACCCCAAATGCCGACCAGCTTGAGAACGTCTCAGGGAGCGCAGTGCCGAGCACATGCCACTCACTCGACCTCACAATCCTCAAATCCCTCGATCTCCTCCACACCCTGCCTATGCTGCACAGCAGGACCTCGACTATAAAATACAATATATTGTTCGTGTCAGCGCGAGCCCAACTCCCAACTCCTGGAGTCGGCTGAATAACCTCCTTGGCCCCAAACTTCTCACTATCGAGATACCGCCCAATTTTCGTGCTCCCAAACTCAACAAATACCACAACAGAAACCCTCAATCCCATATTTTCGAATTCTAAAATGCTCAGAGCCTCTATTCCACAGCCGACTACCTGTTATGTCGCCTTTTTGCCACCAGCCTTACTGACAGCCCCCTTTGATGGTATCACAATCTCCCAAATGGCACGATCCAGAGCTTCGAGAAACTATCACAGCTTTTCATCGCCCAGTTTGCCTTCAATAAAGACAAAGAAGTCAGAGTCGATGCCCTGTTCAATTTCAGAAAATCCAGCAATGAGACACTCAAAGCCTTCACCAAGAGGTTTCTCGATGAATCATGAAAAATCAAGAACCTTGACTGCACGAATGCAGTGCTCACGTACTCAGATGCCCTACCCGATCACAGCAGCGTAAAAGAATATGCCTAGTTCTCCACAAACCTCAAACCCTCAAGAAGATGCTCACAAAGGTTAATGGTTATATCGAACTCGAGCACCTCTACGAATCTTATAAACAGGGACAACCTTCTACCACCAACTTCAATAAACCACGACAAAATCTACCTTCTACTCCAACACCCCTGATTGCTCTCATCTTACAGGAGACTTAGAGCCGCAAACGCCCTCACATTGACAACAATGCCAAAACTCTCAAGAAGCAATCGAAGTCAGTCTTACCTGCACTTACTGCCCCCCTCAACGCTCTTCTACTACAAATACAGGCAGACCCCATATGGTGTATCCCTTTTCCTATCGAAGTCAGACCAGGCGAACCTTACTGCGCCAACCACAAATATAACTGTTACCATACCAATAAATGATTCGCCTTGCAGCGCTCCCTCGAAATCATCCTCAAGGCAGGTCATCTACATCAGTATGTTGCCGACCTCCCCTGCTACCTTGACGGGTCATACCTCAAGTCTCAACCCACCCCTACTGCCAACCCGTCCGATGTGCATATTTACCGAATAAATTTCATCGAGGTCAACAACATTGACAGTGGGCTTGCCAAAAGCAAGCGTAAGCGTGTCGAAGAATGTTACAAACTCACTTATCAGGAGAAGTTACACGCTCTCCTACCAAGATCAAGCCTTTCCCCTCAACCTGAAGGTTTCTCTTTTATTGACCGTGACATATCCCTTGTCCGATTTCCCCATTCCGATCCATTAGTTATCATGATTAATATCAAAGACCTCATCCTCCATACAATGCTCATAGACACAGGAAGTGTAGCTGATGTCCTTTTCCTCCAAACAGTCCAAACCATGAAGATAACCGACCTCATCACCGCTGCCAATGTCGAACTCAAAGGATTCAATAGGGCCACAAAAGTTGTTGTTGGTCGAATCAGCCTCTCAGTTACTACCGGCCCAGTCACACTTTAAACCAGCTTTCTTGTCATCGACAGGAAGTCAGAATACCTCGGCATTCTTGGGCGTGACTGGCTCCATGCAATGCGTGCCATACCTTCGACCTATCATCAGACCCTTTATTTCACTACCCCTGTAGGTACATGGAACTTGAAAGGCTCTCAACGCCTCGCTTGTTCATGCGAGCACCCAGAGATTGATCAGACCATGAGGCTCATCAGCCGCCCATAACAATCATTGTCTCTTTCTATCCCCATACCTTCGAAAGATACCACCCCACCCATCGAACCCACTATTTATATCAAAATTGACGGTCCTGGTCGAGATACATTCATCAGAATCTTTTTAGAAGAGGCAGAACGCCTCGAGCTCTCAGACTTCCTTTGAGCAAAAAAAAATGTCTTTGTATGAACATTCCAGGAGATTCCCGGTGTCGACTCCAGTTTGGCGTACCATTACCTCGACCTCATCCCCCATTTCATAATAATAAAACTGAAGAAGCGTACCCTGGCACCTCGACTTCGAGAAGCAGTGAACCTTAAAGTGGACAAGCTCATAGCCACGGGTTTTATCAGAGAAGTGAAATACGGTGATTGGATATCAAATATTGTGGCAGTTCTCAAGAAGAATGGCAAGATCAGAATCTGCGTTGACTTCACAGACCTCATCAAGCACACAATGAAGGACAGTTTCCCATTGTTGATCATTTCAGTACTCCTCGATGCCACTGCTTACCCTGACACCTCGACTTCGAGAAGCAGTGAACCTTGAAGTGGACAAGCTTATAGCTACGGGTTTTATCAGAGAAGTGAAATACGTTGACTGGATATCAAATATTGTGGCAGTTCTTAAGAAGAATGACAAGATCAGAATCTGCGTTGACTTCACATACCTCAACAAACATACAACGAAGGATAGTTTCCCATTGTTGATCATTTCAGTACTCCTCGATGCCACTGCTAGACATGAGCACCTGTCTATGATAGACGCAGCCTCAGGTTACAATCAGGTACCCCTTCTCCCCGAAGATCAACTTAAAACTTCATTCATCACTGAATAAGGCCTTTACTATTTTAATGTTATTCCCTTTGGCCTTAAAAATGTGGGAGCCATTTACAAACACCTTGTCACAACCATGTTTAAACCTTTGCTTAGCAAGTCAGTCGAAGTTTATATCGACGACATTTTATGCAAGAGCCTTCAAAAATAGACCCACATTCAGGACCTAACCAAAGTCTTTTCGATACTTCAAACCTGCAACATGAAACTCAACCCATACAAATGCCAATTTGACGTTTCGTCTAGTAAATTTTTAGGCTACCTTATCAGCAAACAAGATATCAAGATCGACCTCACCCATATTCGAGCCCTCATCGACATGGCCTCGCCACAAACTTAAAAAGATGTCCAAAAAGTGGTTGGTAAGATAGCAGCCCTCAACCGTTTCATTTCCAAATCCTCAGACAGATGTGCTTGGCTCTTTTCCCTCTTACGTGACCAAGGCATCCACAAAGAGAAAAAGAAAAACAACCCTGAGATCAACTGGACACCCAAATGCGAATAGGCCTTCCTCGTACTCAAAACTTATTTTGGTCGACCCCCTATTATCAGTACCCCTATCGAAGGTGAGACACTCTCATTATATCTCGCTATTACAAATACCTCTATCAGTTCATTGCTCATTCGACTCGATTCAAACGTTGAGAAGCCTATATATTTTATCAGTAAAACTCTAACACCCGCGGAAACTCGATATTCGAAACTTGAGCGTTTGCTCCTCACCCTTGTCTATTCAGCTCACAAACTCAAGCCATATTTTCAAGCTCACCCCATCCGTGTTATAACAAGTTACCCCCTTCGAGAAGTACTCAACACAAAAGGGAAATCCAGATGAGTACAATAGTGGTCTGTGTATCTTAGCGAACATGGCATTACATTTGAGAAGCAGATATCCCAGAAAGGCCAAGCAATAGCAGATTTCCTTGCCGACTTCCCGGTCGAAGATGTCGATTGGGAGGAACATGAAGATAACTTAACCGATGACCAACCCAAAGCAACAGATCCATAAAACCCCAACACTGGCTGGCGTCTATTTACAGATGGATTCGCTGGGCCTAACGGTTTAGGGATCGGTATAGTCCTAGTCACACCTACCAATGATCGAATA
This sequence comes from Kingdonia uniflora, assembly GCA_014058105.1. Lineage (NCBI taxonomy): Eukaryota > Viridiplantae > Streptophyta > Magnoliopsida > Ranunculales > Circaeasteraceae > Kingdonia > Kingdonia uniflora. The sequence continues at coordinate 7,077,327 of JACGCM010000704.1, read as the reverse complement.
CAGAAGGCAGTCAAGCTCAACTTTGAATGTTCCAATAACGAAGCCGATTATGAAGCTCTGATTCATGGCCTCGACCTTGCCCTCGAACTCGGCGTCCCCAAACTCACAGTTTTCACAGATTCCCAACTTTTCCAGAGACATTATACAGGTAAAAATCAAGCTAACGGTCGCATGGCTGAATATGCTGCTCTCGTTCGACAACGCATGGACCGTTTCCCCGAAAAATCTACTATCACTCATTACCCTCCAGGAGAAAACCAACATGCATATGCCCTCGCCTACATAACAGCTATGTTAGGCCAATCAGAATCCCGTACCCTCCACATCGAAGTACTTGAATGCCAAAGTATCCACCAGATAAAAATCAATGCCATCAATACTAGGGGTGAGAGTCTCGATCCAGACGACTGGCGAACACCATTTCTCCATTACTTTAACAATGCAATCCTCCCAGATGATCCCAAGGCCAAGCGATCGCTGCTAGAAAACTGTCGCAGATATACTATCCACAAAGATGAATTACATCGCAAGTCCCCAAATGGCGTCCTCCTTCGATGCATCTCTTAAACTGAAGCCTCTTTAATTATAGCTGAACTCTATCAAGGTACCTATAGTGCTCATACTGCTGGTCGTTCTATGGCCCTTCGAGCCGTTTCTCAAGGTTTATTCTGGCCAAACATGAAAAAGCAAGCCAAAAAGTATGCCAAACACTATGAAAAATGCCAACGCCATACCCACGACATCCACAACCCTTCACAAGACCTCCATTTCAGTCAAGTCTCCTGGCCATTCAAAAGATGGGCTATCAAACTTATTGGTCCTTTTCCTTAAGCCTCAGGCAGCCGATAGAATATCCTTGTTGTAACAGACTATTTTACCAAATGGGTCGAAGCTGTACCTTTCTGCTTAACCAGAGAAGAAGAAGTCATCAAGTTTCTATGGGAAAATATCATCACACGCTTCGGGTTCCCTTATATGATTTGATGCGACAATGCTCCCTAGTTCATCGATAACAAAGTCAGAAATTTCCTCAAAAAAATCAACATCATCCTCTTACCCTCAACACCTTATTACCCTCAAGGAAATGGTCAAGTCGAAGCAATCAATAAAACCATTGTCGACGGTCTCCAGAAAAGAGTCGATGCAAAGAAAGGTCGATGGGTTCAGGAGTTACAGCATGTCATCTGGGCCTATCGAACAATACTAAGAAAATCCACAGGCTGTACCCCTTTCCTTCTAGCATACGGTACCGAAGTTGTGCTCCCTACTTAATTTGAAGTACCCACACAAGATCCCAGCCTCCTCGACGAGGGCAATGAGTTTAAGATCGGATGTATCATGCTATGGATCGATGAAACCAGAGATCGGGCCATCGCCAACTTTGGCCGTTACCATCTGTCCCTCTAGAAGTCATAAAATAAGAGAGTTCATCCACGAAGTTTCAACATCGGAGATCTAGTTCTTTGACGTGTCAACCAATCCTCGAAGCCTCGAAATGTCGGCAAACTAGCCGAATCCTGGAAAGGACCTTATGTCATGTATGATAAAAACGACAAGGGTTCATACTATCTAATGATAGAAGACGAAGAGCTTCTACCCAATCCATGTAACACAATGCAGCTAGTCTCATACAATGGGCCACTGCCTCTACCTTGTACAACTGATGTAAATGCAGAATAATCAATAACCAGTTTTTTCACCCCTACTTCGTCTCCTATTTTTAATGAATTTCTTGGTTTAACTTAAGTATCATGTCAACCCTTCGACCCGACTGATACTTGGAGGTGACCTTGAGTTTTTTAAACCTCTAATTTTGAGAAAACTCAAGGGGCAGGGATGGTCGAAAGACCGGACCCTCGGGAATGCATTGGGGGCGAACAGTTATGCTTTACTGTGGCTTAGGCCTTCAAAGTCCAGTCAATTTCTTGGTTCCCTCTGAGTACCATATCAACCCTTCGACCCGACTGATACTTGAGGGCTACCTTGAGATTTTTCAAGCTTCTAATTTTAAGTAAACTCGAGGGGCAAAGGATGGTCGACATACCAAACCCTCAAGGATGCATTGGGGGCAAACAAATATGCTTCGATCAGGTTTAAAACCGTTGAAGTCCAGTCAATTTCTTGGTTCACCTTGGGTATCATGTCCACCCTCGCCCCGACTGATACTTGGGAGCGACCTTAAAATTTTCAAGCTTCCAACATTCGAGCAAACTCGAGGGGCACGAATGGTCAAAAGATCAGACCCTCAAGAATGTGTTGGTGGCGAACACATCATGCTTCACTGTGGCTTAGGCCTTCGAAGTCCAGTGAATTTACGGGTTTCCTCTAGGTATTATGTAAACCTTGGTCTGAGTGATACTCGGTGGCAACCTTGAAAATTTCAAACTCCCAACATTCGAGTAGACTCGAGGGGAACGAATGGTCGGCCGACCGGACCCTCGGGAATGGGTTGGGGGCGAACACGCCTTACATCGTTGTGGCTTCGGCCTTCGATGTCCTGCAGATCCCTTGATTTCAAACTAAGTATTACAACCATCTCGAAGTTCTCACACAAGTTCGATCACTCTACAATCATTCAATATATTCAGCACATGCAGACTCTATTATACAAGAATATCTATAATTTTATCGCATGCAAGAAGTTTCAAAACATCATATATCAGATAAACAGTTTCAAGACAGCTCAATTCAAATCAGTTTAGAACAATACTTTAAATTCAGTTCAAAATATATAACAAGTATGAAGCACAAGCAAGTCAATCAAATCAAAGTTCACACAAATCAGTTTCAGCACATCAGTTCAAATCAATTCGTACAAAAAAAATTCCAAGGTCATCCCCAATGAAAAATAAAGATGATTCAAATATTACAACAACAAATCAGAAATAACAGGCATGGCACTCCTTTACAAATACCTCAAGCCAGCGTGGCTGCATCTTCTACCGCAACAGGCCCTGCCATATCAACACCTTCAATACCCGCAGTCAAAGGCCTCGACCCTGCATCATCTGCAATCATGTCAGTTGTAGCCCTAGAAGCAATACCTTCAACCACATGAGTTTCCATGCCCCTTTCAATACCTTCAACAACCACTTCTACCTCTCCTTCATTCATCTGTAAGGAGACCTCAGCAATAGGATCTTCGATAACAGGGAGCCATTCTAAAGTGTCAAGATTAAAACTTATATCCACTATTAACTCCTTCAGCATGACTGTCACTTTACATTCACCATCAAACTGCGCCTGATAATGCACTTTCTGGTCTATTTTCTCTTTGTCCTTTGCCGCAATCGTCAACTTCAACACCTGCTCATGATTAAAACGTTGACCCTCCATCCCCGTCTCAGCTGCATCATTGATAACCTCCAGCTCCCACTTCAACTTATTATTATCAGACAACAATGATGCCTCTTTCCCCAGAGCAAGTTCTAGACTATCAAGTGCCTCCCACAACCTCCTTTTTCCCACTTTCACTGCCTTGATGAATGACTGCGCCCAAGCATCTATCTGCTAGAATATTCAAACTGTAAGTATTTGTCGAAGCATGGAGTACTTAAGACAATTTCAGAAGTTTGCAAACAATAATTGACAGTTACCTGAAACATACTCTTCTTTATTCTCTTCGAAGCTTCATCTGGGTCAGCATCGTAGAGTTTGGCCATAGATGCAGCTTTGGCTAGAGCCTGGTCTTTTCGCTCAACCTCTGTCATCTCCTCGCCCTCATTATCTGTATCGTCTTCCCCCAGCGCCCTACGCCTTTTGCGCTGAGCAACCTTCGTCTGCTGCACCTTTAGACCCTCAGGAACGACTCTACCATTCCCTTTCTCAGCCTGTACTGGCACCTGCCTTGGCCTCAGTCTCGAAGCATCACTAGCCACTTCAGGCACTAGCACTGCTCCCTTCGAGCCCCTTTGCGATTTTGGAACATACTGAACGTTTCTTGGCAAATCATCCTCTCCCATTTCTTTGGATACTTTCGAACCACCTTCGACCTTTTTCTTCTATGATCGCTTCAGCGTAACAGGTACATTTTGAAGCAGGGAATTTATCTTCTTCTTTCTTTTCCTCTTGATACCAAGACTCTTGATAACAAAATCCACCCACTCTTCGTCAAAATTAAGTAGGGCATCAATATAATCCCTCGGATTCTCCCACGGCCGATTAGTTAGACCTATAGAAAAACAGAAGTATAATCACGGTCTATTCGAGTAACATATGAAAATAAAACCCTCAACAAAACACTTACTCGGGTTATAAACTCTATGATGCAACCCATAAGAACCCTCCACTTCGACACTCTCAAAATTACCCTATACCACAATTAAATCCTTATTCAAGCATCGACCCATTGAACACAGATCATACCATGGGGCTTCCCTGGGTGACACTGGATATGGTACGTCCCTACATTCTGATTTGATTTCCTCAAATAAAATGATACAACATCATACCATTCAATCAAACCCCTCTTCTCACTTCGCAATTTTACATTCATACCTTCTATTACCTTCATCATCTCGTAAAAATTTCCATTAATTTGAACCGGGGCAACCTCCCAAAAATTTAATACCTCCTTCACAGCCATCGAAGAGGAAGTTGCATTCCTAATCGAATCTGGCCTCTATATGCCATTATTCCCTCTCGCGGGTTTGACTTGAATGTCTACCCTGATCTTATTACAAGTAATGTTACCCCCACCTTCGACAGCTCCAAATTGGCAGTAAATCAATCCAATCTCTTTTTATCTCTAGCTGAAACAGTACCCTTCACTCTATCCAACTCAGTCGAATCCTCATTCTGATCACTTTGTTCCCCTTCTCCCTTTTTACCACCAAAAAGCCTAGTATTACTCTCGCCTTTCTCCCCCCCTCCTATCTCCTCCTCCTCACAATCCTCAGTCACTGCCGTCCTACGATGCCTAGTAGCCGGAACCTCACCCGCCAGAACTACCACGGCAAAAGGGGCATCACTTACAACATTCAACATCTCTAATTTCCTGCCCTCATACATTGAAGCTCGACCATAAATACTAGCCTCGAGTTCTTCAATTTCTTCGTCTATCAGCCTCTTTCTCGAAGGTCGACGGGTACGCATATTATCCTACATAAGAAGAGGTATGCAATTAGATCGATACATTCAACAATTACATGTCAATAACCTATTCTTCATCTGCCCTCTCCAAGAGACACAAATACAGTCGAAAACTTGACCCCAAACCCAGTTTCTCTGACAATACCCTCAAAATCCCCAAATGGGCTACAATCTAGACTCATAAATTCTCCCTGTCCTCGACTATAACCTCCTAACTGCCAACCCAGAAGATTCTACTTACATAATGCAGCAGGAAGAGCTAAATAAAAAATAACAATAACAAACAGAGATCAATTGACATACCCGTATTAAATGAAGTACACTCAAAATAGTAATTCAGCGCGAACTAAGCAACAACTTTAGCAACCTCTCTCAAGCTTCACTTAGCAATGACGTACTAGTTTTCTCCCTCTCACTCTCTGGTATGTTTTTCTGTGAATAATACATTTTGTTACTTCCCTATCATATATATACCTACTCAAAAAACCAAAACTGCCTCGATTTTTAAACCGCTATCATTGCCATGCCCCCACTACCCCAGCTTTTCAGCTGAGACATGTTTTGACCAAATTGCCCCTTATTCCCCGCACGTGCGAGCTGCACGCTTACCCTGATTTAACTTTAAACTTAAAGCTTCTCAAACCCTCTGATCCTCACTTGAGGCCCCCCAGCTAAATCCCAACATCATATCATAACTTTTCTGCAAAACGAGGATAAAGTTCATGATTACCTACATGGCACACTGCCCCAGGAGCACGTACCATTCTGACAGACCAGGTGTCCGGGCTGTCAGTCCATCCAGTCAAATCCAACAAAACCTTCGACAAACCTCATACACGAGTAATCATCTATACCATGTCTCGAACACTTATCCACAGATAACCCCACATCCGATCTACATAAACTTCGACAAATTATAATATTACTTCGATATATCACATCTTTTACTTTGACAGATCTCATCTTTTACTTTGACATATCACATCTTCTACTTTGACAGATCACATCTTTTACTTCTACTGATCATATCTTTTAATTCGACAGTTCCAAATTTCACTTATTCACAGATCATAATATTATTTATAGATATCCTACTTCGACAAGTTCAAACAAATTATTTCGACAAAGCAAAATCTTACTTCAAACATTCAAAATCCTACTCGCAGAAAGTACTGAAAAAGAACTTGACAGTTACATTACGAGATACAAATTTCATTCCAAATAAACCAAAATAGTACAATTCTGAAATCCAATACAAGTACCCTACACACCACCATATCTAAACATTTAGTTAAACAGTTCTAGAGGTCCCTATTTATCATCAGGATGTGCCTCCTCGCTCTTAGCCTCAGTAGCGGACTCCTCCTCGTGCCTAGCTTCAGCAGCAGACTCCTCTAGCTCAACCATCTTCTCTGCGAAGGGTTCCAGCTGAGACAACCGATGGCCCAGAAGCGGACCCATCATTTACAAAATCCCCCACCAATATGCAAAAATAATTCTAGCAATGGGTTCCCCAGGTTCTGCTTCAAACAGGTCCAGTATCGCTGCGTCGATGTCCTCACCGATAAGAAGCCTCCGCCGCAGTTCTATCATCTTTTCCCATACCCACATAGCTTTTGCCGTAATCTGATCTACCTGCATTGTTGTAGAAAAGCTGCTGCTACTTGGTACCGAAGAAGAAGCCATTCTGATATGAGCAAGAAAGCCGAAAGGTGTAGAAAGTTGAAGAATTCTCCTTGCAACACTCCATTTTATACATAAAGGTACATTTAAAGTACTTATTCATCCCAAGTTACATTCATTGCGGTCTTCAATTCCCCTCAATGAAAACTCAACAGCCTGACCTTTTCAACTTCCTAGACATAACTGATTCATCTGTATCTGTATTTAAACCACATTCTCGGGGACTTGCAGTCGAACAAATCTCTAGCATCGAACCATCGACCATTTTCACACATCGACTCCAATTTCTTACACCGAGTCTTAACTAATACAGAGTCAATTACCTTCGACCATATCATTATACCTCAAAGCCAGTTTTTGCCAACATTCGATGAGATGCCTATAAGGCTATTCATCTACAATAAACTGCCAGAAATAAACACATAAAATTGTAACAAAACATTGTTTCCATTCCATTTCACAAATTACAATAACATAAACAACAAATTTGAAAACCCAAATGTACAAACCCACAGAAACTTTCAAAACCCATCATCACCACCTCAAGCAGCAACCCTATTTCCAGACGGTCAAGTCCCACTCGCCGAGCCTTGTTCCTTCATCTCCTCTTCTACACAAATGAGGCACTCGGCCAAAGTCGGCAGAAAGAGGTTGTATTTCTCCACAGTCGTAAAATTGTACTTCAGCTGCCCCCAAAGTTAGGCATAAGACTCATCGTTGATGAGTTCCCTAGCTCCTACCTCTACCAAGTCTGACATGTCCCAATCTAGATCATGCTGACCGAAGAACTTCAAGTGCAACTCAGCAGTCTTCCGCCCTACGCGACAATCTTGGGCGAATCTCATCCTTTTTTGATAGCGCGTATTGGACGTGGCATCCATAAAGGTTTTCAAAATATTTCAGAAGAAAGAGAAGAGAGTAAAACAGAAGAAGAACATACAGTATCCCTACCCCCATAACCTATACATATAGCCTTATTTTATTTATTACCCTATAGCCACCAACATCTCTTTATTACCCTCTTTTATTACCTCCCTCAAAAAACCAACAGTCAACTATTTCACTTCTAACTACAAGCAGTTTTCTAAGCAAATGCCTCTACACCTATTTTCGAGACCTTCGCTGAGAGAGGGCGAATGTAGTAGCCTACTCGCAGCCTTCTACCCCAGTTTAATACTCAAAGGCTACCACGAAGTCTATTCGAATACATAAATAAGCCATGCAAGATTACCCGAAGACGAAGCCTCGACTCTAAACAAGCCTCGGGGACGAACTCCACATAGCAGCAGAAACACTTCGACCATATCCGCACATGGTCGAAGTATGACAGTACAAACAGCCAGCTTACTAGACAAGATGGCGCAGTTGTTGGTCCTTACAGCTATAGAGACAGGCTCAACCACTGCTACAGTATCAAAGTATAGAGACATACCCAACAACTGCTACAGCGATAGTTCTGACATTTCTGGCGCACATACCCACTCCGGGATATCCGGATAGTACCCTTGTAATGCGACCTAACCTTGGTGACTCAGCCCTTCCTATGATTTCTAAATAGGAGAGGTGGGGAACCAAGGATGGGTCACAAAATCTCTCTTTTGAGCCTTTACAGTTTACCTTCGATTGCCTTGTAAAAACCTAGTACTCAAACCTTCGACTACTTGACAAAAATATAAACACTCATAAAAATCCTCATTAGAGGTCGTGGAGAGTCATATTCTAGGTCTCCACGCAAGTACATTGTCTATTTATTTTTTTCATTCTAGGCTATATACTTGAATCCCTTAATTTAAAGATTAAACCCCGTGGTCTAAGATCCGACTTCCCCTCTGTAAGAAGTTAGGCCCCTACACCGCTTCCTCTTCCTCTATCTCATAATATTGTAGGGTCTTAGGGATGATGCCCAGCTAGTCAAGGGTATGAAAAATCGATCATCGTCTGCCTGCCTTTCCTATGCAGCTCTTTGAAAATTGAGTTTGATTTAGACCAGACGCGCTTCATACTCCGCTACCTCGACAACATATTAAGCAATCACCTGGTTCAAGGCTCACTCACAAGCCACTTTCTATTCGGTCAATATTGTGTCAACAACTATCTGGGTCGCCTGCATGGCCATCATCAAAGCCTCCTCTAGCTTAGTCACCTATTGCGCGAGTGTCACCACTTTCGTTCTATCGGCTTGCTGGCGACCAAGCTCTCAGCCCAAAGAATACACTTGGCTACATCCTACTCAGATCACATAAACATTTAGAATACAAACATATGCAGGTGTTGCAAAGAATTGACACAAGATATAATCATATGTAACATTTACCTTTTAAATGCACAGTTCGGCTTGCTTCAGAACCGACGTGGGGTGTTTTCGCACCATCACCGCCCTCGCAGCCGCCTGGCCCCCAGCCTTTTTGTTCTTGTACCTAGGATGATCCTGAAATGTACTAGAGACGTCGTCCAACTGGTTGACATCGATGGTTAACAAAACTATTTTCGACGCCATTTCATGCCTCTTTTGGCCTTACCTTTTCCTCATAGGCTCCACCCCCTTCAATTTGGCTTGTTACTCGCCATAACCCTTGGCAGCTCCAGTGAGTTAAAAATAATGTTCACCCTCTCATCGTTACCTTACAGTACCATGTCCAGATAATACAACTCCAAGGGTATCCAGTGGTCGCGAAACTACACAAACAAAGAATACATCCAGTTAGTCTTCTAAAAGACCGACATATATACCACACAATTTAATGCACCAGCCTACTCTTTTTATATACATGATTAATTAAAGTTAACTCTGATTCTTGAAACCCCTGCTCCCAGATACCCTCGGCCAATATCATGGTCTCGTTCTAGTGACGACCATTGGTACTCATGTCATTGAACCACAGACGACTACTATCACTTTTTACATGATACATGATTTTCCCCGGACTACAAGCCATTTTATAATACGCCACGGTATTGAGCGAAGAAATAGTCGGTTGTCCAGCTCGAGCCAAGTCCTTATTCAATGCCTCTATCACCCATGCCATTTCATAAAAATTCTTGGTCAACTGACATGGTGCCACGTCAAAAAAGTTTAAACCTTCTTTCACCATGTTGCTGAAAGGGGTCATCATACCCAACCTCAGCTTTCCCAAATACAATAAGACACCAGAATCGACGTGATCTCAAAGATCCTCATCGTAGAGCGTGATTGACACTCGTGAGCTGACAAAATATTTATCATGGTACAATCTCAATTTATTCTCGTAGAAAGTTTCTACCGGTAGTTCATCTCCCTCGTTCGCGTCGCTTTCCCTTTCCCCATCTACCGCCCCACTATCCTATCCACCTCACTCCTCGTCCTCGGCCGCTTCACTATCCTCTACCTCATCATCGTGAGATTCATGTGGTCGAGACGTACCCTCTTCGAATACTCTTACCTTGGGGACCGCGATGGTAATATTATCCCTCGATGTATTTTCATCACTTTCGAATGGATTATATCGTCCAGATGGCGAAAACTCACTCATGTCTATGTCTTTTATATCAAAGTCTAGCAACCTATTAACAGTTGTCCGAGTGCATATTTACCTACAAAATAGAACGAAGGGTCGGTCAAGTTGAACCCGACAACAACCTATCTAGGGTTGGTTTGCATTTTTATGCCTCAACATCATCACACCCTTGCTACTGGGATAGACAATACAATGGATTGGTCATTCATATTCACAATACAAATAACTCAATTTTACGACAGGCCAAAACCGTCGTTAACGTTCCTTTGTGGCGATTTTAGACCGTCACAATTCCCGTCGCTGACGAGTCGTCGTTTATATATTTCGACGGAAAATCCCCTTTGCAAAGGCATAAATTTTGTGACGGATTCTCCCCGCCGATAATTTGCGTCAGTTCAGAACCGTCGCAAACTTACTTAAATGTAGTATCCCAAAATAGCTATTACGACGGCTTTGGTTGGTTGGAAATTTTGTTGTTTATTTACGACTAATTCTCCTGGAAAGTCTATTTATGAAACAGCTAAAATAAATTTACCGTATTTACTATCCTTGATTTGTGACAATTGCATTGTATAAAACTAAAAAACATAAAAAGAAAATACCATATGAAAAAAAATTATCATTTTATTATAAAAATGATGAAGTACATACAACATATTCATTCATAATTTTATGTATAGTTCCTTCAAATAAAACTTAAGGCAATCTTTAGCAACAACTCCTCTTCAAACCCTTCCACCTTTTGCTTGCTTCACGATCTCTACTATTACTGTCTTTGTAGTTAAGCAGTGAACTCGCACAAATATGGTCTAAGCTTGAATAAATGCGGTATGAACTTTCATAAATATAGTTTAAACTTGAACTAACATTCAAAAACTATATCTAGCATCCCATGCAACTTTTCAGCACCTGAAAATAAAGCCACGAGTATGCATGGTGAAGACTAGAGTTACTTCCTGACCATGATAGATAAGAAATACGAAAGGTAAAAGGAAGGTGAGGTCTAAATACCTTAAGAGCCATCCAATAAAGGATGCCTTTGGAAGATAGCATTGAACAATGTGAAGTAATCAAATTTAGAACCCTTCTAGACCTATTTAAGTAGATATAGTCAATAGGAGAAAACAAAATTGCAAAACAAATATATTCAATAAGAGAAAATAGAAATACAAAATAGAGCTCAAGAGAGTCTCAAACCCTAGAAACAAGGATGGACATGGTTATAAGATCTCTTATATCATCTTACAATTCCCAGTAGGGTGTTCACCTAAACCTGAAAATAAGGGAAATCACAAAAATGATATTAGCCATCTTATCAGTAACTTTATTCCCTTCTCTGAAGATATGTGTCACTTAGTTTATAAAATTGAGATAATACAAGCAGTTAATCCATGTAGCTAATCTCCAACATGAATTTGACAGTTTCTGGACCGTAAATACATTTCTGTGATGGTTTATGAGCCATTGCACAGAAGGAAGCAATTTCTGGTAACGACAAGCAGCCTCTTCTTGCTGTGGCTCACTAACGAGTCTGGTTCAAAAAATTTTACTCACCCAAACTCTAAAGAAGCACTTGGTGTATGCATATATGGGGATCATAAGATACAATGATGGATAATATAAAGAAAATAGGCACACCTCTGCAGGAATTAGGGTGGCATTGGGGCAGTGGCTAGAGATGATGCAGGTATTGTTCATGGTGCTACAGCATGGAGTAGCAAGCCTATGTAATCTATTAACCATGAAATTTAGGCTATGGAAATGGGTATGAACCTTGCTTGCAATCATAACTGGAAGCAGATTATAACGTCTTGTGATTTGCAGTCCCTGTTAACCTTATTAAGAATAGAAATGACCCTCCTTGGGAGGTCAGATATAATATAAACAGGATCTATACTATGATTGATAAGATGGAGTACTTTGACATTGACCATGATTTCAGGGAAACTAATAGATTGGCTTATGGTTTAGCAGATCTCCAACCTCCTACAGAGTTCATGGAAATTATGCCTTGTTCTCTCCCAGAAAGTCTTAAGAAAATTGCCAAGGAGAATATTAGTAGAGTGTATTTCATGAATCACCACAAGTAGAAAGAACGACATAACAAAATACTCAATTTACGATAAAGTTGTGTAACGACTTCAGCTACTGAAAAATATAAAAGTCTCATGTTACATATGTAAGAACATTGCATTTAAGTCGGCAATCTTAGCCCTGAGGTTACAAGTTACAAGCAATAGGCTATCAAGCATTTATGATATATAATACATATTATGGCATCATCAAATAAATTCATAAGGTATAGATATGTCTCAGATATTGATTAACGCAAAATTGTGGACCGCACTTTTATTAATATTTATGGTGTTATAAGAGTACATATAGTAGTTTCTTACCTCGGTAGCAAGGTTGCCAACAAAAATAGTGATATACTGAGGGTTGTTCTCTGGAGCATCACTGTTTATCATCTCTTGACCGTCCTCTGCAAACATAAAAATTGAGAGTATTAATTTTTTGTTAGATATTAGCATAATCAAATCGAAAATTCATCTGCAATCACAACATAACATTAGTGTAATTGTGAGAAAAATTCTTAAAACACTATCAAGGGCAACACAGTTCCGGTTCTTCCCATTTTACATGCCAATATAAATATGATTTTCTAATGAACAATCCCAAAAAATAACAAAATAATTGTTCCTGCTAACCAATTGTACTTGAATCAACATTTTTCCCCTGGAAAACTGCCAACAGATGTATTAAAGCCAATGTGATATACCTAAACTACTGTTCTCGTGATAATTGATAGATAGTCTTACCCTGGTGTGGTGCAACATGGTGATTGGGAGCACAACATGGTCTGTGTAAATGTAATTGAGGTTGTGGCCCTATGATTGGTTCTACATTCTTGAAATAGTAGCGATTGAGATTATGATTGCTATGGTGGTGAGTTAGAAAGTAGGAGAAAGAGGACACAAAACTTTAAAGTGGAGAAAGACCATATCATTTGTACTATAGAGTACAAATTTCTTCCACTTTTAGGGCTCCGTACAACTAGCAATTACAATTTAAATATGTACACCTGAAAGCCCATCATCTCCACATTGTTATGCATGCTTTGCTTGTCCTCGTTGTTACCAGCACCTTTTGTCGCCCAGTTTCACCTTATTTGTCTACTTCCAAGCCACTTTCCTGCAAAATAATTAAGACATCACAATAATCAAATGGCGATTAAACCAAAGAAGACTACTGCTTGGAACATAAAAAAAGACTATATACAGCAGTCGGTCATTACAAATGGAAGCTTTAGACAGTAGATGAGATTGTAAATAAACCAAGTAAGAGGTAAGGAACTTAGTCTCATACCTGTCAAATCGTTAATTACACTTTGAGCACCATATGAGAAAGACGAAAAAAGGAAATCATGATATGGCACCAAACCAATCCTAGCAAGAAACTCTAGATATCGTCAAAACCAGTAAAGTGGTATTGCAATCACCTGTTGATTCCTATATGAAACAAAACCAAACCCTCGTGAACTGCCAGTCTTCTGATCCCACATAACCCTTGCATCTCTGCATCATATTAATATGGCAATAGTCTCAATTTCCATCTTTTAGAATCATATTGCAGGCTTTATTCGATCAAAGATACATCAAGTACAAAAGACAGTTAAAAGAAACTTATGAGCAGCTAGAATAAGCAGAGAAGCATGCAAATAAGGTACCATTCTTGATCCTACTTTCAATTTCTGCTACCTTGACGTTTTGAGCTTAAACAACACTGTAAAAATTGGAGAGAAGCGAGAAAATCACAAAATAAAGTATAGAAAGAAATTGGCTGGTTACCTTAGGTACAAAAAAATTGAAGTAATTCTCCTTCATAATGTCCTCCAAGCTCAAATCAAGAAATTCTTCTACCCTCTTATAACCAGTATCAAATTTCCTGTAGAGCCACCTCTTCTTATGGGCATCCCTTAAAAGAAGGTTCGATCTCCTTCTTGCATTAAGAAGTTTTGAACGCTTGTGCAAGCTTTGCCAAAATAACTTACTTCATGAATCTTTACGAACTCTAGGCTCACTGGATTTGTCCAAATAACTATTCCAACCCTTGGCAGACTCAGAAAACGAATGGGGTTTCTCATTTATATGGTAAAGGCAACATATCTTAGAATTTGAACCATCACAATCTTTTGTTTCACGTGAAGTACTCATTATCCAGTTCATATTCTGAAGGCTGTGACTCAACTCTTTAAGATGGATGCAACCCCTGATATTTATTGAAGATAAACAAGAGAACACATTCAGAATTTCTTGAGTTGTATTAGAACTAAGATTGGTGCAGCCCCTTAACATGATAGTTGTTATCTTCATTTTCTTGCACCCCGTCACTAGTGGTTACAAAAGGTTTTACCTTATTGGATTAATATTATAATGACTATCCCTAAGGCCTTACATATCCAAGTTCCAGTAGATACAAAAATTAAGAATAACCATCTAGTAATCTAATTAGAACACATTTATGCTACTTACACCCGTTGCTGCCGTCGAAGCAATTTCATTGCATCATTATTTGGTCAAATTTGGTTCACCTCATTTTCAAGAAAAGGGGGAATTTTTTTTACAGAGTTTGCGTGGGACTTTGACAACAACTATTAAGCATGCTACCAAATTAAAGCAATTCGTCGGAAACCCTAGTGCCTATTTGAAGATTATACTTGGTAATATTCTACATAGGCAGACCAAGGTTGTATCAACTGGACCTAATCCTGAGTTTGATGAGAGTTTTGCATAGGCATTTGATAGTCCTCTAATTGGCTAGAAGCTTCACATCTCCTATAATAACAAGAGTAAATTCGGGAAGAGATCATTCAAAAAATTAAGTATCCTGTTTAACAGGGTCATACTAGAGGGACTAATTTTTGGAGAGTACCCTCTGACGCCTAAAAGAAAAAGTGGTCCCATTCGTAATGTAAAAATCAAATTAGGAGAGTAGAATAATTACCTATATATAGGCCTTTGATGTAAAAGTTAGATTACCCATTCATGAAATATGTATCTCCCATTTTATCTTCTACGCCATCATCATTGCTTTTATTTTTTGGAAGGCAAGTGGTGAGACTAACCTTTATGAAATAAAAGAAAAAAGGAGATCTATACACGGTAGGGACAACTTCTTAGTAATAAGAAGAGCCTAAACACCAAAGGAACATCATAGTCATAAGAAAAAAGGAAAACAACAACCTATAAAGATTATTCAGGTAACAGACATAAACCAGTCAGTGAACCCTCCACACTCGAGATCCACAAAATTGGAACTAAGAAAGAGAATTAGGGTGTCCTGAAGTAAACTTTATTACTTACATTTTTAGAGAAGATCCTCTTAAGATCATCTGTAAATGCATCTAAAGAGTAATTACAAAGCCCATTAGAGGAGAGCATGTTGGCACAATAAGCAACTGCCCTGTTAACTTCTTTAAATGTCAGCTTCACTCTCATAGTAGTAAACTTTTTAAATAATTCTCTAATCTTGAGGCAAAGTCTTTTATCCTTCCAGCTAGGTTTTGTTTGGTTGTTCAGAATATTAACAATTTCTAGATTTTCAGTATTAATAACCAAGCATTCAATATGATAATGGATGGCTCTGGTTAGCCCATGTAGCACTACTTGCAGCCTGTGAATGATGCCATTCTTCCCATGAACACATCCAGAAATTGCTTCCAAAGGTTCTCCATCCCACTTCCTAATCACAATACCAAATCTTCCTTTATCTGAAAGCAAGGCATCAGTGTCCATCACAGAGAAATAATCAGATGGTTTTGTCCAACTACAGGCTATCGGTATTCTGTTGATCCACTGGACATCCAAGTCCCATACTATTGCAGCATCTCTATTGGCTTGGTTAGATTCCATTATGTGCTTTAAGGCTAGTATCTTCATTCTAACAGCGCCTTTGATATTAGTTGCTAACTGTTGAGCAGTCATACTACTATTGTAAATTCTATCATTCATTTCTTACCATGCCAAGTACAAAAAAGCATTTAAGGTGTGCCTCTTTGCATGTGAGCTGAAAGTGTTGCCCCTAAAATAGGTAGTACACCAATTTATTATATCCATGAGATTGGAGGATACCTTGCCATCATCATTGCTTGTAAGATGTAATTCACAAGGAATAACAGACTATTCAGGGACATGCCTAGAACAAGTTATTGCCAAAATGTATGAATTTAGACTTCTATGCCCTCGCAATTGTGGTTTGTAAAGTAACCCAATGGAAAAAAAATAGTAATCATAATATTTCTTCCCCCCGCCGCCACCGTCGCCCAAAAATCTAATTTTTGCACCCCCTAAGAAAATCTTGGCTCCGCCCCTCACTCCCTTGTATTTTCTATTTATTCTATTTATAGCATGACCGTCTGAGATGGTTTGATGATGTGATCCATCTACAAGTAACTGATTTGGGCTTCCCCGAATTTGTATTCAAGTTCTATGCTCTAACTGTTTTAATGTTAATGAGTTCAGGTTTCATTTATTAGTTTCTACTTTGAAGCTTGTATCTAACCTCTGTCTTGATTCTTTCCCATATCAATTCTTTAGGGGATTGAACATTATTTGATTCTATTTTAGATTTCATTATGTTTTCAGTGACACACTCATAATTGTCAAACTTATGAAGCAAGGTTTTCTTGCTTCATATAATCCCTATTTGGTTTGGATATTTTAATCATGGCAGCAAGAATTATATATAGAAAAAGATAGAGATAAATCAAGTAAATAAAAGGATAGAAACAGTAATTATCATACAGTAATTACGTTAAATCAAACATTCCAATAACAAATATCAAAATCATTAAGTAATTGCAAGTATAAATAAATCAAGCATACCAATTTTATACCTAAAATCATTTGCCGCAACTTTTGAAAGAGAAATCTATAAATCAAAAATTAAGGTTGTATCAAAAAACAAAGTTCATAACTTTTACTATAATTTTACTAGCCTACAAATCGAAATTAGAAAATCAAAAACCTATGAATCAAAACTCAAAAATCTGTTGCTGTAATTTCAGATTATAGAATAGGAAATTGATTCCGAGTCTTACTCAAATTTCTTACTAGGTTAGCAGCTCCTCAAGTTTGAAAACCTAACGATTGAGAATGGTGATGAATTAGGGAGAGGGTTTTGTTCCTTTTGAAGTTGATAGGCAGAAAATCATTATCTTCAAAAATTATAGGGAAATTAGAAGATTTTAAAGGGAAATTAGGAGGATTTTGATGGGGAAATGGGTGGGATAAAGAGAAACCCAAAATCTTAGCTTTAGAGAGATAAAAAAATGGGCTGGTGAAATCAAAGAGACTGAGCTCTCTCAGTCTATGTATGAAAAACGACCTTATTTTAACACTTTTTGGTCGTCCCAGATATGTGACTTAAAAAATCAGTCATAATTTAAGACAAATATCTCTTAAATTCGCATAGTGGCAACATTTACAATATGCCACCTCAATACCAATAACCACAAAACGTGCAGCTCCAATGGGGCTCAAGGATCAATACAGTAATGGCCAAATTCCATAGCTCGATACGATTAGGAACTAGCTATCACTCCAATGATCCTGTAACAATATGATAATGGAAAGCGAGAAATTGAAACAGATATTTTTAGCGTAGAAAACCTTTGAATAGGTAAAAAACCACAACCTCGTATGGAGAATTTTTATAAAAGTCTCTTTATAGCTTTGAGTAGATATCTTTATTACAAGTGATTTCTAGAATATAGAAATGCCTTTGATCTCGCAAGTAAGAAGTTTGAGTAATTTTTCTAGTCCCTGTCTCTTCTGGAACTTCTTTTTTTATAGGCCTTTCCCACAGCTCTTCGTCGTGCTGGAGTACGTCATCCAAAAATGTGGTTAGTGGCGGTTGACTGAATAACTAACGAGTTCGTGGGAGACAGGTATCTTTGACTGAATAACATTTTTTGAGTTTAGCTCGATGTAATTTCTTATACAGTTCGTGGGGCTGGTTAGAATGTTTGACTGGAGTGTTGTGTACTGAAATTGCGTAAGCCTGAGATGGAGGTAAATTGAACTGTGTGAGCTCAATTACGAGTGAGATCGAGGAATAAGTCCCTACAATTTCCCCCACACAACCGAAGTCACGGGTGGCTTTGGTTGAGAAAGAATATGTAAAAAATTGTAATTTTGAAATGGAGCAATGATGGCGCTTGACTGGGTGGGAGTTACGTGATATTGGGAAGTGATGGGCATTAAATAATGGTGTAGATGTATGTGATGGTTTGTGTTTGAATAGTTACGCCCGTAATAAATGGCGGCGCTTGGGAAAACATACCTGCACAAATAAAGTTAGGGTTATATAAAGAGTATCTTGATCACCTTGTTTGGGTAAATTCTTGCATGCGTAATGTTCTTTGAAATGGCAAAAACTCAGAGTATGGTTCTTGAAGAGAAAATTGTGTCTGAGGTACAGAGGTTGAAGTTGAAGTATTTTGGTGACCAGTCCCTGGAAATGGTGGTCCCAGCGCCTGTTCCTCCGACGTATCGAGGCTTGTCGGGAGAGGAAGCGGTTGAAGCTAAGGAAGATTTCTATTGTAAGTGGAGATTTCATGTCTTCGTCTTGATGGGCGAGGAACGTTGGGCCTGTCTCCGCACCCATGCGGAAGATTGGGTTAGGGGTTCATATGCAGGAAAAGGTGTATCTGCGGGGCAAATGTACTAATTTTCTGTGGTGCCAGGGATTCTAAGGTTGGGCCCTCTTCATCTCTACCAACTCTGTGACAGTGGTGGCTATAGAAGAGGCGGTGGTGGCAGTAGAGGAGGAAAACTGGTAGGAAGATTCTGCTGAGGCATTTCCATCATGGTTTTGTGCTCTGAAGATCTACCATCTTGTTTTGTAGGAGCCACACTGAGTCTACTGCTTACATAATTTGTGCTTGGAGTTGAACTGTGCTTCAACCAAGCCATGTGAGGAGGGCTTTTTGATGGTTCCACTACTTTCTTCACGTCAGGGTAAAACATCACCGAAGTAAGAAGAACTGGAAGAGATGATATCTCGCCGTGCCTGGTTGACCTGTAGCTTTGAACAAACTGGGAAAACTTGTTATCTATAAAGTACCTGAAGTTCGGTACTGGATGATAACATGTTATTGTATTCCTGCGTGAAAACTTGTTATTTGTAAATCGTGTTATGAGTAATATGAATAAAAATTGATTATCACACATTTTGTGTATATAAATTTTCTTAAATCGACCTGAAATGTGTTAGTTATATAACTGTTTAATAAGTGCTGAAACAATGTTCGGACTGAGATGAATATTTGATATAAAAGATCTATATTTTAACAGGAAATGAAATAGAAATTGTAGAAATATGTTAATTTGAGCTATTTTAAGGTCGACAAAGATACTACTCATAAGGTCAATTGTACTAACCAGTGAGTATACTAGTGAGGAGATAAGTTATAATAAGTGAGTCTAAGATCTTTGGTTTTTGTTACGCGATACTAGGGAAAAATAGAGTAAAAGGAGGAAGTGATTGGGAAATTATATAAACACTGATAGGGTGACCCGTAAAAGCTCAGGGGAAGGTTAGGATGGTGCGGACTCGATCTTAGAGGATTCATCATGCTGCAGAAGGTCGATTAGCCATAAAAGCTGCTAAGATGCGAGAGAGAATTTTTGGCTCGCTCGGTTACGATGTTGAGTTACCGATGAGGATGCGCCAGCTCGAAGGACTAGATATTAGGAGTAGAGAACTTGAGCATGCTTGCTACTTTTATGAGTCATTTTTTCGTGTATTTATAAGGAATTCGGCAGAACGAGAAAGGGTGGTGGGTTTAATTGCTAAAGTGAAGATCGATTTTGAAGATATGAGGATTGGTGAATAATATGATCAAATGCAGGTTGCAATGGATACTGTTTACATGTTCTTATGAATAAGCTAAATACTGGAATGTAACATAAATAATATAAGTCAATTGGATCCTCAATAGGGGGAATCTGTTTTGAGACTATTCTGCAAGCAATTTGAATAAATTTGAATAATTGTACAATTTTGAAATTGATGTCAATCACAGTAAGTATGATAAACAAGTACTGTAAAACAAAAATACGTTAGTGCAGAAGCTTCTAGTTTTGTTTTACATAAAAAATTAAATTAAGCTCTGACATCCCACAGTGCGAGTCATCA
Organism: Kingdonia uniflora; assembly: GCA_014058105.1. Taxonomy (NCBI): domain Eukaryota; kingdom Viridiplantae; phylum Streptophyta; class Magnoliopsida; order Ranunculales; family Circaeasteraceae; genus Kingdonia; species Kingdonia uniflora. The sequence goes on along the minus strand of JACGCM010000704.1, from coordinate 7,056,859 downwards.
TGAGTGAGGGGACATTAAGAAAAGATAAGGAAAGAGGGTAACAAAACACGTTAATAAATGAGGAGGGTTATTATGGTAGAAAGGTGATTTTATCGAAAAGGTACAAGGCGTCTAACATGGAGAGTGGAAAGGACGCCTCGGTTCTAGAATCGAGGACGGTTCGTACGAGAGGTAATAAATGCCAACCTCATGAGAGAGAAAAGATAAACAGTTTTTCTACGTCTCCAAACAATTTTTTTACCACAAAAGACTTGGATAGCAATCAGATAGAAAGGCGAAAGATCAGAGGAATAAATCAAGAATTTTCTGAAGACGATAAACTGTTAAAAAGGGGAAAAGGTTTGGGATCACGTAGGTGGGAATATAGCAGTATAGTGAGGATGAAGCTTGACTCTTCTACCGATTCGCATCCGAATATTAAAAGTTAGTAGAGATACGTATGCAATATATTTTGATATTCTATAGTGTAAATATATGTGTTATATATAACTAACTTATCATAGATATATGTTGAATATATAGATATATACGTATACATAGACAAAAGAATGATAAATACTTTAACCTGTATGTAGGTCGGGCGTGAGAGGCACCTGTGTAGGTCAAAATAGTCCTGTAGAGTCTGCTTTTAAGATGGGTATGTCATCTGTCAATGAGGTTTCGACTTCTGGTAAGAAGAATGAGTCTGATAGTGAAGGGGAAGGAGGATTGGAACAATTTCTGGGTTTTCCTAGTCGATTGGTATCTTTTCCCCTGGGTTCTGATACTTTTAGATAATTTTATAAAGCCAAGGGGGGTATAGGAGGTAAGTGGTGTAAATGTGTAGATTTTGCCGACAGGCAGTTTAGGGGTTGTACGGTAGCGGAAGGGGATGAGTATTTTTATCATTTGGCAGATTTGGCAGCAGAAAAATGAGATAGGGGTATAGACGAATCGATCTCGTTAGAGTATTTAGATGGAGATATTCAGAGTGACCTTTTGGAGGATTTTTAATGTTACCTATCTCAATTAGAGTATGGGTTGTGCCTCCCTCTTACCAATTTGGCGAAGGGGGTAATGAATACAATAGGGGCATGTCCCGTTCAAATGAATGGGAATATGTGGGAGGTCATAATTGTATGCGACCATCTGAATGATTGATGGGAAAGGGAGAACAAAGTGAGGAGAATAACCCCGGAGGACATTCTGCAGTTTTATGGGGTGAAGAATTTTAAGGCCAGTGGTGGGCTGTACTTCTGTGCGAGTGTTACTCGGCGTCATTTTTTCGATCTGTATTCAGCAGGTCTAACATGGAATGACAATATCATATGGGTAAGGGTAATTACCTTCAAAGAGATGACGAGGAACTTTTGGACCTCCGATTTAGATCTGTAAAGAAAAGTAAGTAAAAACATGTATAGATAGAATTATCGTCATGTTTCTTTGATAAGTATAGTTGATAAAAAAATGTGTTTAATGCAGGTATGAAGTCTACAGTGGAAAGTAAAAAGTCTTTGCTGGACGAGGTCGGAGAGGAGGAGACTGAACTCAAACTGGTCTTGGGGGAACTCGGTCTGCGTAGAAAGAAGAGAGTGGAAAGTAAGTCAAAAAAGGTTGCAAAGGCTCAGTATTCTAGTTCGATGACGGGTGTCGACGAAGGAACAAGACAAACAAATGGGGATGAGGTTCGAGATAAAACTTTTGGGTCGGGCAGTTCAGCTCAACCGAACCTTACGACGAACAAGATAGCCCACAAGTTTCCGAAGAGACAAATAAAAAAGGCTTTGTCGGGCTCTAGTACCACAACCAGTGGTGAGGTCGCGCAAGGAAAGAGGAGGAGGGTAGAGCCTTTGAGAGGCTCAGGAGAGAAAGTCACTGAGGGGCGATCTATTTCAGTGGACTACCTCAAAGAGGTCAAGAAAGGGGCTAGGTTAGCGATTCTACAAGGGAAGGAAGATACGAGCCAGATGGTAAGTTTATATTATGAAATATAAATGTTTAATATACTTCGAACTAGTAATTGAGGTCGATATAATTTTTGTAGGTTGCTCGCCTTGTCAAGGGGATTTGGCTCGGTATAGAAGAACAGGAATCCGAGCTGAAAAAGGCGAAGAAAGAGTTGGAGAAAAACCTATCTTGAGCCAAGACTGATGCCCTGAAATAAGTCAAGCAGCTGAAGGCCGCTCATGCCACAGTGATTGGCCAGTTACAGATCGAGGCAAAGGCTAATTTAGACTAGACGGCTAAGGAGCGTGACAGACTAGGTCATCACTTGATGCTGAAGGGCTACTCTCAAGAGGAGGTGGATGCTATTAAGGCTGACACCTATGCCGAGGAAGAAGAGGAGGAAGCAGAAGTACTGGGGGTTATGGACGGTTTGGATGGTGTATCCCCCCCAAACAGTGCTTGATAACCAAGGGAACGATGTTGAGCTCCCTGAAGATGGGAGTGAGAAGGTAGGGTAGACATGTGTTTTCTGTATATATTTGGAAGTTATAAACTTTTGTGCGGGAAAAGAACTGCAGTATGTTGACTTTGTTTATAAATCATTTGTAGGTAGTTAAAGAGATGAGTCTCAGAATAAATGACATAGAGTCTGGACTTGCCAGGGAAATAGAGACATCAAAGTCCCTGTTGTCTGTGCAAGTGGAGTTGCAGGTTAGATTTAAAATAGGTTGCCCAATCTTCGTGTTATGCCAATGCTAATTCAAGTAAATATGATAGAAATGCATAGCAAAAATCTAACGCTATTAATACTAAGTAGAATATCGAAAGTGTGTACCTTGTATGCCAAAAGAATATTAGTGAAGTGCTCATCTGAGGATGGACTCCAAATTTTTAATCCAAAAGTATTTGGAAAGAGATGTATAGAAACCCCGTAGTCTATCAAAATGTTGTATGTATATGTAGAAATGATACTTTCTGAATCGAACTGTACTAAAACGTCGTTAAATTTCTCAGGTCGAATTGGATGCATCTCGCGTATGTGAGGATCACGCGCTCATGTGTAATCAGGAATTTGAGGAGCAATTTAGTAGGATGAAGGAGGCGAATGAGAACCAGGAGGATCAGTTCGTAAAAGTACACTTCAGTCTAGAGAAGTTGAATCAAGTCGTCTCTGATCTGACTCGTCAGGATGAAGAGAAAGATTTTGGTATTAAGAAGGGATTAGAAGATTTATCCAAGGCAACAGAGCGTGCTAAGAATCTTCAACGTCAAATCGATGCATTAGCTGCGAAATGTAAGTAGGCGGATATGGCTCAATACTGTATTCAGGCGTTGGAACGAACTGAGGAATTATGTCAATCTGATCTTAATAGCTGCAGGATCGAGCTGGAGTGAATGAGACAAAAATATATTGGAAAAGATGACGAGCTGAGGGTAGCCCGAGAGAATCTATTGGCGTTGGAGGCTGTAGCCAAACATTTGCAAACAGTCCTCCCTGCCAAGGATATCGAATTTCGAGAAATGCAGCGAAGGTGTGATAGCTTAAATGAGAGAGTCGCTCAACTTAAAGCCGAAAAGGATCACGTCATTTCTCTTGCCAAGAACGCTGAGGCTAGAGAGCGCTATGGGGGAAGTAGAACTGTGAATAAGGCCCCTCTAGTTCGAGGAAATGTCGTTTGTCTCACAGATCGCATCAGAGAGCTAGAGGGTGATGTATCTCGAATTTAGGGGCATGTTCAGAGGTGAAATGTGGACTTGAGGGAATGTCAGCATAAGCTAGACGCTACTCTAATCAGGGAGAAAATTTTAGAGGGGGAGTTAAGAGCTAAAGATTTGCTAGTGAAGAAAAAGGATAAACTATTAAAGGATCTGCCCGCGATAGAGGAGTTGAACACTGAGCTCGGCATGCATCATGCTCGAGTAGTAGAATTACAAGCCACGAACTTGACTGAGTCGGAGCAGTATATTACCAAATTAAAAGAAGATGCCATTCGCTATGATAGGATTAATGCGAATAGAAATGCTTGGAAGGATACTTATGCTAGTGTAAAGGTGCATCACGAGAGGCTGAAGGATAGGTTTGCAAAAGCGGTGGCACCTGATGTATCTTGATCTGCCTTATTAAGTGTGATCATTGCATATTTTGTAGAGGAAGTTAAAAGACTTGAGTCAGAACAAGATACCTTGCTCATAACTCTGTCAGATAAGGGATGCACCTGTGGAGCTGAGATAGATCGAGGTAACTGTAGGGACTTATTCCACGAGCTATGGGATACTCGAACTTACTTATTACTAGAGCTCTGGAATACTCGATCTTATCCAGTACCAGACGCACGCATAAGCAAACACGTTACATACACGTCAACAGTTACACATCGACCACGAACTCAAGCAGAACGTGGGTTGCCCACAACAGATGTAAGCAGAACAAGTCAACATACACCTGTCTCCCACGAGCTAGCAGTTATACACTCAACTACCCATGACTCCTACTTTCAGGAGAACTTCTTCAAGCACGATGTCAAGCCGAGAGCAGGGTCTATAAAAGGGCAGTGCTCTTAAGGAAAGATGAGGGTCAACAGACAATTTTATACATACAATTATCTGATCTCTAGCTATTTTTTCTTAGATTAACTCTTGTAATCAGATTTTCTCACTCTCTCAAGCAATAATACTACTTTCACAAAATCCTCCACTCGAGGTTGTGGTTTTTACTTATTCACAGGTTTTCTACGCTAAATCCCCTGTGTCAAGTATTATCTCTTATTTAATGCTTGGCATAGTAGTTCTAGGTGTAAGAATCGATTTCAAGCTAGTTCGAGCTTTACAAAATCTGGTCCCTACATTTGGTGCCGTCTGTGGGAATGGCACAATTTTTGCATGTTCTCCAAAGCCACGCTGATATTTAGTAATCAGATATTCTACCATGGTGCATTCCAGACAATAAGCATCAGGAGTTCAGCATGACATCTCCCTAGAGACTGATCCGTTAGCAGAATTATGAGCGAACCTCAATTTTGAGACTGAGACTCAGAGTAATATCAACCCCAAGCATCGATCATACTTCGATATGTGTAATCAACACTGGGGCGATAAAGAAGAGGAAGATGATTGGAGGAAATTTCAGATTCAATCTCAGCTTCAAATTCTAAACTCGATTATAACTTCAGCTCGACTTCTTCAGCTCGAGCAACTAACATTTTCAGCTTTAGCTCGCTTTCAGCGTTAACTCTCTTTCAGCTTTAACTCGCTTTCAACTTTAGCTCGCTTTTAGTTTTAGCTCTCTTTCGGCTTTAGTTCATTTTCAGCTTTAGCTCGCCTTTAGCTTTAGCTCGCTTTCAGCTTTAACTCGTTTATAGCTTTAGCTCTCTTTCAACTTTAACTCACTTTTAGCTTTAGCTTATTTTTAGCTTTAGCTCTCTTTCTGTTTTAGCTCGCTTTCAACTTTAACTCGATTTTAACTTCAGATCGATTTCTTTAGCTCGAGCAACTAACATTTTTAGCTTTAGCTCGCTTTCAGCTTTAGCTCTCTTTCAGCTTTAACTCGCTTTCAGCTTTAGCTCACTTTCAACTTTAATTCAATTTTAACTTCAGCTCGAGCAACTTCAGATTTATTTCTTCATCTCGAGCAACTTCAGCTCGACTTCTTCAGCTCGAGCAACTAACATTTTCAGCTTTAGCTCTCTTTCAGCTTTAAATCACTTTCAGCTTTAGCTCGCTTTAAACTTTAACTCGATTTTAACTTCAGCTCGAGAAACTTCAGCTTGAGCAACTTCAACTCGACTTCTTCAGTTCGAGTAACTAATATTTTCAACTTTAGCTCGCTTTCAGCTTTAGCTCTCTTTCAGTTTTAGCTCATTTTCGGTTTTAGCTCGCTTTCAGCTTTAGCTCTCTTTCAGTTGTAGCTCTCTTTCAGCTTTAGCTCACTTTTAACTTCAGCTCGAGCAACTTCAAATTTATTTCTTCAGCTCGAGCAACTTCATCTCGACTTCTTCAGCTCGGCAACTAACATTTTCTGCTTTAGCTCGCTTTCATCTTTAGCTCTCTTTCAGCTTTAGCTCGCTTTCAGCTTTAGCTCGTTTTCAGTTTTAGCTATCTTTCAGCTTTAGCCCTCATTTAACTTCAACTCGATCTCAGCTCAATTTCTTCAGCTCGAGTAATTTCAGATCGAACATTTTCAACTTCAACTCGCAAACAACTTTAGCTCGATCAACTTCAGCTCTACTGTCCAATATGGTATCAAGGCATAGATAATACTCGCCGAACCCTTGAGGACGCACAAATCTCTGGGGCTGGGGCCATAAAGAGCCTCTGTCTTTAGGATCAGTATCCAATATGGTATCAAGGCATAGATAATGCTAGCCGAACCCCTGAGGACGCACAAATCTCCAAGACTGGGGCCATAAAGAGCCTCAGTCTGCAGGATCAGTATCCAATATGGTATCAAGGTATAGATAATACTAGCCGAACCCCTGAGGACTCAAAAATATTTGGGACTGGGGCCATAAAGAGCCTTAGTCTGCAGGATCAGTATCCAATATGGTATCAAGGCATAGATAATACTAGTCGAACCCCTGAGTACTCAGAAACCTCCAGGGCTGGGGCCATAAAGAGCCTCAGCCTGCAGGATCAGGCCTAAAGTACGAGAGAGACGTTGTTCGCTGCTGATAAGCTCAGCTCTCCAATATGGTATCAAGGCATAGATAATACTAGCCGAACCCCTGAGGAAACACAGATCCGAGGTGAGGTCCATATAGAACCTCCTAGTCTGCGGTGACCACCTAAAGTACAAGCAAAGATAATACTAGCTTGCTACTGCTAAGCCCCCCTAAGTCCAACGGTTAAAGCACAGATAATACTTACTTCTGCACCCGCGAGCTTATTCTAATTCGAAGGGTAAAACCGGAGAACACATTACTGCAGCTCAAACTCTATTCAACAATCAACAATAGAGCACCACAACATTGATAAACGGTGATTGGCCTCCCTCCTATTTATACAGAGGAAAGCACTTAATACAGGTTGTTCTTAATGCAGCCATTATTCACATCAGTCAACACGTGCATCAATCACTCGTCAAGACATTAAATGCAGCACAGTCATTACCACAGACGTCGCATTTTCCAAGCAACCACTTGCATCAGCAAGGTATGCCAGATTCTTAGGGATTTCTCAGCTAAAGTCACTCGTGACTTCAGTTGCGAGGGTCGATTATAGGGACTTATTCCTCTAGCTATGAGACACTCGAACTTACTTATCACTCGAGCTCTGGAGTACTCGATCTTATCCAGTACCAGACTTACGCATAAACAAACACGTTACATACACGTCAACAGTTACACATGGACCACGAACTCAAGCAGAACATGGGTCATCCATAACAGATGTAAGCAGAACAAGTCAACATATACCTGTCTCCCATGAGCTAGCAGTTACACACTCAACTGCCCATAACTCCCACTTTAAGGAGAACTGCTTCAGGCACAATGTCAAGCTGAGAGCAGGGTCAATAAAAAGGCAGAGCTCCTAAGGAAAGAGGAGGGTCAATAGACAATTCTATACATACAATTATCTGATCTCTAGCTATTTTTTCTTAGATTAACTCTTGTAATCAGATTCCCTCACTCTCTAAAGCAATAATACTACTTTCATAAAATCCTCCACTCGAGGTTGTGGTTTTTACCTATTCACAGGTTTTCCACGCTAAATCCCTTGTGTCAAGTGTTATCTCTTATTTAATTCTTGGCATAGTAGTTCTTAGTGTAAAGATTGATTTCAAGCTAGTTCGAGCTTTACGAAATCTGGTCCCTACAGTAACTGTCTGGGCGTTATGGAAACTCAACTTTGTCCTCAAACTGCTAACTCATTAGATTGAGGTAGGGTTGTTGTTCCCCACAAACTGAAAGATAGACCTTTTAATGATGTGGGGGAAAGCATTGCTGACACTTCATCGGCAAAAAAGAATCTTTTGTAATATGACTTTGTCCTGAAAATAAGTAAAAATATTGCAGACACATTGTTATTGATAAAAGCTAGTATGACCATTGTTTTATCATGTGTCTGGTGGGATCCTTGATATAAAACAAATTTTTACATTCGTTCAATTCGCAGAAATGCATAGGGGCTGCTAGACCAAGTGTTATCCTTGACCTAGGCTTATTTAAATGTCGCAGAAATATTGAATGAGATGAAAGCTAGTATGGCCTTTACCTTTTCTTATGCCTGGTCATGTCATTTATGTGAGGCAAGCTTTTACACTTGTCACAATCGCAGAGCTGTAGAGATTCAGCTGAACCAAGTTGTATGCTCGATCCAGCCTGCTGGTGTTGACCAAACAAGTTGTAAAAGATGAAGACTAGTATTACCTATGTCTTATCTCTTGCTTGGCTCTTTGAAGTTAAACATGTTTTTACACTTGTCACCCCCGCCGATATGTATAGATTCAGCTGAACCAAGTTGTATGCTCGATCCAGCCTACTGGTATAGACTAAACAAGTTGTAAAAGATAAAGACTAGTATTACCTATGTCTTATCTCTTGTTTGGCTCTTTGAAGTTGAACAAGTTTTTACACTTGCCACCCTCGCAGATATGTAGAGATTTAGCTGAACCAAGTTGTATGTTCGATCCAGCCTACCATTGTAGACCAAACAAGTTATAAAAGATGAAGACTAGTATTACCTATGTCTTATCTCTTGTTTGTCTCTTTGAAGTTAAACAAGTTTTTACACTTGCCACCCTCGCTGATATGTAGAGATTCGGCTGAACCAAGTTGTATGTTCGATCCAGCCTACCGTTGTAAACCAAACAAGTTATAAAAGATGAAGACTAGTATTACCTATGTCTTATCTCTTACTTGTCTCTTTGAAGTTGAACAAGTTTTTACACTTGCCACCCTCGCAGATATGTAGTGGTAGAAGCCAATAAAGTTCATTGATCGAACTTATGGATTGTGGATTGTGTACGGCTATTTTGTGAAGAGATTGACATTATGTAAAGAAAAACTTTCATTGATACGTTAAGAATTTACATTGGATGGAGATAAGAATCTCACTTTTGGAATTGATAACAAACATCGAAACATGGAAATGGAGTAGTGAGACGGCTAGCGATAGTATCGTTTCAGTCGTCTAGTGTTCCAAGGATTTGAAATGGGGACTTCCTCTTCTGTCATGAGATAGTATGATCCCAGGCCTGAGAGACCTGTGATAATGAATGGACCCTCCTAATTTTCGGCTAATTTTCCAGCGTGAGGCTCTTTGCGATGTTGAGGAATTTTTCGCAAGATGAGATCTTTGATTTGGAAGGTATGGCTCCAGACTCGGTTATTGTAAGACCTAGCCAGCATATGATGGTATCGACCTAGCTTAGCAATGGCGCGTTCTCTAGTTTCATCTATCATATTGAGGTTGTAAGCCAACTCAAACTCATTTTTCTTGCCCGTTAGCGCGTGATCCCGAACTGGATGATGATATTCAGAAGGAATGGCTGCCTCAGTGTCATAAGCAAGGAGGAATGGGGTACACCCCGTAGACTATCAGGGAGTAGTTCGATACGGCCACAGGATGTGAGGTAGCTCGCAGACCCAATTTTCTTTTTTCTGTGAGTGAAGCCATTTTTTGAGTCCATCCACGATGGTTTTATTGGTGATTTTGGCTTGGCCATTGCCTTGAGGATAGTATGAATTTGATGGTGAATGGAGGATATTGTGGTGATTTAGAAAGGTTACGATCTTTTTCCCACAAATTGGGGCCCGTTATCGAAACGAATTAAGTGGGGGCACCCGAATTGAGTGATTATGTGGTTCCAGATAAAAGAGATGACCTCTTCCTCTCTGGTTCGACATAGTAAAATTGCTTCTACCCATTTTGTAAAATAATTGGTAGCTACGAGTAGGTGGCGGCGATTACTTGGAGAGTTAGGGAATTTTCCGACGAGGTCTAGTGCCCATATTTTGAAAGGCCAGAAAGCCTTGCTTGCATGGAGCTCGAGCGCAGGGGCGTGTATCATATTTCCATGTCTTTGGCAGGTGTCGTATCTGTGGGAATACTTCTCTGCTTGCTTGCACATACTGGGCCAGATTACTCCTTGAGTTATCGCTCTGTTTGCCAATGATCTACCTGCGGTGTGGGAGCCACAAGTTCCTTTGTGTAATTTGCGAAGCAGCTCGTCTGCTTTTGATTTTGAAAGGCACTTGAGGTAAGGCCCTGTAACGGATAGATGGTAAAGCATGCCGCTTTGAGCAATGTAACGTTTCGAGTTGTTGATCAGCTGTCTATGCTTTTCGGATCTGTTAGAAGTGGTCCGTTGCATTTATTGTCGACACCGAGGTAATCTAAGAAAAGCTTTCGCCAATCATCGTTTCCCCTATTTATCGCCTCTAGTATTGATTGTGCATACTGATATGCGATCAATGTTGAGGGTTGAAATGATTTCGATATGGAGATATCGAGCTTCTGTACCCAAGACCTCAGCTAGATATGCCAAGGAATCGGCGTGTCTGTTTTCCCTCGAGGAAGGTATTCGAGAGTCGCTTTCGCAAACTTACTCATCCTATCTGCAACGAGGGCCGCGTATTTGATCATCTTCCCATTCTTCTTGTACTGCTCAGAATAATGATGAACGATGAATAATGAATCTATATAAACTGAGTGTTCGGGGACGTCGAGCTCAAGAGCGAGGTCCAGTCCGTGAATGAGAGCTTCATATTCGGTGACATTATTTGAGGCCTCGAAATCCAGGCGGATTGATTTCTCGATTCTGTCATTTCAAGGGTTAATCAAAACGATCCTAATTCCTGACCCTGCGGGTCCTATTGATCGTTCCTCGAATGGCTTGGGAGGTAGATTTTCTGGCGTGCTTTCAGTAAGGTCTGAATCGTACTCCTCTCACTCTGGATCTTCCACTGGAAAATCTGTGAGGAAATCGATAACGGCCTGATCTTTCTCTGAATGACGTTGTTCGAACTTTATATCACATTCGCCCAAACTGACTGACCACTGTTACACTCTTGTGACTTATCTTTTTTGGATAAAACTTCCCGAAGTGGGTAGTTCATTCTCACTTTGACGGAATGCGCTTGGAAGTAGTGCTTGAGTTTCTACGAAGTATAAACAAGGGTGAGATGAAGTTTCTCAATTTTAGAGTACTTTGTTTCTATTGGTATAAGTGTTTTGTTGATGAAGAAGACTGTTTTCTCAATTTTCCCTTCCAGATGAATGAGAACTGAGCTGAAAAAAGTGTCAGTGACTGTTAGGTAGATAATCAGTTCCTTATTACTTACAGGGGTACTTATTATGGGGGACCTCCCTAGATAGATTTTGAGATCCTAAAAAGAAACTTCACATTCTGGTGTCCATGTGACTTCCGCGGTTGGCTAGACCTTTCCTCTTTTGGTACATCCTTGGAGTAGTAGGAATAGCCAACGACAACGGTCTAAAGATTTGGAGACGAAACGGTTGATCGCTGTAATCTTGCCGGCGAGTTTTTGGATGCCTTTCATTATCTTTGGAGAAGGCATGTCGAGGAGAGTGTGGATTTGATCTGGATCGGCTTCAATCCCTTTCTTGCTGATGAGGTGGCCTAGGATACGGCCAGAATGTACTCCGAATTGATATTTATCTGGGTTGAGACGCATTCTATAAGATTGAAGGATGTTGAATATTGCGTTGAGATCTGAGAGATAATTTTATGACTGTATGTTATTACACAAGAGATCATCGATGTAGACTTCAGCGATTTTTCCGAAGTGTACTTTGAACATAATAGTCATTAATCGTTGGTATGTGGCACCTACGTTCTTGAGCCCGAAGGGCATGACTTTATAACAGTAAAGGCCTCTTTCGGTGATGAATGTTGTCTTCCCTTGATCTTCTTCCAGAAGTGGTATTTTGTTGTATCCTGAGGCTGCGTCTATCATAGATAGGAGATCATGGCTTGCAGTGGAGTTAAAGATCTGATAAATGTTGGGAAGAGGGAAACTGTCTTTTGAGATGTATTTATTTAGATCTGTAAAATTTATGCAAACGTAAACTTTTCCGTTCTTCTTGGGGACAGCGACAATGTTGGATATCCAGTTTGGATACTTGGCCTCTAGAATGAATCCCACTTTGATTCATTTCTCGATCTCTGTGTTAACTTCATCTCGAAGACGTGGTGAGAGTCGTCACTATTTTGTTTGACCGCTGGGGCCTTGACGTTGATGGCGAGCTTGTGGCAAACCATAGCTGAATCGACTTCAGGCATTTCTTCGAAAGACCAAGCAAAAACATCTTGATTGAGTTGCAGGAACTGGATGAGAGTGTCTTTCTCGCGCTGAACCAACTTAGATCCGATGAATGTGCCTCTACTAGGTCCATCAATGTTGACGTATTCTGTGGGTTCCTCTGTAGATGATCGGTCATCGAGGTGACCCCTCTTCTGTAATTACAATACGGAAATTTTTTCTGAAGTATTGAGGATGGCTGAAACAGTATTTTCACAAGCTCAAGAAAGTTTTTGGCTACCTCAGATCTTGTAAATACCACTGTCGTGCTTGAAGCAGAGTGCTAGATGATAGGTAGAAGCGATCGCTTCTATGTTGTGTATCTAGCAGCGGCCAATAATTCCAAGATAGCGAGACTTGGCATTGATGACGTAGAAAACGACGTCGATAGTGGCTGGCCCTGCGGTAATAGGTAAGATAATCTTGCCTACTCATTTTTCTTGGGAGCCGTAGAATCCGTAGATGTCGGTGTCGCCCTGAATGACTTGGTTGGCCAATCCCATCTGGTCGATCGTACTCTGAAAAAAAAATTCAATACCACTTCCAGTATCGATCATCATTGTGTGCATGACATACTGCTTCATCTTGAGCATAATGACTAATGCATCATGGTGTGGAAATTTGATATGACTAGTATCATAGCACTCGAAAAAGATTTCTAGCCTGTGATTGCCTGACTCAGGAAGAAATTTGGCTTCTTTATCTTGAGGTGTAAGATCACAACATCCGGAGAGCCTTCTGAGCTTTGATCGATTGGAATTGTCGATTTGGCTTATTTTGATCATGTTGTTAAGGTGCATGTAGTAAAGATGCTTCTCCTCAGCCTTTTCGTTGACTTGAACAACCTCGAGTTGTATCTTATGGCTGCCATCCTCGTATGACTTCAGGTCGACAATGTATTCGAGCATCCGTCCTTCCTTAAAAATGTGCCCGAGCATCCGCTGTATAGCAAAGCATTTGTCAGTAGAATGGTAACTTACCTTGTGGCGTAAGCAAAATGGCCGACCCTCAATGGGCCCTAGTGGTCGAGAGACGTGGCAGAGCGGGTCTTTTAACAGTAGTGGAAAGAGTATGGAGACTCAGACGTTCAGCTTCGGGAGTACGAGTTTGTTCTGCGGACCGCTTTTCCGAGGGTACTCAACATTTCCCTTGGTGCGTTTATGATCCCCTTGTTCCTCCTTAGGCTCGCTGGTCTGTTCGACAGGTGGGGACTTGGTAGAGAGGATAGAATAAGTAGAATTTTTTTGTTCAGACATCATCCTCTCTAAGTCGACGTAACCGTTAACTTTGGTGATCATTTCCTCAAGCGTCGTAGGTTTGTTAAGGAATAGGTACTTCTTGGCTTTGCAATCGAGCCAGAGAGCGTTGGTGAGCGCGGTCACAGCTATCTTTGAAAAATCTTTGAGCTTTTCCCCTTGTGACAGCTTAAGACCTATTAGAGAATATAAGTTCTCTTCTTTGTCTCTGTTATGGGCATATGTTTTGATAAACTATTTCTACGGCTGCTCAAATGTGTAGATAGATTCACCAGGAAGAGAGCGGAACCATCGGAGTGGCTCTTCCTGTAAACTTGTAGCGAACAGTCGACAGAGAATGTGGTTGAGATTGGAATACAACCCCAATGAATCGCAAAATTGCTGGATATGCTCCTTCGGGTCATTACCTTTGTATTTGTGAATTTGGGGAGTATGGAAACCTTTCGGTATCTCCATATCGAACAGTTCTTTGGCAATCAAACTTCCTTATAACGTCGTGGTGTCGCCGGTAGTACCCAAAGCTTGCGCCTCGATTAGCTCCTTAATTCGTTGATCCATATGTTCTTTTGTGACGTAATGACGTGTTGGTTGAACTGTTGGACGTGCTGGCAGGGGATGATGAGTCCCCGTACCTTCACTTAAACGGTCTCATACTGGAATCTAACGAAGAGGTCGCTGGTCTTCCTGCTGATGAATAAGAATCTTGTGACCCTGACTAATTTCTGATTGGACTTCTCCTCCTAAATGGATGGAGGGTTGCAGCCCATGTGGTAGATTTCTAGAGTTTGCTTTACTGGTGACCCCCCATGGTCCTAACCTTTCCCTTGCCGAGATGCGGGAGGTCTCTGGAAATTGATCTTTGCCTCTAGAAGGAGGGGCCCGCTGAGTATTTTGTAGAGCCTCGAGTACAGTCTGCATCATTGTCATCTGATCTTCGTGTCGTTGGAGCGCTGTCAAACAAGCTTGTCGTTCGGCATCGAGCTCTTTCTCCTGGAGCTTACGATCTTTCGTCAATTAAAGTTCCAGCTCGGCGCATTTCTCTGCTTCAGCGTGGAGATTCGCCCGTAACTCAGTGAGTTGTCCTGGATCCACAAAAATTTCGAGCTGAATTCCTGCAGCCTGTCGTCTGGAAGAAACCATAGTTAAAAATTATAATGAAAGACTGCCTTAGGATATCGTGGATATGCAATCTTTCCCACAGACGGCGGTAAATGTAATGGCCAAATTCCGTAGCTCGATACAATTAGGAACCAGCTATCACACCAATGATCCAATAGCAATATGATAATGGAAAGTGAGAAATTTAAACAGGTGTTTTTAGCGTGGAAAATCTCTTAATATGTAAAAAACCACGACCTCGTATGGAGGATTTTTGTAAAAGTCTTTTTATAGCTTTGAGTGGATATCTTTATTACAAGTGATCTCTAGAATATAGAAATGCCTTTGATCTCATAAGTAAGAAGTTTAAGTAATTTTTCTGGTCCCTGTCTCTTCTGGAACTTCTTTTTTTATAGGTCTTTCCCACAGCTCTTCGTCGTGTTGGAGCACGTCTTCCGAATAATGTGCTTAGTTGCGGTTGACTGAATAACTGGCAAGTTCATGGGAGACAGGTGTCTTTGACTGAATAGCATTTTCCGGGTTTAGCTCGATGTAGTTTCTTATGCAGTTCGTGGGGTTGGTAAGAATGTTTGACTAGAGTGTTGTGTACTGAAATTCCGTGAGCCTGAGATGGAGGTAAATCGAACTGAATGAGCTCGATTATGAGTGAGGTCGAGAAATAAGTCCCTCCAAATACATCAATTCTCTTTCCACGATTTATCAACCTACAAGTTGTTACCACATTTTTATTACTAGGATCCACCATCAAAGGTAGATCGACAATTAACCAGTTCATAATTGCCCCATCCAAGTTACAAGAATGCTTTTAATAGCGAACCCTAATTCACAACCCAACGCATAATGAAAGAGAAAGAAACCTGTCGGTATTCAAGGAAGCTGGTCCAGCGGCGTCTGACCTAATTAAAATTATCCACGTAGTACTCGTTACTGATTTGTAGAGCTTTTGAGGGAAGACAACTTTTTCACAACGACCGGGGGCGGTTACCAAGACACCCACGCCGCCTCTCTCTCTCGTACTCTCTCCTCAAATATTTAATTCAAAATACCAACCCTCAAAATATTATTTTTTTCCCGCCTTCGTTTGGCCCTCCACGACTTTTATATCCTCCTATATTTTTTGTTTCCTTATATGCACCAACCTAGCCCCCACTTGTTCACCACATCTTATGCCTACTTACACTTATCCTACCATTACACTGTCAACCAGTCGACCTACAGTCAATTAATATTGCACATACATATTCGATCTCAGGCGAAAAGTACTCTCTTAGAACATCTCTCTATACATAAGCCGCATGTCATATCAGTCACCAAATTAGTTGAGGACCGGTCGCGCATAAACACCATGTCTATCGATCATTAGTATAGGAACAGCTCTACCAACATAGTATAGCCAAAACATTCATTTTCATTCCACAGAGCCCGAAGGCCACATTACATACATCAACACACACAAAAAACACCAATACTAGCAAGGCCACAAAAATGCCACCACCTATAAACCCCAGCGTTCGAATCACGAACCACGCTCCACCGCCTCCCACCCTGCCCACAGTAGCCTCACCCCACAGCAGTTTGAAATGCACCCCAAGGTAAATTCACCCCAGCGCAGTTTTGAACCGCAAGCTTGAAATGGACATCCCAGATGAGTCCACGTGTTTCAATCTGAGCCATCAAAATCCCAGTGCACTTCAAAACCGCGCGGCAGGCTTGGTTTATATATATACGTGCAGTTCTTAAGTGCGCTTAATGGGAGCCGTTGGATGGGAGCCACGTATTTTAATCTTAAAGGTTATGTGTTGCCGCGCACTTCTGAACCGCGCCCTATGGCTACGCATACTTCAGAACCGCGCGGTGTGAATTCACCCTCAATCCACCCTCAGGGTGGATTTTCCACCCAAATCCACCCTTGGATGGATTTTTCTCCTGCCACGTCACCGATTCACCTAGCTGTTGGGAGACGATTTGGGCGGAAAAGAGGGTGGATTTGAAAATCCACCCGCCACGTCAGGGTGTACCTAGCTGTTGTGGGTGCTCTCAGCGTTCTTGGCTCGAATCGCATCCTCCGCGATCATTCGAAGCGCTAGCTCGCGGTGCACCACCTCCACAATCTTATTATGGAAGGTGTTACACCAGAAGAGTCGGTCGAACTCCACCAGCTGTTCAGCAATGGACATACCCGAGAGATTCTTCTGCACGGGCCTGGGTATGTGAGCATTCAAGAGTAGCCTCCCAAAATATTGTTCCCATAGTTCATCCATCTTGATGGCAAACATCCCTCTGCATATTGACGCCTCTGTGAGTGAGTCATTACCATGTCAAGAGAGGGCAGTGAAAATGCTTAAGGTGATTAAGGAAACTAAACCCAAGGATTGGTTTTAAGGAACTGAAAATGCTTCAGACATACAAACACCAAAACTGCTCCCTGGAGTAAAGGAGAACTCCCTACGGTCGGTCTGGTAAGAGAGGCACTGCATAAAAAAAACTCAACTTTCAATAGAAAACAATACCCTCTGGCCCACTAACAAACTTAGCTTGCAAATTAAAGCAGAGCAAACCCAACAGTTGCTACCTTTTCCTCTTTCTTCCCTTTCCATAATCACCCTTTCTTTCTCCGGTTATCTGCGCAATTCCATGTCTCTCTCTTTAGTTCCTATATGAGATTATTTGCGATTGGGCTTCAAAATTTCTTCTTCTTCCAAATCAGAAACCCATTGCGATTTCAACCAATTTTCACACCAATTCGTTGCATTCTCATTTTGTTCTCAATTCGTACATTGATAGTTAAAATATAATGAATATGTACTCAGATCACCGCTCAAAATATCGAATTTCATCCTCGATGGGTAGTGATAAAAATGATGATGTTGTAAAGGCGAGATGGGTTGTTATTATAGAAGGGTCAAATAAGTTTTTCAATTACATAGATAACAAGAATTGCAGAGAGAATGAGAGTAACCAAGGTGAAGAAGAGAGATGATAGAAAAGGGATTGAGATTCTTACCAATTTATTGTTTCTTCTATTGCGTTTGTTTTGCTTTAACATGGAAGCGGAGTTAGTTAATTGGCGCCAGAGTACTATTGATTTATTTTTTTTATGTACTGCCTTTCCTATATGCCTTTCCCTCAAAAAATCCTTACTGCTTATAAATCTTCCCCATTCGAAATACAAGTGATCTCTATTTCTCTCTAGTACATCACAGAAGGAACAATATGCATTCTCTAGCTTCCCTAACTTGATTAGGAAATCCCTAGTCTCCAATCTGTTCTAGCAAGTCATATAATAAAATAGTGTTTAGGTAATATCTTTGTCCCATATAATTTTTTGCCAGTGTAATGTATCCTTTCTCTTTCTTATTGCCAGCCAAGATGATTTAGTGGTGAAAGAGCCATTTGGAATCGGTTTCTAAACAATCGCATCTTCATCATTGGTGAGAGGCTTGTAGAGAATGGAGATTTGTTTCAGATATTTGTCATGCCATTGGATTTGAACATAGTGTTAGGAATTGCCTAGTCCACTTCTTCAATAATGTCTTTGACCTTAGTCTTTTGGGGAATATTTGATAGCATCATATTGATCCTTCCTTATCTGGAGGATAAGTTTTCATTTTCTAGCCAAGGGTCATTCCAAAAACTTGATCTATCTAAAATTGCTTGGGAAAACTTCGGTAATCAAACCCCAAACATAAGGAAAATCAATTGCAAGAATCAAGAGGGAAAATAAGAATGATTAGTGTTCTTCAATAACTCTCAATCTTTCACGATGGATCTCACAACTCTTAATCTTCTTTAGTCAATTATCAATCGCAAAATCAATTCGATAGACAATGAGGGCTTGAACTTGGCATTACTATAGCAATCATCCCTCATGCAAAACCTTAATCCCACAACAAACAATAACTCAACCTCGATAAGCACTACTGCAACAGATAATCGGAGAGATGGAAATCAAGTTATGAGCGGGCCACAAGCCCTTCAAAGTAAAATCCCTGTAGCCATTATGGATGGATCGATTCAAGAACAAAATGTTGTATGCCCTTGGGGTTTCATGGACATGGCAGCTGGGGAAGGGATTAAACACAATACTGCAACAGAAGATCATACAACACAAGCAATCAAGGATAACTAGATTTTGGGGAATTCTACACCCCATTGTAAAATCCCTGCCACAATTAGAGAAATAGTATAGACATCCTTTTAAGACAAAATTCGGGGACCAAAAACGAAGAACATGGCAATGGCTGGGCTTATTGAAGCTGGAAGGAGAGGTGGCACACCAATAATTTCAATCCCTAGAACAGAACTATCCGATGGCATTTCAATATACCAGTTCAGTCTTATAGGCTGATTGGAGTTACAGAAGATCAAATTCGCAACTGTGCAAGAATATGCGAATACACACTGGAAAACGAAGGGACCTTGCAAACTAACCCTAATTGGAAAAGGTTTCTTTATTATCAAATTGAAGTCAGAGGAAGACAAGATTTACATATGAAACAGAGGATCCTGGATGGCCGAATAAATGCCTATGAGACTTATGCCTTGGAACCCATTTTTCTCGGTTGACAAGCACAATAACTCAAATGCTCTAATTTGGTGCAAGTTCCCTGGATTACCTATAGAAATGTGGAGCAAAAAGATTATTATGTCACTTGGGAAGACACTTGTAACTCCTATCCAGCTTGACCAATCCATAAAAAATTAGGACTATGGATACCATGCTAATGTGCTAGTTGATATTGATCTGTCTAAGCCAATCCCAAACCACATACTGCTTGAGATTGAGGGTACAATCATTAAACAAGAAGTACAGCTCCATCGAATCCCTAAATATTGCAATCACTGCAAAAATGTTGGATACACGGTCGCAGAATGCAAGATTGTGCAAAAAGCATTTAGAGTCAATGAAATGGAGCAAAACAAGACCAAATTGCAAAAGACCAACAAAATTGTGAAAGGCAGCAGGGGCAACAAGAACTTATTAATCCAGGAGAAGCAATCTTAGACTAAGGAATTGGGTAGAAAGAGTACTGAATTACTGAGTAAACATACAGACTTTCAGGAGACTTTGGAGGAGAGTAGTACATCATCACCTCCTATATACTTCCTAGGCATGCCTAATCCATCTAACCAATTACAACGACATGAAAAAATAAGTGAAAACGTAGGGTGGTCAATAACAAAGGGCAGCAACAACCAACCATCTTTACCTAAGGAGAATAGTGTTACTAGTAAGAATAACCAATTTGAAGCTCTTATAGACGTGGAGGACGATATAGAACAAACAAAACAAATCAACTCGACACCTTCTGGGGGGCAGGATGGAATGAACACCAACTCGAGTACGTAAGGGGAGAACAGAGTAGTAGACATAGATATCTCAAATGTTCCAATAAATGAGGAGGTTCCTTTTATCATAGACGCAGATATCGCAGCAGAACTAACAAATGAAGATATTACCCTTGTGAGAGATGCTTACTTAATGGTTATACATGAGGTCAGAAAAAATCTCAACCCAGCAAGTTGGGCTGATAAAATAGAACAAGAAAACCAGGTGCAGCTTGGTCCTAACCAAGTACTTAAAGGGGGTAAGGTATACACCATAGACCTGAGAGTGACGCGATCTACCCGTAAAGACCAATGAAAGTTATCTTCAGGAATGCCCGAGGGCTGGGGAATTGAAAAATGACTTGCTATCTCAGTAAAATAACATCAAGAGTACAACCAGATATTTTGGGGATTGCTGAAACAAAGATTTTCTACAAAGACTTTGTGCTGCCGAGGTATGAAAACAAAGTCATTTCCAATGAAAGAAACGTAGAGAAAGGTAACTTATGGATACTATAGGAAATAGGAACTCCTGAACCTGACATAGTCCCTCTCTTGAAATAATATATTACGGTAAACTATATGGAGAATTGCTTCTCCTTTGTACATGTCGATTGCAACAAAATTAACAGGTTGGAGCTATGGACTGGTTTTTCTCATTTTACTACAAACAATGTGAATCCCTGGATATGCATCGGGGATTTCAACATAGTTTTTCGGCTCTCTGAGAAAAGGGGCTAAAAACTACCCCCACAAGCGCAGTTATGGATTTCAACAACTTTCTGAATACTGCTAAACTAAGTGAAACCCCCTCCTCAAGACTTACTTTCACCTGGCGTAATGCTCAAAGTGGAAACAACAGAACTCTGGTAGTCCTAGACAGATGCTTACAAAATTCAGAATAGTAAAATAATTTTTGAGGTTGGAGAATGAAGGTGCTCCCTCGAACGCACTCCGACCATTCACTCATTCAAGGAGTTGCTGTCAAGTACCTAAGCCTTCCAACATCCTATTTAGATACCTACAGTCTTGGGGAGATAAACCAGGATTCGGGGAACTTGTAACAACTAGTTGGGAGAAGCTGCTTATTGCTGCTCCCTTATTCTTGATAATGATGAAACTGAGATGCCTCAAGGCCGACATCAAGAGATGGAGATAGAACTCTGTAACCCAGCAGCGTAACAAATAAAAACTAGAGAAAGAGATGATGCAACTACAAGTACAATTGTAAGATATATCACCAATGATCTAATCGAAAAGAGATACTTAGCCAAAATAAAATTGTTGAACAGATGGGAGGAAAATGAAGAAAAGGATTGGAGACAGAAATCGAGGATTAAATGGCTACAAGCAGGAAACCGAAACACTTAATATTTTTACTCAACCACAAAGGCTAGGAACGCTAAGGCACTGATCATAGAAATTAAAGACAGCAGGGTACAAACATCACAAACCAACCTCTTATAAGGGAACACATCATCAACTATTATACCACCAAGTTGAATGCTATAGATACGCAACAACGCCTAGCTCTCTTCAACCAGCTCCCCAAGCAAGTGACAGACGCAGAAAACAATAATCTTACTTCATGCCCAACTAATGATGAGATTAGAGACACAATATTCTTGATGGATGGAAACAACACCCCCGGTCCAGATGGATTCTCTGGAAATTTCTACATAACATTCTGGGAGACCCAAAGTTCCGATGTTTATGCTGGGATAACCTCTTTCTTTCAGGATGGTTTGATTCCTACGAACATTAACTCCAACACCATTATACTAATCCCTAAAATCCATAACCCGTCCTCGATTCAACATTACAGGCCAATTTGTCTCAATAACTTTATTTTTAAAGTTATTACAAAAATCTTGGCTACTCGGCTATCTTCGATTGCTGACATATGTATTTTGAAAGACCAGAGTGCCTTTATCATGAATAGAAACATTCATAACAACATCTACATGGCCTCTGAAATGGTGAATAAGATGCAAATTAATAGAAAACACGGTAATGTGGCACTCAAGATAGACATCAGTCAAGCATATGATACTATGTGCTGGACATACATCTTCACAACCTTAAGTGCTTTTGGGTTTGCTCCGAAATTTTATTCTTGGATGTAAATGATTTTAAGCAACAGTATGGTCTCCATTCTTATTAATGGTAGCCCATAGGATTCTTTCGGATGTCTAGAGGTCTCGGGCAGGGTGGCCCTCTCTCTCTAATCTTCTTTGCAATTGTGGAAGACATACTTAGCATTAACCTCCACAAGGCCAGAGAGCAAGGCAAAATACAAACCATGATATCAACAAAGCTTACACACAGACCTACTCACCTATTCTTTGTAGATGATATTTTTCTTTTTGTGAATAGAAACAACTGATGCATGCGATAGCTTAGGACCATCCTAATAGACTATCAGATTGTATCTAGGCAAGAGATAAGTGGGGCCAAAAGTAAGATTTTCATGAGCAGTATTCCTCTCACTCGTAGAAGATGTGTCTCAAAAATATTTGGGTTAAAGGAAGGCAAATTTCCTGAGGCATACTTGGGCATTCCACTCATACAATGAAGGGTCACAGAGCAAGCCATATTACCTCTGATCAAAAAAAATTAGAGATAGGGCCAACAGCTAGAC
Source organism: Kingdonia uniflora (assembly GCA_014058105.1). Classification (NCBI taxonomy): domain Eukaryota; kingdom Viridiplantae; phylum Streptophyta; class Magnoliopsida; order Ranunculales; family Circaeasteraceae; genus Kingdonia; species Kingdonia uniflora. The sequence continues at coordinate 7,034,327 of JACGCM010000704.1, read as the reverse complement.
TGGTAGTATGATCTCTTTCTAGGGATGGGTTAAACTTGCAAAGTTAATATTGGGCAGCATACCCATACATAATATGGCAGTCTACAAGTGGCCTTGTTTGCTTATTAAAGAGGAAGATAACATTCTTAGAAACTATATATGGACCGGGGATCCGACAAATAAGAAAGGCGTGACGTTGAAATGTGAAAAGGTATGTAAACCGATTAAGGAAGGGGGTCTCGGTGTCCGGAGTCTTGGGGAAGTAAATAATGCGATGTTATACAAACTTCACTGGGTCTTTAAACAGGGAACATAAGAATGGGCAATATTTCTCAAATCAAAATTCAGCACAAAGAGTGGACACACTATTAGATACCACAAACCCTCTACTATCTGGTATGGTATCCAAACTGGAGTTGCCTCTCAAAACCTTACATTAGTTAGCTCATCAATGATGCCATGAAAATAGATTCCTGGAGAGACACATGGGTTGCAGAAATCCTTCTCATGGACTATATATAGCTACCCAGATACATGTGGAAATACTGTAAAGCTTTGCTTAGCAACTTTATCAACCCACAAGGATGGCACTTCCCTAATGACATTCTACTCCTCCTTCTGGAACTCGAAATAAATGTTCAGCAAATCCAGTGTAACCCCAATAACAAAGATACTATGATCTACAAACCAGACCTACAAGGGGTATTCTCATCCAAGAACACATTTGAAACTATGCGTAAACGAGAAGATACGGCATGGTGGTAGAAATACGTTTGGAATAACACAATTCACCCAAAACTGGGAGGCTTCACTTGGCATCTACTGAATCATCTCCTTTCAATGGATGACACCATCATGAAGAGAGGTATCTCTCTAGTCTCAGTTTGCCTCCAATGCAACAATTCTGCGAAAGCAAAAAAACACACTCTTCTGCAATGTCCATTTGCTGTCTCTCTATGGCAGAGAGCTACCAATTGTTTTTCTTATGATCCTATTACACTAACAGATACCTGGAGAACCATTTTGGAAAGAGGACAAGAGTCTAGTACCTAAATTAATGATCTCTAGGTGGCCATGGTTTTCTCCATCTACAGCAACATCTGGAGAGCAAGGAACAACTGGAAATACGATGGATTTAAGCTTACTCTCCATAAAATTGCGCTGAACATCCTTACAAACATTGCAGACACGGCTCACCTCTCTAAAAATACTATGAGCAACACTATACAGGACCTCAAGATCATAAAGATGTTAAATGTTCAGTGCAGACCAAGACAAGGTAGTAATATAGAGCACTGCCATTGGGAGCTTCCAATACTAAACAAGATAAAGATCTGTTGTGATGGGTCGGCATTAGGCGACCCAAGAAATGCAGGAATTAGGATTATCAACAGAGACAGCAATGGTAAAGTCGTGGGTGCTTATAGAAAATTCATTGGTCACGAAAATAATTATATAGCTGAGATCACGGTAATCATATTAGGAGTTCAGAGAGCTATTATAAAAGGGTGGCGTTTCTTATGGGTGGTATCTGATTCAGCTGCGGCCACTAAAGCCTTCACCAACAAAAAAAATTCTTGTCCACTCAGAACAACTTGAGACCTTCTCACTCCCCTTATTCTACATATTCAGTTCAACCATGTGTGAAAGGAATCCAATTTCTCGGCATACCATCTCGCAAGAAGAGACTCAGACCCCAACCATCATATGGAATAATGAAATGATGGCAAACCAGAATACCTACAACACATTGAAGATAATTGTATGAAGTATTATAGACTCAGGAAGAATAGACCTTGAGTTGGATGACTCATAACAAATTGAAGACAAATACTTTAAAGTCGTTCGAATGACATTGGAGATCGTTCAAACGAAATGGCTTCAACATGTCGATTCAGACGATAATTAGAAGGCAATTTTCTTCAGGTCGTTAGAACAAACTTGGAAATTGTTCGAACGAATTATACGATAACCTGAAAACCAACTTTTTCAACTTGTCCAATCGAACGACAACTCGAAGGTTTTTCAATTTTTGTTCGAACGACATTGGAGACCGTTCGAACAAGTACACTCCTGTCGTTCGAATGACACTGGACTCGCTAAAACAAATTACTAGTTTATTTCTTTCTGTAATTTTTAATTTTTCGTAGAGAAGACCATATGCACATGCCCTAGTGACATGTACTAGTGTGTGGCATGGTTAGCTTTCCCTCATCTTGTACCATTACTTTTGGATATATCTAACTATACTTTTTGCAACAAAAAAGAAGAAGAATCTTGATCTAAACCCATTTCCAATGAGTTAAATTAGGAGGAAAATAATAAAGAGAACACCATTATTAATTATTGAAGAGATGATTACAAACACCTAAAGAGGGATTTAAATAGAAAATGCTGAGAACAAAAGTAATTTTCTAGTCTATCTAAACATGCACACAATCACACACAATATAGAGATAGAGAAGGGAAGCTTTCATTAATGAACTTGTAAGGGTTACCGATGCATAACCCTATATATATATAAGCCTCTAAAAGCTTTTTTCTAGGGTTAGGAGTCGGTGGGTCACCCCAAACCCCGTTTGGGTAGAACCCATCCGAAATTGATCCTAACACTCCCCCCTTGGGGTTCTCCACATCCAGACGACTTACCTCCTTAAAACCTCTGCCTAAGCAAAACTTTGTGGGCAAAAAGCTATGCAAGAGAAACTATGTCTCAAATGGGTGGTGAACACCCTCCAGCCAGTAAAACCCCCAAGGATAAAAAGTACGCAATCAGGAAAAAAAGTACAATACGCTTGTACCCGCGTCGGGTGGAGACTACTTCCCCTGACGTCTATATCCCAAAAATGTGTATCCTTGAGACATCAATGAATATAAACTTTAAATGCCTATTCCGTGTACCAATTTCTTGAATGTAAGATATGCAAGATCTTTCATGAATAGATCTGCTATGTCATCTTCTGAACGTACTTGAACAATATCAATTTCATTTACCCTCTATAAATCATTAGTATAGACAAATTTCGGTGAAATATATTTTGTTCTAACTCCCTTGATAAAACCTCATCTAAATTAAGCGATACAAGCATCATTGTCTTCATTTATAGTGGTAGGGTCCTTCTAGACAGAATCTAATCCACAAGTTTCGTTGAGGTGATTCACCATAGAGCGTAACCAAAAATAGTTTTTGCGAGCTCTGTGAAGTGTAAGAATCTCTGTGTGATTTGAAGATGTAGCAACCATCGTTTTTTTTACTAACCTTAGCAAAATTGTTGTATTATAATACAATTAATGCATATCCCAACTAAGATAGGCCTTTATACGGGTCTAACAAGTATCCTGCGTTAGCGTACCCTATAATTTTATGTTTACCACTTTTGGGTAGAATAGACCCAAGTCTATTGTGCCTTCTAGATATGACAGAATATATTTGATTCCATTCCAGTGCCTCTGGGTAGGAGTGAAATTATGCTGAGCCAAGCAGTTCACTGGGAAGGTGATGTCAGGTTTAGTACACCCAACTAAGTATATCAAAACACCAATGGCTCCTAGATATGGCACCCCGGGCCCTAAGAGTTCCTCCCCCTCATTTGAAGGGCATAAGATGGCATTATCTACATCCATGTGGTGAACAACCATGGGCATCTTAGCACTATGTGTTGTACCCATACCAAAGTGTTTGTGGATTTGTTCGGTATATATTACCTAGTAAACGAGTATGTCACTACCAAAGTGTTCGATCTGTAAACTGAGACAATATTTGGTTTTCCCAAGGTATTTCATTTCAAACTCTTTTTAAAGGTATTTAGCAGTACTTGTGATCTCTCTTGGAGTTTTGATAATATTTTGATCATCTACGTACACTACAATGATAGCAAACCCAGATTATGTTCTCTTAATGAAAACACATGAGAAAATAAAATTATTTGTAAAACCTTCATCCTCCAAATATTAAGTCAACCTATTATGCTAAATGAGCCCTGATTGCTTCAAACCGTACAGTGACTTATCCATTTTTATTACGTACACACTCCGTGTACCATGCTTTATTGCTTCTAGAAGCTTGTACCCTTCGGCCAGCTTCCCATAGATATCCGTATCTATTTTCCCATATAGATATACAGTAACTATAAGATACATGTCCAGATTGTCCTTGACAGCTGACCGATTGATCAAGTAACATAATATTATAGCATCCATGGCAGGGAAATAGGCCTCATCGTAATCGATGCTAGGTCATTGCAAAAGGCCCTCGGCAATTACTCTTGCTTTGTATCTTACTATCTCTCTGTGACCAATACATTTTTGTATGAATACCCATTTATAACTGGCAGACTTTATGGCATTATGCCTATCGGCAATTTGTCTGAATACTTTGCATTTTGCTAGCGAGTTGAGCTCAACTTGGATTATTGATTCCCATTTTGGCCAATCATTATGGTTACGACATTCGTCAACCATAAGGGGTTTTGAATCATGATCCACGATGGCGAGTGTAGTAACGAAGGTGAATACGTTGTCGAAAACTACTTTTGAGCAATCCCAAGTTGTACCATTTTAGACATAATTGATTGAGATCTCTTTCTTATCATAGTTATATATCACATCGGGCATGCCTGGTAATATATCAACTGGTTGTGTAGCTACAGTAGCACTGTCAATAGGTGGATCCCTTTTAGATAAATCGACTGCACTATTAGGCATTTTTTGTCCCAATTTTTGTCGCTTCCTTAAAGCCGGTTCTTTGACCTCAAGAGAATGTCTACGGGATCCCTTAACGTTTGATTCATTTGTAGAAGGTGCGGTAGTTCCTTTCGGAACCTTCAATTGTGCAAGAGCACTACTTGCAGATACATGCCTCTTAGACACTTTAGTCGTGCCGTTGAATACCTCGGGCAGTTTATTGGTGACATGTTGTAAGTGACGTATCCGTTAAACTTTGTTGTCACTCTGTTCAGTAATGGGGCCCATATGAGTTAACGATGGTGTTCCCAAAGTTAACTTAGGAACTTCCATGGCATTAACTATCATATCTCCCCCTAATATTGGGAAATCGTCTCATCAGAGTGACAATCTGCAAATCTCGTAGGAAAGGCGTCACTTATAGTAGGTTCTAAGCATCATATGATAGATGGTGAATTGTAACCCACGTCGATGCCAAGGCGGCATTGGGGACCCATTTTTGTAAATTATAGAGGTGTAATTGGCACCTGTATGACACCTCCGAAGGTACACAAATGGGCGATATTAGGTTATAACCCAGTGACTAGTTACTTTGGGAAAGCTAATGATTCGCGCTCGAACGATCCCTAATCAGTGCTCTGGCATGCAAAACTATATGACCCCAAGTAGTGGCTGGATGCAGAGATCATAATAAAGTGGCCTAGTGATTTTTTAAAATTGCTTGATTAGGTTCTCTGTCATACCATTCTAGGTATGAACATAGGGTACCGGATATTCCACATCTATCCCATTAGCAATACAATAATCATTGAATACGCATAAGGTATGCTCACCTGTGCCGTCAAGTCAAATAGACTTGATCGGGCAATCCGAGAAATAAGCCCGTAACCAAATAATATGTGCAAGAGGTCTTGCAAATGTGATGTTCTTAGTTGAAAATAGGCAAACGTGTGACCATCATAAAGATGCGTCAATTATGACCATAAAGTTAGGGCTGACAATTTAACCCTCCCCGCCCCTCCCTTAATGAGGTGGGTTTGGTATGAATATAGCGGGTATGGGGTGGGTTTGGTCTTAAAAAAACCATTTATTTATTGGGGTGGGTCTGGTTTTGGCTCAAATAAATGGGGTCCCGTCCTTCGACCCAGTTATATAGGTTATGACTTGAATACCCTTAAACCTAATTTTATTGAAGACATGTTACTTTTACTTCCTTCTCTATATATACTTTTAAACCTAAGAAGAAATATCTTAAATTAATGGTTTTTGACCCAAATCAATGGCTTTCATCTTAAAGCGTCAAAGTTCATAAATGGGGCAGGTCTGCGGGGCAGGCTTGGGGATCCCCACGTAGGATAAACAAGTACAACGTAGGTGCTGGGGCGGGTTTGGAATAGGCAAATTTTGGCAGGGCGAGTTTGGGTACTCCTTATTTAAGTTAAACATTATTGAGGTAGGTTTGAGGGTAGGGTAATTTGGCGGGTATGGGGATGGTATTAATGTACCAACCCTAATTCCGACCCATTGCCAGCCCTATTTAAAGTACCTAAATGGGCTACTATGTGAATGGATAAGTCCACATATGTCTCTATGGATACATTGGAAAAAGGCTAGAGACTCTGACACTACCTTGGTCAAGCTATGTTAGATAATCTACTTACCCTGAGAGCAGGCGTTGCACAGACAATCTCACATTATGCAGATCTTTTCTCCTTTTAAAGAATATTCAGGGCTTTATTGATAATCTTTCTCATCATCTGAGAACCTGGATGCTCTAGACGATCGTGTCATAGTTTAAATATTTTCTCTTGTAAAGGCGAACAATTCGTTATAGTGCAGGTCTCAACATATTGAATGTCAATGAAATATAACCCTGAGTGGTGTATTGGACAATGTTCTAATACGGTTTTTTGACTTTGGGGTAAGTAGATTATCAATAAAGAAGACTGGATACTCAATATCAGATCATTGGGTTGAAATAGTATGGCACTATCAGTACCTTCTATCATGATGGTCGAGCCAGTAATAGTCGTGACATTGCCGATGCACGGGGTCAGAGACAAAAAATATTTTTTATCCCGTATGATAGAATGTGTGGTACTGCTGTCTACCAGAAAATTTTGCTACTCATCCGATTATCGAAGAATGCTAGATGAGCAAAATGATCCATATGGACAGCTTGTTTATAACAGATTAACTATCATACAATACGATTAACTACTATGCTAAGCAATAATTCCAATATTTATCAATTAAGCAAAAAATTAAAGATCACATAGAAGATGATACTGAATGTATGTCACAACACTTATCAAATTACACCAACCACTATGTTCTGAACATAATCTGGAAAAAGTACTAATAAAGAAAACTAACTACTAACAACCAAGTAAAGAAACTACTATGTGTTCTCAAATGTAACATAAATTATCCTACAAGAAGGTGCTACAGACTACTCATGAGTTTGGTCCGTCCCTGCATCAGTATCCTTAAAGAAGTCCATCAATTCTAATTCTACTATCATAGAATTGATCTCATCATCCAAGTGGTAAGTTTTAGTAAAAGCATTTTTTGTCTTCTAAGGTGCCTAAAAGTGTCGCACCCAATGTCTGACTTCACCACAGTTGAAACATGAAGATCCCTAATCTAGTTTCTTTGATCTTCTTCTCCCCCTTCCTACAACTAATTTCTTAAATTCATGTTTCTTCGAAGGACCCAGAGGCTTCTGATTCCCACCCATTCTACGATTTGTAGACTTGGTCCCCTATGCCTCAGGCGCTGGTATCCTCATAGGTGGGTATAATTCGTTATTCTTCATAACTAGTTATCCATCTTTCTCAGCGATGAGTAGTGTCTGGATCAGATCTGAATGATTCTTAAAATTCATTTTCTCATACTCATTCTAAATAGCACTATTAGAAACATGAAACGAAGATATAGTTTTTTGAATAATCTCTATCTGGAAAACGTTGTCATCACTCAGTAAGTGTAGTGAGGTAACTTTCTAGACTGCCGAGTTGTACGTAGCCATAGTCTTAAAATCACGGAACTGAAGGTTATTCCATTGGTTTAACAGTTTCGGCAACCTAATGATATGTTGGATACCAAATCATTATCGTAAACTCTCCCATAAGTGTATGGGATCAACAATGTGGATATATTCCATCTTTAACTCCAGCTAAAGATGATGGTGAATGCCTAACAAAGCCATAACCTTGAAGGATTCAGAAGTAGCGCTGTTGGGAACAATGGTCTGAGAGATACTCATTGATCGCAGCTTGAGCTCAACGTCCATACACCAAGTAAGATAGTTGGTACCTTCAAGCATCAAATGAGTGTAATCAAGACTCTTGAGTTTTGCAGCCATCTGAAATACAACATGAATATCTTGAGTCAGTAGCAGTTCAACGATAAATATTCCCATGCATGTATGAATATCATAGTAAATTAGAAAAATTGGGAAAAATAACTGATTCTGAATCAAGTTTATATGTAAACTTGGTTCATATTTTAATACTCATGATATTTGTTAAATCACTAATTTACCTAGTAAAAAATTTATCTTAACATAATAAATGTGCATTGATAAGTCTTAGCCAAGACAACGTATTCAAAACCACTTGATACTGCAATCTTAATTAACTATTCAGAGTTTCTAAGCTCTATAGTTTAATAAGGTCTGTATATTATTGCAAAATGACTTATTTGCTACGAATATGCGAGGATATTATATATTTAGTAAATAAGTTGTTTTATCCCCAAATTCTGCTGAGGTCCCCTGATAGGTAGATAAATCATATCTTGGAACTAAAGATCTAAGAGTATATCAGGGTACTATAATGTCTTATATGTACTTCTATATATTATATAGGTACCATCTAATTGCACTTAGATGCAAAAAACTGGTTCATATGAAGCCACATTTTTACGAACAAGGCTAGGTCAATTAGGAATTGAGTACTTAATAGTATTGTCCTCGACATTAGAGTATATTCATGAGTAACTCTAAGTCGTATCTGAATTAATTGCTATTATGTGTTATCTCTAACCCTTGGTTATAATAACTAGTATTTAGGGGCATACCAGATTTTAAAACTTTACTAACTTTTATAAGAAACTAGAAAATTTAAAATGTTTACTTTTATCTAGTATAAGAGGGCCAGTTAAAAACTATAGTTTGCTCACCATATAAAAAAATTTCTACAAAAAATAGGAATAGCAAAAAATAAAAAAAAATTATATATTTTATTTTATTTTATTTAAAAAAAATTGGGGTTGACCTCATTTGGATGGTCTGAACCGGGTTCAGATCCAAAAACTGGGTATGAATCGGGTGTAGGCCGAGTTTGAACTAGTTTGGCCTGGTCAGGACCAGGTCAGGTTCAGGACCGCAGCTAGACCAGGTGACGTGTTACTGTGTCACTTAGACACGTGGTCATATGTCGTTGTGACACGTGGTTATACGTTGTCTAGACACGTGGCCTGCCATGTCAGCTCGATGGATCATGTCTGCCACGTCAGCATGACACGTATCTGACATGTGGTAGGTACCATGCCAGTATGTGGAACTCCAGGTACCATGTCAGCATGACACATGGTAAGTATCACATCAGCGTGTGGGACCCCAGGTACCACGTCATTATGACACATGTCTAACACGTGGTAGGTGCAACGTCAGTATGTGGATCCTACCCCCATGCCACGTCATCCGGTAGGATCATACCACGTCAACACACAAGGACCATCAACTCAACGAGTGGTGGAGTGACACATTAGCGTTGTAGGACCCACCCAACATTGTTGATAATCTCAGCAGTGGGGAAACGTATCCTAACTGCTTATGTCAACGTGACGTCAGCAGACCTAGTCCTTTGACGTCAGTATGGTCAAACCCTTGGCTGACGTTATCTTAGTAAGAGACCTAGTCCGCTGACGTCATCGCGAGGTCAGCCGTCGATGGGTTATTCTTTTTCAACATAATTTTTGGCCATTTTCACAGTCAGTTTCACAGGGAACTAGACACTTCCACGATGAACATGATATACCCACGCAATCATGAGAACGCATATTACGCAACAAAAATACTACCATAGTCTAATGTTGTCGAAAAATACCCTAAGATACCTTTGAAAATAGCCCTTGAAAAAGGGTAAAAATTAGATAAAAGTGGGTAAAAATGCCCAAAGCCCTCATCTTGTTCACCAAATCAGATCTACTACATGTATATTTACAGATCTAAGATATCAATCATATACAAAATTACAAATAATAAAGATTCGTCGAAATTGTACCTCTCGACAATGTAAAATTTAATCCAAATAAGAGTGAGAGAGATATATCCAATAAAATGATCAAATAGCTCCTTGAGTTGCGCGGATAATGTGTTGAGAACAAAAGCAATCTTCGATTCTATTTAAACATGCACACCATCACACACAATATAGTGAAAGAGAATGGAAGCTTTCATTAATAAACTCGTAAGGGTTACATATAGGCTCTAAAAATTCTCTCCTATATAGGGTTAGAAGTCGGTGGGTCACCACAAACCCAGTTCGGGTGGGGCCCAACCAAACATGATCCTAACTGAGAAAATTATTAAAATCCTATTAAGAAACTAACTCATACTATGTAACTACTAAATACTAAAATAACTAAAGATAGAAATAAATCTAACTAATACTAATCTTAAGATATGATCCGGTATATCACAACATACATTACTATGATGTACCGAGCATCACACTAACATAAATCACAATCACCAACACAAAGATATTTTTGCAGAATTTTAAAACAATTTCTCTCTTCTTGAACATTAATCTCCAACCCCAAGAACATTTGTGGGAAAAGGTACATAAAAAAAATCTTCTTTAAGGTATTTTAGCTTTGTCCATTAGGTCCATAAAGTTACTTTTCTTAGAGAATCTCCAGCAGTAACAATTTCGGGTGCGGGTTGGGTTTCTTTGTCAGAAAAAAGGCAAAACCCACACTTTTAACCTCCCAGCAGTTTGAAAAACCAGTTTTAGTTGATGACCTGGTGTTATTAGAACTAAACTGATTTTTCTTTGTGGTGTGGGATGAGATGGAGAAAGATTGCGACGGTGAATTTAAATCCGCACCGTGTAATAAAGTTTACTTTGAAATATTTTAAAAAAATATAAATAGTAAAATAACAACGGTAACTAACGACTAGTTCTTCTCTCCACTAACCTATTTTAAGATAAGAGACCCTTTACTCCAGAACTTCAAAACAACTTCACTCAGAACTTCTAAAACACAAAAATCCGTCAAAAAAATTTATTGTTCCACATGGCTCAAATGACAAATTTTGGCCCCTGCAGTAATCAGTAGACACCGTCGATCCCATCCTCCCAGAGCCCACTTTCAGCACCATTCTCTCAACACCCATCATCACAATTCACTCCATACATTTACCATAATCAATCTCAATTCCAATCACATACTCCACTTTTGTTTACCATGCCGAAAGGTAATACCTTGGGAGGATAGTATCACAATCACATTACACTCTCTCAACTACAATCTCCGGCGTTTAACCCATTCTATCAACACTATCCGATCACTCAACATCAAGGTTTTTAACCTCCAAATTACTTTTAGAACTACCAAGTCAATAATAAATCTACCGAGCTAAATACAGGTTCCGCAAATGTTCAAATACTCGTTAACGTTACGACTCCCGGGAAAGAAAAAGGAAAAGGAAGAAATAAATGAACACCTGTTAAACCAAGACAAACCGTGCAAGTGTCGGATGATGCCGAGTTTTTGGACGAGACGGATGATAATAGACTTTATTAGACGGATGCAGACTTTATGTGTCTCACAAGGGCGTGGGTAACAGCTTTTGTCAAGATTGTAGGGTGCACAAAGGGTTTTATTTTCTATCAAAAGGTCAACATCGCCTTTAATAGAGACCCCGAGTGCTTCGTTCGACGATCATGTAGGTCGACCAAAACTCAGTAGTATCTTCTTAATAAATAATGTATGAGCTACAAATGGATAGTTACTTAAGTATAATTTTGGCACGAGAGCGGGAAAACCGATATTGATCGGGTATATTCTAATTTTCTTTAACTCAATATCATTTATTTTTCTTGAATATACACATTATATATTTGTATTTAGTAATTTTAGGAATTTTATGAAAATGATGCACATAAAATTTCTCAAGGTTTGAATGGTGGCAATGATTTCAAACATCATAAAGCATATAAGATTTTAACAAGAAAGCCACGATGGGCTAACCTAAAGGATGATGGTTTGAACTATGCGGGGAATCGACCTAGATATGTGGCGTCGAAAGCATCGCGCAATTCTTCTTTGGGGAACTCAATCAAATCAAACAACCTATCAGAGGATCCTGCCGACCTACCTGCACCTTAATCTGCTCCCCAAAATTCTGAATTAGATGGTTCGTTGTATAAGTATAAAGCGAGGCCCATCGGCCAATTTAAAAAAAAAAAAAAAAGCATTGCAAAAAATAAGGTCGTGGATGATATAATTGTAACCAGCAAAAATATGACGACAATGCTTACGGAGATGAGGTTAGAGAAGAGACAAGCGAAGGAAGAAAAGGAAAGAAGAACAGCGGATGAAAATTAACAATGACAAACAAAATTGGATTTGGAAAGAGCAAGAGAAGATCGTAAAATCATGGATAAAGACCTTACACATTTCCTAAACTCTCAAATGGTTAGTTCTTCTCCCTTTATATAATTATACTTCTCTCTAATTTTTCACCTATTCCTTCCTTACCTTATAACCTGATCTCTCAAATTCACAGCCGTGATGTCTTCCTCATCCCCCTTTTCATCCATTGATGATCCTCCAAGTATATCATCCTCCTATGACGATCTTATGTTTGTTTGTGCTACAATAATGACCGCTATACACCATGATACAGTGAACCTAGTAGTACAGGATGAAACTTCGACTCACTGCGAGAGAGTCATGGGCCGTAATGATAAGAGAAAGATGCGATACCATAAATTAGGGCATTACAACATAAAGTGGGACTACTTCAGCACTCCTTGCGTGTATAAAGAGATAGATTTTCAATGATATTTTCGTATGAGTAAATAAATATTTTTATGAATATTTGATGCAGTAGCAGCATATGATGATTATTTTGTCCAAAAAGCCAATTGTGCAAAAACTATTAGGTGGTCACCCAACCAAAAGATAATCGCGGCACTACGTGTGTTAAGCTACGGTATCGCGGTAAATATTTTTGACGAGTATTTGAGAATAGGAGAAAGCATGATCTTTTTAAGTATGGAAATGTATTGCAGTTATATAAATTCTTGGGGAGGAATATCTTTGATCACCAAACGCGGCCGACGTCAAAAAGTTAAAAGCGATAGAAGAGTTAAGGGGTTTTCTCGGAATGTTAAGAAGCCTTGATTGCATGTATTGGATATGAAAAAATTGTCCTTTAGATTGGCACGGTCAATATACTAGTCATTACCCCAAGGCGACTATAATTCTTGAAGCGGTAGTTTCACCCAACCTTTGGTTTTGGCATTTTTTTTTGGTTACAGGGGCTAATAATGATATCAATGTCCTACAACAATCATATTTTTTCACCGACCTCGCCAAAAATTCGGTTAAATTGTGGAATCCCGATGTTTTGAGCAATATCATGAAGGCATTCGTGATAATTTATAACATAATCGTCGAAGAGGAATGAAGTCATTCCTATCATATTTAGGCTACGATCCGGACGATCCCTCAACTATCGAAGGTAAACCTATTATACGCGAACGCGGAATAATAGAATCTTTTATAACAAAAATAAAATGATATCGAAGTCGAGAAATATATTTTGATCTAAAGGATGATATAATCGAGCATTTGCAGGTCGTAAAGGGAAATAATGCTTCCTAGTGTTATAATTAAGTATTATCCAAGATTCATGTATAATTTTATGATTTTTATCATACAAACTAATAAATTATTTATTTTTTATTGAACAAGTTTTTGATATTGCATTAATCTTAAATTTGTTTAAACGCAATATTCTCGAAAAAAAAAACATCTCTTCAAAAGAATACATTTTTCAATAGAAAAGTACATTCTTCAAAAGAATGCATTATTAGAAAGAAAACTACGTTCTTAGAAATTAAACAACATTCATCAAAGTCAAATTATATTTCATAACCTGAACCGGTACTTGGTCCTCCATTCTTGTTGAGACGATCTATGACCTCTGATTGCCTTTGCATATAGTATTGCAATACATGTCCAAAAAGCTTCGTAAGGTCTTTATCCATAATTTTACGATCTTTCTTTTCTCTTTTAAAATTCATTTTTGCTTGCCATTATTGATTTTCTTCCGTTCTTCTTCTTTTATTTTCTTCCTTCACTTGTCTCTTCTTCAACCTCATCTCCGTAAGCATTATCGCCATATTATAGCCGGATGCAATAATATTATCCACGCCCTTATTTTATCTAACGCTTTTTAAAAAAAAATGGCCAATGGGTCTCACTCCACACTCATACAATAAACCATCTAATTCAGAATTTTGGGGTGGATTTATATGTAGGTGGGTCGCTGGTATCCTCCGATAGATTGTTTGATCCGATCGAGTTCTTCGAAGAAGAATTGCGTGATGCTTTCGACGCCACATATCTAGGTCGATTCCCCGTATAGTTCAAACCATCATCCTTTAGGTTGACCCATCGTGGTTTTCTTGTTAAAATCTTATATACTTCACGATGTTTGAAATCATTGCCACCATTCAAACCTTAATAAATTTTATGTGCATCATTTTCCTAAAATTTCTAAAATTGCCAAATACAAATAAATAATGTGTATATTCAAGAAAAATAAATGATATTGAGTTAAAGAAAATTAGAATGTACCCGATCATCATCGATTTTCCCGCTCTCGTGCCAAAATTGTACTTAAGTAACTATCTCTTTGTAGCTCACACATTGTTCATTAAGAAGATATTACTGAGTTTTGGTCGACCCACATGATCATCGAACGGGGCACTCGGGGTCTCTGTTAAAGGCGATGTTGACCTTTTGATAAAAGGTAAAACCTTTTGTGCCCCCTATGGTCTGGATAGAAGTTGTTACCCACGCCCTTGTGAGACACATAAAGTATGCATCCGTCCAATAAAGTCCATTATCATCCGTCTTGTCCAAAAACTCGGCATCATCCGGCACTTACACGTTTTGCCTTGGTTTAGCGGGTGTTCATTTCTTTCTTCCTTTTCCTTTTTCTTTCCCAGGAGTCGTAACGTTAACGAGTATTTGAGCATTTGCGAAACCTAAATTTAGCTCAGTAGATTTATTATTGACTAGGTAGTTCTAAAAGTAATTTGGAGGTTAAAAATCTTGAGGTTGAGTGACCGGATAGTGTTGATAGAATGGGTTAAACGCCTGAGGTTGTGGTTGAGAGAGTGTAATGTGATTTTGATACTATCCTCCCAAGGTATCACCTTTCGGCATGGTAAACGGAAGTAGAGTATGTGATTGGAATTGAGATTGGTTATGGTAGAGGTATAGAGTGAATTGTGATGATGGGTGTTGAGAGAATGGTGCTGAAAGTGGGTTCTGAGATGATGGGGTCGACGGTGTTGATTGATTACTGCTGGTACCGGAATTTGTCATTTGACCCATGTGGGACGATGAAGTTTTTTGACTGAGTTTTGTGTTTTTGAAGTTCTGAGTGAAGTGGTTTTGAAGTTCTAGAGTAAAGGGTCTCTTCTCTTAAAATAGGTTAGAGGAGAGAAGAACTAGCCGTTAGTTACCGTTGTTATTTTACTATTTATATTTTTTTTTTAAATGATTTAAGCGGACTTCATTACACCGCACAAATTTAAATTCACCGCCGCAATCCCTGTCCATCTCATCCCACACCACAAAAAAAATTGTGGACTTTTAATTACCACGCGGTGCTTTAAATACCTCGCAATCAATCCGGGCGGTAATCAGAACACCGCGCGATAATTAAAATATGTCGAACTCATTTTTATTTTTTTAATGTGAACTCCCCACACTCAATTGAGTTCTGACAACGCCAGATCATCAACACAAACTGGTTTTTTGAACTGCTGAGAGGGTAAAAGTGTGAGTTTTGGGTTTCTTCTGACAAAGAAACCCAACCCACACCCGAAATTGTCACTGCTAGATGCTCTTAATACAAGGTTCCAAATAGCTTTCAATACTAAAGAATCATTGAATTCTTAATGCCCAAACCTTCTTCATTTAGTGGTGCATTAATGCTATCCCAAGTAACACTAGATATTGTTTTGCCTTCATCAACTCCAACCCATAAGAAACATCTATAAATACACTTTCAATCTTAGTAAGGACACTTTTTGAAAACCCAAAAACAATTAAGTTGCCCGATAAACTCTGTAACTCTGCAGAATTGTTTTAATAAGCTCAACCCTTCCTCTATATCATAAGTATCTATTTTTCCAGTTCAAGACTTTTCTAGAGATCTTGTTAACCAAGGATCACAGTCACTTTCAGATAGTTTCATAGATAGTAGTGGAAGTCTTAAATACTTTACAGGTAGTTTTTCTCTTTCAAACTGTAGAGCTTCAGAAATAGCTGTTCTTTTATCTTCCACTGTTGAATCTGAGAAGAATATTGTACTTTTTTGTAGGAGTAATCTTTAACCCTGACATGTTAGCAAATTCACTTAGAATTTCCTTGGTCTTGATAGCTGATTCTAAATTAGCCTATAAGCAAAGTAGAAGGTTAACTGCAAAAGGTAAATGTGAAATGCTGGATTTTCTGCAGTTGGGAAAAAAGTAATAGTTCTTTCGATCACTGCCTTATTGAGGAGATTATGTGAAAGGTTGCATAGTAACGACAAACAGGTAGGGAGAAGGTGGGCCTCCCTAAACATTCCCATAATATGTCCATTGATGTCAATTCTAAAGCAAGGAGAGAATTAACACATATGCTTCAACCATTTAATGCAAAAATATAGAGTTCTTCAGATAAATTAAATTCAACAATTGAAGCTTTATACAGTTTGTATAATTGTTCACTTAGTGGTGTAAAGATATTTTCTAGTCAAATAATGGGGTTTCAGATAAAGCATTACTAAACCTAATTAGCATTTGTTTGATTCCTAGGTGTATTTCGCTCGTTTTACGCCAACCCATGAAAAAAGATTGAAATATGGACTTGCAAGCAGAGAAGAAGCAAAAGTTAACCGAGATCACGAAGAATGTGGACCGTATATATAAGCTATCTTCATGAAGACCTTTTACGTCGTATTATCTCTCGTTTACTAATAAGAGAGGCAAGATCAACTTCATTTCTCTGAACAAAGTGGATATTTATGGAGATACATCGACAATTTGGACTTTGATCATACTAAATTCAAACCGGCAAGTGATGACGAAAGTTTCATGTCTATTGTCGATCAAACGCTTGGGTTACACAAGCCACATGTGACTATAAAACGATTTTGTGTTCTTCTTAGAGCATGCAAGCAATTCTCTTTCAGAGCTGATCAATGGGTAAATTCAGCATTAGATCACAATGTTTAAGATCTAGATCTAACCTTGTGTGTTAGGAAGAACAACCAAATGGGTATACCGCGGTCGGTTTACTATGAGTTGCCTCCCCGAGTACTTAATACAGAATCCATAACAACGTTGCGGTTGACTCATTGTATCATAAATGGTGTTGTACTTCTGTCTCTCTCAAGACTATCATTATCCGATGTTTGTGTTGCAAACGAAATGATGATGTACATTCTTACGGGTTGTCCAGCTCTAGAGATTTTATACCTAGAATCTTGTAAAGAGTTAACATCTCTTGACGTGTGTCATACCACTCTTAGATTTCTTCAGATTGTTTACTGCGATAGCTTGGAGAAATTTACAATGGATGCTCCAAATCTTCAATCCTCCAAGTTCAAGAACAGGAAGCGCCACATCTTTGAGATTTTCCGTCACCCACCATTCCTGTTTTCTTCAGCTCTCAAATCTCTATCACTAACCTCTTTCTATATCACAGAAGAATTCTTACAGATGTGCCGTTTACTTGAGAATTTGAAATTGCTGCGATGCACTATTCTGAAATGCCTCATTATTTTCAGCCACAAGCTAAAAAGCCTGAGAATATGTTCTTGCCCCAAGCTCACAGAGTTCCATATTGACGCCGGAAATCTTATCTCATTTAATTACTCCGGGCAAGTTGTGGATATATCTGTTTTAAACACACCTACAAGGCTTGAAGCACAGATACGTTTAACTAAGAAGGGTGATGATCCTCTTAAATTGAGAACCTTTTTTGAGAGATTTAATCATGCTAAAGTTGTGAAGATTTGTAGTGATTCGTATGAGGTATGTTACTTTCTACATTAGTGATCAATAGTTTTATAAGAAACGGAATATCTTACCTATGATCAACATTTATTCGTGTTTGGACAAGACATAATCATTCCAGGTGAAGAGCAACAAAACTCGATTCGTCCATTATATGAACTAAAGCATTTGGAGTTCGAAATGAAACGGGATATGTTGCATTACACAGAGATATTATGTCGTTTACTCAGGTTTTCAGCTCATCTTGAAATACTTAACGTAAATCTGGGAAGCCTTAATATCAACCTGAAGGTACTAAAACTCTATACTCTTTCACGTTACATAAGCATTGAAGTGAAATTTGATATCTGGCCGTAGTACGCACATGATTCTCTCCTTGAAACATTATCTTTGTTTCATTTTGTGTATTCAGTTTCGATGCGAGGAATTCATGGAATCGGCTGATCTTGGTAGTTTGAACTGGACTCGTCTACCTCTGGACTACTTGCAGCAGCGTATCAAAAAAGTGGAGATAAACAATATTTCAAACGGGGAAGAGGGAATGAAGCTGGCTAAGTTTCTTTTTGGAGATGTAATGGATGTCGCCGAAATCCCTCCATGTTGGGTTTACTCTATATTTTTATGTTTAGTAGTTTAGCTTATTGCTGGAAATGTTTTAGGACTTAAAGTTTATTTCTAATTGGGAGAGTAGCTAGGGTTTAAGGATAAAAGGAAGTGGTGGTGTATTTGTCTTTTCAGTTTTGACAGTTGAATTTGGAATAAATCTCCAGTTTAGTTTTATATGTTTTTCAAGCCCTAATTTGATAATTAGTCAAACCAGCCAGTGTAAAATCCTTCAAATCCCACTTCAGCGTTTGGAGATTCTTTAATTGGGTTTTGTTAGAACACGAGGATTTAATGCAGACAGGCGACATGGATCGAAACCAATATTTTATTTTTATGAGCAAGCAGAAACCAATAAGGGGACATTGAAATAGAAAAATAATAATGTTGTTGTTAAGGCATCACATTCCTTTAATCAAATTTTTGTTTCCAAAGTCAAATTAAACACTCGTTAAAAGCCAAATAATCTTGTCATGTCATACTTTCTTTCAAAGTGTGAACACTTCATCCAATTGTAAAGCCATGTAGAAGCTTTTGGCAAGTGATATAGGTTGCCAAATTTGGCAAAGAAATTTGGCTTTATAATTGACAAGTCGGATGTAGCTCTTATTTTACGTTTTGGCTCTCTATATATGACTTAAAGTCAAAATGGCACGACGAATGCAAATGCTCTTAGCATGAAGCGTAGAACTTGCAAGAATCATGATTGTGATTTATCTTCCTTCGTTATTTTATAGTAGGGATCTAATACTGGTGAGAAAGGATTGAGGGCAGTCAAATTTACAAAAATTGTAATTTGATTCATGTTTCTTCTGATCTTACACGTAAAACTAAGGCCATAAAGTATCTCTTTGATCTTGATTAAAACTCAAGACATGAAGCACAAATATCTGGCTAGGGAAATGATCCTCTTCGACTGAGAAACTTTCTTAAGAGAATTTACAATGCCAAAGTTCTGAAGATGTGGAGCCAAAATGACTTTTTGCGGGCATTCAATTCCCCTAACAAATTGATCGGTTCTACAAATATCAAAGTGTGCTCTTGGTGCCAAAGATGGAATATGGATCAATAGACAGTAGAAGGTAAGACTATCGCACTCCATTTCCCTAAACAGTCAGAGATAATTATACTGGAGTGCCAAAGATGCCATAGGTGTTTCTAAGAGAACCAAAATCAACTTGAATGGAGAGATACTTATGGAGGTACTGATTCCCTGTTCGTATCCATTTTCATAGTTGTCCTTGAGACATAATCTCTGTTTTATTCTGCGAATTTAGCTATTATGAAAATTTATTGGCCTTGGTTGAACTCACTAGCTTGAGCTGAACTGATCTACCTACCGACTCTTTGGAGCAATGTCTACTCACATCTACCTCAAAGCTCAAAAACTAACAACACACGTACACAACGGGAGACACGAGGATCAGTCTTTTCGCCAGAATGTGCAAGAAATCAAAATTAATTTCCTTTAGACAATTTAATTATATTGTTATTTACAAATTGATTTTCAATGGTGAAGGACATCATATAGTGCAAGTTTTACACAATTGTCCAATCATTATCTTCTATACAAGAAGATAAATTATCAGTGGGCTTTGGCGGTTTTTTTGAAAACGGGGACGTCAGGTTTGGGAACATTAGGCGTGTAGGATTTTCTTCCGGGTCCCTTGGGTATTTGGAGGCCGGGTTTCTGAAGAATGGTCTCTCTTTCCCGACAAAATTAAGAGTTAGTTTCTTAAACCGATGCTTCGGCTCATCAACAGCCGTCGTTTCTTCCGACTGCTTCATGATTTTCAGTCCATCCTCCGGATGTACTAAAATTGCCTCAATTGTTTCGTAGACCTACAGTAAAAATTTAGAATATAAGTCTTCCAAAATGACACTAACCTTTATTAAACTAATTCAAATTATTCATTCATGGATACAGGTAAAAGTGAGTTTGTTGGGACTTTGACATTACATCTCCCTAGCAAGCCTTAAAATAGAATATGTCTCGTCCAACATTAGTCAGAAAGCAAATAATTATACAAGAACAAACATAAACTTAAAAATTGTATGACGAGATATTATATGATATCACATCTAATGATAACTAAAAACATAGGGGCCAGCTGCAAATAACTATATGATAAATCTAACTCATATCTTGCAGAAAGGAAATATCCAATCACGAGTACAGCTTACCTGACAGAGATCATCAATGTTTTCACCCAATGTGCCCCCCTGACATGTAGCAATGGCATAATCTTTACACTCATAGAACAGCTTGGACAAGTTACTGCTCGTCGATAGTACACTTTCCGCAATTACAAATCCAGCACCCAGCTGAAAATTCCAAGGAAAACAATAACATTGTTGAGTGTATCAGAGCTTAGGTTCACTGTTTCATCATAAGTACACGCCCCAGAAACCTTATTGCTACTTAAATATACTAAATCCAAGAGCTACAGATCACAAAGGCACAGTTTGGTCATTAATTTAGTCTAAGCGTCCGCTAAATATTTATGAGCTTGGTGGGTGTGAAAGTGTCAAGGTCAAATAGCAATGATAATCATGACCAAAGTGAAAGACGTGAACAAATGACCAAGGCCAAGGATCTGAATTTATGACCAATGCCTCGACATTTTATTTTTAGTACGTTTTTAGAGCATACCACTAAATCCAGGAAACCTACCTTCATAGTTCACCGTAATACGTACAGCACATAAGTACATACATGAACCTAATCCAAATGACTTCAAACTACAATATCAATGAAATCATTGACATTGTTCTAATGGAAAAGTTTGAATGTGACTTAGGAATATTTAGCCCTGGAAGAGACTTACTAAGGAAACAAAAAGCTGCTTGAAAAGCTCAAAAGGTGTGATTTTCTCCAAGAAATTCAAGATACCTTCCCTACAAAATTAAATCAATCACAAAGTTCTAGTCAAGTCAAATATTATTTTCACAAAATAAAAAATAGGCAAGTATTCACTTACACTGCCAGATCCTCATCAAAAAGTGGTGTCTGCTTAACAGCAGGTAAAGGCTTGGCAGTTTCCCACAGTTCACGCCACAAATTACCTAGATATTGGCAAAATAACATTTATCAGAAGAAAAGTACTCATCGGAAGTAAAAGTACAAAAAATTACTTATAGACTGGGATATGGAACACTCACACATTATTTGCTAGTTTGAAAACAAAATATTTTATTCAAGCAGTTTCGAGAAAATCTTAGGAGATGGTGTCAGATTTCGCTCTTCTTCATTCCTATAAGCAGGGTTCAGCTAAAGGGCATTCATCTAGTCTTCCTCATTTTGAACTAAGAAATCATTTTCAAAGGTAGCAAAACAGGCCCCCGTACTTTTAGGAGTGGGATCACTTGCAAGTTTACTACTTTGGAAAGTTTGATACAAAATGTATATACTCCATAAATATTACAGATAGACCCAAAAGATGCATCAAAGGATCAAACTGGTGATTTCTACTAATCTATCCATCAGCTAAGATTTCAACGTATATGATAGATGTGATGTTTGAACGTATATAAAATATATTGACAATGATGGTTGATATATTCCGCCAATATCATGATGTACCCAATATCTGGATATCTTTTACTTAGATTTCCATTTTATAGAAGAAATACGATAAGAAAAGTAACAAAAGAGAGTCTGATACATCAGCTCCGATAAATCAAATAATATTGATATATAGTGGTATATCATGAGTTTGATTTATTTTTTTCTCAAACAATTATGTACCGATATCTTGTTTCGGTTTTTCAAAATTTTGATATTTCTGTAAGATATATATCGGTAGATATTTTGGATGATGGATCTCAAAACGGAAGGAGAAGCTCACCTTCTTTCTGCATCCTACTACTTAGTTGACCTCTTCTAGACGTTGGATCTCCAAATTCATGAGAATCTTTTGCCTCGTTGCCTGTATATGTTTCTGTCCAGTCTGGGGGAGAGTGCCATCTTACAAAATCTTCTAAAATGCATCCAGGATTTGCAGCCTAAAAATAAATTTAAATATTCCAAAGTTAATAAGGTGTTATCATATTGTGTAATCTGACTAGAATATCAAGTTAAATAAGCATCTACAAGCCTAGATAATATTAAGTTCCATGAAAAATATGCTTCACCTTGAAAGCTTGCATGTCTGAGAGAAGTTGAGAACATCCAACGCCAACACTGACCAAAAAAATGTGGTTTGTCAAAACAGTTTACATTATGCGAGTAAAAGATATCTAACTTTCTACTTTAACAAAAAAAAATACTTAGTTGCTGAAAAAAAATGAATTGGTATTAGTAATCAATGAAAATTAGGGACCTAGCAAAGCGAAATATGATATAGTTAGGACCATCAAGTATATTTTAGCATTTTAGTATAATTTTAATGGGAATACCAACAAAACTGAAATAAATTGAGAAGGCAAATACAAAATATGCAATCTGCAAATATTAGAAACTTGTGAGAACATCATTATAGCTAATGACGGATCTTATATAACTCATCAATAACTGAAAGATACATGATTGGCGTATTTGATTCGTAGAAATGAATAGAAAAGGAAATCACATATCCATAAAAATGAGAGCGCGTGTGAAATCATAAAAATCTAGTTTCCTTTGTTTGGTTGAACATGGAGAATTTAAGGGAAATATTTTGACTTTTCTTATTCCAAGAAATAAGACATTTGTGGCTTCACTCTATGGAAACACTACAGAAGGTGTGTATGATTCTACTATATTAACTCAGCAGATGCCTCAATACTTTAACTAATTCCACATTTCTCACTCTTTCTCCCATGTTTTCATATTTCAATCACTCTACAGTTTTCTCTCTAAATTTTCGGCAAACATATTTCTACTTTTCATAGATTTTTATGCTCTCCAAATTCTCTTTGTTACCACTTCCAAATTCCCTCCATCCAAATTGACTTTTTAAAATTTTATATCTCGAGATTTCTAAGCACAACCCTATGTAACATCGATACGGGTACGAGGTGTCCGACACGGCGGTTTCAAAATAAGTGAAAACGCGGACACGGTCTTATTCCTAAAATGATAGTATCATTTTTCACATTTCATGTATTGTGTCTTATTATATGTGAATGCATTATGAATATATAGTTACAATAGTAACTTGTGGGTTAATTTACAACTAAAAACAAACATAAAACGATGGTAGTAGTTAGTAGAGTTGAATAAAATGTATTAGAATTGGAAACTTTCTAAAAGTTATGTCAAAAAGTTAATGATCTAAGCAAGAAGTGTCCGCTCGAGTGTCGGTGTGTCCGAGTGTCCGACACGTTTGGATCCCTCTCTCTATCTATTTTATGTCAGAGATTTCCTCTCTCTCACAATTTTCTCTCTCACTCTAGATTTTGCATCTTTTAATCTTCTCCATAGATTTTTTTTTTCAAATCAAAATATTCCGTGCAAATTTATTATTTTATCCAAATTTTCTCTTCATAAAATTTCCTCTTTAGATTTTCATCCAAGGATTTGCTCTTTCTCACGCCAGAATTTCTCTTTCCAAATTTAGCCTCTTCAGATATTAGATATGTACTCTCTTTCAATTTTCTCTCTCTATAACGCTTTCGATTTACTCCACTTTTCAGAGTTTGGAGCCTTTGAGAGTGTTTTTGACAAGAGTTTGAAATAAACCAAAGGAAAATCTACTTTTTGATTTTTGGTCAGTAAGTTGGATTTCTATTAACATTAACCGGTGAGAGTTAAAATTCTTTTCCCGGGATTTCTTTCCAAAAACACAAAAATTGGTTTCGGAGACTTCATTTTCCACGAATCAAATACCCAAATGTTTTAAGATGAAAATCCTGGACTGTAAAAGGAATTAACCGAAAGAGATATACAGCATGCTGGTTATTATAACCTAGTATACAAAAACAATATTTATATTCTAAACTAACCTCCCTGTCCGAAGAATGAATTCCTCTGTTTCTCTAATAAGATCTTCTGTAAGAACAGGTCCCTCCTAGTGATGAAAATATGATTATAAATGAAATTAAATTCAAACTGATAATGTCAAAGAAAAAAAAAAGTATAACAATCTTCTAGTGATACATGATTCATACCTGGGTCACAGGAGAATATATGGGCTCTCCAGTTTCTAACATGGTTAAATTCTCAGATAGGTGATGAGCTCCGAGTCGGAGAACAAGCTCCCCAGTGTTAATTCTAGCATATAAGACTGAACTTGAAGGTACAATGCCAGGAGAAACGTGCAATTCCTCAGTATTTGGACCAGCTTCTTTCATTATAGAATCCAGTGTGTCAGAGGCAATTATACGGCGCCTTTTCCTTGATATACAGCAATTGATTACCTGTAATTGCTGATATAAAAGACAGGAATGTAGATCTGGATTCCCGTCCTGGGGTACCAGAGGCACTGGTTGTCCTTCATACCATAATCGTCTCAACTGCACAAATATTAAGAGATAAAAACAATTTCAGGAAATAATCGGCAATTCTAATCAATAAAAATATTATTGGGACTATTTATATCCATAGTATTCAGTAACTCAAGACTGAATACCAATAATCATCAGGCATGGGATTTCTTTTGCGCGTAAAGAATCTTCAAAACGTTTCCTCAAAGACACAAACTCCGCAGTTTATCTAAACGAGGAGATTGTAATATAAATAATTAATTTAGAGACCTGTGACACTTTAATGCCCGTGAAATTGCAAGGATTTAGTAGACAGGCGGAGATGGTATCCTATCTGTTAGGGAATAGGTGTGATACTCATAATAAGGTGTAGTCTGTACAAAAATAATGATAATCAACTATCTAGTTGGTTCCTGATCGAGTTAAAACGGATAACGATATAATGTATCACTAATCTTAGAAGAGGACGCGTTCAAAACTGGTGTCAAAATTGGGGATCCTAATGAGCATGGTTAAGGATGAAACATACTGGAATGAGCAACAGGGCCCTAGGTTTCACATTTTAGTATATCCTAGAAGTCTAGAACTAACAATAAATATTTTACACCACGTATTCCAGAACAGGTTGATCATACTGAGAATGAAAAATAGGAATATCCCATTCAAACTTTATAATTTATATTGATTCATGATAATAATAAAGTTCCTGCGTGTGTTTGGATCCAAAATATATTTTTCTAAATTATGTTATGTGCAGTTTTTGGCAAATATATTTATACAATTTCTAAAACAACTTACTTCTGCAACGACTCTACACCAAAATAATGCCATTTTCCTCAATGTCTTAAAGTTTCCAAAGATTTCGGATAGTTCAACAACAAAGCTTTCCAGTGGGGCACCATGGATATCTCTCGGGAAAGAGGACGATGCTGAACCAGAACCACTTCTTCTGGGAAACTTTCCCTCTGCGAATATCTTGCAGGTATTACAACGGAAGTAAAGGATCATCAAGAGATAATGCAGAAACTACATGGGAAATAGGGAAGTCAAACTAGCGGGAGGATACAGAAGCCATTAGATATATCATTACCTGGTTTAAATAATGAGTGGCTCAAAGACAGAATTTCATCATCATAACTAAGTTCGGAAGTCAACTTGTCCTCTTTGTCACGAAGAACTAAAGACTTCATTGCAGAAAAACTTAGGCTTGCCCTCTCTCTGGCAGGTGAAGAGTCTCTGACAGATACCAGAAGATCTTTCATTACTTTGAATTTCTTACTTGATCTGCAAAAAAGTCGAGACAATACTTATGGATCTGTATTTAAGGATTTATACTAGGAACTAGAACATGAATGGATACAAAATTAGGCAACAATATCATAAAAAGCGCCACATATTTAATTGAAAATGACGAAGTTGAAGTATTCCGTCAGACTAAAAAAATAACTTACTCAACAGCTATTGCCAACTGCTTAATGACGGACGTTGGAGGAATGTAATCAGCATTAGATGCATTTGACTTTTCCTTTTCAGCTGAAGTTTCCCTCTCTGGCCCCTAAAAAAATAAAGTATAAACCATAAGATTTATTACCATGACTTAAGTTAGATGTGTGTCTTTCTTACACCTCACTCTTGGGTAAAAATGGAAATCATTTTTGTGAAACTCAACTGCAAAATAAATTCTGAGTATCATAGAGCCAAACCTCAATACAATCAGTTTAATCCTACATGCCAGTGTTACTTGTGTTTCCTTTGTTTTTCCCTGTATGAGGGGGCCCTGCCTGTAGGGTACCCCCTTTCCCTTGTATATTCTTTTAGTCATTTGTAGATCAGGGGAAACTGCTTCAACCCCAACTTGTCATTACAACAAAACAAAAAAACAAAAAATAAGAGAGAAGAAGATTGATTGAATTGAACTCGGATCTTCCAATAAGCTGTTGTATCGGATCAAAGTTCAATTTTGATTTTGGTTAGCATGTTGGTTTCAGTCTGTCCCATGTCAAAGCATTCTCCAATCCTAATCCTACTTCTCACCCTCTCTTTTACCGCGAGCTAAAAGCAACGGCAACCACAGAGGGATATTTGATTTCCCCCCTTTACCTCTATTATTTCTCTTCCTCTCCTCGCCCTTTCCCACTCCTCAAGGACATCATCTTTCACTTATTTCTTCCACCATCGTTCACTTTGTCCTGCCTTTCTAGTCTTAAGCCAACGGCACCAGAAAACGGGGACATATTATGTCAATATTTGGAGGTTGATAGCTGGTTGGGATTTCAGTTTAATAATCTAATTCCTGAGGAGGTGTGATATGTTACTTTTATCCTCCAAGTCGTTGAAGGATTGATTATTTTCTTACCATGTTGCCAAGACGGAGGTGGTGAAGATTGTGCGCTGACTCTTTTGCCCAACCCCATTCTCTTTTCAAGAAAATTTCTGCATTATTCACCAAAATTAATGCAGGCCAGGTTGATTTTTAATTATAATGCAGATTTCTCCTCACGCAAATAATGTGTCTTGAGCTTTTAATACCTAATCTGTTAGAAAGACTAAAATGAAACTCACTTGTGACCTGTTATGCACACTTTAAATTGCACAATTCATTATAAGACCAAATTAACCGTGAAATGATCATTTTTTTTTAATGTAGTTTTATACTAGAGCAACTAACTAAAATGTTTTCCGATATCTAATCTCCATATTCTCCCGTAAGAAGATAAACATTTTTACCTTGAGTGCAACACAAGTTCCCAGGTCCATCTGATCCAAATACTCATCAAAATCAGTCGAACAAGGAGATTTCTCCCGCTCCTCTGTCGATTTTATCCTCCGTATCTTATTCAATCGGTCCTGCCAATCCTGCTTTCTCCCTAATGCCGCAGACTTCCACCTTGTATACTTCAACTCATGCTCACACTACAACAACAACAATAATCCAAACTTAACTGCATGTAATTCAACTCAAACCCTAAATAAACTAAAACAAATGAAGATCATAATAAAGTTTAATTATCACCTCTACATCGATTGTTTCAGACTTCAAATCGAGCTCAGGTGATTTCTTTGAAGTCGATTGTTGTCCCTCGCTATCTTTATCAATCAATCAAATAGGTTTAAATTAGGTCAAAATTAGCAGAAAATAGAGAGAAAAAGAGGGGTTTGAGACCTGATTGGTGATAATGATGATCGGTGGTTTTAAAATCGATCAAGACTTTCTCCGCTTTAAGAGCCGCAGAATGGAAAGCGGTTTTGGCTTTGGAGACGAGAGAAGAAGAGGGAGACTGCATTTTTATTATTAGTTCTTCTTCAAGAGAGAGAGCATCATTAGCTAATTCAGGCATTGTTGTAACCAAAGAAAAGAGGAGAATATAAATGTTTCAGTTAAAAAAGTATATCCGAATGCGTGAGGAACGATCATATGTCCCCACTATGAATAACTGACATTGTTATTGTTGGTGTGGGGGCTGCTCTAGGAATTTTTAGTGTTGGCCCCAAAATATGGTTCGACTTCTTGGACGGTGGACGGTGGACGGTGGACGGTGACTTGAAACTAAAATTGTGACGACTCCAATCTAGGCACTGTGACCTGTTTTGGGTTAGAGCATAACCATCACTAGCTGAATTTATCCAAAACCATAAAAATAAATAACTCAAATTCACCTAGGGTGGGGTAGGGATGGCAATGGGTGGTCGGGTTTGGAGCAGGTGGAGTAATACCATCCCCATACCCGCCAAATTACCATACCCCCATACCCGCCCTATTATCATTTAACTTAAATGGGGAATACCCAAACCCGCCCCGTTTAAATTTGTCAATACCAAACCCGCCCCATCACCCATTTAACACCCGTTTATCCTAAGTGGGGATCCCCAAACCCGCCCCATTTATGAAATTTTACAAAAAAAAAATATAAATCACCTGTACAAAAAAAAAAAAATTAAACTAAATCAGGTGCATAGTGCACACACACACACACAATAAAAGATCATGCAATGTGCTACATTGCAGTAAGAACAGGCATCATAGAATGTGCTACACTGCAATGGTTATATTCTTATCTTATCAATCACTTGAAATGGATCAAATCAGAATTAAGGTTTAAAATGTTGAGACTAATCTTAGTAACTTGTAAACTTTGAGACTTAATTGGTGTTTTAAGCTTCTGGATTGTTGGAGACTTGGAGGAGTTACCTGAATCGATTAGTGATCTCTAATTTGCAAATGTTGTA
Organism: Kingdonia uniflora; assembly: GCA_014058105.1. Classification (NCBI taxonomy): domain Eukaryota; kingdom Viridiplantae; phylum Streptophyta; class Magnoliopsida; order Ranunculales; family Circaeasteraceae; genus Kingdonia; species Kingdonia uniflora. The sequence continues at coordinate 7,005,105 of JACGCM010000704.1, read as the reverse complement.
TACTTCCTAAAATAGATCACTGATGTAGAGATTGGTTTGAAACAGATCACTGATGTAAACGTGTTCCAATCGATTGGTAATCTATCAAATCTTCGTAAACCTCCCAATGAATAATGTAGAGGTTGAATTATAAAATGATCGCAGACTTAATTGTTGTTCGAATCTTCGTAACCTTGAATTTGGAGGATGAAGGTTGAAATGATTCAAATGGAAATGAAGATTGAAATAAATTTGGTAATTGGTACAGACTGATGTCTGATCACAAAGGTTGAAATAAATTTGTTGAGGTTGTGGAGGTTAAACTTGAAGAAAGTAAGAGATGAGGAAAGAAGTGATTAAGTGAATTAGGTTACTCATATTCTCATAACTCATAAGGGTATTTAGGACATATCATATATAATTGGTCGGGTGACGGGGCCCCGTTTATTTAAAACTAAAACCAGACCCGCCCCAATTAATAAATGGGTAATTTTTTTTTACCAAACCCGCCCCATACCCGCTATAGTCATACCATACCCGCCTCATTAAGGGCAGGGCGGGGCTCCGGCGGGGCGGGTTAAATTGCCAGCCCTAGGGTGGGGTGGTTTTGGCTCACATCAGCTAGGTGAATTCTAAAAAAATAACCCAAAAATTCACCTTGAGGGTGAGTGTAGAGACCTTCAGTGTGATTTTTTATTTTATTTTTTGATGTCGTGCCCTTCTGGCGCAGCTTACTACAGCCAACCACATACCAACACATGGCAGCATTTTATTGGTTAGGAGATGATCCATAAGGATATGAACATTAAACCTCTCAAAAGAAGACCAAGCGGTTCGAACGAATTAGGAGAAAGTCAAGTCAAAAGTTTTACTGACGATTCTAGGCAACATTATCAAGGTCGTTCGAACGAGCCATGGAGTCGTTAGAACGACTCGAAGACAAAACAAGTATTCTTTCTGCCTCGCTTGTTAGGAAAAAATTGAGAAGTCATTCGAACGACTTATGGGTCCGTTCAATTGACTATCGCGACTACTTCTAATTTAGGGCGTTTTAAGGACTATTTAGTTATATATTGTAACTAGAAAACTTATAACCTATTTAAGGGCAAGGCTAGGCAATATGAAGATGAGATCAAAGTTGTAATGTAGAACTTGGGTTTCTTGAGGAGTAATTCATTGTAATCAATTGAATTGAGCAATAGAAGTTCCTATTGACAAATTATCCCACCAATTCGTTTCTCTGTGTTAATTCTTTTTCTAGGGTTAGTCTCTAATTTGATCGTGGATTAAGTGGAATCAAATTTTGGAGTTACGAAGAGAGTTTATGGTTTCTACGCGTGACCGACTCAAGCAAACAAAAGAGAGACTTGTGAGTCCGTTGAAGATTCACAGAAAACCTAACTCAAAGAAGAACGTGAATACAGATATAGGCAATTCAGAAGATCGACTCGCGAAACTTAAAAGCCAAGTTTTTGACCTAACTACTAACCTGGGGGACTTAGAAGAATAGTTAACTCTCGTGAACCTCTCTAAGGTATCTACTTTGGCCAAACAGAAAAAATGTAAGGAGAAGAAAGGAGTTGAGGGGGAGGAGAAGGACGAGGGTAACGAGGAGGAAGATAAAGATTTTAGTGATGCCGACTCTGTAGAAGAAAAAATGATTATTGGTAAGTCCATGAATCATATGCATAATCTTCGTATTTATTTTAAAATAGAAATTCCAGTATTCTACGGGTCAATCGATGTTGAGTAATTGGATAACTTGATAGATAGGTTAGAGACCTGTTATTCAGTATATGAATACTCGAATGCTCAGAAAATATATTTTTTGACATTGAAATTTACATGTCATGCACTGACGTGGTAAAAATCTTATAAGAAACGTCATGTTGTAGAAGGTTTGAGTTGGAAAAAATTTAAAGTGTTGATTAGGAAGTAGTTTATCTAATTGGGTATGAGTATGAGAAATGGTATAAGTGGCATCATTTGTGCCAAAAGTATGGGCAATTAGTTTAAGAGTACACTACGAAGTTTCATAACCAAGTTTTGGATTTAGACGTTGATGTTGATGAGCGTATGAGGTGTTTATTAAGTACACAGGTGGGTTGTCGGAGTCATTAAAAGGGAGTTGAAATTCTTTAATGTGATGAATATCGAAGACGCTACCGTGAAGGCTATCGTCATTGAGTGTAAGTACTTAAAGAGTGACAAAAACATATCGGGGTACAAGTCTACTTGAAAGAATGAGAACAAGGGAGAGGGTTCATCGTTTAAGGGGAATTATTGCAGTCATTGTAAAGCAAGTGGGCATATTCTAGATAAATGTTGGAAACTTCACCCGGAGCTTAGGCCGAAGGATGAGAAGATCAAGAAAGAGAAACGTGCCACTAGCCGCAGCAGTTCCTGACCTTCCGAATTTAAATAAACTGAATCCTAAGGTTATTTTTATGTTTCAGTAGACTATGTCTACCGAGGAGGCGAGTTGGTGTGACCTTTTTCATGTCAGTATTCAGGTGAAGCATAGCTTAGTAGAGGCCATCATTGATCTGGGTAGTCAGAAGAACTTAATTTTTGAGGTACTGGTGAAGAAGAAGGGTATGAATACTACGACTCATTCTAAACCGTATAGTTTGGGGTAGATTCAGAAAGACGCAAAATTAAAAATCACGAAGTAGTGTATGTTCAAGTTTGCTATTACTGAAATGTTTATTAACGAGGTGACGTATGAGGTGGTTCTTTTAGATGTGTATCAGGCCATTTTACGTAACCTTTATCTTTGGGACTAAGATGTGATTCATTACTGTAGAGCTCACAAGTATCATCTTGTACGAAGGAGGGAAATGAGTGTAGGAGCCAAGTTCCGTAAGAGGAGAAACTAGCTCTTACTCCACGGGGTTATCTTCGACCTGGGGTTTAAACAAGTATATAAGATAATAATAAACTATATTACAGAAGTTACACACTTGCGTAGAGTCCTAGAATGGGTTACTCCACAACCTCTAGCGAGGATTTTGAATGATTGATGTTATATATATCGAGTTAAGAGATAGGTCGAAGAGGAGAAATGAGTTACAGGTTATTCGAAGGTAATCTTGTAGGGAGAGATTTTATAACCCATTTATTATGCCTCTTTCCTCCTATTTATAGGATATAGAAATGGCTGAGTCACCATGGGAAGTTAGATTACATGCATATCCTTTGGGGACAACTATTTTATACTCGGGGTCGGTTATGATACTGTAGCTGTCAGGTGGCTCATTTCACTGTTTTATCTAGTGAGTTGGCTGTCAGATGTGTCTACCTTCGACCATGTATTATCATGGTCAAAGTCTCTCTGTTACTGATGCTGAATTCTGGTGTTGGACGTCTGTCTTCGGATTCGACTATAATATCTTTGAACATTCGATTGATATCAAAAGACTTCTTGAACTTAGTTGCTATCTAGTTGGGTTTCGAGTCTCTAGGTGGGCATCGATGTAGCCTTCGAATATTTGACTAGTACTGGAAGGCTGTGAGTAGGCTACTACATTCGCCACCTATCTTTAGGGGCCTCAAAAATAAGTGCAGATGGCGTGTGCTGAGAAAATTGGTTAGGCATGGGAAGTTGAAGAGTTGACTGTTGAATGTGGGCAGTTCCGAGAAAAGTAATTAAGGAGAGTAATTAATGTAAGTAGTGATTAAGGGGGTAATAAATGCCCTCAAGGTATAAAAGGGGTAATTCTACCATGGAAACTACCGCATTATTCATTTTCTTCTTTTGTAAACACAGCCATGGAAACTACACCAAACACAGGTTACCAGAAGAGGATGGAGGGGAGAGAACGACGCATCGAAGAGAGGATGAACATCCTGAAGGAGAAATTCTTCGGAGACCAGGGATTGGACGTGGTACTGCCAGACTTAGTAGAGCTGGAGCCGGGGAAGGCTATCTGTGGGCACCTATACGAGCATTGGTGGAGGGTAATTTAGTGGTTGGGTCTGAACGTCAGTAACCGGTACTATCTGTTGAAAAGCCTGGCAAAAGACCTGGTGGACACGGAGGACGCCATTGAGGATGAGGCGGGGCTCTGCAAGAACTTCCCCGTATGTAAATATGGGGGTCTTCGATTTGGTGGTGGGCATGTAGGGGGTTTTTATTGTTGTTGCTATAGGTATTTTGTTTATGGCATTGTTATGTTGCTGGTGTTTCTCATTCTTTCTCTTTCTCCCTTTTTTGTAAGACGAGGGCTTTTGTATTTTTGAATGAAACAAAACATATTTGTCGAAGTTTGATAGTCGAACGATAGTAGGTGTTGTAGACGATGATAAAGTAGGCGCGGTATTAATTATCGAGCGTCAAACTTAGGTAATGAAAGCGACTAAAAAATGGTGAGACATTGGGGTTCATTCATATATAGAAAAGTACTGACCGAAGGTTCGAGTACTAATGTGTATGTATGATGGGATGGAGCAGAATGTATACGATGGTTCGAAAATAAAAACATGAGAGGGCTCGAATATGTCAGAGCCTGAGCCTGAGTGTTTTGACTGCAAAATCTGACAGTGAAATAGAAGACATGTCAGAGGTGAGACTATTCCTAGGGCAGTGTGCTACTGCAGGTCATCATGATGTTTCCTCGGGTTATGGGAAAGAGGTGGAGGTGACACGTGGGTTTGAGTTGAAAGTTTCAGGCAGTATGTCAGAAGCTCCAAGAGGGCTAAAAGAGTATTTTGTTGGCGTAAGTATGTGACACACACGTGGGAGCAGGTGAGGGGAATATTGGTAAAACACATCATGGCTAAAAATGAGGGGAAGTGGAGGAGTGGTAATGATGGTGAGTGGGGAAACTGATGTAGTTTTGTTTTCCTTGGGTGGCATTTAAAGAGGGGAGAGAGAGAGTCACTGTTCCCAAATAATAATCAAAGAGAGAAAAAAGGAGGAATAGGTGAAAAATATAGGCCATTGTTGCGGTTGAGCTTGCTGGAGAGGAGAGAAGAACACCTCATTGTTGCTAAGAAATTGAATCTACTTGAACAAGTATGCTTATGATAACTTAGTAAAGATAAACCTTTTAATTTTGTTGTTGCTTCTCCATGTGTTTGTTGTATGTACGACTTGCTTTTTGGTTACAACTATGTGATTGAGGAAGGGGGTAACCCATGTAGCTGGAGGTTCAGCCAAGTGGTGAATTAGGAGAAGTAAGGGGGTGGTTTGGGTTACAGTCAAACATTTGACTATGGGTTAGGTGATTTGGGGAGGGTAGAAAATAATATGATACCAAAACTTGATACTCGAATATATCGAGCTAACTTCGCTCCTCTTCTTCTGTAGGGTATAATGCGTACCCGTCAAGCTTCGAGGATGAGGCTGGTAGATGAGGAGGACGAAGTAAATAAACCAAGTATGTCTGGTTGAGGTCGAGGGGGTGAGAGCAGTGATGTAGAAGTATTAGAAATTATGGCAGACACCCAATTGGCTATGGTAGTGCCAGAGGTTGGAGCCTTGATTAGGAGCCCTCGTAGGGCTCGAATAGTCGGGGAGAGTGGCGAAGAGGAAAATGAGGAGAGGGAGGGAAAAAGGAACGAAGGTAATGTCGAACCTTCGGGTGATGAGAGGGAAGAAGGGGAAGAGGAGCAGAGTAATAATAAAGATGATTCGGATAATTCGGGGACAACGGCGGGGCCAGTCTCAGCTCAGGAAAAGGCGAGACTGGATCGATTCATGTCAAAATATGGGTTGTCGAGGAGTAGGGGCCGAGTTCTCATTCAAGGATATCTCTCAGGAGGGGATTATGGCATTCAAAGGCTAGATTCGATTAGGTATGCAGCTGCCTCTTCGAAGGCTGGTAAAGTAGGTATTAAATTTCTGGGATGTTGCCCCATGCCAGATGAATGGCAATTTTTATGAGATGATGAGAGTTGTCGAGGGGATGGATGTGAAGTTGAAGTGTGAGAGGAGAGGCTTGATTGAGGTGTTTAAAATTATATCATCCTACTTGAGGAAAGCAAATAAGAGGGCAGATACATATCACATCTAATGCCATGCGAACAAACCATGGCTATTTGACCTGTGTTCGACTAGACGTGGGTGAGATAAGGATTTGGTGGTGGTGAGGGGTAATTACTATAATGCAGAGGAGGAGGAGGTACACAAGCTGAAGCATAGGCTGTATAATCCAAGTAAGTTAATAGTCGAAGGCTGTTTATTATGTTGTTCGAGTAGATTGTTTAAACTTTTCTTCGTTGTTTTGCAAGTCCCTCGAATAATTCATTGAAGCATTCAAGGACTTATATTGATGAGCTCATCAACCGGGATGAGGAGTGGGTAAATTGGGTGTTTGGGAAGTTGGGTATTGTCAGAAAGAGGTGAAAGAAGACGAACACTTTACTGAGGGACATTCCTGTAGCTGCTGGAAACTCAAAGAAAAGGAAAGAAGGAAGTTCTTCGACGAGGGAATGGGAGATGTATTATGACAGATTAAGTCGAAAGTCGAGCTATGAGCCAAGGGAGCGGCGAGGAGGTCCTGGGACGATACGGTCGAGCGTGCCCCAGACCATCCCTGAGGTACCACGGCAAACCAACAAAGGTAAATGTAAGGTTACTGACGAAGCTTCGACTGTACAACAGACGAAGACAACTTAGCGGAAGAGGCCTCGTGAGCAGATGGCTGATGATGAGGATGAATCGACCGACTCAAGGCGACGCGAAGTTAAACTGGAGGAGGATGCTCGGGTAACGGTCGCGTCTATGGCGAGCCTCTGTGGCACGAGCCCAGACAAAGTGGGAAAGCAAATAAACAAGGCTCTGTATTAGTTTTAAGTGTTTCTAAAATCGCGAAGTTACAATTATACCTCGAGAACTGCTGAGTAGTTGAGTATTCATGCAGGTGAATGCTTGGGCCCAAGCTTATAACAAAGTCCAAAAGGTGTCGAGTGAAAAACTGAAGTAGGCGAGGGACAATCTGACGCTCGCACAGGGGACCATCATATCGCTAGAGACCCAGGTCGGTGTGCTAGGATGAGAGAAGTTGCAAATTAGAGCCGATGCTGTAAGGGAAGTCAAAACTACGATTACCAATAGTAATCAGATACGAATAGTGTTGGAGGTGAAGCTGGCTGAAAAAGAGGAGCAGTTGAAGGATAACAAAGCACTTTTCCAGGCACAATACGATGAGGAGTGTGACATGACCACGGCTCTGAAAAACTTTATAGATGGGTTGGGGTATAATCCAAAGACCTTCGAGCGCTTTCCTTCAACCAAAGAGCCTGCTGTTGAAGATACTGCTCAGGAAGATGGGATGGGAGTGGGCCCTGTAGGGGGAGGTACTGGAAATGTTATAGTTGATCATGTGGTTGAAGGGGATGGTGCTAGAAATATTACAGGAGGTTCTGCAATCGGAGGTGTTGCTGATGCTTCTGGAACGAACCCTGCTGTCGAAGTCAGTGGAGGTGGTGTTGTAGAAGAGCAAGAAAAAAGTGTGGTTAATCCTATGTGAGTGTGCTTTAGAAGGTATTTTGTTTGGCTTTTGTAGATAGCCATATGTAATGAATTATTGTCTATTGTTTCCACTTTAGTTTGTTGGATATGTTAAACTTTGAACAATGAGTATTGGATAGGTAGATTGAGTAATATAATTGAACTTGACTTGCTGGTATTTATTAAACTTGAATTGCTGGTATATCTATATGCTTGTAGCTTTGTATGAGAACTGAAGTATGGAAAGCCTTTAACGTTGAGGATCGAAGGATGATGTGGTCGGCTGTGATGTATCCCCAAGGGGACGGTCTGTCGACCAGTCATGCCACGTGGGATTACTCAAACTAAAAACTTGAATAACTTCGAGGTCTCCCTGAGTATCAGCCAAGTCGAAGGGTTGAATTAATACTTAGGTTTGTCCAAGAAGTTCACTGGACTTCGAAGGTTGCCCCCGGGTCTATCCGCAGGATTGGGCCTAAACAAAGCATTATATAGTCGGCCCCAATGTATCCTCGAGGGTCCGGTCTGTCGACCATTCATGCCCTTCGGGTTTGCTCGAATTGGAACCTTGAAAAACTTTGAGGTCGCCCCTAAGTATCAGTCGGGTCGAAGAGTTGACGTAATACCTAGGTTTGTCCAAGAAGTTCACTAGACTTCGAAGGTCGCCCCTGGGTCTATCCGCGGGATTATGCCTAAATGAAGCATTATGTGGCCGGCTCCCAATGCATCCCCGAGGGTCTGGTCTTTCAACCATTCATGCCCCTCAGATTTCCTCAAATTTGGAACCTTGAAAAACTTTGAGGTTGCCCCCAAGTATCAGTCGGGTCGAAAGGTTGACGTGATACTTAGGTTTATCCAAGAATTTTACTGGACTTCAAAGGTCGACCCCGGGACTATCCGCGGGATTGAGCCTAAACGAAGAATTATGTGGTCGGCCCCAATGCATCCCCGAGGGTCCGGTCTTTTGACCATTCATGCCCCTCAGGTTTGCTCGAATTTTAAACCTTGAAAAACTTTGAGGTCGCCCTCAAGTATTAGTCGGGTCGAAGGGCTTATGTCAATTGATTATGATATATTTACATCAGTTGAAAAAGGTGGTAGCCGCGGCCTGTTGTATGAGGCTAACTGTATTGTGTTCCAAGGATTAGGTAGAGGCTCCTCAGCTTCTGTCATTAGATAATAGGATCTTTTGTTAGTTTTATCGTACACGACATAAGGTCCTTCCCAGGACTCGGCTAGCTTACCGACATTGTGAGGCTTCGAAGAGTGTGTGACTCGTCGAAGTTCCAAATCTCTAATATTGAAACTGCGTGGTCGAACACTTTTGTTGTAGGACTTCTGGAGAGAGATGGTAGCGACCGAGGTTAGCGATGGCTCGGTCTCTGAATTCATCGATCCATAACATATTGTATCCAAGTTCAAACTCGTTATCTTCATCGGAGATGTCAGGGTCGCATGTTGGCACTTTGAACTGAGTAGGCAGCACAACTTCGGTACCGTAAGCTAGAAGGAAAGGAATGCAGCCCGTTACCTTTTTCTTGGAGTGGTACGATAGGCCCAAAGTACATGTTGTAATTCTTGAACCCATCAGCCTTTCTTCTCATCGACACGTTTCTTAAGACCTTCAACTATGGTTTTATTAATTGCTTTAACCTGACCATTCCCCAGTGTGTAATAAGGTGTTGAGTGTGAGAGAATAATGTTGTACTTCTTGAGAAAATTGTAGACTTTGTTCCCAACAAATAATGGACCGTTGTCGCATTGAATCATGTGAGGGCAGCCAAAACATGTGATGATATTCTCCCAAAAGAACTTGATGACTTCTTCTTCTCTAGTTCGACATAGAGGCACGGCTTCGACCCATTTAGTAAAATAATTTGTGGCCACTAGAATATGTTCTCGTCTACCCGATGCTTTGGGGAAAGGGCCCACTAGATTAATGGCCTACCGCTTGAACGGCCAAGCGACTTGGCTGTAATGGAGGTCTTGTGAAGGGCTTCGGATGTCATGGGCGTGATGTTGACATTTATCAAAGTGTTTCGCATACTTTTCAACTTGTTTCTTCATATAGGGCTAGAATAACCCTTATATTACGGCTCGAAGAGCCATAGATCGACCAGCAGTGTGAGCACCGCAGTTACCTTCGTAAAGTTCGGTAAGTATGGTAGTGGCTTTATTTTGAGAGATATAGCAGAGGTGTACGCCATTTGGGGATTTAAAGTATAGCCCGCCTTTGAGGACAGAGTATCTGCGGAAATTTTCTAGTAACGAACGCTTGCCTTTAGGATATTCTGGGAGGGTAGAACTATTAAAATTAATAAGGAAGGGTGTGCGCCAGTCATCGAGATCGAGACTCTCGCCCCCAGTATTGATGGCATTGACTTCCATCTCGTCAATACTTGGGCGTTCGAGTACTTCGATGTGAAGTGTTCGGGATTCAGACTGGCCTAACATAGCAACTATGTAGGCGAGGGCATCGACATGTTTGTTTTCACCTCGAGGGTAATGTGCAATGGAAGATTTTGAAGGGAAACGATCTATGCGCTGGCGGACAAATGCAGCATACTCAGCCATGCGACCGTTAGCCTGATTTTTGTCAGTGTACTATCTCTGAACAAGCTGAGAATCGGTAAATACTACAAGTTTGGGAATACCAAGTATAAGGGCGAGATCGAGGAGATGTATCAAAGCTTCATATTCGGCCTCATCAAGATAAAAAAATCATTGCTGTACCCATCTAGATTTATCTTTCTTGCTGAGGATCTCTCGAAGGGGGTAGCTAGTGATAACACGTATAGGGTGAGCTTGGAAGTATGGTTTGAGCTTTCGAGCGGTGTAGACGAGTGTAAGGAGCAATCACTCGAGCTTGGTATATTGAGTCTCGGCAGATATTAGAGTTTTGCTGATAAAGTATACGGGTTTCTCGATACTGGATTTGAGTCGAATAAGGACCAAGCTAATAGAAGTGTCAGTAAATGCAAGCTATAAAGAAAGTGTTTTACCTTCGATGGAGGTGATGATGATGGGTGGTCGGCCAAGGTATGTTTTGAGCTCAAGGAAGGCCTGTTCGCAATCGGGTGTCCAATTGACTTCGGGTTGTTCTTCTTTTTGGCCTTATGGACGCCTTGGTCGCGTAAAAGGGAGAAAAGCCAAGCACAACGGTCAAAGGATTTCGATATTAAACAGTTGAGGGTGGCTATTTTGTCAACAACCTTTTGGACATCCTTTTTAGTTCGAGGGGAAGGCATATCGATGAGGGCGTGGATATGAGTAGGATCGATCTCGATACCTCATTTACTGATGAGGTAGCCCAAGAATTTGCCAGATGAAATACCAAATTGATAACCGTTCATGGCCAGCCGTAGCATTCAGAAGCACATAAATGATCAGGAGAGGGAAACTGCCCTTCAGTGTATGTTTATTGAGGTATGTGAAGTCGACGCAGATACAAATCTCGTCATTCTTGGGGACATCAACAATATTTGAGATCCAATCGGCGTACTTGACTTCTCAGATAAAACCCGCGGTCAATAGCTTTTCGACCTCGAGGTTCACTGCTTCTCGAATCTTTGGTACTAAAGTGCGTTTCTTCTGGTTCACGACTATAAAGTGAGGGATGAGGTCAAGTCGATGGCAGGCTAGGGTGGGGTCGACGCCAGGCATCTCATGGAACATCCAGGCGAAGACATCTTTATTTTCTTGAAGAAAAGTGGTGAGCTCGAGGCGTTCGATTTCATCCGATAAACTACCAATGAATGTACCTCAACCAGGACTATCAAGTTCAATATAAACAGTAGGTTCGACAGGTGTGTTAGATGGGTTCGATGGTGTTGGGAGAGAGAGAAGCATTGATTGCTATGGTTTAATAAGTTTTCTGGTAAGATCGATCTCAGGGTGCTCGCATGAGCGGGCAAGGCGTTGAGAGTCTCTCATATTCTACATGCTGCAGGGGGTAGTGAGATAAAGTGTTTAGTGGTAAGTAGAAGGTATGGTTTTCATGGCATGAAGCCAGTCGCGCCCTAGAATGTCTAGGTATTCAGATTTCTTATTGATAAAGAAAAAGTTGGTTTGGAGGGTGACTGGGCCGGTAGTGACAGGGAGGCTAAGGCGACCGATGACGACTTCGGTAGCGCTATTAAAGCCCTTAAGCTCGACATTGGTTGGTGTAATGAGGTCTATTTTTTGCATGGCTCGAACAATCTAGAGGAAAAGTACGTCTGCTGTATTGCCTGTATCAATGAGCATGGTATAGAGAACGAGGTGTTCGACCTTAATCATAATGACCAAGGGGCCGAAGTGGGGGAAGCGAATATGAGAAGTATTACAATTAATGAAGGATATACCTTTGGGTCGAGGGCGTTGGCTAGTTTCTAGTAGAGGGATGGGTAGTTTCGCTTGATAAGTAAGCTTACAATACTCTTTGACTCGTTTGCACTTGCTTCGGGTATGACCACTGTCGATGTTATTGACTTCGATGAGGTGGAGTTAGAAAATGCGTACCTCGGCTGGGTCGATAGTCGGAGTGGGTTGAGACTTGAGATACGACCCGTAGAGATAGCTGGGGAGATCGGTGGCATATCGATATAGACGACCTGCTTTCAGAATCATCTCGAGCGATCGTTGCAGAGCATAGCATTTGTTGGTAGGGTGGCAATTACACTTATGATTTTAGCAGTAATGCTCATCTTTCCTAACCTCTACGGGGAAGGGGGTACGCCCGATAGGGTCGGCCTATATTTGTGTGAGAAGGGTATTGATGGGGGCAGTGAGTTTTGGTAAGATGGGCATTGATTATTTTTTGTGGATTTTAGAAGGGGTAGCATCGAAGTGAGGACATTTGCGGCTCTCGTTCTCCTGTGAGACGGGAACGACCATGGGCATAGAAGATGGTCGAGGTTTGTTATGGTTGGGAGTTGAGATTTGCCCCTGGAGATTGGATTTACGGAGGCATTCGAGGTCGATGTATCCGTTAATCTTAGATAACATCTCCTCGAGAGTTCATGGTTTGTGAAGCACGATGTACTCCTTGACACGACTATAATCTGGTAGAGCGTTAGAGTACGCGAGAACAACGTTTGCACAGTCGAAGTTTTCGACTTTGCGCGACTCATCGAGAATTTGTAGAAGTTGAAGAGAGCATCGACTCGGACCTCACGGTCTTTGTTAATGGAAAACTGGGCAATAAAAAGGTTTGATAATTGTTTGAAACTTCAGATAGAACAATTAAGGAGGCTGTGGTACCATTGAGAGGGCTATCGGTGAGACTGGTAGGAAACATGCGATGCAAGATGTGGTCTGCTGTAAAGTACATACTTAAAGCATTTTGGAATTCGAGGACATGAGATTGAGGGTCGGTATTGCGGTATTTACTAATTTTAGAGGTATGGAAATTTTGAGGTAGTTCGACCGTGAGAAGTTTGGGAAAGATGGGGTTGTTTAACCGACTTTAGGAGTTTGGTATGGGGCTCGCGCTGACACGAATAGCAACACAATTTTTTTGATTAAGTTCCTACTGTGTAAGATAGGCAGGATGAGGAGGAGATCGCTGGGGTCGAGGGTGGCGAGGCCGCGTGTATGGGGCATGTTCGGCACTGCGCTCACAAAGGCATTCTCGAGCAGGTTACCGTGTAGGGTAACGAGAAGTACAAAGTGTAGAATCAGAGGAATCCTCCGTAACGGGGACACCAAGTTGGATCGAGCCAATGGGTATGGTGGTAGGAGCTCCCTCGATGCCAAAATGGACCGGGGGAACTTCGAGTTGGGGTGGGGCCCAAGCCGGGCGCAGGCCAAAATGTGCGAGGGGGCAGGTAATCGAGAGTACTGTGGAGCGTCGTGGGTGTGACCTTACTGAAGCTCTCGTCCAGATCACAATGTTGTTGGTCAAAGTTGTCTAAACGGCACTGCCGTTTAACCTTGAGTTTTTGGCAGGGTTCTTCACGCTCAATGCATAACTGGTTGGTGTGGGGCTCCTCGGCCTGAGAAAATTATTGGCTAATGGGGGCAAGTTGAGCGGCTACTCCACGGAGCCATGGAATATGGCTATAAATGGAAGGAAAGAAAGGGAGAACGGGGATGGGTGTATCACAGACGATGCCAAATATAGGAGCCAAGTTTTATAAGAGGGGAAACTAGCTCTTACTCCACGGGGTTATCTTCGACCTGGGGTTTAAACAAGTATATAAGATAATAATAAACTATATTACAAAAGTTACATACTTGCGTGGAGTCCTATAATAGGTTACTTCACGACCTCTGGCGAGGATTTTGAATGATTGATGCTATATATATCGAGTTAACAGATAGGTTAAAGAGGAGAAATAAGTTACAGGGTATTCAAAGGTAATCTTGTAGGGAAACATTTTCTAACCCCTTCATCGTGTCTTCTTCCTCCTATTTATAGGATATAGAAAGGGCTGAGTTACCATAGGATGTCAGATTACATGTATATCCTTTGGGGACAACTGTTCTATACTCGGGGTCAGTTTTGATACTGTAGCTATCAGGCAGCTCGTTTTACTATTCTGTCTGGTGAGCTGGCTGTCAGACGTGTCTTCTTTCAACCATGTATTACCGTAGTTGAAGTCTCTTTGTTACTAATGCTAAATTCTAGTGTTGGCCATCTGTCTTTAGCTTCGACTATAATGTCTTCGGACATTCGATTAATATCGGAAGACTTCTTAGACTTAGTTGTTATCTAGTAAGGAACATGTTACAATGGATAATTTAGTAACAACAACTCTGATGAAAAGGTTGGTTAATGTGAGCAGCAAGTTTGTGCTATTGTCGGTACGACCATTTCAAGAGGGTACGTCGGCTAAAGCGATGTCTACTATGACAATGCGTCCTAAGCAACAAACCGAAATGGGGAAGTTGCAAGTGGAGTATAGAGACTTGTTTCTTGGAGTAAAAATGATACCGCTTAAGAGGTATGTAGAACATGATATTACAATGGAGAGTGGTGAGCCACTACCCAGCATTGGGTTGTATCGGACTTCTGTGGCCGAATTTGAGGAGATAAAGAAACAGGTACAAGAGCTCCTGGGGCAAGGAGCCATTAATCTGAGTTATTCACCTTGTGGTTCACTGGTGTTATTGGTGCTGAAGAAGGATGAGACTTGGAGAATGTGTATAGATTATTGGGCGCTGAACGAGATTATTGTGAAGAATCATTATCCGCTTCTACGGATTGACGATCTATTAGATGAGTTACAGGGGACTCGGTATTTCACCAAGCTGGATCTTAAGTCGGGTTACCATCGAGTTAGAATCTGGGAAGAGGATACACGGAAGATGTCTTTCAAGACCAAACAAGGACTCTTCAAGTGGTTGGTGATACCTTTTGGGTTATGCAACGCTCCAGCGACATTTATGCAGTTGATGAATGAGGTACTTTGCACTTTTATAGATGATTTCATGTTTACCTATTTAGATAATATGCTGATTTATAGTCAGGCATGTGAGGAACACCTCGTGCATTGACGTAAAGTGTTAGAAGCATTGAGATCACAATAACTTTTACTCAATGGGAAGAAGTGTGAGTTTGGGAAGAATGACCTAGTATACATGGGGTTCATTATTGGTGGAGGTGAACTTAAGGTAGATCCAGAGAAGGTCTCGGTTATTATTAATTGGCCTAGACCCCATTTAGTAACGAAAATGCGAAGTTTTATGGATTTCTGTTAGTATTTACGAAAGTTTATTTGACATTTTTTTACAGATTTCAGTACCTTTGCATTCCTTTACAAAGGTAGGTGTGAAGTTTTAATGGGAAGATTACCATAAGAAAACCTTTTAGTTACTGAAGTGAAAGATTTCAGAAGTACCAGTGTTAGCATTGCCAAATTTGCAGCGTCCTTTTGAGGTAGAAGCATATACGTCAAACTATGCATTAGGGGCAGTTTTGTTGTAGGATGGGAAATCGGTTGCCTACCATTCTAATATATTTATAGGATAAATGTGCAACTATCCTACCTATGATAAAGAGTTTTTCATGTTACATCAATCAGTGAAGCATTGACGGAGTTACTTCTTAGGGAAGGAGGTTATGGTACATTTTCATGTCAACTATCCTACCTATTTTAACGTTATAGTTTTTATCTATACAGTCTAAACTACATCAAGTTCGCCAAATAGTAGATGTCGTATCTACGACAATCCATCTTGATTATCAAGTCTAAGAAAGGAGTGGACAACAAAATGGCTGACATGTTATCTCGACCCCCATTATCAATTTTTGCTTTGTTGATAGTTATGCAAATATAGCCTATTATTTTGTCTGAGTATGTTGTAAGGTATGATGACGACAAAAAGCTTAGTGTGATTTACTAGATGTTATTACAAGGCAAGACATGTGAGTATGAATTGAATGGTGGTTTGATTTACATGGGAACTCTACTATGTATTCCTGAGGGTGGAGACCGTTTGCATTGAATTAGAGATGTTCATTATTCCCGGGTTGTAGGTCATTTCGAGGTTGAGAAGACTCTTGAATTTGTGGCGTTATGTCTATTGGCCGAAGATGCAGGTAGATGTTGCTCGTGTAGTTCATGGTTGGGTTTTATACAATATATTGAAGCCTTATAATCTTAAGTTGGGACTATACTTACCATTACCAGTACCTAACAGACCTTGGGAGAGCGTGCCAATGAATTTTATGGGCGGTTTAGCTATGACCAAGTGTAAGAATAATTATCTATTTGTGGTAGGTAGATCAATTTAGTAAGATGGTAGCTTTTATTCCATGCCAAAAGACGATTATCGGGGAAGATGCAGCACAATTATTTTTTAAAGGCGTTTAGAAGTATTTTGGGCTCCCTTCTTCTATTATTTATGATAGGGATAACTATTTTTTAGGGCATTTTTGGATATCGTTATGGGGGATGATGGACACTAAGTTGAAGAGAAGTATTGTATTTCTTCCGTAGACTAACGGGTAAACAGAAGTAGTCAATCGTACTTTGGTTCATTTAATTATTACAGAGATTCCAATCTGAGTATCCTAAAACTTGGGATGAAAGCTTACCGTATCTCCAGTTTACTTTTAACCGGGCAATTCATGGTTCCACTTTAAAGTCTATGCTTGAAGTTTGTCTTGGGTACTTGCCTGAAAGCCCCTTTGATGTGGCCTTTAGTCTTGGTGATAAGAAGGTGTTAGGGAAGGAGGAAGATGAACAAGTTAATGTTTAGCGTTTCATGGAGAAGATAAGTAAGGTTCATGAGGCGGTTATAGAACAATTGAAGAAAACTCAAGCAAAGTATAATGCTCAAAATGACGAGCAACGTGTCAAATGTACTTTTCAAGAGGGCGATTTAGTTTAGTTACATTTGGGTAAGAAACGACTCAAGGGAAAAGGTAAGAAGGTCAAGCCTATCCATTATGGTTTATTTACTATACTTAAGAAGATTAGTGAAAATGCATTCCAATTGGATATGCCACCATTTATGAAAATACATTCGGTTATTTATGCCAAGCATTTACAACTCTTTGAGCCGTCTTACCTAGATGAAGACTCTACTATCGATACTCTCTTATCGTTAGTTGATAACTTATGGATGGAAAATGAAAATCCGTTATAGGAGGATAGTATTTTAGAGAGGAAGGCTACTGCTACAAGATGGGGAAGTATCGAATCGTTCATAGTTAGGAAGAAATGTCAACTATCCAGCAAGTCAAAGTGGTACAATAGGGAAATGGGTACGACCACTTTCCCTTATCTCCAGTTCTAGCCTGAGTAAGAGCTCAAAACTCCTAAAGATGGGATCCATGATCCAGAAGGATCTGAACATTAAACTTCTCAAAAGATGACCAAGTCGCTCGAACGAGCCATGGAGCCGTTCGAATGAGTTAGGAGAAAGTCAAGCCAAAAGTTTTGGTGATGATTCTAAGAAATTGCCAAGGTCGTTCGAAAGACTCGAAGAAGAAAAAACAAGCATTCTTTCGACCTCGTTTGTTAGGCAAAAATTGGGAAGTCGTTTGAACGACTTATGGGTCCGTTCAAACGACTATCACAACTACTTCTAATTTAGTCTTATATTGTAACTTGGAAACTTGTAACCTATTTAAGGGCAAGGCTAAGAAATGTGAAAAGGAGATCGAAGTTGTAATCTAGAACTTGGGTTTCTTGATGAGTAATTCATTGCAATCAATTGAATTGAGCAATAAAAGTTTCTATTGGGAAATTATCCCACCAATTCATTTCTCTGTGTTAATTCTTCTTTTAGGGTTAGTCTTTAATTCAATTATGGATTAGTTAAGCCGCATCCTACAAAATGGCATGACACCTTCCTCCTTCAACCTCTTTCAAGAACCTTCAACCTCTACCAAGTAAAATATACCATGTCTTCTTCAAGCTCTCAAGCAAGTTCCCAATATAATTCTCAAAGCCAATCTCAGCTCCTTAACCAACAACTCAACTTATATCCCTCTCAATTCACCGCATTTGGTTAGCTACAAATGCCTAGTCCTTTATAATATCGCGACCACCACATTCGACAATTGTTCCCGCCAATAGAGACTTTTTCGCGCTGGTATAAGGTCGAATAATTATGCATGGAGTTTAAACGATTTAAATCTCAATGCATCACTGACCCTAGTTCTTAATCTAGTTCTCGCGAGAAGTAATGCGCGTGCAAGAGGGAAGGCTAAAGCTAAAAGAAAGATGCTGACAATGACACCTATTATGGTTGAGGATGGAGTAGAGGTCGAGGTTGAGGTTGAGGTTGAGGGTGAGGGTGAGGGTGAGAGTGAGGATGACGGGGGTTCATCTCGACAAAAAACCAATATAAGAATTCAAAAAATTGTACATAGAAAGACTTTGTCAATATAGCGTGTGCATGGTCTCAAGTTTCCCAAAACCTCAATACCACGATCACCCAAAAAAAACAAAACATTTTGGCTCAAGGTTCGCGACCAATTTAACTCGTTCTATGAGGACAAATTAAATTGGCGATCATATAATGGTGTCAATTGTGCATACAATAGGCGTCTCAATTAGGAGTGTGCAACCTTTAGAGGCATCATTCAAGACCTTGAAAACTGATTTTTTACCATTGTTACAACGGGCGACATAGTAAGTATTTTATTTACTTTTATTTTAATTTACGAAGCACATTTTTACTTAAACATACTCATAACATGCAAACTTGATTTTTATACGGATTTGTCTCACAAAGACTTACAAAGAAATACAAGGGAAAATATTATAATTTCGGGAGGCTTTCAAAGTATTGGAACGCTTCCCCAAATGGTCACAAATTCATGCAATCGGGCAACCCGACCATAATGTTGTAAGGCAGTCTAATTTTTGTGATAATCTGGGGAACTTTGGCAACACCGATCCCTCAACACCTACTTTGGTCATGCCTACTACGCCCTCGATTCCGAAAGACTCGCCTTACCTTGATGCACCATTATATGTTTGTGGGGAAGTTTGCCCGGGCGAGCAAAAGAAATATAAGGTTAAAGAAAATGCGAAGTTTGTATACTCTATTGGGGCAAGAAGATGTACGAAACGATGATAAACTTGATGAAGACATGGAATGAGAGGGACGGGAAGAAGCAAAAGGAAAAAAAGCTAGAGCTAGATAACAAGAATAACAAAAGGTAGCTAGAGAGGTGGAGGTTCAAAAGCGATGTGAGGCAGAGATGGCAAGAAAAAAGTGCTTGAAGAGCAAAATTTTGTCATGGTGATGTCAATCGACACTTTAAATCTACTACCTATACAGCAACCTTGGATAAAGAAGAAAATTAAACGTTATTCGAAGAATTTGAAGGAACTTGTTCAAAGTGAGGATGATCTCTCATGTGATGAAAATTAATGTATTTCATTTTGATTTCTAAGTGATGTAATCTTGTCTCATGTGATCTAATCTTGTTTCATTTATTTGAAATTGTAATCAATGTGCTTGGCAAACACAACCACAAATTGAAATTGAATTGGACATTACAATTTGAGCATAAAAAATACAAACTCATATTAATCCACCCCCTTTAGTGACCACAAATGCACGACAAGTTCACGCCGTAATTGGAGATAATCGGTTTCATTTTTAATTTCAATAATCTTTGCAATGTACTCCGCCATAGTATTGATAGCATAGGTTGGATTTAAATTCTCATTGACCATATTCACAAAAGTTCTATAATCCGGATCGATATCCACATGTCGGATGTAAGTATGACGTTCATCTTCAATGATCATGTTATGCATGATAATACATGTGTACATAACGTTAGCTAGATCACTTGGCTTTCAAAATCGTGCACCATGTGCCAAAATTTCAAACCTAGCTTGTAATACCCCAAAAACACGTTTTACGTCTTTTCGACATTCTTCTTGCATCTTTGCAAAGTGTTGCTCGACATCGTTTGATGGGTTTCTTATGGTTTGAAAAATAGTTTTCCATTTTGTATAAACTCTGTCTGTTAAGTAATACCACATATTGTGTGGTACCTTGCCTATATTATAATTGCAAAGCAGCACAACTCCATCAGACAAGTTGTTGAAAAGTACCATTGATGCAAGATGTTAACATCATTGTTGAAACCGGGCAGTCCAAAGAAGGCGTGTCATATCCAAAGATCTTGCAATGCAATGGCTTCTAAAATCAATGTTGGATACTTCTTGTACCTGTTATATTGTTTGGCCCAGCCGGTAGGACAATTCTTCCATTTCTAATACAAACAATCTGAGCTACCTAACATCCCCCTGTGGGGTTTTAGGTTTTATCTTTCCACGTGGGCCTGACATAAAGTGTTATTGTTGGTATAAGTGTTTTTGGTGTGGTTGGGGGTCATTGAGTGAGCACTCCCTAAGACATGCTCGTCTTTGAGCGAGGAGGCTTCCCAATGACTTGCAACTCTCGTGGGTAGCGAGAGTATGCTCCTACAATCGCTCCCCTTAGCGTTGGCTTGAAACGAGGAAGGTTTGAGTCAACCTTTAAATACCACCCTAGGTTTAACCAGCGTATCGTTGAACTAAAGGATGGACTCGTTGAATTTGAAAAGTTTTTATCGTTAAGCCAGGTAAATCGTTCCCTTTTTTAGATGCTGTCATTATTAAAGTGGTTTTGCTTTTCCTTAAATCAAGGCGATGTGTGATCTATTGTGATAATAACAATACGTGGCATGAGGTGTCTCATCACTGCGCCGCATGAGTTTAAAGCTTCATACATATGAGGTACTTTGGTGTAACCGTTCTCCTCTATAAATCACATGTTGGGTGGTTAGAGAAAAAAACTTTCTTCTCTCTGCCTACTTCCTTCAACAATACAAGTTTTAGTTGTTATTTGCGTTTTGCTTTGTAGTGTTCTATTTCACATAGGTTAGGTCTTTCTACTCCTCACATATTGGGATATTTATATTATGTTTCTTCTTCATGCAAGTTTTAGTTGTTCTCATCTACTATTTACGTGAAGGCTTTCATTTCCTGATTTTGTTTGACTCGCTAATATTTGTGCTTTTGCTAAAACCTTGTGGTGATTCCATTATAAAACTTACTGTGTTATTCTATTCTTATTTGGTGTTGTTTAGTTCGGCACCTATTCGCCATTATGGCTTTGTAATTTTTACTTTCAAGAACGGTTCTCTAGATTTATTGGGGGTAGCTAAGAGTGATGGGGCCCCTAGATGTAAGGATGCCCTAGTTTTTTTAGTAACCCTAGATGGCCTTTGATGGGTCATAATGCAAAATTTGTCAGTCGCTTTGTTTTTGCTTTTAAGAAGCATGCTCATTAACACTATTGTGCCTGGCTCATACAGGTATGACAACTGTATTGCACGAGCTGGTACACTATCCTTTGACCTTTGTTTTTAATGATGGATGTGTCAGGTGATGAGTATACGACCGAGGGGTCAACTTCCAGGCCCCGAGGTGTATGCCTCCTCTCTGGGAAGGCAACCATGATCACGAGGCTGGTACTTCTACACCGCGGGACCTAGAGCCAAAATCTAAGATGGACTTTATGCCAAGGCGGCAACGTAAAGGGGAATTCGTCCTACGAGGAGTTAATAAGTGGCCGCCCTCGGAAAACGTCCAAGACATTTTGGTTGTACCCTGGCGAGTGAAGGCTCCCATTTCACTTGCTTCTTATGAGAAATAAGGGATAAAAATAGAATATCTTGACGCTGTAAATAAGCGCGCCCAAGCTAATGAGAGCGACGAGTGGATATGGCTGGATTGCCAAACATTACATGCGAACTAATGTATATGCTACTTTGGGTAGTTTAGCTCCGGTCTTCGCTTTCCATTGGACGTCCTAACGAAAGAAATGTTTAAACTCATTTAGATGAACGCCATGCCAGATGAGCGTGAACTTGTATAGGCTCATAGCGGGGTGTTGGTTAATCAACCAGTATATGCAACCTCGGTATAATGTGGGGTGTGCGGATGTCATGGCGGCCTACAAGATTAGATGATGCCTAAGGCAGTGAGACTTAATCCATGTGGCGCCTTTTGACGAGCTCGAGGGAGTGGGCGCCTCTGACAAGCCCGTACCTTCTTCACCTATGGCACGAGCACATTTAAAAGGTCATTCTGAAGTACCGTTATTCCATTCTTGTCACTGAGGCTTTTGATTTTGATGACGTAACCAATTGTCATCTCCGTCCTAATGTATTTAACACTAAATGTATGTATTACCTTCTCATATGTGTTTAGTATTTGGTCATTATATGTGGTCTTATTCTATATCTTCTCCTTGCAGGTGTTACTCTCGCGGGTATAACTTACAAGAGCTCCAAACTTCACTGGTTAGACTAGGCAAATCAGGAGTGTCACGTATTAATACTCATCTTCAATGGGGAGTTTGAAGCAAGTCAATATTGGTTGCCTGCCAAGTATAGTGAGCCGTGCCAACGAGCCCCAGGTAAAACTATTTATGTAAAACAGTACCCATTCTTACAAGTCTTTAGAAACAGTCGTTATGAAGCCTCATTTTCTGCACGTGAAGTCAAAGGACACTACGAGCGGTTAACAAGATGTGACGCTCGTTCTAGGCGTGAGCCCTGGTTTGCGGGGCGTTAGTATTCATTCAGATAAGGATACTCCTGATCACAAGAGCCAAAAGTCTACCCACGAAAAAGGGATCATGGATGACAAGCTGCTGGCTTTGGGGAGGAAGGAACTGTGGCCGCTAATCCTTCTAAAGATGGAGGTCCAAAGTACTCCCTAGAAGGATAGGGGAAAAGCTCATCTTACTAAGGCTCTGGAGGATCCCCATGCTCGTCACGCGACTGTTATGCTGTTGTTCATATAAGTTTGTTTTAGCTTCTTTTGAATCATTGCTATTTATATTGCACTTGTTCGTGGAAGTGCATGTTTACTCTGGAAGCCGCTCTGCAGCGTGGGGAGAACCTTGAGCAGTACATATGGTTGACATGCAGGCTCGTGAAAAAGAGTGTATTAAAGATGAGGTAGAGTGCAAGCTGGCTGATTATGTGGCAAACTAGACACAAACTCGTGCTGAGGAGTCCAAGGTCCTTAAGAAGGAGAAACTACAACTCCAACGTGACTTGGAAGCGGCCTACAGCTATATGAACAATACGACATTGCAGAAGTTGGTTGACAAGGAACAGTTTTACAACTAACTTTAGAACGAACACGTCGTTTCCACGAAGTTCCAGGAGTGAGTAGGAGAGCTTATGGAGAAGCTGTATGGGGTAGAGTTTGAGTTTTGGTTTTCCAAGAATTGGTGGATTACTATGATGGCTCCATCTTTGCTCGTATTTCGTTTGACTCAACCCGTTCCTGAGCTGCGCCACCTTGGGTACTCGGATAGGCAAGGCCCTCATCCTTTTAATAACAAGAAGGATATTATGCCAGAGGAAGAGGATGAGCTAGTTTGCTCAGGAGGATGCTGCCACCGTCGGCGCTCAAGGTATGGGCACATCATTGAAGACTGGCCCAAGGTGGCGTTTATAATAATTTAAGAAGTTAAGTTTTGGATTTACCCATTGTAGCCAAGTCATTTTCCTGCTGTTTATGAATTCTGTAGTATTGCTAGTACTTTGTCAAACGGTTGTATATACATCGTGTTACCTATAGATTGTTAGGTGTTAAGTTACAACTTGTATAGGTCCCCGTGGGATATTTACTTACGACTTGTGAGTTTTCAAAAACTTCTTTTCTACCCGTTATTGGACTATTATTCTTGGTTGTTCCTACGACCCAGCGAAAAAACAGTTGGGGATTTTTTGAGTTCCCCAAACTCTTTTGCTAGTCTTCGTTGGACTATTACTCTTGGCTGTTTCAACGACCCAATGAAAGATTATTTAGGGATTTTATAGTTCCCACAAACCCTTTTTAATAGTCCTCATTGGACTATTGCCATTGTTTGTTCCTATAACCAAATGGATAAATTACTTCGTGATTTTAGAGTTCCCACAAACTCTTTTTAGTAGTCCTCGTTGGACTATTACCATTGGTCGTTTCAACGTCCTTGTTGGAAATCCTGCTTGGAAATTGTGTATTGACCGGTCAAGTCTTTGTGTTTTCCCTATGTACTTAAATGTTTTAATTGTAATCAGTACCATTAGTGGCGTGATTAATGTCATAATGCTCTATAAAAGGTTTATTTTCTTGTCCAAATCTTTTAACCTTTTTATTTTGTTATTGTGAATTTTTTTTCTAAGGTTGCTAATAATGCAGACCCAATCGCAAACTCGCCATGAGTCCCATGTTGTTGCATGGGTGGATTTTTATATAGACATGTACATCGGCTACCTGTGCTTGGCAGGGAAGCTTTTGGGGCACGCGTATGTTGAAGACCTTTTGACCAGTCTTCCTAAAAGGCTACAAAAGGTACACCAGAAGTACTTGTTTTGGTATCATGTTCTACGTGACCAAGTGAAGATCTTTTTTTGGTTGTGCGGTCGTTCTAAGGACCATGGCACTAGAAGATATAAAGGAAGAAGACGAAACTTAAGGACACAACTAAAATGTGGGACAAAAAAACTTTTAGCGATGTTTAAGCGTTGTGTTGTAACCGTCCTTCCATTAATGAAATTGCTATTTGAATGTTATTACTCGTCTGTTGGGGAGGTTGTTTTTACTTTAAAACATGTCAAACATCCCCAGTATTGGGGAGGGTGTTTTACTTCAAAAATGATCCCAGTATTTGGGGAGGGTAGTTTATTTCAAAAGCATCCCCAGTATTCAATAATGTTTATATTAGATAAAACGATCATTGATTCTTTACGAAAAATTTGTACAAAGCGGGTTGTTTTATTGGTTCCACTTTTAGAGATAAATTGCATTCCAAGGGGATTTTAATTCTTCCTCGTCGGTATTCATCAAGTAGTAGGCATTTCCTTCTACGACCCTTGATATAATGCATGGCCCTTCCCAATTTGTATGGAGTTTTCCCTTGTTGTGGTTCTAGGTTGTGGGAAAGACCTTCATCATGTGTTCCCCCTCTTGGAGCTTTCTTGGGTGGACTATTTTGTTAAAATTTCTTTTCAAGGTCTCCTGGTATATTAGCATTTTGGACGACGCATCCTTTCTCGTTTTATCAATAAAGTCTAGGGTTTTGGCTAAGAAGCGTTCATTGATTTCATTGCGCATGACCAAAGACCTTGTTGTGTGGGCTATGACCTCTATGGGAAGAACTACCTTAGACCCATAAGTAATCATGAATGGAGTAAAGCCCGTTGATTTATGAGGAGTTGTCCGGTAGGACCATAGCACGTGGGGAAGCTCGTCTACCCATCTACCCTTGGTTACGTTCAATCTTTTGCTGATACCATCGATTATTATTTTGTTGGTCACCTCGGCCTGTCCATTCCCTTTTGGGTACCTTGGGCTTGATGACAAAGATTTTATATTGTAGGGTCGCACGAAGTCGGCGACCCTACTACCTATGAACTAGGTGTCATTATTTGTTACTAGGACCGTTGGAATACCAAACCTCGTAATGATGTGTTTCCACATAAAACATATCCTTTATTCTCATTTACGGGCGAGTGGGATAACTTCTACCCACTTGGTGAAATAGTATGTGGCAACCAACAACCATTTGCGTCTTCCACTGATCATTGGGAGCGTTCTGACTATATCAAGTCCCCACTTCGTGAACGGTCACATGCTTGATACTGTATAGAGGTTCACGGCAGGGACGTGGATGAGATGACTGTAGAACTGGCATTTCTCACACTTCTTTGCATATTCTTTGAAATCTTACCATATTGTTGGCCAGCAAAGTCTCTGCATTCGCGCTTGTTCAGGAATTGACCGACTCGCTGCGCGTACTTCACACACCCCCTCGTAGATTTCTTCAATGACCGTCGTCACCCATTTTCCTGCAATACAGGTGAGGTGTGAGGTCGTATAGGCTCATCCAATAGAGTTCGTTATTTATCACCGTATATTTTCATGCCTTGTTCCTGATACTCTCAGCGGCCTACCTGTTGGTAGAGAGGATTTAGTGTTTACCCAAAAAATCAATAAGTGATTTTCTCCAGCCGGGTTACTCGTTTGGAGCCCCATTGTCAAACTGCATTACTTATGTTGTATGTTCCAGTATGCTTGGCTGGTCGAGAATTTTAACTTGGGTAACTCTTAGTCGATCACCGATGATTTTGACCAAGTATGTGAGGGCATCAGAGTGTCAATTCTCGCCTCTGTGGTTGTGCTCGAGGTTTACTTTTTTAAACTTTTAAAGCCTTACTTTTAAGATATGTATTCTGTCATTTTTTCGTTGGCCTTGAACGTCTTGCTATGCTTGTTAACAACTAGCTGTGAGTCGGTAAAGATGAAAAAAAAATTTACACCTAGTGTCAACGTTGCCTCTAGTCCACTCAAAAAGGCTTCGTACCCGGCTTCATTATTACTTAGTGGGAAATTGATTCTAATTGCTTTCTCTATCTTTTAGTTATTTTGAGTAACTAACATGACCCCTAGGCCTAACCCACCTACGTTAACTGATCCATTCGTGTACAACCGTACCTCTTCATAAATGGTGTACCACTGTCCTCTAGGGGAACAACTTGGTCATTGTCTTCTTCGTTAACCCATTTGTCATTGGTAATGGGGAAATCATCCAATAGATCTACAATGACATGTCCTTCAATTGCCACCCGTGGCTCAAAACGAATGTTAAATTCCCCCATGGTGATTTGCCCATTTCACTATTCTACGAGCCCTATCTTTTTTTTTACAAAGACCTCCCTCAATGGATGAGTCGTTATAACATTGATTTTGTGTACTTGAAAGTAGGGTCATAATTTCTGCGATGCATATACCAGGGCGAGCGCCTACTTTTCTACCGTATAGTACTGTAATTCTGCCCCCAAGAGGGTCATTCTGATAAAATAAACTAGTTCTCAGTTATAATTTATGTTATAATGAGGACTGCACAGATGGATTCTTCCGTGTTCCCCAAGTACAATCTTAGGTGACCCTTTTCCTTTAGCACACTAAGGATCGGGGGTATAGCCAATTATCTCAGTATATTCTGGAAGGTTGCCTCACATTCCTCATTCCACTGGCACTTTGTATTTTCCTTAATACATCGAAACAGTAGCTGACATTTGTATGAGGCTTTGTAAATAAAGCAACCGAGTGTTGCAATTTTTCCTACTAGTTTCTGAACTTGTTTCAGTGTCCAAGGTGAGGGCATAGAGGCTAGGGCTCGTATATGTTTTGGGTCAGCCATTATCCCTCGTCGAGTTACCAAGTGTCTCAAGAATTTTCCTGATAAAATGACAAAGCTACATTTCTCAAGGTTTAGCCTCATTATGTAGTGCCCAAGCTTGGTAAACACAATCTTTAAGTCGGCTAAATGGTCATGTTTTAGCCTACTTTTGACGACAATGTCACCGATATAAACTTTCACAATTTTCCCCAATTGCTCTTCAAACATCATTGTCACCAATCGCTGATAAGTCGATCCTACATTTTTTAGACCGAAGGGCATCACTATATAATGATATAGGCTCTGCTCTGTTGTGCATGAAATATATTCCTGGTTCTTGACTGCCAAAGGTATTTGGTTATATCCTGAGTAACCATCCATAAATGACATTCTTTCGTGGCTGGCCGTTAAATCCACTAGCCTTGTGATGAGGGGAATGAAAAAACGATCCTTTAGACAATTTTTGTTTAAACCGATAAAATCAATGCAGACTCGTATTTTCCCATTTTTCTTCGGGATTACCACTATATTCGCTACTCATCGTCGACAATCCACGAGTCTTATAAAATAGGCTCTCAACAATTTTAAAATTTCATTGTTTATGTCAGCTCGTAGTCTTGGAGTTGTTCGCCATAGCTTCAAGTTTACGGGTGCAGCCAAGGGGTTAACGTGCAACCGGTATCATGTGATACTAGAGTCGATACCCGACATTTCCTCAAACGACCAAGTGAACACATCTTTGTATCGTTGCAAGAGGGTCATAAGCTCTGAGCGTTTGATGAGCACGTACTTATGACATTTTAATATACCTGAACATGTATTTTAGTCGTCAATTATAATTAATTTAAGGTACTTATGTGCGTTTGTTTGATTGTAGCTATTGGAGATGGATATTTGAAACCAAGCTCTTAAAGTCAAGTAAAAGTGTCTCCAACAGTTCATAGCACAAAAAGTCAAAGACACAATATATTTGGTCTCAAGATTAAAAAAATATATACACAAATATTCTTGGAGAATAAGATCAAAAAATATATTGCATCCAAGATCCTTGAAGATATTTTATATTGAAGATATATGAAAGTGTTTCAATGAAGAAAGATCTTTACATCACTTAAGGGAATTATATGCAATAATCTTAGGAGATTGGTTGTAAAATTAGAACATATTATTGTGAAAATATTTTTTACAATTTAATGTATAGTTGCTAAATTTGGGTTCCTTCTCCTATAAAAGGAACCCACCCCCTATTGTAATTGGGCATCTAATATTGGAGCAAGTTTAGAAGAAATAAAGTCTTAGTTTTATTTAATTGTTTTCTCTCTTTTTTATTTCTTTTGTAAATAATTAGTTGTTAATAAAATGAAGTCCGAGATGAGCGGCTAATCTCCTAGCTAAGGCTAGGATGAGGCCTCTTCTTGGATGAGCAATAGTTAGTATTAATTAAGTTCTAATTAGTTTTCTCTTAGTACTTTATGATTGATAAGTTAGTGCATCATATCGAAGGCTTGACCATAGCTTCAGTTTGGTGTACAATAACTTTGGATACAAACAAGTGCTACTAACCGTAGACTTAATTTGGAGATCTAAACAAGAGGAAACACAAGATAACTCATTCAAACCTAGCCATGGTTGAGTTGATAATTCTGTAAGACACTCTCTGCCATCAATTAAAAGTATAACCACTAAATGCTTGACCAAAGATTTAGTGGTTTATTTTGCAACATCGTATGTGTCTTAGCACAAACATATGATGGGTGGAGATATTATGATCTAGTTAAATATTGATTACTGCTTTAAAAGGTAGAGGCCAAGTCTGAACCTTAGCTCTCTCCCTCATTAAGTTTTATAATTAGTTTTTATTTATTCTTCTTAGATTTATTTTATAAAATCATAATTCGGCCTAAAAAGTATTTATTTTCCCAAACCTCCTTGTGGATTCGATCCAACTCATCCATGCTACAATTCAACAACCATACTTTGAGCGAGTATTTTTTCAGAGGCCATAAAAACCACTTATCAAATGGCGCCATTACCGGGGAGGCAATGGTGAAAATGATTCTTTTTAATACCGATTTTTTTTCTTTAAATTATTTTCTTCTATTTAGCTTGCGGGTGTGCTATCAAGGTTAGTTCTTAGTTTGCCAATTAGTTTTATGATTAGATCAATGAGATTTCTTTCCGAATAAATTAGCTTTAACAATTTCTAATAAGCAGTTTCGGAGATATTAATTTTGGAAGAAACATACTTAATTTTTAATGTGAAGTTTGTTCCTGATTGTTGCACTGTTTTTGATCATCTATATTTCATAGTTGGAAATATGTTTGCTATTAAAGTTTTAGATAATTCAAAACCCTTTCTGAATTGCTATAGATCATATTTTTCTGTTTAGTCATTTGAGAGTTACAGCCTTTTGAAACAACAGTAAAAACAGTCTCAGTAAAGAACGCCATTGTTTATTAATCACTTGTTTACAGAGGTAAAAAAGCTAAATTATAGAAAACTTCCTTCTTGAATATTTTTCGTTTCTGAATTATCTTTCCAAATTGATATTATTTAATATTTTCTCTCAACCGAGCTGAAAGATATACGCATTTAAAAATCAAGACATCATAAACTACAATAAACTTAGAAATTAAATTAATATTGTTGTCTCAAGTTCACTAATCTTTTTTCTTTTGTTTTGCAGGATAGTCACAAATTTAAAAACGAGACGGACAATATGCAATGCTAAAAGCATCATCAAATCCATCCTTCTTGTGCCCTCTAAGTGAAGGGGCACTTTCTTCTTTCGACCCCTAAGTGAAGGGGTGGCCACAGCTTCACCAGGAAACACTTTCTGTAGGTTGGTACCTCTCTAAAATTGACATCAAGAAGGGGTTCATATCCGCTTTGCCCTGGCACTAGGAACATAAGGTCATATGAACTGTAAAAATACACGCTACTTAAATAAAAAAATTGTTGTGTTTGGATAGACCTATTTCTATGTTTAATTTTTTTTTTCATTCCAATATTAGTAAAGGTAAAGGCTGTTAGAGACTTGCGGGATTTCATCACCAAAAAAGCTCTCTAACAAGTGGGACCACCCATTAGGGATACGAAGAAATTTGTATCACACGAAAATTAAACGTCCCGGACCTGAAAATAACTAATAATAAAAAAGAGTAGCAAGATTCCCGCAGGATTTCATCACCCAACGGATAGGTGTACCGAACCGGGGTACAAACACGGGTTCGCAGGATACGGCCCCAGCCTAGCGCCGCGAAATATTGGTTATAGGTTTGCGACGTCACCGTTCTGAGTGCTGACGTACGATAATGCCACTCGCTCTGGCGTAAGAACTGAACATTTACTCTATGCTAGTACTAACACAGTGACGCAGGGGAGTGTAGGAACTAAAGCCTTTGACCATCCTACTCTTTTGTGAGCATAAAAGAATATAGGGGATACCTAATTATTTCTTCTTAAAAAATGTTAAAGTGCTAGAGTTTTAGGCTTGACTGATTTTTTTATTGGGTGTTAAATTAATTATAAAATGTCGTACATGCAAGAACATTAGAATTCATGCGGCTCACATTTTGACATCCCACAGTGTCCTCAAAATCATTTTCAATCATGGGATCCCAAAAATTCAAAATACGTAGAACTTTTCCAGCCATATTCCTATATGCAGACCCATAAATCTTTTCAGTCATTTAAACAGTTCCCACCTGCTCCATCTAAGCCATCTTTGGAAGATACCCTTTCTCTCTTTCTGCAATAATCAATGGAAAGTCAAAAACAAGCGTTACAATTTCAGCAGCAAATGATACAATTCCAACAATAGACTTTGGTAAATCAAACTTCTATGACCCAATCAATCTCTAGGTTAGAGACTCAGATAACTCAGTTGTCAACCACGTAAAGTAAAATAGAGCACGGAAAACTTCTAAGCAATAAATAAGAACAATCCGAAGTTAAATCTCCATGTGATTTATAAAATGATGAATTCAAGCGTAATCACGTAATATTTTCTCCGTGGGGTGAATGGATACCATATTGCGAGACAGATTTAGAAGATGAACATTTTAAGGTTGGCGATCCTATATCACAAGGAGATCTTGAAGAAAGAGCTATCATGTCTAATACAATTCTTTCTCAATCACCTCCAAATTCAGCCCTCAACATTCAACCATCGATGTCACCATCCATCATTTCATTTGTCAGCCCAATAAATTCTTTCGAGGAAACTATGATCGAGACTGAATATTTTTCGCTCTCCTCTAATGATTTTTTTGACGATGATGATGACGAGATAAAATATGAACATATGGAATCACCGTCTCATTATACGATAGCATGCGAGGAATTTGTAGATGATGATATTTGTACCAAAGTTAAAGAATTGGAAATTGCCGAACCTGTTGAAGATGTTATCAACTTGTCATTCCCTTTTTAGTCTCCTTATGAGTCACCTCAGCCTTGCCTTGAGCCGCGTTCACCTGACACAAATTGCGATGTTGAAAACCAGTGGATGGACGACCCTTCTTTACAGGATGTATCACTATTATTGGGGGCAGATTCTGTTTTGGTTACTCCTTCACCAACCATACCTATACCTATGCCTACATCTTCATTTTACAAGCCACTTGGGGGTACCATAATTGCTAATGAATTTACAAATTTGTTACGCGATAACTCTAGTTGTACCTACTCTATTGATCAATGTCTGAATTATTTCAAGTACTGGGATGATCCCATAATTCTTAAAATAATGCAAACATTATCATCTGAAACTGAGTCATACAAACTTGAGCCTGACCCACAACCACCCAATCGACATCACTTTAATGGTTCAAGTTACTTTTTGGGAAATGATGAATATCAAAATAAATTTTTGGTATATGAGATTATACCTTGTAAAATATCTCAAAATGAGATTCCCCATAAACTAAATAAGGAAAATCTTTATTCTGGGGGATTAAACTCTGAGTTATTTTTATGTATCATGATTGCATCAACACAATTAGGTGCAGATAAGGAGAACCACTATTTTTCTATTATCTGGTTATTCAAGGATAAGGACAATTTAGTTGTTCTTTGGTTTTTAAAAGCGAATTTGTAACTAGTATAGTACATCACCTTTTAACCTTCGTATCCATCCAGTCATATTAATTTTTTTTAAGTTTGGGGGTATATTCGTCTAGTTGAAGACGGTAAACTTAGCGCTTCTTGGGAGGCAACCCATGACACATTCAGGTGAGAAATTCTAGTTTTTAATCCTCCATTTTTTTATGCTCTCAAACATTGAGGGCAATGTTTCATTTAAGTTTGGGGGTAGGAAATCATTTCTTTAAAAAAAATTGAAGAAAAGTGAAATAATGGTACATAAACAATATATGATATATTTTTGACAAATTTCCAAACACTTAAACTAATTTTGCATTGACATAAATATTATGAAAAAACCTAAATTTTAAAATTGTACCAAGTATACACTATAATATTTTGGAATATCTTAACATAGATGTACTATCTTTTTATTAGCGACTAATTCAAGTTAACTTGGCATATTTTGAAAACGTGTACTTCACTGTAGTTTTGTAATTAATATCTTCTATAGATTTTTTCTCAGTATAAGGGAAATTTAACATTTATGTTAGGAATAGTTTGCTACAAGGGAGACAACTGCCTAAGAATAAGTTTATTCCTAAGAAAATAAAAAAAATAAAAAAATAAAAACCAAATGTGCTCTAAAAAGTTTCACGCTGCAAGGCTACTCGCATGATTAAGAACTGAAAGAGGAAAAATTATCACCAATCTCGAGTTTGACCATGAACTATGTGAAAGGAGCACAATAAAATGTTACTTGCGAGAATTCTGAGTCTAGGTCATGATGGGGCACCACACCCTGGAAACCTTAACCAACTGGCGGGGATTGTCGACCAAAAACTCCTTGTTACGGAGGCTTTACTTAGAAACAGAGTACTCAAAAGAAAAGGCTTGCAAAAGAAAAGAAAATAAATATTCTAGGAAGACGAATTGACTAAGGCACTTGTCGAACTGACCGCTGAATTTAATCCAGTGAGAACTAGACTACCAAAAACTGAGTAAATTATTCTAGACAACGTATTAGGCGATAAAGCTATTTTTATTGTACAATCAAATATAGCTAAAACAAAATACTTGAATCTCTTTATAATCTTGAGGTAGTACCTCTAGTTTCGGATAAGCTTAAAATATTCTTTGATATACTTAGGAGAATAACAAGTTTAAGGATTTTTTCATTGGTTTATTTTTGTCACAACTAAGTAAGGTTAAGTTCACAAGAAATGAGTCATGTGTATTCTAGAATTATTTAAAATGTCATTATTGACTTTTGTGGGTATAGTCACTGCAAACCCTTACGAGACAACACTCGTCTACCAGACTAAACTAGGAGGTTTAAAAACTTGTTGCATATGCTAAATGCAATCGCGCTCCCTGCGAGAGGGGTTATTATTTTATTTTACTCGGGACGAGCAAAAGATAAGTTTGGGGGTATTTGATGAACACGTAATTATGATATTTTTTATATACCAGAACATGTATTTTAATCGTCTATTATATTTAATTTAAGGCACTTATGTGCGTTTATTTGATTGCAGCTACTGGAGATGGATATTTGAAACCATGCTTTTAAAGTCAAGTAAAAGTGTCTCCAGCGGTTCATAGCACAAAAAGTCAAAAGCACAATATATTTGGTCTCAAGATTGAAGAAATATATACACAAATATTATTGGAGAATAAGATCAAAGAATATATTGCATCCAAGATCCTGGAAGATATTTTATATTGAAGATATTTGCAAGTGTTTCCATGAAGAAAAATATTTACATCACTTAAGGGAATTATATGCAATAATCTTAGGAGATTCGTTGTAAAATTAGAAGATATTATTGTAAAAATATTTTTTCCAATTTACTGTATAATTGCTAAATTTAGGTTCCTTATCCTATAAAAGGATAAAAGGAACCCTCCCCCATTGTAATTGGGCATCTCATATTGGAGCAAGTTTAGAAGAAATAAAGTCTTTGTTTTATTTAATTGCTTTCTCTCTCTTTTATTTTATTTTGTAAATAATTAGTTGTTAATGCGATGATTGGAGCAAGTTTAGAAGAAATAAAGTCTTAGTTTTATTTAATTGCTTTTTATCTCTTTTATTTTATTTTGTAAATAATTAGTTGTTAATGCAATGAAGTCCGAGATGAGCGGCTAATCTTCTAGCTAAGGCTAGGATGAGGCCTCTTCTTGGATGAACAATAGTTTGTATTAATTAGGTTCTAATTAGTTTTCTCTTAGTACTTTATAATTGATAAGTTAGTACATCATATTGAAGGCTTGACCATAGCTCCGGTTTGGTGTACGATAACTTTGGATACAAACAAGTGCTACTAATCGTAGACTTGATTTGGAGATCTAAGCAAGAGGAAATACTAGATAACTCACTCAAACCTAGCCATGGTTGAGTTGATAATTCTCTAAGACATTCTCCACCATCAATTAAAAGTATAACCACTAAATGCTTGATCATAGATTTAGTGGTTTATTTTACAATATCGTATGTGTCTTAGCACGAACATATGATGGGTGGAGATATTAAGATCTAGTTAATATTGATTAGTGCTTTGAAAGGTAGAGGCCAAGTCCGAACCTTAGCTTTCTCCCTCATTAAGTTTTATAATTAGTTTTTATTTATTTTTCTTAGATTTATCTTATAAAATCGTAATTCGGCCTAAAAAGTATTTATTTTCCCGAACCTCCTTGTGGATTTGATCCCACTCATCTGTGCTACAATTCGACAACCGTACTTTGAGCGGGTATTTTGTAGAGGCCCTAAGAAACCTCCTATCAGCGTTCTTCTCATGTCAATAATGAGTCAATATATGTGGTTCTCGTAAAGCCATCTATGTTTATCTTGTCGACTGGCTCTATGAGGGGCGGTGTCCATTCTTTGTTAAATATGTTTATAATTACATCTTTCTGGTCAAGGGCATGTTATATATCTACTTTCATTTTGTCGAGATGGTTGCGAACGGGGGACGAGTCCACCAACATGGGTTCGTTCCCTGCTCGTTACTATGATGAATTTGTATACATTTCCCTTTATCCTATGCTATTTATTTTCCTTTCCCTTTCTTTTTTGAATTCTCAAGAACAACTAAGTTTGTAAGGGAATTGGCGCAGTAAATAAGAGTAGCCACTTGGCAGCCTCGTATTTGATACATTCCAAACTTGGTTAGGAAAATTATTACCTAATGGTAAGATGACAACACTGCCTTTATTTCGTGGATCTATTCTTTTCCCAGGATGTCGTGTAGTGAATCAATGGACTGTTCATGATGACGAATATCGTTGATATGATTACGGGCCCTGCTTACACCTGAGTGGCAGCTCCCTAACTGCTCTGTGTACCCGTTAAAACCCGAGATCTTTGCTTTGGAGGGGGTCATGCAATTCTGCATGTTCATGTTGACCAAAGCGTCGTGATATAGGACGTTTTCTTCACTCCCTAAATCCACGAGTATCTATTTAACCAAGATACCTCCAATAATGATCCAAATGACCAGGGAATCGTCATGTGGGTGGGATACTGACCCCATGTCGTCGTCTGTAAAGTATATAACTTGCTGATGATTCATTTATGGCACTGCAGCTATGCCATGAGTTGTTCTATAATTTTTATTTAGTCAGTAACACTGCCTCATGGAGTTGGTGATGGCATTATGGGATGACACCCCATTAATATCCCCAAGTATCATCTCACTAACTATGACGTACCCCTGTACTGGTACAATCGTTGCAGGCTTTGCCAACATACCGTGGGTGAACATTTCTTCAGCAAGAATTGGTTATTTTAAGTTCTGAGTATAGTGCCCTTGCCTAAACCATGTCTCAGTTATATTGATTAGATCGTAACATTTTTTATTCTCGTGGTCATGAACTTCGTGGTGAGCACAATATGGCCATCCAAGGCAGTCTATTTTCGGGTGTGGTTTTTTGAATGCCGGATCTTTCTTGGCGATTACGAAGAGGTCTGTTCGTGAGGTTGCTGGGTGAGTATTGTTCCCAACGCTTAACCTTTGGTTTTCCCTCTCACATGGGGGGGTTTGGATTTTCCTCGCATTTTTTGTTTTCCTCTTCTTTTGCTTCTACCCTCATCACCTCTTTATTGTTTGTTTGGGCTATCTCTAGGGTGTTTGGATGTTCCTATATGCACTATTGACAACGGGGTTGATGCAGTACTAAGAAGAGCCACTGTCTGAGAAGCTGACGCTTGATTGTCAGCTTCTACATTTTGGTACTTGTGCACTTTTTCATAGAGATTTTCCAAAGTTTCTGGTCATTTCTTGTGTAAGGCTTCTTGTAACTTCGAGCAAGGTATGCAAACTCCCATGAATGCTAGGCAAGCAGTCTGGGCATCTACTCACTCGCTAAGTACCAGGTCAGCCTTAAACCTTATATGGAATGAATCAATGGTTTCTCTGACCTGCTATTTTAAAGTAAATAGTTCAGCTAATTGCTTATACGATTGTTGATTATACAAGTATTTTTCCACGAAAGCCAATGAAAGCTGGTCAAATGTGAATATTGAATCAGGCTCGAGGCTCTGGAATTAGTGAGGGCCTCATTCGATGGGGTCAAGGGGAATAGGTGGCACATGTACTTGTCTATTTTGTGTTGCAGGTCGATACTGTATTAGAATTTAAAGATGTGTTGTCTGAAGTCCTGATTTCCGTTGAAGGTAAGGGTTACTATCTTCGGCCTGAAATAGATTTTCCCTGGTACGTAATTTTAAATGTTCTCTGTAAACGAGGTATTGTGGACTTTCCGAAGAGTCTCTTGTATTAACCGTTTGGTCGGGTTGTTGCCCATGTGCTGTAAGTTTCTTACCAATGCCTCTACAAAGGCAGTCGTTGAAGGTAAGGGTTACAATCTTCGGCCTGAAATAGATTTGCCCTGGTATGTAATTTTGAATGTTCTCTGTAAACTAGGTATTGTGGACCTTCCGAAGAGTCTCTTGTATTAATCGTTTGGTCGGGTTGTTGCCCATGTGTTGTAAGTTTCTTACCAATGCCTCTACGAAGGCAACCGTTGAAGGTAATTGGTCACTTCTCTGTTCTTTCCTTCTTGGTCCTCATCCTCCATTTATTGAAGGTTCATCATAGTAACCTTCTTTGTCTGTCTCGTACGACAGCTCGAATTGCTGTCTTCCTAAGTACCGCTCGTTGTACCTATTGTTGTAAGTAGGGTCATTCCCCCCTGGGAGTCGTGGGTTTCCTCCTTGATACTGCCTCTGGCCGTACCCAGGTAGGTAGGATGGGTCGTCAGGCTATACTATTGATGCCACTGAGGAGGGTTCTCATGGTAATTGACGTAAGATGCCTACTATCCTATTTGGATATCAGGAAGGATTAGCGGCTGCGCCAATATGTAAGAGTGCCAGAATGGATACTAGCCTAGAGAAACGTCTGTAGAAGTTTTAGGTTGGGCTGCAAAAGACTTAGTCATTTTGGTCTGCTTATTATTAATTGGACTAGATGTGAATTATATACCATACTTGCAGATAATCAAAGTGATTACACCTCCAGTTACTTCCACACTTGACTTAAGATTTGAAGGATGCGCGAAATCGGGCATGACAGTAGTCATATATATAATCTATTTGTTACTTAGAATTCCATGTTTGATGTCATGTATACCAAGACCTGGACCTTGTATTCAATTTTGTGGACATTGTAGAGAGAGAGAGAGAGAGAGAGAGAGAGAGAGACTCAAACATTCCTACTTCATAGGTGATTCGTGCTTCCGAAAACTGTTAACTGATTTGGTACTTTTCGGTGGCTAGTGTTTTCAAGAAATGGTTAAAAGATTTAGTCGACTGAAAACATATCTCATCTGACCATCTTGTATATTTTCTGCGATTGATGTTGTGTTCCGTATGTAAGCTATGTGTTATGCAGATAGATCCTGTAATAGACTAGGATTCTTATTACCAAGTTACCTTATAAAAGTCGACAGTTTAAGCAGTAGTGCAGTACATCCGAGTCACTTATATTGACTAACATTGTAGCTGGTTCATTTCTTGCTATTTTTCTTTTGTCATGTAGGATATGTGTAATTAAAATTTTGGATTTTCTTTATCGACTTGCCTTGTGTAAATAATGGGTATTTGGATTATCCTGAGTTAGATTACTGGGTTAAATATTGCGTATGACTGAGTAAATTACCTTACAGCAGTAGCGAGATATAATATTAGAATTTTCACATGGCCTAACATTACCGGGTTATATCGGCAATTGCTATTTCCTTAACGTCATTTCCTTATTGCATATGGTCGAACATCATTTCTCACATTCACCCAAAGATCTCAATACCACCACTTTATATGGATTCTCGTCTCTTCAAAATAAACCAGTATCGAAGTGAATGTTGGGATTAAGCATGGTGTTGATCTACAAGGAGAGCAGACACCGTTTAACATTTTCCTTTTCTAGATTAAGGACGACGCTTTACAACATTTTTTTATGAGAGTGCTTCGTGGGTAAGGTGGCATTGATGTTTTTATGTCGGAACCTATATGGTGATAGTAAGGGACGTCTGGAAATGTAGTTTCTACGGCATACTTCGATATATATATATATATATATATATATATATAGTAATAAAAAAGAAGTATATGTACTCTCATATTTTTAGCAAACTACTTGGAAAATTCGAATTAAGTCAAAATTTGCTAATGTACGATGCTGAAAATTCTGAGAACATAAAGATTACAAATGCAGAAAGAGCCCAAGATTTTTTTTCATCTTCCCCTCCTCCGTAATAATATTGTCCTTCGGCTTCATTGTTCCGGAGGAAATTGAGGACAAAGATAAGTGCAGTGAGCAATCAACTTCTCCCTCTCTGACAACCTCCCTGAGATTGACTTTTGATCCAGCAAACTTGTGCCCCTCGCCGATCACTATCTCTTTATTACTCTCCTATAATTAAAATATAAAATACATATATCAGTTCCAATGTTTAGCAAGAATAGGCGGACTTTTCTCACAGTCAATAATTAGGAAACTAGTTAAGGAAAACTATCTATTTACTTGGGAAGAACAGCTTCTGCGGAGACCCTTGTACGTTACATCATCTAGCTTGTCCTTTTCTAGCTCCTCCTTTACTTTCCTGTAAAAAATATCTTTGAATATATGTTCTTTTGTATGTATTAAACTGTTATGGAGTTCTCAAAACTGAAAGAAAACATCATGTACCCTAGTGAAGAATTTCCGCCTTTCTTAAGATCAATTGCGTCTAGGTTCTGTATTCCATGAGGTGAATTACCGGACACAGATAGCCGTTGCTTCTTAGATGGCGAGGTACCATGTGCAGCTCTCTCCATCATGACTCGAGCCTCTTCTGAAAATAAAAGTCATTAAAATTGAACTTTCTTACGATTAAAAATATCAAAAATTGTAATTTTACACTTTTCTTTTCATAAGTACTTAATCGAATATAAATATTTTTGCAATAATTCTTCAATTTTATCAAACAAACATGGTACATTGGATTTCTTAAGCTGATGTTTAGTTAAGGAAAAGTTCTCGACATTGCATGTCACATATTTACGCGCATGTATTCTTGTATGGCAAATATTATCAAACTTGCATGGTGTTAGCGGACATAAATATGGATCAAGTGCACAATATTCCTCTAAAGGGATCAAGATTTACTTTTCACGAAGGATATTATCCTCTTGATGAATAAATAAATAAAATAAAATAAAAACATTAAACTCTTAACCTAAAATACAAGATAGACGAATTCGAATTGCCTCACCTGGAACAATGGTTATCACCGTAAGTTCAAAACAAATTAATACCCAATACTTTGCTATAAACTATGTCAATGAATTTCTTAAGGTGATGTTTAGCTAAGGCGAAGTTTTTAGCCTCGCATGTCATACATTCATGCGTGCATGTCACGCATTCACGTGTGCATGTATTCTGATTTGGCAGATATCACCAAATTTGCAAGGTGCCAGTAGACATATGGGGGTGTTTGTTTTTTGCTCTTACTTGCCTCACCTGGAACAATGGTTATCACCGTAAATTCAAAACAAATTAATACCCAATACTTTGCTATGAACTATGTCAATGAATTTCTTAAGGTGATGTTTAGCTAAGGCAAAGTTTTTAGCCTCGCATGTCATACATTCATGCGCGCATGTCACGCATTCATGTGTGCATGTATTATGATTTGGCAGATATCACCAAACTTGCAAGGTGCCAGTAGACATATGGGGGTGTTTGTTTTTTGCTCTTACTTAACTTAGAGCTCTTACTCAACTTAAAACCTCTTACTCCCCTCTTACTCTCGACTTAGAGCCGTTTGATTTTACCTCTTACTCCCCTCTTAACATCTTACTCAAGTGAGTATTCTCTTACTCCAGTAAGCTTGCTGAATGGGCTGGTTTTGGGGTAAGAGGCTCTAAGTCCCTTTTTATCTCTTTTTTACCCCTCTCTATTCCCCTAATTCCTACCCCTAGTCTCTCTTCTTCCCCAAAACCAAAAACCAACAAGCTTCTCTCCTCTCTACCACCGACCACTCCACAGAGCTCCCTCTCCCTCTCCCTCTCCACTCCACAGAGAGGAACGACTCTACTGCTGCGTCTCTCTCTCACTCTCTCATTGAAGGTAATTCCTTCATTGTTAGGGTTTGTTTATCAAATCTGTAATTGTTGTAATTCCTCCATTAGGGTTTGTTTATCTTCAATTTGTTGTTGAAACTTGCTGGTGAATTCTAGCTTGCCTGCAGTATAGCTGTTTAGGGTAATTCCAACGAATCGTTGTGACCCAATATTGTTGTAATTCCTCTATTAGGGTTTGTTTATCCATACTAAAGAATTAGGAGAGCTGTATTAAGGGGGTGAATGTTTAAATTATGATTTGGGGAAGAATCCTTTGTGGGTTTTACTGAAAATAATCTCACCAGAAATGGGTTATGGGAATCCCCAAATCAGTAATTGTTTGTTACTGTAATTAACATAATTGGAATTACTGTAATTGGCATACTTGAAATCAGTAATTGTTTGTGAATTGCTTGTGAATTACTGTAATTGGCATACTTGTAAATTGTTTGTTACTGTAATTGTTTGTGAATTGTTTGTTACTATAATTGTTTGTGAATTGTTTGTAATTGGCATACTTGTTTGTTTGTTTGTTTGTAATTGCTTGTTTGTAATATATGGTCAATTATTTCCTTTGCATATCATGTTTGAGTCTATAGGTTTTCCTATCTGCTTTTATGATGCCATCACAGCTAAGTATAATAAAGTATTGTTGAGAAGGAGTCCATTCTTCTAGGTACATATATAATGGTCCAGTCTTCTAAGACATCTTTCATTTTAAAAGAGTTATGAAAAATTGTCTTGTGTTTTGTTTTGATAATTTCCTCATATATTTGGAAATAATTTCCTCTGCATGCTAACATTTTGAACTGTCTTGTGTTTTGATTTGATTTGTGGTGGTTCTTGATAGGTTGTGAACTCTATCTATCTCATCTCTAGACTTTGAAAAGGTATGACAAATTTATTTTCTGTAGATGATAATTCGATATTATTGTTATACATCTTAATAATATATTATTTGGTACTTAATAGTAATATTTTATAAATAATGGTTGATATATCGTGCAGTACTTATTTGTTAAACTCTTATTAAGGGAAGATGAATAATTGTCAGTATATATTAGCCATTATTGCAACCATTATCTTGTACATGGAGCCGGTCAAGATGAATAGGAGGGTTCGTATGAAACTTTGCACTTCTGCACTGACTGGAAAATAATATGTCCATGATTTGATTAAGGGTCCTGCCACCAATATGTACAATATGATGAGGATAAACCCCAATTCCTTTAGATCCCTTGTGGCTCACTTTAGGGATATTGGGTTGCTTAAAGATAGTATGCATATAGATGTGGAGGAGAAGCTAACTATTTTCGTGCATATCATTGCTCACAAGATGTCAAACCGAGCTGCAAATTCTAGGTTTCAGCATTCAACTGCTACTATGAGCAAGATATTTCATGAAGTTCTTGATGCTATGATGATGTTCTAAAAGGAAATGATAGTGCCTCCTAAATTTGATCAACTACCTGGACCTATTACACATCATAAAACATTGAGGGAGGAGCCTTTCAAAGGAGCTGTAGGGGCAATTGATGGTATACTTATTAGTGCAAGCATTGCAGAGGATGACAAAACTCCTTATAGGGGAAGAGGTGGAGGGGAATGCTTCCAAAATGTGATAGTCATGTGTGATTTTAACATGATGTAGTAGCTGGATGGGAAGGAGTGGTTCATGATGCTAGGGTTTTAAGTAAAACATTGGTAAATCCAGCCAATAATTTCCCAATGCCTCCCTCATGTGGTAAACTCATTTTCTCATCTTAAAGATACTTCTAATTTTTAGTTTTGATTTGAATAACAAAACTTATAAATTCTATTTTGGGTATTATAGATCTATACTACTTATGTGATGTTGTATACGTCCAAACTAGAGGCTTTATGTGTCTATTCAGGGGTGTGAGGTATTTCTTGAATGATTATAGGCGTGGAGGTCAGCCAAAAAACCTAGAAGAATACTTTAATCATGCCCATGCTCAACTGCGAAATGTAATTGAAAAGAACTTTGGAGTATTAAAAGCAAAATTCCCAATTTTGAAAGTAATGCCTTCTTATGACTTTCCAACCCAGAGAGACATTGTTATAGCATGCATGGCAATCCACAACTATTTGAGAAGGGTGGCTCGGAATGATGTTTTCTTCCGTCAGTTCAAAAATGCAGATAGGGGGGTGGGGGACAACAATCAAGATGTTTATGAGGAGTTGCTTCCTAATGCTATCTTATTTAGAGCAGCTGAGCGGGAAGCATCTATTGTTCTGAGAGACATGATTCCAGCCGAGTTAGCTTTAGCTCATAATGCCCAAAATGTTAATAATGCTCCAAATTAATTAGTAATCTTATGTTAGGACATGCTTTAATTTGTTTTGTTAGTTAGGACATGTTTTATGGACTTGTAATATTGAGATCACAAGACTTGTATATTTATAAACTTATTTTATGGACAACTACTTTGCAGTTAAATGGTGATTTATACTTGCATATGTGGAAATGGAGTAACAAAGATTTCCAAAATCACAAGGAATCCAAATCGGGCATATTGTCAATGCCTTTATGTGGTATAATATTTAATTTTTTTATTATAATTAAGTAATGCTTAGATATATATATAAGTATATGAAATGTCTATTACCTATATACACTATGATGCAGAACACGCCTAAGGACTATGGCTTTTGGTGTTGGTTGGATGAGTATATGATATGTCCATGTGGTGTTGGTCCATGCAAACTCATTACTGCATCAATTAGCAAAAAAAGATTCTATTGTTGCTCCCAATCAAAGTCCAAACATGAGAAAGGTTGTGGATTTTTCAATTGGTTTGATGATGTCAAGGGTGATGATGCATCATCTTCCACTTGTGCTACCCCTAATACCTCTGTAACTTATGGAGAGTTGGAGAACAAGCTCAAAATGGACCTTCTTGTTTCAAAGACCAAGACTGAAATGCTGGAATTTTTTTTTACAAAAATTGGAAAGTTAAATTTGAAGGATTAGGATGTTTTAGATAAATGTAATTGGTTATGAACTAGAAAGTATAGTTATGCCTAAATTGTATTAAATATATTTTCATTATTGTTATCATATTTACTGTTATTTTTCCTTAGACATGTTTATAGATTATTTATCTTGTTTCTAATGTTTTTAAAGTATAGTTAGTGATATATTCTCTA
Organism: Kingdonia uniflora; assembly: GCA_014058105.1. Lineage (NCBI taxonomy): Eukaryota > Viridiplantae > Streptophyta > Magnoliopsida > Ranunculales > Circaeasteraceae > Kingdonia > Kingdonia uniflora. The sequence continues at coordinate 6,961,179 of JACGCM010000704.1, read as the reverse complement.
TATTTGTTGTTTATAATTGTTTTTGTTGCGAAGCTATGAGACAAAAGAAAACACCACAAGTTGATGGAGAAGATAATGAAAATAAGACAAAACACGTGTTTAGGAAGCATCCATTTATGAAGATAGCTTTTATAGAGAAATGTCAAAAACAGGTCAACAAGAAACGATTGCAAGGGAATTCTTTGAGTTCAGCTGCTTGGAAAGAAGTGACGGAGGAGATGAACGTAGAACTTTTTCAGGCTTTCACTCACTCAAAAGGACCTCAAGAACCAATGGGACTACTTGAGAAAAAGCTATATGTTGTGGAGGTCCTTGACCACTAGGACAGGTCATGGATATGATGAGGCTTCAGGGACGTTTAACTGGCCAAATGAATATTGGGCTGACATTTTGGTGGTAATTCTTTTTTCACAGCCTTTTCTACTTGTGTGAATTTGGTTTATCTATATAAGATATATATATATATATATCTTATGTTCTACTCTTGCATTTGAACAGACATATCCCAAAACAAAGAAGTTTATGATAATGCAAATAAGGAGTTGTTGAAAGGCCTGTTTGAGGGTACAATTGCTACAGGAGACTATGCCTATGCAACAGGTTCAGAGTATGTCCCTACTACCCAACCCACTAGTGAGTTTGTTCACATAGTTGATGGTGACATCCCCATGGATACAACTAATTTTGGGGCTAGTGGAATTGATAACCCATGGGATGGGATGAATATATCCATAGATGATATGCCTATTAGTCCTACAACTCAGCCTAGTCCTGCTAGTACTACTCTACACACACCAGCATCTAGAAATGGATCTGCTATAGGAAAGAGGGCTGCTGCAAATGTTGAACAATCTTCATTAAGTTTGATCAATGAGTTGATATCCGCTATTAGTAGCAATGGCCCAGGTTCTAGTTCCAACAACAATGACAATACAATGTCTGAGGTAATGAATATTTTGGACAACATGTTGGATACTAATGAGATAGAAGAATTTTTTTACTACTTGGTGCTGAAGGTGTTGGGAGGAGCAGACCAGTTCAACTACAGGATTATTTTTTTGAACTTGGATGAAATGCGTCGTCTTGGGTTTCTAAAAATGCTTATTGGGTAAGTATTATAGATGTGGCCTTGAACTCTTTCTTAGCTTGTGTGGTAAAAGACTATTTTATGTTATGTGAACTTCTATTTTGGTGATGATGTAGATCTATCCAGGGTGAACTTCTCTTTTGTTATGTACATCTTTTGGTGATGATTTAAATCTAAGTGTTAAATCTGATATGATATCTTTTTTGATATGTTATCTTTTTTGATATGATATCTTTGGTGGCTAGTTAAATAACCCAAGTGTCTCTTCTATTTCATGTCTTAAGGTAATATGCCTTAAGGTTTCATGTCTACCTAATTCTGCAATCCAGTTCCACCTCCTTCAGCCTTTTAGCCATTACTTTAGTTACTTTGTTTTGCTAATGGTTATGGTCTAACTGCATATAGGAACTATTTTGCTAATGGTTATGGTCCATCTGTTTTGTCCATCTGATATGGTCTAGATGCTTATATTGTTATGGTTATGCTCCATCTGTTATGGTTATGGTCCATCTGTTATGGTTTTGTCCATCTGTTTTGTTAAACTGTTATGGTCTAGATGCTTATACTGTTATGGTCTAGATGCTTATATTGTTATGCTTATATCTGTTTTGTCCATATGTTATGCTTATACTGTTATGATCTATTTTGCCTGCCTGCCTATACTGTTATGGTCTAGATGCTTACCTATATCTGTTTCAGAACTGTTATGGTCTAGATGCTTGCCTATACTGTTATGGTCTAGATGCTTGCCAATATAGTATGCTTTGCTTCTTGCCAATGACTTGCTAAATTTGATCATTTCAACCGACATATACCTGGAATCGAGGCATACAGTTTATTTTGTCATTGTAGCAAAGCCTTGGGTGTCTGATCTGATTCTGGCATTGGGCTCTTGGAATGTCTTAGATAAGAGTTCACAGGAGATAGATCATCCTTCCAGGGCATTTGATAGTAACCTCCATTCCTTCCCATGGCTAAGAGTTTTAGTGCTAGTGTTCCTAAACAAAACACATATTTTGTATTTAATAAAGTTATAGAAATGGTTGTATTATCTTTGGGAAGGAATCCAAAAGTCTTGGACTCAGTTGGGGTAATTATCTTGACCGGCTTGTCTACTTTGCTGGGAATAGAAGAATATGAGCTCGTATCAGGAGTTGTACATTTTGAGTGTATGAAGTTGGCCAGACATGAAAATGGAGAGTGGGAAGAGCTTGAATCGATGTTGGCTTTATTCCAAGAGATTTTCCTTAAAATAGCAAAAGCTATTAAGGATCCAAGGATCACTGAGGATGGAAGGCATATATTAGAGGGTGAAAAAGCTAATCTTGAACCAGTTTGGATGAGTTATATTTTTCTGAATTATATAACATTAATCTATTTGAGATGAGATAAAGGTGAAGCCTCTGCATAAAATTTTTGAAGGTGAAGCCAAACTGGTTCATCAGTAGTATTCTCGTTAGTGATTGTGTTTGCATGCCAGTGATACATAAACCTATTTATTAATTTTCTTTTCCTATTCTGAGATGTATATATTTTACAATGTTCTAATTTCTATAGTGCATCCACGTTTGAAAAGAGAGGAATGCTTGTATTTGTTTTCAAAGATTACTATTTTCATTTATCTAGCCATAGATGATATATCGTTGCACATAATAAGCTTTTAAGTACTGCACAGAACACGTCTTTTGGAGGGACCAAATCTGAATAACTCATCTTAAGGTTATTTTTGCTTCAATAACTTAACCATAATTAATCTGTATTGAGAGGTAATTCAGTAATCTATGATTTTAGGGTTTTAAGCTAGCTCTAAGTGTTCTAAAAAAACAAATAGATTATCATCTAAAAATCATGACTTAGAGGTTGAGTAAGAACTGAAACACTCCCCTCTGACTGAACCTCTAAGTTGACTTAGAGCTCTTACTCAACTTAGAGGCTTTACCTCTTACAAAAACAAACACCCCCATAGATGCAGAAGACGCAGTATTCCCCTAAAGGAACCAAGATTTACTTTTCACAGAGGATATTATTTTCTTGATGAATAAATAAATAAAATAAAAACATTAAGGCCTTAACCTAGAATAAGACATCTTAATCGAGATAGATGAATTTAAATTGCTTCACTCTGAAGCAAATTAATACCCAATATTTTTCTATGTACTATGTCTATGGATTTCTTAAGGCCATGTTTCGTTAAGGCAAAGTTCCTAGCCTCACATGTTATGCAATCACGTGCGCATGTCATGCATTCACGCCCGTATGTATTATGATATGGCAGATATCACCAAACTTGCAAGGTACCAGTGGACATAGATGCAGAAGGCGCAGTATTCCCCTAAAGAGACCAAGATTTACTTTTCACAGAGGCTATTATCTTTTTGATGAATAAATAAATAAAATAAAAACATTAAATCCTTAACCTAGAATAAGACATCTTAATCGAGATAGACGAATTCGAATTGGCACACCTAGAACAATAAAATCAACGTTACGGGCAAGTCTGAAGCAAATTAAAACCCAATACTTTTCTATGTACTATGTCTATGGATTTCTTAATGCCGCGAAGTTCCTAGCCTTGCATGTCACGCAATCACGCACGCATGTATTATGATATGATATGATAGATATCACCAAACTTGCAAGGTGCCAGCGGACCTAGATGTAGAAGGCTCAGTATTCTTCTAAAGGGACCAAGATTTACTTTTCACAGAAGATATTATCCCATTGATGAATAAATAAATAAAATAAAAACATTAAATCCTTAACCTAGAATAAGACATTAATCGAGATGTAGACAAATTCGAAATGCCTCATCTGGAACAATGGTTATCACCGTTACAAGCAAGTCCGGAGCAAATTAATACCCAATACTGTGTCTATGAATTTCTTTAAGGTGATGTTTAGTTAAGGCAAAGTTTCCGGCCTCGTATGTCATACATATATCACCGTTACGGCCAATTCCGAAGCAAATTAATACCCGATACTCTTCTATGTACTATGCCTACATGTAATTCTATGCTATTAATGAATAGATAAATAAAATAAAATCATTTAATTCTTGACCTGGAATAAGACATCTTAATTGAGATAGACGAATTCAAATTGCCTCATTTGGAACAATGGTTATTACCATTACGGGCAATTCCGAAGCAAATTAATACCCAATACTCTTCTATGTAGTATGTCTACATGTAATTCTATTCTATTAATAAATAAATAAATAAATAATCATTTAATTCTTAACTTAGAATAAGGCATCTTAATCGAGGTAGACGAATTCAAATTGCCTCATCTGGAACAATGGTTATCACCGTTACGGGCAATTTCGAAGCAAATTAATACCCAATACTCTCTAAGTACTATGTCTACATATAATTCTATGCTAAGAACATGCATGCAACATGCATGAGTTACCAAAGTTGATAGATATTATACCTTGTATCATCTGCTCATGTTTCATGCTCCTGTACATCTGAAATAACATAACATAAACAAACTCATTACAAACCCTAGAACCACCTCATCTGAGACTCAAAAACTTGTTTTTCACAAAAAGGTACCTGAAGATGACTCTTCACATGAGATATGGTAAGTCCCCTAACATCCATTGCTTCCCAAACTTGCTTTGGTGTTGCTTCTGGAAAAAAAATCGAAACCCCATGATTTATTTAATTGTTATGACTTTGTTTCAAAAGTAAAATTGATTTAACATATATATGTACTTACTGTCTTCTCCTCCGAGACAATGAACGGCGTGAAGGAAGTGATCATGGAGATCAGGAGTCCATCGAAGACGGGGGGTTTTCGATCTGTAATAAGACCTAACAGTCCTTGGTACCCAACCGGCGTTGTAAGGGTTTAAACCTTCAACAACACCATAAGCTGTGTTTGATGGGTCTGGCTGACTTATTTGAAGATCAAGGAAAGATGGTGCTGCAGGGTTCCTGAAATTCAATGAAATCTCACACACTTCCTCCATTTTCCTTCTTCTCTTCTTTGAGTCTCAGAATGAGAGATTTCTAGAGGAGAAAGAAAGGGAGAGAAAAGGAATTTTGGTGTGTGTGATGATGTGTTGCAACAAAAGAGAATAAATAGAAGAAGGGCTTAGTCTTCAATTTGTCGATTTGTGAAGGTCTGGCACCAACTTTTGTTAGGCGCTTCGGTTGAGTCGTAGAGAGAGAGAGAGGTAGAGAGAAATTAAATACGGAAGAAAATTCGAATACAGCATTAATGCAGAGATTATTTTCGTATGTGATTAGGTAGAAAGTTCAGAAAGAACATGCCAAGGAGCAAGCGTGTGATTACTGATGCACTGCCTCACATTAGCTAGTGTATGTTGCATACTTAAAACTGGTAATTTGTCGTGCTGTCAGTCTATCAGGTTTTCCTATACAAAATTTTACCGAAACTCCTAGTGAAAGTAACTTGACTTTAAAGCATTCAGAGCAGTGCCTCACTTCTGAGCTAATTTCTCAAATGTTCTCCACCGGAACCAGTTCCAGTGCCTTTAAAAAGAGTAAGTGCGGCATTGCTGGTTTGAAAATGTTGATGTGGAGCTCACCTATAGAAACTGGCAATATTGTAATAAGTATTAGCCTAAAATAGGGGACGGATGGCAGAATAATTCTATAGAGTGGGCGAGAAAGTTACTTAGTGGTAGGAGCATTGAATACTTATTCGAAGTTGAAAATTAATTTAGTGTTAATTTTCATTAATGTCTTGACTCACAATAAAACAAAGGAGAACCTAAAATTGGAAAAAGCTTTCTTTAGGGCTAACATCATCAATATATTTCCTGAGAATGAATGAAACTCCCCCAAATCACGTCCGGCAGGACTTTAACCGACCAAAATTATTCTTTTTTTCTTCTATTTTATTTAATTTCCAGAAATCAGTAACCACCTGACACATGGTTGAGAATTGCTGCGATATACCTTACATGTCACATTTTCTGGAAAACCACGACACGCACATCTTGTTACGTCAGGTAAACTGGTTTTATTCGCTTGAGCAATAAAGAGGGGTGACGTCGGAGGTGAATGTTTCCGAAACAAAGTTAGCATGTCGGTATGTGGGCTCTCAAACAAAGACAAATTCAAAAATGCAGAAACGGTTTCTCTCCTAATTGGAGAATATTCTCTGGAAATATAGACAAGTAAGTTGCCGGTTTTGCAAGCCAAATGCGTTCATGACTTCATGACGGAAGAGTTCGTGGTTTCAATTTCCCTAGAGGTAGTAATAAAAGATAAAGTTACATTGCTACTGCTACAAAAGGGAGAACTTGTAATATTTTGTGGCCTCAGGTCGTCAGGCGACCTAATGAAAGTTTGTTAATTTTGTTAGCTTTAGTTAAGGTTTTCACTCACAAGAAAATTATCTGTGAAAATCCTATAATATTGGCAAACTATACTTGGGAAATTTAATGAAAATTTGTTAATGTACAACAAAACTCTGTTTCCTAAGAGAAAAACAAATTATAGATGAAGAAAGCAACCAAGATACTGTTTTCTCTTCCCCTCCTCAGTAACAATATTTTCCTTTGGCTTCAATGTTTTTGAGGAATTTGTGGACAAAGACAAGATAAGTGAGCTATCAACTTCTCCATCTACCTCATTTTCTCTAAGATCCTGCCTTTCATGAGGTGAATTACCGGATGCAGATATTTGCTGTCTCCTAGGATGATCTTGTTTGGAATTACTTAAGCTTTGATTTGAAATACATGTAGAAGATGAGGTACCATGTGCAGCTCTCTTCCTCATTACATGAGCCTCAGCTGGAAATTATGATTCATTAAAGCTTGAAATTTCTTACAAATACAATCATAAAAATAATTACAATTTTATTTTCTCAAGTACTTGATCAAATATAAACACTTTCTCAAGATCACTCTTGAATTGTATCAATCAAACTTGCTAAATTGAAAGTTCTCGACCTTGCACATCACGTGCATGTCAATAAATGTGTGTTCCAATTTGGCAGGTGCCATGGAACTTATACAGGGTGCCAACTGACATAGATGCAGAAGGTGCAATAGTATTTTCCTGATTAAAGGGACCAATATTTACTTTTCACAGAGGGAATTATCCTCTTTATGAAAAAATATCAATTGAAAACATTGATCTTCTAGCCTAGAAAAAAAAAATCCTAATTGAGATGGGCGATTTTGAATTGCCTCATTTTGTATAATAAAAAAATTAAATCACCTATGGGGCAAGTCCGAAGCAAAAACCCAATTTCTCATTTTGATGTTTTCTATGCTAAGAACATGCATGCAACATCCATGAGTTACCAAAGTTGATGGACATTATACCCTGTATCATCTGCTCATGTTTCATGCTTCTGTACATCTGGAATAACATTATAAAAAATAACTCATTACAACCTGAAACCACCTCATATTCATCAGAGAGTACCATATATATACACAGAACCTGAAGATGACTCTTAACATGAGACATCGTAAGTCCCTTGACATCCATTGCCTCCCAAACTTGTTTCGGTGTAGCCTCTGCAAAATCAAAACGCAAATCAAAATCCACATGATTTATTTTTAATTATTAATTGTATGACTTCACTCTTAAAGCACAACTGATTTATCAAACATATTTACTTTCTTCTCCTCCAAGACGATGGACGGCGTGAAGGAAGTGATCATGGAGATCTGGGGTCCATCGAAGACGGGGTGTTTTTGATCGGTAATAAGACCTTATTGTCTTCGGTACCCAAGTAGTGTGGTGTGAGATTAGACCCCCAAGCCTTTGAACATCATAAGCTGTGTTAGACGGGTCTGGGGGACTAATTTGAAGATCAAGGGAAGATGGTTTCCTGAAATTCAATGACAGTGAACACACTTCCTCCATTTTTCTCTCTTGTTTGAATTTCACAAAGAGAGAAAGAGATAGAATGAGAGATTGAGATAGAAGGAATTTTGGTGTTGTGATGATGTGTTGTAACAGTAGAGAATAAATAGAACAGGCGCTTGGCTTTCAAATTTGTCTGTTTTTGTGCAGGTGTAGCTAGCACCTACTTTGTTAGGCGCTATTATGCAAAGATTATCTTCGTGTGTGTGCGTGTGATAATTAGGTAGAGAGTTAAGAATAAACGTACATAGGAGCAAAGCGTGCGATCAATTACAGATGCTACCACATTATTCCTGCAATTAACACCCTTCATTGGGGTTTTCATTCCCCTCTTCTGAAATTGGTGACATTCTTTCTCCCTTGTAAGGAAACTATCCATTTTTTTGCTAGGTAATGAACTAGCCATGCTGCCATAGATTTTGACTACTACCATAAATCTAACTGTGGCGGTACCAAAGCTAGTATGCAGTTACGCATGCTTTTGATGCTTAAAACTGGTAATTTGTTAATTAAACAGCTTGCATTATCTGTCTATATAGGAGTTTCCTGATACAAAATAGTGAAAATACAGTAAAGGTACTTCTACACCACCAGTGCCAAAACTGATGTGCTTGTGGCTCACTTCTCACTGCATGTTTTAGAAGTTAACAGCCTGAAATAGGCGGAAAATGGCAAACTTTGGATGGAGTGCGTAAAAAAAATACATAGCGCAAGGAGTATCCGATAAAAATCATTTCGAGGTTGAACATTAATTTAATCATTAATATTGGGTCACTATAAAACAAAGAAGAACCTAAAATTTGAAAAGACTGTACTTAGGGCTAGCATCATCAATACATCCCTGGCAGAAACATCCCTAACTGACTAAACTCCATAGTCCAATTAACTCAACCTGCCTTTATTCCTGAGAACGGCTGAAATTAAACTTCCTAAATCACATCCGGCCAGACTTTTACCGAACAAAATTCTTCTTCTTCTTCTTATTCTTTTTCTTCTAATTTTTAATTTCAAGTTCTGTAATCACCTGACACATATTCAAGAAATGCTACGAAATATTACACGTCGCATTTTCTGGGAAACCGCAACACGTAAACGGTGTTACACCAGGTAAACGGTTTTAGTTGCTTGAGCAATAAATTGGGGTGACGTTGGAGATGAATGTTTTCGAAACATGTTGGCATGTTCGGTATGTGAGTACTCAAATGAAGACAACTTGAAGAACAATGCAGAAACGGTTTCTCTCCCAATTGGAGAATATTCTCTGGAAATATAGACAAGTGTGTTGCTGGTTTCTGAAGCCTAGTGCACTTCAGACTGAAGGAAACAGAGAAAGAGGTTTCTCTGCCTTCAACTTAAAGTGCTAATTTGCTTGCAGATGAAGAATGGGTACAAAAAGAAGAGTACATGCTATACGAATCCATCAACATCCAATGATTATCTTTACCCGACTTGAGATTCGAAATCCCATGTTTATCTTTCAGGAAAGTGCTTCGTGCTTATGGCGGCATGTACGTAATTAGTTGTTATAACTTATATGTAGGAATGGGTGTGTCAGTGAAGATGAGTATGGTTACGGTAGGGGACGTCTGGAAATATAACTTCTAATGCACAGTTGTTAGCTAGGCGTCCAGGCCAATGGTTCTGACATATTTGTGACTTTCGATTTCCCTAGAGGTAGTAATGCAAGAAAGAGTTATATTGCTACAAAAAGGAGAACTTGTAATATATTGTGGTCTTAGGCAAATTAATGTTTTCGTGCGTTTGTCTCATCTGATGAAATTATTTGAAAATTTGATTTGCTTTAGCTGATAGTATGATGTTAGCAAACTATTTGAGAAATTCAATCAAATCAAAATTTGTTAATGTAAGACTAAAAATACTGTGTCCTAAGAGAACGAAAAAAATTACAAATGCAGAAAGCGACCAAGATACTATTTTCTCTTCCCCTCTTGCACAATAATATTTTCCGTTGGCTTCAATGTTTTGGAGGAACTTGAGAACAAAGATAAGAATAGTAAGCTGTCAACTTCTCCATCTTCGACAACCTCTATGGGATCATCTTTTGATCCTGTAAACTTATGTTCCTCATTGACACAAACGTCAGACACGTCTCCATACATATCCGCCTCTCCGAGATTCTGCCTTCCATGAGGGTGAGTTACTGGACACAGATATTTGATGTCTCTTTGGATGACCTTGTTTGGAATTGCTTAAGTTTTGATTTGATATACATGTAGAAGGTGAGGTACCAGCTCTCTCCCTCATGGCTCGAACCTCTCCTGAAAGTTATAATACCCTTAAAACTAATCTATCTTATCAATATAATCAAAATATATTTTGCAATTTTTGTTTCTTAAGTATTTAATCGAATATAAACACTTCCTCAAGATCACTTGAATTTTATCAAACAAACTTTCTAAATTGAATCTCGGAATCTAATGTTTATGAAAGGGAAAGTTCTTGACCTCGAACATCACGTGCGTTCTGATTTACGAATTGCTTCATTTTGAATGATAAAAATTTTAAATCACCTATTGGGCAAATCCGAAACAAAAACCCAATTTTCTCATTTTGATGTTTTGTATGCTAAGAACATGCATGCAACATGCAAAGTTGATAGACATTATACCTTGTATCATCTGTTCATGTTTCCTGCTCCTGTTCATCTGAAGAAACATAATAGAAAATATATAACAAATTAGAATTCTAGAACCACTTAATCTCCAATGAAGAGTACATCCATTATGCTAAAAGAATATTTTTTCAGAAAGTACCTGAAGATGACTCTTAAAATGAGATATGGTAAGTCCCCTGACATCCATTGCCTCCCAAACTTGTTTTGGTGTAGCCTCTGAAAATGAAACGAAATTCAAAACCCCCATGATTTATTTATTATTATTACGGTTTCACTCTTCAAGTAAAACTGATTTAACATACATACATACTTTTTTCTTTTTCCTCCAAGATGATGGACGGCGTGAAGGAAGTGATCATGGAGATCTGGGGTCCATCAAAGACGAGATGTTTCTGATTGGTAATAAGACCTTATTGCCTTTGGTACACAAATAGTGTGGTGTGGGATTAGACCCCCAAGCCTTTGAACACCATAAACTGTGTTAGATGGGTCTGGGGGACTAATTTGAAGATCAAGGGAAAATGGTGCTGATGGTTTCCTGAAATTCATTGACAGAGAACACACTTCCTCCATTTTTCTCTCTTGTTTGAATTTCACAAAGAGAGAAAGAGATAGGATGAGAAATAGAGATAGAAGGAATCTTGGTTTTCAAATTTGTCTGTTTTTGTGCAGGTGTAGCACCTACTTTGTTAGGCGTTATTATGCAGAGATTATCTTAGTGTGTGTCTGTGTGATTAGGTAGAAAGTTAAGAATGAACGTCCAAGGGAGCAAGCGTGTGACATTCTAAAATTTATGACATTCTTTGATACTTAGGGGCTAGGGCGTGTTTGGAAGGCCAAGTTTTTTTTTCGAGATCCATTTCTTTCGAGATCCATTTGTCACAGAGAATTCACATTTCTCATGGATTTTGTCCCGCTGTCTTTTTATACATGTTTGGCTAGTACTTAGAATTGGTAATTTTTTGCAGTCTTTCTATTAGAGTTTCCCAATACTTAATTTAACGGGGAAAGCCATTTTCAATTCTCTTAGTGAAGGTACTTATTTGCATTCCGAGAAGTGCAGCTGGTGCCTTGTTTCAGCCCAATTCTAACAACTCATCTCAGGAACACCCTAGTGCCCCTTCATATAGTAGTCTCTGATGAACATGTGAGAGAACCCTTACAAACTGAGTACTGCCGTTCTTATGAATAGGTTTAGGCTTGCCTAGGTAACATGATCCCTTAAGGTGAGTTTGCGCTTGAGATGGTCTTAGAACTTGAGTCCTTCTCCTTGCAAATTCTAAAAGTTGGCATATGAAAGAACAATACATAAAAACTAGCGTAAAATAGAGACATGGCAAAATTTGGATGGGGTACACGAGAAAGTTACTTAGCGCAAGGAGCATCCGATAAAAATCATTTCGATGTTGAACATTAATTAGTCATTTGAAAAAAGCTGTATTTAGGGCTAGCGTCACCAATACATCCCCTGCGAAAACATCCTTAACTGACTAAACTCCATTTACCCTAAACGACCTTCATTCCTGAGAATGAATGAAACTTAACACCCATAAACCATGCCCGGCCAGAACTTTACTGAATAGAGTTCTTCTTCTTAGTTTTGTTTCTAATTTCTTAATTTCGAATATCAGTAACTACATGTGTTAGAAAACACGCGACATACCTTACATGCCACATTTTCTGGAAAACCGCGACACGTAAACAGTGTTACGTTGGGTTTTAATCACTTGAGCAATAAAAAGGGGTGACGTTGGAGATGAATGTTTCCGAAACAAAGTTGGCATGCTGGTATGTGGACACTTAAACGAATATAAATTCAAAAAATGCAGAAACAGGTTCTCTCCTAAATGAGGAAGTGGAATATTCTCTGGAAATATAGACAAGTGTGTTCCTGGGAGAGAGATTTCTGCATTTTAGAGTTCGTAGAATGCTATTTTTTGTTGAATAAACTAAGACCTTTGTTGAGCCGCGCTGCGGAAGCCAAACTCCTATCGATTCGATTAGGGTACAAACAAGCAAATAAGAATACGCAATCAACAACCAACAACAAGGTGTTTTAAGGTGGTTCGGCAATTGCCAAATCCATACACAATAGAGAGAGAGTTTATTTCAAGACTAATGTTACAATCTTTACAAACAATTGAGGTTTCTCTCTAAAGAATTCCTCCCCCTCCAAAGGTGGCTTCTAAAAAACCTCGGGAAACCTATAACAATCACTCAGATCTCGAGGCAAACAAATAGCTTCGATCAATGTCACAAGACAAACATCTACATTGTAGTTCGAACGACTATGAGTCTCGTTCAAATGACATCAAGCAACTCCAAACGTTGGATCAGTTTTTAGGTTGTCGTTCGAGCGACTATCAGTTTCGTTCGAACGACTTTGAATCTCCAAATACGCCGAGGCAAATTTTAGCCAAAAACCCGAGGCTCGTTCGAACGAATAACAACAGTCCCATAATTCTCCACCTCGATGAAGATTTCCCCAAATCTGAGCCGAACTTCGCTACCAACCAAATCGAACCCAAAACGAAACCTTCTCTCACCAAATATCTCCAAGTAATGTCCCAAGGAACCCACACAAACAAGTGTCCCGAAGGACCAAAATCGACTCAACATCCCAAATGACCAAATCGAACCAAGCGTCTCAAATGACCAAATCCAAACAAACGTTTCAAAAGACCCAATCAAACCAAGCGTCCCAAATAACCAAATCCAAACAAACATCCCAAAGGACCCAATTGAGCCAAGCGTCCCAAAGGATAAAATCATCGACTGCACCAAATCAATGGTTGTCTACGTACCGTAGATCAGGTCGCCCGTAGTTCCCAAAATCCTCGTGAGAGGCCAAATCAATCCATAGGAAAGAGACACATTGTTCCATTATCTCTATCTTTATGAATCTCTCTACCAAGAGTCTGTTTGTACTATTTTCTTGAAGACTTTTTCAAACCGTACAACGATCTCTTCATCAATTGATACACATAGTCTTCATTTCTAACAACTTTAAACCCATTCGACTGAGTCGTATAGATCTTTTCCTTCAACTTCCCATGTAAGAATGTCGTCTTAACATCAAGTTGTTACAATTCCAATTCAAATTCGCTACCAAAACCAATAGGATACGAATGGAAAAGTGTTTCACCATTGAACTTATCTTGAAGTGTAACATCATCTTGAGATCCTTATTTCCTTTTGTAGACCTATTTACCACCAATCACCCTCTTTCCCTTATGCAACTTTGAAAGTTGCCAATTTTCATTCTTGTGAAGAGAATACATCTCTTCCTTCATCGCTCCCTCCCAATGTTTAGCTGTGGAAGGAACATCTTCTTCAACGATTGGTAGTGTGCATATGTTACAATGGCCTTCACCTTTGGAAGCAACATGTCTTTTGATGGACACGTAATATTTACGTTTACAACTCCTAAATTTATATCTACCTAGTCATTTATTAAATAAATGTGACACTAATAGTGTTTTTGTTTGTACTTATAGAAATCGGTCACATGATAAACAAGTCGTACATTTTTCCAATTTTTAACGAAGAACAAGGGTGATGCACTCTAACAATGATTCTTATTTGAAGTTGTCAACCAAAGTCCCATGCATGGAAGCCCATTGAATAAAATTAGATATAGATATTATTCTCATGAGTTGTAATATATATGCATAATTTTAGGCATTGTTTAGGGAATTTTATATTAATGGTAATGTTTTGTAAACCCTTCCTATACTCTATAAATAGGAGAGGAATTCTACCCATGAGGGGGCATCTTGGAGAGTGTAAATCAAAGTTCAATAAGCAATAAAATTTATGTTCTTCTATTGTTCTTATCTTTTAATTTTATCGTAGTAATAGTAGTATGACAATGATCAAAGGAATGAGTAGCTAATCTTCTTAGCCAAGGCTAGAGGAAGCTCCACCCAATATAGCCTTAGTGTAGAATGTGTTGCTTAGTTAGAGTAATTACTTTCTCTTTATCCCAGAATATTGCATATTCGTATTCCTTCGTCCTATGCTTGACCATAGCTAGGATTATGAGGAATAATGAATCTATGTAACCATCTTGTTGGACCATAACAAGATAGGTTAGGAACATGGAGAAGAGAACATAATCCATACTTATCAACCGTACCATGGTTGAGTAAGTTGGTTTATGGGTAGTTCCCAATTACTAAATCTCTTGCATCTTTTGATGGATTGCATATGCCCGACCAAGGATATGCGATACGGGAACTTGTAATTTACTTTAATTATTTATGCTATCTAACGGTTAAAAAGGGTGGAGTGGAATCGATGCCTTGGTTTTCACTCTAATTTATCTTGTAATTTGTTTCGTTCTTCTTTTTATTTCAAAACCTACACAAACTCGTTGTTATTGGATAAAAATAGTAGCTCAAAGTATAATTCGCACCACAAGTCTCTAGGGATACGACCCCGCTTACCCTTGTACTTAACGGTACACCATGCACTTGCAGGTCTTTTAAGACGTTGGTTTATAATCGATCAAGTTTTTGGCGCCATTGCCGGGGACTTGCAAAGTTGCGTTTTATTTTTGAGTTGTTTTATTTTAAGCCAATTTTTCTTTCTTGTTTTTTTTTTTTTTTTTGGATCCGGAAACAAAGTGATTGAGTTATTGGCTTAAACTCTTTTGGCGCTATAGTAGCTGTAAAGTCTGTCCTTCAATGTTTCACCATTTTTTATCATCTATACTTCATAGTTGGGAAATACGTTTGCTACGAAAGTTTTAGATAATTTAAAACCCTTTCCGAATTGCTATAGATCATATTTTTCTGCTTAGTCGTTTGTGAGTTACAGCCTTTTGAAAAAATTGTAAAAAACAGTCTCTATAAAGGACGCAGTGTTCACTAATCACTTGTTTTGAGCAGAAGGGAAGCTAAATTCTAGAAAACTTCCTTCTTGAATGTCTTTCCTTTCTAAATTATCTTTCCAACTTGATATTATTTAATATTCTCTCTCAACTGAGCTGAAAGATATACGCATTTGAAAATCAGAACATCATAGGCTACAATAAACTTGGAAATTGAATTAATATTGTTGTCGCAAGTTCACTAATCTATTTTCTCTTATTTTCCAGGATAGTCACAAAGTTGGAAACGAGACGGACAATACGCAAAGCTAAAAGCATCATCAAATCCATCATTTTTGTGCCCCCTAAGTGAATGGGCACTTCCTTCTTTCGCCCCCTAAGTGAAGGGGCGGCCACGGCTTCACCGAGAAACACTTCCCGTAGGTTGGTATTTCTTAAAACTTGACATCTAGAAGGGGTACATATCTGCTTCGCCCCGGCACTAGGACATATAAAGTCGTGTGGACTGTACAAATGCACGTTGCTCTAATAAAAAATTTGCTATGGTTGGATTGACCTATTATTCTGTTTAATATTCTTTTTCATTCCAACATTAGTAAAGGTAAAAACAGTTAGAGACTTGCGGGATTTCATCACCCAAAAAGCTCTCCAACAAGTAGGACCACCCATTAGGGATACGAAGAAATTTGTATCACATGAAAATTGAACGTCCCGGACCTCAAAATAACTGTTAATTAAAAAGAGTAGAAAGATTCCCGCGGGATTTCATCACCCAACGGATAGGTGTACCAGACCGGGGTACAAACACGGGTTCGTAGGATACAGCCCTAGCCTAGCACCGTAAAATACTGGTTATAGGTTTGCGACGTCACCGTTCTGAGTGCTGACGTATGATAAAGCGACTCGCTTGGGCATGAGGAATGAACATCTACTTTAAGCTGGTACTAGTATAGTGATGCAGGGGAGTATTGAAACCAAAGCTTTTTGCCATCGTACCCATTTTAAACATAGAAGAATATAGGGGAGACCTAATTATTACTTCTAAAAAATGTTGATGTGCTAGAATTTAGGTCTGATTGATTGTTTACTGCACCGGGTGCTGAATTTTATTAATTATTAGTTGTGCATAATCAATTGGACACGTGGAGAAAAACGTTTAGGAAGCTTACCGGAACCTTTCCCCATTTACGGGCCACCACCTCAGCCTAAGTGGAGAGGGCGACCACCTCGCCCAGTTAATACAATAGAGGACTTATGAGCCCCAGTTTGGGAGGAAAGTGATCCATCTCGAGTTTTTCTAATTTCGGAGGAGGGTAATTCATCTAGAGTTGACCCAATTGAACTTATTGTCGAGCTAGAAGTCGAGCCCCCAATCATTGCTGCCACCAAATCTCTTAGGGACTAATAGACCCCAGTGGTGGGTGATGTACATTCATATATTATGTTACCAGTTGTCACGACAAACCATTATGAAATCAAGCCTAGTGTGATCCAAATGTTACCCATTTTTAGTGGGCTTGATTCTGAAAACCCTTATAAGTACGTCTACGAGTTTAAGAAAATTTGTGCTCTCTCCAAATACCAATATTTTACTGAGGATTCTGTCTGCCTTCGTTTATTCCCATTCTCGCTAAAAGACAAGGCGAGTCATTAGCTTGATTCATTGATACCAGCATCTATCAATTCATGGGATCAAATGGAGACCAAGTTCAAAACCAAATGGTTTTCTATGGGAAAAACCTTCGCTCTTAGAAATGCAGTTGTTGAATTTGTTTAAAATGAAAGTGAAACATTTTTCGAAGTATGGGAGAGATATAAAGATCTTCTTTCACAATGTCCCCATCATGGTTTTGAAAAGCAACATCTAGTCCAGATCTTTTATCGTGGAATAACTTCTGAGAATCGTTATAGGATAGAATCCATGCATAGTGGCAAATTCCAAGACCTTAAACCTGATAGAGCTTATGAGGAGTTTGAGACATTGGCTGAGAATTCTCAGCAGTGGGATTTTGATCTACATAGAAATATTCGTACAACCAAGAAAGGTGGCTTATACAAAGTGAGTGAGGGAACGGCCATCAAAGCCCAATTAGATACTCTTACCCGAAAAATCGAGGCTATGGCTACGAATCAATCTAAAGGTAGTGTGAACCAGGTTTAGCAACTGGATTTCACCGTTTGTTATAATGTAACCCATGTGACTCAAATGTGCCCCTTGCTCAATGAAATGAATGACAATCAAGAGCAAGTGAATGCTTTGAATAATACCTAGAAGATGCCCTTTGAACCGTACAAGATAACTTGGCAGAACCACCCAAATTTTTTGAGGACGAATAACCAACCCAGTTCAGGTTTTGGAGAGCCACAAACCTCAGGTCATAATTTTCCTAGGAATCCCATCTCTCAATCTTATCCTCAGGTATCTCAGCAATCCTTTCAATTTTCCAAACAGTTCTCACCCGCTCTACCCAAACCATCTTTGGAAGATACTATTGCTCTTTTTATGCAACAATCAATGGAAAATAAAAAAAAATCAATGGAAAGCCAAAAACAAGCGTTGTAATTTCAGCAACAAATGATACAATTTTAACAACAGACTTTGGTAAATCAGAATTCTACATCCTAATCTATCTCTAATCTCAAGACTCAGATAGGACAATTGGCAAATGTATTGCATGAAAGACCACCAGGTACGCTACCTAGCCAACCTGTATCTAATCCGAAAGGACCACCGGGGTTTGATTCTAGCTCAATCCCAAAATAGGTTAATGCCATTACAAGTGTACGAAGTTGTAGACAAGTTGATAACCGAGTTGAAATGCCTAGGGTTGAGCCAACACCCATTGCTATTGAGGATGAGGTCGGTATGAGTGAACCTTCTAATAAATCTAAGGAGTTGCCTACCTCCTCTATTTCCCTACAAAAGGCACATTTTGAGCCAAAGCTGCCTTATCCACAACGCCTTCTTCCGGCTAATAAAGGGATTCAATTTGACGAGATATTGGATACATTTAAGTTCATATAAATATTCCAGTACTCGATGCGATCATGCTTTTCCCCGCATATGCCAAATTCCTAAGGATGCGTGCACTAGGAAAAGGAAAATTAATGTGCACAAGAAAGTCTTCTTGACTGAGACATTAACCCCTCCTAAGCTTCAGTATTCTGGAAGCCCAGCCATCCCTTGTAAAATTGGAGATCACAAAGTGGATAGGGCATTACTCGACCTAGGGGATAGTGTGAATGTCTTATCTTACTCGGTCTATCAGGAATTAGGACTTGGAGAACTCGAACCTACCCGAATGACACTGCAATTGGCTGACAGGTCAATACGATACCCACGTGGTATCCTTGAAGATATTCTGATCAAGGTTGATACTTTTATTTTTCCTGTGGACATTGCTGTTTTGGACACTAAAGATGTAAAGAATCCTAGTTGTGAGATTCTCGTCATATTGGGTCGCCCATTTCTTGCGACTGCTCATGCCATTATTAATTGCTTTAATGGGGTCTTACAACTATCAATGGGAGACATGAAGATCAAGCTCAATGTTTTTAACAATAATACTCAAGTCTCTCATTCTGATGATATGGCTAAGCTGAATATGATTGACTCCCTAGTTTACAGCACGTTCCCTAAATAATTTTTTGAGAACCCCTTAGAATCATGTCTTGTGAACTTTGGTGAAGACTTTGATAAAAATCCGATTGTTGAAGAGCTTAATGCTCTACTCAACTCAACACTTATTTTTAACTAGTCCAAATGGAGACCTCATGTTAAACCTCTGGAACCGTCCACTACTTTGCCTATTCCATCCATTGTTAATGCACCCAAGTTAGACCTCAAGCCATTACCTAAGACTTTGAAGTATGCTTTCTTAGGTGATTCTAACAATCTGCCTGTGATCATAGCTTCCAATCTTAATATTGACCAAGAAAGTAGATTATTCGGAGTTCTTGAAAGACACAAATCAGCCCTAGGGTGGTCTATAACAGACTTGAAGGGGATTAGCTCGGCCGTTTGCATGCATCGCATCAATCTTGAGGAAGGTGCTAAAAATTCTCGCGAGATGCAACGGAGGTTGAATCCCACCATGATGGAGGTGGAGAAGAAGGAAGTTCTCAAACTTTTGGACTCGAGTATCATATACCCCATTTTGGATAGTAAGTGGGTCACTCTCGTTCAGGTTGTACCTAAGAAATATGGGATTACTGTAGCTGAGAATGAGAATAATGACCTAATCCCCACCCGCATGATCACTGGGTGGCGTGTATGTATCGACTACAATAAATTGAACACGGTCACAAGGCAAGATTATTTTCCTCTTCCTTTCATTGATCAAATGCTTGAACGCTTAGCCGAAAAAAGGCATTAATATTTTCATAACGGTTATTCTGAATACAATTAAATCTCCATTGCCCCAGAAGATCAGAAGAAAACAACTTTCACGTGTCCCTACGGGGCATATGCTTATCGACGTATGCCATTTGGGTTGTGCAATGCACCCGCTACATTCCAGCGTTGTATGATGAGCATATTTTCTGATATGGTTAATAAATTTCTTGAAATCTTTATGGATGATTTTTCAGTGTTTGGATCGTCTTTTGACGAATGTTTACACCATTTAAAGCTCATGCTAGAACGATGTACACAAACCAATATGGTGTTAAACTGGGAAAAATGTCACTACATGGTGACACAAGGGATAGTTCTTTGACACATTATCTCCAACAAAGGGATTGAAGTCGATAAGGCCAAGATCGACATTATCTCTTCTTTACCTCCACCTCAGATGGTTAAGGCCATTCGATTATTTTTGGGGCATGCTGGGTTTTATCGCCGGTTCATCAAAGATTTTAGTAAAATTTCTCAGCCCTTGTGCAATTTACTTGTTAAGGACATTGATTTCAACTTTGATGATGGATGTTTAGGAGCTTTTGAGAAGCTCAAACTTTTATTAACTTCAGCTCCTATCATCCAACCTCCCAATTGGGAACTTCCCTTCGAGCTCATGTGCGATGCTTCTGATTACGCTGTTGAAGCGGTTTTAGGGCAAAGAGTAGATAATAAACCTCTTATTATTTACTATGCTAGTCGCACGCTCAATGACACACAGTTAAATTACTCTACCACAGAGAAGGAGTTATTAGCCATTGTGTTTGCCTTGGGGAAATTTTGATCATACCTTGTTGGATCCAAAATCATTATTTACACCGACCATGCGGCCTTAAACTATTTACTATCTAAAAAAGGCGCCAAACCTCGGTTAATCAGATGGATTTTTTTGTTACAAGAATTTGATATTGAAATTCGAGATAAGAAAGGTATTGAGAATGTGGTTGCGGATCATCTATCCCGAATTCTCACTGAGGGTGCTGAAGATTTTTTCCCTATCTTAGAGACATTTTCTGATGAGTATCTCATGGCTGTCTCACAACTGCCTTGGTACGCCGATATTGTCAATTATCTTGCTACGCAACGATTACCTGCCCATTGGTCAAAACAAGATAAAACCAAATTCTTGTACGAAGTTAGACATTTTAGTTGGGACGATCTTTATCTTTATAAGTTTTGTTCTGACCAAGTGATTAGGAGATGCATCCCAAATGATGAGTTCCATAGTGTACTAACATTTTGCCATACTTCAGCTTGCAGAAGACATTTTGGGACCAAGAAAACTGTTGCAAAAGTCCTTTAATCTGGTCTTTATTGGCCTACCTTTTTTATGACGTATATACCTTTTGTTCTAAATATGATAGGTGCCTGTGGACCGGGAATATTTCTCATCGAAATATGATGCTCTTGAATAACATCCTTATTGCTGAACAATTTGATGTTTGGGGCATTGACTTTATGGGCCCATTTCCTTCTTCTCGCGGTTACCTTTACATTCTAGTTGCAGTCGATTATGTTTCTAAATGGGTTGAGGGGGTGCCATGTCAAACGAATGACCATAAACCCGTGGTAAAATATTTGAAAACCATTTTTAATCGTTTTGGCACGCCTCGGGCAATTATTAGTGATGGTGGTAAACATTTTTGTAACCGTGTCTTTCAAAATCTTTTGAAAACTTACTTCATCACTCATAAAGTTGTCACACCTTATCATCCACAAACAAGTGGTCAAGTCGAAGTATCCAATCGGGAGATCAAAATAATTTTAGAAAAAACTGCTCGAACCGATCGTAAAGATTGGTCTGATTGTTTTGATGATGCCCTTTGGGCATATCGAACAGCTTATAAAACCCCGATTGGTATGTCACTCTATAGACTTGTCTTTGGGAAAGCTTGCCACTTACCTATGGAATTGGAACACAAGGCCCTCTGGGCTACAAAGGCCTTCAACTTTGAAATGGATAAAGCCGAATCACATAGAAAACTTCAACTTTTTGAACTTGACAAACTTCGTCGCGAGGCTTATGAAAATGCAAAAATTTATAAGGAATGAACTAAAGCTTTTCGTGATAAGTCAATTGTTTGCAAAACTTTTGAGCCTAATCAGAAAGTGTTACTCTATAATTCACGATTACGTTTATTTCATGGGAAATTATGTTCTCGTTGGTACGGCCCTTTTATAGTTCAAACTGCTTATTCTCATAGAGCCATAGAGGTGGAGGATCCTAAGAACGGAAATATTTTTAAGGTCAATGGCCAAAGATTAAAACCGTACTTAGAGTCCTACACTTTTGATGAAGAGATAACATTTCTAAATGATCCAGTATATCAAAACTGATATTACGTACCCCTATAGTACCATTATAAATCATTTAAGTATGGGGGTACATTTGTCTGGCTGAAGACGGTAAACTTAGCGCTTCTTGGGAGGCAACCCATGATACATTAGGTGAGACATTTTAGTTTTTTCTTCCATTTATTTTCTTGTTCTCTAACATTGAGGGAAATGCTTGATTTAAGTTTGAGGGTAAGAACCATTTCTTGATATGCTTTTTGAAGAAAAGTGAAATAATGACACTTTGACAATTTATGATATATTTTTGACAAATTTCTAAACACTTAAAATGATTTTACCTTGACATAAATATTATGAAAAAACCTAAATTTTGAAATTGTACCAAGTATACACTAGAATATTTTGGAATATCTTAAGCTAGATGTACTATCTTTTTATTAGCAACTAATTCAAGTTAACTTGACATATTTTGGAAATGTGCACTTCAATATAGTTTTGCAATTAATACCTTCAATAGATTTTTGCTCAGTATAAGGGAAATTTAACATTTATGTTAGGTATAGTTTACTGCAAGGGAGACAACTGCCTAAGAATAAGTTCATTCCTAAGAAAAAAAACAAAAAAAAAACCAAATGTGCTCTAAAAACTTTTACACTGCATGGCTACTCGCATGATTAAGAACTGAAAGATGAAAAATTATCACCAATCTCGAGTTTGACCATGAACTATATGAAAAGAGCATAATAAAATGTTACTTGTGAGAATCCTGAGTCTAGGTTATGATGGGGCACCACACCCTGGCAACCTTCGCCAATTGGCAGGGATTGTCGACCAAAAACTCCTTGTTACGGAGGCCTCACTAAAAAACAAAGTACTCAAAAGAAAAGGCTTACAAAAGAAAAAAAAAACACAATTCTAGGAAGACGAATTGACTAAGGCACTTGTCGAACTGACCGTTGAATTTATTCCAGTGAGAACTAGACTACCAAAAACTGAGTAAATTATTCTAGACAGCGTATTAGGCGATAAAACTATTTTCATTGTACACTCAAATATAGCTAAAGCAAAATACTTGAATCTATTTCTAATCTTGAGGTAGTACCTCTAGTTTCGGATAAGCTTAAAATATTTTTTGATATACTTGCGAGAATAGCAAGTTTAAAGATTTTTTTCATTGGTATATTTTTGTCACAACTAAGATTAAGTTTACAGGAAATTAGTCATGTATATTTAAGAATTGTTTAAAATGTTGTTAATGACTTTTGTGGGTATAGTCACCGCAAACCCTCACGAGACAACACTCGTCGACCGGGCTAAACCTGGGGGTTTAACGGTATGTTGCATATGCTAAATGCAACCGTGTGACATACGCTAAATGCAACCGTGTGACATGCAAAAATGGTTTTTGTTTACTTTTGCTCGAGGACTTGCAAAATATAAGTTCAGGGGTATTTGATAGACACGTAATATTTACGTGTACAACTCCTAAATTTATATTTACCTAGTCATTTATTAAATAAATGTGACACTAATAGTATTTTTGTTTGTATTTACAGAAATCGGTCACATGATAAACAAGTCGTACATTTTTTTGATTTTTAACAAAGAACAAGGGTGATGCACTCCAACAATGATTCTTATTTAAAGTTGTCAACCAAAGGCCTATGCATAGAAGCCCATTGAATAGAATTATATATATATTATTCTCATGAGTTGTAATATATATGCATGATTTTAGGCATTGTTTAGGGGATTTTATATTAATGGTAATATTTTGTAAACCCTTCCTATACTCTATAAATAGGAGGGGAATCCCAACCAAGAGGGGGCATCTTGGAGAGTGTAAATCAAAGTTCAATAAGCAATAAAATTATTGTTCTTCTCTTGTTCTTGTCTTTTAATTTTATCGTAGTAATAGTAGTATGACAATGATCAAAGAGATGAGTAGCTAATCATCTTAGCCAAGGCTAGAGGAAGCTCCACCCAATATAGCCTTGATTGTGTAACTTAGTTAGAGTAATTACTTTCTTTATATTTCGGAATATTGCATATTCGTATTCCTTCGTCCTATGCTTGACCATAGCTAGAATTAGGAGGAATAATGAATCTATGTAACCATCTTGTTGGACCATAACAACATAGGTTAGGAACATGGTGAATATAACGTAATCCATACTTATCAACCGGACCATGGTTGAGTAAGTTGGTTTATGGGTAGTTCCCAATTATTAAATCTCTTGTATCTTTTAATGTATTGCATATGCCCGACCAAGAATATGCGATACGGAAACTCGTAATTTACTTTAATTATTTATGCTATCTAACGGTTAAAAAGGGTGGAGTGGAATCTATGCCTTGGTTTCTACTCTAATTTATCTTGTAATTTTTTTCGTTCTTCTTTTTATTTCAAAACCTACACAAACTCGTTGTTATTGGATTAAACTAGAAGCTCGAAGTATAATTCGTACCACAAGTCTCTAGGGATACGACCTCGCTTACCCTTGTACTTAACGGTACACCGTGCACTTGCGGGTCTTTTAAGACGTCGGTTTATAATCGATCATCTTTTATAAGCCTTTACGGCTTACTCATATTTCTCTTTGGTTTACTAGTTGCTATTGAGTCCACAACCAGAGTCTCCTTATTCGTACTAGCAAATGTTTCACTCTCGTCTGTGTCTTCATCATCTGGAATATGAACTAATGGTTCATCGCTCGTTGTCACACCGGTAGATGACACCTCCTTTAGTACAGACCTCTCTGGCCAATGTGAAGACGCATTAATCTATACTCGTTGCAAAACCTCACTTGTTGTCTTATCTGTATACTCAGAAATAAGTGACTTCATCATAGATGCCTCATCAAAAGTGACATCTCTGTTCAGAATGATCTTTCGATCTCTCGTATCCCATAACTTCTAGCCTTTCAAACCTTTCTCCTTACCCAGAAAAATGACCTTCCTTGCTCTTGTATCCAACTTTCTATCTTTGACATGATAGTATGCCGGACACCCAACTATACGAAGAGTATCATAATCTATAACAGGCCCTTCCGACCAAGCTTCTATTGGTGTTTTACCCTCAATTGTAGCCGAAGGCAACCTATTAACAAGGTAGCATGCATTTGTTAAAGCCTCAGCCTATAACACTTTGTTCAACCCCAAATTGGACAACATACATTGCACCTTTTCCAATAAAGTACGATTCATGCGTTTAGCTACCCCATTTTGTTACGATGTCTCTCTAACGGTAAAATGTCGTACGATCCCCTCATCCTGACATATTTGCAAGAATTGATCACTAGTGTACTCCCAACCATTATCAGAACGGAGCAACTTGATCTTTCTGCCAGTTTGAGTTTCAATCAATTTCTTCCACCTCATGGAAATTTATAAGACTTCACCCTTCATCCTCATGATATATACCCATACACGCCTAGAAAAATCATCTACAAAAGATACAAAGTAATGTTTACCCCCAAACAATACATTACTGGAGGGTCCTCAAACATCTGAGTGAGAATAATCAAGGGTTCTACGAGTACGGTGGATAACAGTGCCAAACTTTTCCCTTGTCTTCTTGCCAAGAGCACAATGTTTACAGAAGTCTAATTTGCATACCTTAGCACCTTTCAATAGCCCTTGGTTTGTAAGAACTCTTAAAGACTTTTCCCCTGTATGCGCCAAATGTATATGTCATAGCCGAGTGGTGTCTCTGGAAGTGGTATCTTTCCTTCCCGCGGTAGCAACCTCACCAAGAACAGTTGTACCATCCAAATAATAAAAGTTGTTACTTCTTCTTTGGCCCTTCAGCACAACCATGGCTCCCTTAAGAACCTTCTTCACACCTGATAAGAGATTTTTAGGGCCTCTAGCAAAATTCCCACTCAAAGTAAGGTTGTCGAATTATAGTACATATGAGTAGGATCAAATCTCCAGGGAGGTTTGGGAGTACAAATACTTTTTAGGCCGAATTAGGTTTTATAAGAGATAAATCTAAAAGAAAGAAATAATAAGAACAATTAGCAAGAGAATTGCTACGACTAGAATTTGGCCTAACCAAAGCAATAATAGTAATTATGTAGATTTACTAGGTGGATTATTCATGTCAAAAATCTTGGGTAGGACATCTTCGATGTAAATGCCAATCCTAGATCCATGGTTAGGCATCTAAGGTTTGGTCAAATTAGGTTTTACTTAATCCGATATGTAAAAAAAATTCTTCCAACTATGGTTAAGCTTGGCCGAATTTCTCCTACAAGTTCTCTTCGTGTTTTTCCTAAAATTTGGTTTAATGGTTGTAATACCGGATTTTGGCTAAATAGTCTAAATTCACTTACTAGTTAATGTTAAGCTTAGATGTAGATTATAGCTATTTTAGAAGATTACAAAAGAGAACTAATCCTAGAACTACAACATAACTATTGCTACTCGGGTAAGGGCTTCCTTCTAGTCATAGCTATAAGAGATTAACCTTCTATCATTCCTAAGATCATTGCATGAACTAGCTAACTATTTACAAAAGAAAATAAAAGAGATATGAGACAATTAAATAAAACTAAGACTTTATTTCTTCTAAACTTGCTCAAATATGAGATGCCCAATTACAATGGGGGAGAATGAACCCAAATTTATAGGAGAATGAGCCCAAATTTAGAAACTATACATTAAATTCTAAAGATTATTTTCACAATAATATTACAACCAATTACTTAATATTCTAAACTTGGTAGTCCAGTTTTTACTGGAATAAATTTAACTGTCAGTTCGACAAGTGCCTTAGTCAATTTGTCTACCTAGAATTTTTGTCATATTATGCGTTTATCAACACCATTCTCAGACACAACCTTGTAGCCTTTCGATTCAAGTAAACCTATTAAGATAATGTTCTTCTTCATCGTCGGAATATGCCAAACCACCTCAATCTCTTTAATCAACCAATTGTGCAACTTTAGACGAATGGTAACTATTCCCATGATGCGACAAAAATCATCATTTCCCATCAACTTAAGAAGCGCGGGACATTCATTTTTCCAATGACCCGTCTCTTTACAAAACGCACATTGGTCTTTTCCCAAGTTGTTGCTATTTACACCGCGACCTTTCGACTTCAATCGAAAGTTGTTATCACTCAACTTCTTTTGGTCTGAAGACCTCACTCTAGTCATCAATACCTCGAATATCAACTCCTTAGTCTCACGCTTTTCTTTCCTCCAATAATTATTGTTCACCACCGCCGTAGTCGCATCCGAGTATTTTAATGAACTCTTCCCGTACGTTATCCTCGTAACGAAATGTTCGTACTCTTCGGGAAGTGAGTTCAAGAACAAAAGTATTTTGTTTACATCAACAATAATTTCCTCTAGATTTGCCAAGTTGGCTAATAACTTGGTAAAATCATTCAAGTACTCCGGCATAGAAATCTTTTGCCTCGTCGTGAAGCGGTAAAACTTCATCTTTAAATGGAGTCGATTTTGAATGTTTTTCACCAAAAACTTCTCCTCAAGAATCCTCCAAATTTCCTTTACCGAGGTTTTGTTCATTACAATGTATTTTATATCTTGAGCAAGACATGAACAGATTTAACCACAAGCCCTCTTGCTCATCTGTTGAGAATTGAGGTAGCTATTCTCTCTTCCCTACGAAGAACGAAACGCAGAAATCGCCAACACAAGAAGTAAATCAAACAAAGACAATAAAGAACACAAGGAATTTGCCCAGAGGAGAGAAGTGGAAAAACCATGCGGATGATAGACCACTCCCCACGAACAATTCACTATGATATCAAACAGGTTACAATGATCTCTCAAGCTTCTCAAGCTTTAATGGAGTCTCTCAAACCCTAGCCTCTCTAAGGTTAAACTCACCAAAAGATAAATTAACAAAATAACCTAAGTTCTTTTTATATACTAGAGGACCAAAAAATACAAGTAGCATGGATCTCGAGGCATAACTCTAACATCTAAGGCAAACCTACGCGAAGCTCGTTCAAACGACTTTGCGATAGTTGGTCTCTAACCCTAGAAATATAGCATCTCGTTCGAACGACATCCAAGCTCGTTCGAATGAGATTAACTCTTGGGCCAAAATTCCAGGGAGTACATGAGTTCGTTCGAACGACTATTAAGCTCGCTCGAACGACTTCCACAATTTCCTAATTTTGACAATTTTGATAATTCGAGTTCATACCCAACAATCTCCCACTTGAAATCGAATCTCGTAACCCATCTCTAGATCTCCCAATGAATTGCTCGCACTACCCGGACCTTTAATCTTGAAGACCCACAGAAGTTGTACATGTCGTCAACTTCTGAAAAGTTACCACCTTCGTAAACATATCGGCCGGATTCACATCAGTGTGAATCTTTACAAGCTTTAACACACCGTCCTCGAGGAGCGAGCGAATATAGTGATACCGAATATCAATATGTTGGTCCTAGAGTGAAAAGCCGAATTCTTCGCTAAGTGTATAGAGCTTTGACTATCACTATTCAAATTAGGAGAGAATTGTTCTCTACCAAGCTCTTTCATCAACCCTTTGAGCCAAACCATATCTTTGCACGCTTCTATAACTACAACATATTCCGCCTCCGTCTTAGACAAAGCTACAATCTTCTGTAGCCTAGAAACCCATGTAACTGCACCGCTTCCCAATATAAAAATGAAACCAATAGTGTTCTTTCGCCAATCCATATCACCCGCCATATCAGAATAAACAAAACCCTGTAAGCATATCTGAGAACACCCATAACATAATGTCATATCTTGAGTCCCCTTTATATACCTTAGTATCCATTTCACAGCTCTTCAATGCACCTTGCCTGAATTGCTCATATACCTACTCACAACTCCCACTGCTTGGGCAATGTCTGGTCTTGTACAAATTATAGCATACATTAGACTACCAACCGTGGATTGATAAGGAACTTTCCGCATCTCTTCGCGATCCTTTTGCGTCTACGGACAACAATCCTTTGATAATTTGAAGTGACATCCCAATGGTGTACTAACAACTTTATAACCATCCATATTGAACAGCTTCAGTACTTTGGCAATGTAATCAGCTTGAGACAACTTCAATTCTCGCTGCTTTATGTCCCTCGTAACACGCATACTAAGAACTTGTCTCGCCGCACCCAAGCCCTTCATAGAAAACTCCCGGGATAACAGTTCCTTCAACTTAACTATTTCTTCCATGTCAGTACTTGCTACCAACATATCATCATACAGAAGTAGAATAATATACGAGTTCCCCGTATTCTTGATAAAACAACAGCGATTTGCATTGTTCTTCGAATAACCATTTTTGGACATGAACTGTTTAAACTTCAAATACCACTGTCTCGGTGCTTGTTTCAAACTGTATAAGCTCTTCGTAAGCCTACACGCAAGATCTTCTTTCCCTTTAACCGAATACACTTTTGGCTACTTCATATAAATCTCTTCATCAAGGTTACCGTGAAAAAAGCAGTCTTGACATCAAGTTGTTCAAGATGCAAGTCTTCAACAACAACTATATTCATCACAACCCGAATAGTAGACATCTTCACAACAAGAGCAAAAATCTCACCGAAATCAACACCTTCTTTCTGCTGAAAGCCCTTCACCACAAGTCTAGCCTTGAATCTCCTTAAAACATCAGATTCCTGCTTTAGTCTGTATACCCGCTTGTTGTGCAATGCTCCCTTCCCCTTCGGTAACCGAACTAAATCCCAAGTTCGATTAACTGACAATGACTGCATCTCATCATCCATAGTAAGCTCCCACTTGCATTTGGCTTCCACATCTAAAGCTTCCTTGTAACTTTTAGGTTCACCACCATCTGTAAGTAACAAATGATTTAAAAAATTTACGTACCTTGCCAGAATTCTTGCAACTCTCGGCTCCTTTCGAAGTACTATTAGAATGTCTAGATCATTAGGTTCCTCGTTTTGATTCGGTGCAACGAACTCAACAACGACTTCTACATTATCCTCTCGAGAGGGTTCATCATCTTCAATGTTGACACTTTCCGCTACTTCACCTCGAATCCTTTCCACAGGTACTTTGAAGTCTTTATACAAAACTTCCTCATTGAATGTAACATTACGGCTCCGGATAATTTTCCGATTCTTCGCATCCCAAAACCGGTACCCAAACTCATTACCACCGTATCCAATGAAAATGCACTTCGTCAACTTCGCATCTAACTTGGTCCTTGTATCTGAATTATTAAGCACATATGAGATACAACCGAAAATACGCAAGTGATTAAGGTTTACCTCTTTACTGATCCATGTTTCTTTAGGAATTCAAAAGTCCAAAGCCGTCGAAGGCCCTCTGTTAATCAAGTACGCCGCCGTACTAACCGTATCCGCCCAAAAATACTTTGGCAATCCAGCGTTGAGTCTCATACTCCTCGCTCTTTCATTTATTGTTCGGTTCATGCGCTCTGCAATACCATTTTGTTGCGATGTTACGGGAATAGTCTTCTGCCTCCTAATCCCGTTTGATGCGCAAAAGTCTTCAAACTCGTCACTACAGTATTCGCCACCGTTATCCGAGTTGACACTTCAGTTTCAAACCGGTTTTATTTTCAACCAGAGCCCTCCACCTCTTGAATTTATCGAACACATCTGACTTGTTCTTCACGAAGTAAACCCACAGTTTACGAGTAGCATCATCGATAAAAGTAACATAGTAATGAGAACCACCAAGAGAAGACACCTTGGTTGGCCCCCAAACATCCGTATGTACAAGAACCATCTTTCCGGGTTTCCTTGATCTTCCAGATAATTTGAAAATGACCTTCTGCTTCGTAAGAACACACTCTTCACAAAACTTGAGATCAACCTCAGCAAGACCCTCAAGCTTTCCCTTCGTTACCATTATCTTCATCCCCTTCTCACTCATGTGACCGAGCCATTTGTGTTACGTATTTGTATCAATCCCCGGGGTAGCCGCACAAATAGTGGAAATTGTGTTTTGCATTGTATACAATGTTTCTTATCGCAAGCCTCGAGCTACCAACATAGCTCCCTTTAAAACCTTTTAGAAGTTTGTGCCAAAGGTACACTCGTATCTGGCATCATCCGCCAATTTACTAACCGATATAAGGTTACGCTCCAGTTTAGGTGCAAGTCGCACATTCTGTAAAACCAATGTTCCCCCTGAAGGCAACAACAACCTAGCGTTTCCCTTTCCAGTAATATTGCATGCACTCTTATCTGTAAGAAAGACCGTACCGAAGTCGCCTTTAACAATATTAGTAAGAAACCTACATTCGCAGTAGCATGGAAGGAAGCGCCCGAATCAACAATCCAAGATTTGTTAACATCGTCACACGATAGTAGTAGAGCCTCGTCAGAAATAACCTCCTCAGTAAGGTTCATTGTATCTTTCTCTTCATCATCAATCTTTTTAGACGAAGAAGAGCCGCAATCTCGCCTGAAGTGACCTTTCTTTCCACAAGTCCACCATGCACCGGGCGGCTTAGACTTCCCTCTTGACTGTGATCTACCCCTTCTAAATTTCGGCCTTTTTCTGTAAGACCTCCCTCTTTCCTCGACGTTCAACATACTGCCGTTTAAACTCGAAGAGGGTTCAGATGTTTTACGCCTATTATGTTCACTCATAATCAACGAGACTATAGTATCAAATTTGATGTCTTCATTCTCAGATGAGTTGCTCACTGCTGTAATGAATCCTTCCCAACTTTCTGGCATTTGCCCTAGAAGAGCCCACACTCTCACCTCCTCGGTAAAAGTGATTTTCACGGATTCTAGTTGAGCATGTATGGTATTAAACTCACTGATATGAGCTTGTACACTACCATTGTCCTTCATCTTCAAAGTAAACAAGCACCGTAAAAGGTGAACCTTATTTGCGCCGGACGGTTCTGAGTGCATAGCGGACAACGTCTCCATCAATCCCTTCGCCGTCGTAACTTTGGAGGCCATGTGTATAATTTGAGATGATAGCGCTAACCTAACGATTCCAAGCGCTTTGCGATCTAATCGCGCCCACTTAGCTTCATCATAAACTACTGGCTTCATCTTAGCTCTACCCAGTGGTAGATCAAGATCCTTTTGATAAATGTAATCTTCTATCTGCATCATCTACACTCCAAAATTTGACCCATTGAACTTCGTGATCTTCAACTTCTCCTGATCGACCATCGCTCTTCACCACACAAGCCCTAACACTTGCTCTGATACCAATTATTGATAATTGAGGTAGCTACTCTCTCTTCCCTACGAAGAACGAAATGCGGAAATTGCCAATACAAGAAGTAAATCAAGCAAAGACAATAAAGAACACAAGGAATTTACCCGGAGGAGGGAAGTGGAAAACCCTTGCGGATGAAAAACCACTCCCCACGAACAATTCACTATGATATCAAATAGGTTATAATGATCTCTCAAGCTTCTCAAGCTTTAATGGAGTCTCTCAAACCTTAGCTTCTCTAAGGTTAAACTCACCAAAAGATAGATTAACAAAATAACCTAAGTCCTCTTTATATACTAGAGGACCAAAAAATACAAGTTGTACGGATCTCGAGTCATAACTCTAACATCTAAGGCAAACCTATGCGAAACTCGTTCGAACGACTCCAAGCTCGTTCAAACGACTTTGCGATAGTTGGTCTCCAACCCTAGAAACATAGCATCTCGTTCGAACGACATCCAAGCTCGTTCGAACGAGATTAACTATTGGGCCAAAATTTCAGGGAGTACATGAGTTCGTTCGAAAGACTATTAAGCTCGTTCGAACGACTTCGACAATTTCCTAATTTCGGCAATTTCGACAATTCGAGTTCATACCCAACATCATCTTCTTCCAAACACTCTCCTCAACCTTATCAAATTTCTCTTCCAACACCTCATCTAAGTCTTATTAACTTAGCGCATCAATAACCTTGCATCGCCACATGCCAAAGTTATTGATGCCGTTGAATTTCTTAACTTTTATTTTTACGTTGTTAAGCATCGTCATTGTATTCTGTTTAGGGGTCGAGGAACTAGGTTCATCTCCTTCTACCATGGTTCGCCCAATTTTTATATACTAATCAAAATTAAAAACCCAAATGAAATCAAGATAAGTCGGTGTTACCTCAATTCTGAGCACCACCGAAGAAACAACCTCGCTCTGATACCAATTATTGAGCTGCGCCGCGGAAGCCAAACTCCTATTGATTCGATTAGGGCACAAATAATCAAATATGAATACACAATCAATAACCAACAATAAGGTTTGAATGTGGTTTAACAATTGTCTACATCTGCACACAATAGAGAGAGAGTTTATTCCAAGACTAAAGTTACAGTCTTTACAAACAACTGAGGTCTCTCTCAGGAATTCCTCCCACAAAAGATCTCTCCAAAGGTGGCTTCTAGAAAACCTAAGTCTCCCTTATATACCTTGGGAAACCTATAACAATCACTCAAATTTCATGGTAAACCAATGGCTTCAAATAATATCACAAGATAAACATCCGTATTATCGCTCGAACGACTATGAGTCTCGTTCAAACGACATCAAGCAACTCCAAATGCTGAATCATTTTTTCGACAAAAGTTAGCTGTCGTTCGAACAACTATCATTCTCATTCGAAATACTTTGAGTCTCCAAATACGCTGAGGCAGATTTTAACCAAAAACTTGGGGCTCTTTCGAACGGCTATGAAGCCTGTTCGAGCAAACATAACAACAGTCCCACAACCTTCTCCAGTGGTTTTTGGTTTTATATGCGGCATTTACCAAATTCTGGTTAATTCCTAAACCCCGGAAGCTATAAGCCGCTTAGAGATCTCTGAACTTTGAAAGAGAGAGGCATGGCCATGGTAGAAGAGGAAGAGAGTTCATGACATACTATTTTCATTAAGTCTTTTAGTTAGGGTGGCAAGAGATATATAAGAGTTTGTGACATCCTCTAGTTTTGCTTCCACTTGTGGAGAAAAACTTGGTTGATTATGTTTTTGAGAACTAAATCCTAAATGTAATTGATTTTTTTCCTATAATATTTTTGTTTTCAAGGTTGTCTGAAACACCTG
The DNA here is from genome assembly GCA_014058105.1 of Kingdonia uniflora. Lineage (NCBI taxonomy): Eukaryota > Viridiplantae > Streptophyta > Magnoliopsida > Ranunculales > Circaeasteraceae > Kingdonia > Kingdonia uniflora. Next base: position 6,927,047 of record JACGCM010000704.1, on the reverse strand, counting down.
AGACCATCAGGGTTTGATTATCGACTTATATTTGTGTACTCAATATTTACACTTTTCACAAAATCGAATAAACTAGATAATGAAACACAAGATTTCAACACAATCTGTTCTCCTATAGCGAACATGCTTGAAATGGCATATGAATGTTTTTAACTCATTTTTCCCTTAATCCCTTTCTCAATTTTTCTCTCTATTTTTCATCCATTTGTTACAATCACTCTCTTTGAATCTCTTTTACTCTTTCCTTCATTAATACACCTACACCCATCTACTACAAAACCCACCTCTCAACCCCACTTGATCAATCTGGAAGAGGAACAAATAGATACTCCTCACCCAAATCTACTTCTTAAACTCTGCACCTCATTAAGTAACAGCACATCCAAACTCCCAAAAAATCTTCGTTACCTTTAGGACCTAGATTATAATATTCCCATTCAGATTTTGGACAGGGGAATCGTTAAGGTCACCCTCTCCTTTCTAGAGGAATCTGAAAGAATTAAACACAAAGAGCCCTGGTATGTCCAAATTTGATCATGTTTGTATTCTTATCACTAGTTGGTGATAAGAATTGTTGGTTGATTTGTACTTATTTCAGATAGAAGTTTAGAAGCTCTAAAGTTCTTCTTCTGATCATTGTACAGTTGCAGGATTGTCTCCTTATATCTCTTTCCTTCAATTAAGGAAGTGGTCTTTCTTTATCTCATGTAACTACTACTTATAAATAGTGGAAGGGTGTTTTGCTTTCCTCAATTGATCAGGAACATGAAATACATTCTTAGATTCACCTGGTGTCAGGTATCAGAACAGTGAGATGATCACATTGTTATTTTTCCATCATCCTCTTTATCAAATTTCCCTTGCAAAATACCTTTTCATCATGGTTGAAACCAAAGATAATCAACTTGATGTGGATACCTCACAAGGATCAAAGTCTAACGAGTACAAGGGTGTATCTTACGCATGTCAAATCCCAAACAAAAAATATTTTGCAATCTTGCTTGCCATGATTAATACCCAATTTCAATCTCCCATTTAACAAATTCGCTCTGATAATGGGACGAAGTTTTTATCTCTAGAGATGGAAAAAAAATCTCTGATCATGGTGTTATCCACCAACGTTCTTGTGTTTCTATTCCATAACAAATTGGAGTTGTTGAACGCATACATCGCCACCATCTTGAAGTTGCCCGTGCTTTGCGCCTTCAGGCTTCTCCCCTTCTCAGGTTTTGGGGTGAATGCATACTCACGAACACTTATCTCACCAACAAAATGCCCACTCCCCTTTTATCGGGTAAATATCCATATTGAAATATTGTATAGTGTTAAGCCTGATTATGCTCGTTTGCGAGTCTTTGGTTAGTTTTGTGTTACGTTCACAACTCAAATACTAAGAACAAATTTGATCAGCATGCTAAGGCCGGGATTTTAATAGGTTATCTTCATGCATAAAAGGATTATCGTATATTTGATATTGCAAATCAATCCATGATGCCATAAAACCGTCTTCTACTACTATTGTTTCACCTTTACCTATACGTGATAATCCTACATTTGACTTTCCTCTTAATAAGGATATATTAGGGCTGTCAATGGATTGGATATAATCTAAAATCCGATCCGAAATCAAATTAGGATATGGATGTCATTTTTTCCGATCCGAATCCGATCCGATCCGATCCGATCCGAATAAGGAACGTTCGAAATAATTTTGGATTGGATTCGGATGGTGCCTAGTCCAATCCAATAAATATCCGATCCGAAGTTATATACCGATATATTTATATTTTATCAATGTTAATGTTCTACAACTATTAAAAATATATTATCTACAATAAGAAAATAGATTATAACATATCTAGCTTTGTGGCTAAGTGGTACTTTGTTCTTAAAACCTATGAAAGATCATGGGTTCAAGCCTTTGCATCCACATTTTTATTCATCAAATAAAATTATGATCGGATCAGATTTCAGATTCAGAACTCCGAAAATAGTTTCGGACTGGATTGGATTTGGATGTTACTTATAAAGTTTCGGATCGGGTTAGATATGGATGCTACTTATAAATTTTCAGATCGGATTCGGATTTGCATCAATCCGATCCATTGACAGCCCTAGGATATATATAAACCACTTCTTTGGTGTTGGCCTAATGGTTTGGGACCACCTCTTGGAGAGAGAAGAGAATGGTTATGAGTTTGAAACCCAACACCGGGGGGGGGGGGGGGGGTCATCCACCAAGATTTATCTTGACTTAAAATGGAGCATGCGGCTTGCAGAGGTACCGTGGAGAGCCCCGAGAGACTAGTTGGGAGAATGGTGAAAAATAATGAACCCGACGAACTTTCGGATTCCAAAAAATAGAATATATCAACCCACCTACCCATCCCTAATGATAATTTCATTCATGAGTCTAGTCTTGCTTGTCCAAATGGTAATGACTACTCTTGCTTTCCCAAATGGTAATGATGTTGTTTCTCCAGGTTCTCTTTCAACCCCATGGACACTCATAATGTTATGGAGAAAATTCTTTCAACTTCATCTACAGATACATCGCCCCCTCAAGAATGCCCTACTTGAGACCATGGACCTCTGAAGTATTTGGCCGCTTACACCTGCAATATAGCTACTCGTGAATATGCTCCATTTATATCTGATTCGAAGTTCTCAGTTACTCCCTATCCTCTTCAAAATTATCTGTCCACTTCTAATTACTTACTTGTGCACAAAGCTTTTCTTTATGTTATTTATTCCACATCCGATCCTAAGAATTTTTTTCAAGCATTAAAATCACCACAATGGAAGGCAGCTATGGAGCACGAAATCAATGCACTTGAAAAAAATAATACTTGGAGTCTTGTCCCTCTTTCGTCTCGTAAACAAACCCATTTGCTGCAAATGGGTATACAAAATTAAGTATCGTTCTGATGGAACTATTGAGAGGCACAAGGCTCGATTGGCTGAAAAGGGGCTTACGCAGATTAAAGGACTTGATTATCATGATACTTTTGCTCCAGTTGCTAAATTGGTGTTTGTTCATGTATTACTTTCAGTTGCCTCCATCAATCATTGACCTTTACATTAATTAGTTATAAATAATGTATTCTTGCAGGGCGATTTGAATGAAGCATTTTATATGTTTGTTCCACCAGGTTTTGCTAGATAGGGGAAGTCAAGGGTTTGTTAACTCAACAAGTCCATTCATGGGATTAAACGAGCATCTCGTCAATGGTTTGAAAAATTCACTTCCGCTGTTATTAAATTCTATATATCTCAATCGAAGTCGGATCATTCATTATTTACTCACCGTTGAGGTACATCATCAACATTTGTGCTTGCGTATGTTGATGATATCATCATTACCGGTAATGATGATTTGGCTATATAGCGACTCAAAAGATTTTTGAATACCCAATTCTCTATTAAGGATTTAGGTAAACTTAAATATTTTCTTGGTATCGAGGTTGCTCATCTCAGCAAAGCATTTATCTTTCCCAAAGAAAATATATTTTGGACAACCTAAAAGATAGTAGCATGATTGGGGGTGGCATTTCTGATTTTTTGATGGAGCAAAAATTGCATATAATACCTGATGATGGAACTATTCTTTCATAACCTACTCCATATCATCGATTAGTAGGACGTCTAATTTATCTTACGGTAACTTAACCAGATATTAATTATTCGGTGCATGTTCTTAATAAATTTATGCACTCGCCTCGTAGTGCTCATCTGGATACCGCTCACCATGTTATTCGTTATTTGAAGGGTTTCATTGATAAAGGAATTCTTTTATCTTCTTTTAGAAATCATCAATTAGGAGGTTATTGCAATTCGGATTGGGTTGGTTGTCCAACTACACGTCGATTTACAACTGGTTTTTGTACTTTACTCGGATCGAATATTATTTCTTGGAAGACTAATAAACAAGCTTCAGTTGCTCGTTCTTCAGCCGAAGTGGAGTATCGTGCTATGGCTACCCTTACTTGTGAGCTCTAATGGTTAAAATATTTTCAACGTGATCTTGGCATTGCTCATCCTTCTCCAATCACTTTTTTATAAGATAATCAAGCTGCGCTACATATCGCCAACAATCCAATTTTCCATGAACGAACCAAACATATTGAATTGGATTGTCATTTTATTCATGAAAAAATACAAGCTAAGTTTATTGCTCCTCCCTATATCTCTTCAAAAGACCAACTTGCTAATATATTCACCAAAGCATTGGGAAAAGATCCTTTCCACAATTTAATTGGCAAGCATTGGGAAAGGAACATTTGTATTCTTATCACAAGTTGGCGATAAGAGTTATTGGTTGATTTGTGCCTATCTTAGATAGAAGTTTAGAACCTCTAGAGTTCTTCTTTTGATCATTGTATACTTGAAGGATTGCTTCCTTGTATATTTCTTTCCTTTAATTAAGGAAGAGGTTTTTTTTTCTCTCGTGTAACTACTATTTATAAATAGTGGAAGGGTGTTTTGATTTCCCCAATCGAGGAACACCAAATACGTTTTTAAATTCACAAAGGTGTATTTATCTCTATTAAAGATTGGAAACCAAAGATTCTACCCAAAGAAGTGCAGTTTCATCTGATCCCTTTCTAGGTTCACATTAATAGAATCCCTCCACCCTAAAGAGTACTTGCAGAAGGTGCTCTCATTGCAAACAAAATAGGATCCCTTATAGAGTTAGATGAGCATATTACAAGAAAAACTTCACTTAGAGCAAGAATCATTTTGGACATTGAAAAACCTCTGCAAAGGGGTTTTCTTTATGCCCCTTTGGAGGGTAATAGGTTTATGTATAGTTTAGATTTGAAAAGATGAAGATCTTTTGCTTTTGTTTTGGAAAAATTGGACACAAAGAAGATAAGTATAGCCTTGATGTTGAAGATGTTGTTGAGATCAACCCAGTCACATATCATTGAAGAAGAAATCTAAAGACTCTTCATATTGTAGCAGAAGAAGAAAAAACGTCTAAGCTAACAAGTAGTTACAGAAACCTCAAAGGCAAAGAGAAAGTCACAATGGTCAACACTCTGTCAAGCAACGAAAACTGGACCAGTGAAGGAGGAAATTTGAATTAATTTTTTACATCAAGGAGAAATATCCAAAATTTAAAAAAGTTGTAGGGCATATGGAAGTACTGTCGGGAATCTCTTTACAAGTGGCATAAAGGGCGTGGGAAGTAAGTCTATTGTTGTTTAGCCTGCACAAGCAACAGCTCAAACCCTAATCTCTTCCTCCAAACCATGACACACACCACAACCTCTCCCAAAGAATACAAAATTTAATATTGATATCAGTGGTTTTAATTCAAGCTATTTCTCCAAAATGATGAGCGTTACCTCATCTCAACCAAAAGATCTTGCTCAAAGTCAAAAGGACGTGTAATCAGTGCACATGGCAGGAAGAGGCCAAAATAGACAAAGAAAAATTGGCCTTCTCACAACCTTCTATAGGAAGACAAAAAATCTTCATAATGAGAGAGATACTCAAAATGGAAAACAACCCCAATCAATAGATGTTGTGCAACAATCTGATTACACATGGAGACTGAAAAATGTCTGAAATTTGATTTGGGCTACACAACAAACATGGGAAACAGGTTTTTTGGTAGAAACCAAAATACTCCATTGTCCCACACCCAAAATGCTCCTGTACAGGATAAAATAATAAATCAATACAGAGAGTGGCAGTCAAATGCCTATTAAGAGCAAAATCTCTATCTTAAGAAACCTTCACATCTTCTCTCCATTAACAAATAGATGCAATGCACGTTGGTGTGCATTACAACAACTTCCCCATCGAGTACCTGTACCAAATCATTACATGGCGGCATAGTTAGTGAATCCAAGTTTCCTATTTTCTCTAGGCGCTGACAATAGAAAATGACAAGATAAATATTAGCACGAGGGGAAAAAAACTTTCATTCTCAACCAACGGCGAAGCTAAGGGTACTTAACTTCCCAAATAAACAAGATTTTTATATGGTAAATTTGATTAGTTCTGGACTTTGACCCCACTCAGCTGCTGAATAAAGAATAATCTCACTCAACTATTATAAAATTCTTTGGTTGGTCCTTTTTGTTATCACTCAGTGGGCTCATTTTCTTATGCATCATTTTAGATCTGGTGATGTCCAACATTTATTATTAAGTATTAGTGTGCAAATTTAACAGCTCTAGCAAATGTATGCCAAAATGCTTTTGTAAATATAACGTTGCTAGCGACCTTGTTTTTTATTAATTAGTTTGACTTAATCGATCACATGTATATCTATTTTTTCTAATTTTTAAAACATTTGTAATTTTTTTCATATTATATTTCAAAGATTATAATAATTGTAACTAAAAATTAGCTCGTCGAAGGTGTTTGAAAGCAAAAAATAATAATACTAAAATATCGGGGCCTCCGCCCCGAACCCCTAGATTTTGACCCCACTGAAGTAGATTCCTGGCTTCGCCCCTATTCTCTACACATGTCTTAAATGAGTTGCACCACCTAACACCTAAAAACCATGCAAATTAAAAAATTTCTTATAAAGATAACTTTAAGCCTCATCTCGAAGCTCACTATACATACAGCCAACCCAACAACACTTGTTGTTCGTCATCCTCTATGGAAAACCCTAAAACCAACTCTTCCATGAACTATAACACCTTTCCATCTCTGAATGTGATTGTGGACACTCAGGAATCCTCAACTAAACTTGTGATCCTTGTTGATGCTGCAAAACGAGCCAAGACTCGAGTTATCTGCCCTCCTAGGGTTCAAATGCAATACCTTAAGTACCCAACAGAAGACCAACAAGGAGGTTCACTGGTAGGTCTGATTTCACAATACCTCTACATTAATTTGAACTAATGGGGCAAAGACCTTCTATTGTGCCTCTTGTTGGTCTAGTAGCTCCTACTATGCCTATGTCCATGGAGACCATTGATAATCTGTATGGCAATCTTGAGCCCCTTAATTTCAAACCTCTCATTATCATCTTCCCACCAATCCTTGTCAACCCAGACCAAACATCAAGTTCTACCCAAAGTCACTCCAATATGTTCAATCTTTTCATGACTTAGTTTGCCCTATTAAATTTGTCACCCCCTTATACACCTCTTACCACCAATCTGAAGATAATCAACATTTCTACTTTAACACCCATTGTAGGAAAACCCCAATGCCCACCACCAACACTAACAATAAGATATCCCAACCACCTCTGATTATCAAGGATATCAGTGCCCCAAAGGCCCAATATCCCAAATAGAAGTAGGTATAAGTTAAAACTCTAACCAAAACTCTAGAGCTAGCATATATAAGATCAAAAATGAGGAAGAGAGCAAACCAAGCCATGATTGTAATGAATTCAGGGCGCTATACAGAACTATCGCGAATAATCTTTTGGGGCTTGAAGAGAAAGAAAATCCTAATAGAGGGAGAGAATCTAAAGAAAAATTCCCAAATAAGGAAAGGAATGAGGATGATGGAGAAGAGTATGAGAACGTCATAAAGATACTTTTCTTCTCCAACCCCATGCCTCCACTTTATCTTACAATCTTTCCATATTTTTTTACCTTATACCTCTGATTTCCAATTCTGCAAAGCTTATTTTTACTTGCTTACATATACCTTGTTCATTTTCCCTTGTACACATTGTATATGGTACAAGTGTAAGAATTTGTTTGTTGTCAGTGACACAAACATCTTTTTCTTCCCAGTTTTCATTTTGTTCTTTCAAAATCTTATTACTGGCTTTTAGTTTATATTTTCTTGAGTGTTGAATTGGAAAATACTTGAACACAACATGTACAAATTTGGGGTAAAACTTCTAGAAAGATTGTGGTGGTGGTCCCAAAACCCACAGCATGTTAATAACCATATGAAACCGTCGAGGTAGACAGAATCCCTTGATAGTTCAAATGCTATCTTCTCATATCAAGAAATAAACTTCTGATAATCCTTTTGTTATTAAGACTAAAAAGGACCATGATAAAAACCTAAAAATATTTAGCACCTTAATTTTCAAAACCATTATATTATCCCAGTCGAGGGCAATAAAAATGGAATATGGCTCCTTTGGAAAGACCAAGTGGATCTTAGGATTATAGGGTCTTGAAATTGTTATTATTTTAAAGCACAATTCTTTCTCCCCTCCCCCCCGACACACAGTGGCACTGTACTTTTCACTATGGTATCCATGACAAAGGCAAAAGATATATGTTTTGGAATGTACTTTCCACTTTTGGTGCGAATGCCCATGACCCATGGTTACTTATTGGAGATTTTAATGAAAATCTCTGGAGCTGGGAGAAAAAAACTTTGAAGCAAAAACTTTGTAAGCCCAATCCCTCCTTTGTTAACTTCGTCTGACAACAAGGCTTTATGGATCGCCCCCCCCCCCCCCCCCCCCCCCCCCTTCTTTTATTCACCCATGAACCTCAAGAGAGTTAAAGACTCTATGATAAAATGGAATAAATCCACTTTTGGCCATATCCAAAACAATATTAAAGAAATTCAAAAGGGATTGTGGACTATAAAAAATATCTAAAAGAACACTGACATCAATAGATGGAAAGATCTTCAAGACAATCTCAAGATTCTCTGGGAAAGGGAGGGAAGAATGCCTCAGGAGAGTAAAGTCTAGAGAACTTTGGTTACAAGAAGGGGATAAAAACACAATTTCCTTTCATAGATCTACCCAAGTTAGAAGAATTTATATCAAATTGAGCTCATTCAAACTGATGATATTAAGTAGGTTAGGTCTAGAGAAGATATTGGTGCTGCCTTTGTTTCTTATTTTGAAAATCCTTTATACTTCTTAAATAAATCCCAGTACACCTCTTGATGATTTACTTTTCCAAAATCTCCTCCCCAAACAACTCACTGATGCTCAGGTTCAACCACTTAACTCTCCAATCTATATGGAAAAAATTGTGAGAGCTTTTTTCAGCATGTAGCCTTTTACATCACCTTGCCCTGGTGGCTTCACCCCTGTTTTTTTCCAAAAATCATGGGATTTCATCAAATAAATTGTCTTTTCTACGATGGAATATATGTTCTACACATCCCATGTGCTCAGGAAAATGAATCATACCTAGCAGACCTTCTAAATTTAGCCACTTTAAACCTATAAGCCTTATGAACTCCTTTCCAAGGTAATTGCAAACATACTAAAGCCACATCTTCCAATATGTATCAGTCCTTTTTAAAATGCTTTTATTGAGGGAAAGCAAATCCAAGATAACACTTGTTCATGAAATTCTACATTACCTCCAAAAGAAAAGAAAAAATGTCAAAAAGGTTGCATGGCCATCAAGCTTGAGATGACAAAAGCCTTTGATAGGATTGAATGGTATTTTCTTACAAAAATCCTACAACAATTTGGACATGAAGAGAAAATTCTGAAGTGTACCATGAGCCTTGTCACCTCAACCCCCTACTCAATCAAACATAATGGCTCATCTTTCGGTATCTTTAAACCTATATAGTAGATGCCTCAAATAAGGAGACCATATCTCCCCCTATCCTTTCATTCCCTTTATTTAGTTCCTTTCCAAACTTCTTTCCAAGGCTAAATCCAATAACATTATTCATGGAATTAAAATTGACCAACACACTTCTTCAATCTCTTACATGCTTTTTGCTAATGACTCCTTCATCTTCACAAGAGACAATTTATTTAAAGCAAAAAACATCAAAAATCTTCTTGCAATCTACAGCGAACAATCTGGCCAAAAGATTAATTTTAGCAATTTTGAGGTTTCCACTAACCCTAACTTAACCAATCAATCTGTTGGCCCACATGGTGAGATGTACTTTAGGAATCTAAAAGGCTTAGCATTTCAAGATATCTTGGAACACCAATTAGACTCACCTTATCAAGAATCAAATGCTACAATCATACTCTTGATAGAGTGACTAAAAAATTTTAGAGATGGAAAGCCAAGACTCTTAGTCAAGTTGGTAGAACTACCTTAATCGAAAGTGTTGTGTTTGCCACTCCAATTTAACAAATGGCCAATAACTTGCATCCCAAAACAATTCACCAAAAGATTGATAAAGAAAACTGTAATTTATGGTATGCACTTAAGGGAATGTTAAACACAAAACATATCTCACCAAGTGAAACAAAATCTATAGGCCAAGAAGTTTGGGAGGTCTTAACATAAGAGAATCCCATATTCATAATATTTCCATGATGATAAAACTTTACTAGAAAGTTCTTGATGATACAAAATCTCTGCTTAGCAAAACACTAGAGAAGAAGTGCTGCCCTAATTCACAATTCCCTCATGCTAGAAAGAGAAGCACTGACTCCAAATTATGAAAGAACATGGTGACCACTAAAGACATTATTAAACACTATGTTGGATTGAAAGTTGGTAATGGTAATAGAATTCGCATCTAGTCTGACAAATGGTTGCCAGCCATTCCAGATTGCACTATTGAACAACTTCAAAATGTGCACAATGAGCTTACTCGGGTGAATGAGCACATAAATCAAGAAATCCAACAATGGAACAGAAACCTTATCACAAGCAGATTTTCCCCTACTATTTGTTAAGCCATTCCCAAGATCCCTATCTTGCGAAAAAACAATAGAATATAAACCTAGATGGCTTCCTTAACTTAATGGAAAATTTTCAATTAAGGGAGTCTATAAACAACTTCACAAGTTACAGGATTTGGAGTTTAACTTTAGAGATAGCACTCCTAAATTTGCAAATACGTGGTGGAAAAGAATCTAGAAAGTTAAAATTCCAGTGAGAATTTAGATAATCATTTGGAAACTTTTTAATCAATCTTTACCTACCAAAACAAAACTGAAAAAAAATCACATCATCCCTGATGACACTTGTACTTTCTGTCAAAATCGCTCAGACACTATGTCAAAATCACTCAGACACTATTACTCATGCTATTTTCACTTGTGATTGGGTGGCTAGGATTTAGTTTGCTTCACATTTCAATATTAGCACTTCCGTCCCCAATTTTAGTCCATGGACTACCATCACTCAAATGGAGCAGAATGCAAGCAACAAACATGAATTCATTAAGATTCTATGTCATTATTACAATTTAATTGGGGCAATTTGGGAAGCAAAAAATAATTTTACATTCAAAAAAATTAAAATTAATATTGTTCTTACTAGAGCTAATCTCCTCATTACTAAACTAATGTTGAATTTCCAAAACAACTGACTTTAAAAAAATGATTTTACCTCCCAAAGTGCCTATTGACTGATGCTTCTTGGATAAATGAAAACCTATATGTTGGCATTGGTGTATGTATCATTGATGAAAATTTCAATGTTCTTTTTGCAAGCGCTCAAGTTATCACAGCTACCTCAAGCGAAGCTGCCGAAGGAAGGGCAATCCTCTAGGGGATTGGCCTAGCTCATGATCTAGAACTTCAAGATATTTAGTGTTGCTCAGATAATAAGAACTGTATTGACAATTTGTAGCAAGCTGGAGGCAATGTCCAGTGGGAAACAAGTAAGATTTTAAACCTAATATTGGAAGAAAGTATTCTAACTTATTATTGGGCCGCAAAAAGTAATAAAATGACTTTTATAGGCTCCCTATTTTTTTTTTCCTTTCCTCAAGGATAGGGAGTCTAGAGAAATATTTGGTCAACCAGCCACGTAAGACTCTTATATTACATGGAAATATACTTTTGATGAAAAAAAAATTAATTTTTATCTCTTATGTTTAGACATAACTAATTTGAAGTGGTTTAGGTAGTTAATTTTGTGATGTGGCTCATTTTTGTAGGGAGTCTACTATATCCACAATATCAAATTTGGGTTGAAACTCCTCAAAAGTACTTTCTATCATAGAGAGGTTGTTGTGGATGCTCTTAACCTTTCTGTCACTTTTTGTTTTATCCCTAGAAAGTTAAACTTAGTGCTTCACCGATTAGCTACGCTTAACGCTGGCAATATGGGTTGAAGCCCACGTCCCGACCCAGTCCAGCTAGTAAAAAACATGTCCCAGCCCGGCCCAATTGATCACATAGATGGGTTGTGGGTTGTACCTTATAGTATTAGCCCAACCCGAAGTCAAGCCCGACCCAAACCCATCCTGACCCGTTCGATAACATACTTCTAAATATGAGCATTTTGAATTTGAAGGACCCCTTTCTATCTCTCCTACTACCCTCATCCTCATAAAATATATATATCCTCACTTTTCCTTTTCTCAACTCATACTCACACAAACTCACACATTATATATATATATGGAATGGATCCAGGTACACACCCCCTTAAGGCACGGTCCATACACTGAAGAGGATGCTTCCATTTTGCGAAATAGAAGGTCTAAATGAGAGGTGTTGGCAAGCTTTGCCAACAAGGCAGATGATGTGGCCAAGGAAGCATAATATAGCAAGTGTAACGTGGCATTTTAATATTGAAAAGGTACAAAGTCACATCCTTTGGCAGTAAAAACTATTTTTAAAATTATTACCTATCTCTTTCTCTCTCTCTCTTTCTTTCTGTTTCTCTAACCCAGACGATTCCTCTTCATCATCCCCTACAATTCTATTTTTGTTTGGTCTCCCTTAACGACATGATTTTTTGGTTTTAAACATTGGGTGTGGTTTCATGAACGGTATGATTCCTCTCCCTCAGTGTTTATACTGTTTCTTGGGTTGTTTTTTTGAATTCGTAGGGTTTATTTGTACTACTGAATGAGTAGTTATTTGTACACCATTTTTCCACCGAATGTTGCAGAAATTTAGTTTGTGTGAGAATTGGTTTGTTGGTGTATTTCAAAATTTAGGGAAAACTTAGCCCTAAAATTGAAATCCATCAACTATTCTCCATATTTGAAATAGTTAATCATCTAGAGTTGCAGTTGGTTATTTGGAAACTATTTTTTGGGTGAAAGAGATGTTTTGTTATGGGCAGATTCGAACATAGGATTTCATTTGTAGTTTCGGTTTGGATATTTCGAAAGCATAAGAGTTTGGGGGAAAACTGATAATTGTAGCCGTATTTTGAACCACAAACTTCATTGTTTATTTCTAGTTGTGTAATGTATGTTAGTTAGAATCCACAATCTAAAATTGTTTTCTTAATTTGAAAGTTTAGGTAAATTGAATCTCTAAATTTGTTTCAGTTTAAAAATTAATCAAAACTCTGCTATTGATGTGAACTTTGCAAATACCTTATTGCCATTAGGAAAAAATAGTCTTTACAGTAGTAAATGGATGATTGGGATGGCCAAATGGTGTTTTGTTGTAGTGGTTTGGAAACTGAAAAGTTTTGAGTATATGATTATCGAAAAATCTATAATGAAATGTAGTTTCAAAAATCTGTAACAAAACTACTCAATTTTGGTATTATTTTACAAAATAATGAAATGTTGCCCCATTTCCATATTTATTGGTTTAAGTTGTATTTCTTATGTGTAATGATCTTCATGTATGTTTGTGGCAGAGAAAATGGTGAAGATGAGGGGAAGCAAGCAGAAGACCAAATGAAGCGATCATCCTCCACAAGAACCAAAGACAGATAAAATAGAAGATATAATGGTGGAATCCCCAATTAAAAAAAACTAAAATTAAAATGCAAGGGGAAGGATAATGTGGTGAAGGAACCCCCAGTTGTTAAAAAGACCCTTAAGGCTGTAGGGAAGGGAACGGATTGTAATGGCCAAATTCCGTAAGCTCGAAATGGCTTGAAATTCGCTATCACACCAATGAACCTCCGACAATATTTTAATTGAAAGCAAAAAATGATACAAGTGATTTTAGCGTGGAAAACCTCTGAATAGGTAAAAAAAACCACGATCTCGAGTGGAAGATTTTTGTAAAAGTATATTTATTGCTTGAGGCGGATATCTTATTACAAGTGATCTCTAGATATAGAAATGCTTGAACCTTGTAACTAAGAAGTTTGAATGTTTATGAGAATCTAGAAAAAATAGTTTCTTGATGATCTCTTGTGCAAGTTTTTTTTTTCTGGTTTTTGTCTCTTCTAGAACTTTTTCTTTATATAGGCCTTCTCCGCAGCTCTTCATCATGCTGGAGCACGTTTTCTGAACAATATGGTTAATGGCGGTTGACTGAGTAACTAACGAGTTCATGAGAGACAGGTGTCTTTAACTGGGTAAGGTTTTTCAGTTTGAAGTTCGACCCACATTTTTCACCAGTTCATGGAGTAGGTTGTAATGTTGACTAGAGAAGTTATGTTAAAAATGTATGAGTATGATATGGAGGTAATTTAAACTGACGACAATACAATTTTAGGTGAGATCAAAGGATAGATCCCTACAATCGCCCCCTCGCAACCGAAGTCACGAGTGGCTTTGGTTGAGAAATGATCTATATGTAATTGGTATTTGGGTTGAAGTTATTGATAATTGAAAGGGAGTAAAGACGGCTTTGACTGTATGAATGTTACGCGGGTTATGGGGAAATGACGTGTATTAAATGATGATGTGGATGCTGATGTATGTGGCAGTTATGATTTGAAGCAGAGTACCCTTGTGATTTGTCAAATTCTTTGAAATATTAAAAATGGTGAAAACTTAGAGGATGGTCCTTGAAGGGAGGATTACGTCTGAAATGTAGAGGTTAAAGTTAAAATACTTTGGCGACCGATCCTTGGAGTTGTCGATACCCGTTCTTGTTCCTCCGACTTATCAAGGTATGTCAGAAGGCGAAGCGGTTGATGTTGAGGAGGATTTCTACTGTAAGTGGAGGTTTCATGTCGTTGTCTTGACAGGCAAAGAACGTTGGGATTGTCTCCGTGGGCTTGTCTCCGTACTCTTGCGGAAGACAAGGTTGAGGATTCATATGCAGGGATAGGCATAACTATGGGGCAGTTATCCTAATTTCTTGTATCACCATTGATTCTAAGGTCAGACCCTCTTTATCTCTACCAGCTCTTTCGGGGGTGGTGATTATAGGAGAGGTGATGATTGTAATAGAGGAGTATGATGAGAAGTGGAAGTCGGTTTCTGTATTTCCATCACGTCTTTGCGCTCAGAAGATCTTCAATTTTAAGAGCTGGTGTCAGCACTAAGTCTACTACTTGCATAGTTTCCATTTGAAGTTCACTAGACTTCGACCAAACTCATGTGAGGGAAGCTTTCTGTTGTTTCCAATTTCTACTTTGTATCAGGGTGAAAGATCACTGAAGTAAGACGAACTGAAGGATTTGATACGTCGGAGTGCCTGAATGGCATGTTAGTTGTAAAAGCACTAAAAAACTTATTATCTTTAAAGTACCTGAAGTTGGGTGCTAGCCAGATTAAGCATCTGTAAAATACCTGAACCTATACGTAGGTCGAACGTGAGAGGCATTTGTGTAGGATCAAAACTTTTCCTGTAGAATTGTAGTTGAGATGGATAGTTCACCTGTTAACGAGGTTTCAACCTCTGGTCGAACGGCAGAGTCTAATAGTGAGGTTGAAGTTGAATTAGAACAATTTCCAGGTTTCCCTGACAAATTGGTGGCCTATCCTCCCGGTTCGGATGCATTAAAAGAATTTTGTAAAGCCAAGGCTACTTTAGGAGGAAAATGGGGTAACTGCATAGAATACACTGGTAGGCTGTTTAGGGGGTGTACTGTAGTAACGGGGGAGGAATATTTTTATTTGTTGGCCAACTTGGAGGAGGAAAAATGAGATAGGGGTATAGATAAATCGATCTCATTAGAATATTTTGATAGGAGTGTTCGGAGTGACCTTTTAGAGGGTTTTTGGTGTTACCTGTCTCAATTAGAGTATGAGCTGAGTTTTCCCCTTACCATTTTGGCGAAGGGGATTATAAATACGATTGGGGAATGTCTTGCTTAATTGAGCGGGAACATGTGGGAGGTAATAAGTGTTTGCGATCATCTGAATGAAAAAAGAGAAAACGAGGGGAAAGTAAGGAGGATATCACCTGAGGACGTATTACAGTTTTATGCGGTGAAGAATTATCACGCCAGCGGTAGGGCATATTTATGTGCGAGTGCAACTCGGCGTCGCTTCTTCGATCTAAATTTAGCAGGTTGAGCCTGGAATGACAGCGTAATATGGGTGAAGGGTAATTATCTTCAGAGAGATGATGAAAAACCTTTGGATCTTCTGTTTAGAACTGCAAAACAAAGTAAGTATAACAATGTATAGAGTATAATATTGATATGTTTAAACTGATAATCTTTTGCTGATAATAAAAATGCTTTGCATGGTAGGCCTGAAGTCCGAGGTGGAGAAGAGAAATTCATTGCTGGACGAAGTTGAGGAGGAAGAGGTTGAGCTCGAATTTGTGTTAGAAGGACTTGGCCTTAGCATAAAGAAAAGGGTTGGGAGTAAGTCAAAAAAGGTTCAAAAATCTCAATCGACGAGGCTGATGGCGGGTTTTGATGATGGGAAGAAAAGAGGAACTGGTGGGGAAGGTCGAATCAATATGGTCAAGACCCCTAGAATAGACAGTTCCGTTCAGCCGGAGTCTTATAGGTTGATCGTTTGGTGAGTAGGACTTGGTTCGGAGTGGAAGAGGAAAAATCTGAACTGAAGAAGGTAAAGATCGAGCTTGAAAAGAAGGTAGCTCGAGCGAAGGTTGATGCTCTCAAGGAAGTAAAGAAGCTGGAGGCCCTGAAGGCTTTCCATGTAGTAGCAATTGGCCATCTATAAGCGGAGGCGAGAGTGAATCTTGAGGAGGTGGCGGCGGAGCGTGAAAGGCTTACGCACCACCTGATATCGAAGGGATATTCTGAGGATGAGGCAGACGTCATTAAGGCAGAAATCTATGTCGATAAGGGAGATGATGAAGAAGTAGAAGAGGTGGCGGTGGGAGTTATTGATGAGCTGGATGGTGTCTCCTGCCAGACGGTGCTGGACAATCATGGGGATGACACTGAACTCCCAGAGGGCGAGATTGAGAAGGTAGGGTTAAGAAATAACTTTGTATGAGTATTTTGGAAGTGTCTTGTAAATTGTTGGATTTGTGCGTATTGAATAGACTTCTGTAGGCTGAGCTCTTGTTTTTTTTTTGTAACCCTCTTGTAGGCACTTAGAGAAATGAGTCTCAGAATAAAAGATCTAGAGCCCGAGCTTGCCAGGGAAATAGAGATCTCTACAGCCTCGCCGTCTTCGCAAGCACAGCTACTAGTTAGATCGAAACATGCCTTTTGACGTGTGAGCTAAATTGATATAAAGCTACCAAGTAAATAAGACAACATAGAGCGTAGTGGCAGACCAAAAACTTGCTATCAATTTTAGGAAAATAACACTAATATAGTGCATAGGAAAATTTAAAATTTTTAGACAAAGTAGCATATAGAAAACATGTACCTTAAACTTCGAAATATATGTCATGGATCCTCCATCTGAGATTGTACTTCGACATTTAAGTCTTGAAGTAGTTGCACACGGTAGATGTTAGAAATCAGATATCTTTTTAGAAATGAGATATATATATATATATATATGCATGTTGATGGGTTTTCTGAATCGAACTGTATATAATGTATCTATATTGTGCAGGTCGAATTATATGCAATTCATTCACGCGAAGATGAGGCACTCTAATGTAATCAAGAATTTGCAAAGGAGTTAGATTGGGTGAGGGAGGCGAATGAGGACAGAGAAGACCAGCATGTAAATGTGCATTTCAAATTTGTTGAGGCAACCCAGACTGTTGTTGACCTCACTCGTAAGATAGAGGAGAAAGATGCTAAAATTGAAAAGGGGATAAAAGAGCTTGCAGAGATAGAAGAACATTTTGCGAAGCTTTAAAGTCAGATTAACACGTTGATGGTTAAGAGTAGGCAGGCTGAAACGGCTCAATACCATATTCTGGTGGTAGAAAGATCAGAGGAACAATCCCGAGTTGATCTTCAGAATTGTAGAAGCGAGCTGGAGCGACTGAAACAGAAAATGATTGAAAAAGATAACGAGTTGAAGGTAGCTCGAGAAAATCTATCGACTTCGGAAGCTGTAGCCAAACACTTTCATATAGCCCTACCCGCCAAGGATATGGAGTTTTGGGGGATGCAACGAAAGTGTTATGATTTAAATGAGAGGGTGGCAAGATTGAAGACCGAATTGGCGCAAGCCAACACGCACGTCAAGAAAGCCAAGGCTGGAGAGCGCTCGAGGGGGAGTAAAAATGATGTTAAAGTTCCTCTAGTCCAAGGAAATGTAGTTAGCCTATCAGGTCAAATTAGAGAGCTGGAAGGTGACGTAGCTCGAATTCAAGGGCATGCGCAAAAAGGGAATGCCAACACAAGTTTGATGTTGCTCTTAACATAGAGAAGGTCTTGGAAGGAGAGATCAGAGCGAAGGGAAATCTGATGAAGAATGTGGCTGAATCTCTATAAGTAAAGAGATGTTGTGAAAAACTTGGAAGTTTTATTAATCAGATCCGAATTTACATTGGATGGAGATGAAAATCTCACTTTTGGAATTGAAAAAACAAAAATGAGAAATGGAAATGGAGTAGTAAGATGCTTAACGATAGTACCGTTTCAGTCGCTTAGTGTTCCAAGGATTTGAAATGGAGATTCCCTTTTCTGTCATGAGATAATATGATCCCAGGCCTGAGTGACCTGTGATAATGAATGGACCCTCCCAATTGTCGGGTAATTTTCTAGTATGAGGTTCTTTACGATGTTGAGGAATCTCTCTGAGGGCGAGATCATCGATTTGGAAGGTACAGTTTCTGACTCGGCTGTTATATGACCTGGCTAGCATATGATGATATCGACCTAGGTTAGCGATGACGCGTTCCCTGGTTTTATTAATCATATTAAGGTTGCAAACCAATTCGAACTCATTTTCCTCGTCCGTCAGCTCGTGATCTCGAACTGGATGATGATATTCAGAAGGAATGTCGGCCTCAGTATCATAGGCAAGGAGGAATGGGGTATATCATGTTGATTGTCTGGGAGTGGTACGATATGCCCATAGGACATGAGGTAGTTTTCGAACCCAATTCCCTTTTTATTGTGAGTGAAACCACTTTTTAAGTCCATCCACGATAGTTTTGTTAGTGATTTTGGCTTGGCCATTGCCTTGAGGATAGTAAGGATTGGATGGTGAGTGGATGATATTGTGTTGGTTGAGGAAGGTTACAGTTTTTTCTCCAACAAATTGGGGTCCGTTATCGATACGAATTAAGTGGGGGCACCCAAACCGAGTGATGATGTGTTCCCAGATAAAGAGATGAGCTCTTATTCTCTGGTTCGACATAGTAGAACTGCTTCTACCCATTTTGTAAAATAATCGGTAGCTACGAGTAGGTGATGGCGGTTACCTCGAGAGTTAGGGAATTCGTCGACGAGATCGAGTGCCCATCTTTTGAATGGCCAGAACACCTTGCTCGTATGAAGTTCAAGCGTAGGGGCGCGTATCATGTGTCCATGTCTTTGGCAAGTGTCACATCTATGTGAGTACTCATCTGCTTACTTGTGTATGCCAGGCCAGAATACTCCTTGTGTAATAGCTCTGTTTGTTAGTGATCGACCTGCGACATGAGAGCCACAAGTCCCTTTATGTAATTCGCAGAGCATTTCATCTGCTTTTGGTATGGAGAGGCACTTGAGGTAAGTCCCCGTGATGGAAAGGCGGTGTAGCATACCATTTTGATTTGTGTAGCGCATCGAGTTGTTGATCTGCTGTCAGTGCTCTTTTGAATCTGCAGGAAATGGTTTATTTTAACTGTTGTCGACACTGAGGTAGGCTAAGAAAGGTTTTTGCCAATCGTCATCTCCCCCTTTATCACCCCCAGTGTTGATCGTGCATACAAAAATACGATTAATGCTTGGGGTTGAAATGATTTCGATCTGGAGATATCGAGCTTCTGTACCCAAGACCCCAGCTAGATATGTCAGGGAATTGGCGTGTCAATTTTTACCTCGAGGAGCATCCACATCGCTCTCGTTTGATAGCGCTCGTTTGAGCACTGTTAAACGAGCTTGTCGTTCTGTGCCGAGCTTAGGGGTGGCAATGGGTCGGGTTTAGGGCGGGTGAAGCAATACCATCCCCATACCCACCAAATTACCCTACCTCCAAACCCTCCCCAATACCATTTAACTTAAATGGGGAATACCCAAACCCGCCCCGTTTAAATTTGCCTATACCAAACCCGCCCCAGCACCCGTTTAACACCCGTTTAAAAATCATAAATCACCTATACAAAAAAAAAGAGCTGCTAGGAATAAGTTTGAGATAATTCTTCATTTAATCTTTAATAGAATGAGGAAAAATGAGCTGAGGATTAAAGGCAATTTAACCCTCACTTGAGCCAACTGCGGATCAGTGGCAATTTAACGCTCACTTTTGTATTGAGCCATAGCTTACAACATGTCTTTAGAATAAGGTTGAAATGAAGCCAGCTAGTTTCGATAGGTCTTTATAAGAAGAAGAGAAGTTGATGGACAGATGGAGGTTGAAATGAAGTTATGAAGGTAGGACTGTAGGAGAGGATGAAGAAACATATCTTTTGTCTTCAGAGTTTATAAATCAGAATTAGGTTTAACTTGTATGTAAGGGTATTCACGTCATATTATGTATAAATGTGTCGGGTGATGGAGCCCCATTTATTTAAGCCTTAAACCAAACCCGCCCCATTAAATAAATGAGTTTTTTTAAAACCAAACCCGCCCCATACCCGCTATAGTCATACCAAACCCGTCTTATTAAGGGCAGGGCGGGGCCCCGGTGGGGCGGGTTAAATTGCCTACCCTAGTCGAGCTCTTTCTCATGGAGCTCCCGATCCTTAGTTAACTGAAGTTCAAGTTTGCCGCATTTCTCCGTTTTGGTGTTGAGATTAGCCCATAACTCTGTGAGTTGCCTCGGCTTTGAAACATCGAGTTGGATGCCTTTAGCCGGTCGTCTGGAAGTAACCCTGATTAAAAATTGTAGTAAAAGAATGCCTTAGGATATCGTAGAAATGTAATCTTTCCCACAGACGACGCCAAATGTAATGACCAAATTCCGTAAGCTGGAAATGGCTTAGAATTCACTATCACACCAATGAACCTGTGACAATATTCTAATGGAAAGCAAGAAATGACACAGGTGATTTTAGCGTGGAAAACCTTTGAATAGGTAAAAAAACCACGACCTCGAGTGGAAATTTTTTGTAAAAATATATTTACTGCTTATGGCGGATATCTTATTATAAGTGATCTCTAGATATCAAAATGCTTGAACCTTGTAACTTAGAAGTTTGAATGTTTCTGAGAATCTAGAACAAGTAGCTTCTTGATGATCTCATGTGTCGCAAACCAATGAATATGTCCCCAAAACTGAAGGAGGCGCTGTTGAGATTCCTTTCAAACTTAGCGATGGGAACGTCAGGAATGAAACTCATGAAGAGTATGAAGCTGCAAAAGGGAATAAGAGTAAAGTTGCATAAGAGAATACAAATGAAGAAGAGAATCCATCTGAGTTTGGCGATGGGGACAGCGGGAATGATGAGAGTTCAAATATTGTGGTGTGTGTGACTCTGAGTCAAGAAAATGAGATTGCTGAGGTTGGGCAGCCCATTTTACCAGTTTTGCCAATTGTTCATGTTTTGGACTTATGGCCCATGGACCCCAATTTACTTACAGCATGGAAGTACCATAGAGCAAAGACATATCTGGATAGAAAGGTAATAATTGTTTACACACTTTTATTATCATTACCATTCTATTTGATATAGAGCTTGCTTACAATTATATAGGTTGTTGAATAATTATTACGCACATTTTCTTTCAACCTAGTACACATTAATTTTTTTAATACTCTTCAATCTGAAGATCCTCAGCAATGCTGGTTTGTACTTCTTCAATTCCTTAGTTTTCTTCTTTGGGTTTAGCATAGAAAAACTTAAATTAAAGCCATCTGGAAGAGTATTTTCAGTGAAGGAAGATGTTTATCATTTTTTTTTGGAGTATCTTAGTTATGTTTTGAATTTTAGAAAGTAAACAATTTCGTTTTGGAGTTTCAAAACTCATTTAGTGTCGGCACAAATTTTTGAAACTCATTTGGTTTCGTTAGGTTTGTGCCAAAAATAATTAATGATCCTTGAAGTGCATTATAAAAGTAGGGGGATGTAATTTTGATAAACCCATAATCAATTTAAGCTATGATGCTGTTCTGATAATACATACATTTCTTTATGCAAAAGGAGGGCAAATGCCTCAAAATACACCACCATTTGGTCAAATGGCATGTAGGACTGGAAGTTGATGCTGTCAGGGAACTTGTTGATAACTCTGGCTTGGGTGGGATTGGTCAAATTTGTTATGGTCATCATAACTCCCTAAGGATAACAGCCTTTGCCGAGAAGTAGCATGCAGAAACTGACAATTTTCATCTCTCTAGCTCCCCAGCGGGGAGATGACAATCACTCCTAAGGATGTGTTACAACTGGTGGCACTAAGGGTCGATGGTATATGTTTTCCGAAGTTGTCAAAATTTGATCCGGTGGCTTTGTTTACAAATGAACCGAAATTGTCGGTGGCCGATTTTAAGAAGGGAAACAAGCAAATGGTAAAGCTTTAACAGTTAAAATGTCTTAGCTAGAGAATTACATTAAAGATAAACCAGAAGAAGAAATATCATCGAAGAAGCAGATGACGATGAGTAGTGCCGCATTGGGTAAAGGGAAAGAAAAGGTTACCCAAAAGAAGGGAAGGGCTGATATAAGAAACAAGAAGAAGAAAAAATATCCCATTTCTATGGCGAGGGCTTACCTTCTTTACTTGGTAGGTCAGGTGTTCTTCCCTATAAAGAAAGGGTCTTACATCTCCCCTAAATATCTATCACTGTTCAAAGCTCTGGACAAACCATTAGATTACTCCTAGGGGACTGCTATCTTAGCATCTCTTTATAGGGAGCTTGGGTCTGTACCGGGCCACAACAGTGGGCAGTTTGCGGAGTTTACAACTTTACATAAGGTAAATTACTTTATATTTAGCATCATCTTTTATTTCATTTCAACATTTTATGATTCATTATTTTTATTCTTATATTATTTTGTTAATGCAGTCGTGGATTTATGCCCACTTCCCTAAGTTTCCCAGAGTCACAAAACCTCAGGAGTGCATTGGTGACGCATACAACATTAATTGGAAGGCAAACAAGAGCGTGAACACAACTTACAAGGCATGGAAGCCCTGAAAGAGATACGGATTGCACTCGATAGCTACAAAGTGAAGGATATAAGTATAGGGCTAAGAAGGAAGTAGTTGTGCATTATAAATAATTAACTGCATGAATATTGTTTGTATAACTGAAAAATTATTATGTTTTATAGGCTATTTGAGATCCTTACCAGGATAGTCACGAGCTTGCCTCCGATGTTTCACGTCTAAATTTCTTCGACGGGATGGTACAAGACACGAATTACGAGCAACCGTACTATCCTAATAGGGTAATGCAACAGTTTAGCAGGATCCAAGGAGTACCCCCACTGCCAAAATATACACCCACTTTAAGGGGCCCTCACCAGCAAAATCCTTCACTACAAGGGCATGCATGCAAGGGATGACAAGTTCTCCAAAGGGAAGTGGAAGGACAATATAAACCCCGACGTTGAAGGTACCCAACGCATCACTGATGGATTCCCCCACTGTACTCCAGAGTACATGTCTTGGTTCAAGATTGTGACCATCACGCGTTTAACCCCTACATTACCTCCTACAGAAGAGGAAATCCAGTAGGCTCTTTATGGTCAGAATAAACTTGTTGACCCACAGATTCTTGGTACTTTGAAAGGGGAACTGGATTCTATGAATCTGAGTTCAAGAGATACAAAGAGGAGAAGGGGATTGAGCTTATGGAACTGTGTATGGTTGTCGAGAAGCTAGCATAAAAGGTACGTACCCATTACTAGTGTTTAATATTTCAATTAACAATTAATTTATTAGATGATTGATGATTGTTCAAGAGAATGAGTGTTCAATACTAAAACTAAAAATCTTGTCAATGGTTACCGAGGTAGATATTCTCCCCAGAGAAATTGAACCATCATTCTCTTTGAAGATTCAGGTATACTTCAATACTGTTAATGGCTTTTCCTGTTTAAACAATTAATTGTTGCCTTTCTTTTTTGGATTCAAAGTTAGTTTTAGTTTCAATTTTACAAAACCGAAATTGATGGACTTTCGAAATATATAAACGAAACTCAACATGTATCGTTTTAATTTTTTGAAATTCAAGAGTTTTGTCTGAGTAGTTCCAAAACTAAACAAAGGAACATTATGAATGAATATGCATTGTAATTTGTTTCGTTTTTGCGATTCTAAATGTTAAGTGCTTCTCAGTATTTTAGGAAACCCATGTTAGAGGTCTAAGTGTTTGCAAGGAAAGGTTGGAGGTGGAGGTAGCTACCAAGTTTCTTTTGGAGGAAGAGTTAAAGAATTCATTGGAAGAAAAGCAGAAACTGGATGATGAAAGAAAAGTTGTATTACAAGAAATTGAAGAGTTGAAAAGAAGCAAGTTGGTTTGGTTGGTGACGACGAAAGGGAATATTTAGTATCGAGGGAGAACTTAGCCAAATAACTGCAAGATCTGAAGGAAGTACTGAAGGAAAGGGAATTGGAGCTAAAGAAAATGAAGACAAAATTCACAAACGTGATGTTTGCTATTGGATCCCTTGTGAGTAAAACCTTATGAACTGGTTAATCTATTTGACTAAAATAACTAACGTTTGTTTAATTTATGCTTTACATTCTGCGATATTAAAATATTTGAAGGTTTATAATTGTTTTATTAGAACTATAATTAGTGGTACATATTGGTTTCTATGAAATTATGGAAGTGGTGCTTTCAATTTTTTTGTTTGTAAAACATTACTTCTTGGTATTGAATTCCTAAACCCGGCACGCGGGGATGTCCTCCCATAAAATTTAGAACTGAAAATATCATTTTATTGAAACGCGGCAGTGTCCATAGTTTCAACTAATGTTTCCCGTCCTCAACATTGTATTGAGCCCTCCAAAAAAATACTAAACAAAAAAAAATACAATTTAAATCCTAGTTGGAATTCACTAACCTAGCCCTATTTAATATTTTACGAGTGTAGAAAACAAAAATTAATGTGGATTTGTTGATGGAGATGGCAGACCTTAAGGGAAAGATTAAAGACATCGAAAGCCGGTTCATAGCTAAAGAAATTGAAGTAAAGCATTTCCCTTTCAAAGTTCTAGGCAAATACCACTTTAGCTTTCCATTGAGATTAACCTATAATAGTTGTTTCAAATGTATGTTTACTTCTTAACCCTCCAAATGGGGGAACAGAAAAAAAAACTTGTAAAATGGGCGAGCTAATTTATCGGTTACCCAATTAGTAATAAAAATTAAATACAATTTTATAAATTCAAGTTGTTTGGAATTCTAGGAATCGCGTATAAGACATCTAAATCAGAAGTATGTTAAGGTTTACGAGAAGCTACAAAAATTTGTAAGTTTCCCTCAAAGTTACAGTTACATATTTTTTTTAGAAATTTCAGTACCACAACAATAAGTTTTCATTTTTGTATTATTTTAAACCTTTAGTAGTATCTGTGATGGCCAAATTTTGTAAGATCGAAATGTCTTGAAATTTGTTGTCACACCATTAAACCTGTAACAATATTCTAATAACGAATAAGAAAATGACATAGGTGGATTTTAGCGTGGAAAATCTCTGAATAGGTAAAAAAAACTACGACCTCGAGTGAAAGATTTTTGTAAAAGTATTTTTAGTGATTGAAATAGGTATCTTATTACAAGTAATCTCTAAGTTTAAAAATGCTTGAATCTTGTAACCAAGAAGATTAAATAGTTTGAGAATCTAGACTAGTGATTTCTTGTGTAATTTTTTTGGTCCTGTCTCTTCTTAAACTTTTCCTTTATTTAGGCCTTCTCCATAGCTCTTCATCGTTTAGGTTTTCCGATTTAAGCTTTCCATAGCTCTTCATAGTTCAGATATCTTTAACTCATTCAGGTTTTCCGATTTAAGCTCGACCCACGCTCTTTGTTAGTTCGTGGGGTAGGTTGAAATATTGATTGGAGAAGTTATGCTGAAAATACATGAGCCTGAGATGGGGGTAATTCAAACTGGCGACAACTTGATTTAGCTGAGATCGAGGGATAGGCCCCTACAATCGCTCCCTCGCAATCGAAGTCACGAGTGGTTTTGGTTGAGAAAGAATCTGAGTGTAATGGCTATATGGGTTAAAATTTTGAAAGTCAAAACGTAAAAATGATGGTGTTGACGGTATGGCAGTTAGGCGATATTATAAAGTGATGGGTATTAAATGACGATGTAGATACTGATGTATGTGATGTTTCCGATTGAATAGTCGCGTCTATAATAAATGATGACGCTTGGGAAAATGTACTTGCACAATAAATGTAGGGTTATATAAATAATACCTGTGGCAAATCTTTGAAACAGTGCCTGCGTGCGCAACTCTTTGAATTTTGCAAAGAAATACTGAAGACTCGGAGGATGGTTCTTGACGAGAGGATAGCAACTGAAACGTAGAGGTTGAAGTTAAAGTACTTTGGTGACCAACTCCTGAGTTATTTATTTCTGCTCTTGTTCCTCCGATTTATCAAGGTATGTCGGAAGAGGAAGTGGTTGAAGCTGATGAGGAATTTTACTATAAATGGAAGTTTTATGTTCTCATTTTAACAGGCGAGGAACATTGGGTTGGCTTGTCTCCGTACTCTGGTAGAGGATAATGTTCAGGCTTCATATACAGGAGTAGGCGTAACGGTGGGGCAGTTATGCTGATCTCTTCTATTACCATGGATTCTAAGGTTGGGCCTTCTTCATCTCTACCAACTCTTTGGTGGTGGTGGTTATAGGAGAGGTGGTGATGGCAGTGGAGGAGGAGGATTAGAAGTGGGAGTCTGCTGACGTATTTCCATCGTATTTTGGCGCTTAGAAGACCTTCATTTTGCTAGGTGGAGGCCAGCACTGAGAAAACTGCTTGCATAGTTTCCATTTGAAGTTCGACTAGACTTCGAGCAGACAGATGCGAGGGTAGCTCTCTGTTGGATCCAATGTCTTCCTTGTATCAGGGTGATTAAACACTAAAGTAGGACAAACTGAAGGACTCGAAGTTCTAGAATGATTGAACAACCTGTTACTCAAAAAGCATTGGAAAGATGTTATCTATAAAGTACCTGAAGGTTATGTTGGACAGATTGATGTATTTTGCATCGTACCTGAGATCAATTATTGAAAGATTTGTAATCTGTAAAAATGTGCGTAACAGCTGTTGATATGAATAAAATTGGACATATGATCGCCTGTGTTATATACATAAAGTACATAGAAATCGAGCTTTAAGAATGTTGTATACATAAAGTATACAGTAAGTAGAATGCGTAATGTATGTTGAAAATAGCTGAGGCGAAAAAGTTTTTAAGTTTCTGTACTTCATAAATTCTATTTAATAGAGTTTGACGAAGTAAGAAATCTAGACAGAATATGCTCGACCTATAAAGTAATATAACGGACAAACTCGAAAGTAGAGATAAGTTCAAATATTTTTCTCAAGATTCTTGGGTTTTTGTTGCAAGATAAAAGGTAAAAATTACTTTTTGAGGGGAAAGCTTGTCAAAGTCGTATAAAAAGGGGGAATGAAGATTGTGAAGGTGGAGAAGAGGTTAGGATGGTGCGGACTTGTTCGCAGAGGATTAGTCATATCGTTGAATGACGACTGGCTATAAAGATAGTTGAAGTGTAGGAGAGGATTTTTGGTGAGTTTGGCTATGATGCTGAGTTACCAGTGAGAGAGTGTCTGCTCGTAGGATTAGATTTAAGGAGTAGAAAACGTGAGTATACCCAGTATTTCTATGAGGTATGCTTTCGTGTATTGGTGCTTGACCCTATAGCTCGAGAAGAAATGGTTAAATTGATTGCTGAGGTCAAGATTAAATTTGAAGATGGGTGATTGAGTGGTAATGTGATCGGAAGTGGTTGTTCAGGTTATTAAGGTTATTCTTGATATGTTGTTGTAAAATGGTTTATCATAAATAAAATTAAGTTTGTTAAATTTTAACATAAAATGGTGTAAATAAAGGGGATCCTTTATAGTTGCAAATGCCGTTTGAAACTGTTGTGATAAATATTTTGAATGATTTTGAAAATTTTGTTAGCTTTGAATTTGACGTCACTTTTACTATAAGTACAATATAAAAATGTGGAAATGCAGAAGCTTCTAGTTTTTTTTGTATGTAAAGCTGGGAAATCGGATAACGTGTAGTGTGAATCATCATGAGTATGTAAATCATCAAAAAAAAAATGGAGTCAGGAAAGAAAAATATGATAAAATACGAGGGGAGGGGCAATAATGGAAAGTTTGTTTAATCGAAAAGGTATAAGACGTCTGACAAAGATAGAGGAAAGTACGCCTCAGTTCCTAAATCGAGGATGGGCCGTGCAAGGCACAATAACTGTTAGCCGCTAGAGAGAGAATGGATAAATAGTACTTCTTCCTCATCATTTAAACGTTTTGCAACTTCAAAAAATTTGGAGAGTACGGAGGGAGAGGCGCAAAATTTTTAGGGTATTCAATAAGAAGTTGTCTGAGGGTGAGCAACGGTCAAGGATAGTGAAAGATACGGGATCACACAGGTGGCTATACAGTAGTGCCGTGAGGGAGGGGCTCGACAATATTTCGGACTCCCATTCGGATTCTGAAGGTTAGTAGAGACGTATGGGATATATATGTGTTTGTGTCAATCGTAATCTTTTTTTTTAATAGTAAATCTTAGCATCAGCCATTTATGGCAATAACTGTATAGTGTATATACAAAAAATATATTAAAGATATATGTTGAACGTATATGAACGATTTATACAAAGTAATGGTAGACACCTGAAGCTGTATGTAGGTCGAGCGTGAGAGGCAATTGTGTAGGTCAAAACTTTACCTGTAAAAATTATTGTTGATATGGGTTGTATACCTGTTAACGAGGTGTCAACCTCCGGTCGGACGATAGAGTCTGATGGTTAGGTTGAAGTAGGATTGGAACAATTTCCAGGTTTTCCTGGTCAATTGATATCTTATCCTCCTGGTTCGGATCCCTTAAGAAAATTTTGTAAGGCCAAGGCGGCTGTAGGAGGGACATGGGGTAATTGCGTAGAGTACATCGGTAGGCACTTTAGGGGTTGTACAGTAGTGGCGGGGGAAGAGTATCTTTATCTGTTGGCCAATTTTGAAGTAGAAAAATGATATAGGGGTATAGATGAATCGATCTTGTTAGAAAACTTTGATGGGGGTACTCGGAGTGACCTTGATGAAGATTTTTTCTGCTACCTATCTCAATTAGAGTACGGGTTGAGTCTTCCTTTGATCAATTTGGCGAAGGGGATCATGAATGCAATTGGGGCATGTCATGTTCAATTGAATGGGAACATGTGGGGGGTAATAAATGTATATGATCATCTGAATGAGAAGTGGGAGAACAAGGGGAAAGTGAGGAGGATATTCCCTGAGGATGTTTTGTAATTCTACGGGGTAAAGAATTATCGTTCTAGTGGTGGGGCATATTTTTGTGCGAGCGTAACTCGGCCACGTTTCTTCGATCTGAATTTAGCAGGTCGAACTTGGAATGACAACGTGATATGGGTGAAGGGTAATTGATTTCATAAAGATGATGAAGAACCTCTGGATCTTCGGTTTAGAACTGTAAAACAAAGTAAGTACTGCCATGCATATATAATATATTGATATACTTGAACTGATACTTATTGCTGATAATAAAGTGATGTTGTGTATTGCAGGTGTAAAATCCCACGTTAAGAGGAAAGAGTCATTGTTGGACGAGGTTGCTGAGGAGGAGACTGAGCTCAAATTTTTATTGGAAGGACTAGGTCTCAACAGAAAGAAAAGAGTTGATAGCAGGTCGAAAAAGGTGAAAAAGGCTCAGTCGATCAGATTGATGGTAGGAGTCGACGAAGGAAAAAAGAGTAGAACTGGTGTGGTGAGAAGGTCGCCGAAGAGGGACCTGTTGTGCTGGACAATCTTAAAGTGGTAGAAGAAAGGGCCAGGTTGGCGGCCCTTCAAGGAGAGGAAGATACGAGCAAGATGGTAAGTGTATATTGATTATATGAAATATATTTATTGCACGCTGAGCTAATGCTGAGGTCGATATGTATTTTATAGGTTGCTTGGTTAGTGAAGAGGCTCTGGCTAAGAGTTGAAGAAGATAAGTCAAAGTTGAAGAAGATAAAGATCGAGCTTGAAACAAAATTAGCTCGAGTGAAAACTGATGCTGCTAAGGATGGAAAGTAGTTGGAGGCTCTGAAGGTCTCTCATGCCGTAGTAATTGAGCAACTACAGGTGGAGGCGGGAGCCAAGATGAAGCAGATGGCTGAGGAGCGCGACAGGCTGGGCGCCACTTGATGTTGAAGGGTTACTCGGAGGAGGAGGTGGATGTCATTAAGGAGGATACCTACATTGAGGAGGGAGATGAAGAAAAGATAGATGAGATCACGGTGGGAGTTGTGGGTGGGTTAGATGGTCTCTCCCGTCAGACTGTGATTAATAATCAAGGGGATGACACTGAACACTTTGAGGGTGAGACTAAGAAGGAAGATTAGGGAAATAAATTTGTATGAACGTATTTGACATGTATCGTAAACTGCTGGATTGTGTGTATTTAATAGATCCGTAGGTTGAGTTTGTCTGTAACTCTCTTGTAGGCATATTGGGAAATCAATCTCAGGATTAAAGACCTAAAGACTGAGCTTGCCATGGAGAAAGAGATTTCTACATCCTTGCTATCTTTGCAAGCTGAGCTGCAGGTTAAATCGACAAAGGCTTTTTGGCTTATACAATATATTTAATGATATACTAAGTGGCGAGAGCAATCATTGAACGTAAAGGTATATATAAAAAAATTTAGACAGTTGCATATAGGAAATGTGTACCTGACATACCAAAATACATGCCATGAAGTGTTTCGTTGAGTTGGTACTTCGACCTTAAGTCTAAAAGTAGTTGTACACAGTTGATGTTAGAAATCAGATACTTTTTAGAAATAAGATACGTATAAATATGTGTTGATGGGTACTCTGAATCGAACTGTATATAATATATGTATATTGTACAAGTCGAATTGGATTTAGTTCGCTTGCACGATGATGAAGTACTCCAATGTAACCGAGAATTTGCATAGGAGTTTGAAAGGATGAGGGGAGCGAGTGAGGACAGAGAAGACCAGTACGTAAAAGTACACTTCAAATATGTTGAGGCAAGCCAGGCTGTTGTCGACCTCAGTCGTAAGCTCGAGGAGAAAGATGGCAAGATCGGCAAAGGGTCAAAAGAGCTTGCGGAGATGAAGGAACATGTCGCAAAACTTCATAGTCAGATTGGCATTCTAATGTCAAAGAATAGGTCGGTTGAAATGGCTCAGTATCGTATTCAGGCGCTAGAAAGATCAGAAGGGAAATTTCGGGCTGATCTCCAAAATTGTAAAAGTGAGCTAGAACGACTGAAGAACATACTGGTGGAAAAAGATGATGAGTTGAAAGTAGCTCGAGATAATCTATCAGCCTTGAAGGCTGTAGTGGAACACTTGCATATAGTTTTACCTGCGAAGGATATAGAATTTCGGGAGATGCAACGAAGATGTAAAAATCATATTGAGAGAGTGGCTTGACTAAAGGCCGAACTGGCGCAAGCCAACGCACGTGCCAAGAAAGCAGAAGCTGGAGAGCGTTCGAGGGGTAGTAAAAGGGATGTTCAAATTCCTTTAGTTTGAGGGTATGTAGTGAGTTTATCAGGATGAATTAGAGAGCTTGAAGGTGATGTAGCTCGAATACAAGGACATGTGCAGAGAGGTAATGCAAGCTTAAAGGAATGCTAGCAGAAGTTGGATGCTACTCATATCAGGGAGAAAGTCCTGGAAGGGGAAATCTGGGAAAAGGATAGGGTGATGAAGAAGAAAGATGACTTATTAAGGGATATTTCGGTTAGGGAAGAGTTGAATGCAGAAATAAAGAGACTTCATGCTCATGTGGTGGACCAAGAGGCCAAGAATTTGGCTGAATCAGCCAAATATGTAAAGAAATTGGAGAAAAATATATTTATTGAATCTCGACTAGACATTGAACTGATCCATCAAAAAAAATTGCACGCTAATTTGAAGGCACGCCTCGAGAAGTTGTGATCGAAATTCGCAACGATGATCATATCTAATATATCAAGCTTTGACCTGTTAAAGCCGATTGTTGCATATTTTGTAGAGGAAGTTAAAAGACTTGAGTTAGGACGAGATACCTTATTCAAAAGTTTGTCGGATATGGGATGCATTTGTGGAGTGAATATAGATCGGGGGAACTGTATGTCCTTTTTGGAAACCCATTTAGGCCCTCGACCTGCTGATATGGTAAAGCAGGGTAGAGCTACTATAATATGAGAATTGTGAGTTCGACCTCGTGCTAAAGGGGAAAGCGTTGTTGACGCCTCATCGGCAGAAAAGAATCCCTTGTAATATGAATTTGACATGAAAAATTATATCTATCGCAAACACATTGAAATAAGTGACAGCTAGTATGACCTTTGCTTTATCTTGTGTCTGGTGGGGTCTTTGATATAGAACAAGTTTTTACACATGTTCCAATCGCAGAGGCGGGCTAAGCCAGTCGAATCAAGTGACTTTTGATTCAGCTGTAAGAATATTGCGGACATATTGAAAGAGATGAAGGCTAGTATTATTTTTGCCGTATCTTATGTTTGTTAGAGTCTTTGATATAAGACAAGTTTTTACACTTTCCTCAATCGCAGAGATTTAGTAGAGTCAGCCAAACCAAGTGTTATCCTTGATTTAACTGGTATAATGACCCAAACAAGTTGAAAAAGATGAAGACTAGTATGATCTTTACCTTATCTCTTGTTTGGTAGAGTCTTTGATATAAAACAAGTTTCTACACTTGCTTCAATCGCAGAGATTTAGTGGAGTCAGCCAAACCAAGTGTTATCATTGATTTAACTGGTATAATGTCCCAAACAAGTTAAAAAAGATGAAGACTAGTATGACTTTTGCCTTATCTCTTGTTTGGTAGAGTTTTTGATATAAAACAAGTTTTAACACTTGCTTCGATCGTAGAGATTTAGTGGAATTAGCCAAACCAAGTGTTATCCATAATTTAACTGGTATTACATCGATGGAAAGCTAGTATTATCTATGCTCTGATCTATATAATGTGATTGAATCTACATAAGTAGAGAAATGTTGTGAAAAATTGGAAGTTTCATTGATAAGTTCATAATTTACATTTGATGGAGATGAGCATCTCACTTTTGGAATTGAAAAGCAAAAGCGAGAAAAAAAATATAATAGTAAGATGCTTAACGATAGTACCGTTTCAGTCGCCTAGTGTTCCAAGAATTTGAATTGGGGATTCCCTCTTCTGTCATGAGATGATATGATCCCATGCCTAAGCGACCTGCGATAATGAATGAACCCTCCCAGTTGGTGGCTAATTTTCCAGTGTGAGCCTCTTTGCGATGTTGAGGACTTTCTTTGAGGACAAGATCGTCGATTTGGAAGGCACGATGTCAGACTCGGTTGTTGTATGATCTGGATAGCATATGATGATATCGGCCTAGGTTAGCGATGGCACGTTCCCTGGTTTCATTAATCATATTGAGGTTGTAAGACAGCTTGAACTCGTTTTCCTCATCGATCAGCTCGTGATCTTGAACTAGGTGATGATATTCAGAAGGAATGACGGCCTCAGTGCCATAAACAAGGAGGAATGGAGTACATCCTATTGATGCTCGTATAGTGGTATGATATGCTCATAGGACACAAGGCAGCTAGCGAACCCAATTCCCTTTTTTCTATGAGTGAAGCTATTTTTTGAGTCCATCAACGATGGTTTTGTTGGTGATGTTGGCTTGGCCGTTGCCTTGAGGATAGTAAGGATTGGATGGTGAGTGGATGATATTGTGTCCGTTAAGGAATGTGACGATCTTTTCCCTAACAAATTGGGGCCCATTATCGATACGAATTAGGTGGGGGCACTCAAACCTAGTGATGATGTGTTCCCAGATAAATGAGATAACCTATTCTTCTCTGGTTTGACATAAAGGAACTGCTTCTACCCATTTTGTAAAATAATTGGTAGCTACGAGGAGGTGACGGCATTTACCTGGAGAGTTAGGGAATTCGTCGACGAGATCAAGTGCCCATCTTTTGAATGGCCAGAACACCTTGCTTGCATGGAGTTCGAGCGCTGGGGCGCTTATCTTGTGTCCATATCATTGGCAGTTGTTGCATCTATGTGAGTACCTTCTCATTGCTTGCGCATAATGGGCCAAAATACTCCTTGCGTAATAGCTTTATTTACTAGTGATCAACCTACGGCATGGGAGCCACAAGTCCCTTCATGTAATTCGTGGAGCATTTCAACTGCTTTAGATTTGGAGAGGTATTTGAGATAAGGCCCAGTGACAGAAAGACGGTATAACATACAATTGTGATTTGTGCAGTACTTCGAGTTATTGATCAACTTTCGGCACTCTTTTGGATCCTCTGGAAGTGGTCCATTGTAACTGTTTTCGACGCCGAGGTAAGTTAAGAAAGGCTTTTGCCAATCGTTGTCTCCCCATTCATCGCCTCCAATGTTGTTCGTGCGTACTGAAATACGATCAATACTGGGGGTTGAAATCATTTTGATCTGGAGATATCGAGCTTCTATACCCAAGTCCCCGGCCAGATATACCAAGGAATCGACGTGTCTATTTTTACCTCGAGGAAGATAATCGAGAGTTTCTTTCGTGAACTTACTCATCCTATCTGTAACGAGGGCTACATATTCTATCATCTTCTCATTCTTCTTATATTGCTTAGAGTAGTGGTGGACGATGAGTATCGAATCTTTATAAATGGATAGGTCAGAGACTTCAAGCTCAAGAGGAAGATCGAGTCCATGAATGAGAGCTTCGTATTCGGTGACATTATTTAAGGCCTCAAAATCTAGGTGAATTGATTTCTCAATTTTTTCATTGGAAGGGGCAATCAATACGATTCTGATTCCTGACCCTGCGGGTCCTGCTGATCCATCCGTGAGAAATCTCCACCCTTTTGTTATAATCCATTTAGCTCGCTCATCAAAGGTTATGGGGGGTAGATCTTTGGGATTTTCTTCTGTAAGGCCAGGATCGTGCTCTTCCCATTCGAGATCTTCCACTGGAAAATCCGTTAGAAAATCGGCAACTGCCAGACCCATTTTAGAATGACACTGTTCAAGCTTGATATCATGTTCTCCCAGACTGACGGACCACCGTTGTACTCTTCTTGATTCCTTTTTCTTAGATAGTACCTCTCAAGGTGGGTAGTTTTTCATGACTTTGACTGAATGAGCTTGGATGTTGTGCTTGAGTTTTTGTGAAGTGTAGACAAGAGTGAGAAGAAGTTTCTCAATTTTAGAATACCTCATTTCTGCTGGAGTAAGGGTTTTACTGATAAAGTAGGCAGGTTTTTCAACTTTTCCTTCATGACGGATGAGAACTGAGCTGATTAAAGTATCAGTGAATGTTAGATAGATAATCAATTCCTCATTATCTACTGGGGTGTTCATTATAGGAGACCTCTCCATATAAGTTTTAAGGTCCTAAAAAGCTGCTTCGCATTCTAGTGTCCATATGACCTCGGTGTTTGATTGAACTTTTCCTCGTTTAATACAACCGTAGATTAACAGGAATAGCCAACGACAGCAGTCTAAAGATTTTGACACGAAACTGTTGATAGCGGTAATCTTGCCGACAAGTTTCTGAACGTCTTTTGATGTTCGTGGAGAAGGCATGTTGAGGAGAGCTCGAATCTCATCTGGATCGGCCTCAATCCCCTTCTTACTGATAAGATGACCTAAGAAGCGGCCAGAATGGACCCCGAATTAACATTTATCAGGGTTGAGATGCATTCTGTAAGATCGAAGAATGTTGAATATAGTGTTGAGATTTGAGATGTGATTGGCGGACTGTACGCTTTTGCATAAGAGATTATCGATGTAGACTGCAACAAATTTCTCTAGATGGGCTTTGAACATAGTAGTCATCAACCTTTAATATGTGGCCCCTAGGTTTATGAGTCTGAAGGGTATGATTTTGTGGCACTAATGACCTCTCTCAGTGAGGAAAGTTGTCCTTTCTTGATCTTCTTTCAGAAGCGGAATCTGATTGTACCACGAAGCAGCGTCCATCATAGATAAAAGATCATGGACTACTGTAGAATCGAGGATCTGATGTATGTTAGGAAGAGGGAAACTATCCTTTGGAGTATGTTTGTTCAGATCGGTGAAATCGATGCAAACTCGGACTTTTCCGTTCTTCTTTGGTACAAAGACAATATTTGATATCCAGTCAGGATATTTGGCTATACAAATGAATCTTTCATTGATCAATTTTTGATCTCGGTGTTATCTTCATCTCGAAGATGAGGTGATAGTCGCCGTTGTTTCTGTTTGACTGTTATGGCATTGATGTTGATGGATAGTTTGTAACATGCCTTGGCCGGATTGACCTCAAGCAAATTTTCGAAAGACCATGCGAAGATGTCTCGATTGAGTTGCAAAAACTGAAAGAGGGCATTTTTTTCGTGTTGAACCAGCTTAGTACCAATGAAAGTACCTCGGCCTGGTTCATCGAGGTTGATATATTGTGTGGGCTCCTCCGAGGAAGTTTGATCGTTGAGGTGATCAGCTCCCTGTAATTGCTATGTAACAAATCTATCAAAAGTATCTAATATAGCAGAGGCAGCATTTTCACAAGCCCGAGAGAGCTTTAAGCTGCCTCTGATCTCATAAATGTCGTTGTCATGCTTGAATCAGAGTGCTTGATGATTGGCAGAAGCGATTTCTTCCATGTTATGAATCCAGCAGCGGCCCATAATCCCGAGATAATAAGATTTGGCATTGATGACATAGAAAATGACATCGATGGTGGCTGGTCCTACAGTGATAGATAAGATGATATTGCCTACTCACTCCTCTCTAGAACCATTGTGCCTGCTGATATCGGTGTTGCTCTGAATAACTTGGTCGGCCAAACCCATTTGGTCGATAGTACTCTGGAAAAGAAAAAGAATCTCAATACCGCTTCCAATATCAATCATCATTGTGTGCATGACAAACTTCTTCATTTTCAGCATTATTATTAACGCATCATGATGTGGAAATTTAGCATGGCTAGTATCGTAATCTTTGAATGAAATTCTAAGCCGACGATTGCTCGACTCAGGGAGAAGTTTGGCTTCTTTGTCGTACGGAGTAAGATTGTAGCATTCTGATAATCTCATGCGCCTAGATCTGTTTGAAATGGTGATGTGGTTGAATTCGATTATGTTGTAGTGGTACATATAATAGAGATGCTTCTCCTTGGTTTGATCATTGACCGAAATAACTTCGAGTTGCTTCTTATAGCTGCCATTTTTGTATGATTCCAAGTCGATTATATATTCAAGCATCGGCCCTTCTTTAAAAATGTATTCGAGCAATCTCTGTAAAGCATAGCAATTGTCAGTAGAATGATGATTTACCTTATGATGCTGGCAGTACGGTCGATTATCGAGTGGTTCCAGCAGTTGGGAGACTTGGTAGAGCGTGTCCTTCAAAAGTATTAGAAAAATTATGGAGATTCGGACATTCAACTTTGAAAGGATGGGCTTTTTTGGTGGACCGCCTTTCCTAGGATAGCCAGTATTTCCCTTGGTGCACTTCTTATATCCCTGTTCTACCTTTAGTTTGGTGTTTTGATCTGTTGATGGACCTTTGGTGGAGGGAACGGATTTAGTAGATTTTTGTCTCTAAGATATCATCCTATCGAGGCCAACATATCTATTGATGGCAAAATTTTGTAAACTTGAAATGGCTTGAAATTTGTTGTCACACCAATGAACCTATAACAATATTCTGGTTACAAATAAGAAATTGACACAGGTGGATTTTAGCGTGGAAAACCTATGAATATGTAAAAATCCACGACATCGAGTAGAGGATTTTTGTAAAAGTATTTTTAGTGATTGAAATAGGTATCTTATTACAAGTTATCTCTAAGTTTTGAAATGCTTGAATCTTATAACCAAGAAGCTTGAATAGTTTGAGAATTAGACAAGTGATTTTTTATGTAATTTTTATGGTCCAATCTTTTCTCAAACTTTTCCTTTATATAGGCCTTTTCCGCGACTCTTCATCGTGTTGGAACATGTTTTCCTAACAATGTGGTTAGTGGCGGTTGACTGAGTAACTGGCGAGTTCGTGAGAGACAGATGTCTTTGACTCGTTCAGGTTTTCTTATATAAGCTTGATCCACGCCCTTTGCTAATTCGTGGGGTAGGTTGAAATATTGATTGGAGAAGTTATGCTGAAAAATACTTGAGCCTGAGATGGGGGTAATTCAAACTGGCGACAGCTCGATTTAGTTGAGATCGAGGGATAGGTCCCTGCAGTATCGCTATCTATATTTCA
This sequence comes from Kingdonia uniflora, assembly GCA_014058105.1. Taxonomy (NCBI): domain Eukaryota; kingdom Viridiplantae; phylum Streptophyta; class Magnoliopsida; order Ranunculales; family Circaeasteraceae; genus Kingdonia; species Kingdonia uniflora. The sequence goes on along the minus strand of JACGCM010000704.1, from coordinate 6,888,634 downwards.
AATCTTGGTTCATTTTTGAGAGTGTAAATCGAAACTATCTAGTTTCGGTATGACTATACCGAAACAGGATCGTTTCATAATATGTTTTATGAAATGGGGTCAGTTTCGGTATCAAGCAAATGAAACTATGAAGTACTGAATTTCAACCCTTACTGACATTTTTTCCATAAAATGTATAAGATCAAAGGAGAAAATGCTCTATGGGTGGCTTTGAATGTCCACAAGCCAGTTTGTGAGGGACAACAAATAGGGGTAGAGTATGAAATGATGCATCTGGAAGTTGTCGAATGTATAATAGAAGGGCCTAACGGGAACTATGGTGACAAATTGTGTTTAACTGTTAATGATGTTACCATAACAATAGAGGGAGCTAAATCTTCCATTGAGGAAAGGAAGGTGAGGAGGGCTAGGTTGGCACCATGAAAAGTGACATCTTCCCGCCGCTACTAGATTGGCTAGTTCCAAAGGGCGTAAAAGAGGTGCAAGATGATGGAAACTCCTTGTACATGTGCGTGGCACAGTCAATTTCTAAAAACCAATCCTATTATATTCAAGAAAAAGCAGATATGTTGAAACTATTGAAGGGGAACAGGTGGCTAAATTACTGGAACAAGGTGTTCAGTGGGCAAAGAGAAAGATATGCCAATTTCACTGAGCAGGGGCTTCGCAATTACGAAAAATGTGTTTATGACCTAAAATACGTTAACAAAGATGGAAAGTTCCTATACTTGGGGCATGTATTTTCTACCCATTACTAGAGCGTTGTATGCTTTATAACCCCCCACATGGCACTAACATTTTTGCCCCTTAGTTTAGACAAGGCGAGCCTCCCCAGGGTAGATGGGGATCCGAGGGAAGCTTATCGGAGATCTATTTTAGAGAAGGACAACCACATCATCATTGGGATGTTTACTTTAGGAGATGGAGGACACTCGCACTATGTAAGGTAGGTTCTCAAGCGAGGTGCGTCGTTGCCTCCCATTTCAACTGCATGGAGGGTTCAATAAAAAATTGAGGTCGAAGAGATTGATGAGATGTGGTCAAAGGATTGGTTGGCAAAGATGGGAAAAATTTAAGAAGTTTGTTTTGGATGTAGGTAGGGGTGACAACTACATTTTGAACGACATCGTTCATGTCTAATCACAGAGTAACTAATTTTTTGGCTTAAGGCAAAGCATTAGCTACTATTTCTAATATTTTGACACATTCTATCACCTCATAATTGTTATGTAGATATGTATAAGTGGGCTATATTTTGTATGTATTGAAATTGAGATACTATCACTGGATATATAATTTATGGGCTTCAAGGAAAATATTAACCATAGAAACCGCAGTTTCCTCAATTATTGTTGTTTTGATATATTCTTACCGAAAGTATACAATTTCAGCATTGCTTTTCCGAAAGTGTTATGTTTTGGATATCTAACTTCAGTTCTCTAACATTGACTGACATACAGCACAAAATTAGAACAATAGGGCCATTCCAGTTTAATAGATTCAGGCCAATACAAGTACATCCCAAATGGCAAACTTAAAAGTGCATAAGACATAACATGATATCCAATTCTATTATCGCAAAATCACTTATATACATCACAATATTGGACCAATAAAGTTCTTGATAAAATCTAGTAGATTAAGGCGAATACAAAGTACATCCTAAATAAAATAAACACAAAAGTACATGAAATATGTAAAACAAAAAGTCAACGGCTACTGTCGCGGCCCAAAATGTCTACTCCATTTCTTTCTATGGATAATTGCTATCTTCACCACTCATTTCATCCTCATATTCATCTTCCTGTTCTTCATCTTCCTCATGTTCATCTTTACCTACCCAAAAAGAAGATGGAGACATATTCATTTCAAGCAGTAAGTTAAAGAAATTAGCCAATTTTGGAACACGTACTGCCAAACTTGATAGAGTTTCAGATACAAAAATTTAAAACTAAAGAAGTAGTTGGAGATAAATGCCTACCAAACCCTCGTGGTTAATAGTACCTCAGGAATTGTGGCACCCATGGCCAAGTCTTGGCCTGTGATAATGGAATGAGGGTGCTTGTTACCAAATGCAGTAAGCCACGAGGTGAATAGTCAAGTAAAGGACAGTTTAGTCTCATCCCTGAGAATGGCACATCCAAACTGAATGGTTTGGTAGTAGTGGTTGACCCCTATGAAAAGTGCAAAGAGTATCTTGTACTTCTTTATCCTGTATGTCGCGTCAAGCGTCACAACCTCACCGAATTGTTCGTACGCCATCCTAGAATGAGCATTTATCCAGAGGAAGATCAGTGTATGGTTGTCCTCATCCAATTACGCGCCAAAGTAAAACGTGGGGTTCTGCATCTATTTTCTCTTGAAGAAGTCAAAAATTGATTGGGCGTCTCCGACCTTAAGCCGCCTCCGGTTGTTGTTACGTGTGTGGTTATAACAAGCCCTCTTGTCAAAAGTACGTTCAGGGAACAATGTTAAAACCTTACCCACTGGAATGTTATGGAGTTAAAATAATTCGGTAAAACACTTCGCCGCCTCTGGGAAATTACGGTTCACTTTCATCTTGTGTCAATTATGAGGGGACACAAGGGAGTGGTTATGCACGTCCAAAAAAATTGTGACTTTGCTCATCGTATCCATCTTCTGCCAATTTATATTTATGGCTACTCTACAGCAGCTTCTCCCATACGATCGTTGGTTTCCCAACTCCTTATTAGTATAGAGTTCCTCACCCTTGTTCTTCTTTGAAATACCTTGATTCATGCAGGTGAAACACACCCTACCAATGAAATTCAAATGAGGTAACTTCTTCGAAGTTCTCTTCTATATCGAGAAACCCATGCTTCGCCCATAACAAGCGTAATATGACTTGACAACGGCAATGTATTTAAATTGCTTCCCAACATAAAGAACCTTCACATCAAAGTGGTCAACCGAATCTTCAAGAGTTTTCACACCGCCGGCTTGGACGGGCTTGCCTTGAATATTTATGATGGATGAGCCTACCCCAATAACGGGGGAGCACATGTCTACATCTGAAGGTCCCATCCTAAAAATCAACATGCAACATGATTAATTCAAGTTAATCTCCCATGAAAACTCTTTAATGCTAAACAGCTAAAAAATAATGAGGAATACGATTTCTAAACGAGTTTCGGTATGAAAGTTCTGAAAGAGAGTTATTTTTTCTATACCAAAATGAAACAACTTAGTTTTGTTCACAGTAAATCAAGACTTAATCAAAGTGGTTGTAGCATCTTTTAATAGGAATAAATGGCTGAATGTAATAAAAAAATTCCTAAATTAAAATATGATAGGAATGCACGACCAAACAAATTTATTCATAAGCAGGTTGGAGAATTCTGCAATAGTTCAAAGATACTATTACAATTATTTAAATAGACTAACGCCCCTAGTCATATCAAGAGTTGTCATACAAATCGTTTAATTTGTAATCCTCAGAACTATTGTAATCATTGTAATTGGATTGCCTTGTGCGCCACATAATTTCTTCCTCGAATAGAGTTAGTCGGCGTTCCTCTTACAAGTCATATCATATGTCTTCTTCAAAAACTACAAAAAAAACATTTCGAACTCCCAATCTGTTTTAGAGTTGGTTTGGAGGGGGGCTTTAATTGCTACCGTACACGATCCGTGGACAAATAGATGAAATAACTTAATGAAGGCAACAACCACTCCAACAATACAATCCATTAAAACTGCCATGTCTTCGATATTTCACTAGCCGTATATCATAAATTTAAATTTACAGTTAGGAAATCACTTTAAATAAACTACTCTACTTATTGGGGGTGGTCCGAAGGGTAAGGAAATATGAAATGCAATATCATTTTATAGTTTTTGAAATCAAATAGTTTCAAATTGATAAATTCGAAGCTCCTGCCATTCACTTCTTTCAGTTCAGACACTTTTGAAAGTCAAACATATAGCTTGGCATAAGGAAAACAAAATATATGATTCAAAACTTCTTTAAGAAAGAAAACAACTTATAGGAATTGTGGGTGTTCATCCTAAATAACCAAATACATCACTTCTGAGAGAAACAATACTTACACCGTTCTCCTCATCAACGAAAGTCGATGTTGAGTTTGTGGTCACCAAGTTTCAAAAATACTTTTTGAAACTATCTAGTTTTGGAAAAGTATTCCAAAAATCATTGGTTTCGGAAAAAAAACAAGTCGAAATGACCATTGCACACAAACTGCACACACTGAATAGTACAAAAAATAGGGGATGATCAATAGCTAAAACTTATACCCACTGGCACCCTAAAAATTGTACATTACATATCTACAACATAGTCTTTCAAGAAATTACCAAAAAAAAATGTATTCAACCATACATTACTTTATATAGCATGTTTTCGAAAGTAGAAAATACAAATCATATTTTGGGCTTTTTAAAATAGTCATTACAAACAACAACTACAGTTACAAGTATCCCCAAATCCTTGTGGTTTTGAATTAACCTATCCAAAATTGTAAATGAAATCATAGGTTCAAATCTTCCCATAAGGATACATCTCTTTCACGCAAAAAGAAAATTCCAATCAACAAATTACTACTCTAAATTATTGTAGTTATATTCTAAAGTACTCATCTACAACATAGTTTTTCTAAAAATTACAAAAAATACAATAATGTATTCAACCATAAACTGGTTTAGATAAAATGTTTTCAAAATTGGAAAATGAAAATCATATTCTGGGTTCTTGATAACAATCATTATAAACTACAACTACAGTGGCAAAGTTTCCCCAAATTCTTCTGGTTTCAAATTAACCTATTCGAAACTACAAATGAAATCATAGGTTTGAATCTGCCCATAAGAAAACATCTCTCTCACCCAAAAAACAAATTCAAAATAACAAATTGCTACTCATGATGATTGTAGCTGTATTTTAAACTAGTAATTCCAGCCGTATTTTGAACAAAAATCTTATGAAAGATTACAAAAAAAAAATTTCTAAAAACTAAACAAACACAAATAGATTCGCTGCTTCATGTCATTCAAGGAAAGAAAACACAAATAGATTACGTAGGTAACGCAGAGTAAGATGAATCGTGCCATTCAGGGAGAGGAAACAAAAATAAATTATCTGCGGTGAGAGAGAAAAAAAAAATTGTAGACAAAGGTGATTTGTCTGGGTGAGGAAGAGAAGAGAGAAAGAGAGAGAAAAAGAAAAAGGTAGTAGACAAGGATGATTCGTCTGGTGAGGAAGAGAAGGAGAGAAAGAGAGAGAGAGAAAAAGAGCTAGTAGACAATAATGTGACTTTGTACCTTTTGAATATTAAATTGCCATGTCACACTCACCACATGGCAATTTAATATTAAATTGCCAACAACACCTCTCATCTAGACCTTCCATTTGGCCAAATAGAAGCATCATCTTCTGTGTATGGACCGGGTCTATAATGGGCGTGTACCTATATATATACATATGCCTCATATACAAGTTCCAACATCCTCGATCCGGACGAGTTTTGGAGGAATCTTCTTTCATATTTCAATACCTACTTTTCATCTATAAATCTTATTTACAGTTTTGGAGAAAAAGAATTGAAGATATCGATTAGCAAAACAAGAACACTAACACGATCCACAAGAAATTGAAGAAATAGTGTGGTCGACCTTGATTGTGCACTTGCTTAAACGAACTTCACTTACTCTTCAGTCTTAATTACATTAACCACTTATTATTATGCGGATCAAATGTTGTGATAGAAGTGGTTTGGCTCTAATGAAGATAAGATCTCTCTCTCTCTCACTCTCTCTAAGGTTTTTCTTAATTTAGTTTTTTTTATTTTCTTTTAGAAAAAAGATTCATCAAGCCCAGCCCGAAATAGGCCCGATTTAGACCATTGGTAGACTGCGAGCTAAATCTTAGGTAGTTTGGCCCGGCCCAAGACTTTGTTTGGCCCACAAAGCCCAGCCCGTAGGTCAGAATTGCCACCCCTAAATGCACTAGGTAGACATAGGGGCTTCTGTTTATACTCTAATCAAATACCAAACTGGATAATCCAGTTGGCCAAACAATGTTGCCATATTTGATGTGTACTATACTGGGATGTTTGGTTTACCTAAACAAACTGGATATTACAGAATTTTGTTATCGTATATAATACTTTGCCAATATGAGAAAACATTTAGAGAGAAGTAGAAAGGTTTTATTAGGGCCCCAAAAGGCCAAATATCATAAGCTTCATTAGTTACATGATAGGGGAGTCTCCCTATATTTATAGTGGCGAATCCTAGGTTTTTCTCTCCCTAAACCGAACCCTAAGGCGTTAGTAGCCTATGGTAGCCCAACCCACTCCACCGTGGGGGACCTACCAAACCGTGGACTATAGCACTCCATCTTTGGGTTATCCACCATGAATGAGGCAATTGTATCTGCAGTCAAGACTCAGCAAAACCCAGTGGGAAAAAGTTGTGAGTAGAAGGCAAAGCTAATATAAACAAGTCACATATCAATTTTGGACGTGCCATAAGCCTGCCTCATTAAAGCCTCCTCCGGTAAAACCAACGGGTAGAAACATGGAACTCAGTACAAAGAGTACAGAGCGCATATGTTCTATCACTCAGAGTGATGATGGGGAATCTTCCTTTGGAGAAGATTCTCCCTCTTAAACAAGTAGACTCAGCTTTCGCATGCCAATGCCATGAACCAACTTTAAGAATATTAACTTCCGTAGTGCCTTGGTAAAAAAATATGCTAGATTCTCAGAGGAGGGTATCTGCAGGATATCAACTTCTTTGTCTTACCAAAACTAATGTGTATGCCAAAATTTAAGTAAAATATGCATCATTCTGTCACCTTTTATGAATCTACCTTTCAGTTGAGCAATGCAAGCAATGTTATCTTCATAGAGTATTATCGGAGTAGAAGAAACATAATGTAGAACGCAACTGACTTTTATATGATCTGCCATGGAGCGTAACCAAACACATTCTCTTCTAGCTTCATGTATAGTAGTGATCTTAAAGTGGTTCTAGGATGTCAGAACCATCATCTATCTGACTGAATGCCAAGATATCATTGTACCTCCATGAATGAAAACATATCCAGTTTGTAAAAAACCTTTGTGTGGATCTGATAGAAATTATGCATCTGCGTAACCAACTAGTTATTGCATACCTATGATATTATTTCAAAAGAACAATCCCAAATCAACTGTACCACACAAATAGTAAAATATGTGTTTAACTCCATTCTAATGTCTCAGCGTCGGCTAGAAACTGTGGTGAACTAAAAAGTATACTGCAAATGAAATATCAAGTCTGGTATAACGTGCAAGATATAACAAAGCGCCAATAGCTCCTAAATACAGTATTTCAAGACCGAGGAATTCTTCGCCGTCATCCAAAGAGCAGAATGGCTCAGTCTTGACATAAAGACCATTGGTGTACTCAATGGGTGAGCAACATCCATGTGAAATTGTTTTAACACTCTCTCTATATATATCGCCTGGTGTACACGAATTCTACTACTAAGATGCTCGATCTGGAGACGAAGACAAAACTTAGTTTGACCGAGGCCTTTCATCTCGAATTCCTTTTTCATGTATTTAATGGTGTGGGTTATCTCCTCAAGAGTCCTGGTTATATTTAAATAATCTACATATAGAACTATGATATCAAATCCGGCGGCAAACTTTTTAATAAAGACGCATGGGCTAATCGGACTATTCGAAAATCCCTCATTCATCAAATGTTTAATCAGCCAATTATGCCACATCAGTCCTGATTGCTTTAGACCATAAAGAAATTTATCCAATCGTACTGCGTACATGCTTCTTGTATGCTCAATGCTATTGGAATCAACGGTACTCCATGTACCGGTGGACTGTTTAGTATTGGTTGCTTCCGGTAAACAAAATCCATCATGAATCCGCATGTATATCTCGGTATCATGTTTCCCATATAGATAAGCCGTGACTACATCTATTAGACGCATATCTAGTCTTTTTGAGACTGACAAACTGATTAAGAAGTAGAACGTTATATCATTCATTACGGGAGAATAGGTTTCATCGTAATCAATTCCAGGTCTGAGAAAAAAACCATGGGTGATTAGCCTTACTTTATACCTTACAACCTTTCAAGATTCATCACGTTTCTGTAAAAATATCCATGCGTATCCAACTGGTCTTATGGTATTATTACGTCAGACTATTAGTCTGAATACCTTGTGCTTCACTAGAGAATCTAACTCCATCTAAATTGTATGTTCCCACTTTGGTCAGTCCTATCTACGCCAACATTCATCAACAAACATTGGGTCGGGATTGTCATCCACAACAACAATTGCGAAGGTGAATATGAATATTTCATTGATGACTACTTTAGAACGATCAAGCTAAGATCCAATACAATGAAAGTTGGCTAATATTTCAATATTTGAGTCAAGTGTGGTGCCAGTGGCAACCTCTTTAGGGCTTATCTCCATAGGGACAATCTGCATGGGTGATCGAGTAACTATTGTTGCCAAGTTTTCAGGTGGTGACTCTTCATGAGTCTCGACTATACCAGGAGTCGGCTAGACCATCCTTACTCTTTTCCAAGGAGCTGGATTGATAGCGCTTTACCGAGGAGCTATATTCTTAGATCCTTTAGGACGACCTCACGGTTTTTGAGCTATCGGCTCATTATCTTGTAAAACCACAACTTTCCCTTTCGGGACCTTGATTATAGCTAGTACATTCGCTGCTGGGATATGCAACTTCATCACTTTAGTTTTATCATTGAATTCATCCAGTATTTTATGAACAATCCACTGAAAATGAAGGATCTTTTGAATTCCTCTATCACGATGACTATTTTGCTGGTCCAGGTGACACATAGTTTGTGTATTCCAAGTTATTTCAAGCCGTTCGCTCAAAACATAATGATAGATGGAGAATCATATCCTACATAAATCCCAAGGCGTATATGGGGACTTATCTTGGTACATTGAGGTGGTTCAATGGGCACCTATACTGTACAGCCTAAAGTTTGTAGATGGTGAACTACTGACTGATGTCCAGTGACTAGCTGCAATAGGGAAAATTGATGATATGTTGTCGACAGTAATCTAACGGTGAGGAAAATCTAATCTATTTTATCAGCAAAACTCTCATGCCTACTAAAATAGATACACAACAACTAAGAAGCAGCTGCTGGCCTTGGTGTATAGTTCCCAAAAACTTTAGCCTTATTTCTAAGCACACCATGTCAAAGTAATCACTAAATTCCTCCTCGAACTAGTACTGCCCAAAAAAGAAAAGTCCAGAAGGGTTCAACAATGGTTTGTTTTCCTTGGCGAATTCGACATCACCTTCGAGCTACAAATATTGATTAAAGGATATGCATTTACCGACTTCTTGGTAGATTTTCCCGTCAAAGACTCAGAATGGGAGAAACTCAAAGAAGTTCTAGCTGATTACTCAATTACAGAACCAGACGCATGGTCCAAAAGTACAAGATGGAGACTCTTTATAGATGGATCAGACAGACCAAGAGGGTCAGGGATTGGTATCATTCTTGTTACACCATCCAATCACAAAATTGAGAAAGCTATCAAACTCAAATTTTATGCAACAAATAATGAAATAGAGTATGAGGCTATCTTTCATGGCCTAGACCTCGTACTGGCACTAGGAGCAGAAGAAATAGCTATCTACGTGGACTCATTACTCGTAGTCAACCATTATAATAAAGTATTCAAAATATTAGGAAAAATGGCTGACTACACTGCGATGGTCAAAGAAAAAATAAAGAAATTCCAATACGCCACAATTTCTTATTTACCACGGGTAGAAAGCCGACATGCCGATGCTTTAGCATACATTGTTATAATGCTCAAAGACATTGAGAAAAGAACACTAAATATTGAAGTTATCGAACATTTTAGCCTCGAAGCAATCTATGCCATGCAAATCTAAGTTGCCGACACTGACGATCCTGAAGATTGGAAAAAGCCATTTCTTACCTATTTCAATTATAATACCCTCCCCAAGAATAAGGAAGAAGCTCGATCTTTGCTAGCCAAATATCCAAGATTCAAAGTCCAAAGAGGAGTACTATACCGAATTACAGGCAGAGGCCCACTGATCGAGTGCATCTCTCATATACAAGCCCAAATCAAGATTAAAGAGCTTCATAAAGGAATTTGTACAATACATATCTCAGGACGATCACTAGCTTAAAGAGTATTCACATAAGGTTTATACTGGCTGAAGATGAGACAAGACTGCGAAGACTTCGTTCGCCAGTGCTACAAATGCCAAATCTACGCACAAGATATCAAAAGTCCAGCTCTCGACTTATATGTCAGCAATGCCCTCTGGCCATTTGAAAAATGGGCCATCGACATCATTGGTCTATTCAACCCTGCACCGAGAAACAAAAATTTTGTCCTTGTAGCTACAGACTATTTTACAAAATAGGTTGAAGTTGTACCACTTTGTCATATTGATGAAAATGAAGTGATCAAGTTCCTATGGGAGCACATCATCACTCGATTTGGTTTTCCACAAATGATACGATTTGATAATGGCAATCAATTCATCAGCCATAAAGTCCTCAAATTCCTCCACAAATACAAGATCCAGTTGACTACTTTGATACCTTACTATCCCCAAGAAAATGGCCAAGCCGAGGCTATTAATAAAAGTATCAAGTCAGGATTGCAAAAACTGTAAGGGCATGATTTCGTAGAAGGGAAACCTTACTCTTACTCCTTGAAGGTTACCCTCGACTAGGGGTTTAAACAAATATATAAGACAATAATAAACTAGATTACTGCACTAACAAACTTGTGTTGAGTCTAGGAATTGGGGTTCTCCACGACTTCCAGCGTGGATTTGAATAGAAGATTGCATAAATATTGACTTAGTTGACAATTCAAGTTAAGAGAAGGTTACAGGGCACTCGAAGGTAATGTTAGGAGGGTTTTTGGCAGAGTTTTTCTAACCCGTCCACAGTGTTTTCTCCTTTCTATTTATAGGAGATAGAAAAGGGGTGAGTCACATGTGAGGTCATATTACATGTATACCCTTGGGGCAGCTGTCCTATATGATAAGTTAGTTCTAACACTGTAGCTATCTAGCAGCCTGTTTCCACTATTCTGTCTGGTGAGCTGGCTATCAGATGTTTCTGGCTTTAACCATGTACTACTATGGTCGAAGCCTCTCTAGAATTGGTATTGGCCGACTGTCTTTGTCTTTAGCTTCGACTAGCTTATTGTGGCCTTTAATTATTCAGTTAATCTCTAAAGGCTTCATGGATTTTGATGTTACCTTGCTGAACTTTTACTCTCTTAATAGGCTTCGATGTTGCCTTTGAGTGTTCAACTGGTCTTAGGAGGCAACGAGTAGGCTACTACATTTGCCCCCTTTCAGCTAGTACTCATAAATTATTGTAGATGGCACGTACTACGAAAAACTGCTAGGCGTGGGAAGTTGGAAAGTTTACTGGTGTGAATATGGGTAGTTCCAAGGAGAGTAATTATGATAAGACTAATTAAGGAGGTAATTAATGCGCCATAATCAGGGTATAAATAAGGCTTTGGGGGGGGATTATGCTCAATCACTGCTCATCTTCCTCCCTGTTGTAGTAAAGTAATGAAACCAGATAGAAGAACGCGTTATCAGGTAAGAATGGAGAAGAAAAAAGTTTGAGTTGGGGCCAAAGCTACAGAATTTAGAGAAAAATTTGGGAGTCGAGACTTGGGAGTGCCGATCCCGAATGTGGCAGAGCTGGACGAAGGGGACATGATTTGCGGGGAGCCATTTATTCACTGGTGGAGAGTAATGCAATGATGTTTCCCGAGTGTGACTCAGCAGTCTTATATACTGTGGCACCTGGCAGAGAGACTAGTGAAAGCCGAAGATGCTACCAATGCTTGTTAGAGGTATTAGAAGAACTACCCTACATCTAAATAGGGAAGGGTTTTTTTTTTGGGAGGGGATTAGATGAGGAGATTTGTACTGTGGTATTTCTGCCTTTGTTGTTGGAATGAAATAGGTATTTTGTATTATCGAAGTATACTAATGTAGGGTAAAGAGTATTAATAACAGAGATCTTAGGTCGATGATAATATAGTCGCGGCTAAGCTTCGACATTAAAACGAATAGCAATAGTAATAAATTTGAGACTTCGTTAAGAGGGAAGATCATTGATCGATGGTTGAGGGTACGAATATGATTGAGGTTATAAGATGGCTTGGAGAACGAGGGTATATGAGGTTTTGACAGTAAAAATTGACAGCCAGAATGGCAGAGGAGTTAGAGGGGATATTGTTCACGGGGCAGTGTACCAGTGCATGCCATAATTATGTTTCCTTGGGTATGGGAGTGGGGTGGAGGCCACGTGAGGGTTAATTAAAGTTGATGTTGTAGGCTCGGATAGGGAGTTAGGAGCCTGGTGTCGAAGGAAGAGGGTGTCAAAGGCATGACCATGTATAGTCATTAGTTTTGAGAGGAATTCAAAGGTTTAAGAGAATGAGAAAAATACTTTTTTTTAGGGGAAATGTGGCACGCACTCACGTGTGTATAAGTAGGGGCAGTCTGGTAAATACTCACAGTGCCTAAAAATGGGGGGAAATGGGAGAAGGAGTGGGGGTAGTGGTATTGATGATGTTTGGGGAAACCAAGGTGGTTTTGGGGGATGTTATTTAAAGAGGGGAGAGAAAGAGAGAGAATGACCAACACGATTTCCAGTCAAACTAGTGAGAGGCATAGGCAAGAGAGAAGACCACCATTGCAGTTGTTGAAGTTGTTGCAGAGATATACGTAAGAGATGCCATTATAACTATTAGATTTCAACTTTGATATATTCAACATCATCCAACAGGTATGTCTTTGATCGCCCGTTAGAGATTTTATCTTCTTTTCTTTCTTTCTTTTGGATCTTGGGTGGGAGAGGGGATAAGTGTTTTGCAGAGACATTGGTAAAGGCATAACTGGGGTGGGGCGTAATAGACAAGGCTAGGAAGTTCGGCAAAGAATAAATGTCGAGTGATATGAATTTAGGGAGTAGAAGAGATAGTACTCGAGTATTTGGTCGTGGTACAGTCGATGGGTATGGGTGGGTATGTAATAGTGCAGAAACCAAAACTTTATACTCGAATATATCGATCTAATGTCCATCCTCTTCTTCTTTAGGGTATAATACGTACCCGTTAAACTTTGAGGATGTGGCTGATAGATAAAAATGATGATAAAGTGAATGAGCCGAGTACAGCTGGTCGAGGGGAGGTGAGCAGTGATGTTGAAGAGTTACAAATTGTAACAGACGTACCGTTGGCTGTAGTAGAGCCAGATGTTGGTGCGTCGAAGAGGAACTGGCGTAGGGCTCATATAGTCGGAGAATGTGACAAAGAAGAGGAAGAAAAGGAGAAAAGGGGTGAGGTGGTTAGGGTCGAACCACGGGGAATGAGAGGGACAAAGGAGAAGAGGAGAAGAGTAATAGTAATAAAGATATAAATGAGGAGCAAACATATGTGGGGAAGGTCTCACCTCGGGAAAAGGTAAGGCTGGACCGATTCATGGCAAAACACAGGTTGGCAAAGAAGCAGATTATTCTAGCACCATTAAGGGCCAAGTATTTGTTTATAGATTCGCCTTAGGAGGGAATTATGGCGTTCAGGGGGCAGATTCATTTACAGATGCAACTACCTCTTCGAAGGTTGGTGAAGCAGGTGCTAAACTTTTGGGATGTGGCTCCATGCCAGATGAACGGTAACTTTTATAAAATGATAAGGGTGGTCAAAGGGATGAATGTTGAGTTAAAGCGCGAATGAAGGTATTTGATCGAGTGGTTTGATGTAGTGTCGTTCTATTCGAAGAAGGCAAATAAGAAGGTAGAGACGTATCATATCCAGTACCACTCGGAAAAACCATGGTTATTCGACTTATGTTCGACTGGGCGTGGGTGGGATAATGATTTGGTTATAGTGAAGTGGAATTACCAGAATGCCCATGAGGAGGTAGAATTTGGGCTGAAGAATAGGCTGTTCAAATCAAATAAGTTGATAATCAAATATGTTATTGTGTTGGTTCGAATAAAATTATGACTTTGAATTTGCCGTTTTGCAGAGCCCACTAATAACGGGCTAAAGCACCCGAAGACCTATATCGACGATCTCATCAACAAGAGTGAGGACTGGGTGAATAAAGTATTTTGGAAGCTAGGCATTGTAAGAAAAAGATTAAAGAAGATGGACACATTGTTGAGAGATGTACCAGTTGCAGCGAGGCCATCAAGGAGATGGAGGGAGGCAGGTACCTCTGCAGAGGCAGGTGAGATGGATTACAATAATCTGACGTGAAAGTCAAGTTTCATACCGAGAGCTCGTCGAGGAGTTCCCATATCCACTCGTTCAACCGTGCTCGAGACTATTCTCGAAACAGTAATGCCAATAACAAAGGGCAAAGGCAAAGCCACTACCGAAGGCTCGACCGCCCACTTAACAAAAACAACTGGTCGAAAGAGGAGTCATGAGCAGATGGCTGAAGGAGATGACCCAGCCGAAGCTAGGCGGCTCTCAGCCGAACAAGAGGAGGACGTTCGAGTAACGGCAAAGTCGATGATGAATCTTTATGCAACTAACCCAGAGGAAGCAGGGCGGCATGCTGATTTGGTTTGGCATTAGGTAAGTTTTTTTTAGGTTTAAAAGTAAATATATGTTTTGAGGATTACTAAGTAGTCAAAGTATTGATGATTCGTGCAGATGTATGCTTGGATGATTTCCTTTACCAGGGAGCAAAAGGCGACGAGTGAGAGGATGAAGGAGACGAGGGACAAGGGTGAGCTCACGAAGGGGACCATTCTATCATTAAGGACCCAAATCGGAGTATTAGAACGAGAATAGTTACGTATTCATGCTGATGTGGTGAGGGAGACGCAAGCGATGATTAAACAATGCGAGGCATAGGTTGGAGTAGTTGAAGCAAGGGTAGCCAGTCAGGAAAAGCAGCTGCGAAACAATAATATACATTTTTAGGTAAAGTACGACCAGGAGTGTGAGGTGACCACAGCCCTGAAGACATTCGCGGATGGGTTGGGATATGATCCAGAGACCCTCAAACTGTACCCTCCAACGGAGAAGCCCTCTGTCGAAAATGTTACAAACACGGAGGGGATTGCAGTAGACCCTGTGGGTGGAGATACTGGGGTGGACCCTGTGGCCGAAGGTGCTGGTGGTGAAAATATAGAAGAGAATCCTATTAGTGAAGGGGTGATCATGTATGAGTAGGTTATTTTAAGAGGAAAACTTGTCGGGCTTTTGCCATCTGTAATAAACTATTCTTGGTTTGTAATGTATGTTGAGACAGTGCTTGATATTTTGAGTTGAACAATGTGATATGTACTAGTATATCTATGTACTCGAAAGAGCTTGTTGGTATATTTGATATGTAGACTAGATAATGTTGAAAACTGCAGGTTGGTAATGAATCAAAGCAAGAAATGCGTGGGACTTCGAGGTCGCCCCCGAGTATTTTTATCCACGGGTTTGAGCCTAGACGAAACGTGATGTGGCCGGCCTCAATGCATCCCCGAGTGTCCAGTCTTTAAACCATTCATGCTACTCAGGTGCGCTCAAATTAGAATCTTGAAAACCTTTGAGGTCGCCTTCAAGTATAAGTCTGGTCGAAGGGTTAACATGATACTTAGGTTTGCCCAAATCAAGAAGTTCACAGGACTTTAAAGGTTAACCCCAGGTATTTTTATTCGCGGGTTTGAGCTTACTCGAAGCATTATGTGGTCGGCCCCAATGCATCCCCGAGTGTCTGGTCTGTCAACAATTAATGCCAGTCGGGTGTGCTCAAATTGGAGCCTTAACAAACTTTGAGGTCTCCCCCAAGTATCAGTCGGGTCAAAGGGTTGACATGATACTTAGGTTTTCCCAAATTAAGAAGTTCACAGGACTTCGAAGGTCACCACTAAGTATTTTTATCCTTGGGCTTGAGCCTATACGAAATATTATGTGGTCGGCCCCAATAGATCCCCGAATGTCCGGTCTGCTGACCATTTATGCCACTCGAGAGTGCTCGAATTGGAACCTTGAAATTTTTTGAGGTCGTCCCCAAGTATCAGCCAGATCAAAGAATTGACATGATACTTAGGTTTAACCAAATCAAGATGTTTGTAAGACTTTGAAGGTCACCCCCGAGTATTTCTATCCGCGGCTTTGATCCTAAATGAAGCATAATGTGGTCAGCCCTAATGCATCACCGAGTGTCCAGTTGGTTGGCCATTCATGCCACTCGGGAGTGCTCGAATTAGAATCTTGAAAAACTTTGAGGACGCCCCCAAGTATCGGTTGGGTCAAAAGGTTTACATGATACTTAAGTTTAACCAAATGAATAAGTTTACAGGTGGTATGAGATGTAGTTCAGAGGAAAAAAATATGTTCATTGATTATACTGTGGTTACATTAGTTATAAGAGGTGGTGGCCGCAGCCTATTGTATGGCACTAACTGTATTATGTTCCAAGGATTGGGTAGGGGCTCATCAGCTTCTCTCATCAGGTAATACGATCCTCTGTCAGTTTTGTCGTATACGACATAAGGTCCTTCCAAAGATTCGACTAACTCGCCATCATTGCAAGCTTTCGATGTGACTCGACAAAGTACCAAATTGCTTATATTAAAACTTCGTGGTCAAACCCTTTTGTTATAAGACTTCAACATAAAGATCTGATAACGTCCGAGGTTAGCTATGGCTCAGTCTCTGGTTTCATCGATCCATAACATATTACATCCAAGTTCGAATTCATTATCTTCATCGGGACGGCCAGGGTCGTGTGTTGGCACCTCGAATTGTGTATGCAGCACAACTTCGATACCATAGGCCAGAAAGAAAGAAGTACAACCCATCACCTTTCTTGGTGTGGTACGGTAAACTCAAAGTACATGTCATTATTCTTGAACCCACCGGCCCTTCTTCTCGTCGATGTACTTTTAAAGACCATCGACTATAGTTTTAATGATTGATTTGACCTGACCATTCTCCTGCGGGTAGTAAGGGGTGGAGGGGGAGAGGATAATGCTATACTTTTTAAGGAAATTGTGCACCTTGTTCCCTACAAATTGTGGACCATTATCGCATCGAATCATATGTGGACAGGTGAAACATGTAATAATTTTTACCCATAGAAACTTGGTGACATCTTATTTCCTAGTTCGACATAAAGGTACGGCTTTGGCCCATTTAGTGAAATAATCTGTGGTGACTAAGATAAGCTCTTTGTTGCCCAAAACTTTAGGAAATCGGCCTACAAGATCAATGGCTCATCGCTTGAATGGTCTACAATGGAGTTCTTGTAAGGGGCTTCGAATGTCGTGGATGTGACGTTGGCATTTGTCACAGCGTTTCACATATTTTTTGGCTTGTTCATTCATATTTGGCAAGAATAAATCCTGGGTGATTGCTCGGAGAGTGATAGATCGACCAGCGGTGTAAGACCCATAATTACCATCGTAGAGTTCAGTAAGTATGGTTGTGGCTTCTCGATGGGATATGTAATGGAGGTGTACACCATTTAGGGATTTTTGGTGTAGACCACCTTTGAGGATGGTGTACCGTCGGTAGTTTTTCAGTAATAAGCGTTTGACTTTTGGGTCCTCCGGTAAAGTGGAACTATTAAAGTATGCAAGGAAGGGTGTGCGCCAGTCTTCGGTATCAAGACTATGGCCCGCAGTATTGATAGTATTGACTTCCATCTGGTTGCTGATTGGGTGTTCGAGTACTTAGTGTAGATTGTACAGCTTAGTTAGAGTAATTACTTTCTCTTTATCCTAGAATATTGCATATTCGTATTCTTTCATCCTATGTTTGACGATAGCTAGGATTAGGAGGAATAATAAATCTATGTAACCATCTTCTTGGACTATAACAAGTTAGGTTATGAACATAGAGAAGAGAACATAATCCATACTTATCAACCGGACCATGGTTGAGTAAGTTGGTTTATAGGTAGTTCCCAATTACTAAATCTCTTGTATCTTTTGATGTATTGCATATGCCCGACCAAGGATATGCGATACGGGAACTCATAATTTACTTTAATTATTTATGCTATCTAAATGGTTATAAAGGGTGAAGTGGAATCGATGCCTTTGTTTCCACTCCAATTTATCTTGTAATTTGTTTCGTTCTTCTTTTTATTTCAAAACCTATACAAACTCGTGGTTATTGGATAAAACTAGTAGCTCGAAGTATAATTGCACCACAAGTCTCTTGGAATACGACCCCACTTTCTTTTGTACTCAGCGGTACACCGTGCGCTTGCAGGTCTTTTAAGACATCGATTTATAATCGATCAAGTTTTTGGCGCCGTTGCCGGGGACTGAAGTGCGTTTTATTGAGATGCTATTTTAAGCCGATTTTTCATTCTTTTATGTTATTTTTATTTTTTTATAGTAAGTTGTAGTATAGTAGTATAGTAGTCGGTAATAGCATATAGTGTTTCTATTATTACCGTTTCTCTTTTTGTTTCTCTAGTTTAGTTTATAAAAAATAAAAAAAGTTTGTTTCAAATTTTTGGAGCCGTTGCCGGGGACTAAAGTGCGTTTTATTGAGATACTATTTTAAGCCAATTTTTCCTTCTTTTATGTTATTTTTATTTTTTTTATAGTAAGTTGTAGTATAGTAGTATAGTGGCCGGTAATAGCTTATAGTGTTTCTATTATTATCGTTTCTCTTTTTGTTGCTCTTGTTTAGTTTTTAAAAAAGAAAAAAAAGATTGTTTCGAGTTTTTGGCGCTACAGTAGCTGTGAAGACTGTCCCTGAATGTTTCACCGTTTTTGATCATCTATAATTCACAGTTGGGAAATATGTTTGCTATGAAAGTTTTAGATAATTCAAAACCCTTTCCGAATTGATATATATCATACTTTTCTATCTTGTCCTTTGTGAGTTATAACGTATTGAAAAAATAGTACAAAAACAGTCTCCGTTAAGAACGCCAGGTTCATTAATCACTAGTTTAGAGCTGCAGAGATGCTAAATTCTAGAAAACTTCCTTCCTGAATTTCTTGCCTTTCTGAATTATCTTTCCAAATTGATATTATTTAATGCTCTCTCTCAGCCGAGCTGAAAGATATGTGCATTTGAAAATCAGAATATCATAGACTACAATAAACTTGGAAATTGAATTAATATTATTGTCGCAAGTTCACTAATCTTTTTTTTCTTGTTTTGCAAGATAGTCACAAAGTTGGAAACGAGACGGACAATACTTAAAGCTAAAAACATCTTCAAATCCATCCTTCTTGTGCCCCCTAAGTGAAGGGGAACTTCCTTATTTCGCCCCCTAAGTGAAGGAGCGGCCACAACTACATCGGGAAACACTTCCCGTAGGTTGGTACTCCTTAAAACTTGACATCTAGAAGGGGTACATATCCGTTCCCCCCTGGCACTAGGACATATAAAGTCATGTGGACTGTGCAATTACACGTTGCTCTAATAAATAAATTGTTGTGGTTGGATTGACCTATTGTTGTGTTCAATATTTTTTTTCATTCCAACATTAGTAAAGGTAAAAACTGTTAGAGACTTATAGGATTTCATCACCCAAAAAGTTCTCCAACGAGTGGGACCACCCATTAGGGATACGAAGAAATTCGTATCACGCGAAAATTGAATGTCCCGAACCTCAAAATAACTTTTAATAAAAAGGAATAACAAGATTCCCGCGGGATTTCATCACCGAACGGATAGGTGTACCGGACCGGGGTACAAACACGGGTTCATAGGACACGGCCCCAGCCTAGCGCCGCAAAATACTGATTGTAAGTTTGCGACGTCACCATTTCTAGTGCTGACGTACGATAAGATGACTCACTCGGGCGTGAGGACTGAACATCTACTTTAAGCTGGTACTAGCAAAGTGACGCAGGGGAGTATAGGAACCAAAGCCTTTTTCCATCCTACCCATTTTAAACATAGAAGAATCTAAGGGAGACCTAATTATTACATCTAAAAAATGTTGATATGCTAGAGTTTAGGCCTGATTGGTTATTTATTGCATTGGGTGTTGCTTTTATTTTAAAATGTCATACATGCAAGAACATTGGAATCCTTACAACTCACAGTTCAACATCCCACAACAACCTCAAAATCATTTTCAATCATGGGATTACCAAAATTCTCAATACGTGGAACCTTTCCAATCTCATTCATATATGTAGGCCCATCAGTCCGTCCAGTCATCCAATCAGTTCCCACCCGATCCACCCAAACCTTCTTTAGACGATACCCTTGCTCTCTTCATACAATAATCAGGTCAATTTTAGCAACAAATAATGCAATTCCAACAACAGACATTGGTGAATCAAACTTCTACGACCCAATTTATCTCTAGATTAGAGACTCAGATAACTCAGTTGTCAACTACGTGGAGTGAAATAGAGCATGAAAAACTTCTACGCAATGAAGAAGAACAATCCGAAGTTAATTCCCCTTGTGATTTAGAAATGGATGAATTCAAGAGTAATCAAGGAATGTTTTCTCCGTGGGGTGAATGGATACCATATTGAGAGACAGATTTAAAAGATGAATATTTTAAGGTCGACGATCCTATGTCACAAGAAGATCTTGAAGAATCCCTCCAAATTCAACCATCGATGTCACCATCCATCATTTCATTTGTTAACCCAATAAAATGTTTCGATGAAACTATGACCGAGACTGAATATTTTTCCCTCTCCTCTAATCATTTTTCTGACGATGATGATGACGAGATGAAATATGAATATATGGAATCACCATCTCATTATACGATAATTTATGAGGAATTTGTAGATAATGATATTTGTACCAAAGTCAAGAAATTTGAAATTGCCAAACCTGTTGTAGATGTTATCAACTTGTCATTTCCTTCCCAGTCTTCTTATGAGTCACCTCAGCCTTGCCTTGAGCCACGTCCACCTGATACAAATTATAATGTTGAAAACCAATGGGTAGACGACCCTTCTTTACAGGATATACCACTATTATTGGGGGCTGATTCTGTTGCGGTTACTCATTCACCAACCATACCTATACCTATGCCTACATCTCCATTTCACGAGCCTAATGGGGGTACCATGACCATAAATGATTTTGAGGACTTGTGCGGAGATAATTCTTGTTGTATTTCTGTTAATGAATGTTTAAATAATTTTGAGGACTCGAATGATCCTAAGATTCGTGAAATGGTATAATCATTAGCATCTGAAAATATGTTTCAACTTGGCCATGTCCCTAAGCCAATGAATATCCACGTCAATGGTCAGGATGAGTCCCTTGAGATAAGTTGCGATTATAGGCACATAAATTTTAAATGTTTGTTAGAGTCAATTGTTCCTCAATCCCTACATCCACAAATATGTTATATAGTTTTTCTTCTACTTAAAGAAAACATCTTTTTGAAAAATTATAATTTTAGGGATACCACACAGACTTACTTTATCAGAACCACCTATCACATTTTTTGGAATATCAACGATAACATGGGGGTTTTGAAAATTTTCAAAGAAAATATCTTTCCAGGAAAATTGAGTTTTGAATCTAGTACATTTTCGGGGATGAATACTTGTATACCAATCTTCTTATTTACCGCAACATGTAGTAATCATATGATTATATTAAAAATTCTAAAGGAAAATATGTTCCCGGGGTATGTATTTGCTTTATCTTGGAGAAAATGGCTTTTCTTGATTTGTCTAAGATTTTTAACTTGGAATCATCAAATGATAGGCAAAGTTTTTTGAAAAAATCTTTTTTATAGAGAATTAGTTTTAAACACTCTCTGGTTTTTACATAATATATCTGCCCAATTAAGGGCTAATATTAAGGATCACCATTCATGTGTTATCTGGTTTTTGAAAGAGAATTTGCAACCAGGATAGTACATCACCTTTTCAGCTTCGTACCCTTCCAGTCATATTGAAAATTTTAAGCTTGGGGGTACATTCGTCTGGCTGAAGACAGTAAACTTAGTACTTCTTGGAAGGCAACCCATGATGCATTCAGGTGAGAAATTTCAGTTTTTATTCCTCTATTTTTTTATGCTCTCAAACATTGAGGGCAATGTTTCATTTAAGTTTGGGGGTAGGAAACCCTTTCTTTAAATGTTTTTTAAAGAAAAGTAAAATAATGGCACTTTGACAATTTATGATATATTTTTGACGAACTTCCAAACACTTAAACTGATTTTTCCTTGACATAAATATTATAGAAAAACCTAAATTTTGAAATTGAACCAAGTATACACTAGAATATTTTGGAATATCTTAACATAGATTTATTATCTTTTTATTAGCGACTAATTCAAGTTAACTTGGCATATTTTGAAAACGTGCACTTCACTGTAGTTTTGCAATTAATACCTTTAATAGATTTTTGCTCAGTATAAAGGATATTTAGCATTTATGTTAGGAATAGTTTACTACAAGGGAGATAACTGCCTAAGAATAAGTTCATTCCTAAAATTAAATAATAAGCCAAATGTGTTCTAAAAACTTTCACACTGCAAGGCTACTCGCATGATTAAGAGCTGAAAGAGGAAAAATCATCACCAATCTCGAGTTTGACCATGAACTTCGTGAAAGGAGCACAAGAAAATGCTACTTGTGAGAATCCTGAGTCTAGGTCATGATAGGGCACCACATCCTGGCAACCTTAGCCAACTGGCGAGGATTATCAACCGAAAACTCCTTATTACGGAGGCTTCACTAAGAAACAAAGTACTCAAAAGAAAAGGATTACAAAAGAAAAGAAAAAAGTAAAATTCTAGGAAGACGAATTGACTAAGGCACTTGTCGAGCTGACCGTTGAATTTATTCCAGTGAGAACTAGACTACCAAAAACTGAGTAAATTATTCTAGACAACATATTAGGTGATAAAACTATTTTCATTATACACTCAAATATAGCTAAAGAAAAATACTTGAATCTCTTTTTAATCTTGAGGTAGTACCTCTAGTTTCAGATAACCTTAAAATATTCTTTGATATACTTAGAAAAATAACAAGTCTAAGGATTTTTTCATTGGTATAATTTTATCACAACTAAGGATAAGTTCATAGGAAATGAGTCATATGTATTCTAGAATTGCTTAAAATGTTATTATTGACTTTTATAGGTATAGTCACTACAAACCCTCACGAGATAGCAGTCGTCCATCAGGCTAAACCTGGGGGTTTAACGGCTTGTTGCATACACTAAATGCAACCGCGTAACATGCGAAAATGGTTTTTGTTTGCTTTTACTTGAGGACTAGCAAAATGTAAGTTTGGGGATATTTGATAGACACGTAATTTTTACGTGTACAACTCCTAAATTTATATCTTCTTAGTCATTTATTAAATAAATGTGACACTAATAGTGCTTTTGTTTGTATTTATAGAAATTGGTCACATGATAAACAAGTTGTACATTTTTCTGGTTTTTTACGAAGAACAAGGGTGATGCACTCCAACAATGATTCTCATTTGAAGTTGTCAACCAAAGGCCCATGCATGGAAGCCCATTGAAGAGAATTAGATATAGATATTATTCTCATGAGTTATAATATCTATGCATGATTTTAGGCATTGTTTAGGGGATTTTATATTAATGGTGATATTTAGTAACCCTTCATATACTCTATAAATAGGAGGGGAATTCTACCCATGAGGGATCATCTTGAAGATTGTAAATCAAAGTTTAATAAGCAATAAAGTTCTTGTTCTTGTCTTTTTACTTTTATCATAGTAATAGTAGTATGGCAATGATCAAAGGGATGAGTAGCTAATCTTTTAGCCAAGGCTAGAGAAAGCTCTACCCAATGTAACCTTAGTGTAGATTGTGTAGCTTAGTTAGAGTAATTACTTTCTCTTTATCCTAGAATATTGCATATTCGCATTCCTTCATCCTATGCTTGACCATAGCTAGGATTAGAAGGAATAATGAATCTATGTAACCATCTTTTTGGACCATAACAAGATAGGTTATGAACATAGAGAAGAGAACTTAATCCATACTTATCAACCGGACCATGGTTGAGTAAGTTGGTTTATGGGTAGTTCCCAATTACTAAATCTCTTATATCATTTGATGTATTGCATATGCCGGACCAAGGATATGCGATACGGGAACTCGTAATTTACTTTAATTATTTATGTTATCTAAATGGTTACAAAGGGTAGAGTGGAATCGATGCCTTGGTTTCCACTTCAATTTATCTTGTAATTTGTTTCGTTCTTCTTTTTATTTCAAAACCTATACAAACTCGTTGTTATTAGATAAAACTAGTAGCTCGAAGTATAATTCGTACCACAAGTCTCTTGGGATACGACCTTGCTTTTCTTTGTACTCAACAGTATAGCGTGCGCTTGCGAGTCTTTTAAGACGTCAGTTTATAATCGATCATCAGTAAAGATGACTAACTTGGGGACCCCATGTTCAAGAGCAAGGTCGGGGTCATGGAGTAAGGCTTTATATTCGGCCTCATTGTTGGTACATTTAAAGTTTAACTTAATGGCCATTTTGATTCGGTCGTTTGAAGGAGTAACCAAGACAATACCGATTCCATAACCGTTAATCCCTGCAGATCCATCTGTAAAGAGACGCCAGCCTGTATTGAGGTTCCATGGGTCACTCTGTTCAAGTTGATCTTTGGGTAAATCGTCTTCGTGTTCTTCCCAGTCGATGTCTCAGCAAGGAAATCACCGACTGCCTGGCCCTTTTGAGATACCTATTTTTCGAAAGTGATATCGTGTTCACCGAGGTAGATGGACCATTACTGCACCCATCTGGATTTATCTTTCTTACTATGGATTTCGCGAAGAGGGTAGCTGGTGATAACACTTATGGGGTGTGCTTGGAAGTACGATTTAAGCTTTCGAGAAGTGTAAACAAATGTAAGGAGCAGTCATTCGATTTTGGTATATCATGATTCGACCGGTATTAGGGTTTTGTTGATAAAGTAGACTAGTTTCTTGATACCAACTTTGATTCGAATAAGGACCGAGCTAATAGAAGTGTCGGTGACTGCAAGATATAGGGAAAGAATTTTGCCTTCGATGGGGGTACTTATTATAGGTGGTTGACCAAGGTAAGTTTTGAGTTCGAGAAATACTTGCTCGCATTTGGGCGTCCAATTAACTTTGGGGTTTTTCATTTTGGCTTTGTGAACAGTTTGGTCGCGCAGGAGGGAGAAGAGCCATGCACAGCGGTCAGAAGATTTTGAAATAAAATGGTTTAGAGCTACTATTTTTCCAAGGACCTTTTGGACATCTTTCTTGGTTCAGGGCTAAGGCATATCAACGAGGGCTCAAATTTGTGCAGGATCGATCTCGATACCTCATTTGCTGATGAGGTGACCCAAAAACTTACCGGATGA
This sequence comes from Kingdonia uniflora, assembly GCA_014058105.1. NCBI lineage: Eukaryota > Viridiplantae > Streptophyta > Magnoliopsida > Ranunculales > Circaeasteraceae > Kingdonia > Kingdonia uniflora. Next base: position 6,863,261 of record JACGCM010000704.1, on the reverse strand, counting down.
AATGCCAAATTGGCACTCATCTGAGTTCAATTTCATGTTATAGGATCAAAGTATCGAGAAGACTTCAGTTAAGTCTTGTATGTGAGTATGTTTTTGGAGACTTTTACACAATATGTCGATATAAACTTATACCGACTTGCCTAGCAAAGGTTTGAACATAGTGGTAACCAGGCGCTGGGAGGTGGCACTCACATTTTTGAGATTGAAGGGCATCATATTAAAACAATAAAGCCTTTGTTCTGTGATAAACAAAGTTTTAAGTTGGTCCTCAGGGAGAAGGAGTACCTGATTGTAACCCGAAGCTGCGTCCATCATAGATAATCGTTTATGGCCGGCTGTAACATCCAGAAGCACTGAAATGATGGGAGAAGAAAACTATCATTCGATGTATGCTTGTTAAGATCGGTAAAGTCAACACAGATTTGGATCTTGCCATTCTTCTTGGGAATAGCAATAATGTTTGAGATCCAGTCGGCGTACTTAACTTCTCTGATAAACCCAACTGCTAGGAGTTTATTGACCTCGAGGTTCACTGCTTCTCAAATCCTCGGTGCGAATGTACGTTTCTTCTGTTATACCACTGTAGATTAGGGGATGAGGTCATGTTGATGGCATGCCAGGGTGAGGTCAACCCCGGGCATCTCATGGAATGTCCAGGCGAAGACATCTTAGTTGGCTTGAAGAAACATAATGAGTTCGCTGGTTTCGGCGACGTCCAAAAAAATGCCAATTAATGTACCTCGACCAGAGTCGTCAAGTTTGATGTAAACTATAGGTTCGATAGGGGTAGTAGTGGGTCAAGGTGGTGGGGAGAAAGAGGTGCATTGATTGCTATGATTGAACAAGTTTCCTGGTAAGGTCTATTTAAGGATGTTCGCATGAGAGAGCTAAGCGTTGAGAGCCTTTCATGTTCCACATTCTACATGAGGTAGTGAAACGCAATGCCTGGTGGTAGGTAGAAGGTATGGCTTTCACAGCATGGAGCCAATCACGACCTAGAATTCCCAGATATTCAGACTTCTTATTGATGATAGGAAATCTGGTTTGGAGGGTAACTGGACCGGTGGTGACAGGGAGGCTAAGACGACCGATTGCGACCTCGGTGGTGCCGTTAAAACCTTAAAGTTTGACATTGGCTAGTGTAATAAGATCTAGTTTTTGCATAGCGCAGACAGTTTGGAGGAAGAATACGTTTGCTGCATTTCCCGTATCGATGAATATTGTATGGAGGACGAGGTGCTCGACCTTAATCATAATGACCAAGGGGTCTGAATGGAGGAAGCAGGCATAGGAAGTGTCGCAATCGATGAACGATATACCTTCGGGTCGTGGGCGAAGGAAAGATTCAAGTAGAAGGACGGGGAGTTTCTAGTGATACATAAGTTTATAGTACACTTTGACTTATTTCTGTTTGCTTCGGGTATGACCGTTGTCAATGTTATTAAATTAGATTAGGTAGAGTTAGAAAATATGTACCTCGGCAGGGCTGGTATTCAGAGCAGGCTGAGGCTTGAGGTACGACCTGTCGAGGTAGCCGGGTAGGTCAGCAACATATTGATGCAATCGTCTGGCTTTAAGAATCATTTCTAGTGAACGTTGCAAAGCATAAAACTTATTTGTAGGGTGGCAATTACATTTGTGATTTCAGCAATAAGGCTCATCCTTTCGGACCTCAATGGGGAAGAGAGTGCGCCAGATAGGATCAGCTTGAATGAGTGTGAGAAGGGTACTGATGGGAGCAATGAGTTTAGGTAGGATGGGCATAGGTCATTTTTTACAGGGTTCGGAAGCTGGGGTATCGAAGTGGGGGCATTTGCAGCGGTCATTCTCTTGAGAAAAGGGAGCAACCATGGGTGTACTTGATGTCCAGGGTTAGCTAGAGTTGGTGATCGAGGCTTGTCCCTGGCAATTACATTCGCAGAGACATTCGAGGTTGATGTATCAGTTGACCTTAGATAGCATCTCCTTGAGGGTTTGTAGCTTTTGGAGTACGATATACTCTTCAACGCAGTTGTGGCCAGGCAGGGCGTTGGAGTAGGCGAGGAAGGCGTTTGCGCAATCGAGGTTTTTGACTTTGTACGATTCATTGAGAAACGCTTTGTAAAGTTTTCAAGCGTCTCAGTGGGTGATTTGTAGAAGTTGAAAAGGGCCACAACACAGACCTCACGATCTTTATTGAAGGTAAAATGGGAGATAAAAAGGTTTGAAAGTTGTTCGAAGCTTCGAATGGAGCCATTAGGGAGGCTGTGGTACCATTTGAGAGGGTTGTTAGTGAGACTGGTAGGAAATATGTGACACAAGATGTGATCAGTTGTTGAATGCAGGCTGAGAGCATTCTGAAACTCGAGGACATGAGATTGTGGGTCGGTATTGTGGTATTTACTGATTTTTGGGGTATGGAAATTTGGAGGCACCTCAACATCGAGGAGCTTCGGGCAAATGGGGTTATTTAATCGAGTCCAAGAGTTCGGGGTTAGGCTCGCTCTGATGCGAATGACATCATAAATCTTTTGGTTGAGTTCCTGTGGTATTAGGTAAACAGATCGAGGGGGAGAACGCTAGGGGACAGGGATACAAGGCCGTTGGTTAGGGATGTGTTCGATGCTACGTTCTCCGAGGAGCTCCATAGCAGGGCGTCGTGTGGGGTATTGAGAAGTGCGAAGTGTAGAGTCGGATGAATCCTCCATAATGGGGACACCAAGATGGATCGAGTCGGTGGGTATGGCGGTGGGGGCACCCTCGGTACCAAGGTGGACCGGAGGGACCTCAATTCGGGGGTGGGGTCTGATTCGTGTACGGGCTAAGTGATGGACACATAAAATGACCACTATTCCCCTATGACTTAATGTTTATTATTCTTAATTTTATTATTAAACATGACTTATAAAACAAATTTTTATATTTTAGGTCACATGGAGCTCATTTACCAAATATGTGCAAATACCGGGATGTATAGCTCAAAGGATGAACTGTTGGAGAAGGATATAGAGTTGTCAAACACAAGGGTCCCACATGGGGAGGTTACAATTTTGGAGGATAACTCTTAAAGGTTACAAATTTATGTACATTCATGGCATAGGTTATAAATCTAATATTAAATGTAAGAACCCTCTCATTCATCTATAAAAGGAGAGGTGGTGAGCTCATAAGATTATCCAATTTTGAGAGAATCATTCTTGTAGAGTGCAAGAGAGCATTATTGGAGTAAGTTGGTGCAAGTCTTGTAAGTATTTGGAGCATTTCATTTTGTAAGTCAATAAAATTCCTCTTTTTGCTGTTAGTTTATGTTCATTTCATTCTCATATCATTTAGGTTTTATAGTTGTTATAATGGTCGGCTAAGTCCTCACTAGGGGTGAGGATGGATCCGCCATAAGCGTATAATATCATGTAGTAGAATGTATTTTTCTCCAACACAATATGAGCATATTATCACAAATCCCAAAACTATATTGTTGGAGACATCCATTATCATCCTATGATCTCTTTAAGTAGAGATATAGGAAGAGTTTTGTGATTCTCAAATGATATAATAAAATTGTATTAATATTATATTTTTCTAAGGTATGATCCTAATTAGCATTTCATAGTTAGCATAACTTTCATGGAATGTGTTTTTAGTACATACTTAGTTCATACAATATATTCTACTTGAGTTATAATTAATCATGGGATTACATCGACAAAAGATCGAAGTTTGTTATTTCAATTAAAGTGGAGAATTTAATATACGATACTATATGGATATTGTATGTAAATGGTGGTGAAATCCGAAGCCCCTAGACCTTTATTCTTGATTAAAACCATATCATTGATTTTTAAGGTTTTACAACCTAAGATTACTAAAACACATGACCAAAACTAATTTCTAGTTTCGTTCAAAAGTGAACGACACTCTAATTTTTACCCATACTAAACACCGGATTTTGACCGTTATCAAAATGGCGTCGTTGCCGATTTCGAGCGGTAATTAGAAAAAAAAAATTATTGTGTTTAATTTGTTTTTCGGTTTCACTTTTTAGAAGAACATAAATTTTGTTTATTACATTTTTATTTTAGTTTTGCACTTTGAGAAATTTTTCTTTGTTTTGCGGTGACTACTTTCTTTGTTTTACAGTGACTACCAAAGGAAGCTAAGGACCGATCAAAAACTAGATAGGGTTATCTTTTCTTTCTCTTTCTGAGTGACTTGTAGTGAGGCAAAATATTTTACTCTTGAGCAAAGAGTGTGTAATTAAAGCGAGGATAAAATTGTACTTATTTTTCAGCAAGGGCAATATTGGAACCTACATCCGGGGAGGACCTCTCTACAATGCCTACTTGAGCCAGAGAGCCCGGGTCTGCCACCTCAACAATTTCACCGGGGTAAACAACGAGCCCCTAAAATGGCCACACCACAAGTACTTTCTTCCACCGCACCCTCCTACGAAGCGGTCAATTTTTGTTCATGTGCCTGATGTTTGTGCACTTTTAAATTCTAAACTTTAGATAAAGGGCAAACAAAAAGCGGAATTTCATCACCCGTGTGTGGCACCGCATACTAGGACCCCGGGAGGTCACGACCCGGCTTAACATTTTACGGAACAGGACATTGACTTTAAAAGAAACTAAGATTAAGCCATAAAATATATAGATAGACAAAAAGGCTTATAGAGCTCGGACCGAGAGTATTAGGAACGCGCTCATTAAGACCTCTGATAGTGGCTATGTTTGTCTGGAGGAAGTGCGTTCCCTGGCATAACTAGTGTGGAAAGATGATTCTAAGCGGTTTGCCCCACTTTCCAGCACAGGTACTTCTAGGTGACTAGAACTGCATGCGAGTTATTGCTAAAGCGAGTATACACAACTCAACGTGCGAACCGATCCATTGTCAGGAATAGGAGCAACCGAATCCTGAGACCGGGTTCACAACTTGACCTTAATTAAGGCCCATATGAAAAAGTTGTTGTGTTTCTTTTTTGTGCACCTCATTATTGTGTGATCATCATAATGCGCACATCTATTAGTGTATGAAAGAATGGTTTCGAGGGCCTAAAAGTCATCTTGAGAGGCTTAGATAATCTGATTTGATAGATATTCCAATCCACTTTGAGGTAGGCGAGTCAACCCAACTAGAGATTCCAATCTCTATTGATACGAGAGACCGTACAATCCTTACTCGTATGGAACTCTTCCCTGTTGAGGGTGAGTTAGAAACTTTTGATTTCCCTGTCTCTCCATTGAGACTTAATCCGAGTCTAATTTCCTTATTCACTCTATTTAGTGTTCCACCCCAATCACTTGAGATGGGAGATGCCAATGATAATGAGAATGGTCAGGGACCCATGCGAATTCCTCTAAAGGATCACATGTTCCCAAAAATGATAAGTCGTGCCTCGTGCATTGTTTTACCTCCTACAACTGGGCAATTTGAACTTATAAATGCTCTCATCAATTCATTGTCAAAATTCTTAGGAGGAGAAGATGAGAACCCATACGCTCATGTTCGGGATTTTGATGACTTAATATTCCTCCAAAAGTATAAAAATGAGAACGAAATGGAGGCCATGAAACTCGTGTTGTTTCCCTTTTCTTTACTAGAGAAAGCTAAGAGCTGGCTTCAAGCTCTACGGCCAAAATCAATCACGAGTTTTGAGATGCTTACTGAAGCCTTTTACAAGAAGATTTTCTCTCTTGAGAAAACTGAGACCCTTCGTAGGGCCATTCTTAGGGCCATTCTTAGGGTTACCCAACTTCATGAAGAAAGCTTAAAGGATTATATTGGGAGATATAAGGGACTGATCCTACAGTGCCCTCATCATGGTATCGACTCCTGGGTCCTAACTAGAAATCTTTATGATAGATTAGATGCTGAAACCAAGAGAACTATGGAATCCTTTTGTTTAGGGAAATTTACTGATAAGGATGATGTAGAGGGTTTGGACTTCTTTGAAGAGATGGCTGAAAAATTGCAAACCTGGAGAACCATGAGAGAAACTAATTTTCAAGAAAAGGGGGGTAATGTCTTTGGAGTTGGATCTAACTCCAATTCAGAAGCTACGCTGACGACCATCCTGCGTAAGATAGAGTCCTTAGAAATAGGGAAAAACAAAATGTCCGTTAAAGCACCAATTTTACATGCCGAGATGCAATCCTGTGCTGCGTGTGACGATGTTGGACATTATACTCAGGATTGCCCTTTGATTCATGAAATTAGGGAAACCAGGAAGGATCAGGTAAATATATTTCATCAAAAACCTTCCTTTTTTCCTTATAACCAGTCACATTATCATGGGAATTCTTCAGGGAGGAATAATTTGAATAACTATTCTGGAAAACCGTATTACCAAGGGAGTAATTCAAATCAAAATCAAGGTGGTGTATCCTTTACTCCCAATCACCAACCTTTTCAGCAAAATACTCCTTATGTTCCTCCTCAGAATAGGAAACCATCTTCGGATGATGGCATCCAAGCCCTATTGCAATCTAATAACCAGTTGATGCAATAATTCATGCAAATGAATCAGCAATCCATGAGTCGAATAGATACATCAATTGCTCAATTGGCATCTGGGTTAAGTACTAGAGACAAAGGTACGTTTTCAAGTCAACCCCAACCCAATCCGAAGGATCAAATCGAGAGTTTACACCGCGATCAGGCAAATACGGTGATTATACTTAGAAGTGGAAAGACTGTAGACAACAAAGTTAGGATGCCTGAGGACAAATCACGTGAAAGTCTTAATCCTAGTACTGAGAAAGTTGTAGAAGGAGGCAAACCTATATGTGAAGAAACTCCTTTTGTTGAGGAAGAGACCGGGCAGGTCTCGCTAAGTGAGAAGATTATCAAAAATGATCCGCCTAGAATTCCTAGAGCACCTTTTCCCCAACGACTTTTAGTCAATAGGAAGAACATTCCCGATGAAGAGGTTAAGGAGATGTTCAAGAATCTTAAGATCACTATTCCTTTCCTCGATGCGTTACGACAGATTCCTTCCTATGCAAAATATCTCAAGGACATCTGCACGTTCAAGAAACGTATGAATGTTTCCAAGAAAGCTTTCAATGTCCATGACAGTGAAAATGTTATTCAATTAGATGCTCAGATTATCTCTATAATCTTGAACAAAGCACCCATGAAATACAAAGATCCAGGAATGCCGACAATTTCTTGTTACATAGGGACAAATCGCATCGGAAAAGCCTTACTTGATTTAGGTGCCAGTGTCAACTTGATCCCTTATTCGGTATATGAGCAGCTAGGTCTAGAAGGACTAAAACTGATACATAGAACCTTGTAACTAGCTGATAGATCCATTAGAATTCCAAGGGGAGTTGTGATGGTTGTACTTGTCCAGGTTGACGATTTTTTCTATCCTGTCGACTTTATGGTCCTTGACACAAACCCGGTAGAAGACCCAAATAGTGAGATACCTGTGATCCTTGGCCGACCTTTTCTTGGCCACTGCTAATGCATTGATCAATTGTCATAGCGAAGCTATGAAGTTGACTTATAGGAATAAGACTATCGATCTGAATATCTTCAATGCAACTCATACTCCCTTTGAAAATGAAACCGATGAGTGTAACATGTTTGGTACTGTTGTAAATAGTATATTTCATAGTTACAATCCTAGGGAACCGTTAGAAGCTTGTCTTGCACATTTTGGAGATAATTTAGATGTTGATGACCTTATCAATGAGGTCAATGCCTTGTTGGATTCTGTTCCTATTGTGGATAACAATGATAATGTTGAAATGCTGAAAGTTAAGGATCCTGTTCCAGAAGCGGAATAAGTGCCCGTTAGGTTAGAACTAAAAACTCTCCCTAAAAATCTCAAATATGTATTCCTAGGTCCTAATGAGACTCTTCCTGCTATCATAGCATCCGACCTTGAACATGAGAATGAAGAGAAATTAATGCGTGTATTAAAGGGAAACACAAAGGCTCATGGATGGAACATTTTAGATATTAAGGGTATTAGTCCTTCTGTATGCATGCACAAGATAAAACTTGAGGATAATGCCAAGAAGTCTAGAGAAGGACAATGAAGGCTTAACCCGACTATGGCTGAGGTTGTGAGAAAAGAAATTTAGAAACTGCTTGACGCTGAGATCATTTATCCTATTTCTGACAGCCCATGGGTAATCCCAATTCATGTTGTTCCTAAAAAGTATGGAATCACTGTTATGAAGAATGATCACAATGATCTTGTCCCCACTCGCATGACCACAGGGTGACGAGTGTGTATAGATTATAGAAAACTTAATTCGATCACTCGAAAAGATCATTTTCCCTTACCATTCATGGATCCAATGCTTGAACGTCTCGCCGGTCATGAATACTATTATTTTCTTGATGGGTATTCTGGGTACAATCAAATACCAATCACTCTAGAGGACCAAGAGAAAACCACGTTTACTTGTCCTTTTGGAACCTTTGCCTATCGCCGCATGCCATTTGGGTTATGCAATACTCCAGCAACATTTCAGGGATGTATGTTGAGCATTTTCACTGACATGGCTGAGCATTTCCTTGAGATTTTCATGGATGACTTCTCCCTCTTCGGAGATTTTTTTGACCAATGTCTCCACCACTTATCTATTGTTTTTGCTAGGTGTCAACATAAAAATCTTGTTCTAAATTGGGAAAAATGTCACTTCATGGTGAAAAAAGGCATAGTATTAGAACATGTCATATCAGCAAAGGTTATCGAAGTAGATAAAGCCAAGATCGATGTCATATCTAGTCTCCCACCCCCACGAACAGTCAAGGATGTTCGTTCATTCTTGAGGTATGCAGGATTTTATCGACGTTTTGTTCCTGAGTTTAGCAAAATTGCTCGACCCCTCAGCAATCTCCTCGCCAAGGACACCGCCTTTTTATTTGATGATTCATGTCTTAAAGCTTTTGAGAATCTCTGAACACTTCTAACATCATCACCCATCAGCCAACCTCCAAATTGGAATGAACCTTTCGAGTTGATGTGTGATGCATCTGACTATGCCATTGGTGCAGTTTTGGCACAATACATTGATAACCTTCCGCGTGCAATCTATTATGCCAGTAAATCTCTTAATGATGCGCAACTCAATTACACAACCACAGATAAAGAACTTCTAGCAATAGTCTTTGCTCTAGAAAAATTCCGTTCTTATCTCATAGGTTCTAAAGTAATAGTCTATACGGATCATGCTCCTATCAAATACCTTCTTACAAAGAAGGACACCAAACAACGCTTAATCCGATGGATATTATTACTTCAAGAGTTTGATAATGAGATTCAGGATAAAAAAGGTGTCGAGAATGTGGTAGCTGACCACCTTTCTCGAATAGACAATGATTATTTAGATAGGTCGTTACCAATTCGTGAGTCCTTTCCTGACGAGCAACTCATGTCCATTCGCTCTATGTCTTCTGTACCATGGTTTGCAGACATAGCGAATTATCTTGCCACAGGGCACCTTCCTAGTTTTTGGACCAAGCCAGATAAGAATAAATTTCTTAGTGAGGCCCGACACTTCTTCTGGGATGACCCGTACCTGTTCAAATATTGTTCTGATCAAATCATTAGGAGATGTGCCCCAAATTCTGAGCATACCAAAGTCATAGAATTTTGTCACGCCCAAGCTTGTGGTGGTCACTTCAGATCCAAAAAGACCTCTGCAAAAATTTTACAGTGTGGATTTTATTGGCCTACCTTATTTCGTGATGCTCACGAATTTTGCAAGGCTTGTGATAGATGTCAGAGAATGGGAGCCTTGTCCCGAAGGAATATGATGCCACTAAACCCAATCTTGATCGTTGAACTATTTGATGTTTGGGGCATAGACATTATGGGTACCTTCACCCCATCTTTTGGGTTCATGTACATCCTTTTAGCCGTTGACTATGTGACAAAGTGGGTTGAAGCTATTCCTACCAGGACCAATGATAGTTCGGTTGTTATTGAATTTATTAAAGAGAATATTTTTTCCCGTTTTGGTACGCCGAGGGCAATAATTAGTGATGGGGGATCACATTTTAACAGTTGAATGTTGGCAAACATAATGAAAAATTTTGGAGTAACACACAAGGTTGCTACACCATACCATCTGCAGACTAATGGGCAAGTGGAGGTTTCCAATCGTGAAATCAAGAATATTCTTCAAAAATGATAAGACCAAACGGTAAATATTGGTCAACTCGACTAAACGATGCTCTTTGGGCTTATCGTACTGCTTTTAAGACACCTATTGGAATGTCCCCTTACCGGCTAGTCTATGGAAAGGCTTGTCACCTTCCAGTTGAATTAGAACACTGAGCATATTAGGAAATAAAGGCCTTGAACTTTGACATTGGGAAGGCCAGTTTGTATCGCAAGCTTCAACTCAATGAGTTAGAAGAACAACAAAATGATGCATACCCTTCAACAAAGACTTACAAGGAGCGCATGAAAGCGTTTCACGATAAAAACATTTTGCAAAAATCATTTGAACCAAACCAAAAAGTCTTGTTGTACTCTTCTAGGTTGCATTTATTTCTTGGCAAACTACGATCACGATGGACCGGGCCTCTCATTGTTAAAACGGCATATCCACATGGGGCGGTTGAGGTTGAAGAACCGAGTACTGGCAAAATACAAAAAGTGAACGGGCAAAGGCTTAAGCCTTATTATGAACATTTTAGCTTCACCAATGAAGACTTGAATCTTCTAAACCTATTTTATGAGGAGTGATATTCATATCATTTTCACCCAACTTTTACTGAGTTTGGGGGTTCCTCATTTTGTCTGGCTGAAGACAATAAACTTAGCGCTATCTGGGAGTCAACCCATGTTATATCAGGTACTATGTTCCGATTTTTTTTCCCTTCTTTTAAGGTATGTTTTCAAATATGGGGGACAATGCTTCTTTCTAGTTTGGGGGTGGGGAAAAATCGTTTACATTTTTTACTTTTTTAGAAAAAAGATAGGTCATTATGGTAATTTATGAGACTCTTTAGTAAGTTTCTGCAAGCTTATAAGTATTTGATATGGTCTAAATATTTTGGTCGTAAAAACTGTGAAGTTAAAATTTTTATCAAATACATGCTTAGAAAATTTTGGAACATTATCTTAAGCTAGATGTACTACCCTTTAATTAGAGAAAATTTCATGTTGACTGATATTTCTCAAAACAAATGCACTTCACGATAGTATTTGAGGTAGAAATGATCCATTACAAGAGAAATAACTGCCTAAAGAATAAGTTCAATCCTGAAGTAATATAATAAGGATTTTTATAAACCAAAATAGCTCTAAAAACTTTCACGATACAAGGCATACTCGTATGATTAGAACTGAAAGAGGAAAAATTATTACCAATCTCGAGTATAGTCATGAACTATGTGAAAGGAGCAAGGAATAAAGTTTACTTGTGAGAATCCATAGCCTAGGTCACGAAGGGGCACCAAACCCCGGCACCTAAGCCAACTGGCTGGGATTGTCGACCAACGACTCATATTATGGAGGCTTCACTAAGGAAATAAGTACCAAAATAAAAAGGCTTATAGTTATTCCCCAAAAATCAATAACAGGATTCGAATTGACTATGGCACTTGTCAAACTGATCGTTGGATTTATTTCACGAAATACGAAATGATTGGATATTGACTCAAGAGCCTCTAAATAAAGTTGTACGTGCAGTAACTATTTTCATAACACTTGAGGATATTAGAAAAATATGTGAAATCTTATTTAAGTATTGGGTAGTATCTCTAGTTTTGGATAATTCTCCAAGTTCTCTGATTATATATATGTGAAAGAATTAAATTTTTAAGGGGTTTACCTTCTTAATGTTTTTACCATTATCAGATATCAATAAGTTAGTTAAAATGACCTAATGAGTATCTAAACTACTATAATGCCCTTATTGACTTTTGTGGGTATAGTCACTACAAACCCTCACGAGACAAAACTCGTCCTATATGGGTAACCTATAGGTTTAACGGCTTTTTGCATACGCTAAATGCAATCGTCTTAACCACGAAAGAGTTATGTTTTTATTCTTTTCTTTGCTCGAGGACTAGCAAACTTTAGGTTTGGGGGTATTTGATGGACACATAAAATGACCATTATTCCCCTATGACTTAATGTTTATTATTCTTAATTTTATTATTAAACATGACTTATAAAACAAATTTTTATATTTCAGGTCACATGGAGCTCATTTACCAAATATGTGCAAATACCGGGATGTATAGCTCAAAGGATGAACTGTTGGAGAAGGATGTAGAGTTGTCAAACACAAGGGTCCCACATGGGGAGGTTACAATTTTGGAGGATAACTCTTAAAGGTTACAAATTTATGTACATTCATGGCATAGGTTATAATTCTAATATTAAATGTAAGAACCTTCTCCTTCATCTATAAAAGGAGAGGTGGTGAGCTCATAAGATTATCCAATTTTGAGAGAATCATTCTTGTAGAGTGCAAGAGAGCATTATTGGAGTAAGTTGGTGTAAGTCTTGTAAGTATTTGGAACATTTCATTTTGTAAGTCAATAAAATTCCTCTTTTTGTTATTAGTTTATGTTCATTTCATTCTCATATCATTTAGGCTTTATAGTTGTTATAATGGTCGGCTAAGTCCTCACTAGGGGTGAGGATGGATCCGCCATAAGCGTATGATATCATGTAGTAGAATGTATTTTTCTCTAGTACAATATGAGCATATTATCACAAATCCCAAAACTATATTGTTGGAGACATCCATTATCATCATATGATCTTTTTAAGTAGAGATATAGGAAGAGTTTTGTGATTCTCAAATGATATAGTAAAATTGTATTAATATTGTATTTGTCTAAGGTATGATCCTAATTAGCATTTCATAGTTAGCATAACTTTCATGGAATGTGTTTTTAGTACATACTTAGTTCATACAATATATTCTATTTGAGTTATAATTAATCATGGGATTACATCGACAAAAGGTCGAAGTTTGTTATTTCAATTAAAGTGGAGAATTTAATATACGATACTATGTGGATATTGTATGTAAATGGTGGTAAAATCCGAAGCCCCTAGGCCTTTATTCTTGATTAAAACCATATCATTGATTTTTACGGTTTTACAACCTTAGATTACTAAAACACAAGACCAAAACTAATTTCTAGTTCCGTTCGAAAGTGAATGACACTCTAATTTTTACCCATACTAAACACCAGATTTTGACCGTTATCACTAAGATGCACGAGGGGACGGGTGCTCGAGAACATGTAAGAGCGTCTAGAGTGTGACTATGTTAATGTTCACAAACTGTATTGTACAGTTTGTATAGTTCTCGATGTTGTCGGTCATTATCGTCTAAACGGCGCTGCTGTTCTACCTTGAGTTCTTGTCGTTTGTCCTCGCGCTCAATATATAACTGGCTAGTATGGCACTCCTTGGCTTGAGCGAATTGTTGGGTAATGAGGGCGAGTTGGGCGGCAATGTCGTTGACGGAGTTTTTGACAATGGAAACGGTTGAGCGAAGGGTAGGGGCCATTGAGTATGGCTATAAGGGGAAATTAAAGGGGATCTGAAAGGGTAGGAATAGTACAGACGGTGCCAAATGTAGGGGCGTGATTTCCTAGAGGGGAAACTTTGCTCTTACACCTTGAAGGTTACCTTCGACTAAGGGTTTTAGCAAATATGTAAGACAATAATAAACTAGATTACTACACTAACATACTTGCATGGAGTCCAGAAATTGAGGTTCTCCACAACCTCCAGCAAGGATTTGAATTAAAGATTGCATAAATATTGACTTAGTTGACTGTTCAAGTTAAGAGAAGGTTACAGGGTACTCGAAGGTAATGTTAGGAGGGTTTTAGACAGAGTTTTTCTAACCCCTCTAGAGTGTTTCTTCTTTTCTATTTATAGGAGATAGAAAAGGGGTGAGTCACCATGTGAGGTCAGATTACATGTATACCCCTTGGGGCAGCTGTATTGTACGATAAGTCAGTTCTGACATTATAGCTATCTGGCGGCTTGTTTCCATTATTCTGTCTAGTAAACTGGTTGTCAGGTGCATCTACCTTTGACCATGTACTACTATAGTCGAAGCCTCTCTTGAATTGGTATTAACCGACTGTCTTTGTCTTTGGCTTCGACTAGCTTGTTATGGCCTTCGAGTGTTGGGTTAATCTTGGAAGGCTTCGTGGACTTCAATGTTACCTTTCTGGACTTCTAGTCTCTTAATAGGCTTTGATATAGCCTACGAGTGTTCGACTAGTCTTAGGAGGCAGCGAGTAGGCTACTATAAAAACGCCTCAACGAAAAGAAGGGCAGATGGGTTAAAGAACTACTTAGTATTTTATAGGCATATAGAACAACACCTCAAACATCCACAGGCTACATACCATTTATGATAGTCTTCGGTACTGAAGTTGTAATCCCTTCAGACCTCGACCTCCCAACTACTAGAAAATAAGTCATAAATGATGAAAATGAGCATGAACTTCTATATAATCACAATTGAATCGAAGAAACTCAAGATCATGCTATTACAAACTTGGGGTGATACCATGACACTCTAAGGACAACATATAACAAGAAGGTAAGGAAACATACATTCGACATAGGCAATCTTGTACTTTAACGAATTTAAGATAGTACTCAACCAAAAAACTCAGGCAAGTTATCAGAAAATTTGGACAGAATTTACATTATCAGTGATAAGACCGACAGTGGTGCCTACTGGCTGATGACTGAAAATGAATTACAACTCGAATACCCATGGAATACAGCCCATCTGAAGATGTTCTACAAATAGAAGTTGTAATCTATTCAATTTTTCTTCAATAAAGAAATTTTCTTTCCCGTCAATGCATCATCTATTCTGCTTCTTTCTTTTGACAAAACTTCATAAGTATTTGTCAAATTTAAGTCTCATTTCTTCGACAAACAAATCTCCAATTAAAGAAGATGTCATCTAAACAACTTTACTAAACTCGACAACTCATTTATGGTTGTCTTATCAATCGAACCAGATATCCCATAAAGGAAATATATCTGCAATTTATTCCTATACTCGACAAAGCCATAACATGGCTATCTTATCGTTACATTCAGATATCTCTTTTATAAAAAAGTTCTGAAAAATCTACTGCCACTATGTTGTACTTGAATATATTATCTCAAATATCATACTTAAACAAACCCAATAACATATTCAATAAAGAGGATACATCTGTCTCATTCATCAATAAATCACAATATTTTGTTTCGCAAAAATTAATTATTTACCAAATTCATTCAACATCAAACTCAAAGTTGTAAGGTCTCATTGACCATTTGTACAAAAAATTGTTTACCAACTTCAAAATAAAACAACAAAGATAGAGAAAGATTATAACATTATTGTCTACTTCTCAGGGGAGACTATTGGAGTTGTTAGCTTTACTGGAAGACCAGGAGTTAGATCATTGAGAACCTCCCCTGATATCTGATCTACACCATCGACTAAGACAGGGGCAACTTCTTGAGTCTCAAGAACCTCCTCCTCCGCATCAGAATCGACAAATGCTGCCCCACGACAGCAGCCAAGCCTTTGTAAAAATCCTACCTTTCCTTCATAAGGTTGAACTACTAAGATAAGTTGGCTTTCATATACTTGAGAGAATCGATATTATTCCGATCTGAGTCCGCAGTAGCTTTAGCAAGAGCATTGGCCTTCTCTACCTCCATCAATTTTCGCACCGATAAAATCTGTTCACAAACATCAATTTCAAAATTGGACTTTTGCAGGGTCAAAGCATCTTCCCTCTTCTTCACAAGATCGACCCTTATCTTCTCGACTTCCTTCCTCTTCTCTGCCTCCCATATCTTCTTGGCCTCGCAAACAGCAGTCTCCTTCAACTTAACCGTGCCAAACTTTAACTTTTCTAGCTTCGCCTCCTGGATTTTCTTCTCCTTAACCAGCTCATATTTTTCCTTAACAAGCTTCTTCTCGATATTTTGTAGATGAGCAGCTAGTTTGCCAAGGTCTCAGTACCAAGCAGACGGGGCTTCCCATCTATCAGCAACTTCTTGATCTGCATGATAGTAATAATATGAGACCTCGAATATGGAAGTAACATCGTTAATCGACATAAGGCATGAAAATTCCTTACCTTATTTATTGTTCTATGACCTTTGATGAAGAAGGTCAAAAAACTTTCTGCTCCAACCAAGTAGTCAGCAAAATCTTCCTCAACCTTTGAAGAAGAAGCCTTCAGCAAGTTAGGAAAACTTTTCTTCCCAGTCACAGCCTTCTGCTGCATCATAGTAGTCGACTTAGGGGTATTGGCAGTCCCTAATCCAACAACTACAAAATTATCCACCTTCCCGACTAGAGCCTATCAAGTCAACCTCTTCAATAATTGTGCAGGGGCAAGAAGAGGGTTGGTAGCTCTTTTTTCTTATTTTTGCCGAAAACCCCACTCAACGGGGCCTCTCTCTCTCTCTACAACAACAGAGTTAGTAATATACCCACTGAGAGCAGAGTTCCCGAAGGAAATACTTGAATCAACGACTCTTTTATTTTTTTCATAAATTTTCCCGTCGATAACTGGAACCTTTCATTCGAGATCTTTTTAGATCAATTTCTTCGAATAGCTCTTCGTCCATCCCTTGATTTGCAACAATAGAGTCGACTAGCCCAAAATAGTTTATTCTCAAGTTATACAATTACTCTGCCACCTTCGAGATCCTGTTCACTTCCTTTGCAACTATAACAGCATATAAATTCAATTAGCACGTCATCAAATAGCAATACTTCAGGACAACAAATTACTCTTATATTAAATCAAACACATTTCACACAAACCTGGATGGAAACTTTTCTACTTCAAAGGTTCCCCAAGATCTTTCGGGTCGAACTCATAGTTCCCCGAAACAAGTAGGCAGTCGATAAAGTATTGCCCCCCAGCCGACACTATCTCATAAAATAAGGGCTTCTTAAGAAACCTAGCAAGGTATCTATAGCCCACTTTCTGAGGATTCTGCTTTAGTGTGTAATACATACACAAGTCATCAACAGAGATCACCTACTATCGCCTCTCCTATTGACGACCGTTTAACACTTCCGCAACCCCAAACAGATCGTACACATTTAGATTGAACTGACCAGGGGCAATATCAAAGAAATTTAACAACTTCTTTTGGTTAACTTGAAGGGGCAACTTCAACCCCTTCTTTATTTGTTCTCAATAAACGAGAATGCCCTCCATAGGGAGTTGTTGGTCAGTCATTTCCCCAAGATACTCTTCTAGCCTAATATTATCAGGGATGTCATACTTTTGTTTAAAAGTCAACATTTCATTGGTTTTCTCCGCATCCCTATAGTACTACTCCCCATTGGCATCTAAATCTATCTCTACCTCGCCTCCTTCTTCACCCCCACCAACACACTCTTCTCGATCACTTGACTATGGCTCATGTTCCACATCAATTTTTATTCTCTCCCCATCATAAACCTCAAAAACCTCAATTTCCAACCTGGCTCGATTCTCATAAGCCATGTTAACACTACTCTCCCCAACCCTGTAGTTCATACCCAAATCCAGTACAAAAGTAGTCACATCAATTATTAATGGTTCTACATCGACAAGGTTTTCAAACACTCCTTCTATATGAGCATCAGGACAATTAGCATTTTAAACTGGTTCAGCCATTTATTTTAACCTAAAAATTATAATTAATTTTTTCTATTAGTAAGGAATCATTTCTTCTGTAATATTATATATCTGTAAGCATTGGTTGTCGCAGATTACTCTCCAACAAATCATTTTATTTCTAAGTTTTTATTCGAATTTGTTTACTTTGACATTATTACTTCAGTTGTCAATCCAATTACAAAATCATTTTTATTAAAATTATAACATCAATATTGTTTTATTCGAGAAACTATTCATTTCCCTAAATCATTTATCTCAAAGTTTTGAAGCAAGATATCAGCAGCTTCTCGAAGAAGCTGCACTTACCACCTAGTTTCCCGCCAAAAATGACCAAATCAATTTTTTATTTTGTTCCCCTTCTCTCCGGCGTAAAATCAGGCCACACAACATACATAATCCGGCAAGTCACTTACACCACATCATGCACCTTCCAAACACAATGTTACCTCATAAAATTGCCTATAGTTGCACCGTAACACCTACGATAACAAATATCAATTCCCTCTCCACCAAACCCAAAACTGAATCGACCCCAACAATCACAATACTTCAATATCATCAACGAAACCTTCCCAATACCACCAACATCCCAATTTCATACCAAAACCATAAAATACGCAAAGCCCTAAAAACTGCCTTCCACCAATTTCTCCACAAAATATTCACTTTTACTCATAATCATTCATACAAATCACAATTCAAGGTATTATCTACAATGGGTTTATACATAATCATCATTACTTGATGAAAATATTGACTGGCTAAAATTCAAGAAAGAGTAAAACCAACCTTGTTGATGCGCAGATCACAAATCTTTCTTCTTTGCAAGTTTTGCTCTCTTAATAAGCACAACAATCTTCTCAAAACCAATGATGGAAGGATTAACCATGGAAGAACACAAAGAATCACCTTTGAGATTTTTTGAAAAAGTGGAGTGTGAACAGTTGGCACCCAAAGGGGTATTCATAAGCCCCACGTGACGGTTCGATGCACCCCCTCGAGACTCATCGGCTAACTACTTACCAAAATGCCTAGCACGCCTCTTCTAGAAGTCCTTAACTCTTCGTCTCCTAAATGGCAACATGCCATTACACTGCTGCTCTAAACCATCTAGATTCATCTGTACCTTCTTTATTTTCTCTATCTTCACCAGTGCAGCTCTTAAATTCATAAAAAGCGATTGTACATCCATTTCCTTATAACTTAATATATTACTTTTGGGAACACACCTAGTTATTGCTCTTTGAACAAATAAACCATATCTTTCTTTTTTTATCTACCTCCTATTTACATGGAACAGTTGTAACCACAATTCAAATTTCAAATTTCAAAAAATAGAAGTATTCGACAAAAATACTACCATAATATCGTGAACTATCCATCCTAAATTTCAAAATTTACATTTCATTACCATTGAGAAATGTTACATCACATGTTCGCATATAGTTACAATTAGAACACGGAACATGATTAACTTTTCCAAACACATAATTTACCACCACAACATTCAAAAATTTCTTCTCGACACAACAACAAGTAATTATATCGAGAATAGGGTGATTGTAGTAGTATATTCCCCAAACTCGATAAGGAGAAGCTAGCAGAACCATGTCGAAGATATGCGATAGATTCGAGAAGGCAACAGGTCCACGTCTACAGATCTCGACCTTCTACAGTAATTGTTACACTTGGTCAAAAAAAGTCGATTCATGAAGTTTACCCGCCACCCATTAAACCAGGAAACCAATTATTTGTAACTGCCTATATCCATTATAAATATAGGCAGAGCATATGTCAACAGAAGGATGATTTTTTGATATCATTCTTGACTATACTTATCAAATCTCTCTGTAATTGTAATAATCTAGCACATATTGAATTCATACCTTAAAATCCCCCTCGAGATCGTGGTTTTTCTCAGGTGTTACTGAGTTTTCACGTAAAATCTTGTGTGTTCTAGCTTTATTTATGAAATCATCATAACCCCATTACTAAAAGTATTAACGAAGTTTACCAACCGAAAAACTATCCATTATATTGTTATTGATGGCATTCTTGATTTCTAGGATCGTGCCTCTCGAATGTAAAAGGGAAGCTCGATCAAAACCTTCTACCATACTGTTTGTACCAGCAATGGTTGTAACATTTAAGTTTCCCATGGTCAATTTCGAGAAGACTCCTTTCTTTTGAGGAGGTTTTTTTTAGGAGAAGAAGACTCCTTTCTCCCAGAGAATCGTATGTGTTGTCCTATTATCAATGAGACAGGAATCCACAGAGATTCGATCAAGATCCGATTAATAGGCATGCAAGTCCATAGTCAATTCTGGTTGTTTCTGTTGGCAACGTACAAGATTAAGCATTTCAGTTATAATCTATTTATTAATTATACTCTAAGGGAATAGACATGCACATAATCAACCATTGAAAATGTTAAGAAATGTATATATAGATAGAAGTAGATGTTCACTACAATAAGTTGTAAAACATAAACAAGTTACACTTCCTCCCCGAAAGGCTTATTCAATAGTACTTTTAACTATGAATAATTAAATACTAGTCTGGGATAGAAAAGTAAAAGCAATTTGTGGTGACATCATAATATATAGCTGATCACTCCATCTCTATATAGTTAGAGGTAAATCATTGTGCTCGTCCACATAGAAGTCTGATGTGGAAAAATGGGTATAATCTACAACCTCTTTAGCATCCGTAGCCTCAATAGGAGAGTTATACCTAATTAGTGTATGGTGAGTTGCATGCTTCATTCTCGAGTGGTACTTTTCCACAAGTTGATTAAAGAAATGACAGTTTTGTGTTTAATGTCTAGATTTACCACAGCGTTAACAAACGTCAGTGGGAGATGCACCACTTCAGTCAGTCCTCAGCTTACGAACCTTTTGGCTCCTACCCTTGTTCTAGTTTTGGTTGCCATGGCATTTTTGGTTTTCCTTGCGACGACCACCAGTATCTGTTTTATTGATATAACCCTTCCCGTGGTTAACTCGACCGCATTTTCTCTTGTTCAACACATTATAATTTGCCTCGAGCACTGGCACGCTTCCAGCGGGCCTACGGTCGTGATTCTTCAACAATAGTTTGTTGTTATATTTTGTGACTAACAGACATGTAATCAGATCAGAGTGCTTCTCAAAGTTACGGTTTCAATATTGTTGAGCTAACACCAAGTTATAAGCATGAAACATAGTCAACATCTTCTTAAGCATATCCATTTCAGTCACATATTCTCCACTTAAAGTTAGGGTGGAGGTGATGCGATGGACCATGGAGTTATAATCATTCACGCTCAGATAGTCTTACATCCACAAGTTCAACCATTGAAACTTTGCGCTACAAACAAGAACAGTCTTTTGATGTATGATTCGTTTGTTGAACTTGTTCCACAAACCCTTCTCAGACATGTATTCATTTTTCAAGTCTTCCTTAAGGTGGTGTCGTATTAGAACAAGCGCTTTCGACTTGTCCAAAGATGGTATAAGTATGGCAGCTGCAATTCCTGGTTGCGTATCATTATGGAATGGTACCTCAACAAGTTGCGCAATGGTTGATTCCAGACTATTAGCAGCTAAATGGATCTCCACGTCCATCTTCCAAGAAAGTTAATTATCTACAGAGATTGAGTGGAGCGAACTTGACATTGGATAATGTTGCCATCTACAGGATATGCAAAAGTAGGTAAGGAGTCCTACTTTTCGGGACGGAATCATATTCGTGTCCCACTATTCTCCTAAATACAAAGAAGCCCGTTGAATAGATCGAAGAGAGTAACGAATCCTCAATTAGAAACCCAGATCGTCAGGTGGAGAACAAGCAAAGACATAGGGAATAACCAATTCTAACTAGATAAGTCGGTGTTTATTTATCGGGGGTACAGGTTTAGAAATGTTTAAACAACTATGTTTTCCTACATATGAAATCACATGCACCAAATGCCCAACTACATGCTCACTATCAATCTTTAAACTGTGCAAACAAAAGACCTTAGGGCGGGCTTAAAAAAAACCGGTGTCGATGTTGCTTGAAATATTGTGTCACAAAGAAGGATGAACTCGAGTAGAGGCCAAGAGTATGAAATAGGTAGAACCAAGAAATCCAAAGAACTAAGGTGTGTGGAACGAGTTAGAGTTGACTTAGGTTACCGGCCTGCAGTCGGGTTAACTCGATCTGAACCTTTTCTAAGATACGGCTCATTCCTAATCAGGGTACTTGGCTCAAGTTGAGGTACACGACATTTGAACCCTAACTCGGTGTGTCACTTGTGATAAAAAGTCAAGCGAAAGTCTCTCAGGTGCGCTCAGATATGGCCCTTCGAGTTTGTTAAAACTCGGGTTAAGACTCCAGAGATTGCAAGTTCGGGCCCTACGCCTCGTTCGCAGAAGCTTGACTTAGACCTTAGAGTTATCAGGCCAGGTGTGATCAGGTCGGCCTTTAAGTTAGATCAGGGCTACCTGCCCAAAAACAAGCTCAGGGTCAGACACTTAAATCTGGTTTGGATCAGGTAAGGATCGGGTATCGTCAAGACGTGCAGGACTGGACTGGGTAGGAGTGGGGACAATGTCGGTTTAGGCCTACCTAGAGTCTGCTGGACTCGGTGGGCTTGGGCTTGACCAAGTCTGCCTATACACAAATGTTGTGGTGTTGTATGTAAAAACACCCCAACACATACCCACACATAAACACGTGGTCAACACACACTGCTCACACGTGTTAGTCACGTGAGTTACTCATGATAGAGTCACGTTACACACACATACACAGTATGTGCACCTCACTCAGGTTTTACTCAGGTTGAACGGGGTCTACAAGTTACACATACATGCACATCGCGCACGATGCTGAGGTCAGCACTCACCACACGGGCATGCGCTCGGCACGCGGGTAGCGGCCACGGGGGTCACACGCACGCACTGCACATACGTGCACAATACGCGATGACGTTACACATGAGCCATACGCCTCACACACATGCACAGTGTAATGCGGGTTGGGCTTGGACCATGAGATTGACAGACTTGACCTGCAGTAACAGTTGGGCTAGACCGAGAGTGGTAACTCAACCGATTGGGCTCGGCATGGAGCAATGCTCAATAAAGCCGAGACACATAATGTGGGGCCTGTCGGGAGTGGGAACTCACACCGGTAGCACGGGTTAGAACATTGCTCACACAAGGCCAATGCCCATAGTGTGAACCCCCTACTTAGGAGCTTAGCTTAACTAAGGTGTGGCAGGGTCAATGTTACTAGTTCAAAAACCAAAGTCCAAGGAGAAAATCTTTGTGTGTACACCTCTTTACAACAAACACATACGCATACAAACCTACATGTGCATCTAACCTAACTAGGTCTAGACCCGCGGATCAACCCACCTAAGCACCCTATCAAGGAGTTTCCAAAAATATTGGGTCTCCTCAAAATAGGTGACAGAGACTAGAAATATAAGGATTCTATTAAGATACTTATCAAATCTAAACTTCCCAAAAATAGGAGATTTTATCTAACTAACAATTATCTTTTATTCTAAACCGGTTTAAGTTTGTATTTAGAGCAGATTAAAGTAGGCCAACCTAGTTCATCCTTGGTTGGCCTTAATTTTGAAGTGTCCAAACAGGCCCTTAATCACATGTAATAAGAGATCTAATCACATAGTCTACATCATGCATCAAGATTAACCAAATTTAGCCTATGCATCATATTCAAGGCATTAGCATGTAAAAATTTGTAGAAAACAATGATAAACTCTACAAAAAACATACCAAATATTAGATCTAAACATGATAAACATAGTAGAGACTGTAGAGACTTATCCCTCGATCTCATTCAAAGTCGAGCTCACCCAGCTTGAATTACCTCCATCTCAGGCTCACGCATTTTTAGCACTCCAGTCAACATTTCAACCAGTCTCACAAACTACTCAAGAACGTGGATCGAGCTAAACCCAGAAAACATTACCCAGTCAAAGACACCTGTCTCCCACAAACTCGTCAGTTATTCAGTCAACCGCCACTAACCATATTATTCGAAAAACGTACTTCAGCACGATGAAGAACAGTGGGAAAAGCCTATATAAAGGAAAAGTTCCAGAAGAGACAGGGACCAGAAAAATTACACAACTTATTTACGAGATTAAAAGCATTTCTATATTTAGTTATCACTTGTAATAAAGATATCCGCCTCAAGCAATAAAGATATTTTCACAAAAATTCTCCATACGAGGCTGTGGTTTTTTACCTCTTCAAAGGTTTTCCACGCTAAAAACACATGTTTACATCTCTTACTTTCCATTAGAGTATTGTTACAGGTTCATTGGTGTGATAGCTAATTCATAATCATTTTGAGCTTACGGAATTTGGCCATTACAGAGACTACTAGAAAAAACATGTATAATAGTAGATCTAGATTTTTTGACCTTAAAAAAAAGGAATTTCTAGGGTTACCTTGATCCAAAAGTAATGAATAACAAGATATTACTATCCAAGATAAGCTCTAATACCAAGAATTTGTACTCGAAGGAAGAACAAACGTGCTTGATAACGTGTAATCGTCTATAATACTTGGTCAATATGAGAAAACATATAGAGAAGTAAAGAGATATTATTATGGCTCCAAAATGCCAAATATCATAAACTTCATTATTTACATGGTAGCGGAGTATCCCTAAATTTATAGTGGACTCTCCCTATATATAGTGGAGACTCCTAGGTCTCTCTCTCTCCCTAAACCAGTCTATGGTAGCCCAACCCACTCCACTGTGTATAACAACTTTATATTTATCAATACTCTAAACATTTGCCTTTCAGTACTTCTCCATATTAAGAGCCTTCAGTCGGTTTCAATCAGAAAAGCAAATGCCTATAGATAGAGGTACGTTTAATGATTCCAGTTTAAATCGGCATTTAGAGGTGAAACAAAATATCTGCAGAATTATACCAAATTGAATAAAAATTAATGTTAATATTACAAGAGAATAAGAAATCCACTTATGAATGAAGCAGTACAAATACAAATCATGAGACACTAAAGATACAACAGAAAAAATTGAAGAATGATGATATTCCAAGCTCAATTTGAGCTGCCCGTCTATCATAATCCAGTCTCTCATAATCCAAGAGCAAAATTCCAAGAGCAAAAAAAAAACCGTCACCCTTTCGTGGCGGAATCAGATGGATCTGAGTGGATGATCTTCAGAGTGGTCGAGTTCTCCGACCCGATGCACGACCACAGAGAAGAGCATTT
The DNA here is from genome assembly GCA_014058105.1 of Kingdonia uniflora. Classification (NCBI taxonomy): domain Eukaryota; kingdom Viridiplantae; phylum Streptophyta; class Magnoliopsida; order Ranunculales; family Circaeasteraceae; genus Kingdonia; species Kingdonia uniflora. The sequence goes on along the minus strand of JACGCM010000704.1, from coordinate 6,838,370 downwards.
TTTGGGATCGGGTATTCATCTCTCCATGAGTTCACAGATGAGTAAACTCGAAGGTAGAACTGCTGACCGAGGTACTGATTTACCCAATTCTCTGACCTTATGTTCCACATCCCCACATTGTCCAAAGCCATATATATTGCAGTCCATGACTTTGGATACACCTGCACCCACCCCAACAAATATTCACAATAGAAACATAAGAATTGGGCTTCAAATTAAAAATAGTGGAAAAGAAACAGAGTTAGCCCTAATCTGTTTAATTTAAACAGTCTAAACTATCAGAGGTGACTAAAGCCACCAGGAACCACTTTATTCTGAAAATTCTAACTCCCAAATTTTTCCATAACTCAAGATGCATGCCAAGATCTACGTAAATTGATCCAAGATACAAAAAACAATGACATTCTCAGGGAGTTCTCCCAATCCGTTTGTCTAGGAATACTAAACTATCATATCTCTTGTAACAAATTGCATTTTAACGAGGTTTACTACATATATCATGATATATTATATATGGATGTACTAAACATGTCAAGGAGTTCTCATTTCTCAAATATCAGCTGGATATTTAAGGGAAATTATGAACCGTAAAAAATACACTACATTAAATAAAAAAAGAGTAAACTCTTCTTGGCCTACCTGAACGGTACTACGAGCGACTGTGTCTCTCAAATTGTAACCAAGTCTGCTATCTGGTGACCACTGCCCTCCATCCATCCTGTTCATCCACAAATCCAGTTCATATTTTTCTTCAAAATAACATGGGAAAGTCAATAGAAACTTTGGGCTGGATAAGAACTTACCCCACAACAAAGAAGGAATAACCATCAATGTGCCACGACTGTACTGTATCTTCCGTATTTTCGAACACAATCTCAATATACGCTCGGAAATCAGCAGTCATTACAGAGGTCTGGAGGTACCCACCTCCCCCAGTGGGGCTGTCAGGAATACTTCCGACGCTGAAGACACCAGAGATCTTATAGTAGTCTGCCAGTTTCAACGGCGTGTCCGCAGGGATGAAGGACACACTGTTGACAGCATACCTCTGTTTGCCATTAATAACAGGGGCAGAGTTTTGAAGCCTTATCGTGCGGGTTGTGTTGATCAATCCGTAATGATAGGAACCCTGTGGATTAGGTCTGGGTCCACTTGCCGTAAGATTTGTCCTGAGTTTTGAAGAAGAGTTAGTACTATTATACAAGTTTGGAAAATAATTTCAAGACCATAATACATTAGGCATTTAAAAAAGAATTAGAGTATATGTTCAATGGTAAGAGCTCGGGCGGGTACAGAAAATGTAAAACTATAAAAAATAATATGAATCAGCTCTAGTGGTGATCTCTCCCCTCCTAAGCGGTAAGAAAGGTATAAACGGCAAACATTAAGAATTTTTTAGGGGAGATGTGGACATCATTCCAGGATGCATGCCTTTGCGATAAAACTATGGAAATCATATTAAAAAGCCAATTTGAATAGCTTCTACTCCTTTTAATGACATTTTGTACTGGGAATGTCACACAAGCTTCAACAGGTAAATATGAAAATGCAGAGCTTTGGTCATTTATAAGATCATAGCCACCATTGGAGAGGACTTTTCTGCATTCCAGGACTATCGAGCATCATTGAAGATGGTCATATGTATGAATTATAGTGCGCTAAATTACTCCACGCATTATTTAGTATGTCATCCTAATAAAATATTGTCTGAAGTTTAAGGTAGTTTATGCCATAGAATCACAAATAGGAAATTTTGCAACCAATTCTGCTTATACACAAAACATACTATACTGGGTAACAAAATTCAATTTTATAAAGTGTAACAATCATGAACTTGTGTTAATTGGGTCAAAAACATAGTCTGTAGGCCTAGTATGACATAGTAAGGAAGTAAGAGCGCAAAAGACTATGTCATAGTATTCATATCTTGAACTTGGATCAAGATTTTAGTTTGTTTGCCTAGTTTGAATGTAGTAGCAAGGAAGACCACAAAGATAATGGAAAAAGTACATAACAGGGATTAACATATAAAAAAAATGTAACATACCTGATAGATCTGGCCTGGTTGAGAGACCAGTCAATCTGGATGGTGGGCCCACCAGGTGGAGGACCAGAAACACTTCCAGCAGAGTTACTGTAATGGAGAATGGCTGTGGACGTGAGCGCCGGATTGGTGAAGCGTGAGGAAACTACTATATAGTAATCCTGACCCGGCTGGTCAGCTGTCACCAAGACAGAGTAGGACTGCCCTAGATGGACGTCAAGGGAAGAGTAGGTGTTCTGGAGTGTGTGGGATCCTTCAACCTCTACCAAAGTCATTGTATGTCCCTGGATTCTGAAGTTGATGGATGTAGTGATCCCCACATTCGATATTCGGAACCTATAAGTCTTACCTGCCAATCAATATTTCCAGATGGTGAAAATAGAAATAAATGGGAAAAAATAACAAGTAAACAAACGATGATCAAAGACCAACAAGAAGCCTTCTCAAAAAAAAAATTAACATGAACTATACATATACACATTTCTAAGACAGATTGCCCTGGCCTGAATAGAAAAATGCAAACATAGAGTTTGTCCTACAGTCAGGATGGTAAAGTATTTTGATGGAGAACTCATGTGTACCAGAGTGCCAGTTGAATTTATGGAGGAAAGGAAATGCCTTCAGGCCTCACTCTAAGTATCAAGGTCTTAGCATTCTACGAGTAGAGGTTTATAGCAAGGCTCAAAATATGGAATAAAGGCCAAGTTGGTAACAGGCAATACAATGAAACGCTATGTAACGACACTTCACTTTAATAAAACATGTCCGACACCCGGACACTGAGCCAGACATGTCCAATACTATTTGCAGGGTAACAAAATTCTGCCGTTTTTGCCCCGTACCCGTATCGGACACCGACACCCGTATCCGTATCGTTGTTACCTAGACGAAACGTCATCAGCCAAGATTTCAATGTAATAAACGTTATATACGGTCTTTCAGCAATCCGAAATAAATAAAAATATCAGACAATAACACTACGTTCAATACTTTTTATTCCTTTCTTCATATATAATATAACATAATTAAGAATCACCATCTATTGGACAATATCATCACCTTAACTGACATGCAATATTTTGACTATTCGACTTACTTATTCCACGATATATAGTCTCGAATCAGCCAAAGTTTTAATAATATGGTCTGCTATCCAATATTTTTTACCATGACTTGAAGTGTGAGGAGTTGGTATTTGATTATCTTATTATTTTGCAAAAGGTGGAAACATATTCAACTGCTCCAAAAACGAAGTTGCAAAAGGGAAAGCATAATGCAGCTTAATGGGCAGAATGGTTTTTGTTATGCTTAATCTGCATTGGACGTCGACTTTCATCTTGCGCGGTAATAATATATTTATAATCTTAATAACAATGAATATTTACCTAAAAAAATGTAAGGAAATATGCTGAAGAAGAGGCTAATAATGCTAGAAATGTCAACATATATGAAAGGAGATCACTTATAAATACCTTGATCAACAGTGAATGTGTTCCCATTCCATCCACGGCCATTAATGAGAAGACCATCAGGAGAAGGAAAATTGGTCCCATTATCTAACATTGCTTTTAAGTCCTGTGCATACAAAAAAACCTCGCATCACTATATAGCTAAAAAATGCAGTTGGGGTACCTTTTAGGAAGTATAAGAAGCTTTTAGTCTACTTACAGTATGATTACTCTTGAACCAATCACCAGCCAAAACTGTGTAGTCCCCGGCAGGATAATCAAAAGGGACAGGAATTCTTGGCCGACTCGAGATACTGATGCCACCGAATCCTCCGGCAGCTTTGTGAAATGCAAGTGAGGGGTAGTAGAAGAAACTACCAATCTGATCCTTTACTTGGAGGATATAGGTGAAGTTCTGACCAGGTGGGATGGGGCAGTTGGTGCCGTATACTCCGTCCTGCCATGAATTCCTCCTCTGTTGTAACCCATTCCTGTTCAAGTATCACAGAGTAAGCACATTACATGTTAATACAAATGCTTCAAGAATATAATTTCCAATTGACCATTCTTGTTATAGTTCATTTTAGCTTTTCATGGTTGATGTCTAACTGTTAAATTCTAGTCAATTGTTTTTTTTTCTTGGTGACCAGGTGGGTGACATATTTTTATGGTCAGGTATATTTATCTGGTGGGTGATCTGATAGCCCTACCCACCACGATCCTGCTAGGGTGAAATACCAACTGAATAGGTAGCGCAATGTGGATACAAATCTTCTACTCCAAGAGTATAATTTCTCACATTACTCCCACCCTACACTCTACGATAAAAGCATGTATATAACACTATCTTCCTCAGATCTACTTAAATCCAAAGTATAAGGTCAACCAAATTGTCCACTCATTTACTTATTTTATGATTTCATTTGAACGTAAGAATTTGCAATAACCTCATGTTTAATTAAAACAACAACAACAACAAAACGATTACTGGCATGTATATGTCAAATAAGTAAAGAGAGGCAATGTATTTGATAGCTAATCTGTATAAGCCGTGGCCCCTGATCTATATGCCTAAGAAAATTTTCCAATAAAAAATAATTCCTATCCATCTTGTGGTTGAATGTTATCCATAATCGTGATGGCAAAAAACCAAAATGCAGCAAATTTTCACAGGTGTACAAGTAGCACTATCATAGATCCAATGCTCGCTTATATCCACTCATTTGAATCTAACTTTGAAGTTTCGCAAATTTCAGGCAACATCTCCGACAAGATGACTCCCGAGTTAGTAATAATAACATTAAATAGCAATGACTCTACCAAGGAGACCACAAAACCCGACACTGATCAATGTATTTCTAACCATCTGATTATCACATTGGAAGCGGTGAACGCTCCCCATCTTAATCAAATGATTTGGTGGATCATCCAAAACACAGTTAACCACTTGGATAAAAAGGCAACCCAAACAAGGGTCATCGGCAAATGCAAAGGGTGAATAGCACATGGTACCACACCAAATTATGGATCTGACCAAACCCCATTGCCTACTCCACTGCTACTACACCAAATTACAATTATACCCCATAATATCCCAAACTTCCACTTGTACCATTGCAAGCTAAGTCTGAAGTCCTATAAATCTCAGGCAACACTCTCTTGCAAGATGACTCCCTAATCGGTACTAACTATTTTATCATATCATATAGGATGAATGACCCTATATATCAAGGAAAATGCAAAACCCAACACTAATCAATGTAACTCTACCCATCTGATAGTCACATTGCAGGTAGTCAACCGTCAATCATCCCGGTTTTAGTCAAGTGATTCGATGGATGAAGATCACAAAATCCGATCACCATCCAACGCCATCCAAATCACCCAAAACACAGTTAACCACTTGGATTAAAAGGCGATCTAAAGAATGGTCAATGCCATACACCACATGGTATAAAAGAAGACCTATACTTACTTATATATTGCAATTCAACCCCTGGAGTTTAGGATCTGACCAAACCCCATTGCCTACTCCACAGTATTCCCCCAAATTACAATCATACCCTCAATATCACACCCCAAATTATACCATTGCAAGCTAAGATGGTCACTTTAATAATATAAATATTGGTCCCATAAATATTTATTTCTAGTATAAATAAATAAATAAAAATAAGTAAGATCTGGTCAATCCAACATGACATGTCTTGCAGAATCTTTGATTGACATAAAGAAAAAAAATTAAAGATTTCATATTATTTATTGCAATCTTTATTAATAAAAATTATATATTTCCAATCACAAAAAATATATATAGATTTGCTAACCAAGAGAGAAGGAAGGGTTCATCCAAGCTGTTGTAAACACTGATAATCAAGTTATCATTTGTAACTGAGTCAATATGAGGACCTGGAAATTGTCCATTTATCAAAATCCCCTGCATTTCACAGAAAGGGTTCACTTCATCAGCGTATTTAACAAAAATAAAACCTAAATCTAAAATACAAATTAAGATTAAAAAGATGGGATTTTGCACCTGTTGTCTAACACCCAATGGGTAGATATCTCCATAAGTCACATTCCAGTTGAAGAACCTGTAAGGATCTTCCCCATTGATGCAAGAAACAGTAAAGATGACCAAGAAGAGAGAACAGAGCACTCTGTTTTCTCTCATTTCTAAACCCCACTCTCACTCTACAGAGATCTTTGAAGATGGCACAATGGGGTTCAAAGAGAACCAGATCTCTCTCTCTCTCTCTCTCTCTCTCTGTTGTTTTGCGTTGATCTGTTTTGGATTTCTTGAGCTAAAATAAATGGAGTCGGTGGGAGTGAAAGGTTGGGGATGCTGGAGATAAGTGAGTGACGGCCTTTTGTAAAGAGAGGGAAAGAAAACGGTGTGGGTGAGTGTGAGTTGTCTGTTGACTAAAGAGGGTCATCACGCGGTTAATTCAAAATGACAGGAAAACCTGAGGAAATTTATGATAATTTAGTGAAATTGCCTAAACACGTGCCACCTTCTATCTTAAAACCAATCGGCAATGAGAGGGTAGTCCCTGCATCTCAATAAGACAGTTTTAACTTGTGCATGAAGATTGGCAGCAAGGATAGCAACACTTTAAAGATTGGAGAAGTGAGTGAAATTAGATTGGATTGCGAAAATTAGGATTGCAAGTGTACCAGACAAAGAAGACGATAGAAAAATGGGAAGAAGAAAAATTCGCAGACATAAATTTGTGACATCTATTGATTTTAATAGCACTCCATGATACGTTTATGTTGATACAACAAAAACATTTGTGATATGTAATAATGATTTCAAAAGATTTTGATAGTTGTTAACTATGTTACTTGAAAGTGAAGCAGATGTGGGAAACGATACGATAAACGGAAACAGGAAACGTTAAATCTTTTTTATACATGATTCGGGAAACGCATACAGGAGATATGCGACAATTGAAGCGAAATGTGAAAAGAAGAGGGAAACGAGTATTGAAACGTAAACAAATCTGAACTAGGAAAGCGAGTAAGAATGTCGAAATAAGCAAAGAGTAATGTTTTTTTATTGTAGAGATATCAAGATACAAATACAATACTTGTTAACTTAGTTAAGATGGAAGAGAATACAGAAGGTTAAGTATGATTAAAAAACTTCATTTCTTAAAGAGATTTTGTTATAAAGTAGTATTTATAGGTTTGAGTGTTTTTTCTTCTTCTTTTGTAGGTATAAGAGCATCAAATTGTGTACGAACGTTGTTTCACATTCGATTTGATATTTGAATTTTAAAAGTTTCCCAACCCAAACTAAATCACAGTCGAATTGAAACGCAAATCATATTCGTTTCCTCAACGTTTCCCGAATTTGGAGAAACCGAATCGCACCCGTTTCCCAAACTGCTTTCCCAGGAAACGTTTGGGAAGAGGGAAAACACGTTTCCTAGCAATATATGTTGTTAACCATTAGATTCATGTATGAGAAAAACTGAAAGGTTTTGGTTTGTCTCATTTTGTGTATGTAAAGGTTCGTGGTTATCTCAGTCGAAGACAGTGACAGGATGAAGACTTTCATACAATCTTCTATCAACCAACGACCAAGAAGGTAAGTTGGTTAAGTAGAACTTTGATAAATGGAGCCAAAAATGTTTTTCTAAATTGTCTAAACTTTTTGGGAATCTCGTTCGAACGACCTAAGGTCTCGTTCGATCGAATTTTGGGCATCTAGTTCGAACGACCTTCGGTCTCGTTCGAACGAGTGCTACGAGTTCAAAATAAAAATGTATATTTTTTGAAGGCTTATTAGGGATTTCGTTCGAACGACCAAAGGTCTCGTTCGAACGAGTCTCGAGAAAAGCTAAAAAACTATTTAAGCAAACATTGCTTTTCTTTTCTTTGGAAAAAAAGATTTTTTTGAAAGAGCTCAATATCCTTTAACAGAGACGCAATTTAACATCAATCAAAACCTAAAAAACCTTGAGGTTGATGTTGAGTTAGTTTATCCTACTTCCCACATATTGTTCTAAAGTGATTCAAGAAGAGTGTTCCTTGTTAGGAGTTCAAGGAGAGTCATTGAGAGAACGAAGAAGAGTCGCTGCGAGAACGAAAGCGATAGGGCGTGATGCTTGGATCAGAAGATAGATAATCACGAGATGGGGTTATCGAGTCTGTAAGTGTAATTCAGATTAAACTCTTTTTGATTAGTAGATTTTTTGTTGTCGTGTTCATCGATAATTATCTGTGGTTTTTCTCTTGAGTAAGGAGTTTCCACAGGGTGAACAATTGCTTGTGTCGTTTAATTCATTATCTTTACTATTGATTGTTTTTGCTTAATCCTAGATCATTAATTGATAGGAATTGTTTTGACCTAATTTCTCGAAATACATTAAAATATGATCACATAGATTTTCAATTGGTATCAGAGCAGAATCGCTTGTAGGCTTTATATCCTGAGCGGTGATCCTGTCTTAAGTGCTTGTTTAATTTAATAGATTCCGAAAAATTTGGAAGACCTATAAATTGTCCACCACTTTTTGATGGCACGAACTTTCCCTACTGGAAGGTTCGAATGATTTCCTTCTTGCAATCTATGTGAGAAGATGTCTGGATTGCCATTGAAGATGGATGGGTGTCCCCGGCTGTTATGCGGGGTGAGCCAGCAACAGCTGTAGAAATTCCAAAACCTATAAATCAATGGACTAAGGAGAAAAAATAAACATCTGGATATAATTTTAAAGGTCTTAATGCTATCATTAATGCGTTGAGCCAAAGTGAGTATAGACACATCTCCGCGTATACCACTTCAAAAGAAGCTTGGGGCATCTTAATGCGCACTCACGAAGGTGGTGATATGGTTAAAGAGAGTAAACTGCAAATACTCACCTCTCAATTCAAAAATATCTGGATGAGTGAGGATGAACCGTTCGGTGAGTTTTATGCTAGACTGAGGGACATTGTCAACAACAGTACCTCTTTAGGAGCTAGATATATTGATGTTCAAATAGTTCACAAAATTATAAGATCTCTCCCTAAGATTTTTAGATCCAGACGTGATGACATAGATGAAGCTCAAAATCTAAAAACTATGAAACTTGACACTCTTGCTAGAAAATTACAAGCATTTGAAATCGAGATAGAAATAGAAAACCCTAAGAAGAATAAAAATCTGGCTTTTAAGTCATCCTCTAACTCTTCATCTTCTCAGGGAACCAGAGAAGTTGACAACTTATGTATCTCTGACGATAATGAATAATTGGACTTTGATTCACAAATTGCTATTATAAGCCAACAGTTTAAAAAACTCTTGAAAAAATAGCAATTTGAAAAACAGGGGCAAAATGTGAATTATAAGCCACCTCCTCATGACTGTGCTAAGTCGTATGGCAAACAAACCAATTTTGAACAAGACTTAAATAAAGTTGAATGTTATAGGTGTCACAAGTATGGTCGCTATGCTCACAGTTGTCCTACTAGTAACCATAAGGCCATGAATATTAATGTAACTTAGGATGATGATAATGATGAATTTGATGCTAATAATGATCATCCCCAAGAATATGAAAATGATAACTATTGTGCGTTACCTAGTATAATAAACTCTAGTAATAATTATTTTGACCATTTTGAGCTAGAAAACTCTATTGGAGATCCGAGTGATTATGAAAGTGATAATAGTGAAGAACCCCACCCAAGTTTGAAGATTTGTATTATTAACTTGTTTCTCAGCTTGAGAAACTTAAGAATAAGAAAGATGTTTTTATTGTCAAACTTGATATTTGTGAAAAAGAAAAATATATTACTATAGGGAAGTTAAAATTGACTGAAACTGAACTTGAGAAACTTAAACTTGACTTGACTTCCACTAAGCAGAAACTTAAAGTTTTTCTCCATGGAGCAAAAAATATTGATAAAATGCTAAGTATAAGCAAAAATGGTACTAACAAAAGGGGACTTGGATTTGATGAGCAAAATGTTAAGTCTACTACACCTCAAATGACCAAGTTTGTCAAAGCTACTCCAGTGACATCTTTGCCAAACAAAGTGTTACTAATACTCCTCATATGCAGACTAAGAAGCCTTCTGTCTTTCGTGTGTTTTATTATCAGGTTTGTGGCCGAAAGGGTCATCTTATTCCCTATTGCAGATATGTTCCTGAATTCTATAATATGAATTAATTTTCTAGGGAAAGAGGGAAACTCTATCGATCATATGCCCAATCGTTTGCTAATTTCTCTTTTATCCAAAAGTCTTTTAATGATTTCAGGAATTTAACTCAAGCGACAGAAGAACGAAAGAAAGTGGCATCCGTTTGGGTTCAGAAGAAGGATCTTCTACCACAATTACGGTGCAATGTTGCAGTAATGGCTCAAAATGAGATGGTGAAGAGTATGTGTTATAAGACAGTGAAAGATGATTTATCTAATAAATCCTGGATTAGTACCATTGGTGTCTGTTCCATTGAGTAAATCGTTCCAATCATCCTGACTGTTTGTGCCATTATTCTGTGGACATCATCAGGTATGTGTCATTTTTCTTGTTCATATTGGTTATTTCCTCTGATTTTTGCAATACAGTCTATCTTAGCTATGCATGTGCATGTTCAGGATTTATTTATTTGCCATATATTCATCTAATGTTTGAGCTACTTGGTATCACTTATTCATCACTAGTTCCAACTATTCCTGACTCTAGTCGTAAGTAGAAACCTTGAAGATAAATGTAGAGACTTTGTTACCTAACATTATGTGAGAATCTAACATTTTGTGTAAGTTTTGAGTGTTATTAAATGAATATTTTCCCACAAAATCTCTCTTTGTTTATGATCTCATTATTCTATGCATTTGTCAATTATTGGTGGTGACATCTAGTTCAAGTTAGTTTAATAAAACATTCCCTATACTTGATTCGAGACAGAAAAAAGTACTATGCGAGACTGAAGATATGATAATAGGCTTTTATTGTTACACCTTTTTGACATTCGTCTATGCTTACCCAAAAAAAATTCTGTTTGCAGCCCTTTTGTTTAAAATATGTCATTCATTTTATATCCAACTCTTTTTAACCCTTTTGTTCTTAGACATTTTAGCAAAATCAAAGTAAAGGAAGGAATGAAACCATGTGGTTTAAGTGGGGAAAGATGAATAAAAAAATAGAGTATCTCCAAAGTTTTTTGCTAGAGAGGAAAAAAAATCGTTTGAACAAGGTTGATAGTCGTTCGAACGACCTTTTGATAACCCTCTGGAATTTTGGCCCAGGAGCCCAATTCGTTCGAACGACTTCATATTTCGTTGGAACGAAATCTGGGAACTTTATTTATTTATTTTTTGGTTTTTTAAACCACTCACTTGCTTCGAGATTTGAGCGATTGTAAAGAGTTTCCCTAGTATATAAAGGGAAACTTAGGGAAGAAGTATTTTATTCAATATGTACTCAATAAAGAAGAAGAATGACAGGAGGTGTACTCAATTTGAAGAAAGAGAGGGAGAAAGTATAATCTATAATCTTAGAGTGCCAACAAAACATCTACTCCGTCATGTCCATTCCCTTGTCTACATTATAACTATTTCAAGACCTATTTGATCTTGAGTTTAGCACAGTCAGTTTAGTGAAGATGAGAGATAGGGATTATATATTAGTTAACTTGACACCATCTAAAACAATTGATTTTCCTTCCATGAGATCTTTCGGTAAAATAACGCTGTTCTTTTTTGGATTGTAAATTTTTAACTCCAGTTTATTCATATGCATATTTCCTCAGAGTGATATCTATTAAATTCTCAGTGACTTTGAGTGACCAACCATGAGAGGCCTAAGTTGAAACATATTTCTAATATAGTGATCTTCATACGTGTAACTGTCAAGACCTTGATTGGACTATACACACACACACACACCAAGTTCTTTTACATAATTTCGTTTATAGATCAATAATATTTTTTATATCATGTATCCGCTGTGCTTTTAGATTTGACTCTACATATTTTACGGGGGAATGTGTTTGGAAGTCTTCAGTTTATCTCATAAAGTCCTGTTTCTTATCTTAAGTTTCTTGTCGACGGTTGTACTCTGTTATTTTGGTTAATATTGGTGCGTTTACTTATTTTCATTGTTTCGCTCGAACGAGTCATCCTATCGTTCGAACGACTTTCATTTTTTTTCTTTTCAAAGTTTCATTTATTTTCTTTACTCTCTCTCTCACACCAACTTGAACTCCACCACTTCCATTATGATTTTTCTCTCTCTATGCTCAATTATGTACTCGATTGGATGGAGAATCTCTATGTTGCATGCTTCTACTGCTTCTCCACTTCTAATTTGAAGCTTGATGTTCCAATTTGGTAAGCTTTGTTCTGATCTCTCTCCTTTGTTGTTCACGCTCTACCTTCTGTTGTACACATTGGGTCTGATTATGTTGAGATTGGAAGAAGAATCCTCTGGGTTGATTAGTCGATCTCTGTGAGTATTTGCATTGTTAAAATTATTTGCATTGTTAGAATTGGAGTCTGCGAATAGGGGTATTTCCTTGCAGATGATTAGGTTGTCCATGGGTTGGTGAATTTTAAATTGAGGTCTTCAAAAGTGCTTTTGTACTGTACATTGTTGGATTGTGGGGTTGTGCTTGGTGTTTGTAGGGGGTATTTTTGTGTGATTGTCTTTATGAAATTACTGGGTTTAATTGGTGGAGAATAAGGGGATTGGAGGCTGGTTTGTTTTCTTACAGGTGTTGAGTTGGAATGTGGGTGATTCCTTGTTGGATTTGTTGGTTTGGTATTGTTGGTTTGTGATTGTTACTTGGGGTTTCTCTGCAGACAAATTTTTTGTAGGTGTGTGATATAACACCTAGATTACGGGTAGGAACAAAGAGGCAATGCTCTAATTCAATATGTATTCTTGATGGTCAGAGAGTCAGGGATAATCCGGTGTATTAGAGTACAAAAAAGGGATTTAAGGATCGCCCAATTGTAAATTAACGCATAGTAGATATCCAAAGTGTCTCTGCAGTTAGTAAGGGTTTCGCGAGTATTTTTGAAAAGTTTGAAGAGAAAGGTTGGACCAAGATTTTTACTCCCACGGGGAAGGTATATCCTTGCATTGTTCGACTGTTTTATGCTTCTTTGAAAGTGGAGTCCACCAGTTTACTCCATGATTGAATTTTTTTTCCATCACTATTGATGGGGAAGAGTTTTCGTAACTAGGGGCAGACTTTATTCTATATTGGGTATCTCTCCATTCATTTACGTTCTGAGGTATATTTGGCCAGTGACATCTTATCCATGGCCCGCCTATTCTCCTGAGGGTGAATTTATTGAAGATGATATTCCTCTTTTGCCTGAGCTGAATGAGATGGTTATTAACATTACTTCTTAGTATAATCTCTATACTGGATCGGGAACTGTGACTCGTAAGATGTTAGATGATGAGTCTCGTCTGGTACATCGTATTGCTATTTATAATATCTTCCCAAGATCCCAAAAGAATGAACTTTCTGAGCGGATGAAGGTCTTTCTCTATGCCTTCAAAAATAATGTGGTAATCGATCTCCCAAACATCATTATTACATTGATGATAGATGCCAGTACCAAAAAGGTGACTCATAGTTCATTACCTTTTGCTCGCCTTATGATGGATATTCTGCTAGAGGTTGGGTATAAGGTGTTTCCTGATGAGCCTGAGAATACCAAAGTAGAAAGATTGAATGCTAGTAACTTTCATAGAAGTACATCTCATTTACCTTCTGCACAACCATCTAAGCCCGCTCCTCTAGGTGCGTAGTCTACTACTCCAGGTGAGCACATAGGTTCTTCTAGCTCCGCTGCACAGACTCATAGGGAGTTTACTCTTCAAGATGTCGGGACCATGCTTTAGACTTTGACAGTGGATATGGGGGTGGTGAAGACTATGTTGGGAACTATTGATACACGGTTGCTTGGAATGGAGATAGAGTGTGCGTATCTTCGTCAGCTACAGGAGGAGTTTATGTATGATTATGTGTCTGCTTCTGAGGATACTTGATACTACAGGGTATCTTGTTTCTGTTCTCTATTTTTTTTTTGGTCTATAGTTCGTCTCTATGAGACTGGTTTTGTTCTGAGAACACATATGATAGTAGTATATGTACTAACATAGGATGTATGCTTAATGCTATCTCTTATTTCTTTAATTATCCAATGGTTCTAATCTCTTTTTGTTTTAGATAGTAGATTACGGTTGTTAGTTGTTTCTTCTATGACAAGAAAGGGGAGAAATACATATCTCTGACAGGAAAGCAACATGAATGGATATAGGCTAATGTTTTTTCTGATTTGATTATTTACGATTTCTTTCATGATTATGTGGTTCTCTATTTATAAATATTTAAAGTTCTTCTTTTCACATATATTATAAACGAGTTTGCTGAGTGTGCAGATATTAAGTAACAAGCTTTCTGATGAGTATTGAGATGTAAGAAGATATTGTCCGTAGAAGAGGTCCAGAGATTAAACCTGTTCATGAAAGGGGTGGTGTATTTCTAAAGGTCTAGACTGTCTCTGTAGCTGGAAAGTACTACAGAGCAATGTGTAGGTCTTAATTTTTATTTGTTACGAAATGAACCAAATGGGGAGATTGAAAGGTTTTGGTTTGTCTCATTTTGTGTATGTAAAGGTCTGTGATTATCTCAGTCGAAGACAGTGACAGGATGAAGACCTTCGTACAATCTTCTATCAACCAACGACTAAGAAGGTAAGTTGGTTAAGTAGAACTCTGATAGATGGAGCCAAAAATGTTTTTCTAAATTGTCTAAACTTTTTGGGAATCTCGTGAATTTTGGGCATCTCGTTCGAACGACTTTAGGTCTCATTCGAACGAGTGCTACGAGTTCAAAACAAAAACGCATATTTTTTTAAGGCTTATTAGGGATTTCGTTCGAACGACCAAAGGTCTCGTTCGAACGAGTCTCGAGAAAAGCTTAAACACTATTTAAGCGAACATTGCTTCTTTTTTTTTTTCTCTCTCTCTTTTTCTCTTTTCTTTGGAAAAAAGTTTTTTTTTTTGAAATAGCTCAATATCCTTTATCAGATAGGCAATTTAACATCAATCAAAACCTAAAAAACCTTGAGGTTGATGTTGAGTTAGTTTATCCTACTTCCTACATATTGTTCTAAAGTGATTCAAGATGGGTGTTCCTTGCTGGGAGTTCAATGAGAGTCGTTAAGAGAACGAAGAAAAGTCGTTGAGAGAACGAAAGAGAGTAGTTGCGATAACAAAAATGATAGGGCGTGATGCTTAGATCAGAAGAGAGATAATCACGAGACGGGGTTATCGAGTCTATAAGTGTAATTCAGATTAAACTCTTTTTGATTAGTAGATTTTTGGTTGTCGTGTTTATCGACAACGACCTGTAGTTTTTCTCATGAGTAAGGAGTTTCCACAGGGTGAACAATTGCTTGTGTCGTTTAATTCATTGTATTTACTATTGATTGTTTATGTTTAATCCTAGATCATTGATTGATAGGAATTGTTTTAACCTAATTTCTCGAAATACATTAAAATACGAACACATAGATTTTCAGAAAAACTTTACTCATCTAATGGTAAACAACTATGCCTAAATCAACGATCTTTTCGTTATAAACATGTTTGTTGACATTTGCATTTGTGTGACTTGGATTAGTTCTACATTTTACATTCTACATTCTACATTGAAAGTTGCCAATTTGTGCAGTGTTTATGCATAATTTTCCGTCACCTAGCCTATTATAATTTCAATCCCATTAAGCTTATGGGATTTTTCTGATAGCTTGTGCGCTACGATTCATTCATCAATCCGAATATAAGTCTATTTGCATAAAACTAAGCTTTTAAGATGCCAAAGGCACTTCGCAGAGCCAGAACAATTTTATAACCATGTCGGCTTGCTCATTTGTGTGGTGTGCGGGCTATTGTACAAACCCTCTAGTGGGGAATTGACAATCCGCCGGGCCAATGTCCCGGATAAATCTAGCATAAAATAAAAAATAAAAAATAAAAAATTTAAACAGAAGTCTCCCATTCCCGGCCAAACACACTTCCCTTTATTAAATCTTAGGCCCTGCTTGTCTTCTTCCTTTTCCTTTCCCCCTTTATTTTTCACTGAGATCTGTTCCATAAATCTTCCATCATACAAATATTAAAAAAAGGTCGTATCGACAATGTGAGCTCAGCAAGCCAAACAAAACATAAGGGAACAGTAATTAAACAACTTAAACCTAATCCTTCTATGTGGTTTAAATAAAGTAATGAATGTTGCAGATCTTGGTTTCCCTACCACTACCAATGTCTTCTTCGTCATTAATTTTGTGCCCATTCGTTCTCTATTTCGATTTTCGAGTTTTCTCACATTAATAATTAGTTCTTGCGTTTTATTACCGCTGGCAAAGAAGCGTTGTTGTCTGACTACAACATTGTTTAATGCATTCGTAGCAAAATCCGTTCGGTGACCTACTTGATGGAGATGGCAGTAGTATAAATATCTACCTGATGAAATATATGGTAGTAGACTAGTAGTATAAGTATCTACCTGATGAAATATATGGTAGTAGACTAGTAGTATAAATATCCACCTGATGAAATATATTTGGCTCACAGGAGTGACCCGCTTGAAACATCATTTCTTTTTGCTAGGCAAAGGCAAGCTGGGTTAGGCCGGGACCAAACCAATTCAAACGACTCATACGGTTGCACATTGGACTAGGGGTGTACTGCCTAGTTATGTACTCAAGTAGGTCTTTAAGTTCCACCTCTAGTCCCTTCCACCAAGGGTGATCATGCTTAGAGCATCCATAGTAGTACGTGGGTGAATTAACAAAGAAATCAGGGTGAATTCAATCCATCCCAATCCACCCCACAACAGTTCGTTTGGAAATTAAGGTGAATATCAATTCGCGTAGTTCAGAACTGCGCGGCGTCATCAACGTTCACGATCCAGCCACGTGTCTCCATCAGAAATGTTCATCACATTAGCGCAGTTCTGAATTGCGCGTAGTAAGGACCAATAAGGAATTGTCACGTATTTTTTTATTATTTTTACATAGCCACGCAGTTCAGAACTGCGCGACATCCTCCTGCAAGTTTTATGCATAAACTTCATTCGTTTCACACAAGTGTTATTCCTAGCATACCCAAGTTTTATTCCTCAAGTTTCCCAGCTGAACATTTTCTTCTCCATAATTCAACGCGTTAATCCACTAACAATGTCGGGAGAGTCTAGTAAAAAACCGGGCTATGCATACCCCAGAACAAGACGTAACCCAAGCTCCGAAGTAAAACGAAGGGAGAAAGAATTGGTAACAAATATGTGGCATTTACACCTAACGAGCGACAATGATCCCTCCCCAACCCTCGAGGAGTTGAACCGAGTTGATATCCTCCCGGACGGCTGAGTCCATATTTCTGTTGGATCGAAGGAAATGCCTGTAAGTTTTATTTGTAAAATTTAAGTGTTATTAACGTATATTGCCAATTATTCGATAAAATGCCCGAATGAAAAATTAATGTGTGTTTTTGGTCAGAACCGAGATGAAATATAATGTAGGGGATCATTGGATAAGGTACTGAAGTGGTACCAATGGATTGCGCGGTATCCGACGTTGAAGAAGTTGGTCGACGATATGGGTTTTGAAGAATTTTTGTCGATTAAGGCGGGAAACTCGAATAACCGCTTAATTCATGCTCCCGTGGAACGGTGGTGGCCTTCGGCCCATACATTTCACTTCCCGTGCGGGGAACTTGGTTTTACGCCGTTAGACTTCGTCATGCTAACGGGTATATCTTTTGGGAGGGGTCGCGAATTCCCGTACGGCGAGAAGTATTCCAAGTTTGACAAAACAGAAAAGATGTTCCTGGGAATCACAAGTACTGACATCAGGTACGGTAACATCACTCTCGCCTATTTAAAGAGGTAGAAGGAGGCTTTGAATCCACAACTTAACAATTACAACCAAGAGTTGGATATAGTATATGTGAGGGCATTTATTGCCTATATGATAGGTAATATCTTATTCTCGAATGCGCAAACATCTCTTTCGGTAGGTTATCTTGCATCTTTGATAGACTACGATATCATAGGTGCGTCGATTTTTGATTGGGGTACGCCGATTATGGCACATTTGTGTCGGGGACTAGATGAAGTCTCAGTGCTGAAGAATGGGAAGGTGAAGAAATCGATCACAGGATTCTATGCTATGTTGGAGTTCTAGTTTTTTGAGTACTGTCGGGTAGAAATGTATCTGGTGAAGGTTTCAAACTTAAACCATATTTATCCCCATATGGGTGCGTGGAGAGATGAAAGGGCTAATTCGGGCCCTGAAATCCATCATTCTTTTACTGTAATAAGATAAATGATAGAATGGAAGGAAAAAACCAACATATATTGGCAACCATGGCACAGGTCTAGATAATTAATCCATCCAGAGGTAAGAGTTGCCAATTTGTTGAGTACGGAGAGGGTTCTCTTGGTTTTAGTCCCATACGAGAATGGTACGCTTTGGTATATAGGAGACCGGTGTATGTGTCAGTTGACCAGGGAAGATAGTATGCCATATGATCCCCCCAAGAGATTATGCATTACAAGAAAAACTACATTTAGGGATGGCAAAAAAACGTCCCAAAAGGCTAATAATTCGTCCCTACAACTATTAGGGGAGTCTTTATGGACGGCAAAGTGTTGTCCCTTTAAGGTGGTGTCCCAAATACATTAGGGACGGACACATCCGTTTCTAATACTATTAAGGACGGCTTCAGAGACGCCAAAAATCCGTATCTAAAGGTCTTTGTTTTTCAACTCCTTTGGGGACGGAGTACAACCGTCCCTAATACATAATATTAGAGACGAATTTGTTTGTCTCTAAAAGTATGACGCCAAATTTTTTCGCCAGCACCAATATTATTAGGGACGGATTATTCTGTCTCTAATACACAATATTTGAGACGAATTTGTTTGTCTCTAAAAGTATGACCCCAAATTTTCCCGCCAATGCCAATATTATTGGGAACGAATTATTCTGTCTCTAATACACAACATTTGAGAAAAATTAATTTGTCCCTAAAAGTATGGTGCCAAATTTTCCTGCCAACGCCAATATTATTGAGGACAAATTATTTTGTCTATAATACACAACATTTAAGACAAATTTGTTTGTCTCTAAAAGTATGACGTCAATATTAATAGAGACAAAATAAATCGTCTCTAAAAAAGGTAATGCTAAATATAACATTTTTGCAATTTGAATTACGCCCTTGTTAGATAATACAAATCATTCGTCAACCACAAATTAATTTAAAAGAGAGATATTTATTTACTAAGTTCCACAAACACCAATTTCATATAAATAAATAAAGTCTTAATCCACCTAAAACATTAAAAATTATTGTTCAATCACTAAATACAACTTGAGCATTCAAATTAATTATCCAACCTCTTACGCACTAAACATAAAACTATCGACACACGAACAATATCTCTACGTATAATAAACACTTGCTTGTATCGCTCCTATAATTATTAAGAAACTACCTGAAACAAAAAAAAAATTCAAATTGTTACAACCTCAACCACAACATATAAAAATAATTGCAAACCAAAAGATAATAAAACAATGAAGTGCACATTATGAAACTAAAAATATAAAAAATCAAATGACGCGTCACATCTATATCAGAGTCCTGCGCGGAAGCAAATTAAATAGGAGAAATCCTACTGAAAATTTGACAACACTTCCATTGTAAATTAAACATTTATATTTTGTACCTGCTAGAAAACATATACAATTTATAAACACTCAAGTAAATTTTGTAGAGTATATCATATGAGAAAGAAAGAAAAATAGTCCGCCTATTAAAGAAAAACTCAAAAGTATACACCAAACTAATTAT
Source organism: Kingdonia uniflora (assembly GCA_014058105.1). Taxonomy (NCBI): domain Eukaryota; kingdom Viridiplantae; phylum Streptophyta; class Magnoliopsida; order Ranunculales; family Circaeasteraceae; genus Kingdonia; species Kingdonia uniflora. The sequence continues at coordinate 6,818,498 of JACGCM010000704.1, read as the reverse complement.
ATTTTATATGTTATAGACATAGCTAAAAGCTATAAGATATATCAGGAAATAGCTATAGATAAATATAACAAAAATCCACAACGTGTTACTTAAACATGGATGTTTGATTACGTATGTTTTTCTTTTTCGGTTATGTATTAGTTTTTTCTCAGTGTTAGCATATTACTTTTACATGAGTGTTTAGTTATCTCCGATAAGTTTCGCATTCTTGCCTTTACTATCATCTACTTTTTACGTGTGGATATACTTACGACGCATGACTTCTCTTACCTGCTTTGTAAAAAAAACCTTGCTTTCTCTAGAAGGTAGTTTCCACATGCTTATTCTGTTTCATATGCATGTTATATGCCTTATATGTAGGTGGGTGGCAAATCTTGGCCTGAACAGTTTAAATACTACTGCAAAAGACGTGCTTTCTTACCTTTTGAAAATTATTTACAAATTAATATTAGTAGATAATTTCTCTTTACTAAGATATTTTGAAGGAATTATTCCCGATAAAAGTATCTGCATGGTATATATGTATTCCTTTTGCATAAATAGAATGTAAGTCTCATATAAACATTACCGGCAAGAAATGGTTAGGGAATACGACGACAGTAGCTCGGTTGAAGGCTTGCTTCCAATCATCAATAAGCTGCCCATTTGAAAAGTATTGTCTTGACTGAATAGCTAGTACTTTTTCATGGATTATCCATATAACAGGTAAAGATTTAAAAGGCTCCTGCACAAGACTGTAACAAGTATAAGCTTGTTTAAAGGATTAGCGGTGGCTAAATCTGATTATTTGCTGGATAACCCATGTCACAAACATTAGATCATGAAAGCTTGAATTAGAGAACATCAGATCTTACCACGGGATAATGTCCCTGGCTTCAAGAGAGCTCACAAGTACACCATCATAGCTGCAGAGTACAACTAGGTTGATTAAATATTAATTCAAATCACATTAAACTAGTTTTTCTTTCTTGTTCAAAATTGCACAATTTAAGATTGGTCAGGATGCTGATTCATCTCTCTTACAAGTCTCACCACACCAAATAATGCCTCTTCATCGATGTGGTTAGTCAGTTTAAGCATCAACCCTGACCATTCATGTTGAGACTACCTTCCACATTGTCAGTAAGTGTGAGAGGAGTTGTTTTTTAAAACAAGGTTACACGGACATCGAGTGCGGACTTACGCCAATTGGGCAGATGCAGATACATATGGACATTCCACTTTCAATTATTGCAGTACAGTAGTCGCAAACCATGTACTTGGCAAAGCAAGAAAAACGTTTTTTTTTTCTTGCTCACGTACAGAAGCAGTCCTTTTGCACAATGACTCATAATAGGTGAAATAATTTTGTCGTGCAAGCTATTACAAGAGTTGGGTCTTATCATACCCAACCGCCATTGTTCATAACTACGTTCAGCAGGAGTGTGCTGGACAGATTGTGGTAGGTTATCGCATTCACAGTTTGTTCTTATGGCTTAACAGCTTGCAAATATTCTCCCTAAACTCATTGGTCAAGTTGCCTTCAAGCTTGGGCATATCCAAGCGCAGATATCTTCATATCCGACGGCCTCTATTATTTTCGTTGTTTCATTTATGGTATGCAACTGGTCAACAAGGATCCGGGAAGAAAATCATGGTAACAGTAAATTTGTAATGCTCGGTTTGTTTTTTTTTCAGTCATTACTAGATGTGAATAGGTTAAAGATTCAATATTGCACCGTGCAACTGACGAGGTTAACGAAATTGATTAGGGAACAACTATGGGATGATTTAACCAAATTACCTACTTTTATAACTCAAAGTTTAGAACTTGATCATAGCATTAACCCGATTTGAGCTAATAAGCATTACATTATCTCCACATTTCTACTATACGAACAATATAACCCATGAATTACATTCCCATCCCCATCAAATCATTATTTACAGCTACAACATAAACTCAAAGTCATCCTTCTAGCTGGAGCTCTAAAACATGTAAAAGTAAATGTTCTTGCGTACCTGTATCGCATACCCGAGCTCCTTCAAAGCAATTGTAACACTGACCATCAACAACTGCCCTTGCCTTGTAAAATGAAGTCAAAGAGTGCCAAATTCTGAATAAATGCCTGAAAACATAACTAAAGATAGAAAATACTTGAACACATGAAAAAAAATAAAAGAAGCCTATTAAACTAGAAGAAATCTACATAGAATGAGATAGGTTTACCTGCTTTTCGCTCAAACCATTGGCATAAGCATCAGGGATCTTTATTCCAGGTGGGAGAATGGACTACATGTAAATGCTCAAACTGGTAAGTACGTAATAAGGGGTTGATGATCAGAATAAAACCCCCAAAAAGGCCAATCTCGTAACAATAAAAACCATCCCACTTTTTTTTTCTTCTGTCCTTTGCCTTAAGGACAGAAGCAGCTTGATCTTTATCTGGTGTGTCAGATTTTGGAGGAGTACATGCCTGAGATATAATCCTTAAACAGGAAAGAATGACATGCTCAGATATAGCAGGATGCCTAGATAAGACCTGTAAAAGAGCAGTTAACATGGTCTCCTTAAATGAATGTTTGCCCTGATGTCAGATGCCATAAAGAACACACTTGGCTTCAACACGAACAGTATTTGAGTTCCATTCCAGTAGAAAACTGTCAATAAATTGCCTCAATACAGTGTCATTGAAGATAGCAACAGATTGTTCCATGACTTCTCCAGACCAGACTCACCTCCATCTTTATTTTTCTTCTTTTCAAATCCCCACCTTACTAGAACTTAATCCTACATCCCCCGTACCATCTCCACCTATGGATTCAACTTCAATGGGAATTGCTGACATGGGGTGCTCTCTACTGTGGCTGAGGAAGACGATCTGCATCAAATAATACTTGATAGCATGCCTCACATAAATCAAAATCTGGGCAGATGGAACAGTAGAGCAACCATCACAACAATACTGTACTGATGAAGTAGCAGAATCTTCTTCAATCAAGACTTGAGTAATTCCACCAGTTGCACTAGCAATATCAGAAGATGCAGCAGGTGGTGTGGTCGATGCAATATTTTCCACAACATCATCAGTACCTAACATAGTCTGCTGTGGGTATGGAACCTGGAGCAATCTAGAAGAGATTGCCAAACTGAACAAAAGATAAGTCAACACAAGAAATGAAAAAGAAAATAAAATGAGCTAAGATATAAAACGATAAAAATATGCCACACTGTTTTCCATTAACCTGAACATAATGGTTACAAAAGAAAAAAATCAACACAACTTCAAATGTGTGTAATGTACCAAAGTCCAGCTCCATAGATCTTTACTAGTCCTTCTCCCTCCTAATTTATCCGGGCTTGAGACTGGCATGTAAAGCTTAAGTTTGCCATTGACGGAGTTAAAAAGGTTTTACCTGGTTCATTACACAGTGAGACATATGTTAGTTCTCAAAATAAATAAGCATATAAGTTCACAAGGAAAATGGTAATAACATATATCAGTTCACAAGGAAAATGGACCATGCAAGTGCATGAAAAAGAATTGGAAAGGACAGGTGTTGCATTAACAGAGTAAATTTGGGTGTAAATTTGGTACATATTGAACAAAATCTCTAGTAGGGGTCTAGTCTAACCCCAGCTTCTTCCTCAAAAAAACAAAAAACAAAAACTGGAGCATCGGACCTCAGTTTAAGCATAAGCATATCAACTTATCAAGTTGTGCAAGAAGGTTGCTCCTTCTGGGATTTGGATGCCAAACAGTGATGGGTCCTTAATTAATATGGGGGCTATGGTTGGACTGTTTGGAGATCAATAAGGGCCATGCTGGTGAGGTATGCAGGAAAATGACTTCATTAATCAGTGGCCAATCGTGAGCTTCAAACAATATGTAGCAATGTCTAAATTGGCATCACGCGTGGGCTGAAGAAGGTATGGGTCAATTCTGACTCTACAACACATTCTTTTTATAATCAGAGAAAATTCCAAACCCCAACTCTTGTTTACAACTTCAGACCTCAGTTTTACAGCTTGTGAACCAACTTGATGATTTTCATATTTCACTCCTTTAGAGAGACTAACTCGTGTACTGACTACTTGTCTACCTTAACTAATGTATAGGTGAATTACTAAGAACCCCTAGCCCATTGCCTCTCGTTCCTTAATTAAAACCTTAATCAAACTGAGAAGGGGTGCACAACCAAACGAAACCAAAATACTATTTATCAATGTGCATTTATCTAAATGAAAAAATAGCCCATTGTTTGGTCGAAAGTTAAAACACCATTTTCTCCTTGGACTCTTTCAAAATGAAGAAATTATGTCGATCGGTAATAGTTATAGTGGCTGTCATGATCCCTATTCCATTGTCCCATCTCATATGGGTCACAAAAGCTATATCCCCATAAGCCACTATTATGGTTCGAGTCTTTTTTAGATATAATGCATGCAAATAATATTGAGTCACATGAAAAACATTCTCATATAACTTTAATTTGTCATTCAAAATCCTACTAATTAAACATTACTACGTAGATTTATCGTCCTAACCAAAACTAGTACTAGTTTACCATTGCGAAACCATAACCTTCTTATTCAAGTTTCAATGCCACACTTAAAATGATATATTAGTTCATTACCTGTCATCAAAAAATCTCCGAAATCATCGACCACAACGGCAACTGCAAACTCCATTTGAAAATGAAATGCAGCAAAGTATCTCTTTATCCCCTCATCATCATCAACATACCTTCAGCAACAACAACAACAACAATAACACTTGGTTAAACTAAATATCAACCATTGATCAAATCCTAGAGATACTCATCGCTACACTTCTTACTTCATTTGAATCCGTTGGTAAACATTTGAAGATGGATCAATGCAGGCTGGGTTAGGCCTCCTTCTAAAAAAAGAAATAAGGTCAAAAAAACGAGAATAAATTTGGCGGTAAAGAAAAACTCTAAAACGACGAGTTGAAATGCAACGTATCGAAATTGATGGAAAAGAGTAGAAATGCTCAAATCCTCTAAAGTAGGCCAAAAACAACGAGAAGAAGGCAGTAAAGAAAAACCCCATAGTTTTCTTTCCCTTTTTTTTACCGCCGACTTGTTGATTTACCCCGGTTAAAATGCAATGTATAGAACATGTTCGCAAGTCAACCAAACCCCCTTCTTCTTGTCTGTCTTGGCAACTATCTATACTTGGCACAGTAGAAAATTAGTGGTACAGTAAAAAAGACCCGGTATGGATCTTCAATCAGGCCGACAAATTTCGATCAACTACGAGTAGGAATACCTAAACATAAATACTTCACAATCCAATTCTACTCTTATTAACAAAATAACAAAAAATAGTAACATAAGCATAAGAGCAACAACTCACCAGTGACCAAAAGCAACCCAGATGAAAGTTGCCTAAGAAACACAACTCTCTTCCCCTTAAACCTCCCAGCAAACACAATTAAAACAGTCCCAAGTGTAATACTTGCCCTAATTTCACACAAAAACAACCACAAACATCAAAATCAAATCAAACAAAAACAACCCAACATAAAAAACAACTAAATCTCTCAAAAATCGAACCTGAGCTTGGTGGGTTTGTGTTTTCCCTTGTTCACCAATAGTTTCTTCACACCATCAGCTGGGTAAAATGTTGGGGCTTTCTTAGTGGGTGTTGGTGCAACTGCTTTAACTGCTCTCACACGCCAGGAGATCAAAAAACTTATGCATCCAGGATTAGGAAGCTGCTCCCACAGAGAGATTGGAGATTGGAGATTGGAGATTGGGAGAGAGAGATATGATAAATCAGAAATTGATCATGGCTCTCATCGATCAATCAAAAATTGAAAATTACCTCCGTGAGATAAGAGATTCGGAGAGAGAGAGATATGATCGAAGATTTTTGGAATAAATTTGCTGCTCAAACCTTAGAACTTACAAAGTGGGAAGAGAGTTTAGAAACGAGTGAAATTGAACATTTGAAATTTGAATCCCCCATTTTTTTAGAGTTATTCGCGACGGTTTTGGCCATGAACTACAATTAGTGCCGCCGGCCGAAAATAAATAGGTATGTCTTTAGCCACAAATTTTAATGTTTGGCCACGGCTACGTTTTTTTTGTAGCATTTAGCTACTGTTGTGACTGTTGCCAGAACTAATATAGACAGTGGCTGATCTTTCTGACAAATTACATACTCTGGAGCAAATAGGGAGACCCAGATGAGCAATGGAGATGAAACCATAGAAACACAAATTTAAAAGATAGAGAGAGAGTTGCTAATGACCAATTAAAATCAATAACTCTGAGAACTTGAACTGATGAATTGAAATCAACAACTCAGAGTACAACACAGCGATTAAAATTATATTCTAAATGCCCAAATTGATTGGAAACGAATAATAACCAAATTGAGATTAAAGTTTTATTTACCAAATCGAGGAGAAAAGAGGTGAAGGAGGTGAAGTTTTTGTTTTTGTAAGATTAGTAACAAATCGAGGACAAAAGAAGTGAAGGAGGTGAAGTTTTTGTTTACCAAATACCGATCAAAGAGAGAGGAGAGAACAAAGGGTTTCTCTCTTTTAATTTCGCTATGCGGGAGCAAAAACATTCGTAGCAATATTTCTTGCCCCAGATTTGTGTATTTAGCCACGATGTTTTTAACAAAGACCCTTAACTTCAATATCTTTTTTGGCAGATAAACTTTTGGCTAATGCAATAGGCTAGTCCATGATAAAACTTGCAGTACTCTGTCATTGATAAAATAGTGGCAACAACTAAAAAGCTATCAGTGGTCATTGCCCATTTTTCTTGTATTGCCAGTTAACTAGACTACCTATAGATAGAAGATGACAATGAAAGGCACGAGAGTATTGAACGCCTCCATCGCCAAAACTCTCTAACACTCAACCACGACAACCCCACAAACAATCACACACACATTATCAACCCAATACGTTTAATAACACCAACTAACAATTCAAACTTTGGATTCCCCTCTTTCCCCACTACACATCAGAAAGTACCAATTATAAGAATCACCTATTATGTGGTTACCAGAGATCAACAAAAACTAGCAATTTAACAAATCATAAACTATCAATTCAGCAAATCATAAACTATCAATTCAGCAAATCACCAAGAATAACAAGAATAAATGAATTAAGGTTTTAATTTTAGGGTTGTGATCGTATATTGGGGTTTAGCGCAGTCGTAGAGAGTTGAGGGAGGAAGGATTGTTGGGAAGGGGAGTTAACTTGTGTGCATAAGATCAGACATTTTCGTTTTTGCAGTATTTTTGCTCACCCCTAAACTTAAACTATAAGGGACGGCCATGTCTAACAGTCCCTAAACTTATACAATTAGAGACGGCCAAATCCAAGAGTCCCTAAACTTATACAATTAGGGACGCCCAAATCCAACAGTCCCTAAACTTATATTATTAGGGGCATAGTAATCATTTTTGTCTCATAAACAAAAATATTAGAGACTGATTCAAAATTGCCCCAAATATTTTATTATTAGAGACAAATTTTACTCCGTGTCTAATATCTGGTCCCTAATAATTATTTTTTTGTAGTGATAGAATTCCTGCGGTACCATCAAGAGTTATATCAGGGTCTGAAAGATGTGGGCTTCTACAATAGTCACAATTATCTTGTTTTAGACGTAGATTACATGAGATATTGGCATGCCGCTCATTCAAATCCCAAGATCGATTGCAATTTAGTCAAGAGGGCCAGAAATATTTGGATGGTCGGGCGTGATCTAGTAAGGCCCGATGTACACTTGCCACCTGCGTCGAGTTTAGCTACGTCTTCGCAGGTGCAAGACTATGGTGTTCAGGCGACCGACGATCAAGATGATATGGGACGGTTCATAGATATGGCAGGAACGAGTGATGAACGTAGACGGATACCGATCCTGGTGATGCAGGTACCATAACCGTGTTCACCTACGTATAATGTAGATGAGTTATGGCATTAACCCCAAGGAATGCAGCATATGAAGACTTGAGGTAATACGTTAACCGCACGGCCGAGTTAGAGGGAATGCTGAGATGGGCACAATAGATCATCCGATAGACGTCTGAGAGACTAGCTGAGATGTCTATTTCCTATCAGACAGAGCTGGTTGTGCAATGTACCTATGACGAGTGTCTTGCACGTAGAGACACGCCTGAAAACGAAGAGAGGTCATCCCAGTTAGGCTATGTTTTATTTAGAACTTTAATTTATGTTTTGTTTAAACTACGTTGAGTATGCTTTGATTTGCTTAAAACTTTTATTTGCTATGTTAAAACTAGGTTGAGTATGCTATGTTTTGTTTAAAACTTTGATATGTTATGTTAAACCTTAGTTTTTTATGACTTCCTCTCTATACTTGATTTATTTGGTAATGACAAATATAATATTTTTAGGGCAAACTTGTTGACCAAGTAGCTCAACGACTATATTCTCTTCTTAACGGCTATATTCCCTTAGAAACTTGTTGACCAAGTAGCTCAACGGCTATAAATGGCTTGTTTTTTTCATCTATAAATGTCATTCATCTTCTACACTCTCATATTAACTATCTTCTACATTCTTCTCCCTCCTTAGCTTACAAACAAAACCACTATGTCATCCTTAAGCTCCTAATCTAATTCACAAAACCACTCTCAATCCTTCAATATGAACCAACAAGGGAACTTATTTCTGACTTAATTCGGAGTATTTGATCCATCGTAAATGCCTAACCCTTCCCAATATCGTGATCACCATGTTCGCCAACTATTCCTACCACCCGACAATCAATTTCAATCTCAAACCCAATGATATTACTAAAACCAAGGATATTACCCTCAATTTGATCTTCATACGGGCTCGTACTCTCAACCGAGGAATTTATATTATACATCTCAAACTGGTTTCGCCGGTAGAAGTTTGAGTACCATGCCGATGAGAGCTACATGGGGTTTAAATGATTTAAATCTCAATATATTACCGGTTGCATCTCTGGTTGTCTCTTCGATCATCTCCAAGGAACTCAATCTGGTTCTCACAAGAAGTAATACGCGCAGAAAGGCAAAATCTAAAAGAAAGACAACATCGACACCTATTATAGTTGAGGATATAGTTGAGGCTAAGGAGAAAGTTGCTAATGACAAAGACGCATACAGTAACTCAAAAAGTTGGTCTTCCAAGAACTTCGTATATCTTGCATGCGCTTGGTCTCAAGTATCTCAAAACCTCTCTACTACGAACAACCAAAAATCCGCTACATTTTGGTTCAAGGTGCGTGATCAATACAACTCGTTCTATGTTAACCAATCGACGTGGCGATCGTAAAATAGTGTCAATTGCGCATATAAGGGACAACTCAATAAGTATTATTTGATTTTTAGAGGCATCATTCAAAACCTTAAAAGAAGATATTTTACCAACATTGGATCGGGCGGCTTCGTAAGAATTTATATTTTTTTTCTCATTTAATTCATTTTGTTATGTTAATCATACTCATTGGAATTTGAAACTTGATTTTTAGGAACGTATGGCATACGAGACATTCGAAAAAAATACAAAAAAGGCCATTCATATTTGGGGAGGCTTACAAACTTTTAAAGCAGTGCCCAAAATGGTCACAAATTCATCACATCGGGCAATCCGGCCGCAACGTCGCTAGGAAGCCAAATTTTTACGATAGCCCAGGTAACTCCACCAACACCGATCCTGAAATACCTACTTCCGACAATCCAAATATCGTAATTCTAGATGATTTTATCGATGTGGATGCACTACTATATTCCTGTGAGGATGTATGACCGGACGAACAAAAAAAATATAAGGCAAAAGAAGCGACAAAATCAAGTATAGGTTATTGGGGGAAGAAGATGTTTGAAACAACGACAAACATGATGAAGGCATAGAATAAGAGAGACGAGCAGAAGAAAGAGGAAAAGGAAGCTAGTGCTAGAGCACGAGAGGAACAAAAGTTGGTTAGAGAGGCTAAGATTCAAATAATGTGTGAAGTAGAGCTAACTCGAAAAAAGCCATCGAAGATGCGCATATGGTTAAGGTGATGATAACGAACCCAATTAACCTACTACCGACACAAAAGCGTTGGATGAAGAAGCAAATTAAAGAATATTCAAAGAAGTTAAATGAGCAGTGTCCAAGTGATGATGACATTTCTAGTGATGAAGATTAATGTAATCCTTAACGTTAATAATAGTTCTTAAGTTCTATGTAATTTTATTATTTCAATAAAATTGTTATTAATCGTATGTAATCCTTAAAATATATTTCACTCAAGTAGAGAAAATAGATTACAACTTCAACATAATACTTAGAAATAAAATACATTACTTTAGAAAATAAAAAAACAATGATGAAGGCTACATTACTCCGCCCCTTTTCTATTCCACAAATACGCGACAAGTTCATCTCATAATTGGAAATTAGCACCTTCATTTCTAATTTCATGAAACTTCTGGATGTACTCTGCCATAGTTGTAGGGGCCTAACTTCGCATGAGGGGAAGTTGATTCTTACACTATGAGTTTTATCTTCAACCAGGGGTTTTAAGCATACAATCAATAATCGCAAGAACTACTATACCGACAATACACTTGTGTGGAGGCCTAGAATGGGTCACTCCACAACCTTTGGTGAGAATTTTTAGGAGTTATATTATAAATGTTGAGTAGTCGAAGTATCGAGAACTGGGTGATTACAGGGTATTCGAAGGTAAACTTGTAAGGTCTGTTGGGAAAGATTTTCTAACCCCTTCATAGTTCCTCCTCCCTCCTATTTATAGAACATAGGAAGGGCTAAGTCACCATGGGAGGTTAAGTTACATGCATATCTTCCGGGGACAACTGTCTTGTACCAGGAGTCGGTTCTGACGCTATAATTGTGGAGTCTGACACTGTAGTCGTTTCACCTAACATTATAGTTATTGGATCTGGCACCACAGTTGTCGAGTGAAGTACTCTACTGTTTTGTCTGGTGAGTTGGCCACCTGACATATTTCCCTTCGACCATGTACGCCCATGGTCGATGTATTTATGGTTTGAGGTTCCTTCGAGTATTCGAATAATCTCAGAAGGTTTCGTGGGCCTGATTATTGACTTACTAGGCTTCGAGCCGTTAGGTAGGCTTCGATGTAGCCTTCGAGTGTTCGACAAGTGTTAGAAGGCTGCGAGTAGGGTACTACATTCGTTCCCTCTCAGTAGAGGCCTCAAAAATTAGTGTAGAGGGTACGTGTTGAGAAAAGTAGTTAGGCGTTGGAAGTTGAAGGGTTGACTATTGAATATGGTAGTTTCGAGGGGGTTAATTGATGTGCGTAATTATGTTTGATTGGTTCGGGGGGAGCTGCGGGGTCAGTCTCGGCTCAAGAGAAGCTGAGACTGGATTGATTTATGGCTGAGCTAAAGTTGTCGAAGGTAGAGGTGGTATTATATGCAGTAGGGTCTGAGTATTCCTTCAAGTCTATCCCTCGAGGGTTTCATGGCATTTAGAGGCCAAATTTGGCTAGGGATGCAACTACCTCTTCGAAGGCTGGTGAAGGAGGTATTAAACTTTTGGGAAGTTGCCTCGTGCCAGATGAATGGGAACTTCTATGAAATTATGAGGGTGGTTGAGGGTATGAATGCAGAATTAAGACGTGAGAAGAGAGGTTTGATCGAGTGGTTTGATATTGTATCGTTCTACACAAAGAAAGCCAACAAGAAGGTAGACACATACCACATCCAATATCATGCAGATAAACCGTGGCTATTTGATTTGTGCTCGACGGGTTGAGGGTGGGATAAAGACTTGGTTGTGGTGCGAGGTAATTATGAGAATGCTGAAGGAGAGGATGCTTATAAGCTGCAGCATAGGATCTATAATCCAAGTAAGTTCACAGTCGAAGGTAGTTACAAAATAGTGGTTGAATAGACTGGTAACCATGTTTTTTGTTTTGTTTTCCAGAACCTGGTATAAGAAATTTGAGGAACCCGCGGAGGTACATTAACAAACTTATTGACTTTGACGAGGAGTGGACAAATCGGGTATTTAAGAAGCTAGGTATCTAAGGGAAGAGGCAGAAGAGGACAGATTCATTACATCGAAATGTTCCTATCATTCCTAGGCCAACAAAAAAGAGGGGAGAAGAAGGTGCTTTGAGAGGGATCGAAGAAATGGAAAAAGTAAGACTGACTCAGAAAGTGAGTTATGTTCCAAGGGGCAGCAAGCAGCACCAGTGCCCGAAGTAGTTTGTGAGGCATCGAAGCAGGCGTCGATGGAGGCTGACAAAGGGATGGGCATGGTCGTTCCTGAATATTTGAAGGTCCAGCAGCCAAAGGTTTTTCAATGTAAGAAGCATAGGGAGCTGGGGGATGATGATACAGAGGATGTGAACGAAGCACAAATAAAAGCTGAACTAGAGGAGTATGCTCGAGCCACGGTTGCTTCGATGGTAACTCTCTGCAGAAATGACCCAGAGGAGGTTGAAAGGCGGATAAATAAGTCTCTTCATCAGGTAATAGTTTTCTGAAATTCTGATATTTTTCTAAAGTTCACCATGGATCGAAAAGTACTTATGGTTATAGTATTCTAGCAGTCACATGCTTGGTCTCAAGCTTTTATCAAGGCCCAAAAGGTAGCAACGAGGTAGCTGAGACAGACGATTAAAAATTTAGATCTTGCTTAAGGTACCGAGATGTCGCTGGTGTCTGAGGTTAACACGCTAAGTGAGAGCCGTTGAAAATCAAAACTAATAATGCAAGGGAACTCAAAGTTCAGCGTGATAACCATGCTTAAATGCGGAAGGTGTTGGAGTCGAAGCTTACTCAAAATGAGAAGGAAATGGAAGAACAGAGGGAGACCTTCCAGGGGCAATTCGACGGGGAGTGTGAGACAAATACCAGGTTGAAGATCTTCATTGAGGATTTAGGGTATGATCCCATAACTCTGAAGCGCTTTCTTGCGCCCAAAGGGCCTCTTACCAAAGGTATTGTGCAGATAGAAAAGATGGACGTGGATCCCACTGGTAGAGGTGTGGGGGAGGGTATGGAAGTTCTTGTGTCTGAAGATGTTGCTGCTGGTACAGTAGTGGATGGAGTGGCCGACATTTTGGGGCCGAATCTTACTGTCGATGGTGCTGAAGGTGTTGCTACGAAAGAGACTGTGGGAGGTGATGTGGCCACTCCTGTATGAGGTACTATAGTTGTCTTCTTATTGTAACATACTCCTTTCTCTTATCTTGCTGTGGTGTTGGAAATTTGGAGTGGTGGTTTATATTCAAACACTTTGTAACTTATTCGATCTTAAACTGTCTGTATGTGTTTGGTTTGAATTGCTCTACTATAATGAATTTGAGTCGCCTGTAGTTGAATTTTTGATATTCCTTTATACTTGTATTTGTGTATGTTAGAAGTATATAATGCTTGCAATAGGATTTGAACTAGAACCTTGAGGAGCTTTGAGGTTGTCCTCGAGTAGCAGTCTAGCCGAGGGATAGACATGATGCTAAGGTTAGGCCAAGAATTTACTGGACTTCGAAGGTCGCCCCCGGGTTTGTCCACATGATTGATGGTAAGCGAAGCATAACATGGTCGTCCCCAATGCATTCCCGAGGGTCCGGCCTGTCGACCATTCATGCCCCTCGAGTTTGCTCAAATTTAGAGACTTGAAAAACTTTGAGGTCACCCCCAAGTATCAGTATGGTCGAAGGGTTGACATGATACTTAGGTTAGTCCAAAAAACTGGACTTTGAAGGCCTGAGCCTAAACGAAGTATAACATGGTCGTCCCCAATCCATTCCCAAGGGTCCAGTCTGTCGACCATTCATGCCTCTCGAGTTTGCTCGAATTTGGAGACTTAAAAAACTTTGAGGTCGCCCCCAAGTATCAGTCTGGTCGAAGGGTTGACATGATACTTAAGTTAAACCATGAAATTCACTGGACTTCGAAGGCCTGAGCCTAAATGAAACATAACGTGGTCACCCCCAATGAATTTCCGAGGGTCTGGTCTGTCGACCATTCATGCCCCTCAAGTTTGCTCGAATTTGGAGACTTAAAAAAATTTGAGGTCGCCCCCAAGTATTAGTCTGGTCGAAGGGTTGACATGATATTTAAGTTAGACCAAGAAATTTATTGGACTTTGAAGGCCTGGGCCTAAATGAAGTATAACGTGGTTTCCCTGAATGCATTCTCGAGGGTCCGGTCTGTCAATAATTCATGCCCCTCAAGTTTGTTTAAATTTAGAGACTTAAAAAACTTCAACGTCGCCCTCTAGTATCAGTCTAGTCAAAGGGTTGACATGATACTTAGGTTAGGCTAAGAAATTCACTGGAAGACAGGATATAAAGTTCAGAGGAAAAATATGTTCATTGATTATACTGTATTTACATCAGTTGAACAAGGTGGAGGCCGTGGTCTGTTGTATGATACAAACTGCATGGTGTTCCAAGGATTGGGTAGAGGCTCTTCTACTTCTATCATCAGATAATAGGAACCTTTATCGGTTTTGTCATACACGATATAAGGTTCTTCCAAGGATTTGGCTAGCTTGTCGGCATTGCGAGGCTTCGAAGAGGGTGTGACTCGTCGAAGTACCAAATCTTCAATATTGAAACCACGTGGTAGAACTCTTTTGTTGTATGACTTTTAAAGAGATAGATGGTAACGGCCGAGGTTTGCGATGGCTCGGTTTCCAGTTTTGTCGATCCATAACATATTGCATTCGAGTTCAAACTCATTATCTTCGTCTGGGAGGTTGGGGTCGTGTGTTGGCACTTTAAATTGAGTAGGTAGGACCGTTTCGGTACCATAGGCGAGAAGGAAGGGTGTGCAGCCCGTCACCTTTTGTGGTATTGTTCAATAAGCCTAGAGTACATATTAGAGTTCCTGGACCCATTGTCCTTTCTTCTCATCGACCAATTTCTTAAGACAGTCGACTATAGTTTTGTTGATTGCTTTGACCTGACCATTCCCCTGGGGGTAGTAAGGTATTGAGGGGGATAGGATGATGCTGTACTTTTCGAGGAAATTATGGACTTTGCTCCCAACGAATTGTGGACCATTATTGTATCGAATCATGTGAGGGCAGCCGAAGCGTGTAATGATATTTTCCCATAGAAACTTGATAACTTCTTCCTCTCTGGTTTGAAATAAAGGTACGGCTTCGACCTATTTAGTAAACTAATCTATTGCCTCAAGAATATTTTCTCGGCTACCCGATGCTTTGGGAAAAGGACCCACGAGATCGATGGCCCATTGCTTGAATAACTAAGAGACTTGACTGTAATGGAGATCTTGTGATAGGCTGTGGATGTCGTGGGCGTGACGTTGACATTTGTCACAATGTTTGGCGTACTCTTTAGCTTGCTTCTTCATATTGGGCTAGAATAAACCTTGAGATATGGCTCAAAGGGCCATAGATCGACCAGTAATATGGGTACCGTAGGTATCTTCATAGAGTTTGGCAAGAATTCTAGTAGCTTCGTCTTGTGAGATGCACCGGAGGTGGATGCCATTCAGGGATTTACGACGTAACTCGCTTTTGAGGATGATATATCTGCGATAATTTTCTAATTACAAATGTTTGGCATTGGGGTCATCTGGGAGGGTAGAACTGTTAATGTAGGCAAGAAATGGTGTGCGCCAATCAGCTGGATCGAGACTCTCGCCCCTAGTATTGATGGCATTGACTTCCATCTGGTCGATACTTAGGCGTTTGAGTACTTCAATATCGAGTGTTCGATATTCAGACTGGTATATCGAACACTCCATATCGAACATCGACATGTGATAGCACGGATAGGGTGTACTTGAAAATCTGGTTTGAGTTTTTGAGAAGTGCAGACGAGGGTGAGGAGCAAACATTCGAGTTTTGTGTATCGAGTTTCTGTAGATGTCAGAGTTTTGTTGATAAAGTGCACAGGTTTCTCGATGCTGGATTTGAGTTGAATGAAGACTGAACTGATAAAAGTGTCGGTAACAACGGGGTATAAAGAAAGCGTTTCGCCTTTGATGGGGGTACTGATGATAGGTGGTTGACCAAGGTATATTTAAAGTTTGAGGAAGGTCTGTTCACAGCCGGGTGTCCAATTGATTTTAGGGTTTCTTTTCTTTTTGGCCTTGTGAGAGCCTTGGTCGCGTAAGAGGGAGAAAAATAAAGCACAACGGTCTGAGGATTTTAAAATAAAGCGGTTGAGGGCTGCTATCTTGCCAGTTACCTTTTGGACATTTTTTTTGGATCTTGGGGAAGGCATATCGATAAGGGCTCGGATATGAGTAGGGTCGATCTCGCTACCTCGTTTGCTGATGAAGTGGCCTAAGAATTTGCCAGACAAAATACCAAGCTGGCATTTGTCTGAGTTAAGTTTCATATTATATGTTCGAAGTATCGAGAAAACTTCGGTTAAGTCTTGAATGTGGGTGTATTTTTGGAGGCTTTTGCATAACATGTCGTCGATGTAAACTTCAACCGACTTGCCAAGCAGAGGTTTGAGCATGGTGGTGACAAGCCGCTGGTAAGTGGTACCCGCAATTTTTAGGCCGAAGGGCATGATGTTAAAATAATAAAGGCCTTATTCAGTGATAAAATAAGTTTTAAGTTGATCCTCAGGGAGGAGGGGTACCTGATTGTAACCCAAAGCCGCGTCCATCATTGATAGTCACTCATGTCTGGACATGGCATCCAGGAGTACTAAAATAATCGGGAGGGGGAAGCTATCCTTTGGTGTATCTTTGTTGAGGTCTGTGAACTCAAGACAGATTCAGATATTGCCATTATTTTTAGGGACCACAATAATATTGGATATCTAGTCAGCGTACTTGACTTCCCTGATGAATCCCACGGCTTGAAGTTTGTCAACTTCGAGGTTGGCGGCTTCGCAATATCGTGGGGCCAACGTATGCTTCTTCTGCTTTACTGCTGTAGAGTAAAGGAAGAGGTCGAGGCAATGACATGCCAAAGTGGGGTCGACACCGGGTATCTCGTGGAAAGTCCGGGAGAAGACATCTTTATTTACTCGAAGGAAGTTGGTGAGTTTGAGGCTTTCAGCCTCATCTAGAAAAATACCAATGAATGTCCCTCGACCAGGACCGTCGAGTTCGATATAAACAGTGGGTTTGATGGGTTTGGTAGCTGGTGTCAAAGGTATGGGGATTGAAAGAAATGGTAATTGTTATAAAAGTTTGACAAGTTTTCGTGTCTGATCGATCTCCGGATGCTCGCATGAATGGGCAAGGTGTTGGGAGCCTTTTAAGTTCCACGTACCATAGGGGGTAGTGAAATAAAGGGTTTGGTGGTAAGTCAAAGGTATGGCTCGCATGGCATGGAGCCAGTCGCGGCCAAGGATTTCGAGGTATTCGGCACTAGCTGGGGTGACGAGGTCTATGTTTTGTATGGCTTGAACAGTTTGAAGGAATAGTATATTAGCTGCGCTTCCCGTGTCGATGAGCATGGTCTGGAGGACGAGGTGGTCGACCTTAATCATAATGACTAAAGGGTCAAAATGGGGGAAACGAACATGCGATGTGCCACAGTCGATAAATGAGATACCCTCGGGTCGAGGGTATTGGATCGATTCTGGCAGAAAGGTGGGTAGCTTCTCCTGGTAGGTGAGTTTACAACATTCTTCGACACGCTTGCACTTGCTTTTAGAATAACCGCTATTGATATTGTTGACCTCGATAAAATAAAGTTGGTAAATGTGTACCTCGGCTGGGTCGCCAGTAGGGGCAGGTTGAGGCTTGAGGTACGACCCGTCGAGGTAACTGGGGAGGTCCGCGACATATTGATGTAGACGACCCCGCCTTAAGAATTATTTTGAGAGAGCCCTACAAAGCGAAGAATTTGTTGGTGTAATGGTAGTTGTACTTATGGTTATGGCAGTAAGAATCACCTTGTTTGACCTCGATGGGGTAAGGGGTATGCCATATGGGGTCCGCTTAAATATGTGGTAGAGGGGTGCTGATAGAAGCAGCAAGCTTGGGCAGGACCGGCTTCAGGCATTTTTTGTGGGCCTCGGTGGTAGTGTCGTCAACGTGAGGGCATTTGCGACTCTCAGCCTCCTGTAAAACGGGAGCGATCATAGGTGTAAAAGGTTGTCCTTGTCGAGGTTTATTCTGATTGGTGGTCGAAGGTTGACCCTGACGATTGGACTCGCAGAGGTGCTTGAGGTCCATTAACTTTGGATAACATCTTCTCAAGGGTTCGAGGTTTATGGAGCACGATGTACTCCTTGATGCGGCCGTTATCTGGTAGAGTGTTAGAATAACAAGCACAACATTCGCACAGTTAAGGTTTTCGATCTTGCGCGACTCATCAAGAAACCATTTGGTGAAGGCTTCAAGGGTTTTATAGGGGGATTTGCGAAAGTTGAAGAGGGCATCGACCCGGACCTCGTGGTCTTTTTTGAAAGAGAACTGGGCAATGAACATTGTCAAAAGTTATTCGAAGCTCCTGATCGAACCATTATGAAGGCTATGATACCACCTGAGAGGGCTGTCGGTAAGGCTAGTGGGAAATAGGCGACACAATAGATGGTCGGCCGTGGAGTATAGGCTTAAGGCATTATGGAATTCGAGGATGTCGGATTGAGGGTCAGTATTGCGGCAGGATGAGGGGGGTTCTTTGTGGTCGAAGGGGATGAGGCTGAATGTTTGGCATGTGCTCACCGCTTCGCTCCCCAAGACATTCTCGAGCAGGGCGACGTTTGGGGTGTCTGGTAGTGCGAAGAGTAGAATCGGACGAATCCTCCGTGGGGTGTATGCCAAGGTGGATTGAACTAGTGGGTAGGATAGTGGGGGGAGAACCCTCGGTGCCAAGATGGGCTGGGGGTACTTCAAAATGTGGTTGGGGACCAAGCCGGGTGCTGGCAGAAGCGCGCGACGGGGCGGGTGCTCGAGATGGCGGAGGGGTGTCTCGAGGCTGAAGTCGGTGCAACTTACGAATTGTATTGCACAGATCGTCAAGGACATGATATTATCTATCCGTATCGTCCAAACGGCATTTCCGTTCGGCTTTGAACTATTGTCGGTGTTCTTTGCGATCCTGGTGTAACTGAGTTCGATGTCGTTCCTCAGCTTAAGCAAAATGCTGGGTAAGAAGGGCGAGCTGAGCGGCCACTCCGTCGGCAGAGTTGTCGGCAAGGGTTGAAGTAGAACGGAGGGTGGGGGCCAATAGAGGTGGCTGGTAGGATTAGAAAAGGAAAAAAGGCAGGGGGAGACTGGTAGGGTGGGATAGCACAGACGGTGCCAAATGTAGGGGTCTAACTGCGCGTGAGGAGAAGTTTACTCTTACATTATGTGTTTTATCTTCGACCAGGGGTTTTAAGCATACAATCAATAATCGCAAGAACTACTATACCGACAATATGTTTGTGTGGAGGCCTAGAATGGGTCACTCTACGACCTCTGGTGAGGATTTTTGAGAGTTATGTTATAAATGTCGAGAACTGGGTGATTATAGGGTATTCGAAGGTAATCTTGTAAGGTCTATTGGGAGAAATTTTCTAACCCCTTCATAGTTCCTCCTCCCTCCTATTTATAGAACATAGGAAGGGCTGAGTCACCATGGGAGGTTACGATGTGTATCCTCCGGTGACAATTGTCTTGTACCCGAAGTCGGCTCTGACGCTGTAATTGTCGAGTCTGACACTGTAGCTGCTATTCCTGACACTGTCGTTGTTGGATATGGCACCATAGTTATCAGGTAGCATGCTCTACTTTTCTGTCTGGTGAGCTGGCCACCTGACATATTTCCCTTCGACCATGTAGCCCATGGTCGATGTATTTATGGTTCGACGGTTCCTTCGATTGTTCGAATAGTCTCAGAAGGTTTTACGGGCTTGATTATTAACTTACTAGGCTTTGAGTCATCAGGTAGGCTTCAATGTAGCCTTCAAGTGTTCGACAAGTATTAGAAGGCTGCGAGTAGGCTACTATAATAGTGTTGATCGCATGTCTTGGATTTAAGTCCGCCTTCCAATTCTTCACAAATTTTCCAAACTCAGGATCAATGCCCATTTGTCGGATGTAAGTATGATGTTCATCTTCAAAGATCATATTGTGCAAGATTATACATGCGTACATAATATTTGCTAGATCATTAGGTTTCCAAAATCAAGTACCGTGTGCAAATATTTGAAACCTAGCTTGTAATGCCCCAAAAATACGTTCTACGTCTTTCCAGCATGCTTCTTGCATCTTTGAAAAATGATTTTCGGCATCGTTGGATGGATTTATTATGGTTTGAACAAGTGTTTGCCATTTTTGATTGACTCCATCTGCTAAGTAATACCCTATAGTGTGTGGTACCGTGCCTATATTATAATTGCATGGTAGCACAACTCCATTAGACAAGTTGTTGAAAAGCCACCCTTGGTGTAAGACGTTCACGTCATTGTTAGAACCAGGCACCCCAAAGAATGCGTGACATATCCAAAGATCTTGCGATTCAACCGCTTCTAAAATCACCGTCAAGATTTTCTTATACCTAGTATATTGTCCTGCCCACCCGGTAGAATAATTCTTCAATTTCCAATGCATACAATCCAAACTACCTAACATCCCCGGGAAGCCTCGCGATCCATTCACTTCTAACAAGTGTAATGTATTGTTTTCATTGGGAGATCTAAGGTATTGAGCTTTGAATTGTGCTATAATTGTTTTACAAAATTCTTTTATGCACAAAATACCTGTAGACTCCTCAATCCGAAGGTATTCTTCTTGGGCGTTTGCGCTCGTACCATAACATAACATGTGAAGTGTACACGTTATCTTTTGGTATAAGGATAAGCCCATCGTCTTACTCTTTAAATAAAATAGGGGTTCGAAGAAAGTATTTGATCATAAATACGTTGATACACAACTTCGCTCATACAGAATCGACGACAAAATGGGATACCTTTGAAGATTGAGTTGTCACTGAAGTAATCCCGATTAAGGTTAAACTCTCCCAATTTATGATCACGACCTTTCCACTTGTCAATCCTTCCCATTTTTCTACCTCCCTGCCTCTGTGATAATGTTGCCTCTTACTCTTTTTCTTTTGCTTCTCCCATCTCAATGATAATCTTTCTATACTCATGCATCTTCTCAATTTGACATCGAAAGACCTCTTCGCTTCTGGGCGATGATAAAGACGACGACTCTAAAGATGAGAGTGATGGATCAGACATGATTAGGTCAGCCATAATTTTGTCAGACATGATTTGGCAAAATTGATAACATTAGAATAATGTTGAGTTTTGTGATTTAAGAGGAATGAGTTGAGTGTAGAATAGTAAGAATTAGAAGATAAATGGGTTTTATTGATGAAAAAAACTAGCCGTTTATAGCTATTGAGTTTCTTGTTAAAGAAGTTTGATTTGGGAAAAACCAAGTATGGAGGGGGAACCTTGTGAACATTTCATACTTGCATGTTCTTGCCGCACAGTTCTGAACTGTGTGGCAAGAACTAGCGGTTGCACACATTCTTAATTCTCAGCCGTCCACGTGTCTCTATCTTAGCCGTTGTATATATACACAGTTTTGAACCGTGCGGGATAAGGGTCTCTTAAAGCTTGACAAGTGTCATGATCTCATTGGCTCACTCTCTAAGTGTAGTTTAGAACCGCACGACATCAATCTACTAAATATCCACCCAGAGGGTGGAGAATGCACTCTCAAAGTGGATATTGCAAAACCACTTAGGCATAGTCACCTAGCTGTTATGGGGGTGGATTTGCCCAAATAGGGGTGAATGATGGGAATCCACCCTCCACATCATCCTTCACCTAGTTATTGTAGATGCTCAAGGGTTTTTATTCAGTCTCGGTTGTCAGAAGTAGGTCAAATCCAACTGGACTTCTTTGCTAGCATGTTTGGTTGAGTTTTTGTAGTCCAAACTCATCCAGTCATGCTATTTAAGGTATTTGTACAATCTCACATTGGGTGTATTAAGCCCTCTAACTCAATATACATTGAAACATGTCTCATTGCACCTTATATAAATGCACAATCTCTCTAAATGCACCAAAACCTTTGGTTCCCAAATGCAGATTGTAGGGACCTATCCCTTGAGTTAGTCTTGCAATGAACTATCAAGCTGTCAAGCTCACACAAAACTGGAAAGATGTACCTTCTAATGATGCTGACACATATTCCACGAACTGGTGGGTGATGTGGCTCGAAACTTCAGAGAACAAGGAAAAATAAGCCAAGGACACATGTCCCACGAACTGACAGTTATGGGAATGACTTCCGAAACCTCCGCTACTCTTTCCACTACTCCAGAAGAATGTGCTATTGCTCAAGATCTAGGGAAGAGTTTTATAAATTGGGCATGGATAAGAGATAACAAGGATAAGTTTTGGGAGATAGAAAATACCTAATCGGTCTAATTCAAGAGTACCAACTTTTTGTAACTTGGAATATCCAAGCAATAATTTGACTTTTTCAAATCCTCGAGTTGAGGTTGTGGCTTTACCTTTTCAGAGGATTTCATGCTAAATTTGTGCTACTTTAAATTACTTGTTTACAATTGTTTGCGTTCCAGGTACATTCAATATAAGAGACTAATTTTAACTACAAATTTGGGCCCTTACATTTGGCGTCGTCTGTGGAAATGATACTTGCCATAAAATCCTAAGACTTGCAGTTATTCAGATATCAAACGAGCAGGTTCAACAATTCAACCAAAATTCACGTCGACATAACCAGATCAGTTGGCAGAATTAAGGTCAAACCTTAATGCTGAAACGGTGAAACCAAACAAACTCGAACGCCAATTGATTCAAGATCAAGAACTTCACAGCAAAGAGCTGGAGGAAGAATGAAATGCCTAACAGTTAAAATCCAAGTGACATGAATAACAAATGACCACGTTGCAAGTTGCTTTGAAAGTACTACAAGACAATCAACATGGACTAGCTTATAGTAACAAAGAAGGCATGCCTGCTAATTCTAGAATTAACGCGTGATAGACTAGGGCCTCAAGTAGCCACAAGTAGAAGAAAGGCTAGGTAGCCATGCAATATTTAATAAGAACTAGAAGCCTTGGTCCATCTGGGATAAGACAATCAGCCTAAAGTTAGCAGAGGACATTGATACTCTAACCATCAAGAAGATGAGCCAGGATCTATAGCCAGGGTGTCAGTTAGGGAAAGGTTGAGTGAGGGACGTGGCAATCATAACCTTAGACTCGCTCATCAATCTGTTCTAGCACCACGTCGATATGTAACACAATAACACATGGACCAGCAAGTTCGAGAGTTGTTAGAAGCACAAACTCTTTATAATAAAAATGAGTTGGGAAAACTTCAGGGGAGTTCGATTGCTAAAAAACTATTCGAAATAGAAGTTCCGGTAGGATTCTACACTCCAATGTCTGCAAATGCAGAGGCACCGATCTAGGAGAACACGCCAGCAGTTCTACAATTTGTTGGGGTTATATTTGAACTTAATCATATTCTTTGTCCCTTGTTTGCGACAAACCTTCAGGGGGAACCACAATGGTGGTTCCACTCTCTTCCTGAAGATTCGACCTATATATTTGACCAGTTACAAAAGCACTTCCTGAAGACTTATACTTACAACAAAGATAAGGAAGAGAATTTATATACTCTCACCAGTCTTAAACAAGCTCAGGGAGAGAAGCTCGAAGCTTTAATTCACCAAGAAATTTCTTGAACTGGCAAAGAAGGTAGATAACTTAGGTCAGAAAACCGTTGTATCAGCCATCACCAATGCCCTACAAATCAAATGTAGTGAAAAGGAATATTTGTTTTTAAACATGCCAAATACTCTTAAAGAAATGATTGAGAAGGTAAACAGGTATATGGATCTAAAAAGGATGGTATCCGAAAGGCATAAATCTATTAAAAGCGTTATGGCCACGAAATATCCTAACACAGAAAGAAATACCAATTGAAGTAATAATAAGCAAGGCGATAAGAAGTGAGTCAAGATAAGGGAAAATTCGGTAGGGAAGCTTACTCCCGATGCCCGTCCTTCTAAAATTAAATGTTAAACTCTTGAAATTTACCCGATACTGATGAAAGACAAGTGCTTTCGTAACGCTCAACCTCTTGAACCAATTGAAGACAAACCCTACTATAGGTACCATAAAGTAAAATATCATTACACTGATAGATGTTACGCCCCACAGAGACTGGTGGAATATATCTTGAAAGACGGAAGGATGCATAGAAAGATACAGGAATGAAACCGACAAATAGGAGGTCGATGCAATTTAAATTAAAGGAAAATCTAAGGAGAAGCACCTATATCACCTCTACATCAATTACATGATTAAGATACATTAGATCAACAATTTGACCAGGTTCAAGAGAAGAAGGTTGGCACAATGCCATGATCTTACAGTAATAGAGAAATAGGCTAAATTACTACTTGAGTCGAGCCAAAGGCGAACCGCTATTTCATTCGAGGATTGAGATGTAGGCCATGTGAAGTTCTCACATCACGATGTGCTGGTTGTTATACTAAAAATAAAGAAATTTATCATGCACACTATGATGGTAGATGCAAGCAGCGCTATCGAAGTCTTTTTTCAAAGTACGATAAAGCAGATGGGGCTTACAGATAAGGTCAAAGTAATTGACATGGACATCAACGGATTCAATGGATCCATTAAAAGGAGGGTGGGAAAAATTATTCTGCCTATAACAGCTGAACCTACAATTATCGGTGTTACTTTTTATGTGATCAACCCAAAGTCCCGAAACTTAGGTATTATGGGGCGTGTTGGCTGGATAATATGAAAGCAATACCTTTTACGTACCATCAAGCACTTCGATTCAAATGGAATAAAGAAATATATGAAATCAAAGGAAGTTGGGAACTCGCTCGTGCTTGTGAAAATACAATATTAAATATTATTGACACATCAGGAGAATTTTCTTACAGTCGAACTACAAAGTATATTGAGATCAACGCATAGGATAAATGAACATTTGTTGGCATCAGGCTTGATCAAAAGGAGAAAGAAGTCTTAGTACAATTTATTTGAGCTAATAAAGATGTATTCGCATGAACATTCAGGGAGATGCCAGGAGTTGACCCAGAGTTAGCCTGCCATAAACTAAGCATAAGGGACAAAGTTACAATAATCAAATAGAAGCAAAGGAGGCTATCCCCTCGACTCAGAGATGAGGTTAACAAGGAGGTCGATAAACTAATTTAAGTAGGTTTTGTCAGGGAAGCCAAGTACCCAGACTGGATCTTGAACATCGTAGCAGTCCCAAAGAAGAATGGAAAAGTCTGAGTTTGTGTAAATTTTGCTGATCGAAACAAACATATGCCGAATGACAACATCCCTCTCCCGATTAATGCCGATTTGGGATACAATAAGATATCATTCTTAGATAAAGACTAGAGGAAAACTATATTTATCACCGAGAGATATCATTATTATAAAGTCATACCATTCAGGAAAAAGAACGTCGGAGTAACTTACCAACGGTTAGTAACAAGTATATTCAAAGAACATTTGGGGAAGACCGTAGAAGTATACATTGATGACATGCTCTGTAAAAGTTTAAAGAAAGAAGACCATATTACAGACCTTCGAATTATCTCAAATATTTTACAATCATACAAAATTAAACTCAATCCAGACAAATGTCAATTTGGAAAATTCCTTGGACATTTGATCAGTAAGAAAGGCATAAAAGCAAACCCAGAGTAGATTCGAGCTTTAATGTCCATGCCATCACCAAAAACTAAGAAGGATGTGCAGAAGCTAATTGGCAAGATCATAGTAATAAACAGGTTCATTTTAAAAATTATCAGATAGTTACAAATGGTTATTTCTGATACTTCTCAGGTCTACCAAACGAGGAAAAGGAAAAAAATGAGGATATCAATTAGATGGAAGAATATGAGGCTACTTTTCAAGAGTTAAAAAAATACCTTGGAAAATCTTCGGTGATGAGTATTTTGATAGAAGATGAAGAGTTGACGATCTATCTCGCAGTAACAAATTTTTTTTTGAGCTCTATCCTGATTCGATTGGAAGAGAAGATCGTGAAACTTGTGTATTTCATAAGCAAGTAACTTACTCCCGCATAAACATGATATTTTGAAGTCAAGAAGCTCCTTATAACACTCATTTACACATCACATAAGTTGAAGCACTACTTCCAAGCACACTCGGTGAGGGTATCCCAAAAAGAGAAGTCACGTCGAGTGAAGTAATTGTCAGTGAGTTTGGGGGAGCATGATATAAGATTCTAACAGAGAATTTTAGAAAAAGGATAAGCCGTATCTGACTTCTTGGCTGACTTCCCAGTGGAAGATCCAGATTGGGAAGAACATGACCCTAAAGTTGAAGAAGAGCATGATGTTGAGCAACCTAACAAGCCCTTTGAAGAAAGGGGAAAATGGGTAATTTGAGATATCCAAATCGTAGATGATAGCCTTATACTTTGTGACATTATTGGATAGTTTGAAATCAAGCCTTATTAACTTCTCAATTCTATTATTGGATAGTGTGATTAGGATGATTCCTATTCCTATGCTTGTGGGCCCCACTGATCAATCTGTGAGTAATCTCAGACCATCTCTAGTCACTCATTTTTCCCTTGGGTTTGTCAAGTGGCTCGAAATCATGTTCTTCTATTATTTTAGGGTTACGTTCTTCCCAATCTGGGTCTTCAGCAGGGACGTCAACCAAGAAGTCAGCTACGGCTTGTCCTTTTTCTAACGTTCTCTGTTCAAATCTTATATCATGCTCACCCAAACTCACCGACCATTGCTATAATCGGCGTGACGTCTCTTTTTTGGACAAAACTTTTCGAAGGGGATAATTCATTGTAACCCTCGGGGAATATGTTTGGAAGTAGTGCTTCAACTTCTATGATGTGTATACGAGAGTTAGAAGGAGTTTTTCTAGTTTAAAATATCTTGTTTCTGCTGGTATGAGCATTTTGTTTATGATATATATTGGTTTCTCGACATTTTCTTCTAAACGAACCATGACACAACTTAAAAAAATTGTATGTTACTACGAGATAGACCGTTAATTCTTTGCCTTCCATCGATATACTCATCACTAGAGGTTTTCCAAGGTATTTTTTCAACTCTTAAAATATGGCCTCATATTCTTTCATCCATTTTATATCTTCATTATGTTTCCATTTCCCTATTTTTGTAGGCCCGCGAAGTAGAAGAAATATCTGTCTGCAAAAATCTAATAATTTTAAAATAAATCTGTTTATTGCTGCTATCTTGCCAATAAGCTTCTGCACATCGTTCTTAGTCTTTGGTGATGACATGAACATTAGAGCTCAAATCGGCTCTGGATATGCTTCTATTCCATTCTTATTCATCAAATGTCCAAGGACTCTTCTCAATTGGACTTTGAAGTGGCATTTTTCTGGATTGAGCTTCATTCTGTACGACCATAAAATTATAATGATAGTTCTAAGGTCTGTAATATGGTCTTCTTTCTTCAATCTCTTGCATAGCATGCCATCGATCTATACTTCCCCAGACTTCCCCAAATGTTCTTTGAACATACTTGTTACTAACCGTTAGTAAGTTTCCTTAACATTTTTTAGTCTGAAGGGCATGACTTTGTTACAATAAAGACCTCTTTCAGTTATGAACATAGTTTTCTCTTGCTCCTTATCTAAGAGTGGTATCAAATTGTATCATGATGCGGCGTCCATCATTGATTATAGTTTGTTCCCTATGGTCTAGTATAATATTTAATGGATGATTGGAAGAGGGAAACTATCCTTAGGAGTGTGTTTGTTTAGATCAGTAAAATCTATACAAACTTAAACTTTCCCATTCTTCTTCCGAAATGAGATAATGTTTGAGATCCAGTTTGGGTACTTGGCTTCCCTGATGAAACCTACTTCAATTATTTTATCAATTTCCTTATTTTCCTCGTTTCTGAGTCATGGGGATAACGCGTTTATTTCAATTTGATTGCCATGACTTTGTCCCGTATGCTTAATTTGTGGCAATCTAACTCTGGGTTAACTCCAAGTATCTCACTGAATATCCATACGAATACATCTTTTTTAGCTCAAAGGAATTGAACTAATATTTCACTTTTCTTTTGATCGAGCTTGGTGTCATGAAAAATTCCCATGTCTGGTGCGTCTCTCTTAATGTACTCTGTAGGTTTGATTATAGGAAGCTGATCTTCGGCGTGATCAGCTTTCTGTAATTACTATAAAGTAAATTCTCCAGATTTATCGATTATGTTCGATATTGTATTTTCACAAGCACGAACGAGTTTTTGATTTCCTTTTATTTTATATATTTCGTTCCATTTAAATCAAAGTACTTGGTGGTACGTGGAAGGTATTGCTTTCATATTATGCAGCCAGTCACAAGACCTAAGAATCTGGATTTTGCGTTGATCACATAAAAAGTGACATCGAGTATTATGGGTCCAACTGTTATAGGTAGAACAATTTTTCCATCCTCTCTTCTTTGGATATATTGAATTCGTTGATATCCATGTCAGTTATTTCCACTTTATCTGTATGCCCCATCTGCTGTATTACACTCTAATAAAGGACTTTGATAACACTACCTGTATATACCATTATGATGTGCATGATAAAGTTTTTCATTTTTAGCATTATGACCAATGCATCGTGATGTGGGAATTTTACATGTCATACATTGCAGTCTTCGAACAAAATATCAGTTCGTCTTTAGCTTGATTTGGGCAACAATTTAGCTTTATTTTCCTTTTCTGTGAGATCATGGCATTATGTTATCCTCATCCTTTTGAACCTGGTTGAATTGTTGATCTGATGTATCTTGATCATATGATTGATGCATAAGTGGTATATATATGCATTTTTCCTCAGGTTCTTCAACTTGAATAGTATCGACCCCCTTCTTGTAGATTCCATTCTTATATCCTTCAAGATCGATAATATATTCGTGTATTCTTCCGTCTTTCAAGATATATTCCATTAGTATATATACTGTGTAACAAATGTCAGTATCATGATGTTTTACCTAATGGTACTTGCAGTAAGGTTTGCCTTCAATTTGTTTAAGAGGTTGAGTATTGCGAAAGAACTTATCTTTCATCGGTAGTTGGTAAATTTATGAGAGTTTAACATTTAACTTTGGAAGGAGGGGTGGGAGCAGGTTTTCCTTTCGAATCTTCCCTTTTTTTTGTCTTAGCTCACTTCCTATCGCCTATCTCATCACTACTTCAATCGGCATTCCTTTCTGTATAAGGACCTTTTGTAGCCAGGACATTTTTAGCAGATTTACGCATTTTGGATATCATCCTTTCAAGATCGATGTACCTGTTTACCTTTCCAATCATTTCTTCATGAATAGAAGGTTTGTTTAAGAATAAATATTCTTTTGCCTTGCATTCGATTTGTAGGGCGTTGGTGAAGGTTGAAACTATAGTTTTTTGATCTAAGTTGTCCACCTTTCTGGCTTGTTTAAGGAACTTTTTGGTGAAAACTTTAAGCTTCTCTTCCTAGGCTTGTTTGGGGTTGATTAGAGTGTATAAATTCTCTTCCATATATTTGTTGTAAGCATAAGTATTTATGAAAATTTTTAGTAACTGGTCAAATGTAAATATCGAATCTTTAGGTAGAGAGTGAAACCAACGAAGTGACTCTCCCTGAAGGCTTGTCGCAGTTGGAGTTATTTAGTAATTATGATTTTCTAATTATGATGATCTAAGTCCTAATAGGAAACTAATCCTATTGGCTAATAATATTAGGGATTCCTGCAAATCTATACTTTGATGAAAAGTAGTCCTAATTGAAATAAGAAACTAGGTCCTCTCTCTACCTATATAAGTGTGCTTAACCCATCAAGTAAAGAATTACCTCAAAGTAAAGGTTAAGCGAGAGAAAAACTAGTTATCACCACTCGCTGCCACCGACGAACATAAGAACATACCTCAGTCCATCGAGCTATGGGTCAAGGTATGTGATTATGTTTCCGCATTATTGTTTATCGTGATTATCGCATTAAGTCTAAGGTCCTTATTGCAGGGATTTATCCCTCGATCTCACTCAAAATCAAGCTCATGAAGCTCAATTTACCTCTATCTCTGGCTCACACATTTTTAACACTTAACACTCCAGTCATCATTCCAACCAGCCCCATGAACTACTCAAGAACGTGAATCAAGCTAAACCCAGAAAACGTTATCCAGTCAAAGACACCTGTCTCCCACGAACTCGTTAGTTATCTGTCAACCACCATAAACCACATTATTCAAAAAATATGCTCCAACACGATGAAGAGTTGTGGGAAAAGCCTATATAAAGGAAAAGTTCCAGAAGAGACAGGGATCAAAAAAATTTCACAAACTTCTTATTTACGAGATCAAAAACATTTATATATTTAGAGATCACTTGTAATAAAGATATCCGTTTCAAGCAATAATGTGACTTTTACAAAAATCCTCCATACGAGGTCGTAGTTTTTTACATGTTCAGAGGTTTTCCACGCTAAAAACATCTGTTTCCATTTCTTACTTTCCATTAGAGTATTGTTACAGGTTTATTGGTGTGATAGCTAATTCCTAATCATTTCGAGCTTATAGAATTTGGCCATTGCATTTGGCGCCGTCTGAGGGAAAGATTATATTTCCAAGATACCCTAAGACAGTTTTTCACTACAATTTTCAATTATGGTTTCTTCCAGACGATCGGCCACAGGAACTCAGCTTAAAACTTCTGTAGATCCAGGATATCTTACCAAGTTACTGGCGAATCTCTACGCTGAGACAGAAAAACGCACCGAACTCGAATTTCAATAAACAAAGGATCGCGAGCTCCGAGAGAAAGAGCTCGATACAGAATGACAAGCTTGTTTGACAGCGCTCCAATGGCACGAAGATCGGATGACGATGATGCAGACTGCACTTGAGGCTCTACAAAATACTCAGCAGGCTCCTCTAGCCAGGGGTCATGATTAACTTCCAGAGACCTCCCGCATTTCAGCAAGGGAAAGATTGGGACCTCGGAGAGTTTCCAGTAAAGTAATTTTTAGAAATCTACCACACGGACTGCTGTCCTCCATCCATTTGGTGGAAGAAGTTCAATTAGATGTCAGTCGAGGCCACCTGATTTCCATCCGTCAGGAGGAAGACCAGCAACCTCTACATCAAGTTCCAGTACGAGATCACTTGAGTGAAGGTACAAGAACTCATCATCCCCTGCCAGCACGTCCAAAGATTCATCCAATACGTCATTACATCACAAAAGAGCACATGGACCAATAAATTAAGGAGCTGATTGAGGCACAAGTTTTGGGTACTACCAGTGATACCACAAAGTTACAAGGAAGTCTGATTGCCTAAGAACTATTTGATATGGAGATACCGAAAGGTTTCCATACTCCCAAAATTTGTAAATTCCAAGGTACTGACCCGAAGGAGCATATTCGGCAATACCGTAATTCATTGGGGTTGTACTCCAAGATCAACCACATTCTCTGCCGTCTATTTGCCACAAGTTTACAGGAGGAGCCACTCCGATGGTTCCATTCTCTTCCTGAGGAATCCATCTACACATTCAATCAACTACAGAAGTAGTTCATCAAGATATATGCTCACAACTGAGACAAAGAGGTGAACTTGTAAGAAAAGTGGATAATCTTGACCATAAAATAGCCGTTACCGCTTTTACCAATGCTTTTCTGCTCGACTGCAAGGCCAAAGAGTACCTCTTCCTTAACAAACCTGCGACATTAAAGGAGATGATCACCAAAGTCAACGGTTACATCGGCTTGGAGATGATGATGTATGAGCGACAAAAGTCAACTAAATCTTTCATCTCCACCAAAGCCTCACCTACAGATCGAACCAGCGAACCTAAGGAGGAACAGGGAGATCAGAAACACACTAAGGGGAATACTGGATAACCTCCGAGAAGCGATCCGCAAAACAAACCCATCATCCCAAAGCTGAACATCTAAATCTCTATAATTTTTCTACTGCTGTTGAAAGACCCGTTCTACCGCGTCTCTCAACCACTAGAGCCCATCGAGAATTGACCATTTTTCCTACATCATAAGTTAAATCATCATACTACTGACAATTTCTATGCTCTATAGCGGTTGGTCGAGCACATTTTTAAGGAGGGACGGATGCTCGAATACATTGTTGGCCTGAAGTCATACCAAGATAATAATTATAAGAAGCAGCTCGAAGTTGTTCAGGTCAATGATAGAGCTGAAGAAAAGCATCTCTACTCTATGCACCTCAACGACATAATCGAAATCGACCAAATCACCAATTTCCACTGATCAAAGTATCGGAGGCTTTCAGAATGATGTGATCTTATACCTCAAAACAAAGAAGCCAAACTTCTTCCCGAGTCGAGCAATCACCGACTCGGAATCTCCTTCGGGGATGGCGATACTATCCATGTCAAATTTCAACATCATGATTAGTTAGTCATAATGCTCAAGATGAAACAGTTTGTCATACACACAATAATGATCGATACTGGGAGCAGTATTGAAGTTCATTTTCAGAGTACGATCAACCAGATGGGTTTGGCCGACCAAGTTATTCAAAGTGACACAGACATTAGTGGGTTTAATGGCTCCCAGGAGGAACGAGTAGGCAAGATTATCTGACCTATTACCGCAGGACCAGCCACTATCGACGTCATTTTCTATGTCATCAATGCCAAATCTCGCTATCTGGGGATTATGAGCCACTGCTGGATATACAATATGGAAGCAATCGCTTCCACCTATCATCAAGCACTCCGATTCAAACACCACAACGGTATTTATGAGATCAGAGGTTGTCCGAAACTCTCTCGAGCTTGTAAAAATACTGTCTCTGCCATCCTTGATACTTTAGACAGATTGGTCACATAGCAATTAGAAAAAATTGATCACCTCAACGATCAATCACCGACAGAGAAGCCCACAGAATATGTCAACATTGATGGACCTAGCAGAGCCGTGAGAAAGATGCTCTCATTCAGTTCTTGTAACTCAATCGAGACGTTTTTGCATGGTCTTTCAAAGAAATGCCCATAGTCGATCCGGCCATGGCTTGCCACAAGTTAGCCACCAATATCAACGTCACAGTGGTCAAACAGAAACAAGGACAACTTTCCCCTTGTCTTCAAGATGAAGTTAACACTGAGATTAAGATATTGATCAAAGTGGGATTTATTCGGGAAGCCAAATATCTGGGCTGGATATCCAATATTGTCGCTGTCCTGAAGAAGAACGGAGAAGTTTATGTGCGAAGATTTTACAGATCTGAACAAACATACTCCAATGAACAGTTTCCCTTTTCCCAACATTCATCAGATCCTCAATTCCACAGCTGTCCATGATCTCCTATCTATGATGAACGCTGTTTCAGGGTATAATCAAATTCTACTTCTGGAAGAAGGTCAAGAGAATACAACGTTCATCACCGAAAGTGGCCTTTATAGTTACAAAGTCATGCCCTTCAGGCTCAAGAACGCAGGTGCCACTTATCAACGATTGATGACTGCTATGTTCAAAACACTTCTAGGGAAAATCATTGAAGTTTACATCAATGATCTCTTGTGCAAAAGTCTACAGTCAGATAATCACATCTCAGATATCAACATAATATTTAACATCCTTTGATCTTACAGATACGTCTCAACCCTGAAAAATGTCAATTCGGGGTACATTCTGGCCACTTTTTAGGCCACCTAATCAGCAAGAAAGGGATTGAGGCCGATCCGAATTAAATTCGGGCTCTCCTTGACATGCCTTCTCCAAAGACAACAAAAGACGTTTAAAAACTTGTCGGAAAGATTGTCGCGATAAACCATTTTGTCTCTAAATCTTCAGACCGCTGCCATTGGCTATTCCTATAACTCTGCGGATGTGCCAAACGAGGAAAGGTTCAACCAACTGCAGAAGTCACATGGACACCAGAATGCAAAACAGCTTTTCAGGATCTCCAAATCTATTTAGGGAGGTCTCCCATAATGAGATCCCCAGTAGGTAATGAGGAACTGATAATCTACCTAGTGGTCACAGATACTTCTCTAAGCTCTGTTCACATTTGCCTGGAAGGGAAAATAGAAAAACCAGCCCTTTTCATCAGTAAAATACTCACACCAGCGGAAACAAGGTACTCTAAAATTGTGAAACTTCTTTTCACCATTATTTACACTATACAGAAACTCAAGCATTTCTTCCAAGTACATTATGTCAAAGTTATGGTAAACTACCAACTTCGGGAAGTTCTGTCCAAAAATGAGAAGTCACGATGAGTACAACAGTGGTCAGTCAGTTTGGGAGAAGATGATATCAAGTTTAAATAGCGTCATTCTGAAAAAGGTGAGGCCGCTACCGATTTTCTCACAGATTTTCCAGTGAAGGATCCCGAGTGGGAAGAACACGACCCAGACCTTACTGAAGGCACACCAGAGAATCCAACCCAAAGCCATTTGAAAAATGAGCTAACTGGATAACTACATCAGAGTAGAGACTTCTCACAGATGGATCAGTAGGACCCACAGGGTCAGGGATCGGGATCGTTTTGATTACCCCTTCTAATGAAAAAATTGAGAAATCAATCTGCTTCGATTTTGAGGCCTCAAATAATATCACCGAGTATGAAGCTCTCATTCACAGACTCGACCTCGCACTTGAGCTTGATGTCCTTGAACACTCAGTTTACACAGATTCATTACTCATCGTTCATCACTATTCTGAGCAATACAAGAAGAATGGGGAGATGATCGAATACACAACCCTCGTTGCAGATAAGATGAGTAAGTTCCCGAAAGCAATTTTCAAATATCTTCCTCGAGGTGAAAATAGACACGCTAATTCCTTGGCATATCTAGCTGGGGTCTTGGGTGCAGAAGCTCGATATCTCCAGATCAAAATTATTTTAACCCCTATCTTTGATCGCATATCTATATGCACGATCAACACTGGGGTCGATTATGGGGGAGACGACGATTGGCGAAAACTTTTCTTAGCCTACCTCAGTGTCGATAATAATTACAACAGACCACTCCTAACTGATCCAAAAGAGCGCCGATAGCTGATTAACAATTCAAAGCGTTACATTACTCAAAACGGTATGCTTTACCGCCTTTCCATTTTAGGGCATTACCTCAAGTACCTCTCCAAGTCAAAAACAGACGAACTGCTCCGTAAATTACACGAAGGAGCTTATAGCTCCCACGCCGCAGGTAGATCTTTAGCAAACAGAGCTATTACTCAAGGAGTATCCTGGCCCGGCATGCACAAACAAGCAGAAGAGTATTCCTGCAGGTGTGACACCTGCCAGAGACATGGACATATGATATGCACCCCTGCGCTCGAACTCTATGTAAACAAGGTTTTCTGGCAATTCAAAAGATGGGCACTAGACCTCGTCGACGAATTCCCTAACTCTCTAGGTAATCGCCGTCACCTACTCGTGGCTACCGAATACTTTACAAAATGGGTAGAAGCAATTCTACTATGTCAAACCAGAGAAGAAGAGGTCATCTATTTTATCTGGAACCACATAATCACTCAGTTTGGGTACCCCCACCTAATTTGTATCGATAACGGGCCCCAATTTGTGGGAGATAAGGTCGCAACCTTCCTAAACCACCACAATATCATCCACTCACCATCAAATCCATACTACCACCCTCAAGGTAATGGTCAAGCTGAAATCACCAACAAACCATTGTTGATGGACTCAGAAAACGGCTTCACTCACAGAAAAAAGGAAATTGGGTTCGCGAACTACCTCACGTCCTGTAGGTGTATCGAACCACTCCCCGATAATCTACTCGGTATACCCCATTCCTCCTTGCTTATGGCACTGAGGTTGTCATTCCTTCTGAATATCATCATCCAGTTCGTGATCCCTAGCTGACTGATGAGGAAAATGAGTTTGAATTGGCTTGCAACCTCAATATGATAGATGAGACTAGGGAATGCGCCATCGCAAGCCTAGGTCGATATCATCATATGCTTGCCAAATCATATAATAACTGAGTCAGGAGCTGTACTTTCTAAATAAAAGATCTCGTCCTCTGAGAAATTCCTCAACATCGTAAAGAGCCTCACGCTAGAAAATTAACCGACAATTGGGAGAGTCTATTAATTATCACAGGTCTCTCAGGCATGGGATCATACTATCTCATGACGGAAGAGGGAGTCCCCATTTCAAATCCATGGAACACTTGGCGACTAAAATGGTATTATCGTTAGGCGCCTTACTACTTCATTTCCATTATTCGCTTTTTGTCTTTCAATTCCAAAAGTGAGATTCTCATCTCCATCCAATGTAAATTCTAAACTTATCAATGAAAGTTTTTTTTTGAGCAATATCATTCTCTTCACGAACATTCGACCAAACTCTATAGATTAACGCATAGATAATACTAGCTTACAATCGAAGTTATCCAAGTTTGATCAAGGATATCACTTGATTTGACTTCTTTTACAGCATCTCTGCGATTGTAGGAAGTGTAGAAACTTGTTTCATATCAAAGATTCTACCAAACAAGAGATAAGGCAAAGATAATACTAGTCTTCATTTTTTTTAACTTGTTTGGATCATTTATACCAGCTGGATCAATGATATCACTTGGTTTGGCTGACTCTACTAAATCTCTGCAATTGTAGCAAGTGTCGAAACTTGTTTCATATCAAAGACTCTACCAAATAAGAGATAAGGCAAAGGTAATACTAGTCTTCATCTTTTTTAACTTGTTTGGATAATTTATACTGGCTGGATCAAGGATATCACTTGGTTTGGCTGACTCTACTAAATCTCTGTGATTGTAGCAAGTGTAAAAACTTGTTTCATATCAAAGACTCTACCAAATAAGATATAAGGCAAAGGTAATACTAGTCTTCATCTTTTTCAACTTGTTTGGATCATTTATACCGGCTGGATCAAGGAGATCACTTGGTTTGGCTGACTCTGCTAAATCTCTGCGATTGTAGCAAGTGTAAAAACTTGTTTCATATTAAAGACTCTATGAGGTATAAGGTAAGACAAATGTTATACTAGCTTTCATCTCTTTCAATATGTCTGCGACATTTTTATAGTTCAAATCATGTTTCAACTTGGTTTAACTCAACCCATTTCAACGATTGAAACGAATGTAAAAAATTTGTTTTATATCAAAGACCCCACCAGACACAAGATAAGGTAATGGCCATACTAGCTTTCATCTATTTCAATATGTCTGCGACAGATACTATTTACTTTGAGGTCATATTCATATTACAAGAGTTTCTTTTTTGTTGATGGAGAGTCAGCAGTGCTTCCCCTTATATCAAGAGGTCGATCTTTCTGTTTGCGGATCATAGTAGCTCTACCTGATTCTATCAGTTCAGCAGTTCGAGGGCCCAGTTGGGTCTCCATGACGCCCAGACAGTTCCCTCGATCTATCTTAGCTTTACAAATAGATCCCTTATCCGACAGTGTTTTGAATAAGCTATCTTATTTTGACTTAAGTTTTTTTACTTCTTCTACAAAATATGCAACAATCGCCTTTAGTTGGTTGAAGCGTGACGCATCAAGTATGACTATTACTGCAAATTTTACTCTCACCTTCTCGAGGCGTGACTCTAACCTAGCATACTCATTCTTTTGTTCAGTCATTTCCGCATCGACCTTAGCATGATAGATAACATTCTCCTCCAACTTTTTGGTATACTTAGATGATTCGGCAAGGTACATGGCTTCTAAGTTTACTACCCGGGCACAAAGTCTCTGAATTTCTGTGTTCAACTCTTCCTTAGCCGGAATATCTTTCAATAATTCTTCTTTCCTCTTCACCAGTAATTCCTTTGCTTTGATCTCCCCTTCCAGAGCTTTCTCCCTGATAAGAACAACATCTAACTTATGCTGGCATTCCCTTAAGTTTGCATTTCCATTTTGGATATTCCCCTGAATACTAGATACGTTACTCTCTAGCTCTCTAATTCGACCTGAGAGACTAACTACATCCCCACGAGCTACAGGAGTCTTCACCTTAGTTCTACTTCCACCTGAATGTTCTCTAGCCTTGGCTTTCATGGAACGCGCTATGGCCTGTGGCAGTTCGGCCTTAAGTCGTGCAATCCTCTCATTTAAATTATTTCACCTTCGTTGCATTTCCTGGAATTCCACATCCTTGGCGAGTAGGGCTATTTACAAATGTTCAGCTGCAGCTTCCGAAGATGATAGATTTTCTCAAGCTACCCTCAGCTCGTCGTCTTTTTCGACCAATCTTTATCTCATTTGCTCCAGATCGTTCCTGCATCTTTGGAGATTAGATCGAAATCGTTCCTCCTAATATTCTAACGCCTGAACACGGTATTGAGCCGTGTCAGCCTGCTTACCTTTCACAGCCAACACGTCAACTTGACGATAAAGCTTCTCCGCATGTTCTATTACCTCCGCTAGCTCTTTTAATCCCTTATTTAGCTCGACATCTTTCTCTTCGACCAGAAGAGTCAGGTCGGAAACGTCCTGGATTACCTCCACAAGTTTAAAATGCGCCTTTACGTATTAATCTTCTCTATTCTCGTTTGCCTCCTTCATCCTATCGAATTTCTTTACAAATTCCCAATTACACATGTGTACGTCGTCTTCACGTGAGCGAGATGAATTTAATTTGACCTGGGTAATATAACTATTTTTAGTACAATTCGATTTAGGAAGGCCTTTAAATATATACATACTACATTTCTAAAGAGACTATATAATTTCTTAACATCTGCAGTGTTGTAGCCTACTCGTAGCCTTTGACAGTCAGTCAAAGCCAACTTCGCAGCCTACTCGAATGTATCGAAGCCCACTCAATCTCTAAAACAGACTCCCATAGATCCCCCGAAGGCGAAGCTTCGACATCATACAAAGCTTCGAGAACGGATTAACATACTACAACAGAAATCCTTTGACCTTGCTAACACATGATCGAAGCAAGAAAAGACAGATAACCACCTCATCAGATTAGACGACGCATTGATTGGCCCGTACAGCTACAGTGACAGGTCCAACCACCGCGCCGTTCAGAGACATCACCAATAAATGTTGCAGTGACAAAACCAACATGACCGGCGTCTATAACTTGCCGTGATTTCCTGACTGTAATCATGTAACCTTAACCCACTCTTGGTGACTTAGCTCCCTGTATCTCTATAAATAGAGGAGAGGGGAAGCCAAGAAGGAGTTAGAAAATCATCTCCAACCCTTTGCATTTTACCTTCGACCACCCAGACACTCTATACTCGAACCCTGTCATATACTCTTTAGTAATAGAATCTGTCTTAAAAATCCTCATCAGAGATCGTAGAGAGTCACATTCGGGCCTCTACGCAAGTATTTGACTATAGTTATATCTTACTTTAGGTCAATTGCTTGTAACCTTTGATTGAAGATTGATTTTACGTTGTGGGGACTCACTTCGAAGTCCAAATGAAGTTATCCCCCTACAATTGGCGCCGTCTGTGATTCCCACCCTACCAATCTTCATTCCTTTTTCCCCTCCTTGTGTTTTCCACTTCAGCAGATTACCTTCAATGACACCCACACGCCGTTCTAACTCAACCCAGGTAGGCTGCTCCATTGATGGAGTCGCTGCCCAAATAGTCTTGTTATCCTAATAAGTCGCTCAGGCAGAGGAGCGTCACTAGAACCAATTAAGCCAGGAGCGTGAAAACAACCACTTGGCACTGAAAACTGAGCAGAATCGCTGCTTAGATGATGAAAACAGACAAAATAGAGCAATTGACGAACTGTACAACACCGTCTGAGAACTACAGAGATTGCAGCCCTTGGAACCTGCTCGCCTATCCCAGGTACCAGACCTATCGCGCGTCTCTGCTCGCGCCCGCCTAGGACCTTCACCAAACCTCGAGATACCCCCCGTTCACACCGGTGTCGAAGGTTTTCTTATATTATTCCCCCAACCGGCTCCATTCATTTTGGGATTCACCCCATAGAGGATTATTCTAACTCAACCCTCTGCTCCTCCAGACACCCCGGATGCCGTCCTGTTCGGGAACGGCTCGGCGAACGCAGTGCTGATTTACTACCACACACTCGGCCTCACAACCTTCGAAGTCATCAATCTCCCCCACATCCTGCATATGTTACACAATAGGACCTCGACCACAAAATACAACCCATCGTTCGCGTTAGCACGAGCCCAGCCGTAAACATCTGGAGCCACCTCAATAACCTGATCTGCCCCAAACTTTTGGCTAACAAAATACCCTCCAACTTTTGTGCTCCAAACTCACCAAATACCGTAATACTGACTCCAAATCCCACATTCCCGAATTCCAAAACTCCCTGAGCCTCTACTCCACGGCTGACTGCCTATTATGTCGTCTTTTTCCAACAAGCCTTACCGATAATCCCCTTCGATGGTACCACAATCTCCCAAATGGCTCGATTCGTAACTTCGAGCAAATTTTATAACTTTTCATTGCCTAGTTTGCCTTCAACAAAGACAGAGAGGTCTGAGTTGACCCTCTTTTCAATTTTAAAAAATCCGCCAGTGAAACCCTTGAAGCCTTCAACAAAAGATTCCTTGAAAAATCTCAGAAAATAGAAAATCTGGACTGCTCGAATGCTATTTTGGCATATTCGAATGCCCTGCCCGACCACAGCCGAGTAAAAGAGCACCTAGTCCTCCACAAACCAAAAACACTCGAAGAGATGCTCTCGAAGGTCAGCGGCTATATCGACCTCGAACGCCTTCAAGAGTCCCACAAACAGAGCCAGCCTTCGCAAACAACAAACTTCAATAAGCCTCGGCAACACCCCTACTCTGCTCCCATACCCCTGATCGCTCCTGTCTCACAGGAGGCTGAGAGCCGCAAATGCCCCAACATTAATAACAGTACCGAAGCTCACAAGAAGCGACCAAGGCCTATTTTTCCTTCACTCACTGCCCCCCTCAGTACCCGTCAAACACACATACAGGAAGACCCCATTTGGCGCATCCCTTTCACCATCAAAGTCAGACCAGGTGAACCTTACTGTGCCAACCATAAGTGCAACTGTCACCATACCAATAAATGCTTCGCCCTTCAGCGCTCTCTGAATCTTATCTTCAGAGCAGGACGTTTGCACCAATATATTGCTGATCTCCCAAGGTACCTTGATGGGTTCTACCTCAAATCTCTATCCACCCCTGCTACTGACCCAACTGAGGTGTACATCTATAGAGTCAAGCTTATCAAAGTT
Source organism: Kingdonia uniflora (assembly GCA_014058105.1). NCBI lineage: Eukaryota > Viridiplantae > Streptophyta > Magnoliopsida > Ranunculales > Circaeasteraceae > Kingdonia > Kingdonia uniflora. Next base: position 6,777,375 of record JACGCM010000704.1, on the reverse strand, counting down.
AACAGCATAGACAGTGGACATTCCCAGAGCAAACGAAAATGTATCGAAGAATGTTACAAGCTCACCTATCAGGAAAAATTTCCTACACTTCTGCTAGAATCAAGCCATCACCCTCGACTCGAAGGTATTTCTTTCATCGACTGTGACACTTCACACGTTCGTTTCCCCCAATTCCGATCCGTTAGTCATCATGATTAAGATCGAGAACCTCGTCCTCTATACAATGCTCGTAGATACTAGGAGCGTAGTTGATGTCCTCTTTCTCGAAACTATCCAAACCATGAAGAAAACAGACCTCATAACCGTTGTCAACATCGAACTAAAAGGTTTTAGTGGATCAACAAAGGCTGCTGTTGGCCGTATAAGCCTACCCGTTACTACGGTCCCCATTACCCTTCAAACCAACTTTATCGTCATTGACAAGAAGTCCGAATACCTTGGTATACTCGAATGAGATTGGCTTCAGACCCTGCGAGCTATACCTTCGACCTACCATCAGACCCTTCGATTCAGCAATCACGAGGGTACTTGGAATTTGAAAGGCTTTCAACGCCTTGCCCGCTCATGCGAGTACCCAGAGATCGACCAAACTCGAAAACTTGTCAGCCGCCCATAGTAATCACAACATCTTCCTATCCCTTCGACTTCGACAGATATCGCCCTATCTATCGAGCCCACTGTCTATATTGAACTCGACGGTCCTGGTCGGGGAACATTTATCGAAACCTTCCTCAAGGAGTCAAAGCACTTCGACCTTTCTGAGTTCCTTTGAACAAACAAAGACATCTTCGCCTGGACATTTCAAGAGATGCCTGGTATCGACCTCAACCTGGCCTGCCATCGCCTCGATTTCATCCCCCATTCCTCAGTAGTAAAACAAAAGAAGCGTACACTGGCACCACGACTTCGAGAAGCCGTGAACCTCAAAGTTGACAAGCTCATAGCCACAGGTTTTATCAGAGAAGGGAAGTACGCAGACTGGATATCAAAAATTGTAGCAGTTCCTAAGAAAAATGGCAAGATCCGAATCTGTACCGACTTCACAGACCTCAACAAGCACACACCGAAAGATAGTTTCTCCCTCCCAACTATCTCAGCACTCCACGATGCCACTGCTAGACATGAGTGCCTATCCATGGTGGACGCGGCTTCGGGTTACAATTAGGTACCCCTCCTCCCCGAAGATCAACTTAAAAGTTTATTTATAACTGAACAAGGCCTTTACTGTTTCAATGTTATGCCATTCGGCCTTAAAAATGTCGTGGCCACCTACCAATGCCTTGTCACCAACGTGTTCAAGCCTTTGCTTGGCAAATCTGTCGAAGTCTATATCGGCGATATGTTATGCAAGAGTCTTCAGAAAAACACCCATATCCAAGACCTCTCAGGAATCTTTTCTATACTTCGCATGTATAATATGAAACTCAACCCAGATAAGTGTCAATTTGGCGTGTCATCCGGAATATTTTTGGGTCACCTTATCAGTAAACGCGGGATAGAGATTGACCCTACCCACATTCGAGCCCTCATAGACATGCCTTCGCCCCGAACCAAGAAAGACGCCCAAAAAGTGGCGGGCAGGATAGCTGCCCGCAATCGTTTTAATTTTTAATCCTCATATCGATCTGCCTGACTCTTTTCCCTCTTATGCAATCAAGGCGTCCACAAAACAAAAAAGAAAAACAATCCCGAGATCGACTGAACCCCTGTGTGCGAGCAAGCCTTCCTTGAACTCAAAGCTTATCTTGGTCATCCATTAATCATTAACACACCTATCGAAGGGGAAACACTCTCTTTATACCTTGTTGCCACAAAAACCTCTCTCAGTTCAGTGCTCATTCGACTTGATTCTAATATCGAAAAACCTGTATATTTCATCAGCAAAACCCTAACCCCCGCAGAAACTCAATATTCAAAACTTGGGCGTTTACTCCTCACACTTATCTCTTCAGCCCGTAAGCTCAAACCATATTTTTAGGCTCATCCTATCTGTGTTATTGCCAGTTATCCCCTTCGAGAGGTACTTAGCAAAAAAGAAAAATCCAGACTAGTGGAACAGTGGTCCGTATACCTTGGCGAACACTACATTACCTTCGAGAAGCAAATATCTAAGAAAGGCCAAGTAGTAGCGGACTTTCTAGCTGACTTCCCGGTCGAAGATGTTGACTGGGAAGAGCACGATGATGATTTATCAAAAGATCAACCCGAAATAGTAGATCCCTGGAACACTCTCACTGGCTGGCGGTTATTCACAGATGGATCAGCAAGACCTAGTGGCTCAGGAATTGGTCTTGTCTTGGTAACACCTACAAATGACCGCATAGAGAAAGCTGTCAAACTTGCCTTCGAATGTTCCAATATCGAAGCAGAGTTTAAAGCCTTGATCCACTAGGTAAGTTTGACAGCTTTCCCAAACTTGCAATCTTTACAGATTCCCAACTTGTTCAGTGACATTACGCAGGAGAAAACCAAGCTAACAGTCGCATGGCTGACTACGCTTTTTATGTGTGACAGCGCATGGACTGGTTCCCCGAAAAATCCCCAATCGCACACTACTATCGAGGAGAAAATGGACATGCAGATGCCCTCGCCTATATAGCAGCTATGCTCAGACAATTAGAATCTCGGACACTCCATATCGAAGTACTCGAATGCCCAAGTATTGACCAGATGGAAATCAATACCATCAATACTGGGGGCGAGAGTCACGATCCAGACGATTGGCGAACACCGTTTCTTCACTACTTCAATAATGCTACTCTCCCAGATGATACCAAAGCCAAATGCTCTCTGCTAGAAAACTGCCGCAGATATACTATCTGCAAAAACCAATTATATCAAAAATCCCCAAATGGCATCCTCCTTCGATGCATATCCCAAGCTGAAGCCTCTCAAACCTTAGCCGAACTTCATGAAGGAATCTGCGGTGCTCATACTGCTGGTCATTCTATGACCCTTTGAGCTATTACCCAAGGATTATTTTGGCCCGGTATGGGAAAACAAGTTTAAGACTATGCAAAACACTGTAACAAATGCCAGCGTCATGCTCATGACATCCATTTCCCTTCTCAAGACCTCCACTTCAGTCAAGTTTCCTGGCCATTCAAAAGATGAGCTATCGATCTCATTGGACCCTTCCAAAAAGCCTCAGGTAGTAGAGAAAACATCCTCGTCGCAACTGATTACTTCACAAAATGGGTCGAAGTGGTACCTTTATGCCGAACTAGAGAAGAAGTTGTTGTCAAATTTTTATGGGAAAGCATCATCTCGCTTCGGCTGTCCCCACATGATTCGATGCGACAATGCTCCCCAGTTCGTTGGCAGCAAAATCAGAAACTTCCTTAAAAACCACGACATCATCCACTCACCCTCCACACCTTACTATCCCCAGGGCAACGGTCAAGTCGAAGCAATTAACAAAACCATCATCGATGGCCTTAAGAAGATAGTCGATGAAAAGAAAGGGCGATGGGTTCAAGAGTAACAACATGTCCTCTGAGCCTATCGCATAACCCCAAGGAAATCTACAGGATGTACCCCCTTCCTCCTAACGTATAGAACCGAAGCTGTATTACCAACTCAATTCGACGTACCTACTCGAGACCCTGCCCTCCCAGACGAAGATAACGAGTTCGAACTTGCATGCAACATGTTATGGATCGATGAAACCTGAGATCGAGCTATCACCAACCTTGCCCGGTACCATACATCACTTCAAAAATCCTACAGCAAAATTGTTCGACCACGGAGTTTCAACATTAGAGATCTAGTACTTCGACGTGTCAATCAATCATCGAAACCTTGAAATGCTGCAAGTTAGCTGAATCTTGGGAATGACCATATGTCATCTACGATAAAACAAATAAGGGTTCCTATTACTTAATGACGGAAGACAAATAATCTCTACCAAACCCTTGGAATACAATATAGCTGGTCTCCTATAGCAGGCCATATCTCCAACCATGTACAACTGATGTAATCCAAAACATTCAATAAGCAGGTTTTTTTAACCCTTATTTCGTCTCCTGCTTCATTTTGCATTTCTTGATTTAACTCAGGTATCATGTCCACCCTCGCCCCGACTGATACTTGGGGGCGATCTTGAATTGCTCAAGTCTCCAATTTCGAGCATACTTGAGGGGCAAGGATGGTCGAAAGACCGGACCCTCGGAGATGCATTGGAGGCGATTAGATATACTTCGTCTAGGCTCTAAAATCGTCGAAGTCCAGTTCTTTTCTTGGTTTACCCCGGGTATCATGTCCACCCTCGCCCCGACTGGTACTTGGGATCGACCTTGAATTTCTCAAGTTTCGAACATTCGAGCAGACTTGAGGGGCAAGGATGGTCGAAAGACCAGACCCTCAGGAATGCGTTGGAGGCGATCAAATATTGCTTCACTGTGGCTTAGGCCTTCGAAGTCCAGTAAATTTTTGGGTTTCCTCTAGGTATAACGTCCCCTCGGCCCAACCGATACTCGGAGGCAACCTGTAAATTTTTCAAAATTTCAACATTGCTGTGGCTTCGGCCTTCGATGTCTAGCAAAACATTCAGAGTTCGATCTATATATCTTTGGCACTCCTCATACCACATTCAACATAATATCCATTAGAGGAACAGTTGCAGTATAATTTAAAGACCAATCATCAAGAGTCCAAACCAAGTAAAATCAGCAAAATGTGCAATCAGATTCCAATAATTCAAGGTCAGAGTATGATTACACAATCCATCAACAAATCAGACATCAAATCAGAAGTTCAGAGTCAGTATGTTTAGAAAATGCGCATCAATATGTTCAACATCAACTTCAGAAGTTCAACAGATAACAAAAGCACAAACAACCTACCGAGTTCAGAGACCAACAAAAAATAACAATATCGTTCAGAATATTACAACTCAACATTATAATCAGCAGAAGAAGACATGTAACCCTAATCCTAAGAACCTCATATCGACGTAGTTATACCTTCTTGCTCCACAGATCCCCCAGCAGCTTCATTCGAACTTTCGACGACTAAACCATAAATGATTCTACCAATGGGCTCCCCAACAAGAGAAGTATCTGCACCACCCCCAATTCTTCCAACAACTTCTTCAGCAATGTTCGCCTCTCCTCCCTTCATATGCAAATCATCCCCTTCAACAAGTTCAGGAGACATGGGATAAGGTTTCAATGTCTCGGGGTCATACCCCTTATCATCTATAAAGCTTTTCAACTTAACATTCACCTTGTATTCGCCATCATACTGCCGCTGGAAATTAACCTTATGTTCTTCTTTCTCCCTCTCACACGCCACAAGTTTTGCAGACCTCTGCAGCTCGAGCCTCTCATCATAAGAGTCGGTAAACACCCCCAGATCTTGCTTCAACTTCCTGTCTTCAGACACCAGTGATGTCTCTTTTCTACGAGAAAGATTCAGATTGTCCTTTGCTTGCTTCAATTTTACCTTTACTGACTTCATTGCCTTACTGCAAGTTTATACCCAAGTATCCGTCTGTTAAAATTTTCAAGAAATCAGTGTAACTCGAAACTCGAAGAATTTTCAAAGAAATCCAAAAGTACCACAACAGAAAGCCACATATAGTTACCTGAAACATGTGCTTCTTTATCTCCTTCAAAGCCTCGTCTGGGTCATCTTCCCAGAGCTCGACCATCAAAGCCAGCTTTGCCACAGCTTGCTCATGTCATTCAACCTTCATCATCTCTTCATCTTCCTCCAGTGTATCATCCTCCCCCAATACCTTACGCCTCTTACGTTGTCCAGCCTTTAACTGCTGCACCTTCAAAGCTTTGGGGACTACCAGGCCTTTCCACTTCTCAGTTTGAGCTGCTACTGGCCTCGGCCTTAACTTCGATGTATCTCCTGTCACTTCAGGCACCGGCACTGCTTGCTTCGAACCCCTCCGCGATCTCGACACAAACTGGTAGTTCCTTGGCAACTCCTCTTCTCCCATCTCTTTTGACCCCTTTGAAACACCTTTACCTTTTTTTTTCTCTTTGGTAGCTTCGGCGTAGCGGGTACGTCTTAAAGCAGGGAATCCGCCTTCTTCCTCCTTTGTCTTTTGGCTTTAAGACTGTCAAATACAGAGTTTTCCCAGTCTTCATTAGCCCCGAGCAGAGTATCAATATAATTTACCGGATTTTCCCAAGGCAAACTCTTTGGACCTGCAGATGAAAAGAAGAATACAGTTATCACTTATTTTCAGGTACACTTAAGCAAGAACCCTTCGATAGTAAACTTACTTTCGTTATATACCCTATGATGTAATTTATACGGGTCATCTTTGTCCACATTCTCATAGTTACCCCTTACTATCAGTAAATCTTTATTCCACCCCCGGCCTGTCGAGCACAGATCAAAGAACCAAGGTTTCTCTGGGTGACATTGGATGTGTAGGTCCCCGGGTTCTGACTAGCCTTCATCGAGTGAAAAGTGATAATGTCAAACCACTTAATCAAATTTCAACCCTCACTAGCCAGTTTTACATTTATCCCCTCTATCACCCTCATCATCTCATAAAAATTACCGTTCATTTGCACCGGAGCTACCCCCCAAAAATTTAATACTTTTTTCACCAGTCTTCGGAGAGAAAGCTCCAGCCCCAATCGAATTTGGCCTCTATAAGCCAAAATCCCTTCCCCAGGGTCTGACTTGAAGGTCAACCCTGCCCTCGCAACACTCAGATACACCATCAACTTTGAGAGTTCTAATTTGGCGGCAAACCAATCTAATCTAATCCTATCTTTAGCTGAAATGACACCTTTGACCCTATCCGACTCAGTCGATTCCCCACTGTCTTCACTCTGTACCTTATCTCTCAAAGGCCCTACATTACCCCCCTCCCCCATACTGTTTCCTCTTCATCACTATCTTCGGTAACTATTATTTTTCGAAGTCTCAAAACTGGAACCTCCTCAGCCGGTAGAACCATAGACAATGAAGCCTCGATTACAATATCTAACACTTCTACATTACTACCCCCATCCATTGGGGCTCGACAAGAAATACTAGCTACGAATTCTTCAAACTCCTCATCTATTAGTCTCCGTCTCGATGCCCGGCGGTTACGCATTGTAGCCTATAGAAGAAGAGGCACGCAATTAGAGTGGAAAATTCGGCAATCCCTTGCCTATCACTCCTATCCCGTCCACCCCCCGATATTCATCACAACCTCGATCTCAGACCCAGTACCCCCTCCAAAACTCCCCAAACCCCAAAATAGGTCAAAACCTAAATCCCTCAAGTCTCTTTACCCTTAAAATAACCCCTAAAACCCAAACACAGACTGCCCTACCTACATTCTCAAAAGGAAAAAACAATGTATAAGCAGTAGAGATCAAGTAAGTTACCAGTGGTTACCAGCACTGCCCTCGAATTAGCAAAACCAAACCAGCAAGTACAACAAGAATACCCAAGTACGAAATGGCGTACGTTCCCTTCCCTCCACCCTTTGATTCTCACAAAAAAAAATAGTACAGCAATTACTCTTCTCTTACTTATATATATTTCGAAAAAAACATAAACCGCCTCAATTTTCTAAACCACTATTGTTACCACGACCCCACTACCCAACTTTTCGGCTACAATGTGTTTTGACTAATATACCCCTCGTACCTCTCACATGCGAATAACGCCCTCACTTTTAACTGCCTGCAAAAGCTGAATCTTCTCGAACCTTATTCTCCCCCACTCGAAGCTAAACAACCAAGTTTAAATAGTCACATCATAACCTTTTCTGTCATAAGAGAAAAACATCATCATTACTTTTTGCACATTGCCCCAGGCGCCCATACCAGTCTGACAGACCAGCCGTCTGGGCTGTCAGAACGGCTAGTCAAATCTAGCATAACCATCAGCACAATCCCCGAACTCGAGTACTCGACCATTTTACGTCTCGAACAATCTGCAGCAGATAACCTCAAATGAACTTATCTAATATATCGACCTTTTACATCCAACGCATCCTTTAATCTAAAAGTTTCGACCCTTCGACCGAATACAGTCATAAACTTCGACCATTCAAAAATCTTATGCTTACAGATAAAGTTTTTAGCCTCGACACAGTTTACCTTTCACTTTGACAAAGTCATTTTTATCTTCGAACAACATAAACAGTACATTTCGACAACTGTATCATCCCTTTAATACCTTAAATTACAATACAGAGTATATTACTATTATCCATAGTTCGACAAAGCAAGTTATCAACAAAAACCATTTTTACTCAGCAACTCAGACAATTTTACAGGCTTCATACAAAAAATAAAGGAGGAAGAAAATAGGAAAGCAACAACAAGAAAGCATATAAAAAAGAACCCTATTTGTTGGTGGGTTGCTTCTCTTCAACAATGGCCACTGCATCTTCATCCTCCTGGTCCACTATATCCTCTGTGAAGCCCGTGAGAAGAGACAACCGATGGCTGGGATATGTCCCCATCATCAGTACTATTCCCCACCAGTACGCGATGGGCATGTCATAGAGTGGTGCCCCTGGTTCCGCTTCAAAAAGTTCTGGCATTTCAGCATCAATATCTTCCTCTATTCCAAACCTCCATTGAAGACCCAACAAGGCCTCCTGGGTCTTCTTGGCCCTCACCGCCGTTGATCTCCCTAAACCGATACGTTTTCAGCCATGATTGATCAACAAACAAAGCAGTAGATAAAGAGAAAATTGCAGAACAGATGAAGAAATTCCCTCCAACCTATCCCCTTTTATACTTACAAACCCACCAAAACTTTCACTCATCCCTAACCGAATTAATGGCAACTTTCAATTCCCAACCTCAAAAAGTCAGCAAACAAACTTTCCAACTTCCCAGATGTAACTGATTCATCGGTCCCTGCATTCAAACCTCATTCCCGAGGACTCCTAGTCGAGAATACCTCCAACGTCGAGCATTCGATCATCATTACCTTCGAGCATATCATTATACCTCGGGCCTATAAGAGTAATCGTCTATATTCGTCTATATTATCTATCAGACACAACAATACAAGTGCGCAAAAAATATTTTGTCCATTCCAAACACCCGATCAAACAAACAAATTACATTTCTACCACCACTACAAAAACAGCAAAAAGAAACCCCCACATAGCAAAACCAAAGCCTGCAAAATATACAACATTCACCACATCAACCTAAAGCCCTATTTCCGGAAGGGCCAACTCCGATGCCAACTTCACAGCCTACTCGAATGTATCGAAGCCCATTCAATCTCTAAAACAGACTCCTCAGAGATCCCCTGAAGACGAAGCTTCGATATTAGACAAAGCTTCAAGAACGGATTAATAAACTACAACAGAAATCCTTCAACCTCGCTAACACATGATCAAAGCAAGATAAGACAGGCAACCACCTCATCAGATTAGACAACACATTGATTAGCCTGTGCAGCTACAGTAATAGGTCCCACCTCCACGCCGTTCAGAGACATCACCAATAAATGTTGCTGTCACAGAACCGACATGACCGGCGCCTATAACTCGCTGAGATTTCCTGACAGTAATCATGTAATCCTGACTTACTCTTGGTGATTTAGCTCCCTGTATCTCTATAAATAGAGAGAGGGGAAGCCAAGAAGGGGTTAGAAAATCATCTCCAACCCTTTGCATTTTACCTTCGACCACCCAGACACTCTGTACTCGAACCCTGCCATTTACTCTTCAGTAATACGATCTATCTTAAAAATCCTCATCAGAGGTCGTAGAGAGTCACATTTGGGCCTCTACGCAAGTATTTGTCTATAGTTAGATCTTACTTTAGGTCAATTGCTTGTAACCTTTAATTGAAGATTGATTCTGCGTTGTGAGGACTCACTTCGAAGTCCAAACGAAGTTAGCCCCCTACATGCAGTCTAAATATTTTAGACTAAAAGTTGGGAGTTCATTCTCAGATGAATACTTCATGAGTTTTCTTTCGGCGTACAAGGCACATACTTTTGATATGCTACTCTATATTAATGGCGTTGGATTTTTACCATGCATTTATATCACATTTACGTGATAACTTAAAATTTGTATAACATACAGGTTGAAAGACTTATTCCGATCTAACTTGTAGCTCTGCTTGCGCAGACAGCAGAGATTTAGAGGTCTCTCTTTCTCTGGAAAGTCCAGACTCTTGATCTTTCATTCTGAGACACATCTCTCTAAGTGCTTACAAAATGTTTATAAAACAAAGTCAATCTACAAAAGTTTCTTCCCCATACATAGTTCAAGCAACTTACAAATATTTATGCAAACACACATGTCTACCCTACCTTTTTACTACCACCTTCTAGGAGCTTGACATTGTCCCTTTGATTATCGAGCACCGTCTGGCGGGAAACAGCATCCAGACCGTCTACAATCCCGACCACTTCCGCTTCCTCCTCAGCATAGGTGTCCGCCTTAATGGCATCCTCCTCCTTCTCCTCCTCAGAATAGCCTTTCAGCATCAAATGACATCCTAGTCTGCCATGCTCCTCAACCATCTCGTTAAGATTGGCCTTTGTCTCCACCTGCAGGTGACCAATCGCCACGACATGAGAAGCCTTCAGTTGCCTAACTTCCTTCTAAGCGTCAGTCCTGGATCGAGCTAATTCATTTTCCAGATTGATATTTTCCTTCTTCAGCCCATTTTTTTTTCCACAATACCGTGCTAAATCCCCTTAACAAGATGAGCAACCTCCAAAAATTGCATCAATCTCAGCGGTTAGCTCAAAACGTGTTAAGCAGTTCTATCCGATAATATAAACTTACCATCTTGCTAGTGTCATCCTATCCGTGGAGAACCGCCAACCTGGCCCTTTCTTCGACCTCTATGAGGTCGTCCACCGCAGCAGATCACCCCTAAATAACTTTCTCTCCTGACTCCCCCGAGGGTTCGACCCTCCTCCTCTCATCTTTTGTGACCTCACCACTTCCAGTGGTACCAGAGGCCAGCAAAGCCTTTAGCATCTATTTCTTCGGATATTTTAGAGCTATTTTGCTCGACTTAACATGATTCGGCTGAACCGAACTCCCAGTTTTAGGAGTCTTGGAAAAATTAGTTCGAGCCTCCTCACCACTTAATTGCCTTTTCCATTCATCAACACCCGCCATCGACCTGGTAGACTGGGCTTTTCGAACCTTTTTCGACCTATTATCAACCCTCTTCTTTCTACTTAGGCCGAGTCCCTCTAACACAAGTTTGAGTTCAGTCTCCTCCTCTGCAACTTCATCCAACATAGATTGCTTCCTCTCCACTTTAGACTTTATACCTGCAATAACAACATTTTTACTATCAACTACAGTTATCAGCAAAACGTAACAATAATTCTCTCTATGCATTATTTTACAGTTCTAAACCGAAGGTCCAAAGGTTCTTCATCATCTCTTTGAAGACAATTACCATTCACCCATATGACGTTATCGTTCCATGTTCAACCTGCTGAATTCAGATCGAAGAAGCGGCGCCGAGTTGGCTCGCATAGAAGTATGACCCCCCAATGGCCTTATAATTCTTTACCCCATAAAAGTACAAAACGTCCTTAGGGGTTATCGTCCTAACTTTTCCCTCCTTTTTCCATTTTTCATTCAGATGGTCTCACACGGTTATTACCTTCCACATATTCCCGTTTAATTGAACAAGACATGCCCCAATTGCATTCATAATCCCCTTCGCCAAATTGGTGAGGGGAAGGCTCAACCCATACTCTTATTGAGATAGGTAACACAAAAAACCCTCTGAGAGATTACTCCGGACATCCCCATCGAAATAGTCTAACGAGATCGATTCATCTATACCTCTATCTCGTTTTTCCACTTCCAAATCAGCCAACATGTAAAAATATTCTTCTCCTACCGCTACTGTACAACCCCTAAATTGCCTACTGGCAAACTCTACACAATTGTCCCACTTCCCTCCTACAGCCGCCTTGGCCTTACAAAACTCTCTAAAGGCATCATAACCAGGAGGATATGATATCAAATGACCAGGAAAACCTGAGAATTGTTTTAATCCTACTTCTCCCTCATTATCAGACTTATTCGTCTGACCAAAGGTCGATACCTCATTAACAGACGAACTACCCATCTTTAAATTTTTTTCTACAGGCACGTTTTTGACCCTACGCAGATGCCTCTCACGCTCGACCTACATACAGGTTAAGGTATTTATCATTCTGCTACCATGTATATATATATATACATGTTACTTCGACTACACCGTATCTCAAACACTCATCGCTATTCGATTTTCAAATATATCGAACATTCGATCTACCGCATAGTCGACAAACTTTGATAGTTCAGAATTTTACTTATACACAGATCATAATATTACTTTGACATATCAGATTTCTACTTCCACGTATCACACTTTTTACTTCGACAGTTCAGAATTTTACTTATACACAGATCAGAATATTACTTCGACAGATCAGATTTTTACTTCGATAGATCATACTTTTTACTTTGATAGTTTAGCATTTTACTTATATACAGATTATAATATTACTTCGACAGATCAGATTTCTACTTTGATAGATCACACTTTTTACTTCGACAATTCAGAATTTTACTTATACACAGATCAGAATATTATTTCAGCATATCAGATTTTTCTTCGATAGATCATACTTTTTACTTTGATAGTTCAGCATTTTACTTATATACAAGTTAGAATATTACTTCGACAGATCAGATTTCTACTTTGATAGATCACACTTTTTACTTTGACAATTCAGAATTTTATTTCGACAGATCTGACCTCCTACTTCGACAAGTTCAAACATGTTACTTCGACAATTCAAAATTTTTCCTCGGGCATTCAGAATTCTACTTGCACACAGTACTGAAAAGCAATTCGACTATTATATTACCAATTCCCAATTTCATTCACTTCAAATTTCAAATCAAAATAGTACAATTCAAAACAGAAAATACAAATACCCTCCTATACCCATCTAAACTACTCAACAAACTAGCAAGGAGCCCCTATTTATCTTTGGGACGCCTCTCCTAAGCCTCAGCAGTAGGGCCCTCCTGCTCTACCATCTCTTCCGAAAATGATTATAGCAAGGATAACCGATGGCCCGGAAACGGACCCATCATCTGAAGAATCCCCCACCAATATGCAAAGGATATTCCAGCAATGGGTTCCCCAGGTTTCGCTTCAAACAGGTCCGACATCTCTATGTCGATGTCCTAATCGACAAGAAACCTCCATTGCAGTTCCAGGGTCTTTTCCTGCACCCGAATAACTTTTGCCACAACCCGATCCGCCTGCTTAGCCATGGAAGAACTGCTGCTATTCTGGGATGAAGAAGTCGGCATTATATTCAGAAGAAGAAAGAAGAAAGATGAGAAATTTTCCTTGCAACACCACATTTTATACATGAAGGTACATTTAAAACATTCATTAATCCCAAGTTACATTCATTGCAGTCTTTAAATTCCTTTCCTTGTAAACTCAAAAGTTTGACCTTTCCAATTTCCTAGACATAACTATTTCATCTGTACCGACATTCCAACCCCTTTCCCGAGGACTTGTAGACGAACAAACCCCCTATATCAAACCATCGACCCCATTTCTTTTTAGTTCCTCTAACAAACACCCATCGCTTCGAGTACTCTTTGTAATCGAATATTGACCCCTTTCACACTTCGTCTCACACCTCTTTTACAGAGTTTCGACTAATACAGGGTCAATTAACTTCAACCATACCATTATACTTCGAAGCCAGTTTTTTTTCCAACATTCGACGAGATATATTTGCTACCATGCCTATAAGTCTATTTGTCTACAATAACTACCATATACAAATACATAAAATTTTAGCAAATCATTGTTTCCATTCCATTCCTTAAATTACAACAACAGAAACAGCAAAGTTGCAAACCCAAATATACAAAACCACAGAAACAACAACAACAACCTTCAAAATACAGTTCCATATAAAAGAAAAAACCCATCATCACCACCTTAAGTACAAGCCACCATATTTCCAAATGGGCCAGTTCCACTCACCGAACCTTGTTACTCCATCTCTTCTTCTGCCTGAATGAGACACTCGGCTAATGCCGACAAGAAGGGATAAAGTTTCTCAGTAGTCATGAAATGAAACTTCAGTTGCCCCCAAAGGTAAGCATAGGACTCCCCGTTGATGTGTTCTCCAACTCCTACCTTCACCAGGTCAGGCATGTCTCAGTCCAGATCATGTTGACCAAAGAACTTCAAATATAATTCAGCAGTCTTCCGCCCTATGAGACGATCTTGGGCGAATCCCTTCCTTTTCTGATAGTGAGTGTTCGGCATAGTATCCATAACATTTATCAAGAAATGCAGAAGGAACAGAGAACAAAATAGAAGAAGAACATGCAGTGTTCCTACCCCTATAACCCATACTTATAGCCCCATCTAAACTCATTTATTACTCCCTAACCACCAACATTCCTTTATTACCCTATTTTATTACTTACCCGAAAACTAATAGTCAACCGCTCAACTTCTAATGCCAAACAGTTTTCTCAGCGAATGCCTCTAAATCTATTTTTAAGCCCTTCACTGAGAGGAGGCAAATGTAGCAGCTTACTCGTAGCCTTCTAGCCCAGTCAAACACTCGAAGGCTACTTCGAAGCCTACTCATATATCTCGAAGCCCATGCAATCCCCAAACAAGTCTCCCAAAGATTATCCGAAGACAAAGCCTCGACTCTGAACAAGCCTCGAAGAAGACTTCACTTCAACATCAGAAATGCTTCGACCATATCCGTACATGGTCGAAACGTGATAAGACATCCAGCTCACGAGATAGGAATGATGCCATTATCGGTCCAGTCAGCTACAGTAACAAAATTAGCAGGCGGTTACAGTAATAATGCACAGTGATAGAACCGATAGATAGCTACAGTAACAGAGTATGTTGACAGGCCCTGCATTTCCGGCTTTGACACCAACTCCGGGATACCCGCTCGATATTTGGAGGATACCCGGATAGTACACTTGTAATCTGACCTAACCTTAGTGACTCAGCCCTTCCTATGATTTTATAAATAGGAGAGAGGGAACCATGGAGAGGTTAGAAAAACTCTCCCCAGATCCCATATTGTTTACCTTCGATCACCTTGTAAAACCCAGTACTCAAACCTTTGGCCACTCGACAAAAATACAATACTCTTAAAAGTCCTCATCAGAGGTCATGGAGAGTCACAGTCCAGGCCTCCACGCAAGTATATTGTCTATAGATTATTCACATTCAAGATTATATACTTGAATCCCTTTGATTGAAGATTAAACCCCGTGGTGTAAGAACTGACTTCCCCTCCGCAAGAAGTTAGGCCCCCACAAGTCGCAAAACAGATTTGCACCTATTGAGGATACGATTGACTTATATCATTTCTGTTACATTCAAAACAAATATATTATTTATGAGCAACGCTTTATACAACATCTATCGCCGTCATATTATTCGTCGGTCCTTAGATCTTCAAATTCGATCTCAACTTCAGCAATCAAACCTACCAACCTTTCTCATTCTACCGCATCCCTAATCATTTCACGGAGGCACACCTTATAAAAATAATGAGCATACTCCAGTTCTCTACTCCTGACGTCTAAACCTTCGAGCTCACATTCCCTCACCGGTAGCTCAACATCATAACCAAATGAGCCAAGGATCCTCTTATGTACTTCAACAATTTTTATATCCAATCGTCCTTCTGTGGCATAACGAATCCTCTGAGATCGAGTCCGTACCATCCTAATCCATCCCCCATTTTTTACAGATCATCCTACCCGTATTTATACTTTTCTCATACACTTTTCCCTCAAATATGTAATTTTTTACCTTATATCTCGTAACAGCAAAACCCAAAATCTTAAAATAAATTATTTGAACTTATCTCCTCACCAGTATACACATTAGTTACTATACTCGACCTTACGCTACCACGAGTTGTATCTCTATCGACCTATAGCTGCTCGAATTTTTACGATTACTTATTTTGTACAATTTATCTCCCTCACCTCTTAAAAACATAAATCATTTTTACATCAAAATGACATTGTCAGCACGTGTTCATCTCAGTTCGAGTAGCATTACAACATTGCTTCATCAATTATAATCAGTTATTCACCCCAATACCCAACCCAATTTAGTTCGATTATGAAAATTTGTATATATACAGTTTATTGAATATCAACTTTTATTCATGTTGAAAACATTACATACGATTTACAGATAACAAGTTTTTCACCACATCGACCTCAGGAATACAACAAAATGTTATCCGTCCAATACCAAACTCTAGGTACTTTACATAAAAAAAGTTTTCCCTATTTGTTAAAAGTTACAGGTCATTTAGGTTCGCCGAGGCATCATGTCTTCCAGTTCTTCTTGATTCAGTAATTTTTCACCATGATGCAAAGAAGTCATTGGACACAACAAAAAGTTTCCTTCACATGAGTTTGGTCAAAGTCCAGTTGAACTTCAAATGGAAACTATGCAAGCAGTAAACTCAGTACTGGCCCCCACAAAGCAAGATGAAGGTCTTCTGAGCGCCAAAACACGATGGAAATATATCAGCAGACTCCCACTTCTAATCCTCCTCCTTCACAGCCATTATAGCCTCTCCTATAACTACCACTACCAAAGAGTTGGCAGAGATAAAGAGGGCCCAACCTTGGAATCCATGGTGATACAGGAAATCAGCATATCTGCCCCACAGATACACTTATCCCTACATATGAATCCCTAACCCTGCCTTCCGCAAGAATACGGAGACAGACTCACCGTTCCTCGCCTGTCAAGAGGACGACATGAAATCTCCACTTATGGTTGAAATCTTCTTCAGCTTCAACCGCTTCCTCTTTCGACAAGCCTTGGTACGTCAGAGGAATAGGAGCGGGTATCGACATTTCCAAGGAATGGTCACCAAAGTATTTCAACTTTAACCTCTGTATTTCAGATGCAATCTTCTCTTCAAGAACTATCCTCTGAGTTTTTACCATCTCAAAAAAAGTTACGCAAGTAGGAACTGTTTTAAAGATTTGCTACATGTACTATTTATATAGCCCTATATTTATTGTGCAGGTACGTTTTCCCAAGCGTCATCATTCATTACAGATGCAACTATTCAAATGCATCCGTCACATACATCTGTTTCCGCATCATCATTTAATACCCATTACTTCCCAATATCACATAACTTCTATCCAGTTAAACGCCATCAATACTTCGCTTCGAATTTCAAACTTTTAACGCATTCTTTTCAACCAAAGCCACTCGTGACTTCGGCTGCGAGGGGACGATTGTAGGGACATATCCCTCGATCTTACTCAAAATCGTGCTCATGAAGCTCGATTTACCTCCATCTCGGGCTCACGCATTTTTAATACTTAACAGTCCAGTTAACATTCCAACCAGCCCCACGAACTACTCAAAAATATGAATCAAGCTAAACCAAAAAAATATTATCCAGTCAAAGACACATGTCTCCCACAAACTCGTTAGTTATTCAGTCAGCCACCACTAACTACATTATTTAGAAAACATGCTCAAGTACGATGAAGAGCTATGGGAAAAGCCTATATAAAAGAAAAGTTCTAGAAGATATACATGGACCAGAAAAATTATACAAACTTCTTATTTACGAGATCAAATGCATTTCTATATTTAGAGATCACTTAAAATAAAGATATCTATTTCAAGCAATAAACAGACTTTTACAAAAATCCTCCATACGAGGTCGTGGTTTTTTACTTGTTTAGAGGTTTTCCACGCTAAAAACACCGGTTTCCATTTCTTACTTCCCATTAGAATATTGTTAAAGGTTCATTGGTGTGATAGCTAATTCCTAACCATTTCGAGCTTACAGAATTTGGCCATTACACTTATAAATCTTTAATGTTTATAGATCTTGTCACCTTTTAACATGTGGTATCAGAGCTTTGGTGGATTTTTGTAATTTTCAAATTATGATTCATTTGTGTTAGGTTCCATTGTTATGTGATCTTATAACAAATTAACTTTAACAATTTTTTGGGTATTGATAATCTTGTAAAATTTAGGGTTTTGTGACATTACAGTCGAAACTATTTTATGTCAAGCAAATCAGTTTGTATCAAGTTTTATAGATCTCTGCATGCGAAAATATTATTTGAATATTGCACATATATCTATGTCTTGTCATGCATCAGTAGGTCAGAATTTTTGCACTGATAAAGACACTAAGTCTTTTGACTTTTAGTTCATACAATAATAGGTAAAAGATGTTAAGTTAGATTTTACCGTGTTAATGCATATCTTATTAGTATACTTTGCCGTTAATATTGAGAATCAAGATCTGAAACTACAAGTAGCTATAATAAATCACAAGTTACCTTGTTAAATGTTTCCATAGAGATGTGATTACTAATTTGTATTTTAGGTCATCAACAATATTATTATGTCATATGTAGAGTGTAGAGCATATTTAAAGTTATAGTTTGATATTTGAAAACTTTACATATTATATATTATTATTCTAATTTCTTAGTTTGACCTTACTCTTACTTGGTAACTTTAACTATTTCTTAGATTGATTTGAGATCTATGGCTTAAGCCAGTTGAAATTCGACAAAGTGAATCAACTGTAATAATGGATGGAAACCATACCGAGTACGTAATATGATTTATTTTATCTCAAAATATTATGGATTTTCCCAAAGAAGGATTAACTTTTGCGAGATTTATAAATTGAAATAGAGTAATAAGTATGCATTCTAGGTTGTGTTTGGAACGAATAACCCAAAGGTGAAGGAACTTACATAATTTGGCGTACGCGTTTAATTAGTCCTATTACATAATTATGATAATTATTTGAATGGACACTTTATATGTTACGGTTTAGTCCCAAAGGTTGAATTATGATGATATTATTAGTTCATCATCGGAATATAATTGATGTTCTTTATTTTACTATATTATAACTCATGTTTATTTATCAATAAATCATAACACTAATATTTTTTGAGCCTATAATTATTTTGCAGTACCGAACCCTATTTCGTTACATTCGCATGCTTCGCTTGTTTCAATTCTCAATGGATCCAATATTTTAGACTAGAGTGAACAAATTCAATTTCACTTAGGTGTTATGGATCTTGATTTAACACTCTTGACTGTAAAACACACTAATTTTTTTTGCAGAGAGCAGTGCAGATCTAAAGACTTTCCATAAAGCTTGGGAAAAGTCAAGCAGGTTAAGCCCTATATTTATAAGGATAACCATAACGACTAATACATAGTCTTAATTTCCTAAGTTTGAAAACATTAAAGAATTTTTAATCTATGGAAAAATGGTTTAAAACTGCTAATAAGTCATTAACTGAGACTTTAATGGCTAAAATTACTATAATGAAATAAGATGGTGTACGAGGCATGCATGAGTATGTCTTAGAAATGAAAAATATAGCTGATAGACTTAAAACGTTGGGGATAGAAGTAAATGATTCCTTTATTTTTTAATTTATTTTGAACTCTTTACCTTCTCAGTTTGGTATATTTCAAATTTATTATAATACTATTAAGGATAAGTGGAATGTTTATGAATTGTCCAACATGATTTTTCAAGAAGAGGTAAGGCTAAGCAATAAGAAAATTATTCAGTTCATCTTATAACATAAGACGCTATAAAGAATTGAAGGAAACCTAATAAGAAACGAGGATCACTTATGGTTAGGGGGCCTTCTAATGTTACTAAGGCTCCTAAGACAGAACATGACAATAAACGTAATAAGTGCTACTTCTATAAAAAGACGGGGCATATTTAGAAAGATTGTCAGAAACGTAGGTTTAGTTTGAAAATAAAGGTAATCATTTTGCTTTTGTATGTTTCGAATCAAATCTTACCAAAGTTCCTTCTAATACTTGCTAGATTGACTTAGGTGCTACTATTCATGTTTCCAATACGATTTAGGCATTCCTTATGACCTAGAACGCGAAACCAAATAGAAAATTCTTATTCATGGAAAATAAAGTTAAAGATTCAGTTGAAGTCGTGGGGACCTCTCATTTATTCTTAGACATCGGACATCATTTAGATTTATCGCTTACCTTTCATGATCTTTCAGTTTTCCACAATTTGCTTTCTTTATGTCTTTTAGACCTGGATGGATATTCTTTTGACTTTGGGAGCAGTTCATTTAGTTTATTCAAAAATTCTACTATTTATTTTTGGTATTTTATGTGATGGCATATACAAATTAAATCTTGATAACAACTTCGTCAAAATATTTTAGACCCTACATCTTAATGTCCAAACAAGATGTGGTATAACTAATAAAAATTCCTCCATCTTGTGGTATAGACGACTGAGCCATATCTCCAAAGAAAGAATGTAGAGATTAGTAAAAGATGAGGTCCTTCTGAACCTTGATTTTTGTGTGTGCGTGTGGATTGTATTAAAGGCAAACAAACCAAACATACGAAGAAGTGTATCACAAGAAGTACAAAGCTTCTTAAAACTATTCATATAGACATTTGTAGACCTTTTACCACTCTCTATTTTATGGGAGAAAAGTATTTTATCACTTTTATTGATGACTTTTCAGAATATAGTTGTGTATTTATTACGTAAAAAATCTCAAACTTTAAATGTTATTGAGGTATACATTAATGTGGTTATAAGATAATTAAAGAAAAAGGTAAAAGTTATTAGGTCTGATAGAGGTGGTGAATACCATGGTAGATATGAAAAATTAGGTCAGTGCCCTGGCCCAATCACCAAACTCCTAAAAAGGTTTAGTATTCGTGCTCAATACACAATACTAGGAACGCCATAGTAGAATGTGTAGCGGAAAGGTGTACTTGTACTTTAATAGAAATGGTTAGGAGTATGATAAGTAATTCTACTTTACCCGTATCTTTGTGGATTAAAGCTCTAAAGACCGCTGTATATTTATTAAATAAGGTCCCAGAAAGGAAGTTTCAAAAACTCCATTCGAGCTTTGGACAGGAAGGAAGCTTAGTTTAAGACATCTTCATGTTTAGGAATGTACAGTGAAGGCTAGAATTTATAATCCACATGAAAATAAATTGAACCTTAAGACTATTAGAGGGTACTTTATTTATTGCCCTGATAAGTCCCAAAGGGTATAGGTTTTACTGTCTTACCCATAGTACGAGAATTGTTAAAACCAATAATGCCAAATTCCTTAAAAATGTTAAAATCAGTGGCAGTAGTGAATCACGAAATGTGGTTATTGAGGAAGTTATGGTACAAGTCTTAGTACCCATAACTTCTAATTCTATTGTTGTTCTTATGGTTGTTGATCAAATTAAAAATACTGAGCAACTAGTGGATAATCAACTATTCCATAATGAGATTGTCACCAACGAACCAATAATTGAGGTACCACAAGAAATTATACCATGCTATTCCTTACGGGAAAGGTGATATGTTATTTCCGATGACTATGAGGTGTACTTACAAGAATCTGAATTTGGCATCGAGACTATTAAGGACCTAGTTTTATTCTTACAAGCCATGGATAATAATAATTATACTAAATGGATTGATGCTATGAAAGAAGAGTTGAAATCAATGGACCAGAATAAAGTTTAGGATCTCATTGAATTGCCAAAAGGATATAAGAATGTTGGTTGCAAATGGGTCTTTAATACTAAGCACGATAGTAATGGCAATATCGAATGATATAAAACCCGACTTGTAGCCAATGGTTTCAATCAGAAAGAAGGCATTCATTACATGAAGACCTTCTCACATGTATATACGAAGGAATTACTTAGAATTATTGTGGCATTGTGAGTTTTTTAATATTTAGAGTTACACCAAATGGATGTGAAAATTGCTTTAATGAATGGGAGTTTAGATGAAGAATTCTATATGAATCAACCTGAAGGTTTCTTTGAAGAGGAAAAAGAAAATATGGTTTGTAAGCTTAAGAAATCAATATAGGTCTTAAACAAGCTTCTCGTCAATGGTACATTAAGTTTTAGGATACCATTATTCTTTTTTGGTTTTAAGGAAAACATTTTTGACAAATGTATATACCTCAAGGTCAGTGGGAGTAAGATAATATTTTTTACTTTGTATGTTGAAGAAATCTTACTTACTAGTAATGATCTTTGTTTGCTTCACCAGACTAAGAAGTTTTTCTCTAAGAAGTTTTTAATTAAAGATTTAGGTGAGGCATCTTACGTGATTTGAATCAAAACCTATCGAGACTGAGCACGATGATTGTTAGGGCTATATCAGCTGAAAACCTATATCAATAAAGTTTTAGAGAGATTTGTTATGGAAAATTATTTACCTAGTAATGCACCAATTTAGAAAGGTGATAAATATAGTCTTATGCAATGCCCAAAGACTGAATGGGAACGTAAACAGATGGAAATTATTCTGTATGCATCTGTTGTGGGGAGTATAATGTAGGCACTGACTTAAATTAGACTAGACATAAGTGTTATCATTGGTATGCTGGGTATATATCAAATCAATCCAGGGATAGACCATTGGAAAGTTGCAAAAAATGTTATGAGGTACTTGCAAGGAACGAAAGATTACATGCTCACATTTTGGAGGTTTGATCATTAAGAAGTGATAGGTTACTCAGACTCAGATTTTGCTGGATACCCTGATAGTAGGAAGTCTATTTTTTGTTATGTCTTCCTACTTGCTGGAAGGGAAATTTTATGGATTACTGCAAAACAAAATAATATTTCTTCATCTACTATGGAGGCTAAGTTTGTGGCATGCTATGAGGCCACATATCATGGTTTATGGTTGCAAAATTTTATCTAAGAACTTGGAGTTGTTGACTCTATTGCCAAGACGCTAAGAATATATTGTGATAATACTACAATAGTCTTTTTCTCCAAGAATGATAAGTATTCTAATTGTGCTAAGCACATGGAGCAAAAATATTTATCAGTCAATAAGTCTATTCAGAAACAATGAGTATTTATAGGACACATAAGCACAACACTTATGGTTGCAAATCTATTGATTAAGGGATTACTGCCAAAAATATTTAAGGAATATGTTCAGAGTATGGGTCTTGGGCGGATTCTATGATATTTTTCTCCTTAGACATCTTATTGAGATTTTATTACAGTATGTTTCTGACATTTTCCTGCTTACCATTATGTGTACATGTATGTGATTGGATAAATGATAACAGGAAAGTCTTTTGACAAATACATTATTGATGGATCTTTTATAGGCATATTTGTTAATGCTTATAAACCTTACTTATGAACTAAGTTAAATAGTTTATTATTATTGTAGTATATGAAAGCAAATAAGTCATAAAATTGTATAAGACTGCCATGACTCGCTTTAGTAAATTGTTTGATTCTGGTATTATGATGACCAATAAAAATAGTATGAGTTAGATATATTTTAAATTGTACGCGTGTCAGTTATTTAGTCATTGAGCCCATTTTGAGTTAATTTTTTTTGCAAACTTAAGTTTTACCGAGTATGATTTTCAAAACTACTTCATATGGGCCAAGTAGAATAATGTGAGATTTATTATGGCCCACATGAGTAGGAGTCATTTAGTAATTATGGGTTTTTGATTATAATGATCCAAGTTCTAATAAGAAACTAATTCTATTTGTTAATTAATAAGGTTAGGGTTTCCTACAACTCTCTACTTTGATAGAAAGTAGTTCTAATTGAAATATGAAACTAGGTCCTCTATGTAAAGGCATCATCCACTTCTCCATTATTAGTTATAGATTAGGAGTTTGGTTTGTAACTGATATCACTATGTAAATTATGTAATCATGTATAGTAGTAGATCATGTCTAGTAGATCATGGGTTGTACTTTTCTTACTATAAATAATAATAAGTGTATTTTTTCCAGTCTCAAGGAGACACACATTCAATTTTCCTATACCTTGCATTTTCATGGTATTAGTGTAGGCCTTTCTTCTACGCGTCGAGCCCAATGGCTCACGTGCTACTCCGCGCCACTCATATATTCATCCACGTGTTGAGTTCATAAATTATGCCACATATGAGGGGGCGTGTTGAGATATATAGTCCCAATATTAGGCATATAGAGCTACTCCTCTCATCGCCAATTGTTTTTAAGATGGAAACTCTAGTTCTAATATGGTATCAGAGCTCACAGGTTTAACTATGGTAAACCAAGCATCTTCTTCGTCATCTCTCGAGTTCTTAATTTTCTCTTCTCTAAAAGTACATCCCTTCCTTCCAATTAAGTTATCTGATACAAGCTATTTCCTTTGGAAGTCCCAGTTCTTCCCGCTGCTAAAAGGATACAATCTCTACAATCATGTCACCGACATCTTCATATCCAACTTAATTTTTATTGGGCAAAGATGGTGTGCCCAGTACACAAAATCTAACATATACCAGCTGGTATTGTAAGGATCAACTACTCCTTACTTGGATCCTATCTTTCCTAATTGAGCTAGTTTATGCCCATGTTGTTGGACGCACCGCTGCTTATGAGGTATTGACAAATCTCGAGCGTACCTACTATAATCAATCTGGCATAATACAATTCAAGCAGCAACTTTAACGACAATGGAAATAATATCTTTCAATATCTGAATACCTTTCCGAGATTAAAGGTATTGTTGATCAACTTGCCTCCATTGGAAAAGTATTTGATAAATAGGACCTCATTCTTCATGTTCTAAGAGGTCCTGGCCCTGAATTTACCGCATTCATCACATCTATCACCACTCGCTCTACCGTAATCTATTTCACAGATCTTCATGGCATGCCCTTAAGCCATAAAATTTGGCTAAATGACGATCAATCACTTATTCTTGAGATTATAATATTTACAAATTTCAGATCAACTAGCACCTCTTCTAACTAATTTTCCAACAACACTCGTGGTCGTAGTCGGGGGTACAATTATTCTAGAGGTGGCCGGGGATATTCCAATTCTTGGGATTCTTCTCGTAATACCAGCAATTGTCAACAAGGCAAAATGCCCTTAGTACGCCAAGTTTGCAAAATTCTAGGACACTCGGCATTAAAATGTCGTCAAAGCTTCAATCATAGTTATCAGCCTGAAGATGATTCTCAGTTCACTTCTTACTATATTTCAAGGAATACCAATCCGAATTTGTGGCTTCCATATACTGGTGCTACTCACTATATAACAAGTGATCTTCAGAACCTTGCCTTGCCTCATGAATATCAAGGATCAGATCTTGTGACTATTGGTAATGGATTAGGTTTGAAAATCTTTCATATTGGTTCCTCTCAATTTAATACTTCTATAAAGCCTTTATCTTTAACCAATATTTTGCATGTTCCATCAATTCATCGCAATCTTTTATCAATTTCAAACTCATGAGAGATAATAACATTTTTGTTGAATTTCATCCTAATTTTTTTTTGTGAAGGAACGAGCAACATGGACGACTCTACTTCAAGGCCAATGTGATGATGGACTTTATCATTTTTCAGCTAGCTCTTTTCTTTTGTTCAGTACTTTCAAGAAAACTACGTTTATCGGTGAACAAGTCTCTGCATCTCTTTGGCACAATAGGCTTGGTCATCCGGCTATACGCGCACCATTCATCGAGTTATTTCCAAGTTTCAGCTACCTAGTACGAGTCTAGAGTCATCTATGATATGTCCAGCCTATCAAATAGGCAGGGCCCATAAATTGCCACTCACTACTTCTCATGTTTCAAGCAATGTGCCCCTTGATTTATTTTACTCTGATGTATGGGGTCCTTCCCCACTTTTGTCTACTGGTGGTCACATATATTATGTTATTTTCCTTGATGATTTTAGTAAATATATTTTGTTGTTAAATTCGATGTTCTTCCTTTGTTCACTAAATTCAAACAATTAATTGAAAATATTTTTGGAACTCGTATTAAACGCCTTCAAACTTATTGGGGAGGAGAATACCGAAGTCTATCATCTTACTTAGCCTCGTATGGAATTGATCATCGTGTTTCATGTTCACATACACATGAGCAACAAGGTTTGGTCGAATGATGTCATCATCATATCGTCAACACCGCACTAACCCTTTTGGCCCATGCTAGTAATATGCCTCGTTCATTATGGAATTATGTTTATCAAACTGTAGTTTATTTAATTAATCGCCTACCCACTCAAGCAATTGATAACAAAATTCTGCTCCACTGACTATTTCATGTTTCTCCTGATTATAACTTTTTAAAAGTTTTTGGCTTTACGTGTTATCCTTTGCTTCGACCTTACAACAATTATAAATTTTCATATAGGTCCGCGAAAAATATTTTTGTAGGGTATAGTTCCTCTCATAAGGGTTATCAATGTCTCAACTTAGAAACAAAGAAGCTTATTATCTCTCGTGATGCTATTTTTGTTGAATATGATTTTCATTTTCTGCCATGACTTTCCGCTCCATGTACGCCCCCAATATCAGACTATACACAATACCCTACATCTGCACAACCACATGATATGTTACTTGCTTACACATCACCTCCATCTCTTTTACAAGTACCGACACAACCACCAAATATGATACCCACTACTCCGCCTTCAACTACCCATCATGCTTCTCCAAATATGTCTCCTCCACATTCATCTCCTTCAAATCATGAAGTTCCTGGCCTCTCTTCTCCCCCATCTACTTTACAAATCCATAAATCTCCGCATCACAATACTTTGGTGCGACGTCGGCCTAACGTCAGTAACTCCTCTACTAATTCATATCCGATGGTCACACATTTGAAAGATGATATTCGTAAGCTCAAAGCAATGATTTGGAGTCATTATCCACTTGTACAAGCATTTTCAGAATCTATGAGTAATTGCCCCCAAGAACCTTGTTATTTGAAGAAGCTAATGCACATCCTCGATGGCGGGAAGCTATGCCAAGGAAATTATAAATTTTTTCAAAAAAAAAATACTTGTTCTCTTGTACCTCACAAACCCAATATGAACCTTGTTTCATGTAAGTGGGTCTAAAAATTGATGCACAAATCCGACGGTTCATTTAACAGATATAAAGCAAGGCTTGCCGCTCGCGGGTTTAATTAATTAGAAGGCATTGATTTCCCAGAAACTTTTAGCCCAGTTGTCAAAGCTACCACAGGGTTCGCATTTGTTTGCAAGCTTCATAAATCCTTATATGGACTCAAATAAGCACCCCGCAATTGGTTTGAGAGGTTAAGTTCGTTTCTTCAGCAAATAGGCTTTACTGGTTCACGCATGGATTGTTCGTTGTTCATATTCAATCATCAGGGTATTACTTGCAATATTCTTGTATTTGTTGATGACATTTTGGTCACAGGTAATAATTTTGATTTTGTCTCCACAGTTCTTCGACGGCTTAGTACAGAATTTTCTATATCTGATCTTAGTCCTCTCCATTTCTTTCTTGGAGTTGAAGTAGTTCCTCAACTATTTGGGTTTCTCCTCTCTCAATTTCGTTATATAACTGATATTTTGGAAAATGTGTCTACGATTGATTGTAAGCCAATCAACACTCCAATTACCCCTACTGCCAAGTTATCATGTTTTAAAGGTGATCCTTTGTCGGATTCTACATTATATCGACAAATCGTGGGTGCTCTACAATATGTCATACTCACACGCCCTGATATCTTATACTTCATTAATTGGGCATGTCAATTTATGTAAAATCCTACCAATCTTCATTGGCTTGTTGTCAAATGGATACTACGGTACTTAAAAGGTACAATTAATCATGGCCTTAGCTTTACTTCCTCCAAATCCAAGTTTATTCCTGCATATTCAGATTTAGATTGGGCTAGTTGTCAAGATGATTGAAGGTTCACCAGTGCGTAATTTATCTCGGTGCTAATATCATTTTTAGGCAGTCGTGGAAACAAAATACAGTGTCTTATTTAAGCACAAAATCATAATATTGTTCCTTAGCGAATAATACTTCTGAGATAGTCTAGATTCAGTCATTACTTAAAGAACTTGACATCTTCATCCCGCATGCACCACTTCTTTGGTGGATAATATTGGCTCTACATATTTGACGACGAATCCTATATTTCATGCAAGAACAAAATACGTTGAGATAGATTTCCACTTTGTTCGGGAAAAGGTCACATGTAAAGATTTTGATGTGAGGTTCCTTTTTACAAAAGATCAGTTGAGATAGATTTCCATTTTGTGAAGAAAAAGGTCACACATAAATATTTTGATGTGAGATTCCTCTCTACAAAAGATCAAATTGTTGACATGTTCACTAAAGTGCAAGGCCCCCACTGAATTTAAGGGAGGGTGTAAAGGCATCATCGAATTCTCCATCATTATATTTACATTAGGAGTTTGGTTTGTAACTAATACCACTATGCAAATCATGTAATCATGTGTAGTGGTAGATCATGTCTAGTAGATCATGAGATGTTTAGATTATGGGTTGCATTTTTTTCACTATAAATAACAAGTACAGTCTCTCCAATCTCAAGGATACACATTCAATTTTCCTATACCTTGCATTTATACTCACTCTACCTATATAAGTATGCCTAGTCCATCAACTAAAGCACTATCTCCGAATAAAGGTTATGAGAAAGAAAACCTAGTTGTCACTGCTCCCCACCGCCGATGAACATAAAGACATACCTCAAATAATCAAGTTATGGATCTAGGTATGTGATTATGTTTCCGCATTATCATTTATCATGATTATCGCATTAAGTCCTAGGTCCTTATACATCTTATCACGTTTTAATATGCTGAATACTGAAGAAAATAGTCTAAGGAAAATAAATGTGCATAAAAACGCAAGGAAAAACTCTGAAAAATGCCTAAACTCCAATCCAAAATCCGAATCCCTAGTAGTTCTTTAATATGATCACGATGGATCTCTCCACTCTTACTCTCTTTCAAGGTATTATTAACAGGGAAATCAACTCTCCCAGAAATGAGGGTCTTAGTATTCCGAATTTGATGAAAATTAACCCTGCGCTAAACCCTACTGTGGATATACTTCCCAACATCTCTCGGATCACTCCAGTATACCGAAAGGAAGATAATCCAAATATAGATGAGGTTCAGGTCCTTGATGGTCAACCTGTACAAGCTAACAAGGTCAAATCAATGGCTGTATGACCCTGGGGATTCATGAATATGGAAGAAGGGGAAGAAAAGAAGACTACATCAACGTAAGGAGGAAATACCAATCAAACAACAAAGAATAATCAGGTTTTGGGTAGGGAATCTCCTACCCAGTGTAAAATCCCTACCCCTGGTGGTGAGAAATAAGTACAATCATTTATAGACAAAGTACGTGGACCAAAGAGAAAGAGACCTGCTATTCCTCTAGAAGCGGGAAAGAGAGGGGACATCCCAATTCTCTCAATCCCTAGAGCTAAAATCTCTGCTGGAATATCAGTATATCCATTCAGTCCTATAGGACGACTGGACCTACAAAAAATCAAATTTGCAACCGTCTAGGAATTTGTAAGAATTCACTGGAAAACAAAGGGAATGTGCAAGCTGATTCCTATTTGAAAGGGGTTTTTCATCATAAGATTGAAGTCAGAAGAAGAAAAGATATTGATTTGGAGCAGAGGACCCTGGATGGTTAAAAAATGCCTATGAGACTCATGTCATGGATTCAAAAAAATTTGGTGGACAAACGTAGTAACACCAATGCTCTGATTTGGTGTAAGTTTCTTGGGTTGCCTATTGAAAATTGGAGCGAAAAGATCGTCTTGTCTCTGGGGAAGACACTTGGAAACCCTATTCAGTTATACCAATCGAGAAGAAGTCAAGACTATGGGTTCCATGCGAATGTCCTGGTCGACATTGATCTCTCTAAGGCAATGTCAAACCACATTCTTCTTGAGATTGAGGGAAATATTATCAAACAAGAGGTTCTACTTAATCAAACCTTCAAATACTGCTCTTACTGTAAAAATGTGGGATACACTATCGCAGAATGCAAGATTGTGCAGAAAGCATTCTGAGCTAATGAAAAGGAGCATAACAAGAAAAAATCGAAGACGGGAAAAGAGTTAGCAAAAGGAAACTGGGGCAGCCAAAAACTAGTAATCTAGGAGAAGTAACCTCAGGACAAGGATTTAGGGAAGAAAAACACTACAGTACCGAGAAAATACACATATTTTCAGGAATCTATGGAGGCGGGCAGTACTTCATCACCTCTGATTTACTTTTTGGGCATGCCTAGACCAACTACCCATTTGCAGCAACACAAAAATATTGGGGAGACTATAGAGTGGTCAACCACTAAGGGCAACAATAAATTACCGCCATCACCTAAGGGAACCAGTCTAGCTAGCAGGAATAACCAGTTTGATGCACTAAGAGAAGTGGAGGATGATATAGAATAAACTGATTCAGTTGCATCAGGGCAGTAGAACACCACCAATTCGATAATGTAAGAAGAGAGTAGGGACGAAGAAACAGACGTGGCCAAGGCCAACTCGGCGCCACATAAGTAGGATATCGTGGCAAATATAGCAGATTTAGCAGACGATCCAGCAAATGAGACAAACAGAGATGAAGGCGACGCATACTTCACGGCGATAAATGAAGTCAGACAAAGCCTCAACTCGTTAAATTGGGCGGATGAAATTGAATATGAAGAATAGGTGCATCTCGGCTCTAATTAAGTTTTTAAAGGGGGTAAGGTGTATACCATAGACCCGAGGGTGACACGCTCTACTCGCAAAGATCAATGAAAGTCATATTTTGGAATGTCAGAGGGCTGGGAAACAGAGAAACAACAAGATATCTCAGGAAAACTATGGCAAGACTACAACCAAATATTGTGGGAATTGCTGAACCAAAATTTTTATGGAAGAATTTTGAGCTGCCAGGTTATGATAACATAGTCATCTCCAATGAACAAAATGCAAAAAAGGTAACATATGAACATTTGGCTTAAAGGAACCTCTACACCTAGTGTTATTTATATAACAAAACAATATATTACGGTGCGTTGCATGGAAAGTTGTTTCTCCTTTGTACATGCAGACTGCAGCAGAATTAACAGGTTGGATCTCTGGGATGACCTCTCTAATTTTACTGCAACAAATAACAAACCCTGAATATGCATAGGTTATTTCAACGTGGTTCTCCATGTAGCTGAAAAAAGGGGACGACATTTACATAACACAAATGCAGTGATAGATTTCAACAATTTCCTGGATTCAGCGAAACTCACAGAAATCCCCTCCTCCGGGATTACATTTATGTGGTGCAATGAGCAGAGTGGGAATAACAGAACGCTGGTGGTCCTTGACAGATGCCTTCAGAATGCAGAATGGAAAAGCAGGTTCAGAGGTTAGAGAATGACTATCCCTTTCAGGCATCTTCAATCTTGGGGAGCAAAACCTGAGTTTGTGGATATCGTAGTCAGTAGTTGGGGGAAGCCAATGTATGCTGTTCCTCTTTTTTCTATTATGCTTAAGCTATGAAGACTTAAAGCAGATATTAAGGTATGGAGACATGAATCTGAAACCCCGCAGAAAAAAAAACCTGGAGAGAGAGATGCTGCAATTATAGATACAGTTGGAGGAAAATATAACCAACGACTTGATTGAAAAGAGATACCTTGCTCAAATAAAACTCCTAAATAGATGGGAGGAAATTGAAGAGATGGATTGGAGGAAAAAATTAAGAATCAAATGGCTACAAGCAGGGGACAGAAACACGAGGTTTTTTCACTCAACCACAAAGGCTAGGAATGAGAATGCCCTTATCACAAATATCCAAGACAACACGGAAAGAGATATTACAAGTCAGTTGCTCATAAAGGAACATATCACTAGTTACTACAAGGCCAAATTTGCTGCTACAGATACACAACAATGTCCAGAACTTTTTTATCAGCTCCCCAACCAAGTTACAGAAGCTGAAAACAATAGTCTCATTGTAGCCCCAACCACTGAGGAAATTAGGGATCCAGTACTCTCTACGATAGCAACAGTGCCCCCGGTCCAGATGGTTTTTCTGGTACTTTTTAACAAAAATTCTGGGAAATCCTGAGCATAGATATTAACGCTGGGATAATCTCGTTCTTTATGGATGCTATGATTCCTATGACATTCAACTCCAACCTCATAGTTTTGATTCCAAAAATCAAAAACCCATCCAAGATTCAACAATACATGCTAATTTTCCTTAACAACTTTATTTTTAAAGTCATCACAAAAATTCTTGCCACTCGGCTATCTCCTATTGCCGACAGATGTGTCTCGTAGGACCAAAGTGTGTTTATCAAGAATAGGAGCATCCATAATAATATATGCATGGCCTCAGAGATGGCTAATGAGATGAAAATCAAGAGGAAAAATGGAAATGTTGCTCTTAAGATCGATATCAGTCAAGCATATGATACACTGAGCTGGAACTACCTCCTCACGACTCTTCGAGCATTTAGGTTTGATTTAAAATTTTGTGATTGGATAGGAACTATTATCAGTAGTAGTATGGTATCTATTCTTATCAATGGTAGTCCATCAGGCTTCTTTCAGATGGCTAGGGGTCTCAAGCAGGGGGACCCTCTTTCCCCAATTCTGTTTGCAATTGTGGAAGACATACTGAGCATCAATCTCCACAAGGCCAGAGAACAAGGTAGAATACAGACCATGACATCAACAAAGGATACGCATGGCTCTACTCACTTACATTTTGTAGATGATATATTCATCTTTGTGAACAGGAACAACAGATGCCTAAGACAGCTTCTGATCATTCTTACCGAATATCAAGATGTCTCTGGACAAAAGATAAGTGTGGCCAAATACAAAATTTTTCAGAGCTCTATACCTCTCACCTGCAGAAGAGTGGTCACTGAGATATTTGGCTTTAAAGAAGGAAAATTTCTAGAGACGTATTTGGGCATTCCACTTATACAAGGAAGGGTAATAATGTAAGCAATTTTACCGCTATTAGAAATTAACAAAAAAAGGGCTAACAGATGGACCGGAAGCATGTTCACGTTTCAAGGAAGGGTCATTCTTGCAAAATCTGTCCTGAACAACAAACCGATTCATAATATGGTAATGTACAAATGGACTAGTTTGCTTACCAAAGAGGGAGACAATATCCTTAGAAGCTACATCTGGACGAGAGACCCAACCAAAAGGAAGGGGGTGACGCTGAAATGGGATAAAATATGCAAACCGACTAAGGAAGGAGGGCTTGGTATAAGTTGTCTGGGAGAAGTTAACAAATCTATGCTCTGCAAACTTTACTAGGTTTATAAACAAGGAACAGAGGAATGGGTAAAATTTCTCAAATCCAAATTCAGCAGTAAGAACGGGGATACTATTCGATATTATAAGTCGTCGATATTATGAACGGGAATACGGACCGGACTAACCATTTCGAAACCACATATAGGATGGCTCATTGGAGACGGACGGAAAATTGATTTCTAGAGAGACACCTGGGCAACAAATATCCCATTCATGGAGCATATTGATCTGCCTCGACACCTATGGAAAAAATTTAAAGAAAAGCTCAGCGATTTTATCAACCCACAAGGATGACATTTCCCTAGGGACATATTGTTCTTACTGCTGGTACTAGGAATCAACATACAGAACATCCAAGGCAACCCCAATTCCCATGATACTATGATCTGGAAACCAGATATTCAAGGAGTATTCTCCACCAAGAATGTATATGAAACACTGCGCAGTAAGGAAGATTTGGCATGGTGGTAATCAATTATTGTTCAGAAGGCTAAAGGTCGCCGAACAGTATCCAAACGAAAAGGCAGACTCCAGAGTTGAATGAAGGTTCAGTCACCATGCACTTCAGTTGGAAAGGCCGAAGAACACGGTTTAGTTCAGAAGACACAGTTGTTAGTATCGAGACTAGTAGTTAGGTTCAGTATCCACTAGTACAGAAGAAGATATAGTATTCTAAACTAAGTGTGGTAGAGTATTAGTTTCTTGAAGATGCAGAAGATTAAATCCTTATAGAGCCGTGTAGAAGAAAGGTTCTCGACGAGGACGTCGAGATTATTTTAAATACGGGAGGGTGTGACACCCTACTGAACGCCGGGAAAATCTACCCAAGTGTTTTGTGTTCTGACCTTGGATATAAGTTCTATAGACCCTAATATAGTTGCATGCCAAGTTTCGTTAAAATTGGAATTGGTTAAGGGGGCAAAAAGGGCCCGTACGCTTCATCTCCAGTTTTAACGTTTCCTTTTGGAAATTAGTTATATACTTAGTGGATATATTAAGGAGGAACCTTGGTCCAATCAACCCCATGACTAAAAGAGCTTCAAGGCTTGGTCATCTTGGACCTCGGCTCATGGGCTATCTACAAGGGATCGCCATGAGTTCTCCTTGGCCTAAGGAAGGCCAGTAGACATTCTCTCGACATGCGGGCCACTTTTACAGATTGGGCTTGTATATGGCACCGCTATATTGTCGCTATGCCCCGCGAGTCAACCGAGATACACCACCCCTATAAATGGACTATATAACCAATCTAGACTCATCGCCCTTAAGATATACATGTCCCATGTCTGGAACCCGACATATTGAGCTATCCTGATCTACTACAGGATAGGTGTGCTACCTGTACCTCGTGCCTCGTCACGAGAGATTATGCTGTAGGGATTATTAAGGGAACCTTCAGCATTATTGCTATTCTGAATACATATTCGATGACCCCTCACAAGTATCAAGGATTATCTGGATGTCGCTTTAGCATCCGTGGGATTATTCCACTAGCGCGCCGTGCCCATGAAGATGGTTTGTATATGTTGGCTAGATGAGCATGTACACCACATGGGCTCGTATTCCGCTGTACTCCGGTCACTGTAGAGACAGACATGGGCTGGGCCATGACAGATGGTGTCAGAGTGCTTGCTGGCGCTTGTTAAACCATTTACTCCCTATGGATAACACCATAATAAAGAGAGGCATCTTTATGGTGTCAGTATGCGACCAATGACATAACGCCTCAGAAACGGAGTCTCATGCTTTGCTGTGGTGCCCTTTTGCAGTCTCTCTCTGGCAGAAGGCTACGACATGTTTCTCGTATGAACCTATCACCCCATCAAAAAACTAGATAACCATACTAGAGAGAGGTAAAACATCTAGTCCATACAATTATGATCTCTGGGTGGCCATGGATTTCACAATCTGCAACAACATTTGGAGAGCTACACATCCTGGCTGACATTGCAGATGCCTCTCTCCTATCCAAAAATATAATTAACGACACCTTTCAGGACCTCATGATCATCAAGGAGCTTAATGTTTAGTATAAACTGGGAATAGGCAACAACATAGAGAGCTATAAATAGGGGCTTCCTACTCAAGACGAGGTACAAATTTGTTGGGATGGATTGGCTCTAGGCGGTGCAACAGGTATAGGCATTATTTACATGAACATATAGGGGAAGTTTTGGGCACATATAGTAAATCCATTGGGCATGCTAGGAACTTCATTACTGAGATTACTTCAATCATTTCCAGAGTTCAGAAAGCTGTTACACAAGGGTAGAGAACAGTGTAGGTAGTATCCGACTCGGCTGCTGCAATTAAAGCGTTCATCAAAGATAAAATACCCTAGACGCTTAAAACTACTTGGGAAATTATTATCCCCCATCTTCTGCAAATCTAATTCAGCCATGTATAGAGAGAATGGAACTTCTTGGCAGATCAAATTACAAGGAGAAAGTTAGACCTAAACCAACCAGAGGACGAATGGACAAATGGCAAACTGGAATACTTACAAAATATTGAAGACCATATAACAGACTACTTCAGAGTCAGGAAATCACGTTGAAGTGGATGTATGTTCAGCCAGAGTGGATAGTCGTTCGAATGAAATAGGATTCCGTTCGAACAAGATGGGTAATTTTACATATTGTCGAGATAGACGACAAGTTGGAAGATAAATTTCAACAGCTCGTTCAAACGGACTTTGAAGTCATTCAAATGACTTGGACGCTCATTCTCCAAACCATATTTTATTTTGTCGAGAGGGACAACAATATCTAGATTTTCAATTTTTGTTCAAATGAGATTTGAGGTCGATCGAGTGAGTTTCCTGTCTTTCGAACGACTATGGAATCGTTCGAACGAATTGGTCCTAATGAGTAAATTTTTTTGCTTAGTTTCTTATGTTCTTCTTTAAGTTAAGAGAACTCATATGCATATGCTCTAGTGATTTGTACTAGAGTATGGCATGATTGGTTCTCCCTCATCTTGTAAAGGTTTGTTTGGATATATTAAACTAAACTTTTTGCAATAAGAGATAACAGTCCAAGATTTTCACTATGAACATAAAACAATATTATATAATTTCTTTCTGCAAAAAGGATACGCTTATTAAAAGACCCCAAAAGCTAATTAAAGATCAATTTACTAAATGGAAAGTACTGAAATACCTTTGCAATGTCCTGGAAAGTTTAGTTTCAAGCGGCCATAAACCCTAAGTGTACTACTCTAGGCATACCCTTAATAAAATAGTATCTACTAATTTGAGCAATAAGTCATTAATTTCGTTCATACAATTTATTAGTTGATTCATTAGATTGCTTAAAAGAAACTTCATGAGAACATCCACAGCAGCTAGGTACACCCTGGCGTGGCGGGTGGATTCTCAAATCCACCCTCTTTGGTTCCCAGCAGGTAGGTCAATTTGTGACATGGCGATAAATTTTCCACCCTCAGGGTGGATTTTCGGTAGATTCATGTCGCGTCCTTCTAAACCGCGCGTAGCCTACAGGCCAATAAGATTAAAATAAGTGTCAATAATCTAGTGGCTCCCATTACGCATAGTTCCGAACTGCGCGTTTATAATAACAAGTGTCAATAATATCTTGGTTCCCCTTTATTTATTAGTTTTTCCCAGATCAAACTCCTTCAACATGACGCTCAATGGCTATAAACGGCTAGTTTTTTCTCTATCAATAAAACCCATTCATCTTCTACTCCCCTACTCTTCTATAATCAACTCAATCATCTTATATCTCAAAACTCAACTTTCTTTATTTGTTATCAATTACGCTGAATAATATCTGACAAAATCTTGGCTAACCTACTTAAGTCTGATACATCACTCCCATCTTTAGAGTCATCATCTTCATCATCATCCAGAAACGATGAGCTCTTCCGACGTCAAGTTGAGTTGATACACGAGTATAACAAGATTATGATTAAGATGGGAGAAGTAGAAGAAAAGAGGAAGAGGCAACATCATCACCGAGGCGGGGAGGTAGTAAAAGGGGAAGGATTGACAAGTAGAAAGGCCGTAATTATAAATTGGGGGAGTTTAGCCTTAATCGGGATTACTTTGGTGACAACCCAAAATTCAAAGGTATCCCATTTCATCGTCTATTCTGCATGAGCAAAAGTGTGTATCAACGTATTTATGATCAAATACTTTCTTCGAACCCCTATTTTATTTAAAGAGAAAATGCCACTAAGACGATGGACTTATCCTTGCACCAAAAGATAACGCGCGCACTTCGTATGTTATGTTACGGTACCAGCGCAGACGCCCAAGAATAATACCTTTGGATTGGGAAGT
Organism: Kingdonia uniflora; assembly: GCA_014058105.1. Lineage (NCBI taxonomy): Eukaryota > Viridiplantae > Streptophyta > Magnoliopsida > Ranunculales > Circaeasteraceae > Kingdonia > Kingdonia uniflora. The sequence continues at coordinate 6,739,895 of JACGCM010000704.1, read as the reverse complement.
CTATGGGTATTTTGTGCTTAAAAGAATTTTATAAAACTATTATAACTAAATTCATAACATAATGCCTTAGATTTCCTAATGAAGACGATACATTACACTTGTTAGAAGTGAATGGATTATGAGTCTTCCAAGGGATGTTAGGTAGCCTAGATTGTATGTATTGGAAATGGAAGAATTGCCCTACCGGGTGGGTAGGACAATATACCGGGTATAAGAAAATCCTGATGATGATTTTAGAAGCTGTTGCATCGAAAGATCTTTGGATATGGCACACATTCTTTGGTGTTTCCAATTCTAACAATGGCGTGAATGTCTTGCATCAAGGGTAGCTTTTTAACAACTTGTCTAATGGAGTTGTGCTGCCATGCAATTATAATATAGGCACGGTACCGCACACTATGGGGTATTACTTAACGGATGGAGTCTATCCAAAATGGCAAACACTTGTTCAAACCATAAGAAATCCGTCCAACGATGTCGAAAGACATTTTTTAAAGATGCAAGAAGCATGCTGAAAAGACGTTGAGCATACTTTTGGGGTATTTCAAGCTAGGTTTCAAATATTGGCACACGGTGCACAATTTTGGAAACCTAGTGATCTAGGAAATGTTATGTGCGCATGTATAATCATGGGCAATATGATCGTCGAAGATGAACGTCATACTTACATCCGGAAAATGGGCATTGATCTCAAGTTTAGAACATCTGTGAAGAATTGGAATGAGGACTTTAATCTAAGATACGCGATCAACACTATGGCAGAGTACATCCAGAAGGTACATGAAATTAGAAATGAAGGAGCTCATTTCTAATTAAGAGATGAACTTGTCGCATATTTGTGGAATCGAAAAGGGGTAGAGTAATTGTAGTCTTTATCATTGCTTTTTCATTTTTTAAAGTAATGAATTTTGTTTCCATTAAGTTTTATGTTGAAGTTGTAATATATTTTGTTTCCAAGTCTTCATCATTATAATACTTTAAAGAAACTTTGTTTACTGCTTCTGCTTTTTGAATTTTTACCCATTTCTTCTATTTTATTGTTTTGGTAGAGATAAAGTGAAGGAGAAAATCTCAGGCCCTTTAAGAAAGATGTAATAAGTATAGTCTATTATGGCAGAGTACATCGAGAAGGTTCAAATGCGAATTAGATTAATATAAATTTTAAGGATTACATACGATTAATACATATTTTATTGAAATAGTAAAATTACATTAAACTTAAAAACTACTATTAACGCTAAGGATTACATCAATTTTCATCACTAGAAACGTCGTCATCACTTGGATACTGCTCCTTCAACTTCTTTGAATATTCCTTAATTTGCTTCTTCATCCAATGCCTTGGGTCCGCTGTCATCACCTTAACCATATACGGATCTTCAGCACCTTTTTATCGAGTTAGCTCTGCTTTACACCTCCTTTGAATCTCAGCCTCTCTAACCAACTTTAGTTCTTCTAGTACTCTAACTCTAGTATCCTTTTCCTTTTTTTTGCTCGTTTTTCTCATTCTATGCCTTCATCATGTTGGTCATTGTCTCAAGCATTCTCTTCCCCCAATAACCTATACCTGACATTGTCACTTCTTTTGCCATACATTTTTTATGCCGTCCGATCGTACATCTCCACAAGAATATAGTGGTACATCCACGCCAATAGAATCATCCAGAATTATAATATTTGGAGTACCGGATATAGGTGCTTCAGGATCAGTATTAGTAGAGTCACCCGGGCTATCGCTATAATTTGACTTCCTAGCGACGTTGTGGGTAGATTGCCCGATGAGATTAATTTATGACATTTTGGGCAAGTTTCAAAAACTTTCTATGCTTCCCCAAGTGAAAATGATTTGTTTTACAATTGTGGGAATTTATCGTATGCCATACGATCCCAGAAATCAAGTTAGAAAATTCTTTAGAGTATGATTCACCCTTGAACATTAATGAAATGAGAAAAATTAAATAAAATACTTACGAAGTCATCGGTTCTAATACCGGTAAAATGTCGGCTCTCAAGGTCTTGAATGATGCCTCTAAAAAGCAAACATTCCTTATTGAGCCACCCCTTATATGCACAATTGACACCGTTGTACGATCGCTGATGAGCGCGTAATTATGGTATTTTTAATATACCCGAACATGTATTTTAGTCGTCCATTATATTTAATTTTAGGTACTTTTGTACGTTTGTTTGATTGTAGCTATTGGAGATGGATATTTGAAACCAAGCTCTTAAAGTCAAGTAAAAGTGTCTTCAGCAGTTCATAGCACAAAATGTCAAAGAAACAATATATTTGGTCTCAAGATTGAAGAAATATATACACAAATATTCTTGGAGAATAAGATCAAAGAATATATTGCCTACAAGGTCCTAGAATATATTTTATATTGAAGATATATGTAAGAGTTCCCATGAAGAAAGATCTTTACATCACTTAAGGGAACTATATGCAAGAATCTCTGGAGATTAGTTGTAAAATTAGAAGATATTATTGTGAAAATATTATTAAAAATTTAATGTATAGTTTCTAAATTTGGGTTCCTTCTCCTATAAAAGGAACCCTCCCCCCATTGTAATTGGGCATCTCATATTGGAGCAAGTTTAGAAGAAATAAAGTCTTAGTTTTTATTTAATTATCTTCTTCTTCTCTTTTAGTTTAATTTTTGTTAATATCATTTTTAGTTTTTGATGCGATGAAGTCCGAGATGGGCAGTTAATCTCCTAGCTAAGGCTAGGATGAGGCCTCTACTCGGATGAGCAATAGTTGATAATAATTAGGTTCTAATTAGTTTTATCTTAGTACTTTATAATTGATAAGTTAGTGCATCATATCGAACCATAGCTTTGATTTGGTATACGATAACTTTAGATAAAAACAAGTGCTACTAACCGTAGACTTGATTTGAAAATTTAAACAAGAGAAAGCACTAGAGAACTCGCTCAAGCTTAACCATGGTTAAGTTGATAATTCTCTAAGACTCTCTTCACCATCTTTTAAAAACATTACCATAGATTTAGTGGTTTATTTTACAACATCGTATGCATCTTAGCACAAACATATGATGGGTGGAGATATTAAGATCCAGTTATATATTGATTAATGTTTTGAAAGGTAGAGGCCAAGTCCGAACCTTAGCTCTTTCCCTCATTAAGTTTTATAATTAGTTTTTATTTCTTTTCATTAGATTTATCTATTAAAAAACCGAAATTCGGCCTAGAAAGTATTTATTTTCCCAAGCCACCATGTGGATTCGATCCCACTCATCCCTGTTATAATTCGGCAACCGTACTTTGAGCGGGTATTTATCTAGAGGCACTAAAAACCTCTTATCAAATGGCGCAGTTGCCGGGGAGTAATCGTTGAAAACTATTTTCTTTAATACCAAATTTTCTTTGATAATTCTTTCTAATACCGTGCCAATGATTTCTAAATTCTTTGTTTCTAATATTCGTTGAAAAGTGTAGTGGGCCAGTAATAGTAAATAGTGTTTCTATTATTATCGTTTCTCTTTCTGTTTCTCTAGTTTTTTTTTTAAAGGATTGTTTCGTGTTTTTTGCGCTACAGTAGCTGTAAAGTCTGTCCCTGAATGATTCACCATTTTTGATCATCTATACTTCACAGTTGGGAAATATGTTTTCTATAAAATTTTTAGATAATTCAAAACCCTTTTCGGATTGCTATAGATCATATTTTTATGTTTAGTGGTTTGTAAATTACAGCCTTTTGAAAAAGAAGTAAAAACAGTCTCAGGAAAGGACGTCGTTGTTCATTCATCACTAGTTTTGAGCATTAGGGAAGCTAAATTCTAGAAAACTTCTTTCTTGAAAAAAATTTCTTTCTGAAATGTATTTCAAAATTGATATTATTTATTGTTCTCTCTCAACCGAGCTGAAAGATATGCGCATTTGAAAATCAGGACATCATAGACTACAATAAACTTGAAAATTGAATTAATATTGTTGTCGCAAGTTCTCAAAACTTGACATCTAGAAGGGGTACATATCCGCTATGCCCCGGCACTAGGAACATAATGTCGTGTGGACTGTGCAAATATATACACTACTCTAATAAAATATTTGTTGTGGTTGGATTGGCCTATTGACGTGTTTAAATTTCTTTTCATTCCAACATTAATAAAGGTAAAAACTATTAGAGACTTGTGGGATTTCATCACCTAAAAAGCTCTCTAACAAGTGGGACTACCCATTAGGGATACGAAGAAATTCGTATCACACGAAAAACTGAACATCCCGGACCTCAAAATAACTGTTAATAAAAAAAAGTTGCAAGATTCCTGCGGGATTTCATCACCCAGCAGTTAGGTATACCGGTCCGGGGTACAAATACGGGTTCATAGGATACGGCCCCAGCGATGCGCCGAAATACTGATTTTAGGTTTGCGACGTAACCATTCCGAGTGCTGACGTACGATAAGGCGACTCGCTCAGGCGTGAGGACTGAACATCTACTTTAAGTTGGTACTAGTATAGTGATACAGGGGAGTATAGGAACCAAAGCCTTTTGCCATCGTACCCATTTTGAACATTGAAGAATAGAGGGGAGACCTAATTATTACTTTAAAAAAAATGTTTATGTGCTAGAGTCTAGGTTTGATTGATTGATTACTGCACCAGGTGCTAAAATTTTATTAATTATTAGTTGTGCATGATCAATTGGACACGTGGAGAAATATGTTTAGGAAGTTTACGAGAACCTTTGCCTATTTACGGCCCACCACCTCAGCCAAAGCAGAGAGGGCGACTACTTTGCCCAATCAACACAATATAGAACTTAGGACCCCTAATTTTGGAGGAGGGTAATCTATCTAGAGTTGACCCAATTTAGCTTGCTGCTGAGTTAGAAATCGAACCACCAATCATGGCTGCCGCAAAATCTCTTAGGGACTATTGGACCCCAGTGGTGAGTGATTTACCTTCGTGTATTGTGTTACCAGCCGTCACAACAAATCATTATGAAATCAAGCCTCGTGTGATCCAAATGTTACCCACATTTCATGGGCTTGAATCTGAGAGCCCTTATAGGCACGTCTACGAATTTAAGAAAATCTGTGCGCTCTCAAAATATTAACATTTTACTGAGGATTTTGTCCGCCTTCGTTTATTTCTATTCTCACTAAAAGACAATGCGAGTCATTGGCTTGATTGATTAGTACCAGCATCTATCAATTCATGAGATCAAATGGACACTAAGTTCAAAACTAAATGGTTTTCAATGGGAAAAACCATTTCTCTTAGAAATACAATTGTTGAATTTGCTCAATATAAGAGCAAAACATTTTACGAGGCATGGGAGAGATATAAAGATCTTCTTTCACAATGTCCCCATCATGGTTTTGAAAAACAACATTTAGCCCAAATCTTTTATCGTGGAATGACATCTAAGAATCGTTACAGGCTAGAATCCATGCATAGTGGTAAATTTCAGGACCTTAAACCAGATAGAGGTTATGAGGAGTTTGAGACATTGGCTGAGAATTCTCAGCAATAGGACTTTGATCTACATAAAAATGTTCGTATAGTCAAGAAAGGTCGCTTGCACGAATTAAGCGAGGGAATGGCCATTAAAGCCCAATTAGATACTCTTACCTAAAAAATCGAGGCTATGGCTATGAATCAATCTAAGGGTAGTGTGAACCAAGTTCAGCAACAGGGGTGCACTGTTTGTTATGATGTCATCCATATGACTCAAATGTGTCTCATGTTAAATGAAATGAATGACAATCAAAAGTAAGTGAATGCTTTGAATAATACCTATAAGAGGCCATTTGACCCATAAAGCTAACTTGGCAGAACCACCTAAATTTTTCATAAAAGAACAACCAACCCAGTCTTAGTTTTGGAGAACAGACCTCAGTTCATAATTTGCATAGGAATCCTAATTCTCAGTCTTATCCTCAAGCATCTCAGTAAACCAATCGGCACATTAATTGTTCAACATAGATGGAGTTGAATTGAACACGCACCTTGAGCCAAAATATAGCGGCTTTTTGGTTGTTCGTGGTAGTGAGATTTTGAGATACTTGGGACCAAGCGCGTGCATGATTCATGAAGTCATCGAACGACCAATTTTTTGAGTTCTTATATCTTTCTTTGTCATCATCAACTTCATCCTCAACTATATCCTCAGCTACAATAGGTGTCGATGCCATCTTTCTTTTAGACATTGCCTTCCTACGCATATTACTTCTCGTGAGAACCGGATTGAGTTCCTTGGCGATGACTGGAGATGCAACCGGCAAAATATTAAAATTTAAATCATTTAAACCCCATGATCCTTACATCGGCATGGTACTCGAACTTCCACCGGTGAAACCAGTTTGGGATGAATAATATTGATTTCCCGGTTGAAGGTACGATCCCGTATACCCATCAAATTGAGGGTAATATCCATGGGTTTAAGATTAAAATTAATTGTCGGGTACTGAGAATAGTTGGCGAACATACCTTAGATCTTGGGAAGTGTTAGTCATTTACGACAGATCAAATACGCTAAATTAAGGAGGAAAGACGTTTCCTTGTTGGTTCGTATTGGAGGATTGGGAATGGCTTTGTGAATTAGATTGGGAGCTTGTGGAAGACATAGTTGCTTTATTTATAAGGTAAGAAGGGAGGAGAGTGTAGAAGATTAGAAGGGAGGAAAGTGTAGGAGATGAATAACATTTATAGTTGAAAAAAACTAGCCGTTAATATAGCCGTTAACTAGTGTCCAAAAAAAAACTAGCCGTTAATATGGCCGCTGAGTAACTTGGACAACAAGTTTCTTAAAAAAACTAGCCGTTAATACGTCCGTTGAGTATCTTGGACAACAAGTTTCTTGAAAAAACTAGCTGTTAATATGGCCGTTGAGTAACTTGGACAACAAGTTTCCAAAAAGAAGACTTAAAAATAAACAAGATTAAACAAGATCAATACTCAACATATTTTAAACAAAGCATAGTTTAAACAAAATATAAATCAAAGTTCTAAATAAAACATAGTCTAACTGGGACGACCTCTCTCCATTTAGCGGGTGCTTCTGCTACGTGCGTGACTCTCGTCATAGGTACATTACACAACCAGCTCTGTCTGATAGGAAATGGACATCTTTGCTAGTCTCTCAAACATATCTCGAATAATCTCAGCCTTCCGCCGAAGTTGTTCCTCTAACTCGGTCGTACATTTAACGTATTGCCTCGAGTTCACATATGCCACATACCACATTCCTTAGTTTTGATGCCACAACTCATCCGTACTATATGTAGGTGGACACGGGTATGGTATATGCATCACCGAGATAAGTATCCGTCTACGTTAATCGCTCGTTCCCGTCATATCCATGAACCATCCCATATCATGTGGATCGCCAGTCGCCTGAACACCATAGTCTTATACCTGTGAAGACATAGCTAAACTCGATGTAGGTGGCAAGTATACATCGGGACTCACTAGATCACGCCCGACGATCTAAATATTTCCCGCCCTCTTTACTAAACTGTAACCGATCTTGGGATTTGAATGAACGGCATGCCTATATGTCATATAATCTACGTCTGAAATTAGATAATTATGACCATTGTAAAAGTCTACATCTTTCAGACTTTGATAAAATTCTCAATCATACCTTGGGAATTCCATAATATCTTAAGGGGGGTCATAGGGCACACTATCATGACCGGTCATCTGACGTATACACCGGTCTCCTAAATATTAAAGCGTACCATGCCCATATGGGACTAACACCAATGGAACCCTCTGGAAGCTGAGAAGTGAAGTAACTCTTACCTCTGGATGGATTAATTACCTAGACCTATGCCATGGTTGCATATCTATGTTGATTATGTCCTTTTATTCTATCATATCTATGATCACAACAAAAGAATGATGAATTTCAGACCCCGTACTAGCCCTTTCAACTCTCCACGCATTCATATGAGGATAAATATGGTTAAGTTTTGTACCTTCACTAGATACATTCCAACCTGACAGTACTCGAAGAACCAGAACTCCAACATCGCATAGAATCTGGTGATCGATTTCTTTACCTTCCCGTCCCTCAGAACTGAAACTTTATCAAGCTCTCGATACAAAGCCACCATAATCGGCGTACCCTTGCCAAAAAGTGATGCACCAATAATATCATAGTCTGTTAAGGTTGTAAGACAAAAAGATGTGCTACCATTTGAGAAGAAGAGATTACCAATAATATCATAGTCTGTTAATATCATTGTAGAGACGCAGATTCAAAGGCTCTTTCTACTTTTTTAAATAGGTGAGAATGATGTTACCGTACCTGATGTCAGAGCTTGTGATTCCCAGGAGCATCTTTTCTGCTTCCTCTAACTTAGAGTACCTCTCGTCGTACGGGAGTTCCCGACCCCTCCCAAAAGATATGCCTGTTAGCATAATGAAGTCTAACGGTGTGAAACCCAGCTCCCCCGCAAGGGAAGTGGAAGGTATGGGTGGAAGGCCACCACCATTCTACGAGAGCATGAATGAGATGGTTATCCGAGTTTCCCACCTTAATCGAGCAAAACTCTTCAAAACCCATATCGTCGACCAACTTCTTCAACGTCGGGTATACGGCAATCCATTTATACCATTTCAGTACCTTATCCAATGATCCCCTATATTGAAATTCATCTCGGTTCTGACAAAAAAAAAATATTAACACGTTAGAAGTTCATTCGGGTATTTCATCGAACATATTGCAATATACGTTAATAATACTTTAAATTTTCACAAAACTTACCGGCTTTCCTTCGATCCAAATGAAATATGGACCCAGCCGTCTGGGAGGATATCTACTCGATTTAAGTCTTCGAACGTTAGGGAGGGATCGTTGTTCGACGTCAATTGTAACGGCCAAATATTTGTTACTTCGGTGTTCCCCCTTCATTTTACTTCTCCATTTACGTTGCGTTGGGTTTTGGAGAAATTATGCCTCGGTCGCGAACTAAACTCTCCTGACGCTTTTAAATAAAAAAATGGCGTCGATGATGGAGGAAATGGGTTTGGTTGGGAAACTTGTATCGTAAGGGTTAGGTATGCCTTGGGAGCTAACTTGAAATATCACTAGGGAAAGGGAAACAAGTTTAAGCCTAAAACTTGTAGCGTTATGCCACGCGGTTCTGAACTGTGCGGCTAATTATTTTTAAAAAACATTGAGATGTCATTTTCTTATTGGCTGCTGATGCCGCGCAGTTTAGAAGTGTGTTGGAGAGAAGAATGGCCAAAATTCAAACACGTGGCTCTCTTTTTGTCGTTGGTGTTCCCGCGTGGTTCGAAATAACGCGTAGTAAATTCACCTTGATTTAAACTTTGAACTGCTATGGGTGGATTGGATTCACCCTGGTTTTGGTGAAATCCACCCACCCTACTGCTGTAGATGCTCTGTGGAACTTAAGAGAATACGTGTTCCAGGCTACTTTAATTGTTTTTCTTACTCACATTGGAAGTTTTGTCCCCGTAGAGGCTGCTACTGCGGGTTTGACTGATAGGTATGCTTTATTATGTTATGATGAGCTTCTCTAAGCATTCTTTACATAACTTAAGATCAATGGACTGAACTTGGACTTATGCCTAACTTAGATATTCCGTTGAATGGGAAGCAAGCTCATGAGTCATGAATCGAGAACAATCAACATTTATGATTGATTTAAATCAAGTGGGAGTTATGCATAGGTAGTTATACTTTTTTTTATCTGATTAGTCTTTATATGCACGTTACTTGCTTCTTATATAAGGTGTTTCTATAGTAGTATACCGCTAAGCGGTGGGGGGATTGACTCAGTAGTTAAAGCCTGTACCACACCCCAGATAACATTTTGTAAAGCCAAAATGGGATGCCTTCGACACTACACCTCTTTAGTTGTGTGTCCACGCCACGAACACCATTTTTTAACTTTAGTTTCTAAATTACTTCAGGTGACGTCCTTACGACAATACCTTCTCTATGGTTATTAACCTAAAATTTTCCATTTCTATCTCTCGACATGCCTACGACAATGCTTGCATATTTATTTTACAAATATCAATTTTTTTGCTCAATTTATTCGTTTGTCAATCAAATAATATGGATTTTGCAACATAACCATAACTCATTTTGAGGTTTAAAAGTCCAATATTGTTCATAGAACATCCCTTGTTAATGCTTAAATCCCCCTTAATATGAGTGGTTATGCATCCCTTATAAGTACTTGCAAATACGTTTATGAATATGAGTGGTTCCGAAACTCCTTTGCTCCCTCTAGCTTCCATAGGAACTTGCACCAAAGGGAAGTGTATATTTACCAAGTTTCACAATGGTAGGAGAACTGGGAAGAAGCATGAATTATGGCTATGAACGTACTTGTGGTAATGAGGCCTAAGTGGTTAGGAAGCACGACACTAATAACAGGACATGCACCTCCATAACCGCTTCATATATGCAACTAAAATACCACCATCATTGTAACCTGCAGTCCAACACATTTTGTAAACTACGATTCTAGCTTTTGGCACCATCATGCCACTATACCAAACTCTATAGACATGAGTGGTATTATAAAATACCAATTCATTTTTATTAATTTTTTGCAAAAAGTTTTGATTTTATTGAAAAAAGGGGAATTACAAAAAGAGGGGACCAAAGCAGTATTCTAGCTTAATCAGGCAACCCAACTAGGTTGACTCTCCTAAGTCAGCTAATCATGTGCTAATCCAAGAGGATCTAGGGTAATTTGGAAATTAGCCAAAGTTGATTGAACGAGGTTGAGAGTCGTTCGAACGACCAAATTCTACCTCTCTGGAATTTGGCCCAAGAACCCAAAGTCGTTAGAACGACTTGTATTTTCGCTTAAACGACCAAAGTTTACCCCACTGGAAATTTGGCCCAGAGCCATATTTCGTTCGACCGAGTTGAGATTTTATTCGAATGAGTTGTCAACTTTCTAAGGTTTTAGACTAATTAGGCATAAAGTCGTTCGAACGACTCCCTATTTTGTTTGAACAACTTTAGCGGTGTTTGTAATTTTTAGGCATTATTTTTCCTCAAGATCCATTCTTTTATTATTTCGAGTTCCCTAGTATATAAAGGGGACTTAGGTTATTTTCTAGGGTGATATTAGATCTAGAAAGAGTTCCGAGGAAGAAACCTAGGGCTTTGGGGTGATTGATTGTAATTACCTCATTTTTAAGCAATTAAAGCTTTTATTTTTATTAATCAATTGGTGTTCTTCGAACTTTTCAGCTAACTAGAGCTTCTCAATTGTATTATGGATTAAGTTATATCAGAGTTCCAGTTACGATCTTCAGTGGTTGATTGTGTGGTTTATGGTCTCAACACGTGACCGTCTCAAACAAACGAAGGAGAAGCTAGTAAGTTCGTTAAGGATTCATCGGAAACTTAATTCGACGAAGAAGGACAATTTAGAGATGGACGAGGCCAATGATCGACTCACAATTTTGGAAACGACAGTTTCCGACCTAACTTCTATTGTAGGGAAATTGGTAGAACAGTTGCGTCTCACAAACCTTGGGAAGGCTTCCACTTCAGCTATAAGACGAGGCCGTTTGAGGAGAAAATGGGTTATGGAGGTGGATGGAGATGTCGATAATACAGAGATAGATAGTGATTCTAGTGATGCTGATTCTATCAAGGAGCACCCAGGTTTTGGTAAGTCAATGAATCCTATGAGTAATCTTTGTATTGGCTTTAAGATGGAGTTTATGATATTCAATGGTTCTGTCGATTCTAAGAAATTTGATAATTGGCTAGATAGGTTAAAGTCCTATTTTTCCGTTGATAAATATTCTAACGCTCAGAAAATTTGCTTCTCTACTTTGAAATTTACAAGTCACTCACTAACGCGGGGTAAATCCTTTCAGAAATGACATGATGTCGAAAGTCTGAGTTAGATGGAATTCAAGGTTTTGGTGAGGAAAATATTTTATCCAATTGGGTATGAACAGGAGCGATTGTACAAATGGCATAATTTGTGCCAAAGGTTTGGGCAATCTATACAACAATTTACTATAGAGTTTTATAACCAAGAGTTGGTTTTGGATATTGACATGGATGAGTATGAGGTGATCATGAAGTATACGGGGGGTTTCTCAGAGTCTATTAGAAGAGAATTAAAGCTCTTTAATATGGAAAATATCAAGGATGTGACCATTAAATCAATTGTCATTGAAGACAAGTACAAGAAGAACGACAAGAAAGACAACAAGAGCAAGTCGGGGTATAAGGCTAATTGGAAATTTGATCAGAAAATAGATCTTCATTCAAGGGGACTATATGTAGTCATTGCAAGGCTAATGAACCTAATTTAGATAGATGCTGGAAACTTCACCCAAAACTTAGGCCAAAGAAGGAGAAGGGTAAGAGAGAAACGTGCACTAGCCGCAGCGATTGTGGATCTTCCGAATTCAGATAAGCCAAATCCTAAGTATAATGAGTAAATTCTGTAAGCTCAAAATGATTAGGAATTAGCTATCACACCAATGAACCTATAACAATATTCTAATAGAAAGTATGAAATAGAAAAAAGTGTTTTTACTGTGGAAAGCCTCTGAATAGGTAAAAAACGACGACCTCGCATGGATGATTTTTGTAAAAGTATCTTTATTGCTTGAAATGGATATCTTTATTACAAGTGATCTCTAAAATATAGAAATGCCTTTGATCTCATAAATAAGAAGTTTGTGTAATTTTTCTGGTCCCTGTCTCTTCTATAACTTTTCCTTTATATAAGCTTTTCCCATAGTTCTTCATCATGTTGGTACACGTTTTTCGAATAATGTGGTTAGTGGTGGTTGACTGAATAACTGACGAGTTTATGGGAGATAGGTGTCTTCGACTGGGCAATGCTTTCCAGGTTTAGCTCGATTCACGTTCTTATATAGTTCCTGGGGCTGGTTGGAATGTTGACTGGAGTGTTAAGTGTTAAAAATGCGTAAGCCTGAGATGGAAGTAAATTGAGCTTTATGAGCTTGATTTTAAGTGAGATCGAGGGATACGTCCCTACAATTGCCCCCTCAAAACATAAGTCACTAGTGGCTTTGGTTGGGAAAGAATGTGTTAAAAGTTCGAAATTTGAAATGGAGTAATGATGACATTTGACTGGGTGGAAGTTATGTGATATTGGGAAGTGATGGGTATTAAATGATGATGCCGATATATGTGACGGTTGCGTTTGAATAGTCACATCCGCAATGAATGATGATGCCTGGGAAAATGTACCTGTACAATAAATTTAGGGTTATATAATGCGTACCTGTTGCAAATCTTTGAAACAATTCCTGCATGTATAATTTTTTCTGAGATGGTAAAAACTCAGAGGATGGTTCTAGAAGAGAGGATTATGTTTGAAATGCAGAGGTTGAAGTTAAAATACTTTGGTGATCATTCCTTGGAAATGGTGATACTCGCCTCTATTCCTCCGACGTACCAAGGCTTATCGGGAGAGGAAGCAGTTAAAGTTATGGAAGATTATTACTATAAGTGGAGATTTCATGTCATCGTCTTGACAGACGAGGAACATTGGGCCTGTCTCTATAATCTTACGGAAGACAGGGTTAGGGACTCATATGCAGGGATAGGTATATCTGTAGAACAGATATTCTGATTTCTTGTGTCGCCATAGATTCTACGGTCGGTCCCTCTTCATCTCTACCAACTCTTTGGTGGTGGTGGTTATAGAAGAGATGGTGATGGCAGTGGAGGAGGAAGATTAGAAGGTAGAGTTTGCTGACGCATTTCCATCGTGTTTTTGCGCTCAGAAGACCTTCATCTTGTTTTGTGGGGGCCAGCACTGAGTCCACTACTTGTATAGTTTTCGCTTGAAGTTCGACTGGACTTCAACCAAACTTATGTGAGGGAATCTTTTTGTTGCGTCCAATGTCTTCTTTGTATCAGGGTGAAAATTTATTGAATTATGAAGAACTGGAAGGCACGATACCTCGGCGTACCTGAATGACCTGTAACCTTAAACAAATAGGGAAAACTTGTTATCTGTAAATCGTATGTAATATCTTTGACATGAATAAAAGTTAATATTTACTAAACTGTGTATAGACAAAAAAAATTGAATCGAACTGAATTATGTTATGTGTTAATTGAATAACTGCTTATAAGTGATGAAACAATGTTGCAATATTGCTCGAACTGAGATGAGTACGTGCTGACAATGTCGTGCTGATGTAAAAATGATTTATGTCTAACAGGTGAGAGAGAGAAATTATAAGAAATATTTAATTGTAAAAACTCGAGCTATTACTGCTCGATAGGGATACTACTCGTGGTAGTGTAAGGTCGAGTATAGTAACTAATGTGTGTACTAGTGAGGGGATAAGTTCAAATAATTTATTCTAAGATTTTGGGTTTGCTGTTACGAGATACAAGGTAAAAATTACACATTTGAGGGTAAAGTGTGTGAGAAACGTATAAATATGGGTAGGATGAAAGAAAAATGGAGGAGAGATTAGGATGGTACGGCTCGATCTCAGAGGATTCATCTTGTCGTTAAAGGATAATTGGCTATATAAATTGCTGAAGTACGTGAGTGGATCTTTAGTTTGTTTGGTTATGATGCTGAGCTATTGGGGAGGGAATGTGAGCTCGAAGGTTAGATGTAAGGAGTAGAGTTCTGGAGTATGCTCGTTATTTCAATGAGATGTGTTCTCGTGTATTGGTGAGGAATTCAGTAGATCAAAAGAAATTGGTTGCTTTGATTACTGATGTGAAGATCAAATTTGTAGATCTGAGGACCGACGAATTATGTAATTGGATGATGTTTGTTTATGCTACTATGGCTGTGATGGATGTTGTGTAAAGTGTTTCTTATGAATAATATAATTATTTTGAATATACCAAAAATAATATAAGTCAATCGGATCCTCTAATAGGGGTGAATCTGTTTTGAGGCTATTTTAGCAAATATTTTGAATAATTTAAAATTTTTGCACAGTTTAGAAAATGACGTCAATCACTATAAGTATGAAAATGCATAAGCTTCTAGTTTTGTTTTGTATGCAAAAGGAAATAGAACTCTGGCATCGTATAGAGTGAGTCATCATGAGTGTGGGAAGGTCAAGAAAAGATATGGAAATAGGGAGAAAAAATATGTTAAAAAATGAGGGGAGTTGAAATGATAGAAATGTGGTTTTATTGAAAAGGTACAAGGCATCTGACATGGAGAGTGGAAGGGACGCCTTATTTCTAGAATCGAGGACGGTTCATGCGAGGAGCAATAAATGGCAGCCACTTGAGAGACAAAAGATAAATAGTTCTTCTTTGTCTCCAATCAAGCGCTTTACAACTTCAAAAAATTTGGATAGCACTATGAGAGAGAGACGAAAGATAAGGGGATTTTATAAAGAGTTATCCGAAGGTGATAAACGGTTGAAGAGGGCAAAAGATTATGGATCTCGTTGGTGGCTATACAACAACGTTGTGGGGAAAAAGTTTGACGCCACTACGGGTTCTCATTCAGATACTAAAGATTAGTAGAGATGTAAACAATATATGTTAAGGTATATATACGCTAAAGATATATGTTATACGTAAACGATTGATCAGAGATATATGTTGAATATATATATATATATATATATATATATATATATATATATATATATATATATATAAATGTATACATAGATGGAAGAATGATAAATACCTTAACATGTATGTAGGTCAAGCGTGAGAGGCATCTGTATAGGTCGAAAACGTGCCTGTAGAAATTGTTTTTAAGATGGGTAGTTCGTCTATTAATGAGGTATCGACCTCTGATCGGACGAATGAGTCTGATAATGAAGGAGAAGTAGGATTGGAACAATTCTCAGGTTTCCCTGGTCAATTGATATCTTATCCTACTGGTTCCGATGCCTTTAGACAGTTTTGTAAATCCAAGGTGGCTGTAGGAGGGAAGTAGGACAAATATGTAGAGTTTGCCGATAGCCAGTTTAGGGGTTGCACGGTAGTGGAGGGGGAAGAGTATTTTTACCTGATGGCTTATTTCGATGTGGAAAAACAAGATATGGGTATAGATGAATCAATCTCGTTAGAATATTTTGATAGGGATGTCCGGAGTGACCTCTCAGAAGGTTTTTGTATTACCTATCTCAATTAGAGTATGGGTTGAGCCTTCCCCTCACAAATTTGGCAAAGTGGATTATGAATGCAATTGAGGCATGTCCTGTTCAATTGAATGGGAATATATGGGAGGTAATAACCATGTGTGACCATCTCAATAAAAAATAGGAAAAGGAGGGAAAACAGAGAAGGATAACCCAGAGGACATTTTGTAGTTTTATGGGGTAAAGAATTTTAAGGCCAGTAGGGGGTCATATTTCTGTGAGAGCATAACTCGGCATCGCTTTTTGATCTAAATTCAGCAGGTCGAACCTTGAATGACAACATCATATGGGTGAAGGGTAATTGTCTTCAAAGAGATGATGAAGAACCTTTGGACCTTCGGTTTAGAACTGTAAAGCAAAGTAAGTATAGACATGCATAGATAGAATTATTATTACGTTTTTCTGACAACTGTAGTTGATAGTAAAATGTTGTTATTGCAGGTGTGAAATCTAAAGTGGAGAGGAAGGAATCTCTGTTGGACGAAGTTGCGGAGGAGGAGACTGAGCTCAAACTTGTGTTGGAGGGACTCGGCCTGAGTAGAAAGAAGAGGGTTGATAGTAGGTCAAATAAGGTTTGAAAAGCTCAGTCTACCAAGTCGATGGCGGGAGTTGATGAAGGAAAAAGGCAAGTAAGTGGTGAGGAGGCTCGAACTATTTTTTCCAAAACTCCTAGAACTGGCAGTTCGGTTTAGTCTAATCCATTCAAGCCAAGAAAGATAGCTCTAAAATACTCGAAGAAAAGGATGTTAAAGGCTCTGCCGGCCTCTGGTACCACTGGAAGTGGTGAGGTCACAAAAGATAAGAGGAGGGTTGAACCCTCGAGGGAGTTAGGAGAGAAGGTCACCGAGGTCGAACCCTTTGAATATATCCTGCAAAATAAGAGAAAATGGATTAGTGAACTTGCGACAACAATATTAATTTAATTTCTAAGTTTATTGTAGTCTATGATGTCCTGATTTTCAAATGCGCATATCTTTCAGCTCGGTTGAGAGAAAACAATAAATAATATCAATTTCGAAATATATTTCAGAAAGGAAAAATATTCAAGAAAGAAGTTTTCTAGAATTTAGCTTCCCTAATGCTCAAAACAAGTGATAAATGAACAACGATGTCCTTTCCTGAGACTGTTTCTACTTCTTATTCAAAAGGCTGTAACTTACAAACGACATAACAGAAAAATATGATCTATAGCAATCCGAAAAGGGTTTTGAATTATCTAAAAATTTTGTAGCAAACAAATTTCCCAACTGTGAAGTATAAATGATCAAAAATGGTGAAACATTCAGGGACAGACTTTACAGCTATTGTAGCGCAAAATACTCGAAACAATCCTTTTTTTTAAAATGAAACTAGAGAAATAGAAATAGAAACGATAATAATAGAAATACTATTTGCTATTACCGGCCCACTATAGTTTTCAATGAATATTAGAAAGAATTAACAAAAAAAAATTGGTATTATAGAAAATAGTTTTCAGCGATTCCTCCCCGGCAACTGTGCCATTTGATAAGAGGCTTTTAATGCCTCTAGCAAAATACCCGCTCAAAGTACGGTTGTTGAATTATAACACGGATGAGTGGGATCGAATCCACTTGGTGGTTTGGGAAAACAAATACTTTCTAGGCCGAATTTCGGTTTTTTAATAGATAAATCTAATGAAAAGAAATAAAAACTAATTATAAAACTTAATGAGGGAAAGAGCTAAGGTTTGGACTTGGCCTCTACCTTTTAAAGTATTAATCGATATATAACTAGATCTTAATATCACCACCCATCATATGTTCATGTTAAGACGCATACGTTGTTGTAAAATAAACCACTAAATCTATGGTAATGCTTTTAAATGATGGTGAAGAGAGTCTTAAAGAATTATCAACTCAACCATGGTTAGGCTTGAGTGAGTTCTCTATTGTTTTCTCTTGTTTAGATCTTCAAATCAAGTTTACGGTTACTAGCACTTAATTTTATCTAAAGTTATCGTACACCAAATCGAGGCTATGGTTCGATATGATGCACTAACTTATCAATTATAAAGTACTAAGATAAAACTAATTAGAACCTAATTATTACCAACTATTGCTCATCCAAGTAGAGGCCTCATCCTAGCCTTAGCTAGGAGATTAACCGCCCATCTCGAACTTTATCGCATCAACAACTAAAAATGATATTAACAAAAATTAAACTAAAAGAGAAGAAAAAGGCAATTAAATCAAAACTAAGACTTTATTTCTATTAAACTTGCTCCAATATGAGATGCCCAATTACAATGAGGAGATGGCTCCTTTTATAGGAGAAGGAACCCAAATTTAGAAACTATACATTAAATTGTAAATAATATTTTCACAATAATATCTTCTAATTTTGCAACTAATCTCCAGAGATTCTTGTATATAGTTCCCTTAAGTGATGTAAAGATCTTTCTTCATGGGAACTCTTACATATATCATCAATATAAAATATATTTTAGGATCTTGGAGGTAATATATTCTTTGATCTTATTCTCCAAGAATATTTGTGCATATATTTCTTCAATCTTGAGACCAAATATATTGTGTCTTTGACTTTTTGTGCTATGAACTGCTGGAGACACTTTTACTTGACTTTCAGAGCCTGGTTTCAAATATCCATCTCCAATAGCTGCAATCAAACAAACGTACATAAGTGCCTAAAATTAAATATAATGGACGACTAAAATATATGTTCGGGTATATTAAAAATATCATAATTACGCGCTTATCAGCGATCGTACAACGGTGTCAATTGTGCGTATAAGGGGTGGCTCAATAAGGAATGTTTGCTTTTTACAGGCATCATTCAAGACCTTGAGAGCCGACATTTTACCGGTATTAGAACCTATGACTTCGTAAGTATTTTATTTGTTTTTCTCATTTCATTAATGTTCAAAGGTGAATCATACCCTTAAGAATTTTCTAACTTGATTTCTAGGATCGTATGGCATACGATACATTCGTACAACTGTAACGCAAATCATTTCCACTTGGGGAAGCATACAAAGTTTTGGAAACTTGCCTAAAATTGTCACAAATTCATCACATCGGGCAATCTAGCCTCAACGTCGCTAGGAAGTCAAATTATGGCGATTGCCCGGGTGACTCCACCAATACTGATCCTGAAGCACCTACATTCGGTACTCC
This sequence comes from Kingdonia uniflora, assembly GCA_014058105.1. Taxonomy (NCBI): domain Eukaryota; kingdom Viridiplantae; phylum Streptophyta; class Magnoliopsida; order Ranunculales; family Circaeasteraceae; genus Kingdonia; species Kingdonia uniflora. Next base: position 6,720,624 of record JACGCM010000704.1, on the reverse strand, counting down.
AAATATTATAATTCTAGATGATTCTATCGAAGTAGATGTAGCACTATATTCTTGTGGGGATGTACGATCGGACGGGCGAAAAAATGCATGGCAAAAGAAGCGACAAGGTCAGGTATTGGTTATTGGGGGAAGAGAATGTTTGAGACAATGACCAACATGATGAAGACATAGAATGAGAGAGACGAGCAAAAAAAAAAGGAAAAGGAAACTTGAGTTAGAGCACTAGAGGAACTAAAGTGTTCTAGAGTGGCTGAGATTCAAAAGAGGCGTGAAGTGGAATAGAGAAGATCAATACTAAGCTAAAGTTAGAGCACAACATTATGTTCTCCTTAGAAATGTAGTATGTATATATTAAAAAGCTTTCCTGAATCAAACTGTACTAAAAATTGTTATATTTCCCAGGTCGAAATAGATTCATCTCGCTCATGTGAGAACGACGTACTCATGTGTAATCTTGAATTTGTGGAGCAGTTTGATAGGATGAAGGAGGAAAATGGGAATAGAGAAGATCAATACACAAATGCGCATTTTAGGCTTGTGGAGTTGACCCAGGCCATTTCCGACCTGACTCTTCAGGTCAAAGAGAAAGATTCTGAGAAAAAGAAGGGATTAAAAGAGTTAGCGGAGATAACAGAATGCGTCGAGAAGCTTCAAAGTTGAGTTCACACGTTGGCTGTGAAGGTTAAGCAGGACGAAATGACTCAATATTGTATTCAGGCGTTGGAACAATCGGTGGAACGATTTCGATCTGATCTCCAGTGATATAGGGACGAGGTGGAGCAAATGAGATAAAAATTTATCAAAAGGGATGACGAGCTAAGGGC